>OX155638.1:14975000-16310687 GCA_944567765.1 Carterocephalus palaemon | reverse complement strand
AACAATCTAATAATTGGAGGGGACGTGAATGCCAAAAGCATATGGTGGGGAAGCAGACTGACGGACAAGAGAGGGGACACTCTAATGGGAACCTTGGATGAAATGGACCTGCAGGTGCTTAATGTCGGAGACACCCCTACATACCAGGCGGTAAGAGGAGGAAAGTCGTACATAAGTTATATCGACGTCACAGCATGTACAGTCGACACATATAACCTAGTAAGCAATTGGAGAGTCGACCAGGATGTCACCAACTCGGACCATAATGCAATCACTTTCAACTTGAAGCTGAAAAGTGGGGGGCACATACACACACAACGCACAACAAGACAATTCCAGACCAAAAAGGCTAATTGGAACCAGTTTCATGAGAAACTGACCCAATTAATGGCAAATGGTGAAATTAGTCTTACTAAAGTAAACACAATCACTAACACTGAACAACTGGACAACACAATACACAAATACACATCCATAATACACGAAACATGCACAGAACACATACCAAAGGTAAAAAACACACAAAAACTCACCATACCATGGTGGTCCGAGGAGCTGGCAAACCTGAAGAGAGAAGTTGCTACTAGGAAGAGACGAATACGATGCGCAGCCCCTGCCAGGAGAGAAGTGGTGGTGGAGAAGTACCTGCAGAAAAAACTTGAATATGAAACTGAGGCCAGGAATGCACAGACCAAAAGCTGGAAAGAGTTCTGTAATAGACAAGACAGGGAGGGACTTTGGGAAGGCATTTATAGGGTAATAGGCAGGACCGCTAAAAGACAGGAAGATCTCCCTCTTAAAAAGAACGGAAACTTCTTGGAGCCGAAAGAATCATGCAAACTCCTCGCTGAGACTTTTTACCCGGAAGACTGGGAGAGTGAAGATAATGCAGACCACCAAGCCATCCGAAGATTAGCGGAGAGAGTAAACAAAGGAGACCATGATAATCATGACCCCCCGTTTACGCAACAAGAGCTGCGAATGGCAGTGGGAAGCTTAAACCCAAAGAAGGCCCCGGGTGCAGACGGTTTCACGGCGGATATTTGCGCGCATGTTATCTCGCACGATCCTGAAACCTTTCTTGCGATTGCAAATAAATGCCTGGAACTAGGCCACTTCCCGGAGCTCTGGAAACGAGCCACAGTAGTTGTTCTGAGGAAGCCAGGGAAAGAGGACTACTTCCATCCCAAGTCCTATAGACCCATTGGGCTTCTTCCAGTGTTGGGAAAAATCTTGGAGAAAATGCTGGTTGGACGAATAAAATATCACATTCTTCCAAAAATGAGCACCTGCCAGTATGGATTCATGCCCCAGAAAAGCACCGAAGATGCCCTCTATGACCTGATAAACCGAATAAGAAGTAAACTTCAAGAAAAGAAACTAACCACCCTGATTTCGCTGGACATAGAGGGAGCTTTTGATAGTGCCTGGTGGCCGGTTATTAGGGTCAGGCTGGCAGAGGAGGGTTGTCCGATGAATATAAGGAGAGTAATAGATAGCTACCTCCAAAATAGAAGTGTGGAGATAAGATATGGCGGAGAAACTCACTTCAAAAAAACAAGCAAAGGATGCGTCCAAGGATCCATAGGAGGTCCCATCCTGTGGAATCTCCTACTCGACCCCTTGCTCAAAGAACTAAAAAGCAGAGGATATTATTGCCAGGCGTTTGCTGACGACATAACACTTGTCATTGATGCGGACACTGCGTTGGAGGTTCAACGACAAGCAAATGCCGCCCTCACCTATGTTCGGGAATGGGGCGTCAAGAACAAGCTGAAGTTTGCGCCACATAAGACACAGGCAATGATAATCACCAGAAAACTAAAGTATGACGTCCCGCTCCTGAATATGGGTGGGGTCGACATAGGCATGTCAAAAGAAGTCAAAATCCTTGGTCTCACTCTCGACAGCAGCCTAACCTTTAACAAGCACATCTCAAATATCTGTATTAAGACCGCGAACATATATAAGCAGCTGTCGAGAGCGGCCAAGGCGAGCTGGGGCCTCCATGCCGACATTGTAAAAATTATCTACAAATCAGTAATCGAGCCCATCATTATGTACGCGGCAAGCGCCTGGGTATCTGCTGTAAATAAGATTGGAATAAAGAAACAGTTAAATAGTATCCAACGCGGTTTCGCACAAAAGATGTGCAAAACCCATCGAACGGTTTCCTTAAACGCCGCCTTACTGCTCGCCGGAATACTTCCCCTGGATCTCCGAATAAAGGAGGCAGCGGCCCTATATGAGATCAAGAGGGGGGTGTCGAGTTCGATGCTGGCAGGCATGGAAATAGAGAGAAGGGTCGGCTATGCCAGAAACGGGCACCCAGCGAAACATATGGACCTCGACTTCATAAGCCTGATAAACCAGGACCAGCTGCAAGAGAATAGTAACTTCTCTTTGAAAATATACACCGATGGCAGCAAGATAGATGGGAAAGTTGGAGCAGCGCTCTCCTGCTGGGAAGATGAGACCGAGATAAAAGCTATCAAATTGAAACTGCCATCTCACAGCACGGTTTATCAGGCAGAAATCCTGGCCATATGCAGAGCTACAGAAATAATAATAGAAGACACCAGACAAACATATGCCCTCTATAGTGACTCTAGATCAGCTCTAGAAACCATCGTCGATAACAGCTCCCAACACCCACTCGCGATAGAGACCCGTAAAAACCTGCGGACGGCCCTTGGACAAAACAAAAGTGTATCTTTGTTCTGGATAAAGGCTCACGCGGGACTCGTGGGTAACGAACGTGCCGACCAACTGGCAAAAGAAGCCGCTCTAAAACTCAAGCGTGCACCAGACTATGACAAATGCCCAATTTCGTTCGTCAGGGGATTAGTCAGGAAGGAAACCATAGATGAATGGAATCAGAGATATGAGACCGGGGATACAGCCAAAACCACCAAAGTATTCTTTCCAAATGCAAAAGAAGCATATAAAATCGTAAACAAAATCAACTTTGACAATATCACGGCGCAAATACTGACGGGGCACGGCGGGTTCTCCGAATACCTGACGAGGTTTAAGTGTAAGGAAAACTCATCGTGTACCTGCGACCCGCAGGTAGAAGAAACAGTCATCCACTTACTGACAGAATGCCCAGTCTTTGGCAGGAAGAGATACGATGCTGAGCAAAAACTGGAAAATGTTATAAACAGTAACACAATAGCAAAATTTATGAATGACCCCAAAGACCAAAATATATTTTTTAAATTCGCAAAAGAGATTGCAATAATAGTTATAGAAAGGAATAAATAGACAAGATCGTATAAACTAAATAACTCAGGAAGATATAATATAAAAATATATAAGTTTATATGCATATATAACCAAATAACAATATAAGTATACTGGTATGTATAACAGATATATATATTACGAATATATCATATATTATAGTATTTAACAAATGTATATATCGGAATAGTAAGGATAAGAAAAACGAGTGGGCTATAGATAACATAATAGCATTATAACTATATTATAAAGATTATGTTAACCCTATAGAAGAATGATGAACATAGAAGGAGTCAAATATATAAAATGTATATAGTATAATAAATAATGTATTATTATTGTAATAGAAGAAAATTGTATTATTTATTAATTTAACTAGGAAAATTTATATAACAAGAAAATAGTATTATTTAATATTTTAAATTGAAAATTGTATCATACGAGTATATAATGTTAATAAGAATATTGTATTAATTAATTAGGAATCTATTTCGTAAACTACCTACACTGTAACTGAAAACTAGAATTAAAAACAAAACTTTACTCCCCCTAGAATAAGTAAAATGAAAACTGTACTGTAATCGTTATGTAAAAAACGTCTCTGCTCAAGGCAGAGAGTGGAAACAAGTAGCTCGCGGGCCGGGCCTGAGTGCGCCCGGACAGGAAAAAAAAAAAAAAAAAAAAAAAAAAAAAAAAAAAAAAAACCTAACCTAACCTAACCTAACCTAACCTAACCTAACCTAACCTAACCTAACCTAACCTAACCTAACCTAACCTAACCTAACCTAACCTAACCTAACCTAACCTAACCTAACCTAACCTAACCTAACCTAACCTAACCTAACCTAACCTAACCTAACCTAACCTAACCTAACCTAACCTAACCTAACCTAACCTAACCTAACCTAACCTAACCTAACCTAACCTAACCTAACCTAACCTAACCTAACCTAACCTAACCTAACCTAACCTAACCTAACCTAACCTAACCTAACCTAACCTAACATAACCGTTTCGGAACTTTAAAATTTTAGACATTGTTATTTTCCGTATCAGCATGCATACCGCTGTCCCTTCACCGTTGTTGTTTAAGTAGTATCGTCACCCCCACTTTCGGCACCAGAAACATAAAATTTTCCTAGAGTTTTCCAAATTTTCCCCAAAAATTAATACATTTTCACCCACCGTTTCCTCAATTTTCATCCAATTTCCAAAATTCTTCCACGGGTCCATAGGTCTCGGTGAACTGCATCCGGGGAGCCCAAATTTGACCCTCCCACCCGCCCTTTCTTGATTTATCGAGCATTTGGAAATCGGCTGTACCAAGACGAAAGCCTCAAATAAGCTTAACTTTTGACCGGTGGTACCCATTTTCCCTGACCAGTAGACGGGAGCCTTATACACCCCTGTCGACATATCAAATACTAACAAGATAACGTTGTTGACAGTCTATCAGTCAGAGGTTATTTCCTCTCGCTTGATAGAGTTTAAGAATTGTTTTGACCTGTTTACAATATTTTACTATTTTATTTTAATTAAGTCTATTGACAAACTTTATATTTATGTATATTTTAACAGACAGTGTAGAGGTTATTGCCTCTCGCTTAATATAGTAAGAGAATTGTTTTTGTCCTGTTTTTAATATTTCAAGATTTTATTCAAATAAGTCTTTTAAGTCTATTAAGTCTATTAAGTCTAAGTTTATATTTAAGTATAATTTAACTATATACACTATACACAATTACCTATTGCTTATTTAAATTATAAATAATTTATATTACATTACCATTTACCAACAGTTATAAACCGACTAGAAAATGTTTCATACTCCCAAAAAGGTTACCAAAGAAACCGAAACCCAAAAAGGTCTGGCAAATAAATTTAAACCGCTCAAATTAGATTTTACAGGATCACCTTGTAGCGACAATTATGGTGTCGCTGCCGCGAGTGATACGTATAAAAAACCGCTGGTCGGCAGACAGAACGAAAGGCAGCAGTCACAGCCACTTTCACCCTCCACATCGCAGCGCCCCGCAGAAGGGAGCCTGGTGGACACGGTGGAAAAACTGGAAAACAGAGCTAAAACTAGCTATCAAGGCACCTTTGAAGAATTAAAGAAATCGGGAAACTTAAAAAAGGAGATAAGAACCGAGGTAGAAAATAATTTAAAAATTATGCTGCAAATGGTAAAAGACCTAGCCACTCTCTGCCTGAAAAGCACAAACAAAGAAGGTACGTGCAAAACGGAAATGGATCTGCTGGTGGAGGGAATGGGTTAGAAGAGTGTGCGCTCTATACACGCACACTCTCAGAACAACTCCAA
The DNA here is from genome assembly GCA_944567765.1 of Carterocephalus palaemon. NCBI lineage: Eukaryota > Metazoa > Arthropoda > Insecta > Lepidoptera > Hesperiidae > Carterocephalus > Carterocephalus palaemon. The sequence goes on along the minus strand of OX155638.1, from coordinate 16,305,118 downwards.
AAATTGGAGAGCATAAGAGACGCTGTTATCACTCCGTCTCCCTCAACTCACCCGACGCGAAATGGAGTTTTATTAGAAAACTCAAAATTCCCGCAACCATTGTACTCGATAATAGTTGCCTCCACGGATACCATCGATACGAGTAAAACGGTAGTGGAAATATAATATTGTATAATTGAAATCTGTAATGACAATAGTAAGTATATCAAATAGAATAAGATACTGTATTTATGTTTTAATATTTAAGTAAAATTGTAAATGTTTCCAGAAAACAGTAAAAAGACAGTAAAAAACGCCTCTGCTCACGGTAGAGAGTGATGAACGTAGCTCGCGGGCCGGGCCTGAGAGCGGCTGGACAGGGAAAAAAAAAAACCTTTCAGCAGGGCAGGCTCGTCACGGGAGTCAAGACTCCCCCGGCGCGGGACGTTGATGACGTCTGCCGCGGCGGCTCCTCCTCCGAGCGGGATCCGAGCGTTCTCGGCTTCGCTCCGCGTCCTCCTTCGCGAGCATTACTGCGTCGCAGAAGGAGGTGACGCTTCGCCACGCTTCCCCGCTCCGGAGCATCGCCGCGACCACGGCTGCCGGGGAAAGATCTTGCCCGATTGCGTCCGTGAGGATCCGCCGCTCTGACTCCCATGCAGGGCAGATCTCGAGTGTGTGCTGCGCGGAATCCTCTAAGTGCCCGCAGTGGTGGCACTGCGCCGCCTCCTCCCTTCCTATCCTATGCAGATATTCACCGAAGCAGCCATGTCTGGTGAGTATCTGGGTGAGGCGATAGGTGACGTTACCGCTGTTCTCAAGCCAGCGCTTGAGGTTTGGTAAGACAGCCCTTACGATACGCTGACGCGCACTGCGAGGCTCTGCCAATCGCTCACGCCAGCGCATCAAGGCCCGCCTTTTTGACATTCGTCGTAGCTCCTCGATCGCCTCATGGGGGTCGTCCCTCTGGGGGAGGTCGCGGGTCTTATGAAAGACCTCTGCGTCCATATCCACCAGAAACCGTGCCTTCAGTGGTTTTTTGCGCTGCAGCGGGTGAGGTGAAGGAAAACACTAAAAAACCACCTCCCACCCCTCCCCGTCCTCGTCTCTAGGGACCCACCTGCATGCCAAACAACTTATAATCCAGTTAATTGTCCTAGTATTTATTTGCGTTTTTAGTTTTAGTTTTAGTCTGTCTCTCTTGTATGTGTATAGTCAAATTGTGTTTAGCTATTTCGTGTCAGTTTTGATTGAGTTAATTTGCGTTTTAGCTATTAGTTTTTGTTTGTCTCTTGTATAGTGTTAAAATTTGTACAGTCATAATGTGTTTAGTTATTTTGTGTTGGTTTTTCAATGTAATTGTATTAAAAAATAAAAAAAGAGGGGAAAAAAAAAACAGATAAAACATATAGGTAGATATAAGCATCCCCAGTAAGAAGCCACTGAATATTCCACAACTGTGAATTAGTACAGCCATGGGTGCACTGCGATCAGCACAGGCAAACAATAGAAGTGAAGGAAAACACAGTTCGATCAAAACCCTCGAGCCGCCACCGATCGTAATGTACTCATGGAAGAAGGAAAGGTAAAAAAGGTAAGTAGACGACTAGTGTTAAGACCTGTTGATCAATAGGACAATACAGGACAATGCTCCTGGTAGAGCCAGTTTTTTTTACACCGACAACTGGAGACCAGCGTTTATACATACATACATATATACATATTGTTAAGAATATTTGTGCATTGTTCTTATAATGTTTAATATTAAGTCTTTATAATTAAAGTGAAAAATAATAAATTACATAGCGCCTGGTACATACGTAATAGCACTGTTTCATTTGGCATTAATTGCGCGAGACCGCGAGCCTATCGATGTATGCACTAGTAGTCTAGTCTATAGTAGTAGTCTAGTAGTATTCTTCATCAGATTACAAAACCTTGCCTTATACTGTGGTGATTTAACTCTGATCCCCTACAATTGAGCCTTTTTTTACAACGACAACTGGAGACCAGCGTTAATACATACATAAACACCATATTGTTAAAAAATATTTCTGCATTTTTTAATAATGTTTCATATTAAGTCTTGCTATTTAAAGTGATTATAATAATAAATGGTAGCGTCCATAGCCCAATGGCTCACGTCGATTCAATGTGATCGAAAGAGTTAAGCAACGACGGGCGCGGTCGGTTTGTGGATGGGTGACCGCTAGTAGCAAAATTTCATGGACGCTACCGTGCTTCGGAAGGCAAGTAAAGCCGTTGGTCCCGGTTGTTTTCAATGGTGGAAACAGTCGTTAAGCCTTGTCGAAGACTTTCGGGTGGCTTGAGAAAATTCGACACTGGGTTGGCCACTAACCCCTCCACCAACCCGCATTGGAGCAGCGTGGTAAAGTATGCTCTAGACCTCCCGCAGCTGCGTCTGTGGGGAAGACCCGTGCCCAGTAGTAGGACGTCTATGGATCGCAGCGAGCAGCGATAATAATAAATTACAAAGCGCCTGGTACATACATAATAGCACTGTTTGATTTGGCATTAATTGCGCTTGACCGCGAGCCTATTGATGTATGCACTAGTAGTATTCTTTATCAGATTACAAAACCTTGCATTGAACTGTGTGGTGGTGGTACTATAATAAGTTCTTTCCAAAATTATAATAAACTAGCTTTTACCCGCGCCGCGGCTCCGCCCGCGTTTTCAAAGGGAATTAACAATTAGTTGTTTATCTTACATGACACATTTGTGATGGATGAATAGTGACAGTTCCACGATTAAAAGATACTAAGATAAGAGCTTGCAAATTAATTTTACTAACGCCATCTATTAAGAACATCCAAAACTAAATATCTAGCAAATAACAAAACATCGATATCTTCCCATTGGGATGTTTTACCGCGGTAAAATGTAGCCTACGTCACTCTCCACCCTCCTCACTATCAAACAAACAAACACACTTTCACATTTATAATACTAGTATGGATATGGATATGGAAGTATGGACTATATGGATTACAAAGCGCCTGTTCAAACATAATAGCACTGTTTCATTTGACATTAATTTCGCGTGACCGCGAGCCTATCGATGAATGTACTTGTAGTATTCTATAACATATTAAAAAACCTTGCGTCGAACTGTGTGGTGTTGATTATGTTCTTTCTAAAACTTATAATAAATTTCTAAGCGCCTGTACAAACGTAATAGCACTGTTTCATAACCTAACCTCACCTCTCTAATAAAACACTTAGAGTAGCCTAACCTACGAGATACGAGCCAAAAACTAAAAACCAAGTGGCCACGATGTCCTCAAAGGCGTGTAGACAGACATTTCTTCTAGACGAGGAAGAATTAGAATGCGGCGGCAGTTTAAGATCCCGGAAAAGTCGAAAACTGACGAAGACTGAAAAGACGAAAACTGGCTTTAAACATAACCCGGAAATCGAAAACTGTTCCAGGCTAAATAACTCGGGAAGTAAATCGATGTCTTAACTTTTTATGGCACCATAAAAGAGTTGCACTCACACCCTTTCTATTGACACCATTCCTGGATTTTTCTACCTTCAGCGCTCGGAGTTACAGCCGAAAAACCAAATAAAGGCGGATAAAGCGGGTTGAGGGGGAAAAACGGGAACCATTGAAAATGGTGTCAAAATATTGCAACTCACCCTCAACTGAAAAAAATTTAAAACACCTGGATCCCGTCGAAAAGAGGCTACTTGCAGTTTTTGGTTGGCTACTTGATTTTTTGAGCGGCTCCCCTAACTATAAGGACACAAGTACGGACGCAGAGACAACCACGGAAAAGACAAATTAACAAGGTAGCGCTATCCAGAGGCCTGAATCTAAAACTTCACATTTGATAAGACTGTAAACAATTAAAAATATATAATCCATGCAAGCGAAGCTGCGGGCTTCCACTTTTCATGAAATAAAATAGAAAACCGATGTTTGAGGCTAAATCCTTTAAAGCAGATGCATACGGTGAGTCTTTTTATTTAGTGTACCTATATTATTATTGTCTGTGACTGGCCAAATGTCAAACGTCATATCAATCATGTCATGTTTCACAATCAAACTCACATCTTATGTCAAATTTGTACAAATTATATACAAATCGTGAAATAATGTAACAAAAAATATTTAATTGACGTTTATTTGTTTGCCGATTCTAAAATATTGGCCACATACTATTAAGGGATACTAACGTATATATTGGCGAAGGATACTAGTGTTTTATTTTACCTTTATTAATTAAGCTCAATCTCAATTGCATCGTTATTAACAGTTAACGACAGTTCAAAACTAATCCAATCTGTTAAAAATCTGTTGTGAAATAATAATTCCAATGGATTCATTTCCACATATCATATGAAGTTTCTTGTAATATCATGTAAGTTTATTCTCTATTATTATCTCAGTTATTTGTTTCCTTCCGTTTTTATTGAAGTAATCGCTCATGTACTTACAACTCCAAACTGCTTTTAATCGTCGGATAAAAAATTCGACGTTCTGCTTCAGAGAGGGAACTAGTTGCTTGTAGGCTAAAACAACCAAATTAAAAATCATAAATTCAGTGCCTCATTAATTTGTGTTTTTTACTTACTTTACTTGTAGCGTCCATATCCCCAATGGCTCGCGTCGATTCAATGTGATGGACAGAGTTAAGCAAAGACGGGCGCGGTTGTTTTGTGGATAAGTGACCAGGCTTGAGAACATTTGACACTAGGTTGGCCACTTACCCTTCCAGCAATACCGCATTGGAGCAGCGTGGTAGAGTAGCTTTAGAGCTCCCAAAGATTTGTCTCTGGGAGAGACCTGTGCCCAGCAGTGGGATGTCTATGGGTTGCCACTTAACTTACTTAACTGAAAAAACTCTTAACAGAGAATTGAAATTGTATTCTTTACATCTCACTGTCTATCCCCTAGCCTTTAAAAGTCCACACGGGCCTCCCATAGGCTAGCAAATTCTACTAAATAATTGTTTCAATTTTTACTCCTAAGTTTAAATGTTTGTTACTGAATCATGCAAAATCTACAAAACAGATTTGGATGAAACTTAGCTCAAATGTAGACGATAACCTAGATTAACACATAGGATACTTTTCATCTAGAAAATAAATTCCCTTAGGATGCTTTGCACGTTTATTGGAAAGTTGTCTGGCACACCGTCAATATATGGCGCTGACAGTTGACACTAATTCTTAACTTGAGTACACTTTTTCTGTGGGCAAACTGCAGTTAAAAAGCTAGTCAATAATGAGCTTGCTCATTTCATTGTATCAAGCAGTCCTTGCTGACTTCATCTACCTAATTTACATGAGACTAGTTTGAAGCGGATCCCCTTCCTCTCTTGCAGGTGAAGTGGCGACTATAACAACTCTTTGTTAGGGGAAGTGTAAAACTATTTTATCTAAATCAATTTTGTATGTCATTAAACAGATGTTCATCTGTCTGTGTCATTTGAAGGCTTGATACACGGGTCCAACACGTATATGCCCCTTTGCGACTTTTTTATTGTGATAGAATGGGCGGCGAAGACGAATGCAGTGTGGATGCGGCTAATGAGGTGGCGGGCGGGGCGGCGGACGAGGCGGCGCTGAGCGCGGCACAGCGCGCGCGCGCCGAGCGCAACCGGCAGCGCGCGCGCGCGCTCCAGGACGCCCGGCTGGTGCAGCGCCCGCAGTGCGTATTGAACCCACTTAAAACAAGTTCTGGAACCTTTATCGGGCGGGATCGTGCAATAAGAAGCTGTAAAACAGGGTCTGTTACAAGCGCGCGAAGTGAAGTCACAACTGGCACGTTTTCTGATTAGTCTGCGGCGCGCGTCGCGTGCAGGACGTCGAGTGAGTCCGCCAGGCCCGGGAGTCGGTCCCCACTGTGATCAGAACGACAAGCGGAGAACTAAAGCTACCTATGAAAGTTGGGAGTATGTGATTGACTCTACAATATTCCAAACAATAGTTTTCTAAATATTCTATGATCGTGCATTATCTTCTCGCTAACTATATGATGGTGCTCAGGGCGGGCGACGGCGCGGCGAGCGAGGTGCGCGCGGGCGGCGCGGGCGGCGCGGTCGTGCTGTCGGGCGGCGGGTTCCTGCTGGAGGCGGGCGCGGGGGCGGGGGCGGAGGCGGGCCGGCGGGGGGAGGGGCCGTCCGCGCCGCTGGCGCACCGCAGCGAGCAGCCGCACTGCCTGCTGTGCGAGCGCCCCTTCCCGCAGTCCTACCTCTTCGACACCTTCGACTACAGCGTCTGCGACGGCTGCAGGTACTTGTCCGCACCGCAGCGAGCAGCCGCACTGCCTGCTGTGCGAGCGCCCCTTCCCGCAGTCCTACCTCTTCGACACCTTCGACTACAGCGTCTGCGACGGCTGCAGGTACTTGTCCGCACCGCAGCGAGCAGCCGCACTGCCTGCTGTGCGAGCGCCCCTTCCCGCAGTCCTACCTCTTCGACACCTTCGACTACAGCGTCTGCGACGGCTGCAGGTACTTGTCCGCACCGCAGCGAGCAGCCGCACTGCCTGCTGTGCGAGCGCCCCTTCCCGCAGTCCTACCTCTTCGACACCTTCGACTACAGCGTCTGCGACGGCTGCAGGTACTTGTCCGCACCGCAGCGAGCAGCCGCACTGCCTGCTGTGCGAGCGCCCCTTCCCGCAGTCCTACCTCTTCGACACCTTCGACTACAGCGTCTGCGACGGCTGCAGGTACTTGTCCGCACCGCAGCGAGCAGCCGCACTGCCTGCTGTGCGAGCGCCCCTTCCCGCAGTCCTACCTCTTCGACACCTTCGACTACAGCGTCTGCGACGGCTGCAGGTACTTGTCCGCACCGCAGCGAGCAGCCGCACTGCCTGCTGTGCGAGCGCCCCTTCCCGCAGTCCTACCTCTTCGACACCTTCGACTACAGCGTCTGCGACGGCTGCAGGTACTTGTCCGCACCGCAGCGAGCAGCCGCACTGCCTGCTGTGCGAGCGCCCCTTCCCGCAGTCCTACCTCTTCGACACCTTCGACTACAGCGTCTGCGACGGCTGCAGGTAGATACTTGTCCGTGCCGGAAAAGTTAAACCCGCCAGTGGACATTAACTGGAAATTACCTTTATAATATTGTTACGAAGGCACAGGGAAGCTAGCGCCATCTAGCGCCGCTGGTGGAACCACTCAGTGAACGCATAGACAACGTGATATCCCGACTCGATACTAGATGGCGTTAGTGGGCCTGTATTCTCGCGTGTTCGGGAACACGCGGTATCTTTCCAGAATCGTCTAGTACTCGCGACGGCACGTATAAATAGTCGCGGGGAGGGCCGTGAGTTCAGTTCAGTTCGAGCTTTCGAGGCGACTTCGAAGTGAAAACTAGTGATACCGGAGTGAAACAAGTGAAACCTACGACTTGGCTTACGACCTAGGACATCGTTAGTGCTTTGTGTTTGGACCTAGTGCATTGTGTTGGACCTAGTGTTTAGTGTTTGACCTAGTGCTTTGTGTTAGTGCTAGTGAATAAAGTCTTCATTGAGTCAGCAGGTCTTTCTCTCCAAATCCTTCGAACCCTAACACGTAACAACTGGTGTCGGAAGTGAGATTTGGAGATGCCATTGACTCCGAGAGAGGACTTACAGGAGGGCGTCAGGACAAGGGCACAACGAGCTGCTGAGGCCACAACTGGGGACCAAGCTCCGCCCACTGGCCCCGCCTACCAAGCCACGCCCACTGACCACGCCCCTCAGGCCCCGCCCACTGGCCCCGCCCACCAGGCCACGCCCATCGACCACGCCCCTCAGGCTCCGCCCACCCAGGCTCAGGCCCCGCCCACTTTGGGCCAAGCCACGCCCACTGGCTCCGCCCACCGGGCCACGCCCACTAAGGCCACGCCCACTGGCCCCGCCCACCTTGCCACGCCTACCAGACAGGCCACGCCCACCAGACAAGCCACGCCCACCAGCGGCACCGTAGCTTCTACAGCCCCTCAAGTGGCTCTTCAATTAGGAAGTTTAATTGAATTAATGGAGCTGCAAAGGGCTGAAATTAAGGCAATGAAGGAGTCACACGAACGCAGGCTCGGCGATTTGCAAGAGTCACAGGAACGCAAGCTGACTACGATTCAAGAGTTTCAAAAGGCTGAAATCAGAGCGATTCGAGAATCACAAGAGCAACAAAAAGACCTCCAAGAAAAAGCGCTTCTGGCTATAAATGATGTTAGTGACACGGTGATTAAGCTTCGGAAAGATGTCGACATGGTGGAAGAACGAGTTACCGGGTTAGGATTGGATGTTGAAAATGTGAAAACCGGCCTCTCTGAACTACAGAAGAAAGTAGTGCGCCTTGAAACCACGGGAGTTGCGATGTCTAGTGGAACTACCATAGTGGCGCAAGGACCAAGAGTTAAAGTGCCGCCATACGATGGCACTACTTCTTGGAACGCTTATCGTCAGCAATTCCAGACTGTCGCTACTGCCAACGGATGGACGGAAGAACAATGCCTGACCGCTCTCACTGTTGCGCTCAGAGGGCAAGCTCTGTCGGTCCTGGAAGCACATACAGGATTGGTGCCGCAAATGTACTACCTGCGCTGCTGTAAAAGGACCACAGACCAGGAGCCGTGGGAACCTGCGGTTGTATAACGTCGGTGCACCGTGGGAACGAATAGCAGTTGACGTAGCTGGGCCATTTCCTGTAACGGAATCGGGAAACAAGTATTTTATGGTCGTCATGGACTACTTCACCAAATGGCCCGAAGTATTCGCCATACCAAACCAAGAAGCTACAACAGTCGCTTCTAAGTTAGTCGAAGAAGTGATATGTCGCTTTGGTGTGCCTCTAGAAATCCATTCTGATCAGGGCAGGAACTTCGAATCGCAAGTATTCCAGGAAGTGTGCAAAATTTTGGGCATGCATAAGACGAGGACCACCGCGTACCATCCACAGTCTGATGGAATGGTTGAGAGGTTTAACCAGACCCTGGAGAGGCATTTGGCGAAATTGGTAGACGACAAACAAAAGGATTGGGACAAGTATATACCACTCTTCCTTCTGTCGTACCGAACCGCCGAGCATGAGAGCATAAAAGCTACCCCGGCGTATGTCAATTACGGTAGAGAACTACGAATACCAGTAGATCTATTGACAGGAGGGTCACCGGAGGGACCAGAGACCGTACAAGACTATGTCTGCAATTTAAGGGAAAAAATGCGCTATATACACGCCTTGGTACGGGAAAATGGGTTACGGTCAAGTGAGGGCATGAAAACCAGATACGACCGGAAATCGAACACGAGCGGCTTCGAGGAAGGGTCACTGGTGTGGCTGCATAACCCAACTCGCCGGAAAGGAAAATCTCCAAAGTTGCAGACCAAGTGGGACGGTCCATACAAAGTGGTTACGCGACTGAATGATGTGACTTATAGGATTCAAAAGCAACCAAGAGGGGCATTCAAAGTGGTACACATAGACCGTCTGGCGCGTTACCATGGCAGTAACAACGATGCTCGGGACGAGCATCGCTAAGAGGGGAGTGGTGTTACGAAGGCACAGGGAAGCTAGCGCCATCTAGCGCCGCTGGTGGAACCACTCAGTGAACGCATAGACAACGTGATATCCCGACTCGATACTAGATGGCGTTAGTGGGCCTGTATTCTCGCGTGTTCGGGAACACGCGGTATCTTTCCAGAATCGTCTAGTACTCGCGACGGCACGTATAAATAGTCGCGGGGAGGGCCGTGAGTTCAGTTCAGTTCGAGCTTTCGAGGCGACTTCGAAGTGAAAACTAGTGATACCGGAGTGAAACAAGTGAAACCTACGACTTGGCTTACGACCTAGGACATCGTTAGTGCTTTGTGTTTGGACCTAGTGCATTGTGTTGGACCTAGTGTTTAGTGTTTGACCTAGTGCTTTGTGTTAGTGCTAGTGAATAAAGTCTTCATTGAGTCAGCAGGTCTTTCTCTCCAAATCCTTCGAACCCTAACACGTAACAATATTTAAGCCACTAATTCAAATTAATATACCAATTTGCTATAATTCAAATTAATATATCTACCTATTTTAGCTTATTTATCTTTTGACATAAAAACTCTATAGCTAGGTTTATTAATTTGTTATGAATGAAATGTGAACAAATTTCTTAAAAATTTTTCGAGCGATACTTGGTATTTCCAATAACGATCAAGTAAAACTGCTCATTTCGCACGCGATCTCCACCTTGTATATTTTTTTTCCAAGGAGCATAACAAAAAATGTGAGATCACGTTTTGATAAAATTGAAATCCAACTTCGCTCGGCTTCCCGCCGGGCGAGGTGGCGAGCTCGGTGCTGAGCTCGGTGCTGAGCTCGGTGGTGAGCTGGGTGCGCGTGCGCAGGGACGAGGAGGGCGCGCACGCGCTGGTGACGCGCACGGAGGCGCTGGCCGAGTTCCTGCTGAAGGAGTGCGACCTGGACCTGCGGCCGCCGGCGCTGCGCTGCGTGCGGCGCCGCAACCCGCACCGCGCGCGCTTCGCCGAGATGCGGCTGTACCTGCGCGCGCAGGTGGAGGCGCGCGCGCTGGCCGTGTGGGGCTCGGCGGAGGCGCTGGAGCGCGAGCGCGAGGCGCGGCGGGCGCGGCAGGAGCGCGCGCGCGCGCAGGCCGAGCGGCGCCGCCTGCGCGCGCTGCGCATGGCCGTGCGCTCCAGCCTGTTCGACCGCACGCGCGCGCCGCACGACCACGTGTTCGGCGACGAGGCCTACGACGAGGCCGCGGACCGGTACTCGCGCACGTGCGCCGAGTGCGGCCACGTCGACACCTACGAGAAGATGTAGCCTCGGCGGGTGGGGTTGCGTTTTGATTGAATGAAAGCCGCGTTAAAAAATTCCTTGTGTATATTTAGTGAGTACCTTGAGTTCGTGCCTCGAAGGACGATCGGAACGACTTCGGCGCGGGCAACTGGCCAGTTTGGAAATTAACGTTTTAACTTTGAAACGTCACTTTTCGTTTTATGTGTGCTCGCCGTCTTTGTACCCGATTTACGAACGGATATAAAAAAATGCAGTTTAAAGTAAAGACAATCGAAATCGAATCTTCAATGTTGCAAGTCTTAAGAAATAAATAAGTGATATTTAATACTAAATAGCATAGCTTATTTTGTTTCCCAACAAAGCACTGGCGCATGTCTGGACCCGTCGATAGGAAGGGGAACATATTGGCGTCTAAGAGAATCCATTTTAACCGTTACGCAGGGTGTTGATTCCTTTGTCGATTGCCAGTGTTGTATTGGTAAACAAATATTAACTTAAATGGACTTCAGGTCTTCTGGTAGATCATTCTTCGGGTGCTTATTTTCAAAATGTTGCTTGTACGTCTTTGGGTCTGGCATTTGCGCCTGAAACAAATTATTTGGACTTGCAAATACATAGTATGAAAGTGAAAGTCTCACACATAAATGAAGCATTCAAATCCAAGTTACCTTACACACCACACAGACATGGACCAAGGCCTTCTGTGCCGCCTTCTTCTGGTCCGTGGAGCTGTGCCCCTGCTGCTTTTTCATCTTGGACAACTTTTCTGCAGCCTTTGCTTGCGACTGGATTTTCTGCTGACCCCGAGCCATCTGAAAATTATAATTTATTGTACATTGAACTCTACTTTTATCTAGTTCATTTATTCCTAGGAAATCAAACACAATTTCATGGACTTAATAAAAAAACATTTTTAAAAATTGGTACCAAATCTTTCATAAAGAATACATCAACGTGAAGGTTGGTGCTGCTTTATTGCAACTAAATTCGGTTCATTTGGATTGATGTTACTTTACTACTAAGTTGTATTCTCAAATCAGACTACCAGTAAAGGTTGTTTTAAAAAAAAATTATAGCCTATTTTGATGGCAAGCTACATCTTATTTTGTCCTTTTCATGAGAAATATGCAAATTTTGAGTAAGCAAGGGTGAGTACAACATAAGAAATTAAAATTGTCCATTTTAATGCTAATCAACAGCTTCTGAACCACATTTTAGATCCCTAGATTAAAGAGTTTATGCTGGGTACTAATGAGTCAGTGAGTCAGGATTTTTCATTTTAAATATAAATTAATACAAGAGATATACATCATAGATATGTTACATAGAAAAATATCACAACCTCGCTACGCTGCTGTTCTCTAAGGCATGTTCTCCAAGCGCAACTGTTAACTTACTTTATATACATAATTTTATGTCTAGCAATACTATTGGTAAGCAGGTACTTAATGATAAATACACTAAATGCTAGAAGGCAATACAAATAAACCCTGCAGCTTTTAATATTGTAAGAGAAAGAACTTCGTGAGACCACGTACCTACTTAATTTGAAGGAACTACCTATATGGATAACATAAACATAAAAAGCGTACTTACCTTAGAGGCTTAAACGTGTACCTCCGATAAGCAAATGAAGATAAATTACCACTCCGACCTCAATCAAATTTTACTACTATTTAAAATTAAATAAAAATCGCCTTCGAATACTTTTTCCGCGAGTAAATATTGGAGAAGTATGTTTATAGCTCTTAAATTTAAGATTTCCCTTTCTTTCCCAACCTAAATACTAATCCGCCAAAGAGAATGTGTAATGAATGAATGTAATTGTAAGTAAATGTAAAATTTGACGTCAGAATGTGATGACGTTTGACAATTGACATTCCCGTTTCAAGTGTTTACAACGAAAAAAATGCTATATATTATTTCGCTATAATCTTGCCGGGTATTTCTAATTGGTTCTAGGAATCTATGGAGTTACGATCGTTATGTCAAAATCTTATTGTTACGTTATTGTCATTATCGTTACGACTGATATATTTATTAGTAGCTCTACCACAGAACACACGGAAGACAGAGATAACTAGTGTAGTGTACATTTGTGGGTTACAGACATAGTATAGTGTAGTATCTCTACCTAGTTTGTGCTGTCAAGCTCACAGTGAGTATATTTGTTCTGTCTGTCTGTCTCTGTCACTAAGTAAGTATGTAATCACTACGTTTTGTCCAAATGTACTCTGTGGTTTTGTCTCTGTGGTGGTTTGGTTTGGTTACATATATGTCGGCTCAGGATGGCCTGTATCAGTGTCTTCCATACTAATTACGTGTTTAGTCAACACTGATATTGTAATTGAAATGCACCTTGTCAATAGTAATCAAAATAACTTTACGACGTTAGAATAAACGATTCGTCCCGTCCGTGGTGCAAGCGCCTTCCTCCACTTTCCCGCCCCTTTTTCTCTAGCCCAACAATAACCATAACTTCTAGAGGGCGAGCCTTCCACAGACTAGATAGAGATACTACGTAGAGGCGTCTTGCCACCACAGTTCGACGCTCCGTTATGAGGGATCGATTCACCCACGTTCTTCCCTCTTTTCTAACGATTCTGACGGCAGGAACTATGACGTGCCGTCATATACATAATACATAGCATCACAGAGTACATTTTATATAACTGAAATAGCATACAGACAGTGTAGTACGTAGTACTATACTTATAAATCTGTGGTGTAGTATAGTACTATACTTATAAATCTGTGCCCTTATTAGTTTGTGCCCAGCGTTGCCAGAATGTAACTTTTGTTACATTTTACGTTACTTTTGACCCTCTCATGTAACTTCCATGTAACACGACTCAAAATGTAACTTTTACGTTACTTTTAGGACTTAATAAAATATTTAAATATTTTCCTACAAATAATAAATAATCGTGAAACGGAACGCATCCAATAAAGTTTTTGGTTTGGTTTTGGTTCCCTTGATTTTGTATATTTTAGCTTTTGAAATACGTTTCTAAATTTGTTGGTGTATATCTTTCACATTATTAATTATACATAATATGTTTTTCTTTTTTAGGATTATCAGTCAATTATTTGATCAAAAAATGTCACGATTCTTTCGAAGATTTATTAATGGGACAGAAAACATTATTAGTTTTTTGTAATAAAGTGTCATATTATAGTATTAGTGTTGTTTTCCACATAAAATATGAAAATGTAACTTTTGTCGTGAAAATGTAACTTTTTGAGGTGTCTCATGTTACATTTGACTATCTGCCACTGGCAACACTGTTTGTGCCATTGATAACAGAACTAAAGTTAACAAAGGTTTGTGCATACAGTGATCGTGATAAAAACTTTTTTGGAGTCTAATCTAATTAAAGTTTAATTAAGTGGCGTGGCCAAGTTTACTCATTTTGAAATGTAGAATTGAATACTATAATTTTATAAAAAAATCTTTTCAAAAGTACTTTAACCATGCAGTCCATAGTATGTATGGCCTGCGCGTGCAAGACAGCTCGCGTGCGGGTGGGATTGCGCGCGAGCGGGACGAGCTCGTCTCCGTTGCGGCGGCTGGTGGCGGAGGCGAGCGCCTTCGGGGAGACGGTGTCGGCGGAGCGCGAGCTGCAATGGGCCACGCAGCCGTACGCGGCGCGCGCGGGCGGCGGCGGCCCGGCGGAGCGCGAACGGCCCGCGCGCGCCACCGTGCTGCTGTTCCCCGGGCCCGACGCGCACTTCGTGGGCATGGGCCGGCGCCTGCAGGACGTGCCGGCCGCCAGAGATCTTTATGAATTGGCCTCTAGCATTGTTGGGTATGTTGAGATAGATTTACATGAGCGTACCAGAACAAACCAGCATAATTTCTTACACATAATGTTTCATTAATTTTGTGTCATTACAAAATGGTTTCATACTATCGACACATTGATTTAGACACATGATTAATTAAAAAGCAAACGGATACATACAATACATCCAACATACCTAACATTAATTATTATATGACTTATGGCTGGCCACATTATTATGAATACTGGACGGCCACGGGCACCGGTGCATTCTATCTGAGATCCCGGAGCCCTCCATAAGCGCAGAGGAAAGCCACCGAGGGGGTTTTTGTGGGAGGAAATCTTACCCAGCGTCGCTCACACAATGTCCGAGTACCTTTAAAAGGTTTCCCACTCAGTAAAAAAAATTGTTTGCATTGTCAGCCTTCACTCTTCTAAAGTTCTTCATGTCATAAAAATACTACAGCTAACAAAATCACCACACACAATGCGTCCAGAGGTGAATAGCTCGCCAGAGAAACGACAGCTAGAGGCAGATTTTAGTCGACGACCAAGTGCGGATGGAACTTCAAACCTTGGCGCCGGAGTAAACCTCAGATAAAAGCTCATTTTGTGAGGGTGTGTCTCACGTGGGTGGTCGTGGCGCAGGTGGGACGTGGGGCGCGTGTGCCGCGAGGGCCCGGCGGAGGCGCTGGCGGCGCGCGCGCCCGCCGCCGTGCTGGCCACGTCGCTGGCGGCGCTGGAGGCGGCGCGCGAGGCGCGGCCGGCCGCCCTGCAGGCCGCGCGCGCCGCCGCCGGCTACTCGCTGGGCGAGCTGGCCGCGCTCGTGTTCGCCGCCGCGCTGCCCTTCGACCGCGCGCTGCGCCTCGCCGAGCTCTACGCCGCCGCCGCGCAGGTGACGTGACGATGCGATAACTAAAAAGACGCATCACCGTCGACCTCGGTTCAGTTTCAGTAATGCACCGTTCGTTCGGCCGTCAGGCGGCGGCGAGCGCGCGGCCGTGCGGCGCGCTGGCGCTGCGGCTGGCGGCGGACGCGCGGCTGGGGGAGCTGGCGGCGCGCGCGCGCGAGCGGGCCGCCGAGCGCGGCGTGCGCGCGCCCGTGTGCCAGCCCGCCGCCTACCTGTCGCCGGGGCGCAGGCTGCTGGCCGGCGACGAGGAGGTGAGGCGGTACTGCGGGCTACGGCACGCTCGTTCACGGTACGAGTACATCCGCGTGAGCTAACGTCATCTTCGCCGTCGGCCGCAGGCGCTGCGGTTCGTGGAGGAGGAGGGCCGGGCGCTGGGCGTGCTGCGCTGCGAGCGCGTGCGCTGGGGCGGCGCCCTGCACTCGCCGCTGCAGGCGGCGGTGCGCGCGGCGCTGCGGCCGGTGGAGGCGCAGGCGCCGCGGCTACAGGTGGTGTCGTGCGTGGACGCGCGGGCGTACGGGCGCGGCGCGGGCGCGGGCGCGGAGGTGCGGCGGCGGCTGGCGCGGCTGTGCGCGGCGCCGGCGCGCTGGGAGCAGGTGCTGCAGGCGCTGTTCGCGCGGCCGCGCGGGGAGCCGCAGCCGCTGGCGCTGGCGCCGGGCCCGGCCGCCGCCGTGCGCGACTGCCTGCGCCGAGTCAACGCGCGCGCCTGGGACGGCTGCGTGCACATCCCGGTCTAGCGTCGCCGACGGAGATGTCTATATAAGCAATTTTGTATTGATATTTTTAGCGATAATATAGATTTAATCATTTGCCACTAATTATTGTTTACTTGTTAATGTTACATAGTTATATCTACGATGTTACATCCTTCGACATTTAAAATATGTAGTAATGATATTAGCAATCTTTGGTACGCTTCAAGGAGCTCAAACCAAAAGGTGAAGGATTACGGTGCGATTGATTTAGATTAGATCAATCGGGTCTGCCCCTAGCGGAATATAAGAATCTCTCGTGGGAATCATCCATTTAATGCGGCCACTTAATATTCTGTGCCGCGATCACAGTTGATATCGATTTTTAGCGTGGATGCAGCTCTCCGGCTCGCGGTCGAAGCGAGCGTACCTTCCTGATATACTCAAGGCAGATCTATTGCTCTACGGGTGAAACACTATCGAGCTCGCGAAGGTTGGCACGTTAGGTTGACTTATGAATCTCTAATGGTATCATTTAATGTGGATAGACTGACGCAAAACCAAAGCATCGCACCAATTGTAGTGGAAAGCGTTTTAAACTCTGGCTTAAGCTATCGAAACTTGCAGTTCGAATCGGTGCTTATCCCGTCTAATTTATCTGTGCACGCTATTCGAACCGTCTCTGGAAGGGAACAAGGCGGTGCTCTAACGATAGGCAAAGATAAAAATTGAAAACGAGTCAAACATCAGTTAATTGTAGTAAAAATAGGTATATTATTCAAAAATAAATAACTCCTATAAAATTCGACTTTATACAATAGATTACAATTTTAGACTACAAGATTCTCGTCCTCTCGGCGGGCGGCGGGCGGCGGTCACAGGTTGAGCGGGCTGGCGGAGATCTGCCCCGGCGCGTCCGCCACGTCTCGCCCCAGGCGCGCCAGCCGCGCGTGCTGCGCCAGCGCGCGCGCCGACAGCGCGGCGGGCAGCGCGCCCATGCGCTCCGTGGCCTCCTCCGCCCAGGCCTCCGCCAGGCGCAGCTCGTGCGCGGCCGAGGGCAGGCCCAGGCGCGCGGCGCGGCTGGCGCGCGACAGCACGGCGGCCGCGGTGTACGCGTCGATGGCCGCCGCCGCCAGCCGGTTGAGCACGAGCTGCTCGTCCACCACGCCGCGCCCGTACTTGCGCAGCACCGCCTCCACGCACGCGCCGAACTCCAGCACGCGCCGCGCCAGCTCGCGCGCGGCCGGCCGCAGCGGCTCCGCCACCAGCGGGGACACGTCCGGCCCGCCGCCCAGCCCCACGGCCCGCCCGGCGCGCCGCCCCGCCTCGCCGAAGATGAGCCCGAGGTGCGCCGTGGGGTTCTTGAAGGCGCGCATCAGCTCCTGCAGGTGCCCGCCCGCGAACTGGATGCCCGTGAGCGCCACGAACAGCCGCAGGATGTCGTTGGTGCCCTCGAAGATGCGGAAGATGCGCAGGTCGCGCAGCACGCGCTCGAGCCCGGTCGCCTTCATGAAGCCCATGCCGCCCAGGATCTGGACGGCCTCGTCGACGACGGCCCAGGCGGAGTCGGAGGCGAACACCTTGGAGACGGCGGCCTCGAGGTGGTAGTCGGCGCAGCCGGAGTCCATGTTGCCGGCCACCATGTAGCCCAGCGTCTCGGTGACGTACTGCAGCATGGCCATGCGCGCCAGCTTCTCCTGCACGCCGCCGAAGTCCCGCAGCCGCTTGCCGAACTGCACGCGCGTGGCGGCGTGCTCGGCCGCCTGGCGCAGCGCCGCGCGCTGCGTGCCCGCCAGCGCCGCCGCCATGCCGAACCGCCCGTTGTTCAGGATGTTCATCGCCACCTGCGCACATCCCACACTATTCAAGTGGACTGTTTCTTATTTAGCACACTAGACGCGTAACCGTAGGTCTGTGCTGCGGATGGCGGAGACACAGCAAAAAAAATTACAATTTAATGGACCCGAGTACAAATATTTATCTGCGAAATTCGATTCGAACCCAGAACCCGCAGTTCGGTAGTCAGGGTCACTCACCATCGCGGCACGATTTCCTTATTCTATAAAATCGAATAAATCAGCTAAAAATTTAAATTCAATAAAAAGCAGCAATATTTATGATATGCGGCTCGAAGGACCAGCATGTAAATTCTGATAGCTCAATAGAAAGAAAGGAAGCTGTTTTTACTCGACTCAATGACTCGATTCCGTTTTTTGGTTGTGCCGAAGTGTAAAAATAATAACTAGCCCCGTGTAGGGCCGGGCTCACCTTGAACCCGTTGCCGACGCCGCCGAGCACGTTCTCGACGGGCACCTTGACGTCCTCGTAGTACACCTCGGTGGTGTTGGAGCAGCGGATGCCCATCTTGTTCTCGGGCGGGCCCGACGACACGCCGCCGAACGCCCGCTCCACGATGAACGCGGTCACCTGCGCGCCGGACAGAATAACGTTATCGCATTGAGATAAGGAACATGTTGGTCGTCGGCGGGGCGAGAGGGCTCACCTTATCGACGGTCTTGCCGTCCTTCTCGACGGGCGTCTGCGCGAACACCGTCATGATCTCGGCGATGCCGCCGTTGCTGATCCAGATCTTGGAGCCGTTCAGGACGAAGTGCTTGCCGTCCGCGGACAGCACCGCGCGCGACCTGCGGCAGACACGAGCGCGTCAAGCCGGGAGCCCCAGATATTGTACAGAAGGTACCGGACACCAGCCGGCAGCTCTTCCCGAAAAACTAATGACTGTGGCGCGTACACGTAAACAAGCATACAAACGAAATTCAGTAACGTATACGTAGTACGTACTTGATGGAGCCGGCGTCGGAGCCGGAGGAGGGCTCGGTGAGGCAGAAGGCGGCGTACTCGCCCGCCGTGACGCGCGGCAGGTAGTGCGGGGCGGGCGGCAGTACTGTACGTACTTGATGGAGCCGGCGTCGGAGCCGGAGGAGGGCTCGGTGAGGCAGAAGGCGGCGTACTCGCCCGCCGTGACGCGCGGCAGGTAGTGCGGGGCGGGCGGCAGTACTGTACGTACTTGATGGAGCCGGCGTCGGAGCCGGAGGAGGGCTCGGTGAGGCAGAAGGCGGCGTACTCGCCCGCCGTGACGCGCGGCAGGTAGTGCGGGGCGGGCGGCAGTACTGTACGTACTTGATGGAGCCGGCGTCGGAGCCGGAGGAGGGCTCGGTGAGGCAGAAGGCGGCGTACTCGCCCGCCGTGACGCGCGGCAGGTAGTGCGGGGCGGGCGGCAGTACTGTACGTACTTGATGGAGCCGGCGTCGGAGCCGGAGGAGGGCTCGGTGAGGCAGAAGGCGGCGTACTCGCCCGCCGTGACGCGCGGCAGGTAGTGCGGGGCGGGCGGCAGTACTGTACGTACTTGATGGAGCCGGCGTCGGAGCCGGAGGAGGGCTCGGTGAGGCAGAAGGCGGCGTACTCGCCCGCCGTGACGCGCGGCAGGTAGTGCGGGGCGGGCGGCAGTACTGTACGTACTTGATGGAGCCGGCGTCGGAGCCGGAGGAGGGCTCGGTGAGGCAGAAGGCGGCGTACTCGCCCGCCGTGACGCGCGGCAGGTAGTGCGGGGCGGGCGGCAGTACTGTACGTACTTGATGGAGCCGGCGTCGGAGCCGGAGGAGGGCTCGGTGAGGCAGAAGGCGGCGTACTCGCCCGCCGTGACGCGCGGCAGGTAGTGCGGGGCGGGCGGCAGTACTGTACGTACTTGATGGAGCCGGCGTCGGAGCCGGAGGAGGGCTCGGTGAGGCAGAAGGCGGCGTACTCGCCCGCCGTGACGCGCGGCAGGTAGTGCGGGGCGGGCGGCAGTACTGTACGTACTTGATGGAGCCGGCGTCGGAGCCGGAGGAGGGCTCGGTGAGGCAGAAGGCGGCGTACTCGCCCGCCGTGACGCGCGGCAGGTAGTGCGGGGCGGGCGGCAGTACTGTACGTACTTGATGGAGCCGGCGTCGGAGCCGGAGGAGGGCTCGGTGAGGCAGAAGGCGGCGTACTCGCCCGCCGTGACGCGCGGCAGGTAGTGCGGGGCGGGCGGCAGTACTGTACGTACTTGATGGAGCCGGCGTCGGAGCCGGAGGAGGGCTCGGTGAGGCAGAAGGCGGCGTACTCGCCCGCCGTGACGCGCGGCAGGTAGTGCGCGCGCTGCCGCTCGTCGCCGAACAGCAGGATGCCCTTGAAGCCGATGGACTGGTGCGCGCCCAGCGTGATGCCCACGCCCAGGTCGTGCGCGCCCACCACCTGCAAATGCAACCCGTATACAATTCGCCCACACCCATTTCTGACAGGCAATGCTTAGAATAGATTTACGCGTTGTCTTTAAATCCCACCCATCGGCCGATTGAGGTCCACCGCTGGACCCTCTCTTAAACGACGCCACTCCGACCGATGCGAGCATGTGGTTTTATTGCAGTATAGGCCGCGAGACTTGCTGCACGCACCACGTACTGCGCTACATTACTGAACCTCGCGTTGAACTGTAGTGGTTTAACTTTGGTCCCCTAAAATTGAGAATACACCGATAACTGGACACCACCAATGTTTACAAGTCATATTATTGATTTATTGTTCTGAAGCCTCTGATCTAGCGCTTCGGTTACACTGTCAGTTTTGAAAGGTAGTGAGACTGTCACTTGAGCTAGTTCAGCGTACCTCGACGAGGCGCGCGTACTGCGTGTTGTTGAGGCCCAGCCCGCCCAGCTCGGCCGGCACCTGCAGCCCGAAGGTAGTGAGACTGTCGCTTGAGCTAGTTCAGCGTACCTCGACGAGGCGCGCGTACTGCGTGTTGTTGAGGCCCAGCCCGCCCAGCTCGGCCGGCACCTGCAGCCCGAAGGTAGTGAGACTGTCGCTTGAGCTAGTTCAGCGTACCTCGACGAGGCGCGCGTACTGCGTGTTGTTGAGGCCCAGCCCGCCCAGCTCGGCCGGCACCTGCAGCCCGAAGGTAGTGAGACTGTCGCTTGAGCTAGTTCAGCGTACCTCGACGAGGCGCGCGTACTGCGTGTTGTTGAGGCCCAGCCCGCCCAGCTCGGCCGGCACCTGCAGCCCGAAGGTAGTGAGACTGTCGCTTGAGCTAGTTCAGCGTACCTCGACGAGGCGCGCGTACTGCGTGTTGTTGAGGCCCAGCCCGCCCAGCTCGGCCGGCACCTGCAGCCCGAAGGTAGTGAGACTGTCGCTTGAGCTAGTTCAGCGTACCTCGACGAGGCGCGCGTACTGCGTGTTGTTGAGGCCCAGCCCGCCCAGCTCGGCCGGCACCTGCAGCCCGAAGGTAGTGAGACTGTCGCTTGAGCTAGTTCAGCGTACCTCGACGAGGCGCGCGTACTGCGTGTTGTTGAGGCCCAGCCCGCCCAGCTCGGCCGGCACCTGCAGCCCGAAGGTAGTGAGACTGTCGCTTGAGCTAGTTCAGCGTACCTCGACGAGGCGCGCGTACTGCGTGTTGTTGAGGCCCAGCCCGCCCAGCTCGGCCGGCACCTGCAGCCCGAAGGTAGTGAGACTGTCGCTTGAGCTAGTTCAGCGTACCTCGACGAGGCGCGCGTACTGCGTGTTGTTGAGGCCCAGCCCGCCCAGCTCGGCCGGCACCTGCAGCCCGAAGGTAGTGAGACTGTCGCTTGAGCTAGTTCAGCGTACCTCGACGAGGCGCGCGTACTGCGTGTTGTTGAGGCCCAGCCCGCCCAGCTCGGCCGGCACCTGCAGCCCGAAGGCGCCCAGCTCCCACAGCCCCGCCAGCGTGTGCTCCTCGATCTGCGCGTTCGAGTCGTTCTTCGCGGGGTCGTTCACCTGCGCACGACACAATTATGCTATTATATCACTATCGATGTACCGGTGTCGACCGCAGTCTTAGAACATTTAACACGGTAACTGGCTAGCTACAGTCTGCCAAAATCTGCGGGAGGTGAGGTGAACACGCACAGCACACGTTTAGCTACTCACGCACACGTTGGGAAAAATTTCGATGTCTCCATGAATGCACACCCAACGAACTGTTGTATCTCAAATATAAAACTAGCACACTAGCAAATAATAACTAGTAATGGGACGTGTCATTATGCGAGTACGTGGTATCCCAATAATTACAGGCTGGTGTCTATTCTAATATTCCCACTAACCCACTCCACTAATCCCTCTAGCAATCCGCATTGGAGCAGCATGGTGGAGTATGCTCTAGACCTCCCGTAGATTCGTCCGAGGGGGACGTCTATGGGTTATAGCTTAGCTTCGCTAGCTCAGTTGGGCTATCGGCGGCGGGTAGGCACCGGGCGCAGACCTCCTGGAAGAACTTCTCGACGGGCGGCACGAGCTCCGTCAGCGTCTGGAGCTGGTCCTGCGTGAGCGGCTCGGGGAAGGGGAACACCTGCGCCGTCTGAAACACAAGCACGACTGTGTGATGAACTGCTCCGGGAGCACACGGGGACACCCGGCGCCGGGCCGCTCGAGCGCTCGCTCACCTCCAGCTGTCCGCGGAACAGGTTGAGCGTGAAGGAGCCGCTGGCGCGCGCGCCGCGGGCCGCCTCCGCCTTGGCCGCCGTCGCCATGCCCGCGCTGCACACATACACACCATCTTCACTTACTCCACTTTTCTCTCTCTACCCTATCCTTACTACCACTTAATTAATACAGGGAGTATTAAGTATTCCTAACACTTTAGTATAAAAAAGGACAATTTTTATATAATTTAAAAATAGTCAATTTATTTTATATACATACATGTTTGACATATTCCACAAGTTTTAAATGGATCAAACGTATTTGACCTGATTAGTGACAGACTTGTGTAAGGTTGAATTCAATTCCCCCATCACAACCCCTCTATGTCCCTTGCCCACCCACTACTGCAGAATCTATATAATAAAAATGAATCGCAATATGTGTTGGTAAGCGCATAACTCAACAACGCCTGGACCAATTTGGCCAATTCTTTTTTTTAAATGTTCGTTGAAGTTCAAGGATGGTTTTTACGGCGAGAAAAATTTGAAAATTCATCCCCTAAGGGGGTAAAACGGGGGTGCAAAGTTAGTATGAAGCTTTGCCGTTTTTGAAGTTAGTGAATGTGTAACGCGAGCGAAGCTGCGGGCGTCCACTAGTACTAAATAAAAACCGGTTATTTTAAGGGCAGGTTCTTTACCTCCCTCTAAACCCGTGGGACCCCCACCCCCTCTGACACAGGTTTGTACAGTCAACCCATTCTTTTTAAGTAATTTTATGTTTATCTAAAGTAAAAAAAATTCAATTGTAAATGGCTTGACCGCCTCAAAAAACTAAACTGTATTTGGCCACACCATCAAATTGGTAAACACAAATTAAGACTAAATATGTTTATGTATGTATTTTATGTGGTAATAATGGGTCTATAATTTTACTGTTGTAAGGGGATAATTTGCAGAAATGTACTTGATACAGCAACAACATAAAATAATTGTAACTGTTACAATGTGTTATTCTATTAATAAAGCATTTCTGTTGACAACATGAATTGGAATCAAATTGAAGTGCCAGCTATGTATGGCGCGGTGCAAAGTCCAAGGTGGGAGCAAAGGGGGCAAGGCCACGGTACCTGCGCGCGGCGCCCATCGCTCCGCTCCGCATACAGCGGGAGGCGCACGTAGCCAGCTTTGTCCCCTTCATCACTGTTTCTGTACTTGAGATTGACAAATATTACAACTAGTCACTTAGTATTTCCTCATTATCTAAACACACGAATTGAATAACTTGTCTTTAGAACGGAAACTTATGTATGGAGATTTAAAAAAAACTTTGTATGTTATAAAGTTTAGGCACTTCCGAATTGAACAGTCCGCTGAGCGTAGTTGATCCAGAATTTCGTAAACGCAAATTGAGTTGTGAAACACGAAACTTCCAATCCAAGACTCGCTGACTCGAGTTGTGAAAGTTTTTGACAGCTCGCTCGGTCAGTTCGTACTTTAATAGTTGTTGTCACATTTGGCCAAAGAACAAGAACTTTGGAGCTGCGTCTAGCGTAGCATTAATCTGTGGCTGCGTCTCAGACTTAAAAAAAAAGCTGCGTAGCGTAGACGGAGAATGGAAGCGTAGTGCGTACACATTTGCTTGACCTACTTTCAGTGCCTATGTAAAATGTTCTCTGTGCTCTCCCTCTAATAAGTTACTCTATGACGGGTGCTATGCTAAGTGTTATACTTATAAATCTGTGGTTATGTGTGGCCGACAACTTGACAATGAAGAAACTGAAAAAAAGCAATGATGTTGATAATGTGCAAATCGTTTGCAGGTATAAAAGCGTCCGCTCTCCACGAGAGCCAAACCCTGGATCGGAACTCGACGAACGGTAAAGAACCGTGAATTTTACTCCATCCAAGGCTAAGTAATTGTCTCTTTATCATGGACATTCAACGATCTGTAGTACCTACTTGTACATTAGAGTAGGTACATCTTTGTATTTGACATTGATAACAGAACTAAAGAGGATAGGCCCTATTTTGCCTATATATGTTTTCATTATAGAAATATCATGCAAATATGAACAACAATAACAAAAATATAACTGTCTCATTCTTACACGTCACAAACTGTACTTGTAGAAAAAGTACAAGATAGGTCACACATTCAATTCAATTAGTAAAATCTTACGTTGTACCACCAAAGGACCGCCTTGAAGCTGGTTTTGGACGCCATTTTAAAAAGACACCGGAAGCCTGGTGTCATCGAGTTGAGTCAAGTTGAGGAAGTTATAACTAGATAGTCGTTTTTTAATTAGTTTTTCCTCCACATTTAAGAAAACAAAACTATTTTTTATTTTTTTACTTTATTTAAACGTTTAATCGATTTGGACAGTATAGACTATAAGAGTCTATTATGAACCAGGGGGCGGTTTTTTAGGCGGTTGATGGGTGGAGTTTACGCCATATTGTAGAGACAATCGGCTTCAAATCACGTGACCTTATTTCCCATCCTCTTTAGTTCCGTTATCAAAGGTATTTGACAGACTGACAGAAGACAGTGACCCTTTGACAAGACAATCATTAATCAGTTGCCAACTTTCAACTTGCCAATAAATAATGCCACTTGCTTTGCTTTGTTTGTCATAAATATAAAATTGTCATCACTTACGAAAGTAAAGTAACGAATAACTTCAGTGTTTGTGTCTTATCATCTATTTTATAATATTTCAGTTTGTCGTTATGAACTCTAAACGTTGTCTACCAATTATTTTGGTGAGCGCTTCCGATAGAGCGACTGCCGAAGAATTTATATCTGGTAAGGCTACATAGTTTCAATACATTACTCTCTGACCTCTCTGTGAAAAGACCAGCATCATGAGAGCGTCATATCTCCTTCAGAGTTGATCGATGACGAAGTAGAGAGGAGCGAGGTGAGGGCGCCGGCGGAGGCGCGCGTGTGGCGGCTGCAGAACAAGTACTACCGCGCGGAGGTGGGCCTGGTGGCGCGCGGGGACGCCGAGCCGCCGCCGCCGGTCGCCGAGGGGCACGTCGCCCTGCTCTCGCCGCGAGAGGTACAGTCGATTCGTTCAATAGAACAGTCATCGTGCGTGGAAGAAAAATCAACTAATAGGATATCTTTGTGCAGTGTGAGACGTCAGCTGCGGCGGAGCGGCGCGCGTACGGTGCGGCGGCGGTACGCGTGCTGGCCGTGCGGAGCGCGCGCGTGGCGGCCCCGCTGGCGGCGTGGGCGGCGCGCGCGCGCTACGAGCCCGTGCCGCTGCTGGCTCCGCCGGAGCCCGCGGGGCCGTTCGCACAGACGGCGGGCCTGCCCCGCGTGCGAGCCGCGCTGCACGCGCACCCCTGGCCCGGCCACACACGCCTCGACCGCGCGGAACCGGCGTACCGAGGTTCCCGCATTTTACATTCAGCTTGATGTTTTTGAATACATTAAATAATAGCTTTTATGTTTGTCCGTTTTGCAGATGCGGACGAATCGTCATCGTCGGGAGGCGAGGGCGAGTACGATTCCGGGGCGGAGGCGGACGTCGAGCGCGCCGAGGAGTTCGCGCGGGCGCTGGGCGCGCTGGGGGGCGGCGGGGCGGAGGCGCGGGGGGACGCGGAGCGCCGCGAGCGCGCCGAGCAGCTGGTGGCCGCCTTCTGCCGCGCGCTCGGCCACCGCCTGGACTGCTAGGGGGTGGGGTTGTGCAGTAAAACGCGGTCTCATTGTATGCGTATATTTAGTAAAAACGATATAAACCTCTCGGATATGTGCGGCTGCGAGCCGCGGCGTGCGTTGTGCGAGGACATCACAGATTTGTGTATATTATTATCTCTTTGGACGTAAATTTGTAAATATAATACTATACGATATAATTTCACAATAGTTCCCCACCAGTCGTCGACGAGCAGATTCGCTCGCAACGATCGTCACAGCTCTCGTAGACTATTCACAACAAGTAACAACATATAAAACAACAAATGCGACTCAATACTTATTCTAGCTCCTCAGGCACGCGAGTGAAACCCCATAGACGGTCATATCACATTAATACATTTTTGCTTAATCTTAACCCGACAATAACAGAGTAACGTGGCATCACCCAGGTGTAAATAAACTCATTTTAACATTTTATGTTATCTGTTGCGCTTGGCTTACACGGTAGTGACCGGGGGGGTGTGCAGCAGAGGCGCGGGGGGGCGCAGCAGCGCCGAGAAGTACTGCGTGGCGAGGCGCGCGATGTACTGGCGGGCGGGCGCGCGCGCGGGCGGCGCGGGCCACAGCCCCTCCAGGAAGCCGATGTGCCCGCCGCGCGCCGGCACGGCCAGCGCCACGCGCGCGCTGGCGCCCGCCTCGCGCAGCGGCAGCACTGCGGACACACGCACACACGCACACACGCGACACATTACACCCGATCATGTTCATTTCATGCTTACTGTTAGGTTTACAACTTGAATGCGATACAATAGGAGAATAAAATAAAATGTGTGCAATGCAAGTCACACACGGTGGAAGTGAAACTTCAAGGGACACCCGGATGGAACGAAGTTCCTTTCGGCGGTGACATCTGTGACAAAGTTAAAATGGACAGCACCGTTACTAGTGACATGAAGCAACCTTTATGTAACCACTGCTGCCTAGTACTATAGGTGAAATCTGTGACAAAGACCTTATAGACAGATCTGTTATCGGTGACATGAAGCAACCATCACATAATCTCTGCTGTCCAGCAATGTCGGTGACATCTGTGACAAATACCTTATAGACAGAACTGCTACCGGTGACATGAAGCAACCATCACCATAATCTCTGCTGTCCAGCACTCTTAGTGACATCTGTGACAAAGACCTTATAGACAGCACTGCTACCAGTGACATGAAGAAACCATCACAATCTCTGCTGCCCAGTACTGTCGGTAACATCTGCGACAAAGACCTTATAGACAGCACTGCTACCGGTGACATGAAGCAACCATCACATAATCTCTGCTGTCCAGTACTGGAACGTCTAATGTGTTCTATCTCATTCTCTCGCCGGCTGAATCCTATACATTTATGTGTTTGTGTCTCTATGGACATGTTTTTTCTTTATTTTATGGGTACACAGCATGCAATATGGGAAAACATGTTAAGTAGGCTTAGCTTAACGAAAAGCTAGAATTTTACGGGTACGGAGTACCTTGGCTGTGGCATGATAAATAAGATGACAACATACATACATACATACATTCTATACATAAATGTTATATGTTAGTAATTCTATCAGAATGTGGAATTTAATAATTAAATAATTCAACAGTTGACATACCATGTATTATTTTAAATACCTCTACCATCAAAGGATAGTTTAAAATATTATAAGTATAACCTTTATCAACGGCACGCTGCAGCAAAGTTAACCGCTAATCACAATCTAGCTTCACCCGCAGTTCAGTCGAGGTCATTTCACCACGGATGGGGAACCATAAGGAGAGCTGCACCTGCAGCGGTAGCTTGTCGACGTTCGTAGTGATCGTCTCGAGCTTACCGTCGAGCGGCTGGAAGGGGTCGTCGGCGGCGCAGAGGCAGAGCAGCGGCACGCGCACGTCGGCCAGGCGGTGGCGCAGCGAGGCGGCGCGGTAGTACGCGTCCACCGACGGGAAGCCGAAGTGCGCCGCCGTGAAGGCCGCGTCGAACTGGCGCACGGAGCGCGCGCGCGCCAGCGCCGCCTCGCCCGCGCCCCCCGCGCCGCCCGCCCCGCCGCCCGCGCCGCCCGCGCCGCCCGCCCCGCCCAGCGCCGCGTGCGCCAGCACCGTGCGCCGCAGGTTGCGCGCCATGTGGTACGACAGCAGCGCGTTCAGCCCGCCGCGCTCCATGCACTCCGAGCCTGCGCACCGAGCGACCACCACGTTAAGTCCGTTACGACGGGAGCGACGGGAACGACGGGAGCGACGCTCACCCTTGACGACGTCGAGGGGCGAGGAGACGACGAGCGCCGCGGCGACCTGGGCGCGCTCGCCCTCGGCGGCCAGGTAGTGGCCCAGGATGAGGCCGCCCAGCGAGACGCCCACGGCCAGCAGCGGGCCGGGCGCGCGCGCGCGCACCGCCGCCACCACCTCGGCCAGGTCGGCGTGGCTGAGCGCGCAGTACAGGCGCGGCGTGGTGAGCGGCACGCCCGCCAGCCCGCGGTTGTTGAACACCACGAGGCGCGCGCGCAGGCGCCGCGCGGCGGCCGCCAGGCAGCGCACGTAGTCCGCCTGCGAGTCGCCCGTCAGCCCGGGCAGCACCAGCAGCACGCGCTCCTCGCCCCCCTCGCCCCCCTCACCCCCCTCCTCCGCCCAGTCCAGCGCCACCTGCCCGCCGTCCGACAGCTTCAGGATCTCCCTGTGCATCACACTGGCTCATGCATCATCTGAACGAACAGAGCTTCCCTGTGACATGTCAAGTTGTTGATATTATGCCACCACAGACAAGAGTGTACCGCAACCCACATTTGGCACTCAGAGTTACTAACTACAAGGCCCCATTGTGTAAATAAAAAGAAATTCAATAGTTTTGTATTTGATCCATGGATCCAATCTTTGACAAGGAATTTACACTAAGGCATTAATCCAATAGTTATGAATATCAGATAGCAATAGAAACAGTTAGATTCAAAGCACAATATCTAATCTTATCTATTATTTATTACTTTTGTTAGTATTTTTTATACCAAGTTTACTATACATTAATACAGAAAATGACTCATGATATTAATCAGCTAAATATTCTACTTAAATGAATTGCTGCCTACAAGTTGCGGTCCTTGGAATACTTGTTATACCCCATGAAAGCGGGCGGGGGCCAGTAGCGTGACGCCACGACGTGGACATACCGGCGGTACCGTACGGGCGGCAGCAGGAGCGTGCGGATGAGGGAGCCCAGCACGGTCTGCAGGCGCGACTCGACGCACCAGGGCGTGGGCCAGTAGCGCTCGCTGAGCAGCGGCACGCCCTCTTCCAGCAGCGTACGGAAGTCGCCCGCGCGGCACACGAGCAGAGGCTTCTACAATAGAACATGATATCTTGTCTCTACTTTACACTTGAAAATGCTTCTAAACCATCTTTTATTTGCTTGACCAGAATTTATACAATAAATAATAAAATTAAGTTATATATACTTTTTACATTGAAGCAAATTGAAGAATATAGTACAATAAGAAATTAGCAATGATGTCAGATTTTACCTTGACCACTTCCACCAGATAGTAGGTTATGTATAGCACCGACAGGGAGAAACACACTAAAAGCTCTTTCTTTACTTCGAAAACGTACAAAAATGCTGCCAACATATTTGGTTTTCTTACACTTAATACTTCGTTAAAATATTCAAAATATAAACAGAAATGCTGCGAGTTAAGTGCTAACTATTAAATAAAAACTTTGTAGGAATTTGTCCACGGCTCCCATTATAAACAAACCATAAGTAAACGTAACTTAATGTATATTAAGTCAATAAATATAGCGCAATTTAGCGCATTATACTTATGTAAAAGTAGTGTCCAATACAAAGTTTGCAATTTCTCTGCATTGCAACATTTGCTCTGCAGGCTCTGATATTTGCAATTAAAATATGACATTTCCTTCCAGTTTTAAGGTACTTTTTTGACGTTAGATTTGGCATCCACAAACTAGCTAGTGTTGGCATCACCTGACAGCTTTTATTTTTTTAAATGGGCTTTTGCGGTTTGGTCATACAGACTATTACAGACCTTTACGGCGTCACCATTGCTTTGTGTATTTGATTGGCATTTGAAAGGAAAGTGAAAGAATTTGAATGGATGTGATATGATCTCTATGTACCGTAGAAATATCCTTCCCACATCGGTTTCGCGTTATCTTAAAGGGCCCCAAAGCACGTTATCTTAAAGGACACAAAGCCCTACTTGCAGGGCCCTGTTTGCAGTGCCCCTGCCAATCGTGTCGTGTGTGTGCAAGCAGGGCCGATTTTTTAATTGCTTACCCTGCCGCAGGGCGGCAGGGTCATCCTGCCAGCCCGACGCACGATCTCCCCACTCCAACCCTGCAAGCAGGGCAATGTGTGGTACGGTTGGGCCGATTTCACAGATTTATAAGTATAGTATTTAATAATATGGTATATCTAATCTGTGGTTTCTACTTTTCAACAATAAATTTTTGGTTTTCTTCGTACGCCGTCTTATTTTGTTTTCATTTTGTTGTACTATGTATTGTTTGTGCAATAATTTTATAGGTTAATTATAATTAAGTTACAGTATCTCTCATCAATATATTCTTTTTTCAATTAATGGTGTCACCATTTTCAATAAATCTTCAAACTGTGACTTAGTCATTTTTAAAAAGTTCATAAAGTCATCAGGTTGTAATTCTTTCAATTAAACCTTTTATTTAATAATCATAATAATATTAACAATTAACATAACTAATGAAAACTAAACTAAACTAAAAAAAAAACCTTAAAAACAAACCTAAAAAAAAAAAAAAATTTACTAAAATATATCATTAAAAGGAGTCCCTTTAGGCAAGGTTCCGAAGATACTGATTCAATTAAACGGCGTGACTCAAACGACGCAAGATCTCTACCACAGAATATAATATCTCTACCTAGTCTGTGGATGCAACCTGCAGGGCCGATTTGCAGGGCTTTGTGTGGTGACATCCTCTGCGGCAGGCCCTGCAAGCAGGGCTTTGTGTGGGGCGCTTTATCTACCACATGCGGAGGGAGATGTCAATGATTTGGTCTGACACATTTGTATAATATCTATGCCATAGATTGAGTTTGACACTTGTTTGACACTAATGCCATTATCCGTCAAACTCAAGTCAATCAAGTATTCATTTTTGTGTGTACTTGTTTTAAAATTGTCGCTAGCAAAATATTTTGATTCTGAAAAACAATTAAAATTTGTGCGACTTAAATATTATCCAGTACGCTAATTCAATTCAGTTATTGTATCGGCTAAGTTATGCTAAATTTCTAGTTACTCGATTACTAGATATCTACGGTCAAGATGAATAATCTGATATCGTGGAGTGCCGAAGATGAAGGCATCATCGCGACCAACACGGACGCCACGGAGTGCAAGCGCTGTGCCGTGGAGCTGGGCTACTGGAAGGACGACTACATCAAGTACTTCGCGAAGCACTCGGACCGCAAGGCGCCCGAGATCAACCGCGGCTACTACGCGCGGGTCAAGGCCATGGAGATGTTTATCCACCAGTTTTTGGAGGTCAGTCTCGGAACAACTTGCAGTTTGCAACCACTGCGCTTATGAGATATTTTCAAATTTGCCTTATGCCAAACGTGTCTACCCAACCAGAGTTATGGAAAACAAGTTTTTATTTAATCCTATAATCAAAAAATGGAGTGTCTTAATTTGATACAAAATTCTATTTTTTATGAGAGACTGAGTCAGTATCACATTTTGCCATTGGTAAATGTTGCACTAATTCACCTTTACATACATTTCTAAGTCCTCATTCACAATGTACAAAATTGTGTACTATGCTAAAAAAAATTACAAATAATTTATTTATTTACTAGCTTTTACCCGCGGCTCCGCCCGCGTGGTCTAAGGGAATTAACAATGAGTTGTTTATCATATTTGTGGTGGATAAATAATGACAGTTCCACGATAAAAAGATACTTAGAGGAACCAGAGGTAGTGCTGACCGCAGATAAAGGGTACGTAAGGTACGCCATCTATTAACAGCATCCGGAACTAAATATCTAGCAAATAACAAAACATCGAAATCTACCCATGGGGATGTTTTACCGCGGTAAAAAGTAGCCTACGTCACTCTCCACCCTCCTCACTATCTCCACACACAAAAACCATACCATATAATAGCTTCGTTACGACGTGAAAGCCGGACAAACAAACAAACACACTTTCCCATTTATAATATTAGTATGGAAGTATGGATTATTATTATTTATTAATGCACTAGCAGCTCCTAGAGCTGATACGTGTATATCACTGCACTTGTGTTCAATTTCACAGTTTTTATACTTATTTAATGTTTTTTAAATGTTCATCCAGTTTGTTTTTAAAAATGTTCACTGTTGGTGCACTAATCACTGTTTCAGGTAACCTATTCCATTGTTCTATTACACAATTAGGCAATTGATATCTAGGGTTGCTAGAGCTTGCGTGTCTTTTCAGTTTCATTGAGTGTCCTCTTAGTTGGGCATTTGGTATAAGTATGTAGAGATCTGCAATATTTTTGACGTTGTAGTGTCCATTTAAAACTTTGAATGTTTCTATGAGATCTTCCCTTTGCCTTGAGTGTTCCAAACTGGTTAACTTTAGCTCAGAAAGACGCTCTTCATAAGATTTGTTCTTCAGTGATGTTACTAATTTTGTAGCTCTTCGCTGTACTTTTTCAATGACTAGAATGTCTTTTTTAAAGTAAAGATTCCAGATTTCAAATCGTTCAATGCCTGTAACAATAACCCCGCCAAGATCTGGGCTCTAATTAACAACCTCTCAAGTAATAAAGTGAAACGAAATATTGGACCAAATAAATTATGCATCGACAACGAAATCATCACCGACAATTGCAAGATTTGTGAATGTTTTAATAATTATTTTTCTAGTATTGGACTATCATTAGCAAGTAAAATCAAAAACAAGAACGTACATTGTGACGCAACATTGAGTGTAGATAATACCACAACACACACAGTTAGTAAATTTTCATTTTCAACTATAGATGAGATCGGCAAAATAATCGACAGTCTTAAAAATAATACTAGTTCGGGAATAGAGGGTATAACCACAAAGTCAATCAAATGTGTTAAAAATCTAATAATCAATGAACTCACTCAATGCGTTAATCATTGCTTAGAAACAGGCAGTTTCCCTGACAGTCTTAAAGTCGCAAAAGTTACTCCAATCTTCAAATCGGGTAACAAAACTGACCCCGGTAACTATCGTCCCATTTCAGTATTACCGATCTTATCAAAAGTTTTTGAAAGGGTCATATACAATCGCTTAGAACAGCATCTTAGCACTGTTAACTTTATAACTGATAAACAATATGGATTCAGACCAAAATCATGTACTCTTTCGGCTACTGTAGACATAGTCACTAAAATAATGTTAAATATAGACAGGAAAAACATTGCTGTCGGAGTATTCATTGACCTAAAAAAAGCCTTCGACACTGTTAGCCATGACATACTGCTTCAAAAACTTTCTGACATTGGTTTAACTGGTAGTGCACTTAGCATTTTTGAATCGTACCTTAGAAATCGCTACCAGGTAGTTAAAATTGGAAACGCTCAAAGTAATGCCAAAAACGTTACCTGCGGTGTCCCGCAAGGCGCAATTTTGGGAAGTTTATTATTTTTAATATATATAAACAACATCAGCCAAATTGGATTACAAGGTGAACTTTCTCTATATGCTGATGATACTGCCTTATTCTACTTTGGCAATTCCATGAAAGAAATTATAAACATTGCACAAAACGATTTAAATATCCTAAACGAGTGGTTTCAGAATAATTTACTTACTATTAACATTTCGAAAACAAAATACGTAATATTCGCCGCAAAAAATAAAAAAATCCTAGATCATCCTCCATTAACAATAAATAACAAAGAAATTGAAAAATCAAATAGCGAAAAATATTTAGGGTTAATATTAGATAATGCTTTGTCCTGGAAACTACACATTACAAAGATAAAAACAAAGCTAACCTCTCTTACAGGTGTATTGCGTGGCATTGTACGGTGTCTGCCTCGCAAAGTGAAGTATTTTATCTACAACTCACTCTTCAAACCACACATTGACTACCTTATAGAGATCTGGGGCACAGCAGCAAAAACAAATTTGTCGGTTTTACAGGTAGCGCAAAATAAACTTATAAAAGTCTTGTTTAATTATGATTTTTTAACTTCAACCAAAAAGATATATGAAGAAACAAAAATAATGAACATCACACAAAGTTATATATACAATACATGCATTTTAATTAGAAAAATCCTTAATAAAGACATACATACAAATATATCATTTACTAAGAAATCACAATTTCAAAAATATCGGCTCAGAAGAGCAGATCACCTCGCATTACATGCGCCGCGAACCCAGTATGGAAAACGAAATATCTTGTATCAAGGTGCTCAAATGTACAACAAACTCCCACCGGATATTAAACAGGCTAAAACAATTTTCACCTTTAAAAAGCTACTAAAATTCTATATTATAAATAAACTAAATTAAAAATCTCTTAACATAAAAAAAAAAAAATATACATAGACTTTTGTTATTACACAATAGAATACGATTTTACACATTCCATTACCTTAACTACAATTAACAATATATTTCATACATACACACGCACTACGCTCAATGTCGCATCTAGTACCGTGTACTTCGCTAACTCTGTGTTACAATGTAATATCAGTGAATAACAACCTGAACTACCTACAAATATTTTTGAGAAATTACCCCCAAGTTCCTTTATATTTTGTAACTAATGTACGTAATGCCCCAATATGTAAACAACAATGATGTTATGTTTCTCATGTAAGTGAATTCTGTAATTCTTTTTTGAGAAATAAATATTCTTAAACCTTGAAAGCATACTCCAACAATGAACGGATGTAAATTTTAAATATTTTAATGAACAAATCTTTGGTGATAATACTAAAAGCCTTTCTTATGAGATACAAAATAGAGTTAGCTTTTTTTGCTATATTCATAATGTGAACATCCCACTTTAAATTGTGTGTTATGGTGACACCAAGATTTAGTGGCCAAAAAACTGTTTAGTTAGTTAGATGTAAGATATTGTAAATTTGGATTTGTGTTGACAGAGATGTGGGACCAAGTGTCAAATAATAAACCTGGGGTGCGGGTTCGACACACTGTTCTGGCGGCTGCGGGACTCCACGCGGGCCGTGAGCAACTTCATCGAGCTGGACTTCCCCACCGTGACGGCCAAGAAGTGCCACATCATCAAGCGCAACAAGCAGCTGCTCGAGAAGATCTGCAAGGAAGGTCTGTTGCTCCTCTGCTCTCTGCTCTCTGGGCTACAGCACCCTTACTAATATTTATATGGGAATGTGTATTTGTTGGTTTGTCCTTTTTCTCCGCCTCTTTGGATGGCTGTGATTTTTTGAGAGAAAATTTTGCCAGAAAATTGCATGGTTCCCGTCAATGTACGCAACATGGAAATTATCGTTTGATTTTTAATTAATTATCAATTAAAAAACTTAACAAAGCTAGATTTTAATGAGATATTATAATAAGTCCAGTGTATTTGATATTTTGTAGGTGGTAGAGCCTATAGGGAACCAAATAGGTTGTATATGAAAGCTAATTGGTTCCATATAGAGTTCGCCCGGGGCAGTACCACCGCCCGCCACGGTACCTAGTACCATTTCTGCCGTGTAATAATTGTTTTTAAAGCAATTGTGGTCCGGTTGGAAAGGTGTGGATTCCGGTTACACTTCTTTAGAGGCGACCACCTTAGTCCTCAAGGGTAGCAACACATCTGTGACTGACTTAGAACGAGACTCCTACTAACAAGTACTAACTGGACTATTACTAACACCAACTAACAGGACTAACTATCACTAACAGTCCCCAGTCCTCATACCTACTAACGAACTGACCAACTAATGTTCTAATTAACTTTCTCAACTAATTGGACTAACCATCCCAGTCCCTAATTGAATCTTGTTCAAAGTCAGTCACAGTTGTCATGGGCGGCAGCGGATGGGTGGTGCTGCAAGCTCGTTTGCTATCCTGTATCCATAAAAAAAAAAAAGTCCAGCCACGGAATTCTATAATACCTTGGGGCTTACTCGTAGACTACTTCTTTCAATTTGTTTGTACATGTAATCAATTCAGGTTATATTTAAATTTTAACAGTAGAATGTTTTTATCCATATATTGATCATAAAACCTTTGAAAGGATTTTCACAAAATAAATCTGCGGGTTAACTGTGTAAACGTTTTCATGGATGGATTTATTGTAAATCCCAAACAAAAATTACAAAATAATTCACTCAATCATCAACAATTACGACCTAATTGATAAGTTAATATATGAATCACTTTGAATAGCACATTCGAAATACATAGCTACTTGACAAGTCATATTTATTTCATGAAAACTTTTACCCAATCTCCCCGCTGAACTAAGGCCCTGAATTGACGAGTATACTCATCATGACGTCTAACAACTATTTGTGTCATCCATCATTTATCTTCTCCAACTGTGGTGGAAAAGGGGAGGGGGGATCTGAAGACGACCGCTATGCAATGCACGTAGTCTGTTAAGTAAGACAGTTTGTTTGGGCGCGGCAGACGGGGAGGTGGTGATCCGGTCGGGCGACCTGCACGCGGACGGGTACCACCTGCTGGGCTGCGACCTGCGCTGCGAGGCGGAGGTGCGGCGCGCGCTGGCGGCGGGCGGCGCGGCGGCGGCGCTGCCCGCGCTGCTGCTGGCCGAGTGCGTGCTGGTGTACCTGCGGCCCGCCGCCGCCGCGCCGCTGCTGCGCCACCTCGCCGCCGCCTTCCCCCGCCAGCTGCTGCTCGTCTACGAGCAGTGCAACCTCGGGGACAAGTTCGGGGAGGTAAGCCTGCGACCTGCGCTGCGAGGCGGAGGTGCGGCGCGCGCTGGCGGCGGGCGGCGCGGCGGCGGCGCTGCCCGCGCTGCTGCTGGCCGAGTGCGTGCTGGTGTACCTGCGGCCCGCCGCCGCCGCGCCGCTGCTGCGCCACCTCGCCGCCGCCTTCCCCCGCCAGCTGCTGCTCGTCTACGAGCAGTGCAACCTCGGGGACAAGTTCGGGGAGGTAAGCCTGCGACCTGCGCTGCGAGGCGGAGGTGCGGCGCGCGCTGGCGGCGGGCGGCGCGGCGGCGGCGCTGCCCGCGCTGCTGCTGGCCGAGTGCGTGCTGGTGTACCTGCGGCCCGCCGCCGCCGCGCCGCTGCTGCGCCACCTCGCCGCCGCCTTCCCCCGCCAGCTGCTGCTCGTCTACGAGCAGTGCAACCTCGGGGACAAGTTCGGGGAGGTAAGCCTGCGACCTGCGCTGCGAGGCGGAGGTGCGGCGCGCGCTGGCGGCGGGCGGCGCGGCGGCGGCGCTGCCCGCGCTGCTGCTGGCCGAGTGCGTGCTGGTGTACCTGCGGCCCGCCGCCGCCGCGCCGCTGCTGCGCCACCTCGCCGCCGCCTTCCCCCGCCAGCTGCTGCTCGTCTACGAGCAGTGCAACCTCGGGGACAAGTTCGGGGAGGTAAGCCTGCGACCTGCGCTGCGAGGCGGAGGTGCGGCGCGCGCTGGCGGCGGGCGGCGCGGCGGCGGCGCTGCCCGCGCTGCTGCTGGCCGAGTGCGTGCTGGTGTACCTGCGGCCCGCCGCCGCCGCGCCGCTGCTGCGCCACCTCGCCGCCGCCTTCCCCCGCCAGCTGCTGCTCGTCTACGAGCAGTGCAACCTCGGGGACAAGTTCGGGGAGGTAAGCCTGCGACCTGCGCTGCGAGGCGGAGGTGCGGCGCGCGCTGGCGGCGGGCGGCGCGGCGGCGGCGCTGCCCGCGCTGCTGCTGGCCGAGTGCGTGCTGGTGTACCTGCGGCCCGCCGCCGCCGCGCCGCTGCTGCGCCACCTCGCCGCCGCCTTCCCCCGCCAGCTGCTGCTCGTCTACGAGCAGTGCAACCTCGGGGACAAGTTCGGGGAGGTAAGCCTGCGACCTGCGCTGCGAGGCGGAGGTGCGGCGCGCGCTGGCGGCGGGCGGCGCGGCGGCGGCGCTGCCCGCGCTGCTGCTGGCCGAGTGCGTGCTGGTGTACCTGCGGCCCGCCGCCGCCGCGCCGCTGCTGCGCCACCTCGCCGCCGCCTTCCCCCGCCAGCTGCTGCTCGTCTACGAGCAGTGCAACCTCGGGGACAAGTTCGGGGAGGTAAGCCTGCGACCTGCGCTGCGAGGCGGAGGTGCGGCGCGCGCTGGCGGCGGGCGGCGCGGCGGCGGCGCTGCCCGCGCTGCTGCTGGCCGAGTGCGTGCTGGTGTACCTGCGGCCCGCCGCCGCCGCGCCGCTGCTGCGCCACCTCGCCGCCGCCTTCCCCCGCCAGCTGCTGCTCGTCTACGAGCAGTGCAACCTCGGGGACAAGTTCGGGGAGGTAAGCCTGCGACCTGCGCTGCGAGGCGGAGGTGCGGCGCGCGCTGGCGGCGGGCGGCGCGGCGGCGGCGCTGCCCGCGCTGCTGCTGGCCGAGTGCGTGCTGGTGTACCTGCGGCCCGCCGCCGCCGCGCCGCTGCTGCGCCACCTCGCCGCCGCCTTCCCCCGCCAGCTGCTGCTCGTCTACGAGCAGTGCAACCTCGGGGACAAGTTCGGGGAGGTAAGCCTGCGACCTGCGCTGCGAGGCGGAGGTGCGGCGCGCGCTGGCGGCGGGCGGCGCGGCGGCGGCGCTGCCCGCGCTGCTGCTGGCCGAGTGCGTGCTGGTGTACCTGCGGCCCGCCGCCGCCGCGCCGCTGCTGCGCCACCTCGCCGCCGCCTTCCCCCGCCAGCTGCTGCTCGTCTACGAGCAGTGCAACCTCGGGGACAAGTTCGGGGAGGTAAGCCTGCGACCTGCGCTGCGAGGCGGAGGTGCGGCGCGCGCTGGCGGCGGGCGGCGCGGCGGCGGCGCTGCCCGCGCTGCTGCTGGCCGAGTGCGTGCTGGTGTACCTGCGGCCCGCCGCCGCCGCGCCGCTGCTGCGCCACCTCGCCGCCGCCTTCCCCCGCCAGCTGCTGCTCGTCTACGAGCAGTGCAACCTCGGGGACAAGTTCGGGGAGGTAAGCCTGCGACCTGCGCTGCGAGGCGGAGGTGCGGCGCGCGCTGGCGGCGGGCGGCGCGGCGGCGGCGCTGCCCGCGCTGCTGCTGGCCGAGTGCGTGCTGGTGTACCTGCGGCCCGCCGCCGCCGCGCCGCTGCTGCGCCACCTCGCCGCCGCCTTCCCCCGCCAGCTGCTGCTCGTCTACGAGCAGTGCAACCTCGGGGACAAGTTCGGGGAGGTAAGCCTGCGACCTGCGCTGCGAGGCGGAGGTGCGGCGCGCGCTGGCGGCGGGCGGCGCGGCGGCGGCGCTGCCCGCGCTGCTGCTGGCCGAGTGCGTGCTGGTGTACCTGCGGCCCGCCGCCGCCGCGCCGCTGCTGCGCCACCTCGCCGCCGCCTTCCCCCG
Organism: Carterocephalus palaemon; assembly: GCA_944567765.1. Lineage (NCBI taxonomy): Eukaryota > Metazoa > Arthropoda > Insecta > Lepidoptera > Hesperiidae > Carterocephalus > Carterocephalus palaemon. The sequence continues at coordinate 16,265,453 of OX155638.1, read as the reverse complement.
CCAGCTGCTGCTCGTCTACGAGCAGTGCAACCTCGGGGACAAGTTCGGGGAGGTAAGCCTGCGACCTGCGCTGCGAGGCGGAGGTGCGGCGCGCGCTGGCGGCGGGCGGCGCGGCGGCGGCGCTGCCCGCGCTGCTGCTGGCCGAGTGCGTGCTGGTGTACCTGCGGCCCGCCGCCGCCGCGCCGCTGCTGCGCCACCTCGCCGCCGCCTTCCCCCGCCAGCTGCTGCTCGTCTACGAGCAGTGCAACCTCGGGGACAAGTTCGGGGAGGTAAGCCTGCGACCTGCGCTGCGAGGCGGAGGTGCGGCGCGCGCTGGCGGCGGGCGGCGCGGCGGCGGCGCTGCCCGCGCTGCTGCTGGCCGAGTGCGTGCTGGTGTACCTGCGGCCCGCCGCCGCCGCGCCGCTGCTGCGCCACCTCGCCGCCGCCTTCCCCCGCCAGCTGCTGCTCGTCTACGAGCAGTGCAACCTCGGGGACAAGTTCGGGGAGGTAAGCCTCCAAAATATTATCGCCAAAATCATTTCGCGATAATTCCATTTTTGCTTCGGACGACGTACGTCAACTTGACTTTGACACGCGATTTCCCGCCAATTTTTTTTATCAATAGCGGACGTATTTCGTTTCATTTATAAATAAAAATATGAATCATTTTAATAATGGAAGCCTACAATTAAAGCATAAAAGCATGAAATAAAAATAAAGATTCAAAATTTTAATCACAATCAATTTGATTATGTTAACAGAATATAACATGCGAAATTCAACCATTTATAGCAGCCAGAAGCGCAGAACTTTCAGTGTGCCCGGTGTATAGTCGCGGGACCAATAGGTGCCAATAGGGCAAATGTATAACTCGCTGACAATTGAAGCCAACGGTTTGTTCCAGTGACACACAATTTCCCCGCAGTCTAGGGTCTTAACAATCCAATGAGCTGGAAACTGGAACATTTCAGGTGATGTTGCGCAACCTGGGCGCGCGGGGCTGCGCGCTGGAGGGCTCCGAGCTGTGCCGCGCGCCCGCCGCGCAGGCCGAGCGGCTGCGGGAGGCCGGCTACGAGCGCGCGCTCTGCTGGGACATGCAGGTGAGGCGGGGCTCCGGGCCGCGGGTGAGGCGGGGCTCCGGGCCGCGGGTGAGGCGGGGCTCCGGGCCGCGCGCGGGGCTGCGCGCTGGAGGGCTCCGAGCTGTGCCGCGCGCCCGCCGCGCAGGCCGAGCGGCTGCGGGAGGCCGGCTACGAGCGCGCGCTCTGCTGGGACATGCAGGTGAGGCGGGGCTCCGGGCCGCGGGTGAGGCGGGGCTCCGGGCCGCGCGCGGGGCTGCGCGCTGGAGGGCTCCGAGCTGTGCCGCGCGCCCGCCGCGCAGGCCGAGCGGCTGCGGGAGGCCGGCTACGAGCGCGCGCTCTGCTGGGACATGCAGGTGAGGCGGGGCTCCGGGCCGCGGGTGAGGCGGGGCTCCGGGCCGCGCGCGGGGCTGCGCGCTGGAGGGCTCCGAGCTGTGCCGCGCGCCCGCCGCGCAGGCCGAGCGGCTGCGGGAGGCCGGCTACGAGCGCGCGCTCTGCTGGGACATGCAGGTGAGGCGGGGCTCCGGGCCGCGGGTGAGGCGGGGCTCCGGGCCGCGGGTGAGGCGGGGCTCCGGGCCGCGCGCGGGGCTGCGCGCTGGAGGGCTCCGAGCTGTGCCGCGCGCCCGCCGCGCAGGCCGAGCGGCTGCGGGAGGCCGGCTACGAGCGCGCGCTCTGCTGGGACATGCAGGTGAGGCGGGGCTCCGGGCCGCGGGTGAGGCGGGGCTCCGGGCCGCGCGCGGGGCTGCGCGCTGGAGGGCTCCGAGCTGTGCCGCGCGCCCGCCGCGCAGGCCGAGCGGCTGCGGGAGGCCGGCTACGAGCGCGCGCTCTGCTGGGACATGCAGGTGAGGCGGGGCTCCGGGCCGCGGGTGAGGCGGGGCTCCGGGCCGCGCGCGGGGCTGCGCGCTGGAGGGCTCCGAGCTGTGCCGCGCGCCCGCCGCGCAGGCCGAGCGGCTGCGGGAGGCCGGCTACGAGCGCGCGCTCTGCTGGGACATGCAGGTGAGGCGGGGCTCCGGGCCGCGGGTGAGGCGGGGCTCCGGGCCGCGCGCGGGGCTGCGCGCTGGAGGGCTCCGAGCTGTGCCGCGCGCCCGCCGCGCAGGCCGAGCGGCTGCGGGAGGCCGGCTACGAGCGCGCGCTCTGCTGGGACATGCAGGTGAGGCGGGGCTCCGGGCCGCGGGTGAGGCGGGGCTCCGGGCCGCGGGTGAGGCGGGGCTCCGGGCCGCGGGTGGGGCGGGGCTCCGGGCCGCGCGCGGGGCTGCGCGCTGGAGGGCTCCGAGCTGTGCCGCGCGCCCGCCGCGCAGGCCGAGCGGCTGCGGGAGGCCGGCTACGAGCGCGCGCTCTGCTGGGACATGCAGGTGAGGCGGGGCTCCGGGCCGCGGGCGCAGGCCGGCGGGTGAGGCGGGGCTCCGGGCCGCGCGCGCAGGCCGAGCGCCGGCGGTAGGTTATTGTATTGTATCTGAGTAAGTTAGGTACTACTACACAGTACTACTGCAGGCGGTGTGGCGCGCGCTGCCGGAGGAGGACCGCGCGCGCGCCGAGGCGCTGGAGATGCTGGACGAGCGCGAGCTGCTGCAGCAGCTGCACTCGCACTACGCGCTGGCCGTGGCCACGCGCGGGGACCTGTTCGCCGACATCGACCTCAACGCCTAGCCGCCCCCCAACGCTTGGAATCGCTTATGAAGGTGCACGACGCAGAGTAAAACATTAAATTATTGCTACTGAGAGATGATCAAAAAATTTACTCTATAGGAATTCACTTAATAGTCGAAATACACTTCAAGTTCGTTTATAATCGTATAAATATTCGTTTTTGTTTGTAATGTTCTACTGTAAATGCGCTATCTTAATTTTTTCCTCAATACGACCTTAATTATTTGTTTTCTGTAAACAATTTTGGGGAACCCTTCATTCCACCTGTTGGCTAGGCTACGTCCATTGTTCTCGTGTCTATGATCAGTTGTGGACTATACTAGTGCCGGGCCTGCTACACTCCTACATTACATGTTAATCATTACTATTTCGTGCATCACATCAGTATTGTAAAAGTAAATTAAGTGATAAATAGAGTGACCTGTATTTACTGTGAGAGGATAGGAAGCGAGAGCTCCGCGGAGTCGTTACGTTGTTACTTATGTTGCTTTGCTTAATGTTTTGTTATAAAGATGCGAGCGCCTCGCCGCCACATACATACTTACTGATTTTATCATTAGGTACTTGTAAGTGTTAATAAATATTTATTTATGATATTAATAATAATAAATGGTGTATCGAAAAAATATTGTTTTATTCTACATGTCCTGTCCTGGACGTCCTGGTGCAACACGGCAGTATTCGGTAGGTCGGTGCATTTACATACAGGCGTGCGTCTCTTTACACTTAAAGAGGAGCAATAAAGCCTAACAGATTATTAATGGAGTTCGCCCAAATAGCAAGCACGATTAACATTTGACTATTTCAATTCAGTAACATGATAATGATGTGGCAGTTAGTAAAATGATTTTCTTTTGATATAAATATGCGGGTCGTAATTTAAAAGTTTTGTAATGACGACCTTTGATTGCCTGTCCGCGCCATCTGTGAGCGGTAGGCTAAGCATCTTTGCGGAAAGGTGCTGCCATCTGTGTTTTCATCTGAGAAGTATTGATAGCAGCGCTTACGGGATTTTGTGACATTAAATAATTCCCTCTCATACGTAATATTTGAGAGTTCCTTCAGGACGACGCACGTTTGAAGTATTGTCACCATTATTCATTACTCTATGGTTTCAGTAAAATTCAATACGTAAGGGAAGTGGGGAAAAGTAAACAATCTGTCAATACTAAGTATATACATTTTATTTATCGCGAAACTTAACATAATTTCAGTAGAACCTAATTTTTACAAAACTGCTGAGTATCTTCAGCGCGTCGTGCCGCGTCGTGTCGCGTCGTGCCGCGTCGTGTCGCGTCGTGCCGCGTCGTGCCGCGTCGCGCCGGCGCCGCTAGATGTGCGGCAGGCAGGCGGCGATGGCGTCGCGCAGCGCCTGGCGCACGTCGGCGCGGCCCTGCGGCGCGCGGCACAACACTTATTATAGCATTCACTTTGCTAGTTGCTATCGTGGCTGAACAAGGTTCTTACGCCAGCCAACAACGGGTCCCTCGGCACCGCCAGCCACCCTCATTGGCCCCGGGCCACACTTTACTGAAGAGGTCTAAATGCGCCTATGAAATTTTGTCACTAGCGATCACCCGAGCGCGCCCGACGGTACTTTATCCGGTCGATCAGAGGATCGACGCGAGCCAGTGGGCTATGTACGCTACATTACATCCACCAACCTCACCAACATTACAACACACAAGACGGGCTCACCTCGCAGAAGACGTGCGTGGCGTGCCGCTCGAGGTGCAGCAGCGTGTCGTGGCGCGGCAGGTGCACGATGGTGCCGTCCGCGCCCGCCTCCACGCGCGCGCCGCCCACGCCCTCCCGCGCCAGCGCGCGCACCAGCGCCTCCACGTCCAGCGCGCTCCAGTGCAGGCGCGGCGCGGCGGCCGGGGCGGCGGGCGGCGCGGCGCCGGCGGCGGCGGGGGGGGCGGTGCCGGCGGCGGGGGGCGGCGCGGGCGCGGGCGGCGCGGGCAGCAGGCGCAGGCGCGCGTCGCGCAGGCGCAGCTCGGCGTGCAGCGGCGCGGCGCGCAGGCCGGCGCGCAGCTCCCGCGGCTGCGCGCGCGCCGCCAGCTCCCCGCACAGCTCGCCGCGCGCCCAGCCGCGCCGCACGCCCGCCGCCACCCACCCGCCGCGCCGCACGGCCAGCGTGCTCACCTCCGCGCACACGCCGCGCCCGCCGCCGCCCGCTCCCTGACGCACGGTGGGGAAGTACACGCGTTAACTTATATTACAACTAAGAAGATAGATAGATATAATACTATAGTTGGCCTGCGCGTAGTCGAGCGAGGTGTCGATGGGGCGGTGGAACGAGCGGGCACGTACCCCCTGCGCGGCGTACTGGTCGGGCAGCGCGAGCTCGCGCGGGCGCAGCTCCCGCACCAGCTTGTTGGCCTGCGCGTAGTTGAGCGAGGTGTCGATGGGGCAGTGGAACGCCTTCATGGCCAGCGGCTGGAAGGGCGCCAGCGCCTCCGCGTACGGGAAGTCCGGCTCTGCAATGGCACGCCGCGGCCAGTCAGTATACCGAACCATAATAATATACAAAAGAACAGAATTGCAGCGCACCAGAACACATCTCGGTCCAGAGACAACTCCCGATCAATACTTATTGCTTGCTGACGACCGCATCGAACATAGCCACTAGAAGTATTTGAAGAAATATGAAGCTGATTAAAAAGTTATACTTTATAGTCACGGTTCATTATGATCAATGAATACGAGAAGTCAAAATCATAAAGCGGACGGAGCATGGCTCTTATTTCTATTAAGAGATACTGGTATATATGCGCGTGGGCGACTCACAAGGGCCGCGGAGACCAGGAGGTGTGTGTGTGTGTGTGTGTGTGTGTGTGTGTGTGTGTGTGTGTGTGTGTGTGTGTGTGTGTGTGTGTGTGTGTGTGTTTGTGGGTGTGTGTGTGTGTACCGGTGAAGATGACGGCGTGCGCGGGGTTGCTGGCCCACAGCTCCACCAGGTGCACGGCCGCGCCGAACCGCAGGCTGGGGTGCCCGCAGAACACCACGCAGGGCTGCGGGACACAATCAACGTCAATAACATGAGCTGTGCTGACGACCTTCGAAATGTAGTTAACTACCAATCCTAACATAGTGCTAACAGTCTATGGATGGTATTATCACCTGGCGGAAGTCGTTGGTGAAGGCGTCGTCGTGCAGGTGGCGCGCGTGGCGCAGGCGGGCGGTGCGCGCGAGCTGCGCGTGCGGGAAGGGCTCCTCGGGCAGGTAGACGCGCGCCTGCTTGCCGGCCGACACCCACTCGGCCAGGATGTTGCTGTAGGCCAGCGAGCCGTCCGCCACCGGCGACACCACGTACAGCGGCACGTGCTGCAGCCCCGCGCCGTCCAGGTGCGCCGACAGGCACTCCAGCAGGTCGTACAGCACGCCGCTGGGGTACACGGGGCACAGCACCGAGCCGCCCGCGCGCAGCGTCACCGCCGCGTGCACGCACAGGTCGCCCAGCATGTGGTCCGGGTTGTGCGCCGGCGTCTGCGTGAGCGCGCCCAGCACCAGCAGGTCGGCGCCGCGCAGCGCGCCCTGGTTGATGGGCCGCGGGTGCGTCGTCAGCGTCGACGACCCCGACACGTACGCCACCTGCGGACACTCCTCCCTGCTGACTACCAGTGCTCCACTGCTCCACACGCCGACACGTGCCGACACGTGCCGACACGTGCCGACATCACCACGCCTCCAAGTTGTCAAGCGTATCATTTTATTTTTATATTTAACACTAGTGGATACCCGCAACTTCGCTCGCGTGGAATTATAGCGTGATAATAGTTTCGGCTCATTCCGCTTCCGAACAAGTCACCTGTGGAACGGGTTTCCTACCGAGGTATTTCCTTTTAGCTACGACATGGAGCGCTTCATGAAGAGTGTAAAAAACTCGGAATGTGCCAAGGAATTGAATTGAAAAAAAATTAAATTCCAAATTAAAAACTAACAAAAAGATGAACCCTACTTCCTTCCTCACGTGGCTTACACCGACTATCATTTATTTCTAGAGCCTTTTCAAGTAATAGCACAGAATAATAGTACAAGTAATAGCCAAAAAATCCTAAACTCGTAATTCAATGGTTATCGGTGTATAATTTTCACCGGAGTACACCGGTCCTCCCGCTTGTACCTTCTCGTGCGCCGAGCGCAGCACCCAGTTGGCGGAGCCGAGGCAGAAGCCCGAGCTGACGGCGGTGGCGTCGAGCGCGCCGTAGATGTCCACGCGCTCGTCGTAGCCCACCACGCGCACGCGGGCCAGCGCGCGCGCCACGGCCGCGCCCGAGAACAGCCGGCGCCAGGCGCGCGGCCGCTGCGCGTGCGCCAGCGGCGCGGGCAGCACGTGCACCAGCTCCTTCCAGCGCCGCGCCGATGGAGATGGGAGACGATGGAGTACCTTCTCGTGCGCCGAGCGCAGCACCCAGTTGGCGGAGCCGAGGCAGAAGCCCGAGCTGACGGCGGTGGCGTCGAGCGCGCCGTAGATGTCCACGCGCTCGTCGTAGCCCACCACGCGCACGCGGGCCAGCGCGCGCGCCACGGCCGCGCCCGAGAACAGCCGGCGCCAGGCGCGCGGCCGCTGCGCGTGCGCCAGCGGCGCGGGCAGCACGTGCACCAGCTCCTTCCAGCGCCGCGCCGATGGAGATGGGAGACGATGGAGTACCTTCTCGTGCGCCGAGCGCAGCACCCAGTTGGCGGAGCCGAGGCAGAAGCCCGAGCTGACGGCGGTGGCGTCGAGCGCGCCGTAGATGTCCACGCGCTCGTCGTAGCCCACCACGCGCACGCGGGCCAGCGCGCGCGCCACGGCCGCGCCCGAGAACAGCCGGCGCCAGGCGCGCGGCCGCTGCGCGTGCGCCAGCGGCGCGGGCAGCACGTGCACCAGCTCCTTCCAGCGCCGCGCCGCCGCCGCCCCCGCCCCCGCCGCCCCCCCCGCCGCGCCGCCCCCCGCGCCCGACACCCACTCGCACAGCTCCTCCAGGTAGAACCTGCACCGCAACCCGCCCTCGTTCACACCAGCAAGAAGCCAGAGCTGGCCGAGATTAACCCGACAAATGAATAGGAGTAATCTACGACCTGCCCTCCTGCACCCCACATTGTTATATTACTTGTTACCGGTTGGAATGGTGTGGTGTCCGGGTATACTTCTTTACGAGCGACCATCTTGGTCCTCATCTGACATCTGGGACTGACTAGAAATGAGACTCTTACTAACTACTACTAACTGGACTATTACAGGACTAACTATCATTAACAGTCCCCAGTCCACATACCCACTAACAAACTCACCAGCTAATGTTCTAATGAACTTTCTCAGCTAACCGGACTAACCATCCCAGTCTCTATTTGAGTCTTGACTTTCTTGACTTTGAAAGTCAGACACAGTTGTCATAGGTGGCAGCAGATGGTGCAGTGCTGCAAGCTCGTTTGCAATTTTATATCAAAAAAGAAATAGTTCATAGCTTTATTTTCTCACCTCCACCCCTGCTCATGCCTGTGTTGCAGTGCCGCGTGCGCACACAGAAAAAACAAGGGCAGTCTAGTCAAGCTAGTGTGATTGTTACAGCTGGTGGTAGGTGATGTTTTCTGAAATAAATGCTGAGTTTGGCTAACTACATACTTTCTGTATTTGCATAACGAAGCACACTTGACATGGCCTATCATATAATTATACTCATGAGCGTGCCCGGTATAACACATCACCTGCCAATCTGCAGGGTGGGCTCCGTAGCATACACCTGGCCCTTGAAGCCCGTGTCTTCGGTGATGTAGGGCAGCGCCAGCATGCACGTGTAGTTGGAGATAAGGATCACATCCAGCTGCGAGAAGTCCACCACTTTGTCCAGCGGTGGGCAAAACTCAGGGATGCTGTCCACAAACACCTTGCCGCAGCACTCTTTTAGTTCCTGGAATTTAAAAGTGAAATGTCAAGTATGGTTTCTCTTACTGGCCGTCTGGGCAGACAGCCTACTTCCAGTTTTGAGAACATTCATTACAACAGATAGTACAATATTTAATTGCTGGAAATGCAGATAACTTAGGCAACTTTTTGACCTCTAAGATTAGAACTTAGACCTTGTCTTTAAAAACAGCAGCCACCTGCCTATTTTTGTAACGGCCAGCTAATCACACTTTTGGATACTGAATAATTATTCAAGCAAAGAGTGCAGATACATCTCTCTCTGACTTGGCTCACATAGTTCTCCATTCTATGTCTGCAGAGGCTTCCAATGAAATATTTTGAACTACATAAGCTAAGCCTCTGATCATTGTCATTGTATTGTATTGTATATTTTAGGTGTGTTAAATCCTTTTTATCACTAAACTGGATATGACACAGAAAGTAAAAGTACAGTAGTCATACTCCTTCAAGAAGTGGGTCGTTGAGGTGTGGTGGGGTGAAGTTGGGTAAGGAGGCGAGGCGGGTGCTGGGCACGGGCGGCAGGGGCAGGAAGCTCAGCACCGAGTGCGCCGACAGCCCGCAGTCCAGCATGATGAGCAGCTCCTTGAACGACAGCACGAAGCACGGCTTGGCCGCGTCGCTGCTGAGGCAGTACTGCACAGAAACGGGAATTTTTACTAGTTATAGTACTTTAAAATATGTTTTATGAGTTCTACTGATATTGTAATAAGTTAATTTGAAAAATACCCTATCTGTAGTCTCGTGACAGTGTAAAGGGAAAATTGGATTTAGGGTGCTAGCTGAGTTTCTTTCGACATGTGCGGGACGTGTTTATTAGTTTAGTGTAGGTCCTTGCTAGCGAGACGCATACCGGTTCTCAAGGCTTAGCTTTGTTCAGTGTTACATAGTAAACTCAGGTAAAATATTCATTTTATTATCAGCCAAAACTCACCAGCTTCATTTTGAATGCGGCGTCAAATCAAATATCTTAAGTTATATTAGAATAATGGTGGAGTGCCTACACCTCGACATATGCACTCACATACAATCTATGCAACTCATTTTAGTCTGAATTTTAATATTTACAGTCGATGATTATTACAGCCGGGCACAATGTATAATAACTTAACCTCAAAAACAATAACAAATCCTGAATAGAAGTATCCAAGTTTCAAGTTAAGTAAGTTCCAAATTTTGAGATTATTTTGGTTCGTTATAAATAATTAATAGTCTCATTGAAAATATTGGTATTTCACAAAATTATTGGTTTGTTTATCTGCTGTTGACGAAAACAAACAATATGTAAATTGGTTTCGACTTTCGTTCATGTCATGAATGATGTTGAATGTTGACATTGTTGACATTGACATCACAGATTTATAAGTATTGACATTACAGATAACTTTGATATGTACCACAGAGTACTTTATATACTAAAACTAGCGGAGTATATAGTTCCTACATTACATACTACTTACTACCAGTTGGGGTACTTTTAGAAGAACTTTTTTCACGTAACAAGTGGTGACATCCATATTTATAGAACGATAAAATTTGCCACTCAATCAGTAAATATTGTACTAGATGGCAGTGGCAGATTGGTAACTTTAATAATCTATTTTATTTATTGAATCAGCAGTATATAGAAATATTTTTGTTTTATGGTGAACGCTGGCTACACGCATGAAAAAGCATGAGTCATGCTTACGTTCCGCCTGAGCCGAGCGTGCTTAAACTCAACACATGTAATATAGTTAGATTCTTCGGACATTAATGTTGAACCGAGCCATCTTAAATATACATATTTTCCTACAGAATTGCAAGTAGGTACCTACATTAAATTAATTAATTCAATTTATTTTCTAGTAAATGGCAGGTATAAGCTGGCCTGGCTTGAGAACATTCTACACTGGGTTGGCCACATTGGTGGAGGGGTTACCCTCCACCAATCCGCATTGGAGCAGTGTGGTGGAGTATGCTCTAGACCTCCCGCAGCAGTGTCTGTGGGGGAGACCGGGGGAGACCCGTGCCCAGCAGTGGGACGTCTAAGGGTCGCAGCGATGAACTGGCCTTGCTCCCCTTAAGGGCCTTAGTCAGTTCCACTAGGTTCTTCAACGGCATCCTGCGCACGACACGAGACCCAATGACCTTATTATTCCGCTTTCAATAACAATTGATGCTAATTACTTGATGAAATACGATTTACATATTTTAAATTAATTACTACGCATGTCAGAAGTCGAAGGGTTCCGCGATAAAGTGCTCAGTGATTTTAGATCACTGACTTTGTAAAAGTAGGTACTCGTACTACTGAAATTAAGAAATTTAATTATGGGGACGCACAGAGTGCATTCTGTCGGAGTGAGGGTGCCTTGCCATACCACTTCCGTATTATCTGATAGTTATCTTACGTATTATGTTTATAACCGACATAAATAAAATAATTACAAAAAGATACAGGTTCGGTAGGATCCGGTTTGGCCGCGGCCCGCGGCACACTTCGGAAACAGCGCCGAGGTTATCGACTTTTTATATATTACGTTTTAACCCGAGAACGTTTCAACTTAACCAACAATAAACATGTTGATTTTTAGAGGAGTAGGTACCTATAGATACAAACATGGCAGAGTTTGGGTGGTCGGGTATTGCAGGTCTATGGACAGCTGCAGACTTTAAAAACATGAATGATTAATATTTATTTGTTTCTGAGAATCGTAACTGCCTCTGTATTTATTATCCACGGGTTTCGTGTTGACTGTCGGCCATCAGAACTTGCGGGCTGCAAGTCTTGGGCGCATGCCTGCATCATAGATTGATCGATATTTCAAGGGACCATTCCGTTTGGAAATGTTTTTGCGGTCAATTTCATACAACAGGAACCCGTGATATAGTGTTTCGTCCAGAAGAGAGACGCCTTCTTCTATCGCTGACATCAGTTGCTAGTTGCGAGCTGTGTAACCCGCAGCTTCGAATGAAGGTTCTTAAATGTAGTAAGTTGGCTCGGTAGAGTCGCTCGGGGGCATAAACACCGACCGACAGTTTGTTTCGCTCAGCTGTAAGCACGTCACATGGAAATGTTTGGGTCGCGGGTCGAGGCCGGCGGCGGGCGGCGGCGGGCGGCGGGCGGCGGCGGGCGGCGGGCGGCGGGCGGAGGTCAGTCGGCGCGCGCGCACCTGCTACCTGCCCGCACGCGCGGCAGTCAGTGGCACACGTCGAGCGGCACGGGCGGCGCGAGCATGGCGCTGTTCACGCGCGCGGAGGTGGAGGCGCGCAGCGGCAAGGAGAACGCGGCCATCATCATCGACAACGTGGTGTACGACGTGACGCAGTTCCTGGAGGAGCACCCGGGCGGGCCGGAGGTGCTGCTGGACAACGCGGGCAAGGACGCCTCGCGCTGCTTCCGCGACGTCGGCCACAGCGAGGACGCGCGGCGCTGGCGCGAGCGGTTCCGCGTGGGCGAGGTGGTGGCGGCGGAGCGCCGGGCCCCGCTGCCGCCCGCGCCCGCGCCCCCCGCCGCCGAGGACCCGCCCACGCTGGCCGGCCTGCTGCACGTGTGGGCGCCGCCGCTGGCGCTGGCCGCCCTCGCCACGCTGGCCTACGTCTACCTGCTCTCCTAGCACCCGCCGCGCAGTTCCATTGCAGATGCATAGACTTCTCTAGACTTTCTCATTTCTCAAATGGTAATGGTGAACTTTCTATGCGTGTAGGATCAGTCTGTCACGGTGTTTGCGTTCTTAGATATAGCAAGTGTTAAGTACCTACTTAATTATATTCTTTAATTAACGTTTAAATATAGTTTTCAACTTTTCGTAGTACAAGCACAAAGTAGATACAAGGTATATTGTATAATAATACAAGCACCAGTAGTAGGAGTAGTTTCGGTCTGTTGCATGTGATTACTAAAACGCAACTTGTACAGTTAGGTGTGAGTGTGTGCGGCACGAAAATATGGCTCTGATCGAAGTTAGTATATTATATATATTTTATATTCCCCTTTATATTACTATACTCTTTGGGATAGCTGCGAATGAAGCATGAATGCGGGGGACGTAATACGGCTGGCGAACCGATCAGAGCTTACGATTGCCGACCCGCTTGCCCGCGCAAAACGACACCTTTAATTTAATTTCGACTCCTGCGCATTCTAGTTTAGAGCTACAGCATAAAAGTTTATGTCGCCTCGTATACAGGTGAGGCGATGAAATATCTGTGACTAAAGCTCGGCAGATTCTGCGGATTCTGCTCAACTCATAGATGGCAGGTTCTTGCGCTTTGCAACTTCTGTAAATCTTAAGACAGTAGAAACAGTACAAGTGAATAGAATGCGGTGTAGAGCACGAGCTTCCATTCGCCAGTCGGAAGGTTGAGCGGGTATTATAAAGGTTATCTCGGTGGCTGAATCTGCGATGTTGGTAACTGGGAGCGCGGTCGATGCGGCGTTAGTATGCAAATCGGTGTGTAAGGTTATGGGCGAATTATTCCGGCGCGGCGCGGCGGGGGCCGCTTGGCGGGCGCGGGGCCGTAGCTCCAATGATATTTTAAGTATATAAATGTACTTAATATCAATCATCTCTTGTAATGTATCCGGTATCGGCCGCCGCGGCCCGCGTCGCTGAGCTGATACTCGCTGCGTCACGATGATTCCAAAAAGCTCATTTTGTTAATTAATGCCAGATATCCTCCATATCGTTTTTGTTTCGTTGAGATGTTAATGCATAATTTTCCTTATCTCTACCATCGACATTAATTTGGTGTATAATAAATAAGTTGTACTTAACTAGTTCTTGTACATGTTGTTTACTTAATTTAAAATTGAAATACAAAAGATTATAAAAAGTACCTATATTATTATTGTACACTATGCCGTCTATGCCGCACGTCGGGACCTTTCTGGTCTTTTGGACCAGCTAATTAGTGAGTGATTCGCTGGCAGTTAATGGCTGGTGGGCGTGGCCTGGTATGCCACTGTAATAATACCTATAGTGGCTGGCATAGTGTGTGTGTGCGCGAGGTAGCCAGGTCCTTAATACATGCATGCACACATTATGCAGGAACTTATATTGCAGCTGACAAGGTAACTAGATATCTATTATATCCTCGCTCGCCGCGCCGCTCGTTCGAGGGTAGCCAGTAGCCAGCAGCTTACGCGATCCTAAAGCTCATCACGAAGTTACAATCAGACTCCAAAGCAATTATATTGCAATGGATACCGTCCCATATTGGAATATATTCATATTCCATGCAATAGATTTGCATATTTGATGCGGAAAACAACATCTCCGAACTGGACGTCGTGTAGTGTGTATTTATTGATGGAATGTGCTCAGAACACAGAGGAAAGAAATGACATAATGTTGATTTAAAGTCTGTTGGGCAATGCAGATCTTGCAAAATAGCTGGTCAAATTAGTTTCAGTTCCTTTTATAATAGTCTTATTTTAGTGCTTACTCCAACGAGGGCACTTCAAATCATTTTTTTTAAATTGAATAAAACAAAATCACAAAGATAATTACACAAACACTTTATTAGGTTAAGATCGTTTAATATGCATATTTTAGTTCCAGGTAATGATCCAAAAAGTGAAATTATGGCCCATTTTTAATAATTATAATCCATGAAGGGATGGTTTAAATTTTAGAGTGTTGCCTTTATCACCGGCAAGCTACACCAAAGATTACCACTTATCAAAATCTAGCAATCCGTCGAGGAGGAGAAGGACCAACCAACAAACATACTTTTTCTGTCATCGCTCGCAATGTGTAGTACTGGAAGAGAATAATAGCGGATCGAGGCAGTGTTCATCTAGGAAAGCAATAAAAAGGGGGGTTGCACAAGGTTCTATACTTGGTCCACTTCTTTTTATTTTATATAGTGCAGATGTGGTTGAGAACATTAAGAACTGTAAACATCACCTATATGCTGACGATCTGCAAGTGTATATAACTTTCAAGGCTTCAGAAACAAAGTCTGCCGTTGATAAATTGAATGCAGATCTACAACGCATTTACAATTGGTCAGAAAGTAACACACTTGTCATCAACCCTAGTAAGACGAAATACTTGATACTCGGTACAAATAAACAAGTTAAAAAAATTGCTGACATTAATCCATGTATTCATATCAACGGCGAACAAATAGAACGGGTTACGCAAGCACGCAATCTGGGAATTTTGATGGATGAGGGCTTACGTTTCGAATCTCATGTCGCTAAGGTTGTGCAGAGTTGTTTCTACAGATTAAAAGTGTTGTATAGGATAAGGAACTACATTGATAGTACCCTACGGATGAGGCTCTGTGACTCATTGGTGCTGTCTAAACTGAATTATGCTGATACTGTGATAGGACCAAGGTTGCTAGTGCGTACTCAGGGCCTCATCCAGCGGGTACAGAACGCGTGTGCTAGGTTCTGTTACAACATTCCACCCAGGACTCATGTAACTCCATATATTATTAAAGCAAATTCGCTAAAGATGAAGTACCGTAGGCAACTTCACTTTGCTACGCTGCTTTTTGGGGTTATTAAAAACAAGTCGCCACCTTATTTATACGAAAAACTTGTATGGTCCGTAAATCCTTATAAAAATAGGCTTAGGTTTGGTTCTCGGATTGGATGTGGAGTGGCTTTTCGAGGGTGTTTCAAATACAATGCCACCAAGTGTTGGAACAATCTGCCTCCACCGATCCGTGCCCTAAAAACAGTAAATAATTTTAAAGCTTTGTTTAAATTGCATCTGCTTGGCTATCAGAAAATGGACAGATAAAACACACACTTGACACACATTACACAAAGCACATGCACTCGGACGCACGCATGCATGCATAATACACACACAAACACATACACACATAAACAAATACACACACACACATACATACACACACATATACATATAAACACACACAAGAAGTACACATGATGGCATTAAAATATACAAAAAAAAAAAAAAAACACCTATCCCTTGAGCTGTTCCCACAACCATATTATTTTTCTTACCCAGTAGTATATGTAACATATTATTATGTATAACTTACTATTATGCTCAAGAATTTAATTATATAATATAACTTTAATTATTATTATTATTATATCCATTATTATTCATATATGTAATCATAATTGTTACCACTGTACTGAAGTACTCGTAAACGACGCTCGCATCAAGTAGGCTTGCTTTTTAACTGTGTTTCTTGCTCTACATATTTTGATTGTTTTATTTTTGTGTTTATTTTATATTTTTATTTTAATTTTTTTTTTTATTGTCACTGCATAAATTGTGTTATGTTAATGTAATATGCTATGTTACTCATTTAAGTTATTTTTATTTTTGTTTTTTTTTATATACCGCAAATTTGACTGCTCGAAAAAAAAAGGGGGCTACTCTGAAAACCAGCAGCCGCGGTTCACTCAGTACCACGGCACAGGCTGAGAGTAGTCCCATTTTGTCTCATTGTAACTTAGGCTTATATTTTTCTTTTGTTTATTTATTTCTTTTATTGGACAAAATAAAGATTTACTTACTTACTTACTTACAGTACTCCCAAATTAATAATGCGCATGCAAATCTTCGCTAATTGTCGTATTCCCGGAAACACCCGAATCATTGAATCGGAGAAAGCCCTCACAACAATGCACTTGCATTTTGCACCTTGTTCGAAAGAAACAGGAGTCAAAGTCATATGTCAAATCATGTGAAAAAATTGAAAACAATTCGGTTGGTCGGCGGCTGTCGCCGGTCAGTCAAAGGTCCGTCAGTCGTCTTTATATACTGGTGAATTTTAAAGAGCTGCTATTACACACCCTTCTTGGTTTTGTTTTCAAAGGTGAATTTAATTTCAACTTTAATTATCTTACTCAAATTGAAATAGTTTATTTTGTAAAATAACATACAGAATATACAGAATATACAGAATTCGCCATAGACCGTATAATGGAGGATGGATGGGCATAAAATTATACGATTGCCACCATATCATCCCGATTTTAACCCCATTGAAAATATTTGGTCCCAAATAAAGCATCACGTAGCCAAAAAAAATATTGCAATGACTGTCAAGTCAGTTAAAGATGCTATATTAGAAAAAATCAATAATATAGGATCAGAAGAATGGAAAAAAGTTTGTGATCACGCTGTTAAATGCGAAGATGAATATAGAAAATTTGACCCAAGAATCGATAGTTTTTCCGATGAAATGATTATTTACACGGGTGATAGCAGTGGGGAAAGTGTAAATGAACAAGAGCATAATGAAAGTTCTGATGAATCTAGGATGTCAGGAATAGAGATCCTCCTTGATTCTGATTAATTATTTGTAATTTTAATATTATTCTGGAATGATCAGTGTTGTTAATACTTTTGAACTGAGATTATAATGATTAGATTTTAATGTAAACCTGTGTTTGAAAACCATTTTTAAGAAAATGCACTTAACCACTCTATACACATATCGTTTTCCGACGCTCGGGGAATACGACCTTTGCCGAACAGTAACGAAGATTTCTATGCGCATTATTAATTTGGGAGTACTGTACTTACTTTTCCCCTTTATACAATTAGCAAGGAATGATAAGGATGTCGCTAATCGTGAGGGCGTGAAATTTGTGTAACTGCCTGACACTGCCGAGTCATGCTGATTATCGCGATCCACAAGTAGGAGCAAGGACGCCGGCAATAATGATGATAAACACCGATATCTGCGCGGGGAGGGGAGGGGGAGGGGAGGGGGCGCCGGGCGGCGCGCGCGCACGCGGGGTCGCGGGCTCGGCCGGCAGTCGACTGGCAGGACCGGCAGTCACCGGCAGCGGAGGCAGCGCGCAGCGAGCGCACGCGACATGGCCGACGTAAAGAAGTTCACGCGCAAGGAGATCGCCGCGCGCAACAGCAAGAGCGACGCGGTGTTCGTGATCGAGAACCGGGTGTACGACGTGACGGCGTTCCTGGACGACCACCCCGGCGGGCACGAGGTGCTGCTGCACGCGGCGGGCCGCGACGCGACGGAGGACTTCGAGGACGTCGGCCACAGCCTCGACGCCAGGGAGCTCATGGGGAAGTACCTGGTGGGCGAGGTGGTGGACGAGGACCGGCTGGAGCCGCGCCGCAAGCCCGCCGCGTGGGAGCAGGCGGGCGCGGAGGGGCCGCCCGGCTTCCTGGCCTCCTGGCAGCTGCCCGTGCTGCTGGGGGTGCTGGCCACGCTGCTCTACACCTACCTGTTCTCCTAGCGGCGCGGCCTCGGTAGCGAGGAGCGGTTGAACTTTGTAATTAACGCCTAGAATATTCGCGACACGCACGATACGCATGTTGTTGTGGTTATAAGTAAGTGTAATTTAATATTGTCGAAGGCTGTTCACTCCCGCAGTCAGCGATGGCGGCGTGAGTGGCCGCCAGGACGTCGTCGCGTCGCGGCGCTTTTGTAAATATTTTGGTCTTCCATACGAATTTGGAGCGTTTGTCATGGTTTAAAATCGATTTTTTAGTTTTGTATTTGATTTATTGTTTTGTACCGTTATCGTGCAATATCGTTATGCAATATATCTTTAAGCAATAAATGTTATTGTTGGGAACGCCTTGACTTCTTGCGCGGGCGCGGGCCGGCGCTCGTCCCTTCGTGACTCACGTCATCGCCGATGATCCGAACGACAGTTTTTATCTATCACGATTGAGTACAATTAGCGGTAATCAGTGCCGGCATCCCAAGGTTATCGCTATAAATGTCGCTCATCGTGACTATAATTTGAATGAGCAGCAGGTGAAGTGAAGCATCGCTCGGCGCAGCGAGCCACCCTCTGATGGCACTCCCGGGCCGGACCCGCGGCTACTGAGCTTTGATACAGATAGGTACAAAGCTGCATAATATGGTTTCACATGTAAATCTGTAATCTACAATCCATCAAGCAGTTTACAGTTACAGTCATCTAGGACGGGGGCCGCCAAAGATAAGCAATCCTTCACCCAGTACTGCGAGAAATTCCATCGATTTTCCAGTTCCCTACCGTCTTTTTCGTTAGTCCGTCTCCAAATGACTTAGTTTTTCGTGAGGATAAAATTAATTTTAAGGAGATAGTAGGTACTGGCCGCGGGCATGTGGTAAAGTTGAAGTGAACGTGGGGTTAGCCACTTTTTTGAGTTTTAACTGTCACAAACTTACAAACACATCCCGTCAGGGCAGAACTGGCAGACGGTGACATACTAGATTTACTCAAGGGAGCTGCGGCTCTGAAGGACCTTGCATATCACTACATAGTATAAAACAAAGTCGCTTTCTCTGTCCCTATGTATGCTTAAATCTTTAAAACTATGCAACGGATTTTGATGCAGTTTTTTTTAATAGATAGAGTGATTGAAGAGGAAGGTTTATATGTATATAACATGCATAATATAGTAGTATCAGCTTTGCACCCGTGCGGAGCCGGGGCGGGTCGCTAGTTGTGTATAACAGAGGATACGATATGACAGGACTGGCAGAACAAACATTTGATATTTGATTATCAACGCCTTTGGTTCTGTAATCTGAGATTGACACCAAATTTATCTATTTGGTATCATATCACCTAGATACACCTAAATACTTGTTATTAAAGCATAACAATCAGATACGATTGAAACATAAAATAATTAAATGATTGAATGATTCGCAGATTGTTGCTTAAGTAGGTGCTGAGTACCTACTATGTGTACTAGTGGTACTAGGTACTAGGTAAGTACTATAAACAGACACGACGACGTGAGGAAACCTTGTTATTATTAGAATGGTGTTAGCATAGATAGTGTGTTTGCTTCGGCGCGGCGGCGACGGAGATTACCGCGCCTCTACCTGCTAACACGTCATTACGTTTACATATTGTATACTAGTGGACGCCCGCAGCTTCGCTCGCGTGGAATTTAGACATAATAATAGATTCTTCTTAATGAATCATCCCCTGAAATGTGTAATCCCCTATGTTTATTTTACACCCTTAAGGGTAACATTTTTACAAACTTTGAATGCCATATTTATTTATATCTATTCAACAGCCTAAAATATAAATTTTATGCTTCTAGTTGTAAAAATGACAATTCTTTCATACAACTTTTCATCCCCCTTTTTACCAACTAAAACGTAGCCTATGTCCTTTCTCAGGCTCTAGACTATCTGTGTACCAAATTTCATTTAAATCGGTTCAGTAGTTTTGGCGTGAAAGCGAAACAGACAGACAGACATTGAGACAGACTTGAATTTTTATACACATAAAGTTGATTGGAATATTATTGCAAATTATTTGTAGCTTAACTATCACCTGCAGCGACCACTTCACCGCCCAATCGCTATGTCGGCTGAGCGGGCGCACCTGCGGACGCACCTACTGGCTCAAGCTGGCTCAAGCTGGCTCAGCGGGAACGCAGGAGTTACCGGGTCCCTCACGGCAGCCCGAAAGTTCGTCAATTTAAATTGTGCCGTTTATTTGATGACCACCCATTTAACTTCGAATCACTGATTCCATTTGATACACTTTACGACCTCTCCGAAATCCCAGCGCGACGCCACGGTCGAGCCGGGCTCCGGGGGGCTCCGGGGGCTTCGGGGGCTCCGGGGGCCGCAGGGGGCTTCGGTCACCGGCTTTTATTTCCACACGCACCCGGAATAATAAATCACCGTTGAAAATGTTTTAGCAAGTTTTTTAAAGAGATTATTAATGATCTGGCTGCTGTACCTTGTACAGGGTTAGATAAAGGTTACGAGAGCGGCCTCCGCGTCGCACCGCGCGCTCCGACATCGGATTTGAATTGTTTTAAAATGACCTTGTACAAGTCAACCTTTGATCCGCAATAATTCGCAGGAAATCGCAATAGGTTCAGGCGACTCGATCCGCATCTAATTCGGTTAGTGCCGCTGTACGACGTGGAGAGGCCGACATCGGCATCACGTATAACTATATAATTCGATTTGTCGATTCGAATTGTTTTAGTAGGAGACGATTGGCCCGCCTAGCGTATGCCACCGCTAGAGATTGCACGTTTTACTGGTCGAGCTTAGATTATGCTCGTGTGAATTTTGCTTTTGAACATGGTTCATGATGGGGGTGATGATTCATGACAGGGAACACGGGGAGTAGGGCCAAGCGTGGGCAGTCGCCTGCGAGAGCCGCGTGGCAATTTGGACGCTACACTACATTTCCAAATGTGCTGCATTGGATGCGTGATATCGCATCACGGTGACATTCAATGTTCTTCCCACAGAACAGATTTTATCTGTTCTGTGGTTCTTCCTATCTCACGGCCGTAGGGCGGTCACGCCCTGGGGGTCTTAAAAATACAAGGGCGATGTTTGTCCAGACAGTAAATAATAGTAGAGACGAGAAGTGACTGTTATTGCCGCCGTGCCACACGGTGACAGCTCAGGCTGAAATGATGCCTCAGTCGGTCCAGTCCGGGCACGTCCAGTGACGTCCATTCTAAGTTACGTATCACCTGCCGTCATGGCAAGGGAAAATATCGTAAGGCATCTCGCATGCAGCAGCGCCAACGTCGGGCCTCGCGCCCGGCAGACCGGGGTGGGGCAGACGTGGCGGCGGGCACCCGACGTCGATATGAAAGTACCGATACTAATAAATTGGTTGAAGTTGAAACTAAAACTCTGACGAAGAAAAAAAGATCAACAGCAACTGAAGCGCTCTCCGCGGTGCGAGCGCACGCCGCGCCTCCCCGCGGTCGCACGGAGATGTCTCCGCCGCGAACGTAATTGAATTTTAGATCAAAATGTCTCCTCTCCGCGCCCTAATAATTTAACGAGTATAAAATACAATAGACCCTCGCCCTCCCGGCGCTGTCCGCTCGGACCACACCACCTTGCTACCCATAAATACTACATCATTTATAAATGTTTTTGTTTCCAGTCCAGTTTCCACACTTTTTCTAGAGACGACCTCGACTCTCCTCTATGTCTGTAACTAGGAATGCTATTCTAATAAATAAATACTAGCTGGACTCGTACTAAGCATCACAACCTAAAGAATGTTCCACTGCCGGGCTCGGGTCTCCTGTTAGAATGGGAGGGGTTAGGTGTGGCACCTGGCCACCGCTTGCCGAGTGCGGATTGGCAGACTTTAAATTTACTTTGAGAACATTATAGAGAACTCTCAGACATGAAGCAACTGCAGGTGACGTTAGTTTCTTAACATTTTCGCGATGAATATAGAAATATAAAATAGTTACCTATGGTCACGGTGGACGCCCCCGCCCGCAGCACAGAGTTGACTTACCTCGTCAGAGCAGCACTCAACGTGCCTATACTATTCACGTGGAAGTATTCCAGCCAGTATACTTGCCAGCTCCAGTATACTTGCGGGCGAGCGCCTACCGCTCGTGTGCTCTATTAAACGAAAACAATCATATTTGTTGTGTTTAACATCAACATAGATATTTTATTCGGCCAGGCGCTCCTTGGTGAGTGGTGGTGTTGTACATTGACATGTATTCTATCCCAAATACAGACATGTTACCGTTGTTTCACGTTGATGACGTATCGTTATCAAGTAACAATTTACTAGTATTACCATAGATTTAGTACTCTATCTATTAGTATTACAGTTTAGATTTCTTGGGTACATTTAGCCTCATCCATTTTTTTGTTAATGAAAATATAGCTACTGGCTGGCGTCGCGCCACATCTAGTGTGAAAATAAACAATAACAACCGTGGTAAAATGAGCACATCAGTTTCGCTAAATCGTAATCAATCGATCTATTCTTTGGGTTGCTAAGAAATCTATGCATTAATTAAACTCTAGCGAGTCCGCGTCTGTGCGTTGTATTAATCTTCAGGGGTTGATATGTAACCGATACAGGCATTGATACAGGTAACGAAATTATGTTTTTAAATTTATTGTCAGTTTGTCTTTGTATTTTATTATAGCACTTGTAATGTACTAAATCCTAATATTCCCTCTCCCTCCCACTCATGCACATGGCATGGACGATGGCATCTTCCGTCTCGGGTCCCGTCGACGACGCCCGAACAACGGCGAGCCGATGCATGTTTGTTAGTCTCGTGAAAAAATCGTAATGGCACCCGCGCGCGCCTGTTTAAAAATTGTGTTTTCTATTGATACATTGTAATAACCTATATACAAACCCGCATCCCGCCTCGCAATTAGTGTACCGAATAGTGTGAGATAAAAATTCAGACCCTACAGTGCTCGTTGAATATAATATCTCCGTATAGCTCGTGCAAACACGTGCCCTGCAGGTACCGTCACCAGGATTTCCGGTAAGTGTGCTTGAGATCCGTCCCACTTGCAGCCGTGTCTCATCGCCCTGCACCATCCCGGGACAGCTGTAACTCCACAGCCTTTAGTTTAGTAGTTACAAGTGCTTAGATCATTTCTTTCTACCTAGCAAATACAATCCACTCCGCACCATCCAAAGTGTATGTACTTCTTTCAGCTAGAACTCGTTAATAGACGTCCATTCATAAAATTTCTCAGCCTTTAGGAGAAAAAAAATATTAAAATTTCTCTACATATTCGTATACAAACACGATTACTTCACGCCGTCACATTAATATTAATAGATCGATGAGATCGATTACTCTGTGTTTGTCAATGGCATGCGTTTCGTTTCACTTGTTTTTTTAACCGAAACCAAATTTTTTTATGCGAAAAATTTATAATAAAAAAGTTTAATTTTAGTTTTAAAGTTAGTTAAAAAATGTCGGGTTTAATTAAGCTAGTTTCATATTTTTGTATAACTAAATTTGTATCTTGTTTGAAAAATGACGATATGAAGTTCTGTGTAATCGAACGCAATTTGCGAATGCCGCGAAATTTGAATTTATTTCGCGCCATCTGATGCTCTATGCATAAGCTCGAATCTTCTTCTGTTTTCGCTTGTTCTTGTGAATTGTGCTGTTATATTATCATGTCTTCGACTGGTTCTAATGATAGTGAGTGTGCTGAAGTGATGCGGTGTTGGACTCCGTGAGCCACCGGCTCCTTCAAGCAGTGGTGTATTATTAGTTACTAGTGAGTTACCTGTTTCTTCACCTTTAACTTTACTGTACAAGCAGTGCATCTCAATACAGAGGAAATTCTCAACATGTGGAATATGGAGCGAATAATAGGTGTGTATGATTTCAATTAGTTTATAAATAAATATTTTTTATTAAAAGAACCACCCTGTCACAATCTCCTGGACATGTGTATAAAAATCAAATTAAATTTTTTAGCTGAATTGGGGACAGAAGAGTGCATTGCATTTTCTGAAGAGCGTAGTTTAATTCCAACTTCAAATAAACCCCGAGGAACCCCGCCCAGCGGGGTTCCCTCGGCATGTATGACAGGCTTCTGATTTTTTATAAGATTTTTTATCCACTATCGAGTACAAACTACAGAGTAATATAATTTTCGATCAAAACGAAAAAAAGTATTGGAAATACACACATGCAAATTATGAATTGGGTTAATCGAAAAAAAAAATAAGATGCACCCCACCCCAGTGCTGACTACAGAGTATCGGTCTGAAGTTATTCATAGTATCCCTTCCTAGTCTGTTTGAGCTTCTGAAGCTCATTACCCTGTTCGGTGACGCTGTGTGGTCACATCGACCTTTACGTCTCCAAAAAAGAAAACAACAACAACTTTATTAATCGTGTACGAATTTGTATGGAAACTTTTATTTATTTTTCTCATGAACCACGCGTCTCCGCGCTGCGAAATTTTGTGAGTGGACGTTCTATCTATAAAATCTATCGTGGGTCAAATCAATTCAGAGGGTGCAATCCGAAAAACAGAATTCGATCGGTAGTTTTTAGTTACTAAACTAAACGAAACTATTGTTACGTCTAATTCCACGCAATCCAATCTGCGGGCGTCCAGTAGTCTAAAATAAACGTTTATTAATTTATCACTCGTGTTTCGAACTCGCCGACGAGAGCAACGTTGTCGTGCACTAGCGAGTCGGCCCCGCCCGTCAGGCGGCGCTGTGCGCGCGGACGACCTAATTACTTACGTCTTACTTTGGACTTCGCCTTCTATACACCCAGATCGGATTCATTGATTCCGAGTTCCCCTTATTCTTTGTCACCGCGATAAGGACGGCCCGGCCGCTTTTACTTTAATATTATCTGTAAAGTTGCTACGCCGTGTTTATGTTGCTTTTGTTCACGGAGGTCTTGCTAGTTAAGATTACCGACGTCGTTTGAGGGAGGCTTGGGAACCCTTCACGGCTCTATGAAGCACTCGGATGACGTTGCACCCGCTGCATTCTGACGGCAGCGCCAGTGCGGACACTCAATTACTCATTATTGTTGGTGTTTGCGCCTTTTAAGTGTGTGGCAACACCTTCATTCGAACTACATTTAAGATTCGTCTATAAAGTGTGTGGCAGCATCATTATTCGGACTATAATATTCTGTGCACAAACTTAAGTGACAAGTAACATTAGAAAAGTCCCATTCATTAACTTCCATTTGAATCTTCCAACGAGTCAAGCTAATACATCGTTACTACAAGTAAAATCAAGAAACTTTTATTAGTTCTATGAATGTGCATTTGGGCTCAAGCTCAGACAGTTGGTATTATGTCAGACCATGTCTTATTGCAGATAGTTTTCAAGACTGGCACGGGATCTCTCCTCAACAATGTGTGAGGACGGCGCGAGGCTGCTCGCGTTGCTTAGGACGATAAACTGAGTTAGACCTTCGCATACTAGATGGCGCGACCTGTCTCTAAAATTGGTGTTATGTCAATAAAACCGTACGCGCAACCCGTCACATAACAATCAGTTAGAAGGTAGAAAAATAATAAATGGCGGCGACGCGCGACAGCCGCCGGAGGGTGCGGGGAGAGGAAGAGTGATACTGCTTGGATAGTGACGGACATTGTCGTCATTCATGTTGAAATCGCTAATTCGGCAGTAAATCTCTATCTTAAAATAATATCACGTCGTACATAGTAGTTTATGATTGTTTTCGTCGTCACGGGGTGAGTGGTACTTGCAAACAAATCTATCTTAAACTATTCTTGCCTTGAACCTGCATTAGATGCCAATGTGGATGATTGTTCTGTATTATTACAGAGTACGGGAACGCCCCTTGCCAAAGTGCAGGCGTTATTCTACGCTGTTTGGAAATTTGTCGTTTAAAGTAACTCTTGGACTTTTATCCTCAAATCTACTCATTTCATAATAATTTTGTTTACATTTCTATGTACGAGGGTAGTAATAACTGATGCGGCCGCTGTATTTTTCAGCTTTATTAATGAGCGCGTCGTTCCGAAATAAGCGACATGACAATAAGATTCAAATGATATTTAATTACCTTCTAAATTTCATAGTTTAAAATTATTGAGTACCATTTTTAAATTGTGTAGTACCTTGAGTAGGTACTAAGTAGCACTCTAGTACCTTACACTCTCCGTATCGGAAGAACCTGCCAGAAGTTGTTAACTGAAGCCAGTATTTAGAGTAACAAGAAGCTCTCGGCCCGAGGCGGCACCAGTGTTCTTGGGAGAGATTGTGTTGTATTTTTACACAGTTCGGCCATTAGGGCCCGGCGGGCGTGACGTCACAGGCGTCGCTTGGCCCTGCGAAGGCGAGGCGTGTTGACGATGGCGCCGCGGGCGGGCGGCGCGGCGGGTGTGGCGACGCTGACATGGCCACCATAACCGATTAAAAGTTTTATTTATATAACTTTAGCATGTGTTTCTTGATTTATCCAAGAGAACACGCTGCATACGCACACCTTCACGGTAGGAACACAATTTAACATTAATGAGTACGAGTATTTATCTGCGAAATAAGTTACTAGCCCCAGCCGGGATTCCAATCCGGGACCTGCGGTTAAGCAGGCGGCAGGCCAAGGCGCCCGGCGCGCCCCGGAGTCGTCATTATGATGTGTGAGTGAATAATGAACACACACAATCGGGATTATCCTATAAATTCGTATAATGGGGAGTATCGCGTGTGAATTTTCCACTAGAGGCGCTTGTGTCGCGCGAGGTCAAATAACATTCATTTTTCATGACATGATCTCCTTCGTGAAATCATCGTAAATATTGATTATGCAATTTTTTATAATGAATATGGTGCACCACCGTTTTGGAAGCTGTTGTGATAGTATAAATAATTAAGATTATCTTGAATTTACTGACAAAATGTATGTAAATTCATGATATATAAATGTATGATTTTCTGTGTTTAATTCTTTGGGTAACACATAATCCTCTGGGGTTAAATTGTTTTTTACAAACACGAGAATATTTTGTTGAGTATAGTTATTCCTGCGAATCGCTACTAGCCACTGTTTTAGAACAGTTTTATCTTTTGGAAACATGTGTCCTCCTTTTTTTCCGAACAAAACGGTACTGCACAACATTGCGGCCATTTGCGGCATAGCTACTCGATATGTTATTTATAATTAACTAGTGGACGCCCGCAGCTTCGCTCGCGTGGAATTAGACGTAACATGACCTAAATACAAAATTTCATTAAAATAATGTAGGTATATACGAAAAACTTTTATACCTACTAACTTTGCACCCCCCTTTTATCCCCCCTTAAGAGATGATTTTCGAAACTCAATAAAAAACCTTCACAAGTACTGAATTTCATTCGAATAACATCAAAAACGGCAAAGTTTCATACTAACTTTGCATCCCCGTTTTACCCCCTTAGGGGGTGAATTTTCAAAAATCCTTTCTTAGTGCTCCCCTACGTTATAAAAGGAACCCCTGTGCAAAATTTCAAGTTTCTAGCCCTTATAGTTTAGGCCCTGCGTTGATATGTCAGTCAGTCAGTCAGTCAGTCAGTCAGTCAGTCAGTCAGTCAGTCAGTCAGTCAGTCACCTTCTCCTTTTATATATATAGATAAACTTAATGAGATTCAAGATTTAAAATTTTGTTATGGCTCCGAATTTATAGTTGCCTTTGACAACTTCACTTTATTCAACAGTGGCGCCAACTGGTGAGCAAAGAAACGATAGTCCCCATTGGGTCGTGCTTGCTCCGGACGCGGTTACGGCGTAGCGCCCTCCCGTCGCGGCTACGGCGTAGCGCCCTCCCGTTGAGGCTACGGCGTAGCTTTCTCCCGCCGCAGCTACGCCGTAGCACAGCACCTTATACTACGGGAATCTTCAGAGGTTTATTTTCGTTTGTTTCGTTCATTTGAAAGAGAGAATCTGTAGACACGTTATATTGTAACGTCTGTATGTGCAATGTCCGGTGCTCGGAGCGCGAAATGAGACGCCTCCAAACTGCGAGCTGCTTAGTTGCACGCAGCGGCGCCGGGTCACGGCGGTCACGGCGGTCACGGCGGTCACGGCGGTCACGGCCGTCACGGCGGTCACGGCGGTCACGGCGGTCACGGCGGTCACGGCGGCCGTCACTGCGGGCGCGGGTGTTCGCCAGTTTTATGGCCGCCGTCAATTGTAATTTACTCCGGCGTCAGACTGATGATCTTTGGGTTTCGCAGTGCGCGCCGCAAGGGACAATGCAGCACAACGCAACGCAACGCGGCTCGACATGCCAGTTCAAAGGAATTTACCACGTTCGATCAATTTCGTGTTTGTCTGTCTATGTATATGTATCGGAGTAATCTTGCAACCCATATCCTATTATGATCACTTGACCACAAAATTAGTTTGAAATAAAACCTATTTAGTTCGTTATAAGTTTCATCACCTAAAGATACTATCACAGCGACAAGGTCAGCTTGTCAGCCGACTATGTTTAGCGACATATCATGTTGGGTGTGTTGGTGTGTTGTCCTGTGGCTTGGGTTGTCGCGGCCATCAGCTATGAGCTTCTCAACCACTGCTCCCACTGCGCCCACTGCGACCGAGGGGAGACACACAATGAAACATCGTATGAATATTAAATATTTTATTTGAAAACAAACTTATTCTTGTTATGTATTGTATACATACAGCCGGCGTGTCCGGCGCTCCATACATCTCGTGCTTATTGCTAGGTACTTAAATCGATTTTATTGTAAAACTTTCTCTATAATAGATCTTCATATTTACACTTTATTACAAAATGTCCATTAATTTAAATTAACTATTAATTTACAACATTACAGTTAAGTAAAGGTGAGTCGGGTGGCAGTGGCCACTGCTGCCAGGGAGCCTGCGACGGCTGAGAGCATTCCAGTCCAGAGTCGGATACGGAAACATTTAAGAGCAGGCGAGGAAAAGAACTTGGTCCTTTATAAATTTTTCTAAATTATATTACGACTAATTAATTAACGACGATACTCGTACTTGTGACATTAACATCTCAAACAAATCAGAATACGCGGCAGGCTGCTTAGGAATAGGCAAAATGACGTTTCGGGTGTAATGAACTAAGTACTAAATTTTACTGGGTTTACAACTACGAGTAGACGAATTGAACTCCATGCCTCAATAATTTTATGAAACAGACAATGGATATAGGTAAATCGTTGTTACAAAGATTTCTCGACAGAGGCACAACATTGATAGTCGCCCTACCTGCCTATGTCGGGCCACTTGGCCTCCAATAGTTAATGAAAAAATCATTCTTCGTAACCAACAAGGTCGTGCAACTTTCAGTCAATGGCCTTCAGTCAAGGGCCTTTGATTGACAATAAATAAAATCTCATAACACTGTTATCGTGCGCCATATAGTGCATTGCTGATACATATATACATACATACCATCCATGACTCGGATTTATAGTACAGAATGAGGCAGGTACAGGCCCGCGGCGGAGCCCGGCCCGACAACGGCACGACCGACTGTCGACCGACCGCCGACCGACCGCCGACCGACTGCCGACCGACCGCCGACCGACTGCCGACCGACCGACTACTGACCGACCGCCGACCGATCGCCGACCGACCGCCGACCGACCGCCGACCGACCGCCGACCGACCGATCGCCGACCGACTGCCGACCGACCGCCGACCGACCGACCGCCGACCGACTACCGACCGACCGCCGACCGATCGCCGACCGACCGCCGGCCACGCCCGCCCGACCGTATTCCGTTCACATTTAAATAGGAAATACACGCAGCACCTGGCGACCGACGGCGACTATCCTTAACCAGAGCACAATATCTATAATTATATATCATACACTTTCATACAGACCCCCCCTCGCATCAATCAGCTCAGCAGCGGCAGCGGCACATTTTCCTGGCCTGCCCGAGCCTAATGGTTCAAGTTTTTTTTGCTATCTGCCACTGGGTACACAATAATTGTATACATCGTTTGCACTGCTGCGTATCGCGCCTGTGTGGCCGCGCCGGCCGCCGCGCACGCCGCGGAACAGGCAAACACATGTTTATTTCTTTAATTTTATCTGTTATTAAAGTATGTATTAGAGAAAATGTAAATTAGTCTTAAGGTAGGTAGGCACCCGTGTATTTTGTACAATATGAGAGTTGATTGGTTTTTATGGGATACAAAATAATTTTTATTTCTCTCCTATTTAAATTTTTTTTCTTTTCAAAATTATTCTTCATATTTCATAAAAATACATAGTTGACAGTAGTAATTAATGTGTAATGTGCATACTGCATAAATAATTTATTTCACGTTGAGTGTGTAAATAAATAAATAATGCACGCCCCCCCCCCTCAACCCGCGCCAGGCGAGTACCGCTGCGCGGGCGCAGATTGACAATATTGAATATTTTTGCTTGCCATTTCATAGTTCTATCTCGAATATACAGTTCTGTTTTAATAGAAGGCGCCCGCGGTGTAGTCATGTGAGTACAACATTTTACTATATGAAAATAGTTCTACGGCTCTCTCTATGCTCGCGCCGCGTGACGTCAGCTCGCCTGCGCGCGCGCAGCGGCCGGGCGCTGGAAACGATCAACAGAACTGAATATTCGAGGATTCTTTCGAATAATAATTTATATAAAAATTTGCTCTTAAATCTAGTAGATTGAGAAAATCTAGTATATTTTGATGCAAGTGAGACTAACAATGCCGCCGATCTCAGATTGGGCCTATCAACGTTATCAATTCTTAACATCTTATTTTTAAAACGATGGCTCTATATACAAATGAATGAGAGGCGCTCCACTCCGAGGCAACATGCAGGCGAGCGCGGCAGGGGGCGCCGCGCGCGCCGCACTGTCCAACATACATGGAGCTGGCGTTTTTTACATTCAAAACATTTATCAGATTATGATGTAATGGTATTCGGGACCTGAAAGGGTCGCTCATTAGACAGACTTCGAAGGAACGTAATCACAAATATTTTTCTGTCGTTTCTCGCGACTCTACATAATTCATCTTTTCGACCATTCCACTACTGCTCACTGAAGCCGACGCTGTGTGCTGTAGGGCAGGTGCGGTGTCGGTAAACATAATATTACTTGCCCTTCAGTATTATTAGTACTTGAAGTCTTTAACAGGGGTGAAATGCGATTTACAAATAAACGACGTTGCGCTATGCTTTTATCTTGGGAGTATTTACAACTCTGTATAATATCGCAGAAACTACGAAATTATTTAAAATAACTAAATCAATGTACAATTTGTGGGCAAGCGAAACAAGATAATGTAAAACAGTTGCTCCAGGATGTTAAATAACTAAAGTAAAGCCTATTAACATCTCATCCTACCGCGTGTACAACGCGTGGCACGGCTGGATTCGTAACCTTTCCTTCTCAAAGGACATATTTGGCGTATTAAAAACAATTGCACTAAAACTCTTTTCACCGAATTACATGACGATATACAGCGTCGCGGCCGTCCGTGCAGCGCCGTGAGGGCTGGCCGAACTGGCCGAACTAGCCGAACTGGCCGAACTAGCCGAACTGGCCGAACTGGCCGAGCTGGCCGAACTGGCCGAACTGGCCGAACTGGCGCGGGTGAACTCTCTCTCGCTTACTGCGCCACCGTGTTCACTCCAACGCCAACAACTCCAAAGTCTACTAAGATTCTTTAATTAATTAATACAATTAAATCGCGCCAATTCGAGCAGCCGATCACCTCGCTTGCCCGACGCGCGAGCGGCGCGGGTCGTCATCTTACATTTTAAAATCTCTAATGTCCATAAATATTTTTTATTTATAAGTACACAATTAGGTGAAAACTAAGTTTTCGCCGGATAAAATGACGTAGGTACGAGCGGAATAACATTTAGGTGGGGTGGGGTGTTCACTGCGGCGCTGGGAGCGAGGGGGCGGGGGCGCGGGGGCGGGGGCTGCGGGGGCTGCGGGGGCTGCGGGGGCGGCGGGGGCGGCGGCATCAGCTGGCCAGCAGCGCGCGCAGCAGCCGCGCGTGCAGCGCGCCCGCCAGCAGCAGCGCCGCCACGCAGCGCGAGCTGTCCGACAGCCCCGCGCTGCCCGTCTGCATCGCCGCCGGCCGCTCGCCTGCAAGCCGAGAGGTATGTTACCACGTTGCACGGTACACGACAGGGGCAACAGCCCAGCCAACCCAAGCCGAGCAAGATCCGCAAGTTTGACTGGCTAGTCTGCAGTCAGTAGTTTATTGATTCATGCGTCCATGATCAAATTGAATGAGGTATAAAGAATTGGTCAATTGTTCAGATATTAAAACACAGAAACGACAAGAATGTTTTTACCTACCTCGCTAAGATTGGCGGTGCATAAAGACTCTTCGACAGGTGGTGTTACCGTTGAGCACGTACACGCGCACGGAGGCCAGCTCGGCGTTGCTGGGCGCGCAGGAGTAGCGGCCCGAGTCGGCGGGCGCGGCGTCCTGCACCAGCGGGTACGGGGTGTGGGAGTGCGAGGGCGGGTCGCGTTACCGTTGAGCACGTGCACGCGCACGGAGGCCAGCTCGGCGTTGCTGGGCGCGCAGGAGTAGCGGCCCGAGTCGGCGGGCGCGGCGTGCTGCACCGGCGGGTACGGGGTGTGGGAGTGCGAGGGCGGGTCGCGTTACCGTTGAGCACGTGCACGCGCACGGAGGCCAGCTCGGCGTTGCTGGGCGCGCAGGAGTAGCGGCCCGAGTCGGCGGGCGCGGCGTGCTGCACCGGCGGTTACGGGGTGTGGGAGTGCGGGGGCGGGTCGCGTTACCGTTGAGCACGTGCACGCGCACGGAGGCCAGCTCGGCGTTGCTGGGCGCGCAGGAGTAGCGGCCCGAGTCGGCGGGCGCGGCGTCCTGCACCAGCAGGTAGGAGGTGGTGGCGGCGCCCTTCTCCGTCACCACGGACACGCCGCCGCGCGACGAGTCGTACGAGATCACCTGCTGGACGCCAGGCGCCGCCTCACTCTCATAACCGCTCGCCACGCGTTGCGCGCAGCCGGCGGTTGTGAGAGTGCAGGCTCAGAGCTTCGCAAAGGTACGGTTAGTATCTTATAATTACACCGATTGTTATAGACAACTCAGTCGGTCTGCCTCGCGTCGCGGCATGCCGAGGGCAGGGATGAAGTACACTTCTCCCGCGATTGAGAATATTGCGGAGAACTCTTCGGTATGCATAACGCTTTGCTTTAAATGTATCCTTGTCCAATTGGGCACATAGGGTAGAATATAATCATATAATCTTTTTTATCCGATCTATATTTTATTATCTTAACGCAGCCTCTGAATGCGGCCCCGGTCTCGGCTTGGAACCTAATCGTTTAAAAGTACGCTGAACTGTATTTCAACAGCCAGCTGAGTAATGCTCTGTAGCGGGAGTGTACATGTTTGATCTCCATGAATTGAAGTCTATTTGGCAGGCATTTTATAACGATTGCTCGTGTAATACTTCAGCAACAAATATAACGGATCGGTGCGGGCCAAGCGCGAGCCGGCACGCGGCAGGTACTCGCTGCAAATTAAATTACATTCCGCGCGTGATTTATTCCATGTTTATTTCATGCCAGTTTCGTAATAAATGACTATTATTTACTATGTATTTCATTTGATTTTCTCGTGCGATCCACAAATGTTTTTGGAAGTTGTGATATAAATAGCTTCATGGTAATTTTGTACTTAAATTAAACGCTTACACAATCACACCTCAACTTGGAAAAAGGAGCACAGGCCGCCCTTCGACAAGGTGGACGGACGACCTGAAGAAGACGGCGGGAAACCGCTGGATTCAGAAGGCACAGGACCGGTCAGAGTGGCGTCGCTTAGAAGAGGCCTATGTCCAGCAGTGGACCAATAAAGGCTGACGATGATGATGATGATGATGACACTCACAGCCAAGAGAGGTAGAGCCGGGCCTGGCGTGTGGACGGCTGCTGCCGTTAGCACAGGGTGGATGGGATGGGAACATTTGGCTGTCGGTTGGTTGTCAGGTGGTTAGTGGTGGTACGATCACTGAAGTGACAGGCACAGTGTGGCAGATAGTCCTGTTCGTGTCAGACCAGTTGTAATAAAACTGTTAGTAAGACATACATATGTACGCCGGCTCGTGGATGTTCCCCGCCTCCCCGCCCCCCCCCCCCCCGCGCCGGCGCCGGTGCCGGGAGCGTGTACACGCGGTTGTCTACTTAAACAGATATTCCTGCACAGTTCCATAACCAAATATGCGTTAACTGGCGGCTTACGTAATCCGAATATAATACCTATCAGATGAGTAATCTCGGCGCCGGAGATTTCAATTATAAATTTATGTAATTAGTGTCGCGGCTCCCTCGAGCCCGCGGAGCAGCGAAGGCCAATTTTGGCCAACTTTGGCCAACTTAGGACAACTAGCGCCGTTTGGGCACGACACGTCAGGACTGCGAGAACTTTAAGATATGCCGTGCCGTGGGAACAGTCTAAAGATTAGTGATTAATACGGAACTTACAATATATAGAGACGTTGTATCTTTATAAATATTGAATTCATACATAATTAACAAGTACTTAATTGTCTTTAATTGTCTCCGTTTTATTTAAAATTACGTGATAAGTCTACAATATTTGTATATTTTAGTATAGCTTTGATTGGATTAGGATACATTTAATATTGAGTATAATTAAATATAATGTCGTGTTCAGGTGGCGCGGACTCCGCGCCTCTCTCTCTCCGCGCGTAATCTGAAGGATAATTCTGTTCGATCGATCTTTGAGATTACAGCGCAATGGCGGCCTCAGGTTTTCAACAAAAATTTTTGAGACTTGTTGATATTATTGATCATATTACACTCCTTGATTCGTGCCAGGCGTCACATCGTAGACACGCGTGTATCGCCCCCGGCACCCATATTGATATGTGGGTGCGATCCGGCCACCCGGCGGCCCGTGGCCGGCGGATCACTACTGCTCGGCGACTGTCATTTCGTCGACCGAGTTTCATTACTATCGACTAACTTAGCAACTAAATACAATTCAAAATGGTCCTCAAGTCATCGCGATCATTACCGGTCCTACAGAAGTAGGCTTTTGTTACTAGATTTCATCATTTTTCCAAGGAACAATTTTGTAGCTGTCAGTATATATGATACTTCTGATCCTTTTCTTCACTTTCAACTTTTTGTCATGAAAAAATCTTAAGTAGCTTTCGAGCGGTCTTAAGTGATATGTAAAAGTAAGGGTCTCTGAGAATTAACTAGCGATTTGAACAGATGCGTGCCGTCGACCATGTTGAACCGCAGTGTACGAGTAGCTTAGTCTAGTAATAGAATGGAGTGAATAATTACTTTCCGTCCGCTCACCTCGTCCTCGTGGTACCAGAAGATGTAGGCGGGCGGCTCCGGCGAGAACTGGATGAGGCACGTCAGGTTGATGGTGGACCCCATGTCCACGTGCAGGTCGGGCCCGCCCAGGATGCGCGCCGACGGCACTGCAACCGAACACACGTCACACGTTACACGTCGCCTGCACAACCCCCCACCCATGACACGGCACCATGTGCTAGTACAGACATCACAGTTGTGCTGCAATGCAATGTATGTAATGTGCTGCTTGAAACCATCCGTGCACAACCTCAATACATCTAGTGTTGCGGAAGGTTGGAAGTATCAAATACGTATTCGTATACATACAGTAGGGAGGGCTCGGTACGAGGGCGCCCGGGCGGTGCAGCGGCGACCGCAGCGCAGCGGACAAATTTATGTGCGCCATTAAGAAAGATTTCACCCGGACGCCTGCATAAGTCCTGCGCGCGTTAATTCATGACGGCCATACATTACGGCGGGAGTGGGGAGCGGGGAGCGGGGAGCGGGGAGCGGGGAGCGGCATAGCACAGCGTCTCTATCATGTCTATAATTATTAACTGATACAGTTTGATAGAATTTTCCGATACGCTACCTTAAGTACGTCACGGCCATTAGTAGTGCTGGCGAGTTACCAAGCTTTCAAAAATTTACATTTTTTACTTAACATAAATTAACTGCTTCGCAGGCACGATCGCTTATTTGTAATTGCGTCGTCTCCTCTTCGACTACTTCTCCGAGAGGGAAGTGGTGTACCCGACGCGCGACGGGTGGGGCCGCCGGGTCATGACGTGCGGTGTTCCACAGGGATCGGTTCTCGGGCCACTCCTGTGGAACATCGGCTACGACTGGGTGCTGCGGGGCGCCAATCTGCGGGGGGTCGACGTAACGTGTTACGCCGACGACACCCTCGTCACGTCCTGCGGCGCCACGTACCGCGAGGCGGCCCTGTTGGCGACGGCCGGAGTGGCCCAAGTGGTGGCCCGAATCCGCCGGCTGGGGCTGGAGGTGGCGCTGGAAAAGTCAGAGGCTCTGTGTTTCCGCGGAGCCCGACGCGCCCCTCCCGCAGGATCCCAGCTGGTGGTCGGCGGCGTCCCCATCGCTGTCGAGTCGACGATGCGGTACCTGGGCGTCGTCCTCGACAGCCGCTGGAACTTTCGGGAGCACTTCCGGCGGTTGGTCCCCAGGTTGTTGCGAGCGGCCGGAGCTCTGAGCTGGCTGCTGCCGAACCTGGGCGGGCCGACAGTCGCATGCCGGCGGTTGTACGCCGGGGTGGTGCGGTCGATGGCCCTCTACGGGGCCCCGATCTGGGCGGACACCCTGAGCGCCCAAAATAGGACTCTCCTGCGCCAAGCGCAACGGGTCATGGCGATCAGGGTGGTGAGAGGATACCGCACCGTCTCGTACGAGGCGGCGTGCGTCCTGGCCGGGACCCCACCGTGGGACCTGGACGCGGAGGTGCTCTCGGCGGTGTACTGGCGCCGCAGCGCAGCAGCACGAGCCAATGAGGCGGAGCCACAGCCGGAGGAGGCCGGGCGGCAGAGGCAACTCGACCGCCAGGTCCTCCTCCGGAAATGGAAGGACAGGCTGGCGGAGCCGACCGCCGGCAAAAGGACGGTGGAGGCGATTCGGCCCGTCCTAGAAAGGTGGGTCGATCGCCGACACGGGGCCCTCACCTTCCGCACTGTGCAGGTCCTGACGGGGCACGGTTGCTTCGGCAGGTACCTGTGCAGCGTGGCGGGTCGGGAGCCGACCGGCGTGTGCCACGCCTGTGGGTGTCCAGAGGACACAGCGGAGCACACGCTGGCGGAATGCCCTGAGTGCCCGGCGACGCTCGCGGCGGTGATTGGGGGCGACCTGTCGCTGCCGGGCGTCGTGAGAGCCATGGTCGGCATCGACAGAGCGTGGAAGGCGGTGCTCCGATTCTGCGAGGCAGTGATGGCGCAGAAGGAGGCGGCGGAGCGGGTGAGGGAAGACGACCCTCTGTCCAACCCAATCCGCCGTAAAAGAGTGGGCCGGAGGCGCCTGGCGCATGAGCGCCGCCTTCCCCCATAAGGTGGGTCTCCGGGCGGTGGAACCGGGGGGTACCATCGCCCAGTTGGAGGAGACCCCCGAGACGGCTGGCGTGTCCCGTGTTCCGGCACGCCAGGTTGAATGGTGAGTGGCGCCACAAGATGAGCGCCCCACAAGATGGGCCCCGAGTCCCGGGCAACCGTCGGCGGAGCAGCGGAAGTGTGCGAAAGCGTTCCCGCAGCTCCGCCGGAAGACTGCGAGGAGGAACACCGCTGGTTTTTAGCCGGTAAGAGTCCGGCATAACCCGACAGCGCCCCCCCGCGCCTGTCGGGTATCCATGAGGATTTTCCAGCGAGAAAAATAAAATAAAAAAGGCACGATCGCTTACCCAGGTGCGAAATGTTCGCCGAGACTGGTTTATAAGTCCTCTGCAATAGTCGCGCGCGCTACGTCACGGACTGGCTACTGGAGATTATGCATTCCCGTTCATTATAAGAATTCATAACGTAGCCAACTCGTAAGCGAAATTAAACCGTTTTCTGGTTTAGCTGACAGACGGTACGATATAAATTAATGGCATATAAAGTGCGCGGTGAATACTGGTCAGTATTAGCCGGTGCGGTCCCGCGGGAGCGCGCCCGCCGACTTTGTTACACGAGTTGCATACTGCTTAGCATAACGGAAAATCCAGGTACTAAGCCAGCGGGCCAGCGTGGCCCAGCCCGGCAGTGCCCGCTGGCTCATATACCTATGGAGAGCAGCATTCCTGTACCTAAATAATCCGCATCGCAGTGGAGGCGCCAGGGCATTCGATAAGCGAAATCATTTGTTCCATCCATCCCGCTGTCTGCGGCACCCTCGTTGTGATGAGAGAAATGACTGAGTAATTTATGAGACCCAATGAGGTATTATTACCACACCCGCTTGAAATAACGCCCAGACGCGTTAGCTGCTTCAATGTGGCAGTGAAATATGCAGACCGCAAGAACATAAGTCGATCCAAGCGGCGACTGCTGAGCGATTAATCTGGATCGCATTAACGGCGCGAGCGGCCCGGACGCCCGACTAGACCAATTTGCGCCGCGCTGCAGGAGAGAGGCGCTGTTGAATTCAGCGTAACGCGGAGACCGCTTCCGTAACAGCAGCGTCGATCGGTGGCCGCGCGATGTGAACAAACACGATTACGTTCGGCAGCGCTCGCCGGCGCGAGCCAAGGGGACACAAATCTATGTCAAAGGGGGTTCCGAACTTAACAAATAAATAGTCGGCGGGAAGCGTAAAAAGTAAAACTTTGCACGACAGACGCGCGCCGCGGAAAGAAACCCGGCTCCGAGAATAAATTAAAAACTCAACTTAGTGAAAAGCTACTGTTGAGTATTAAAGAAGCGCATTCGTTAGATCGATCACTTCATGCAGTACATTTAAATGTATCCAGATAGATTCAGAAAAACAAAAAGAGATCACCTTTGGTTGGCGCCACGCGGCCATGCACAGTGAGGGCCCCCTCCCGCCCACAGGCATCCCAGCCCAGCCCAGCCCAGCCTACTCCCATCAATGTTTTAAGATTGGACTACGTTAAGCTGCTAACTAAACAGCCAGGAGCCTCACCACTTTGTCGGAGGACCCCCGCGCCCGTAGGTGGGCCAAGGAGAGGTTGTGGCGGTCTGAGGTCTGTGGTCTGTGGTCTGTGGTCTGTGGCGGTGGCGTGGCGATGGTATTAACAGTCCCTATAATATATTTTAACTTTATTACACGATTCATTTGCATGTTATTTATAAACTTCAATTGTGAATGCATTTGTACATTAATTTAATTCGTATACAGCAAGACTGTAGAGAGACTGCACTGCAGAGAGATCAATCATCATCGTTATTATTTGATAAGACTCCATCTGTGTCGGACGCGCAGCGCGGGGTTGGGGGGGGGGCGTTAATGAAGCGAAATGGAGCCGCGTTAAATATGCGGGAATAACGTGCGTTAATTGTCGCCCGACTGGGGGAGGGGGGGGGGGGATTGCTAGGGCTGGAGACACTCCCGTCTAGACCGTCGTGTCACTAAAAAGCTGGTCAAATTGCACCTTTGTTTGAAGTAAAAGGTTAAAATGTAGAGAGATTTTCAGTGACCAAAACTAGTTATTTAAGTCAAAACTAATGGCGTTTTTAAACAGCCAACCTAGGATTATTTTGGGAACTACGAATTTTGCGATACGAATGCGGCAGGTTAATAATATGATATTATTATGATCTTATAATATAATGCATATGAAAATGATCGAGTGTTTGTCGGTGGACAGCCCTGGGACGAGCCGGCGGCGCGGCGTGAGTTATGCGCGCGGCCATTAAGTGGCAATTAGAATAAAGGCGTGTAATGAGGTTAAGAGGCCGCGCTCGGTACTCGCAGCCTCGCAGCCTCGCAGCCTCCGGCCGAGCGGAGCTCGCAGCGACGCCGCTCCTGCGGTCACTCCACAATACTTGACTTGGTATCAGTATGTTGAGTTGGTTGCGTTGACATAGACAAAAAATAGACATAGACAAAAATTTATTACGACATACAACATACAAGAAATGTGAAACAATACAATTATAAATAAGTAAAAAATTATCGATGCCGAAATGGGACGCCCTCAGCAAATGGCCGTGGCAAGCCCGCAGCCGCTGATTTTCAGGACGCCCTCGTTGGGAGGTTCGTGCCAGTTGTTTCTATTTATTTATATTTTGTGTTTATATACATATATGTATATAATTAATAAAACAATTAAAGTAAGTACCTACCTATACTTATAAAGCTACCTATGATATAAATGAATACATATTTTAAAATGGACAAAGAAAACATTAAACAATTTAAACGAACTACAATAATATTTTAATCTAACAATGCTTATGCGAGTCAATTTTGTGTGTGTGTATGTGTGTGTGTGTGTGTGTGTGTGTGTGTGAGTGTGTTTGTGTGTTTGTTTGTGGGTGTGTGTTTGTGTGCGTGTGTGCATGTATGTGGTTTTTGTGGGTGCATGCGGGTTGGTGTAAACATGTAACTACTGAGATTTTTGTAACTCCAGCAAGTGCGATTTGTAGGCAGTTTTAAAACCAGTTATCGTCTTAAGATTAAGGAAAGGTGGGGGGATGTTATTCCAGCATTTGGTGGCGCTATATTTGAAGCTGCCACGAAATGCTGCAGAACAATGTGCTGGAACAAGTAGGAGATTCACTGCTGCCCTAGTGTGATATGTATTTACTTCATTAGACCATTTCAACTTATCATACAGGTATGGTGGACACTTGTACTTGACAATGCCAAACAATAATGATGCATAATGCAACTGTCTCCTTGATGCCATTTTAAGGTTATTAGAGTTATTTAAGTACGGCGTGACGTGTGCGCGCGGCGGTATGTTGAAGCAAAATCTAGCGCAAGCATTTTGGACACGCTGTATGAGGTTTCGAGAGCGTGCTAATAACCTCGGCCCAATCACAGTGTCACCATAGTTTAATTTGGAAAGTACAAGTGCCTCACACAGTTTTATTCGTAGATCTGACCCTATGTACTCTCTTATTCTATAAAGCACCTTCAAACGGTAAAAACAGTTTCGTACTAAATTTATTACATGCTTTTCGAACCGAAGCGTCTCATCCATTAAGATGCCTAAATTTCGAGCCTCGCTTACCCTCTTAATAGCTTTAGTTCCGAGCATGACTTTTGGATCACAAGCTGCTATTTTTGCCACCTGTTTTCTACTACGTATAATTAAATAATTTGTCTTTTGAGGGTTTAATATAAGAGAGTTATTTATGGACCAGTTTAGAATACGCTCCAAATCCTCGTTTAATTTATTTAGAGTTGCTTGAATATCCATTGGCCTAAAAGAGATATATACCTGTAGATCATCAGCATATGAATGGAATTTGCAATGCTTTATAATGCTATTATTGTCTGCCGTGTAAAGTATAAAAAGTAGGGGACCTAAGATGGATCCCTGAGCCACGCCCCTTTGAATTGATTTACGAGAAGAGTATTCTTTGAGACATGCATTTTCCCGCTCAACAACAACACACTGGGACCGATTTCTAAAAAAACTGTCAAACCACTTTACTGCGTTTACGCTAAGTCCATAGTATGACAGCTTTGATAGAAGCAATGGTATACTAATAGAGTCAAAAGCACGGCTGTAGTCAAGAAGGACGAGAATGGTGCCCTCACCTTTATCCTGCGCAGTGAGTAAGTCGTCAACTATGTCCATCAAAGCAGTAGTAGTGCTTCTTTTTGATCTGAAACCGGACTGGGTGATGGGCAGTAATTTATTTTTATCCAAAAAGTCTGTTAGTTGTTTACATGCCAGCTTTTCAAGGATTTTCGACATATTAGGTAATATGCTTATAGGTCGTAAATCTTTCATTTCTGTGGGGTTTTCCTTCTTAGGTAAAGGTTGCACGAGCGCTGCCTTCCAACCATCTGGAAATGTGTTTGAGCTAAAAGAAGAATTAACTATCGCAGTAATGGTTTTGAGCGTGTTCGGCAGGGTTTGTAATAGCATTTCTAGGGAGACTCCATCTAGTCCTATCGCATTAGAGTGTAAAGATCTGATCACCTTTAGGACGTCCGTCTCGGTTACTTCGTGAAAACTAAAAGAGGCTGGACAGGCACGGTGGAATTCGTAGTATGTCAAATTTGATAAGGGAACATCGTTTACACCAGGAATGTCCAAGAAAAATTCATTTAGTTTACCTGGGTCGTCTATGCCAATCGGCAACAGCGAGTCATATCTAGGTTTAATGGTAATATGTTGTTTTAAGTGTTTCCACATAAGATTTGGCTTATTTTCATTTTCTGTAATAAAATATTTAAAATAAGCTTTTTTTTCTGCATATAAAGCAGATGCAACAGTAGATTTAAATTCTTTATAATAGTCCTTATGGGAGTCCTTTTTAGTTATACGTGCTCGAGTTAGCGCCCTGTTTCGCATTCTCATCATCATCCGAATATTAGATGTGACCCAAGGATGAATGGAGTCTCTGATATACACTGTTTTTAATGGGGCATGACAGTCGAAAAGAAGCAGTATCTGGTTGTTAAGCTGAGAAACCATGTCGTTCACGTTGGAATAACTAAGAATACCATTCCAGTTTATAGCATTTAGATCCTCATTAAACCGTTCATGGTCCATGTCTTTTATTGGTCGGTAAGTTATACGTTTTGGAACAACTCTATGCTTAATGAGGTTAAGTTGGCAAGATACAAAGGAGTGGCAACTTAGTTCCTTAATAAAGTTTACTCTTATGTTCGTGATAGGAGCATCAGTGCAAATTAGGTCTAATAGTGTTTCGCTGTGCTCGGTGAAGTGTGTTGGCTCACATACACGTTGAGATAGACCCTTGAAATGAAGGAATTCTAAAAGACTCTTTGAGTTTACATTATTTGCATTAAGAAGATCTACATTAAAGTCTCCTAGTAGGATAGTGTAATTGTGCCATTTGAAACTAGAGAGTGAATCAGTAAGAGCATCAATAAAAATCTGCAAAGACAACCAGGGCGGACGGTAAGCGGTTCCGACTAACAGTGACTTATGATTCAAGGTAATACTAAGCCACATTTGCTCAACGAGGTCTGTAACCGGATGTGTCAATATGCGTGCCCTTAAAGACCTTTTTAAATAAAATCCAATACCACCACCACGCGATCTTATTTCAGCGGGACGCGGAGTATGGATCAGTCGGTAACCGGGGACCCTGGGCGCTCGACCCTCTTCCCCCCGTCTCAACCAGGTCTCATTAACTGCTAAAATATCTACCGCGTGATCCAAGGTAGCAGCAATGAACTCGTCGTGTCTGGTTCCCAAAGAGCCAGGATTTAGGAGGCCTAATGTCATTAATTTAGATTTATTCATGTATAAAATAGCACACTATAATAGGGGGTATGATATAATAATAACGCTTGATAGGTTTATATATGGTGGTAGTTACAGTCCAGTTGTATTTATTGTGTGATGTGATGTTAACGTGTGATGTGTGTGTATGAATGATAAGTATGTGTGTGAAAGGTGTAAATGGAGTCGTGCTTAAGGGAACACGGCTATTGTGCAAGCACAAGCATCTTGGTGTGTTTACATAGAAAATAAGTAATTGTACTGTAAAAATAAATGAACGCGTATATAAACAATTTTTAAACAAATGAGGTAATCTTATGAACCTAA
The DNA here is from genome assembly GCA_944567765.1 of Carterocephalus palaemon. Lineage (NCBI taxonomy): Eukaryota > Metazoa > Arthropoda > Insecta > Lepidoptera > Hesperiidae > Carterocephalus > Carterocephalus palaemon. The sequence goes on along the minus strand of OX155638.1, from coordinate 16,222,114 downwards.
ACAATGTAACAATACTAACAATGTAATAAAATTTATAATTACAATGCGACATGTTGTATTTTATTCTGATTAGATCCGTATAGTAAGTACTTTGCACAGTTATACTAACAATTTTATTTAATTCAAGTACTATTTCGGCAAAAGACCTTTTCGACATCCGCTTCTGACCGTATGCGGTATGCCGGCGATTCTGCATCGCGGCGAACGAAAATGCGACCATGACGACACCACGAGAACTTCCATGACCGGCTGCGAGCCTCCGTGCGCACCCGATGAAAAAGCCGCCTGTTGAACCATGTGAGCCGCTCATTTATAAAGAAGCGACGCGGGCTTTGAGTCTCGATAACGCCGGCTGTATCTACATCTCGCCGCAGCCGCGCTGCACGCAGTAGATCGCTACAGAGGGCGTGGCGAGCCAGGCGCACAACCAGTGCGCGCGGCCTCGCAGCGGCCGCGTCGGCACCGGCAGCGTTCGCGCGGCGGCCACTGCGCGTCACGCTGACGATCTCTTTTTCAGCAAGCGGCACACCGAGCTTCTGAGCGAGCGAGGAGACGATGTGAACCGCGTTCTCTTTAGGAAGTTCCTCGACCCCGGTTATTTCAATATCATTGGAATAAAGCTCTTGGTCCCGGTCGTTTAGGCGGCGCTCGATTTCGGACGCTACATCGAACTCCGAGCCAGCTCCGACCTTAGCTTCCACTACGGTCAGGCGCTTGGTCATGTTATTCACCTGGCTTTCTACCGTACTGAGCCTCTTTGTAAGGTCGTTTAAGGTGGAGTTAATTTGAACCACCTCCTTCCTATAACTTGATACGTCTTGCCTGAAACTGCTTAATTCCTCAAGAATAGTCGAAAGTTGAGATTTGATCGATTTTATTTCCTGTGTCATATTTAAATCCCCGCCGGCTCCGGGCACATCCACAGTGGGTCCACTATTTGCCGCATCTGGGCTAGAACTGCAAGAATGGGGGGTAGCAGCCCCCTTTTTTTGCTTAGGAATACAGTTCTTACATGTCCACTTGGCAGGTACTGACGTCTCTGACTTGAAACCAGCACATTTACGGTGAAAAATATGTGAACATCTTTCACATTTGGCGGAATCAGTACCAGTTGAAGCAAATTTACCACAGCTCCCACATTTTGACGACATTGTAGAACGAACACGAGCGAGCCGAGTATAGAAACGAACGTAACTAGTGAACTAAGTAGTATGGATGCTGACTGGTAGATGGCGTTGCTTGGCGCACACCCTGGTCGAACGTTTTTAACTTAAGTTGTAACTAAATCGATCACTTGGTTCGTCTAGTGAACACTAGATGGCGATGTCGTGGCGCTTTTGTTAGGCAAAGGATTTTTTTTTGTTAATTTTCTATTTTATTGTTATTGAATTGCACTGTTGTTACTATTCAACAAAACTATCAAATTTCTTCAAAATATGGAAAGGAGTAACAAAGTAAACTAGTGTCCAAACAACTTTTACTTTAACTGTAGGTACGTTTCACTGTTTGACAATCAGCTGATCGAGTCCACTACACAAAAAGGATTTGTCTATTTAATTTTGCACATTTACGATATTCACTTTGACATAATACGATTTATGCAATAACATTATTGTTTTTCACAGTGTAACTGAACTTGCAAGCTTTAAAATAGTCAAAAAATATTTATTTAGCACTGTACTTTTTATTAGACGTGTTGACACAACTTGCACGAACTACCCACTCTGCACCCACGTTGCATGGGTTCGTGGAGATCGAGCCGAAACATGGCCCATCGCTGCCTCCTGTGAAGCTGTACTGCCGGCTACGGACTGCGGCCCACCCTGGGCCACAGTCTGCCACGCTGTCCATTGCAGTCACGGAACACTCCCTCGTTGATGATCTAAGCTTACTTAGATATAGGGTGTATGAGGGTGTGCTGTTATCTTATTAAGTTATTCATAATTCTTGGAATTACGATATTAGGTATGTTAGTGAGGTGTTTTTATATGATTATTATATACTTCCTATAGTTCCTAGTTTTAAAGCGAAGGCAGCCAGCTCTCTCGGAACCAGAACCCGGGTCCCGGCGGCGGCGCCGCTGCGCTCGCAAATAGAAGCACACGAAATTGCACGAAAATACGGAATTCAATAACTCCGGAGGAGCGAGTTCCCTCCGACAGGCGACTTTAAAACATGATGGATGGCTCGCCGCGCGTCGCCGACTTCACTTCCGCGACTCACGCTTGCCCCGCCGTGACGTCACACCCGTCACCGACCAGGAAAAGGCTTCGTGAACTGGTGAAAATAGCAGTGCGAACGAAACGAAAGAAACATTTTTTGAATTTTCTCGAAGCAACCTTATAAGGGGCACGTGACCGGGTGTGGTGTTGATTCGAAGAGGTCGATAGCCGGCGGACTTCGAAAGGCCGGTGGATAGATATATGATAGCACATCTTGATGAACTAGTAGTAGCGGGAGGATCGAGGAAGCGGTGCCTCCGCTGCACTTTTGATTAAGTAAATTTCCAATCAACTTGCAAGTAATTGATTAGTCCATCGCTGAAAAATTAATTGATTGGCTCAGCGGGCGGCGCGGCGGCTCGCTCTGTGGAGCTTTCATATTGGGCGGGAAAAACTGTTTACCTGCTCACACACTACACGGGCGCAGACCACATCGTGGGGTTGTTTTAATATAGCCTTCGCTTCAATATAATTGAAAAAAAGTTAGTTCGTTTCGTATGGACTCCTTTACAGTTAATTTTCAGGACATTTTCGTACTATACAGGCCCGTTGGCGCAATCGGTAGTGACCCTGCCTGTTGCGCCAAAGGTCGTGGGTTCGAATCCCACTCAGGACAAATATTCGTGTGACGAACACTTGTATTTGTTCTGTGTCTGGATGTCAATATTATCTATTTAAGTATGTATTTAAAAATATCTATGTATGTATATCAGTCTCTGACACCCATAACACAGGCTCGCGCCTACTTTGGGGTCAGATGGCCGTGTGTGTGATGTCCAAGATACTTATTTATTTATTTATTTATTTATTTATTTATTTATTTATTTATAATGATGGTCATATATTATTTGCCTAAGTATCGCCTAAGCATGTAGCTGTAGATTCCGGCCACGGTATCCCAGCGCAACGCCTGCTGATGTACAGTAATGACAACAACTCGTGCCTTCACGCACGAATGTCAAGAAGGGATTCGTAAGTAATTTACACAACACCCTGTTCTCTCCTGCAGGATATTGAGAATGTTCAATATTTGCCAGCGGATCCTCGGGGTAATGATTCCATACCGCCTCTGTTTACCACAAGTATAATAATTAGTGGAACGGCTCACATTATTCCGGAGAGCGCATTAATAAGCCTAGCGAGTGCGTTTAATAACCGCTGCGGTCCCAACCAGACGCTGAGTGTTCGGGACTTAATGAAACTATTTAGCTTCGATATTTGCTGCGGCTGTACTACACAAGCTTATGAATATTTTAATATGTGAATGAATGAATGATGAAATGAATCTCCACCAATCCGCATTGGAGCAGCGTGGTGGAGTATGCTCTAGACCTCCCGCAGAAGTGTCTGTGGGGGAGACCCGTGCCCAGCAGTGGGACGTCTATGGGTCGCAGCGAATGAATGAATGAATGATGACTGATGAATGCTTTAGTTGCGTTACAAACTTTAACTTACTTTTTTTTGTTAAAAAGGTGCAAGAATAAGAGAAATATACATTTCTTATTACTTTACTCCAAAAAAGGAATTGGTCAAATGAAAACATGATAAAAATTTATTGGTACTTACATTGTACAAGCCTAGTTGACTTATTTACACAAATCATGTAAAAAAGTCATCTTATTCTTAGTCTTATTACAGACGTACCGTGTTACATATTTAAGGAAAGGAAAGCCGCTGTCATTCCCAGGGAGCATCATCATTGCAGCATAATAATTATACAACCCTTTCGACGGACACAACTGTCAGAAGATGCACTCCTGCATGAGCTCGGCGGGCGCTACCGAGCGCAGGCGGACGAGCTAATGACTTCGCGCGCCCTGTCGCACGCCCGGTTAGCGCCCCTACCCTACATTATCGATGTCTACGCTACCCTCCCCCGCGCCCGCCCCCGCCCCCGCGACCCAACAGCATTACAATCACAAGGCGACGAGCAAGTGCAGCATCGAGTATGTACAGCTGGTGTTGCGGCGGAGCGGCTGCTGCTCACACCGCGCGCCAACAACGGCGCCGGCAGCGACCTCTCGCGGCTATCATGGAACCGAGTGCGCCTCGCTACCGTACACCCAGATATACATTTGCGCGGTCGTCTCTATACATTTGTGGAACGATTTTGTTCACGATACTAGAATAGCAAACAAGTATGCCGCTACACAAACCGGCTGCCGCTCGTAATATAACAAGCCCGAAAAATCTATAAAATTTTACGCGGATACGATTCGGAGTACATACTCGTATGATGCGACAAACGCGGAGAAATGAGTGAAGACAACAACTTAGAAGAGGAGGAAAGAGGGCGGCGCTTCGGCGATACATCACGCGCGGCGGGCCGCGGCTCGGGTACTTCTTAAACGAATTCAAACAGAGACTCGCTTGTTATGCCTTTTTACATATGATTCGTATTAATCTTACTTCAGAATTTATTTAATTCATACGACCAAGCAAAATAGCTGCCCGTTAAATCAATAAGAGAAACTGAAACATCACTGTTGTCTATGAATATTCCCGCAGCACGTGCAAGCCTTTTGTTTTGAAGTCGATTCATGATCGGGAGCAAAAATATGACGCTTTTAAAAGGCAGAGCGATTTAGGCGACGGCTCAAAAATGGAACAGCGTTTAAAGCGGCTCAGCCGCGTATCGACGCCGCCGCAGAGGTAACTCGAGGCGATACGTGTCGCGACAAACGCAGGCGACGCGCGGCGACGAGCGTGCGACAACACGAGGCACTGCGGACGTACTGTACGACAGCATAGCGTACGACAGTACGAGGCACTGCAGGCGTACTGTACGACAGCGACGACATTATATTTGACACAGCCTTGCTAAAAAACTGCCAGCGATTAAAGTACAGTTAAAGCTAAGTGAGCTGAAAGTAAAGTCGTTGAGTTACTTGTGTGCCGTGGTGTGCGTTACTCGGGAAACTAAAACTCGCTCCGCTGTCCAATCGGTGAACTCCTCGGTAAACGAAGTTTACAAGCGGCCCAAATTACAAAGTTGTCGTTCCATCGCCGCTTCCTCGAACACATCCACTCGCGTTAATGAAGCGGTAACTCGCTGCACGAGGTTTGATCGGCGAGCGGTGCGGCGGCGGCCGGGCGATGCTAACAGCATTACTGTTCCAGTACTGCAGCCCGCGGGCTACGCGTTAACGTCACATTACGTCACTCCTGGGAAGTTATTCACTGAATTATCAGTATGAATATCATTCACAGGGTGGACAGAAATACTCAAGTTAGTTTAAGTTACATCTTCTATGCTAATATGATCATGTCGATGGCTCCTAAGTATACTGAGTCAACTGTACTTTTAAGAACTTTACAGGACGGCGTTATGAAGTGCGAATGGTAATATTTAAAATTTTGATAAATTTACGAAAAAATAACTAATCAAAGTAAATTCAATATAATAAGGCCTATCACCAGAGCAAAAAAAAAATCATATTATTTTATTAATTTATGAGATAATGTAGATACACTAGTATACATCGATTATTTGTATGTTAAAAATGGATCAACTACCACTTATATTTTTATACGTCGGATTATTGAATCTACGTATTGGGGTAATATTATTTAGTAAATGTGGTATAAAATATTTTTAAATACTTATTAGATTTCTTATATATTATAATTTCAGTCATGCATTTATATTTCGTTATAATATAATAAGTTGACTCACTATACATGGACATCATTTTAGAAGTGAACTATCCTAATATTGAGTCATAATGTGTGTTTAAAAATAGGTAAAATAATTAAAAACTCCTTTAATTGTTTAAAATTTAATTCTAATTATAGAGATCTCAAAATAAACCATACTAGACATCAATAACAAAGTTTTAGTAGGTCTTAGATAGTCTTAGAAAACAAAAATAGAAAATATTTATTGTATCACTTGCACGTTTCTGTACTTTCCAAAAATAGGAGATAATATTATTGTTATTATTATTTTTCATTATTAATATCAAATTACAATAATTTAGGGACAGTCATCTTCGCTGCGACCCATAGACGTCCCACTGCTGTCCACAGGTCTCCCCTACAGACCTGCGGGAAGTCTAGAGCATACTCCACCTAATAGTCTTAATAGAGATTGGTGGAGGGTAAGTGGCCAACCCAGTGTCGAATGTTCTCAAGCCATGCTGCGGGAGGTCTAGAGCATACTCCACCACGCTGCTCTATTGCGGATTGTTGGAGGGGTTAGTGTGGTGGTATCTTGTCTCAATGGTCTGAAGCCACCCGAAGGTCACTTACAAGGCTTAACGACTGTTTCCAGCATTGAAAACAACCGGGACCGACGGCTTTACGTGCCCTCGGTTTCGTTTTCTTACCAAATCCTTCCAGTCCTTCAGACAATGTTCTCTTTGTCTATCTTTGCTTTTTTGTAGTTCCTGAAATTCGTTTGCGGCTCCGACAAGTTGGAGTTAATATTGGAGATTTTGTGTCATTAAAATTAGTTACAAGCGTAGAGACCGGACTTTCAAAACAAAGGGCGTTAACGCAAAATGGATCTAGAGAAATGGGTGATGGACGAAAATCAACTGCCTTGAATAGGGGAGGGGTATCACAGGTGCGTTGGCTGCCTTGAAGGGAGCGTTTCACACTCTTTTTGAAGCGCTCCATGTCGTAGCTCGAAGGGAAAACCTCAGTCGGAAGCTCATTCCACAGAAGACCAGTTTGCCGTAAAAAAGACCGTGGGAAACGTACGGTGGTAGTAGGCCATGAGTCGATTCGGTGTGGATGAAACTTCTGACCTCGGCGTGTAGTGCGATTGTTGAATGAGGTTTGTGGAATTAAGTTATGAAGTTTTCGAGCACTCACCATGGTAAATACGGTAGAGGACACAGAGAGAGCCTATGTCTCTCCGGAGACTGAGGTCCTCCAATTTACCGGTAAGATTGGAATCCCCAACAACTCGGATTGCTCGTCGCTGTATGGAGTCAAGTGGATTCAGCTCGTAAGCCGAAGCACCCGCCCAGAGATGGAAGCAGTACTCCATGTGCAGCAGAACTTGGGACTTGTACAATAGAAGCTGGTGTTTGGGCGTGAAATACAACAATGTTTTAACCAATTATGAATCGTACAATCTGTTTGAAGAAATCAGTATAATGAGTCAAGTGAATACTTCGCAAATATTGCTTCGACGTATACTGAGTCAGGTTCAACTTGCACCAAAATGACCGCATTCGCGTCCCGCGTATACTAGTATTGGTACACTTGACTCAGTATACTGTATACAAAATAAATATATTGTACACTTGATCCAGTATACGCCATTTTATTTTTGTTATTTATAGGGATACGATTTTTTTTTTTACACGGAATGATAGAAAATGCTTTAATTATTGTTAATATACAAAAAAGTACATTTGTCGAAATTTGTTAGTTGACTCAGTATACTTAGGAGCCATCGATGTGGTCGACGACCACATAAATCACGCCGCCCCAAGACGTGATGAACCTCCTGTAGCTACGGGGACAAATGCGAGAAAGTTATATTCAAAGCGTTCGCTATTTTATTTAATCCTAAGCTTGTGAACTCATTGTACATTGACAATTGGACCAATTTCGCACAGTCATACAATAAATTTTTCCATAAGACAGACTGCGTGTTCTCTATTATGAGAATATCTGCAGAAATGTGTAATGCGGTCGCGGCGACGACGGCTGCGCGAGCGGCTCCTCGGAATTTGCCTAACAAGTAGATTGTCGGATTCACAAGCAAATGGGTTTCTTAGTGAAATCCCGTCTGGAATGTATCCAACTCCATTAAAAGACACATCATCTGAAAACCTCCGCCCTCGAGACTAATTGCCGCGCCGCGCTCTCGCCGCAGTTAATGCGCACATCGCTCGCTTTCACGCCCAGCTCAAACTTGAAAGATTCAGTATCCTTTTTTATGGCCTAAGTAATATCTCTGACGCGAGCGACGCTTCTACGGTTGGTGACAGCGAATGAAGTGAAAGCAATCTGAACTGAGGACGAGGAAGCGGAGGCCTGGCGAGGTCCTCCTTACGTCATACCGTGCACGCCATGCAAAAGAATCCTTAAAATATACACACTTGTTTCTATATGGCACAGGTCTAGCTCTATATGCGCGGAAAGACAACGTTGTGTGTGGCTGCACAACGTTGTAGCGACATCTTTGTCGTCCGAGACGAGCCTGTCATGGACACAGCGCTGGAGGGCACCGGTGCGTTCTAATAGAGATCCCGGAGCCCTCCACAAGCGCCGAGGAAGGCCACCGAGGGGGTTTTAGTGGGTGGAAATCCCACATAACCCGGCGTCGCTCCCACGATGTCCGGGTACCTTTAAAAGGTTTCCCTCTCGTAAAACAAAAAAAAAAACAAAAAAAAAAAAAGGCGTGACGTTATATCATGTAAGTTATTAGCTTGCGAGTAGTTGACCCAGCCAAGTGTTTACTCTGAAATATTAGAGCAGGTATTTAGAACATGACGGGCTGGCGAGCTCCCTGGTATTTCCTGTTACAGTATCATCTGGCTCCTGTGCGCCGCTGCCGGAGCGCCGGCAGGCATGAGCGGGCATTCTGGCGTAACCTGTGCTAGCTCTACGATGATGGAGAGAAACGGAGAAATTCCGGACCATTATGCGTCAGCCATGTTGCAGGCTATTCAAGGTTCCAGGGAGCCGAGTCAAGTTGTAACTGAAGAAGGACCAATTTAGATAAAATTTGGTATGGAGGTAGCTGACACCCTGGATTAACGTTTAGGATTTTTATCCCGATACTGTGTTCCCTTGGGATAAAAATCAATTTCAATAGTGATCAGTATATACCATAATTTTCACGACAGTGAAACCGCGAGGAGCAGCTATTATAATATATCCGACATCCGTATGTAGCTAATGGGTAAAACCATTAGGTTTAAAAACCTTTATTTTTTATACCAATTGAATTTAAGAATTAAACTGATTATAAGTGGAGCCAGTGAACAGGTATTCCATCGTGGCCAGCTGCCTCGCTCAGGCTGGAATTCAGACAGTTTTAGCTTCATTTGCTAAAATACGTACGATCGAAAGAACGAAGCTAGATAAATCGGCGGTAATCGGGACGCGTGTGGAGCGGCGCGCGCCCCGCCCGAGCCCCTCGCCAGCGGCGGTGTTAGCCGCGTCTTAATTAAAGCCACGGTAATGAGTCTCCGCCGCGCCTTATAATTTGCATGACAAACTCTTTACGCTAACTCCGACATGTATCTAGCCTCAGAATCCGAGGAGAGCGGCGGCCTTGGCCCGCTATCGTGCCGGGAGCGCGCTGCCGATGTCTTCCTGTTTTTATTTAGTCGCTCCGACTGCTCCGCACTCTCGTCTTCGTCTCTTCGGCACTTTTGTCCTCGAATATTTTCGACAGCAACATTAAAACCGTCGCGACTAAGTAGCATGAAGGATCATATGATTCATTTAATTTTCATTAAATTCGAAGCAAACCATGATTCTTTCCCTGCGGCACGAGTTTATCGATACCCTCCCCATAACAACATCGATGCAAGTGCCACAAACCACACCAGCTGTTCGTCCGCCGCCGGCGGCAACGGGACGGCAACGAGAACTCAATGACGGTGCCATCATACCGGCAGCCAATAAAAACATAGTTAACAAGTAAGCCACTGAGATCGGTCGCGGGGGACAAACGATCGCCGACGTATCACGTTCCATTTGATTAATTGATTTTTATAATTTCTCGTTAACGTCCCGCTGACGTCGGCAGTGGACATGCAGGGTTAGGAAGTCCTCCGCGCCTAGGAGGCAGCAGTCCCCGCTCGCGGGGGCGTCTCAATGAGATAACTCACTGCGGGCGCCGCCGCGACGCCGCGCGAAATCAAAGGTCGTGATTCGCTTTTAACTAAGTGATTACTTCTCGACCGGAGCGCAGCTGAGGCGCCGCCGATTGTTCGCGCACAAAGGACATCTTTGCTCCGATTCCTAAAGCTTTATTCGTGATGCGGACAAAAGAAGTGGCGCCCTCCCGCAAGGCCAGGGGCGAAGGCCGTGTTTAGGCGGATATAGCGAGCCCCATTGTTTCGAGGATCCAATTGTGCGCGGCCGAGCGACGCGCCGCCACCACCGCCAGCCCGCCAGCGCGCCGGAGATTAATGGGCTACGCGTAGCTGCTTGAGTGAGTACATTTCAAGGACGAACCACTCCAGTTTCGAGCTTTCGTGAGTTGGACCCAGCGCTGACCATCAGATCGGACCGTCATCCGTTATAAGTTATTATCAAAACTCCCATTATTCGAGATCCTCGCAGAAGGCATCCTTAAAATTTTCATAACCTTTTTTGTACCCTTGAAGGTGAATTGAACAGAATCTATAGAATATATATCGTTTAAGCTTTCAGAGACTAGGTACATAACATGGGTGTAGTCAATGATATATAAGAATTCGTTCCTATCGCACGTCCTAGCCCATCCGCGGATAGGATCGAAGCTACTACTACCACTAGCTACAGCTATCGCTGCGGGCGAGAGGCGCCTCTCCATCAGTTTTCCGCGAATCCTTTTATGTGCCTTCCGACTCCATCGAAAGTAATTTAATATGCTCGGAGCGGAAGTGCAGCGGCGTCGGGATTAAATCTAAGATCTCCGGAGAAATAAATGCATTAGCTCGAGTCAACAGAAGGAAACATTCTTACGAGACGTCAGCTCTGCACTGCTTTAAGATGCAAAGCGGACGCGGCGGCGCGCTCGAGATATAAAAAAATGTAAAGATTACATTCAGCCAAGAAATGTACAAGTACTTCGGAAAATAGTAAAAGTGTAACTTTACATGTAAAATGTTTTATTAATGAGTTATGCACGACTTTCAGTGTACGCCACCAATTACGGCCAAAACGCAGTGATGACAAGAATTTATTAAACTTTTAATTTTTTTAAGAATGGTAACCCCTCTGTCAGCTCTAAACACTCATTTCTCTACGAGATAGGGAGGATGCAGTTGGAGCCATCGGTGGTCTCCTCTCAAACTTATTATTTGTTCACCTAAACCGACCTAAATGTAATTAAACATACATTGTGAATGTATATAAGCTTGTTTTGCAGCTGGGAACCCAAAGGAATCAACTTTGTATAAATTTACAAAGAGTAAACTTTTAGTTAAAGTGAATATATGAAAATGTTTGTTTATTAAATTCTAAGTAATTTTATTGTAATTCTCATCTTTCCTCACGTTCATCGGTAGCAGTGGCCACTGCACTGACACACATTTATTCTACCCATGTATTTCGTGGATACCTTTCATTGGCCCAATGATTGGGCCCCAATCGATAAGTTATTTTGTACTATATTTAAGTATTCTACAGGCTATTGTCATACGAAATAAATTAAATGTTGGCGTTTCCACTTGCTATAGAAGAAACTAGCCATCGCCAGGACTCTTGGAGTGCCAAGAACTGAACAATGAAGAAGACATCGATGTCATGCTTCTTCGAAAAACCTGAGAATAATATAACTGGCGATTCCTACCTCGAAGGCTTGATAACCGGTGGGGAAGAATGGTCTTCGAACGACCACGGTTCAGAACAAGGAGCGCAGGCCGCGTGTCCCACATTTATTGTTTGCGAGGTCGGCTGGGACACGTTAATGAGTTTTCCGCAAAATCTATAGAGGAAGAATGTAGTCCCCGGTGTTACTACGCGTGTGGTACATCCTCTGCTGCTGCGTGCCGCGCCGGGCCCGCCCAGCCTTTGATCGGATTACGATCAAATCAAATATTGGTTTAGCATTATACACGTACCAATGCCTGCCGGCGATAGCCTAATTGATATTGCGGATTTCGAGTTACGAATTTTGTTGTTAGTCGATCACAATTTATTGGCATGATTTATTCAATTCAATTTCATAAATTTTCCCTTGTGTACTCTGTTGGATTAAATTTAGTGCGTCACACGGTAATCGCTGGCGTTCCGGCGATGGGGTCATACGATACTCGCTCAATGTGGGGTCCCGCAAGACAGCGGCGCGAGGGGCTCGAGGGGACTCTCGACTTCTCGAGCTCTCGAGTGTTGCGGCAACGCCTGCCGATTTGCTACTGTATGCAATGCTGTGCGGCGCGTGAGGGCGTCACGAACAATGGCGGGTGAAGACGCTGCCCGCGGCCGCGACACGGCTCTTCAAGATAAGAAAGCGTGAAATACCGCTCGTCTTCTATGGTTGGAGGATGTGCTACTTTGATCGTGGTAGTTGTGAAGGTTCAGATGTTAAGGGTTCACCTTTGAATTAAATTAAAAAAAAAAGTATAATTCATATTTGAACACGCCAGAACAAGCAAGACTGTACATGCCTTGGTTAATAAAAAACAATGGACGTTAAAGAACGAGTCAATCAGTAACCTGACCGGGATTGCTCAAGTAGAATTGGTGCAAATTGTATCCTCTCAGAAGGCGCTCTCTAAACCCACTCCGTAGCAGCGGCGGCAGCGTAATAAGCGCGTAAGCTTTTCCCGTAATTGAATCCGGCCAATCAACTCTCAGCATCCCGGAATTCAGCATTCCCATGTCCATTTACAGATCTGCGGTGTAAATAAGTCGGAGCGTGGAATAAATTGGGACGGCTGACCTTGCGGGCGGCGATGGAGTCGTAGCCTCGCGGAGGAGCCGGCACCGACGGCGGGGCGCCCCTGCGTGTTAACAGCGTTTATTTCGGCACGTCTGCACTACTCCAGCGGTCCTATTTTTGTGAAACCTGTTCTCAGGAATACCTAGCTCCTTTGAAACTTCAGCATATTGTTGAGGTTCATCACCCTGCCCCAGGCGGGGAGGGTGCGAGCGACTTAGGTAGACGTAGCTCGCGAATGTGCGGGAGGTAACTTGGTTGAATATTGTCTAAAAGCCTTGCCGGCCCAGCTCCAATGTATTCGCCCGCCCCGCTGCCGCTCCTCCAACGTCACCGCGCCGAGTGCGCCCACAATGCGCCCGCAATTATTTTGAAAGACAATTTGAGCTTATTCGCGTCGCCCCGCGCAATAAATACTTCACGCGCGCGCCGCAGAACACCGACGCTATTGTCTTACTCGTGCCGACGCTACTTTGTTTTAGCGAGAAATGTAAGTGTTACAGATTCCCACATGACGCTTACATGAGTACCTACAATACTTTTTAAATGGATACTATCTTTCTCTCTTATTCTTTCAATAGGATACCTGTACTATTGTGGCCAGCACGCACGTAGATTACAATACAACCTTATTTTTGCGTTGCGGGTGTCACGCCTTACGCAGTGATATCTTTTAAAGCAGCGTTTGAGACTTACTTCAACTGAACACAAGAAGTAGTTGTTTTGCTGCTGGAGCAAATAATTCATCGAACAAGTAATTCACGACGCTATACTTTATTTTCACGCTCAGCTTCAAGTAAAATGGCCAAGTTACACGAGGTTGCTGGCCAGCCTCGGCGAGAAGCGAGAAGCGAGCATACTACTATGTATACTATACTACTACATACGATCCGCACACAGTAGTTCAGCTAGGCTAACCGTTTCCTGTGGACTTGTTTTTGGGCAAAAATGGTGAAGGGCCTTGACAATAGACTAACCAGCTGAATAAAAATTATATGTATGTTTGCTTTCACCGCGGCTCCTCCTGCGTCAAAGGATGTAGTTTCCTGGTCACGCAGCCAAGAGTGCGGCGTGCGGGAGCATCCTCAGCACGCAGCGCCTCGCGCCTCCTGCCTCGCGCCTCGCACCTCGCGCGCCGCCGCCGGGCGCCGCGAGCTAACCTCCATCCCTCATGTGTATTCATGGCCGCGGGCGCTTTTTCCCAATTCCAGAGCAATATAATTCTGACAGCTTTATTGCTCGGATAGTTATCATTTTATAGCGCAACAATTTCGCAATTTTTAGACGATGCATTGCCAATATTATCCCGATAACGAGCGTGGGTGCGCCGCAGACTTATATGAATTAATTTTAAAGTTGGTCAACCTTCCTGACCAACAATGACTAATGAGCTATCGAACAAGCGCCGCTTACATTTTCATTATAGTGTTCCCCATAATTCCAGTAGTCAAGCATTCAATTCTGAAGGCGAAGTCTTTTACAAAATCCTCCACAGATAACTCACAAACGTCGACGTTACGAGAACGATGCGCGTGCACGGCGTCCCCTCGGGCTCCGGAGATAGAGGGGGGAGAGAGGCCCCGCGGGATAATTCGTTCGTGCGGTGAGGTGTGCTCGGGTATTATTATGCTAAGCCGTGCGCCGTTACAGGGTTAGACGTTAAGCTATGCGAGCACCGGCGGCGCCTTTGATACACGCTAAATCTTTTAGGAAGCGCTCGAGAGGATGAGAAACTTAGCCACCCGCCGTGATCGCGCTAGAGGCCATCAGTTAGCTCGCGCAGCGCTGCTCGCGAGTTAATGATACGGTCGTTTGATTATCCCTTTGAGGAACTTACAAACAAAATTAAAAATTAATGATGTTAGGACTAGAGGCTTTGTTAATGCTCTTTCATGATTGCACCGATGTCTCCTTCCCTTCCTTACTCGACGAAGAAACGAATGGCTAGACAACAGCGGAGCGATGCTGACGAAGTGGTACCGACCAAAGGAACAGGCAGGTCTCTCTCTGTAGCCTCACTCCACTTACTGCTCTACGAGGAAGCATTACATGGAGGTATCTGACAACTGACTATAATCAAACTCTACTAATTTTTATCACTTTGGGTCCATTCTTAATTTAAGAGACGCTTTTTATGTGTAAAATGGAAACTATTAGGCCTTTGTTTGGTTTTTATTAAGGTAAGGGATTATTTTAAGTTTAGATTCAAGTTAATTCTATTAGTGTGCGCGAGTCGTTACAATAGTATGGCAATAGACTTGTCTGTACCCACCTGCCGGGCCGGGGCGGGCCGGGGCGGTCCCCTGCCAGCTATATCGTCCGGCAGCGCGATAGTTATCTGATAGAATGGCGCATAAAAACAGAATGGACGTGTAACGGACAATTAGCGTCCCGCGCCATCTGATAGCCATCAAATAAAACAGGGATTTGGATAACAGCTTCATTTGATAGCTTGTGTTAGTGTGTGTGTTCCCGGTGGCGTGCGGGCGGCGTGCGGGCGGCGTGCGCGCGCTGGTCGCCGCGCTATGTGCGCTGAACGCGAGTGTGCACAAGCGCACCTTTAAAGCAAATATGAAGATGGACTAAGCATGGTTTCAACTTCCGATCTATACCACAGATTAGATTACTATCTCGTTACCACAATGTTTAGATTTGCATCCCAAAGCCTCTTTAAAGTTAGTAATAATCCTCGTTGTTCAGTTCGCAGGCTGTAGATCTCCAGATATCCCAGGCTCGTTTACCAAATGCAATGAAAGCGAAGAAATTGAGAAAACTTTTATAGCGCGAAATACTCATCTGTTTATCTAGGAGCAGCCGGCGGAAGCTTTCGACAAACAAAAGAAGGCGCTTGAAAAGTTCCTCCTGAGGCTTACGGCTGTATTTCCATATTGTTTCATTCTTTCTTCGAGTAGCCATTGTTTAATTATGTTAAAACGTAGAATATCGCGAACAGCTCCGTTCAATGCGCAAGCGAGCGTCGGATCGCCGAGGGAAATACACTAAATTGATGATGAACAAGGAGCGCTCGAGTAGGAGCACTCGACGTAGAGACGGCTGCATTATCATTTGTTGATAGACAGATTTTACAGAGAATTTCAGGGTTCCAGCTTTTTATAATCAATCAATACTGAAGAATACCGGTGAATCCAAAATTATTCGACTGTATTTTTCACAACTGACAATTTATATGCAGAGCAAATCAACTCGAAGTTTGAATCCGAAATGAAACCGTTCAGCGTGCGAGTCGGCTCGAATAATGCAACTTTTCCATCGCCGTTTAGCATACAGTTGAGTTTATAAAGCATTCGCGTTTCGTTACTTCCGGGTAAATGTTGTCTCGCATTCAGAAAATAGAATTCAATCCGAATTAACGAATTCGACACATTGTTCTGGAATCCAATTTGGTTTAACAATAGACGCATTAGTTTTGAACACGAGTTATCGACGGCCGCGCGGCCGGCCGGAGCGGGCTTCCAACGGGAATGAAATACCAATTTATTTACATACCGCTTTATACAAATAATACAAGTTTCACTTACTGACTTCGTCGCGGCTTTTATACATTTTTAGTATAAAAACGATAGGAAACTTATACAGCTGTGATACGTGATCGTTAAGTGGATTGAGAGTTCGATGACTTGGACTTCAGAAACACCGCGTCCCCAGTGCGTTCCTGAAGCTGGACCGCCACGCTCTTGGACCATCGGTAAAGAATCCCTCATTCAGGTGAAGCAATTGAGAAAATCTCATAAGGAAGTTGAGCATTTGCAAGTTATCGTGTGAGTCTGTTAACACTAATAACACCCATTTAAAGTCAAGTCAAAGTCAAATAATTTATTTCGCTATGAGGTGATTAGGACGCTTAACGAAAGCCTAGGTAACTACAAACTACAGAAATGAAATATAATGCTATTCTAAACTGATCAATATAAGGCAGAGCATTAACTATTATTATTAGGATTAGCTATTGAATGAATAGCTAATCCTACACGGGTGCCTAGCATTAACTGCTGAACAGCACCGCCGCAAACGAAGATAACAAGAAGTCGTGGCGGCAAATTGAATACTGTTAGCATTCAACTACAGCGGTGAAGGCGGGTGCTGCAGGCGGCTTGTCGGTAAACTCCGGATGGGCCGCGTGACGGTTGAGTTATACAAAGGTGCTTACAGACCAGATCGGGGCGGCCACGGCGCCGGTCAGGGAGGCGGTCATTTAGTTGTCGTCCGGCGAGCGGGCGCGGCCGCCGCAGCCTCCGCTCCGCTAAGCGGCGCTCGTGCTGCGCGGGACCAGACTTTCAATTTACTGAGGGCGTGTTGCGAATTATGTTCATTTCTTCGTTTCTATTCCTGAGCTAAGCTGCAACCCACAGACGTCCCACTGCTGTGCACTGGTCACAGACAAATCTGCCGGGAACGCTTGAGTATACTCCACCACGCTGCTCCAATGCGGATTGGTGGAGGGATTAGTGGCCAACCCAATGTCGAATGTTCTTAAGCTACCCGAAGGTCAACGAGTACAAGGCTTATATTGTTGTTTTCAACATTGAAAACAACCGGGACCGATGGCTCAGTGTGCCCTCCGAAGAACGGAACTAAGTTTCATGTGCACCATGAAATTTAGCCTCTAGAGATCGTAGGATCCCGTCGTCGGATCTCCACAACCGGCCCCCGCCGCGCCGGACTCGTACAATGTATGTAGTATTACATTAAATACTTTTCTTACCGCTCCCTAGCTAATATGTTTACGAGCCGCATTATAAACTTATTTTGAGGTTTAAATGTCTTTGTAGTCGTGCCTTAAAGCAGCGCAAGTGGTCCTCAGCAGAGGACTCTCGGCGTCCTTGTTGGCTTCATTACCGTCCTCCGGGCTTGCTTCGCGTACATCATGAACTGAAAAGTTATGAACACCGGCTCTTTGTTCGTTGCAATAATTCTGCATAAAAGTTTTAAACATGTTGTTTAAACAAGTTGTTATTGAGAGCAGTGGTTACATGCTTGTTTGCTATCTTACCCACCCATAAAAATAAATAAAGATGGAGTATAGGTGATGTAGCGTATGCGGCACCGGATAATCACGCGTTAGCTGTGAGCAAGTTCGGACGTGCGCCGGACGCATTACCTACTTCACCTATTGAGTGATCAAAGGCGTGTTTTATTTACCCAATGGACACCACAAACACTACAGGTACCTGCTGTCTAGTGCTTTAGTATTTAGTTTGCCAACAGTTTTCAGATTATTTACAAACCCTTTGATTGGAGACTTGATCGTAAACACTATTCAGCAATGCTTAAAATATTTGTGAAATCTATCTATTCTAATGTTATAATGCGGAAGAGATTTATTGATGTGAAACATCTATAGCCGCGTTTTTTAATTATTTTTTTTCTTATATGTTTTAGTTCCTGTCATAATCTGTACTTTTGTACCTATTACTTGTACAAAATAATTTCGATGTTTCACATCTGCCAGGCGTCCCGTGACGGCTCACATTTTTTTTGTCTTTTTGTTTGTATAAACGCGTTAATGTCATGACAAATAATTTTAGGCTTGCTTCTCAGCTTGCAGCTTGAGTTTTTACGCGTGTGACAGCAAGGTGTCTTGCCCTGTAGCGGGTAGTTATGTAAATGACGTCATTGGCAACACTCAGATGTAAATGTTCCCGCTCGCAGTGCCAGTTCTCCCGGGAATTAATGGGAATTACGGCGGAATGTGAATCGGGAAGTTTTCCGATCGGAACGCTTTTGAAGTGGATTAGTTGGCGCGCATCTCGTTATAAGGTAGTAATGGTCTCGAGAAGGTTGTTAGACAGCTTCGGGTAAAGGATCGTCCTATGATTCTCCGGTAGGCAAACGTGTGTAGAACACCCACTTTTCACCGGTTGCGTTTAGGTCCCATGTAATACCATCATACCATACCCATTGCCATATACTGTGCACAATTCACAGGGAACATCAAATTAGGAAAACTCAATAATACTTTGTCTGACCTGGGGATCGAACCCAGGAGCTCCAAGCGATAAGACCGCCAATTGTTTCACCTGATGTTGTTTATTCCTTTACCTATGTATGTCTTTATGTTTGGTGTACAATAAAGTATTTTTGTATTGTATTGTATTGTACATAGAGTCGAGCAGAGCCCGCCACCAGCGCATATCGTTCGAACTGCTTTATTGCTTTTGAATTCCAAGCTGCCCGTAAACTACTCCGGGGCCGTAATATCGTCACTTAAACTTTCAATCGCTCCCGAACTTTGTCCCGCGACTTTCTTATAGCGGCCGCTCAATAATACTTGAATACATAATGCAGACTTTATGCCTCAGATCTCAGATTGTCCCGGTCCAGGAAGATTTGAAAGTCGCTTCGATTTTATTAAAAAAGAAGATGTTTTAAGTAACACTAGGTATACAATTGAATAATTACATTCATTAAGCGTTATACAAATACCATACAATGAAATAAATGAATCTGAATCTGGTTCCAATCTATACTTTTTCCAACTCGCCTGCTAAATCCTTTAGTTAGTATAATTTCAGACTAATTTTATTAAATTACAATTACATTTAAGTCAATTCGGTCGATATGGGAATAGTGCCTACACAAGGAAATCGCAGTCGTCACAGGTAGGAAGAAAATAAAACAACATCAAAGGAACCATAATACCATAGAGTAAGGACCAATATTATATTGCGGATACTTTCGGCGAGTAACGTCGAAGTGCAGGAGTGACACAGGCAGCGACCCAGGCAGCGACACAGGCAGCGACACAGGCAGCGACACAGGCAGCGACCCAGGCAGCGACACAGGCAGCGACCCAGGCAGCGACACAGGCAGCGACACAGGCAGCGACACAGGCAGCGACACAGGCAGCGACACAGGCAGCGACACAGGCAGCGACACAGGCAGCGACACAGGCAGCGACAAAGGCAGCGACACAGGCAGCGACACAGGCAGCGACACAGGCAGCGACACAGGCAGCCTCGGGCCGGGAAGATCGCCACACGTCGCGCGGCCTCGTTTGATAAAACGTTTTAAGGTTCGCGCATACGAGTACATAAGGAAAGTTCGCTCTCGATCCAAAATTAAGATACATTTCAAGTTAGAATGCGGAATAGAAACCTAAATATTCCTACTGGAAACTTGTAAAATTTGTGAACAAAGTTAATTCCAGGAATGGAATTTATGGCGCAGTTGGGAGGGGATGCAAAATATTTTCACGAGTTTATATTGTGGGATTTGTATTGAAGGACAATGTCCAAAGATCTATTGAAGGTCGTTCGTCTGTTTAA
Organism: Carterocephalus palaemon; assembly: GCA_944567765.1. NCBI lineage: Eukaryota > Metazoa > Arthropoda > Insecta > Lepidoptera > Hesperiidae > Carterocephalus > Carterocephalus palaemon. The sequence goes on along the minus strand of OX155638.1, from coordinate 16,202,045 downwards.
ATTTAATGATAAATATTAGGAAATTACCTCTGGATCAAAAAGAATCCATTCCAAATTGAGTCGGAAATTTTGAGAAATCTTAATTTTAACTTGAGAACGTTTTTTGAGGTTATGTCAAGTCTTCGCTAAGCAAAGCGACTTTTTTTTATTTTTTGTGAATCATATCATCAAATAATGAACTAATAACGACGCCTTGCCAGCCGCCTGTCCGCTCAGAGTCTGGCATCATATTAATCATATATCATTAAAACCTGAAGTTGTCACGATGATTCATGATTCAGTACTCCGTGCACTGTATTGATATTTCCAACAGGGGTGGGCCGGCCTGGCAGGCAGGGGGGAGGCAGGGGGGAGGCAGGGGGAGGTCCGGCCGACACGTCCGCATTGTTTCCGCTTCACAAGCCGCAAGTCCGCAGAAGCCGTCTCGGCTGATCGCAGTGCCGCCACTCGAGCCGGGCTTGCCCGCTCTAAGCAGATTAACTTGACACCGAGCGCCGAAGACGGGCTGCGATGCAAGGCTTCATTGCTTCATGGCACGCCCACCTGGACACACTCACTAGATATCGCGGAAGACAAACACTGTAACATTTGCCTGCTAGGAAAATTGACCTTTTCCATTGATAGATAATACTCATAATTCCATTGTAACAGACAACTATGTACGAGTATATAACAGCGCATTAGCGAAAAAGTTTAATGCCTTCCGAAGACTAAAAGAGGCGAAGCCTCGGGCCAGGGGCGAAGACCGGTTTGCCCACAACTCTATCGTTGGAGTTTATCCGATTCGACACCTTAGCTTAGCTGACCCAAGATAATGTGAGAATGTGCAAAGAAGAAGATTGATAGATAAAGAAATATACTTATTGTTTTTTTACGCTTGGAAGGTAAACTTGAACATTAAATGATCATTCTCGCTTCAGTAGCTGGTCGCGGTGCTTCGGTCACAAAGTAGATATTCTACTTTGTGCTTCGGTCACAAGCGTCACGACTCCCCGCGGCCCCCGCAGCCCCCGCGGCGCGCGGTAAAACTTTTAATTTGATGGCTTGTTTTGAAGCGTCCGATGAACGGGTGAAAGAGCAGAGCTACGGCGGAGAGAGACAACAACAACTCATAATCATAATAAGTTCACTTTCTTATAACAACTGTTTGCATAAATCCCAAAAAATGAGTCGGACTCGGAGTTGGTTTACTAGTTAAGTTATTACGAGCTTAGCTTGGCTTATGATTGCGCACGACTTCGGAGAACCTGCATTATACTAAAAATATTTTCATATTGAGCAGAAGGACAGTTATATAATTATTTTCATGAGCCATTAACTAACTCCACGCGAGCGAAGCTGCGGTCGTCCTCTAGTCTAATTTTAAATTCGTAGAATCTTCGACTAGACAGCTGCCAAATCCCAAACAGCACAATAAAAGAAGGATTTTTCATATCTATATATATAAAAGGAGAAGGTGACTGACTGACTGACTGACTGACTGACTGACTGACATATCAACGCAGGGCCTAAACTATAAGGGTTAGAAACTTGAAATTTTGCACAGGGTTTCCTTTTATAACGTAGGGGAGCACTAAGAAAGGATTTTTGAAAATTCACCCCCTAAGGGGGTAAAACGGGGGTGCAAAGTTTGTATGAAACTGCCGTTTTTGAAGTCAAGTGGGCAACCTGAATGCGGGCAGACGTCGTAAATGGGTCTAATTCTACGCGAGCGAAGCTGCGGGCGTCCACTAGTATTTTTATAATGAAACAGAAGTTACTTAACATTCAAGTTTTATAAATAACTTTTTCAACTTGTTTGCAAATAAATTGCCGAATAAAAGTTTTCGTGTAATACTTCATTTCAAGTTTGTTCTATAAGAGCTTTCCTAATGAACCACACCATTGAACTAAGTTCAACACTAAATAGCGTCACAAGCTAGTCTCCTTCACGGCTGCTGCGAGACAGCTAGGCCTGCCAAGCAGCCGCGTCCTCCGAAGAGCTGGTAGCTGGTGAACAAGGTTACTGAGGTAAGACTGACTCATTGCTTTGACTACCAAAAAGGAACCTTTCAGAATCAGCAAAATGCTCGCATGGTTTTAATTAGATTAGCATTTTAGTACACCTTAAATAAGACATCGCGGCGACAATCAGGTCTGTTAAACGGTCCAGTATATTTAAATTTTGTTTAAATAGCGACGTGTTTTCCATCTTCCTTCTCGCTCTCTCACCGGCGCGCGCTATTGGTGCGCGACGGTCAAGATGGCTGTCGGGATTGTTCACGAAATCAGTTCGTCTCTGAAAAAATGTGATGTGAACTGGGCGGCTTATTACTCGTACGCCGTACGTCGCCCTTACATCCGGATTAGTGATTATATTGAACTGTTTTGCAAGCTAAAATAGTACGTAATTAATTTTGCGAAGTGAATCTAAACAGTGAAGTGGCCACTCGGTTAAAAATAAATACATAAGATACGACTTAAGTAGGGTGCTTCGTCGCGGTCGAGTGACGTGCGAAGATCTCGGTGAGTACCCTTTTGTGTTCCCGAAATTCAGAGCCGAATCCTTGCCTCTGTACCGACAAGCCAGCGCAGGCAGCGACTGTTACAGTATCCGAAGCATCTTTATTTTAACCTATTGGAATGGAGAGTAAATAAATGATAAAAGTGATGTTCGATATTCAAACTCAATTTGCCAGATGCCATTTTAAATGACATCAAAACGTGGCTTAACAAATAATTTTATCGGAATGAATACGATTCCCACATATTTCTCGCGCGCCACAATTGTCTCTGTGTTCATATATTTGCTTTAAATTCTCGGCGCAAAACGACCCAGTTTAATGCTTAGAAAAGGTTTTCTCTTTTGGTATATTTTGCTCGTTAAATATTAATATAGTTTTACTGGGCGCGGAGAGACTTCGTGACTTACGACTGAAAGTATTATTTCATTCGATACCTGGAGACCCAAATACTTTACGTGTTTTCGGGTTCCTGTCGTAAATCAGCGAGGTTTAAAGTTAGAGTAAGTTTCCAGAAAGAGTTTTGAAAGCCAAAAAATGATTTCCAAGTGGTTAATAATTTCTTGCACGTACTTAGTTGGCCCTTAGGCTTTTTCCAGCTCATCGGGCCCAAGTCGGCAGGTTGCGTATCGAATAAAAGTTGCCCCCCGATCTCCGCGGTGTAGTTTAGGGCTACGCAGCAATTAGGCAGGAGCAGCGGCGTCTTCCAAGCAACTTCATCCGTGACTCGTCCCTGCTCGCCGAGCGCTGGTCGGTGTCCCGCGGGGCACGTTAGCGGAGCCGGCGAGCGGCTCTAGTGACTCGCTAAAATACGGCTCAGCTGTTTCATATTTAATACTGATTGGAAACCCAGATTGCAATATAATACCATAATTTGCATTAAAGGAATAACATTCGATATAATGAATTGCAAAAGGCTTACTGCTGAGAGCAATCTATTCCAGACGTCTGACAAACGAGAGAAAAATGACAAGAACAATAATAGGGTAGGGTGCGCAACATAAGGCAAAGAAATAAATAACAATTAGAGCTTATAATATCGTACTACGAATAGCAAAAATTGGATAGCAAAGACATAATATATTCACGTTAAGAAGAGCTCCAGATCGATGAGTAATTGCTGATTTTGTAAAGTACATACAAATACATACAAATACAATACACACGAGTGGAGTTTCGTTAATATTGTCAAGATATACTTTGGACGTAAATACACTTTTGTTACGCTATTGAAGACGCTTAAATGTGTAAGTATTAAACGCAGTTCTTTTTCTTAGAGAAAGTGTCGTAATCTGTAGCAGCGCCTACGAATTTCTCGCCGGCGGGAATTTAATTTGCCATTTAGCGCTGTTCGCTTTGTACGGCTCAAATGGAATCCCCCCTCCCTCCGCTCAAATTAGTTCGCGTTACAAATGTGTTAATGTATTGTAATGTAACGTATTGTTGTAATGAAATACACTCGCTGCGCGATTCGATTTGGAATTTCGGTCGTTTGGCGCGGCGCGGGCCGCCACGGCGCTGGGGAGTACAGTTCTGCTAGTAAGATGTGTAGCGTTCATGGCCTAGCGGCTCGCGTCGATTCTATGTGATCCAGAGAGTTAAGCAACGACGGGCGCGGCCGGTTTGTGGATGCGTGGTTGCTATTGGCAAAATATCATGGGCGCTACCGTGCTACGGAGGGCACGTTAACCGTCGATCCTGGTTGTTTTCAATTATAAAAATCTATAAATCTTGTCGAAGACCTTCAGATGGCTTGAGAACATTCGACACCGGGTTGGCCACTAACCCCTGCACTAATCCGCATTGGAGCAGCGTGGAGGCGTATGCTCTAGAACTGCAGCAGCTGTGTCCGTGGGCGAGACCACCCAGCAGTGGGACCGGAATCCATAAATTTAAATGCCTCCGCTGCCGGTTTGTCACTGGGCTCTATCTCTTGAACGGATATGCTCGCGGGCAGACACCCGAAATATTCAAAGAATGTGTCTTACCGTGGCCGCTGTCACAAGAACCCTTCTGGCGCAGTCGGGTAAAAATAATGAAAAGTAAATAAGTCAGATCTCAGAGGAGTATCCACAAAGTAAACTTAATAAATCCTACTATCCATTATTAATTATCTTCTATCGCAAGGTGGATGCCTCCGAGACGAACGCGACAAAAAAGTCGTATGTTTTGTAAATCCGCTGTAGTTGGGCGGCTGGCGCGGCAGGAACGCGCAAGTGGGTCGAGCGGCGGCTGTAGGTCACGGAGGATCTCCGCATCGCGAGTGTTTGGGATTGTCCCGAGGCAGGAGGCAGGAGGCAGGAGGCAGGCGCCCTTTGTACTCTGCCGCGTGCCTCGAGAATGTTCGCGCTCGTTGGCCCCTTTTCGTCGTTTGCACGTGATCTTACCGCCACCTACTTCTCAGGACGACGTCTTGCGTCAAGCGATTGCTTGTACTGTGTGATTGTGATACAACAACATCTATAGCATGAAATCATTACAAAAATAAGTACTTAGAAACGTCTAATATCTATTAGAAATAAGCAGTTCCTTTATAAGAATGATGTAGGTGATAGGTGTGATAGGTGTAGGTGATCTTATAAAATGTTTGTGTATGTTCCTGTATGTATAAAAATATTAAATTAAATTAATACATAAACGTCAATAAAAACAACTGGGCATCGGAAAACCAACAATCCCCGGCGCAATTCAGATTCAGATTCATAAACTTTTTTATTAGTCATATTCAATTGTGTTTCTATCTCTGGTTCACAAAGTTGGCGGTGCCGAGATGGACTAATTTAAATACCTACATAGAGCAATTGCTAGTCCTTACGATAAAAATACGCCACTTCAGCTGAATACATACACCGGATGACGTTGATTATTATTATTTGATTTATTACGTGTCAGCGAAGTGTCGTGTCCTGATGATGTCGCGCAGGTGTGAGTGTGCGGCGGCCCTGTAAGCCAGCCCGCCGTCCAGTGATCGACGCGGCATCAGCATTACGCTAATGTGTCGGAGGACGGTCATATTAGTTTGATTGATAGCCGGGCGGCGATCAGCGGAGGTGGCTAATTGCAGGGCGCAGACGCTGCGGTTTCGCTGCGGTGGCGCTGCGGGCCGCCGACCGCACCATGACAGTACAATACACTACAATAGAAGCTATCGTAGTTATTATAAGAGCCACTCAGCTCGGGCTGACCACAGGATCGGCGATCATGCGTCATGCTGACGAATTTTTGTGATTTTGACTTTAAAAAGCATCAAAGGTTCAAGCTCAAAGGTTTTCAAGTCTGCTCATCAGAATCCCACAAACCTTTCTGATCCTTACCAGGTCTTTTCTAAGCATGCTTTCGTTGACGGGAAGCTTTAGTTTAATAATATTGCTTGAAACACAATAACTTCGAAAGTTTTAGGTACTAGGTGTCTAGTTTCGCCCTTAAATTCAAGCAGTTAACAGAGGATGTTAATTAAGACATGGTAACCTCATTAAACTTCAAGCACGAGTACATATGTAATGAATGTAATGAACCCAATGTATCCTTTGCTTTAAAAATCAATTCAATAACCAGCGAACCAGGCGTTGTGTCGTCCATGGTATAATAGTGTCGTCAGAATTGAACTCCAACAAAGAACTAACCTCGAATGCCTCGGTAGCACTGACTCGTGGCAGTAGTACTGTAGAGCGGAGCGACTCTTTATTCTATGGTAGTACTGTCTTTTGGCAATTACGTTGAAGGCCGCAGGTGAGCAGAAAGGTTGGCTCTCCGAATTAAACGATTCAGTTTAGTCCGTGTTCTATGATCAAGGTGAAAAGTTTATTGTTAAAATATAAACGAGTCATTCTTTTGTGCTCTGCCGATGTGGTCGGTGGAGGCGACACTGTTTGTGAGGTTTGTATTTAATTGTATTAATTTTAAAATTCTTTGTTCATCGTGCAAAAGTTTTGTAACATCATAAAATATCCATTAATTATGATGACAATAAATAAATTAGAAAGGGTTTTGTTGTTATAAGGGTTGATGTTGTGGAATTTAATATAAAATAATTTCTTAAACTGGTAATAATATTGTTACGAAGGCACAGGGAAGCTAGCGCCATCTAGCGCCGCTGGTGGAATCACTGAGTGAACGCACAGACAACGTGATATCCCGACTCGATACTAGATGGCGTTAGTGGATCTGTATTCTCGCGTGTTCGGGAACACGCAGTAACGTTCCGGAATTTTCTAGTACTCGCGACGGCACGTATAAATAGTCGCAGAGAGGGCCGCGAGTTAGTTCAGTTCGAGCTTTCGAGGCGACTTCGAAGTGAAAACTAGCGATACCGGAGTGAAACAAGTAAAACCTACGACTTGGCTTACGACCTAGGACATCGTTAGTGCTTTGTGTTTGGACCTAGTGCTTTGTGTTGGACCTAGTGTTTAGTGTTTGAACCTAGTGCTTTGTGTTAGTGCTAGTGAATAAAGTCTTCATTGAGTCAGCAGGTCTTTCTCTCCAAATCCTTCGAACCCTAACACGTAACAACTGGTGTCGGAAGTGAGATTTGGAGATGCCATTGACTCCGAGAGAGGACTTACAGGAGGGTGTCAGGACAAGGGCACAACGAGCTGCGGAGGCCACAACTGGGGACCAAGCTCCGCCCACTGTAGGCCAAGCCCCGCCCACTGGCCCCGCCGACCAGGCCCCGCCTACTGACCACGCCCCCAGGCTCCGTCCACTTTGACCCAAGCCACGCCCACTAGCCCCGCCCACCTTGCCACGCCTACCAAACAGGCCACGCCCACCAGTGACACCGAAGCTTCTACAGCCCCTCTTCAATTAGGAAGTTTGTTTGTATTAATTCGGGAAATGAAGGAATCACAAGATCGCAAGCTCGGTGCTTTGCAAGAGTTTCAAAAGGCTGAAATCAGAGCGATTCGAGAATCACAAGAGCAACAAAAAGACCTCCAAGAAAAAGCGCTTCGGGCTATAAATGATGTTAGTGACACGGTGATTAAGCTTCGAAAAGATGTCGACATGGTGGAAGAACGAGTTACCGGGTTGGGATTGGATGTGGAAAATTTGAAAACTGGCCTCACTGAACTACAGAAGAAAGTAGTGCGGCTTGAAACCATGGGAGTTGCGATGTCTAGTGGAACTACCGGAGTGGTGCAAGGACCAAGAGTAAAAGTGCCACCATACGACGGCACTACTTCTTGGTACGCTTATCGTAGGCAGTTCCAGATTGTTGCTACTGCCAACGGATGGACGGAAGAACAATGCCTGACCGCTCTCACTGTTGCGCTCAGAGGGCAAGCTTTGTCGGTCCTGGAAGCACTGCCACATACAGGAAATGGGTTCCAAGACCTGATGGAGGCACTTGAATCCAGATACGGGGAGCGACACCTGGAGCACGTGTTCCGTGCCCAACTGCGTGACAGAGTCCAACGCTCAGGAGAAGGACTACAGCAATGGGCGTTGGAAATAGAAAAACTCGTCAGGAAGGCACACCCAGGAGCCGACACCAAGATGGTAAACACGAATATTGTTCAAGCTTTTGTCGACGGAATCAAAGACCTGGAGGTCAGAGCTGCAGTGAGGCTTCGTCACCATACCTCGCTAAAGGAAGCACTGGCGCATGCTTTGGAGGTCGAGGCTGTTCGCCATGACATACAGCAGACCCATAAGATCCGCGAGGTTTCTGAGGAAGTCAAGGAGGTTAAGGCTCCTACGAAGAAAAGATATGGAGTCATGTGCTACAAGTGTGGCGAGAGGGGCCATCTTCAGCTCAACTGCCCTCAGAAGGAGGCCCAGATGGCAAGGATGAAAAGGATCGAGAAACAAATAGAGGAGCTGAGGAAGCAAGGGGCTTCGTCCCCTGCCCGGGATCAGGGAAAGAAAAAGTCAAACAGATGCGTGTTGATCGAAGACACACCTACCAAGACATCGGCGCAAAAACGGATGACGGCGAGAACCCTTGTTAGTGGAAGCAGTAACGCTGTGGACAAGGTTTTGAATCTTGGTAATCGCGAGATCTGCTTGAACAAAGGTGACGTCATTGGAAAGTGCGAGGAAGGTGTCTGGATGAAAAAGTGTAGTTCGATGACAGGCGCAGACTCGGCAAACAGCAACAACTATGGATTAGTGACTGAGCTACTCGATGACTGCAAGAGTAATCTGACTTATTCGCAGAGCATGAAAGCAAAGAAGTTTTTACAGCGCTACGCGAATATCTTCTCCAGTCAAGAAGGGGACCTTGGAAGAACGTCGATGGTTCAGCACAGGATAGATACCGGAAGCGAGAGACCAATTCGTCAACGAGCAAGACGAATACCAATCGCAAAGGAAAAAGAAGTTGAAGGCCTTTTGGAGGACATGAGAAAGAATAAGATCATTGAACCGTATGCAAGTCCGTGGTGCTCACCTGTTGTATTAGTGAAGAAGAAAGATGGTAGCACGAGATTTTGTGTGGACTATAGGCGTCTCAATGATGTCACTAAGAAGGACAGTTACCCGTTACCTCGAATCGACGACACTTTGGATATCTTCAGTGGCATGAAATGGTTCTCGACCCTAGACCTGAAATCTGGATACTGGCAGGTGGAAATTCATCCAAAAGACAAGGAGAAGACAGCTTTCTCGACCGGTAAAGGTTTATGGCAATTTAACGTCATGCCCTTCGGATTGTGCAACGCACCTGCCACATTTGAGTGACTCATGGAGTGTGTGCTGGCAGGCTTAGTTGGAGAGGCCTGCTTAGTCTACTTAGATGACGTCATCATTGTCGGCCGTGACTTCGAGGACCATTTGCGAAACTTGGAGCGTGTTTTCGCAAAAATAGAGGGAGCCAAATTAAAGTTGAACCCGAAAAAGTGTCGTTTATTCAGGAGTAAGGTCAATTATCTCGGCCATGTTATCTCCAGTGATGGGATCCAGACAGACCCGGAGAAACTGGAAGCAGTTCAAAAATGGCCTACCCCTAAGGACAAAACCGAAGTGCGGGCATTCCTCGGCCTATGCTCATACTACAGGCGTTTTGTTCAGGGATTCTCAGAGATAGCCAAGCCATTACATCGGCTGACAGAAGATAAACGACAATTTAGTTGGGATGAGACTTGTGAAGATTCTTTTCAGAAACTGAAGAAACATCTGTGTGAAACACCAATCCTGGGGTATCCACAAACTGAAGGTCGGTTTATAGTCGACACGGATGCAAGCAACACGGCCATCGGAGGGGTTTTATCTCAAAAACAGGGTGAAAGAGAAGTTGTTATTGCATATTTCAGCAAATCTTTATCCAGGCCAGAGAGAAATTACTGTGTGACAAGAAGAGAACTCTTGGCTGTTGTAAAGACGCTACAACACTTCAATAAATATCTCATCGGCAGACCGTTTTTACTGCGAACTGATCACGCAGCCTTGAAGTGGCTACTGCAATTCAAGAACCCAGAAGGTCAAGTAGCTCGATGGATTGAACAGCTCCAGGAGTATGACTTCGAGACGGAACACCGCAGCGGAAAGACGCATGGGAATGCCGACGCACTCTCACGAAGGCCGTGTTCGGAAGACTGCAAACATTGTGTTAAGCAGGAATCTCATGAAGTAACATTAAAATTAACGAGAACAGGTCCTTTGGGTCTCTGGGAGAATGATGCTATGAGGGAGGCTCAAGAAAGAGATGAAGACCTTCGGCACATCATCACATGGAAAAAACGGGGTGACGTAAAACCAATCTGGAGTGAGGTTGCACCCACTGGCGCTGTCACTAAAGCGTACTGGGCGCAATGGGACAGTCTGATACTTCAAAACGGAATACTCTACCGGAAATGGGAGAAGACTAACGGCAGGGAGTTCCATCTTCAGATAATTGTCCCAAGAACGAGAGTACCAGATGTTCTCCGTGAAATACATGATGGCGTATCAGGAGGTCATCTAGGTGTCAAGAGAACGTTAATAAAAGTGCGAGAACGATTCTACTGGTTGCATTGTCGAGATGATGTACAGGATTGGTGCCGCAAATGTACGACTTGCGCTGCTGTAAAAGGACCACAGACCAGAAGCCGTGGGAACCTGCGGTTGTATAACGTCGGTGCACCGTGGGAACGAATTGCAGTTGACGTAGCTGGGCCATTTCCTGTAACGGAATCGGGAAACAAGTATTTTATGGTCGTCATGGACTACTTCACCAAATGGCCCGAAGTGTTCGCCATACCAAACCAAGAAGCTACAACAGTCGCTTCTAAGTTAGTCGAAGAAGTGATATGTCGCTTTGGTGTGCCTCTAGAAATCCATTCTGATCAGGGCAGGAACTTCGAATCGCAAGTATTCCAGGAAGTGTGCAAAATTTTGGGCATGCATAAGACGAGGACCACCGCGTACCATCCACAGTCTGATGGAATGGTTGAGAGGTTTAACCAGACTCTGGAGAGGCATTTGGCGAAAGTGGTAGACGACAAACAAAAGGATTGGGACAAGTATATACCACTCTTCCTTCTGTCGAACCGAACCGCCGAGCATGAGAGCATAAAAGCTACCCCGGCGTATGTCAATTACGGTAGAGAACTACGAATACCAGTAGATCTATTGACAGGAGGGTCACCGGAGGGACCAGAGACCGTACAAGACTATGTCTGCAATTTAAGGAAAAAAATGAGCTATATACACGCCTTGGTACGGGAAAATGGGTTACAGTCAAGTGAGAACATGAAAACCAGATACGACCGGAAATCGAACACGAGCGGCTTCGAGGAAGGGTCACTGGTGTGGCTGCATAATCCAACTCGCCGGAAAGGAAAATCTCCAAAGTTGCAGACCAAGTGGGACGGTCCATACAAAGTGGTTACCCGACTGAATGATGTGACTTATAGGATTCAAAAGCAACCAAGAGGAGCATTCAAAGTGGTACACATAGACCGTCTGGCGCGTTACCATGGCAGTAACAACGATGCTCGGGACGAGCATCGCTAAGAGGGGAGTGGTGTTACGAAGGCACAGGGAAGCTAGCGCCATCTAGCGCCGCTGGTGGAATCACTGAGTGAACGCACAGACAACGTGATATCCCGACTCGATACTAGATGGCGTTAGTGGATCTGTATTCTCGCGTGTTCGGGAACACGCAGTAACGTTCCGGAATTTTCTAGTACTCGCGACGGCACGTATAAATAGTCGCAGAGAGGGCCGCGAGTTAGTTCAGTTCGAGCTTTCGAGGCGACTTCGAAGTGAAAACTAGCGATACCGGAGTGAAACAAGTAAAACCTACGACTTGGCTTACGACCTAGGACATCGTTAGTGCTTTGTGTTTGGACCTAGTGCTTTGTGTTGGACCTAGTGTTTAGTGTTTGAACCTAGTGCTTTGTGTTAGTGCTAGTGAATAAAGTCTTCATTGAGTCAGCAGGTCTTTCTCTCCAAATCCTTCGAACCCTAACACGTAACAATATTTATTAAATTTCTGTTTTCAATATTAATTTTTGATTTTCTGTGAGAATCAGGTATCAAGAACTGAGAAAAATTGCATTTATTGTTGCATAATTGCGTTTGAGTAAATCTTATCTTAAATATTAAATATCTTATTAAATATCTTGGACATTCTCACACACGGCCATCTGACCCCAAAGTAGGCGCGAGCCTGTGTTATGGGTGTCAGAGACTGATATACATACATAGATATTTTTAAATACATACTTAAATAGATCGTGGATCGTGCGTGCGCACCAGACGCATCCTAAAGTTACGCCAATTTAATTAAGTAGTGACAAAGACGAAGCTATAAGTTAGAGAAGGACCTATATAGTGTGTTAAGATCCCGCTTCAGCGCAGGCGCAGGTAGCACCGCCTCCGTCCATCTTACAGCACCGCCCACCTGATAAGCGCTACGCTTGTTGCCGACGGCAAATGAATCGTAGGCCTATTTGAATATCAGGAACGCCGAGGCATAGTACAAACATGCAGCGTACGCCGGAGAAACACATGAGTTATGGCTCTGATCCAAATGTGTCCCGGTTGAAAGATAAACGCCTTACCATCGAAGACTGGATTGGTGTGGGCCGACTGAAGAAAAAACGCAGGGAAGATGACAGCGATAGTGATTCGTGTTCAACGCGAGAACACAGGAAACAAAAGACATCCTGTTGCAATGTAGACAATGTTAATGAGAACTTAATTATATTGAGTCAACAAATGGAAAACATGACCAAATTACTAAACGCATTGAAGGAAGAACAAAATGCTCGATTTTACGAACTAAAAAGTGAAATCAATGACATTAAAAAAGAAAACATGGAAATTGAAAAATTGGTGGACTATCTTGGGACAAAGTACAAGGAAATGGAAAAATTTAGATCTGAGGTAGGCGAAAATGCACAAAAACATGAAAATCAGTTAAAAGATTTATTAAATCGAAATGTATATCTTGAGAAAAGTAATAAAGCTTTAGAGGAGCGAGTAATGAGACTAGAGCAGAAAGAGTTAGAGATGCAAATAGAAATACACAATGTGCAACAGCAAGAAGGGGAAAACCTGCTGGAAAATGTTAGTAAAATTGCCCAGGTGCTGAAACTTAAAACGGCGGATATTGAAAAAGTCACTAGATTACCAGGTGAGAGCAAAAAGACCCCTCGGCCCTTAGTAGTTTCATTACGCTCGCGTGGTGCTAGAACTGAATGGTTAAAATGCAAAAAAAATACTATTACAAATGACAATATATTTACAAATGGCAATATGTCTCGCATTTACATCAATGAGCATATAACTCGTCAAACAAGACAACTTTTCTGGAGTGCGAAGGATAGATTGAAGGAGAAGTACAGATATATCTGGATACAGAACGGAAAAATATTAATAAAAAAGAATGAAACTGAAAAAAAAGTGTACCAAATTATGTTTGAAAGTGATATTGAAGCCAGTTTACACAGATAAGTAGAGTAATACACGGTTTCAGACACACGTAAACATACCAACTAATTGCAGTTCATTAAATACCATTAAACATATGTCACGAAATTTTATTACACAACAAAATATACAAGACATAGAATACTATAAATATACTACGCTACACGAGTGGTATAAAGTATTAAAAACACAGGCAGGCTGTTTAAATATAATCCATATCAACATATGTTCTTTACGGCTGCACTTCAATGAACTGTTGGTGTTGTTAAATGCATGTCTTCAGAGCCTCGACGTAATATGCCTGACGGAGATAAACATAAAAGAATATGAGACATATAGATATCAAATAAGTGGTTTTAATATGTATAACAGGACTAGAAACGACAGACGAGGTGGAGGAATATTGATATATGTTAGAAGTGAGTTAACATTTAAAAAGAAGGAAACATATACTAAATATTGCGAGGTATTGGCCGGCGAGTTGCAGCTACAAAACTATAATACAAATCTATTTGTTATATATAGACCTCCTATACTAAGCAAGGCATGTTTTGTTGACGAATTAGAAACTATGTTGTCCGGTATACATAGGCGAAGCAACGTAATTGTAATTGGGGACATAAACATCAACATAAGAGAACAGGATTTAGAAGCGATCTCTAATAGGTATTTAAATATCCTAAGTGAACTTGGATTGCAGTGTGGATTGCGTGATATTACTCGGGAGTGTGTAACCTCTGGACGGCATGTGGCGTCATGCATCGACCACGTCTTCGTGAGGACTGATAAGGTAACAAGCTCACTCGAGGCATATACAGTCACGAGCAGAGTTGCCGATCATTATATCATTGGACTCACAGCTGATCTACGAGTGAATAAGCAATTAGATAATTGTATCCCAAAGCTAATGTTTAATAATAGAATGATAATTAAAAATCTGCAGAATATAAATTGGTCAGAGCTTCTGGTTCTAGAAGATCCTATCGAATTATATAGTAAAATCGTGCAAATATTTCAAAATATTTATAGAACGTGTACCTTTCAACGAACACCAGCTGATAAACGTGATATGCAGTTGTGGGTGAATAGTTATATGCAAAAACAGATTGATAAAAAAGACTCCCTTTTTAGGAAGTGGAAGTCACAGCCAAAAAATAACAGTTATAGATTAGAATACACGAGACAAAGAAATTTCACAAATAAATTGATAAACCGCGCTAAAAATGAACATCGAAAGCTTAACATAACAAACTGTAACGGGGACATGAGAAAAATTTGGAGTAATATTAACAATTGGTTAGGACGAAATAATTTATCAGTTGATGGTGTAATTGAAAGGTATATGCTAAATACAAAAACAAAGCATCAGGTGTGTGATGGATTCCGTGATACTTTTACCACGGAAATAGAAAGCATTAAAAGTCAGCATAAATGTCATGAGTTATTCTTAAGGCGCGATACATATGTGAACGAAAGTAATGTAAGTTTTAGGTTTAGGAGAGTATTACCTGAGCACGTATTAAAAGTGATTGAAAACATGGACTGCCGTAAAACGCCGGGATCGGACGGTATCAGAGCTGTTGATATTAAAGAAATTAAAAATAAAATTTCTCCAGTCATAGCACATTTTATAAATTTAAGTGTACAAAAGGGGACATACCCCAAAGAATTAAAGTTAGCCATCATTAGGCCCATTTATAAACAAGGCTCGCATGATCAATTCACTAATTATAGACCTATAGCTATCTTAAATGTTATAAATAAAATTGTAGAAAAAATTATAATTAGCCAAATATCAGAATTCATGGAAAGAAATTATATTTTTAACGATGCTCAGCACGGCTTCCGGCCTAATAGAAGCACGGCTACAGTATTATCTAAGTTCGTTGATGACGTGCATAATGATAAAAAAACTGTATTTGCGATTTTCATCGACTTCAAAAAAGCATTTGATACTCTGGATCATGACGGGTTACTGCAGTCCATGCAGGAGTGTGGCATAAGGGGGCCAATGATTGCATGGTTTCGGGAATATCTAAGGGACAGACAACTTAAAGTTCAGGTATGTGGGACCGACAGTGAAGTCGGTGATATTAAGTTTGGTGTTCCAACTGGATCGGTGTACGGTCCTGTCGGATATCTAATGCACGTAAACAGCATGCCTAATGTTATTAAGAATTGTAGGTCCTATATGTACGCTGATGATACGTGCATTATTTATAGCGACACAAACCAACTTAATATACAGGAAGCAGTACAACATGACTTAGATAACATCGTACGATGGGCCCATGATAATGGGATCATAATAAATTTAAATAAAACTAAATGTATGTCAGTTATATCCCCGTACAACAAGAATAAGACTTGTACTATAAAAATAATAGGTCACACATACGATTGCTTACACATTAGTAAAATAAATTGTGCTTGTCTTGAGTTAGAGCAGGTATCTCATTATAAATATCTAGGTTTAAATGTAGACAATAATTTTAACTGGAAGATTCATGTGGACAGCGTTTGCAATAAATTAAGATCAATACTTGGAAAACTACAACACTTAAAATTTATTGTGAGCAAAGGCATTATGTACCTACTGTATTATGCGTTGGCTGACGCAGTCATCTCATACGGGCTGGGTGCGTATGGTCTCACGTTTCCTACATATTTAGATAAAATTAAAAAATTACAAATACGCTTATTGAAACTGTTAGTTGACACAAATGTTAAAGAATCCTTAAATAAGGATTATGAAAAATTATTTAAAATATGTAAAGTCCTTCCGATTGAATTAAAAGTAAAAATGAATATTTTATGCGAACAGTTTAACAATACAGGAAATAAGCTAGTAAGAGAACATACATACCCAACCCGATCAGCTAAAAGGCCTAAACTTGTTGTTCCTAAAGTTAAAAATTACTATGGTAAGCGTGAAAGACGCTGGATTACGCCTGTCCTGTATAATGAACTACCGCATCAACTATTACTAGGAGTAAGGAATAGGATTCAATTAAAAAACAAACTGAGAAAACACTACCTTTCTTTATGTCCATAGTCTCATAGTATACATATACCGGTATAATTAACAGCTGTTGCTTTAAATATAATAATAATAAAAATACCTAAGTCACACGTACACCCACATTTTTGTCATTACACACAAACATTTGCAAGCAAAATTTAAAAATTATTGTAATAAGCTGCTAGTATTTATGCTACTAGTAAGTAAAGCGTAACACCGCTCACACAAACATATTTACAGAGACACGCAACGCAAGCACTCATTCACTCACACAAACGCACACACAAACACACACACGCTCACGCACCCACATAAGCACACACACACACGCAGACACACTCACGCACATACACATTAAAAAATATATATATTCTTACCTTAAGCTGTTAGTTTAGCAATGTAGTAATGTTAGTAATGTAGTTAATAATATAGTTAATTAGTAGTAATGTAGTAGATAATTAGTATCTAGTAATGTAATGTAGTTATTAGAAGAGTCGATAGTAATTAAGTACCGCACTGTATCCACGGGAGCTACTGCCGACAAACTGTCTTACAGTTTGGCAGATGTTGATTAAAATGTGTGTACAAAATTATTGAATAAAATAAATTAAAAAAAAAAAAAAAAAAGATAATATTGACATCCAGACACAGAACAAATACAAGTGTTCGTCACACGAATATTTGTCCTGAGTGGGATTCGAACCCACGACCTTTGGCGCAACAGACAGGGTCACTACCGATTGCACCAACGGGTAGTTGATCTACTTGAAAATACTGATTCCGTTTCTATACAAACGTTTATGTAGGCGCTACGGTAGTGCTCCGAGGGTGCTACGGATGTGCAATGATAATGCTACGATAGAGCTACGGTGGCGCTACGATAGTATTACAGTAGAAATCGTGAAAGCTCGCGACCAGATCGCAGTTGCCAACGGGAGGCCTGCCGACAGTCCGGTAAGATCGTCGCTACATCATTTAAATTTAGAAAGTTTGCCAGTTTTGGTTTCCCGCTAAAATTTTAAATTAAAAAGGAGCCGCCTCCTTTTTCTAAAAAGGCTTTCTTTTTACTCTACATAAAATTCCTAGATGAATTCACGCCGCAATTTAGGCAATTTGCGTTTTCATTTAGGTAATTACTGCTTCATTTAAAAACTTTTCTGTTTCTAGAGGATCGTTACGATCATCTGCGGGTAATATTCGCAGAATTGAACAAATGATTATCTACAGTTATTTAAGATTATATAGTCCCGCTCCACCGCTACCTGAGGGACCGAGTTCGATGCCAAGCAGCGACATCATGCTGGCGAGGTCGAATAATCTATCCAAAGCTCCCATTAGACGTATACTGTCTGACCCTTGTTATCGCGCCGGCGCCGGCTCAGGTGCGGCGGCTAAGTGGCGTTATTGCCCGTAATGTTGCCGAGAGCTGCATAGATTAGCTTATAGTTTGCAGATATCATAATCGAGAAGAGCAGATGATGGCCCGGTCTGATTAGTCCAGTCATGTGCGACTTAAGAAATTAAATATCAACGGTGAAGGAAACATCGCGAGAGAACCTGCAAGCCTGACAGTTCTCCATAACGTTCTCGAAGGCACGTAAAGTCTGCCTATCTGCATCTGGCCAGTGTGGACAAAGAACTACCCCTCTTAAAACGCGAGGAGGCCGGCGCCCAGCATAATGGGTTGATAGCTTACGCCTAAAAATAACTATGTGATTATTTCAAAGACGAACTTTGTTGTGTCCGATGTGATCAGTTGCCTCTATTGTTTACCCGAGCGCGGGTCCGGTGAGCTCAGAAGAGATAACACGGTACAAAATTTCAATTGGGGCACGTTGCAAGTTGCTTAATTAACGGAAGTTGAATGAGGAGTTTCAAATGGGTTATCTAAAGCAGCCAGGTTGATCGCGTCGTGTGGTGCGCTTGTTGGGAAGCTCCATTTAAAATCGCGCGCCACCCGTCTAATGCTCGAATGCGACTCGTTTTCGTTTGATAGAAACGGATACAGTTTTATACCACTTGCACGTTGCATTCGTGTGACTCAAAAATACGGGGCAGTGACTGACGCTGTCGATCGAGAAGCTACTCGTACTCGTTCGGCTTGGCGCAACGAGTGCTTCAGTAATAGAGACCCGGGAC
Organism: Carterocephalus palaemon; assembly: GCA_944567765.1. Classification (NCBI taxonomy): domain Eukaryota; kingdom Metazoa; phylum Arthropoda; class Insecta; order Lepidoptera; family Hesperiidae; genus Carterocephalus; species Carterocephalus palaemon. The sequence continues at coordinate 16,183,529 of OX155638.1, read as the reverse complement.
GAGCGACGGCGGCGTCGAGTTTAAATGGTTCCGGCGCCGCGTGCGCTATCTCCATCTCGCGTCGGCAAAAATATAAAAGGTTTAAACTCATTGTCCCGCTTTAAAAAAGATTTGCCTTTTAAGCGGATATACTAAATTAAATTTATAATTAAGTTTGACCCTCAGAAGCCGTAATAAAGTTTAGGAAAGCTGCTCAGATGTGCCGATTTGGTACCGATATGGTACCGATCTGATACCGATCGTTTAGATACATGGTTTTTGGACCGTTACTGGATTATGTAACTCTTTCGTTGCATTCAATTTATTTGTATGAATTATTCTTTTAGGCATATTCAAAGCCAAGAAACAATAAGGATCAGGATCAGCATCACTACAAGCTGCTCTCTCCACAAGACCCCGCACAATTCTTTACTCAAGTTCTTTCTCAAACTTGAGTTTGGTTAAATGCGGGCCTGAGTAGCAGAGCCTTTAGGACCCGCAAAACGCTGGGTAATTAATTAACTTGTCGTCTGGCAATAAGTTAAGCCATCAATTGACTATTTCTTCTACTTTACTTTACCAATAAAATAGAAAAATACAGTTTCTCAGAGGATATTTTAGGAGATAGATTAACTATAAAAAGCACAAAGGCACCAACTATTAAGAGATTACCTAGCAATTAGAATTAGCTAGAATTTGACAAATGTATTCACAATAACAATAGGTTCACAAGGTAGACAAATGTATTCACAATAACAATAGGTTCACAAGGTAGGGAAAGACCCACGAAGTCTGATTTTTTAAAGATTTCTAAGATTCTACCTCGGAACTCCCAAATGATTAGCAAAAACCTGCATGTGGCATTGCTCTGAGCTGGCGCGTAAGCAAACATGAAAATATTAAACATCGCACTCTTGTCAGCCCGTTTATAAGAGTCCGGCGACCGACACATCACGATATATGCCGCCAGCGCCCGCCGAGTACCGGCGCTATGGATCTGCGTTACGGCGGGAAAACAAGATAATTGAGTAATGAGCGTTGCGAGGCTTTCAATTAATTATTATTGATAGAAGCTCACATTATTTCAGTTTCGGATGTGGAGCCGCTCGACGCGTTTATACCGCACGAGCGGATTCAATTAATCCTTTGTGACGTAAGGATTTATTGAAAGTGGTCGCTGGACCCTGTGTGTGGTCTTAAGGAGTTGACGGTTGGTTGAGCTCGTGGCTCTACTTCATCTTACAATTTTAGTCCGTCGAGCTGCTACAACTACAACGATCATTTAAATCATTCAAGATCAAGCTCGCTATGCAAATGGAACAATTAACTTCAATTGCCGTTGAAACATATCAAAATGACTATCGATATCGTATCCCTCTCGCACCAAGCCACTCGAAAAGATAGTAAAGCAAGCGCGATGGTTGCAGATAAACTACGGCAGTGGGCGCTGCAGGTGACACGGGCAGGCGTGTCCGGGTGCCCGGGTGTCCGGGTGTCCGGGTGTCCGGGTGTCCGGTTGCCCGGATATCCGGATGTCCGGAGCCATGCACCGAAAGCCCGGAGCCATTTTAATTACAGTAATATCACTGCCAGTCCTGTGCCGGGCGCTACATAATCATTCTTAAGAGGAGTATTTCAATGGAAACGTATTCTGAATCTGGGCCAAAAGGTTTCTCGTATTTTATTTTCATTAAATTAACACTCCTGGCTGTTGCGAAGATAAATAGAAAACTGTATGTCAGCTGTTATATTATGTATAAGTGCAAAAATACTTCTGGTACATATATTTGGTAAGCTTTTCATTTATAATTTTTTACTCGTCATCAGTTCCACCCGCACCCTTACAGCGCCCACTCGCTAGTGTCGTTAGTAAACACACGCACACACGCACACGCTTAATTACAGAACACACACGCACAGACCTCCGTCCGAGAACATCCGCTGGTAGATCTCGTCACAATCTGGGGAAGCACAAGCTTGCATCAGTTACAGCGACTTTGTACAATAACTGGAACACACGAAGTGGCTGCATCCATCCATCAGGCTTTACAAGTCCACCGCTGGACATAGGGCTCCCTTAGACGGTACCTGCCTGCGGATTAGTGGAGGACTGCATAGCTTTTTAATCATATGTATCTCTGTACACTACGTTTTTTCTAGTAATGTTGGTTTTGAAAGCCTTTTGCAACTTCTCGACACTCACAAAGGTTGCCTGGTAGATCGTAATTAGATTCGATGAGGCACCAAGACAACCCATTATAGCCCCCAGCGGAGAAGAGACCGACGACTGCGGCGGCGGCGGCGGCGGCGGCGGAGGCGGCGGCGGCGGCAGCGGCGGCGGCGGCGGCTGCGGCGGCGGTGGCGGCGGCGGCGGCGGCGGCGGCGGCGGCGGCGGCTTCATTCCGGCGCAAAAGTCTTTACGTCATCCGAATTCCCCAAATTTCCCTGACTCGTGCATTTTACGCAGATTGTTCCGCTTCGAGTGGCATTCAATAAGAGAAACGTTATTGACCCGCCGCCGAGTCGTGTCGGCGCTGGCGCCGCGCCAGCCGGACCCCACCGGACCCCACCGGACCCCACCGGACCCCACATTCCCCCTTTTCATTTTGGTACCTTCCTTCGACACAACCCTTGCTACTCAAATCTAAATATATATATAAAATTCAATATTTGTTTTGCTGTCTGGCGGTGTGCCCTGAAAGGCACACCGCCAGATTGGTTCATTTATACTACAAAAGGCATCCAGCTAACATGGTAAAGATACTACTAAATTGGTACAACTAATTGTCCCTTGGACAGATGACGACGAGATACTGGCATAATTATCGGATGTCGGCTGTACCTACTGACCCCGAGTGCCTTGGGTTCATAGCAAACCAACAGCGAACAAAACCATGTGATACTCGATAACTCTTTAACACATCCAAATCGAATGACCGAAATTGCGGCGACATAATGAATAGTGTACGTTGTTTAAATAGATGCTCTTCGTTACGTTTCTGTTTCCTTGACCTACTTTGGTGCCTGCAGTCTATGTAATTAAAGGTTGTCTCCTCCGAACTGTTGTCGATGATTCGTCGTAATAACGCTACGACGCTAACGCTACCGCTATGTTTAAATGTGTATAAGACACTTGTAAAGATAAAGTAAATTAAATGTGTTTACGTAAATACTTGCCGCGTTCCTGTCTTTAGTTTATCTCGATTAGAATCTGGTGTTGCCAGCTGCATTGCCATCGGAATTTAACCGAATAGTAAAATCACAACTTTGTAGGACATGTGAATCTACGTTGTTTATTATTAAAACTAGTTCGCAAATCCCCAGGGCTTATTCTAGCTAAAACGTGAACGAATAAAGTTTTTAAACGAAAATCACAGAGTTTTGGGGAATTAACGCTCGCTACTAATTTGCCTAATTGCTCATTTCCATGCGAACTATTATTTTATTAATTTCCATAAATTCACGTCACTCTTACGTCGTCGCTTAGTATCGGTAACTCCGCCTCCCGGTATGCTAATATATTCATAACAGGTTTAGATCAAAGCAAACTTATCCATCTAAATTACAAAGCAATGTTATCGTTGTGTTTACGAACAAACTCCGCGGTCGTCATTAGCTCGCTTACGTCAACAGGATTACATTTACGGCCGGAAGGCCTCTCGCGGCCTGCGATTGAACCTCGTTACTATCGAACTACTAGTGTGTACGGGTAGCAACTCACCGACGACGTGCAGCGTGACGAAGAAGGAGCGCACGGGCTGCGTGGACACCTGGCACTCGTAGACGCCGGCGTCGCGCTGCTGCGCCCACTTGATCTGCAGCGTCCAGTCGTCGGTGTGCGGCGCGCGCGTGGCCTGGAACCGCTGGTCCGACGTGTACGTGTAGCCGCCCACCGTCAGGATGTGCAGGTCGCGGTGCCGGATCCATGACACCTGCCGACAACACGACACGCGAGGTCAACGTCTGGCTGCGAAACGATACGGTGAAGCTGCTGCCGCTGCGGAGTCGGAGCGACATGTAGGTCATACACGCCTCGGCCTTGCTCCCTGTAGCGGGCATCGTTGAGCCCTGTCTGGGACCGTCGGGTGGCTTGAGAACATTCGACACTGAGTGGGCTAGTGTCGTGTAGTGTGTTCCAATACCATTCTCAGGTTGTTTTAGGTTATGTTTGTGGCAGTGGGAGAGACCAGTGCCCGGCGAAGGGATGCCATGGGATGTAGCTTAGCTTAGTTCGAAGGAGAAATGAAAAGTTTGGTAGCAGCGGTTTCTCTACAATTATAGGTTTCAGAGCATTTAATACAAAAGAGGCTGTAATTAAGAACGATATGAGCGACCGCGCGCCGCCCCGCCCGCGCCGCTGGCCGAACAAATAGTTGCCAACTTTGCCTTGCGACGTTAATTAATTACAGTAATGGTCATGCATATGCATGTGGCGAATTAATTGCACCCGAACAAATATGTAGTGTACGTACGCGTGTCATTTATTTTGTAATAATTTAATTTTAAGGGCATCGTTGTAATGGCGGCTGGGGCGAATTATATAATTGGCGTCAATTAGACGCCGGCCTCCCCCAGCTGGCGATTGGGAATATTTAGGCTAATTGAATCGTTGGAATGAATGGCCAAACGAAGTTAGTGATTATATTCAAGACTTATATTGGGAATATAGAATAATTAAATTGTTTCGTTTCTTATATTTACCACCGTGGAGTTTTCGCTGTACCTGCTCCTGTTTTTTATTAATAGTTATTTTTTATAAAAAAATATTTCCTAGTGACGTTAAAGTAAGTATTGAGCAATACTTAGTTCCCTTAAAAGGGTTCAGAACATCTACCTTTCGAGAACCTCACCAGCTTATGTCGATCGTTTTCACGTGTAGTATCTATCACTATTCCGACGCACTCGCCGGCAGCCTCCGCAGGCGTGGCGGCGAGTCGTGTCTGCCGGGGCTCGCGGCTCGGGGCATCATCAAGCTGGTTTTATGGCCTCGTAAAATTATATTAAACTGGTCACCGGCCGCGGCGCCGGACCCGCCCGCCCGGTTATTGCCCGGACACGGGATTACGTGTCCCGGAAAGTTGACTTCGCTATTGGATTATTGTTCACCATTTCACGTTTTTTTACTTCAAAGTTAATTACTACGAGAGAATAGGCCACAAAACAGTGACAGCGCAAAGAAAAAGGTAGATCCATTTCCATTACCGATCTATCAAGTGAGGATAAGAATACAACTAGAGCCTGGCTGTAGTGTAAGTAACTATGACTGAATCATTCGCTGCACTGTGCAACCTGTTTATCTGAGTTCTACAGAACGTTCTCGAAGTAATGTCTAGTGAGCCTAGTCCACTTGGAAAACATGGCAGACTATCGCCACACCTAATCATAATCTTCATTGTCAATACTGAATATCCTTTATAACTCCCGAATATGAACAAGATTCTTATTCGTATGCTCGTTTGCTTTTCTTAAATGTATAAAAAAGTGATGACCTGTAAACTGCAGACGACTTGTGTGGTGAGGCCTGCATCCGACAGAAAATTAAACGTTACAGGCAGTGAGACTATTGCCGTTACATATTGGTTAGATAAATAAACATATGTCCGAGTAGCGAGCAAACGAACCTCCTCGGCGCTCTCTCGCGAGGATAAACACGCTCTTCGGAAGGCCGCCGGTTGGAGCATATTGCAAGCTCACGTTTGATTTCCTGCTCTCGAGTGCTATGCACTTGAAAGGCGCGAGGGGGGACAGTTTTGCGTGACTCGTTAATAAAACAACTTACATGTAAAGTAATATATTTACTGCTTGTAGAAGTATTTCAAAACATTTTAAACACGTTTTCATTCGGTCAAATCATTTTTGAAAACACGAGGACCATTGTTCTAAGGGCATGTTTGTCACGTGCTGGCTGAAAGCTAGCACGGCTTCATCCGTACCTGTTGATATCAGCCATCAACTCATTACATTTTGGGAAACTAAATACATCGTATGGTGCCAGGTCTGGACTATATGGGGATGGGTCACTCGTAGCTCTACTTTTTGAGAAGCCAAAAATAACTTTATCTTGTTCGCGGTGTGCGCGTTGTCATGGTGCAATAGGATGGGACTTTTTGGTCTATTTGCCGTAACATTTTTCGAAGAACAAATGGTGATGTACCACTCAGCATTAACTGTCTTTTGTTAATCAAGATAGATTATGCAGACAAGACTAGTCTTGGGAAAAAAGTCTGTCTCAACTTTGTTGGTTTCGAACACCCATAGTTACAGAAGACTGTTGCTTTCTCTCCGGCATGTAACAATACATCCATGGTACATCTCCTGTGCAAACGATACACACAGCACTTGAACGTGTGATCGTACTTTGACAACATTTTTTACATCAATCAACACGAGTCCATTTATGTTCTGGGGTGAGTTCATGAGGAATTCAGCAGCAACTAAGTTGTAACTTATAAATGATGATATAAGATTTTTTTAATTTAGCTCATACCACTCCCCGAATATCCTCGAATCTCCTCATAGGTGATCCGCCTGTTTGCTTCAATTAGTTGCCTGACAGTAGCTACATGTTGCTCAGTGATCGCAGTCGAGGGCCGACCTTCACGAATTTCATCATGGAGAAACACGGCCTCGGTCAAATTCTGCGTACCGACGCATTTATTTGAGATAATCATCTTTATACCATGGTTTTAATATGCTGGCGCTGAGTCGCATGCATCGGCAATTTTGTTCAATGTTAAAGGGGGTGTTGCCACAGAGGTGACACTTTACCACCTTCACACGACACGTTAAGGGTTGTTCAGCAATCAACCGAGTGCGTGTCGCAGGGGGCTGCGGGTAGTAAACAAAGATGCTCCACTGGCGCCGGGCTTGGAAGAGTAACGAAAAAGCGTGAGACGTGTGACATTCCACTCCAGCTTAAGTGGCGGTTGCGGGCGGGAATATTGTTTTAAACCCTCGCGCAAATGAGGGGCGCTTAAACTGTGGGGCTTTTAGCAGACTGTTTGCGGGCGTTGTCACTCTCAGAATGGCGGCGTAACCTAGCGCTAGGGAACTATTATGATATTCTTGTTTATTTTATATTATTGCGTTCTTTTTTTAGGCTTGTCTAAGATTAAACAAAATATTAGTTTATTTTGAACTAAAACTATTATTAACTATTGTATCGTACAACAGGATCGGTGGGCCCTGCGACACAAACTTCAAACACGGGTATGTACGGCCCTGCTCGATAGATACGAATATCGGGAAACGACTCACCTGGGCGCTCCCTGAATATGCTGAAGGAAGTCATTAGTCAGTCTGTACAAGTCAAGGGATTGGGGTTCCCCAAGGGTTTAGACTAATATACTCAACAAAAGGGAAAATGATATTTTGATATTAATGCAATAACTAGGGGAATACGTGTGTCCGTCGTGACCACGCCTCCTGTTCACGCACACCGCGAGTGGAAGGCAGCGCCCTGGGTTTTCGCTGCAGCCAATTCTTCCGATCTCGACACCTCGAACCGAAACACTTAACTTTTCACTACTTTAGTACAACATCAAACGTTTTACACGACCATTTTCCCTGCGGCGAAACGTGTTACTTATTCACGGCACCGGCCATCTTAATAGTTTAAAAATAAGCGTCACATCCGTCAAACAAAAAAAGTACTCGTTTGATTAAAATAAATTAATAATTTAATAAGAAAATAATCGGAACATCCGTCAGAATCAAAAATCTGAGTTACTCCCTAGTCGCACCTAAAGAAGTTTTACTTCAAATACATGAAAGTATAATACTTATTTATCATAATTTTTGATGTCTATGTTGAACACTCGTCATCATAGAGATACTATTGAACAGCAATGCAGAGAAAATTATATTAAATGCTGATACGGACCTCCATGTTTTGGGAGCTCCGACGTACCTTTTATTTTGTTAAGTAAGCAAAGCGCCCTTGTCAACGTCTCCTAGAGGGAACGCGGGGCGGACAGTGGGGGCGGGCACCGGCGGGCACTGGCGGGCACACGACATATCCGCGGGATTCGCGAAAGGGTTTGAAGGCGGATCTAGGGATTCAGGTCATTTCAAATGCAGGCTCTTTTACTTAGCCGCGAAAGAAAACAAAAAGAAAAAGAAAAAACGTCACACACAATCACAAGAAAGTTATGTATCGTAGTAAAAAACAAGGTTTTTAAATTCCTATCAAATTTCTTTCTTTTCGATCCAAGCTCTATTATGTGGATTTGACAAACGCCTTGAACTCTTAATAGTCCCTAGAACCACTCCAGTGTCGTGAATAATAGTAGAAATAGCAGGGAAAACAAGCAAACTAAAAATGGTTCCTCGTTTGCGATAAAAATATGAGAGTAAGTATCACATATAACTATTTGAAGCCAACACCACCGCGCTAGCATTGCATCCCCAAACTTAGTGAAACGTGTCTTTAGGTACCGATATATTAATATTAGTTTGGATAAACCTTCCGTCAAATTTTACATTAAACGGATTACCCGTAAACGGCTGTTATGATTTGATCGGCCGAAACTTGCGGAGGTGACAGTGCGGGTTCGTCTCCCCCTGGGCTGTTGTATTAGGCTGCCGGATACGGTTCGGCCGGACCCCAATTTTGTAATAATAGTTAATTTTGTCGTGTTCCGGACGCAAACTACAAGCGTCAATAGAGTCCAAAGTAATCGACGCGATTGTCAGATTTATTTAAGTAGCTATTCCTTTTTACAAAGTTACGAATGCTATAAATCCCTGTTAAGGAAGACAACAAAAGAACAAATTTTAGATTTATTTTAGTCATGCATCCAACTTTGTCGTGGGGTTGGGGGTCATAATATATGTTTTGCGGTGTATAATAGGCAGCAGTTTCCTCTCATGATAGAGGCCTACTGCATATGCCATCGTGCCGCCGCGGAACGGCTTGAAGCAGAACATCAGAAGGCTGAGGCCTTAATGCCTTACATTCACACAAATATTTAATGTGTGCGAGTGTCTGTGTGGCTTTGTTGGGACGCAACTTGTAACTCATTATTGATCGATAAATATACCTATGTATTATGTGCACAAGGATACAGGGAAGTCAAATCGGAATTGTTCAAATTAAATTAATTATAATAACATTTATATTTACCTAATGTGGTCAGAAGTTTCCGAGTGGCGTGCGGGGCGCGCGAAGAACTAATGACCGCAATCAAATTTATTAACATTATAATTAAATTAATGTTTGGCCATAAAGGTGAGCCGAATGTAAATCACTCTAATATTATAATTGGTGACGATTTAAATTTTGTGTAATCAATTCAATTAAGCAGACCGTGCTTGCAATCAGAATTTTTGTGTAGCTCTGATTGCAAGCACGGTCTGCTTAATTAAATTAATTATAATAACATTTATATTTACCTAATGTGGTCAGAAGTTTCCGAGTGGCGTGCGGGGCGCGCGAAGAACTAATGACCGCAATCAAATTTATTAACATTATAATTAAATTAATGTTTGGCCATAAAGGTGAGCCGAATGTAAATCACTCTAATATTATAATTGGTGACGATTTAAATTTTGTGTAATCAATTCAATTAAGCAGACCGTGCTTGCAATCAGAATTTTTGTGTAGCTCTGATTGACCTCGTTTTGATTTTACGAAAATATTCCGGTGTATTTTACTAAAAAATTAGACAGGATAGCTTTAGATTAAGATAGCTAGACGGTTCAGATGAATATGCGAGGATAGAAAATAATCTAAAGTTACCATAGCGCAGTGACTTCCGGATTACAACTATTACATGATCATGTCTTCTACGCACTCACCTAGAGGGATGAATCGTGATTGAACCAAACCGACATGGTAACAGAGTACAAAGTCAAGCTAATAAGTCTGCATCACACGGCCCCATACACCCGCGAAGGATATATCAGATCTGCCAGACTTTAATTTTGTACAATTTACTAGCATTGTGTCGCAAACGTACTTACAGAGTATGCGGTCCATAGAGGCCTGGGGGCTCATATTGCGGCAGAAACATTTAGTACAATAGGGAAATATTATGAAGCCGCGCTAGAGAACAGGGAATATTGTAATGTATTTCATTTAACTTGGATTACAATAAAGCTGTAGTCTCATTTAAGTCTGAAGGTAACGCAGCGACGATAGCTCAGTGGTTAGGAATTCGATGTCACACTCAGGAGGCCCCGGGATACTTCAAGGCACTGCCACCACAAGCCTATAAATGTCCCACTGTTGCTCAAGTGCGGATTAGAAGACTTCACATGCCCTCGAGAACATTATGGACATTTGTCAGGCGTGCAAGTTTCTTCACAATTTTTCCTCATAATTTAGAAGAGACATTGGTGCGTGCTGCTTGAATTTGAACCGACACCCCCTCGAGTGAGAACGGAGCTTAATAACCACTGAGCTCACAAATCATAGAGAGCGAACTACTAATTGCACATCTTGTCACTTCGATTTGGTTCTCAAATCAATTGGAGGATGGATGATATAATAGGTACTGAGCGCACTGGGATGCATCGGGATTGCAAGGTAGGTAGGTCTAGGTACGTCCCGTGCGTTGACCACACAGCCGGATAATAGGCCGGCTATTAAGCCTGTAATAGATCTGGTAATTGGCTGTGGCCCATTAGCGGACAACTACAGGGAACCAGTTCCGCGGCCAGGTCTCCTGTGTCTCCGCCAACATCGACTAGATAATAATGTTTCATACGGGTTCGAGCTGATGCAGCTTTCCAGCTGAACTTGCTACCGTCCCTACCGCAAGCCGCAATGGGAGGCCATCGTGCACCACGCTGGCCGAGTGCGGATTGGCCGATGACATTAAACTTATAACAGACTATAATATATGGCATAGACAGGTTTGCATATGGCCTATTGAACACTATGGTGAACTCTATGGCATGCCGGTTTCCTCACGATGTTTTACATCACCGTTACAGATGGTGATATTGATTGATTTTCTAAAACGCACATAATTTATATAGGTCATAAGGCCGCGGCGCTTGGATTTGAACCCAAATGCCCCCGAGTGGGAGGCTTCGATACACTGATAGCACTCGATGTTCAATACTGTCCCCGGGAGCGCAGCAAGTTTAACTTGCCCTCACTTTAACACGTTGCCTGCAGCCGTTCCCAAAGTGACTTGACTCAGTCCGCAGTTGCTTCACATCGAAGCCGCAGGGCTTTGAGCACTTAAGCGCAATGTTAGCGATGACATTTAATCAGTTGAGGTAGCAGAGGATAATAAGAACATTTAAGGAATTGGTGAGATATTTAGTTTGTCTTATAACAACACATAGCATGTCAACTAAATCTAAAAAGGGGAGACTTGCGTCCGTTTTTTTGTCAGCAAAAAATAAACGTATTTTGTATAAAGAAAATACAATGAAATCACCGCTTGCGTGTGGACAATGTTTTAAATATTTAAATACTGCATATTTATTGTCGGACTGGCGACGGAACGGACTTAATGTGGAGTGTCTCGCAAGGAGTGAGACTGCTTGCACGCTTCACTCGTGTAATTGATGGCAGATAAGAACAAAATGAGGCGGCGAGCAACACTATGTAAAGCTCACCATAGCGAACGGCAAAGTAGCCTGTTAATGATATATTTCCACTTGTAACCATAAAACCTTACACTAGTAATTACTTTACCGTACCTTACATTAAAAAGTAATGATAGTAATCCAAGGTACTTTTGTACAACGTTTACATACATCGTCTGCGAAACCTTGATGTGGGGGATATGTCGTGGTTACAATGGTATACAATTTGTAGGTCATGTTTACCGCGTCAATATGCAGAAAATAATTAATGAGATTCACAGCGCTCAACCCGTGTAACATGAAATAAACAAACCCATTTTTATTGAATATTCGTTCGAGCCAAAGTCACACGTGGAAGTCGAACAAACAACCCCCGGCTTGTCGACTTGAGCGCAGCCTGTAGGGTTCGCACAACCAAAAAACGTCATCATCCGTTCTCATCAAAGTCGGTTTCCGTTCCGAATTTCGTTTTTCAAATGTTTTATTAATACCAAATATTATTCACCTAGATTCTAATTAAAGATACAATTATATGTTCATTTTGATATTTTACTAGTACATCAGGTCAGTGTAGTGAGTACCTATGTAAATAAGTAATTAAGTTAAGTAAGAAAAATTTCGTTCTCACAGTCCGCGGCGTACCGAGCCTAGAAGAACAAGGTAAGCCCATTTAAGGGCCTCTACAGCCCACGACCTCCCCCCTCAGGGCTCGTGAGACCCAGATTGGGTTCAGTTTACCCTCCCCTTTTCAGGTAAGCCCGGCTTTTTGGTTGATGTGAACGTCTCGCCACAGTTCAGTGTGTGTGAGCATCTCATAGAAATACCTCCCATAGTACAGTGAAAGGAGGCAATATTGCAGATTTTAATCTATATTTTGTGAGCGAAACGCTGAAGCAATAACAGCATTAAATCACGCACGTGACACGTGACGCCGCGTGACGCGCGCGGCCGTGACGCAGACGTGACGCGGGCGGGGCCGCGCGTGACGACGCGTGAAAACACATAACTTGAGCGTTATCAGAGAGCCACTCCAATGAAAACGATTTGTTTTGTTTACACGGAGCACTCCCGGTGATGGATTAAATTGGATCTGGAGAGATCATTTATAAAGTTCCCGTGTATAGATACGAGTAGGTGTGTCGCGCCGCGGAGAGCTCGGATATGCATCCTTCTCGTCTTAAGCTGCTTGATAGTACGTATTTTAGACTGAAAACAACTATTTCTGGATATTATAGAATTATTATGTACTAACATTCCCCGCGCGATGTCGGTTTCCGCGCAGAAGTACCTCAACCATCAAGGCATGTTTTAAAATATATAATAAGTATAGCCTTTATAGCCATCTCCGGCTAGGGCTCCGGCATTGGGGTTTTCTAACTTGGAGTGCCCATCAGCTCGGAGTCTGGATTTGTGCCGGTGTATGGCACTAGGCTCTGGTGAAAAGTAGGTGTATTACACACTTGTGACTGCCTCTTAGGCGAAAATACTGTTTTTTAACCACTCCTATCCTTTGTCACCCTCCTAGCCTTGAACTCTATCTATGCAAAATGTATTTCTATCCATTTCCCGTTAGGAGAAGACGGACAACCCAACTTATCAACTCACGCTCATTTATATATTAAGTTTTAAAGAAATTAGTATAAATATGTTTAATTATTTGTAAATAACAAACCATTAAGCGCTGTAAAAAGCTTTATGTTGTTTGCAGATTTATCGCAGCGGAGCGGGCGCGGGCGGCCCGCATTCTTGCCCGCGCGAACAATGTGTTCGGAATTCGATAACAGTATTGAATTTCAGAACAATAACACAAATAGTTCGTGTATTGAATTTCAGCTGTAATGTTCAGCGTGACAATGGGCCGCTCCGAGCGCGCGTCGCCGCGGCAGCGAGGGACGAGTGACGAGCTTATGTTTCGTATCGATAAGATTTAGCAAATTTTTTTATTGTAACTAAGTTTAATACATGTTGAACTAAGGTGAATGTAATTTTAGAAACTGTAAGGGAAAAATAATTAAAAAGAAACACACACAGGTTCACATAAGTGAGATTCGGCAACACCCACACCAAAAGATGGAACGTACTTACAGCATAGTAGCGTTATGTACCGACACATAGCATAGGTACCGACAACCTTACCGTTCGACGGCTGAGCAGAGAGTGTGTTGTGTGGTTGGCTGTGTATGGCTTTATATAGGCACGGTCGGGTAGTTGACCGCTTAATGAGGGTAGTCGCTAACACGGCCTCTCCTGACCGTGCGCCGTCCTCGGCTGCACTTGGCACATCTTCTTCAGGAGCACTGGCAGACAAGGCAAGGGCACCGCGACCGCCTAGCGCACCTTAAACATGACGCATCACGTGCGCCCGTCCGACGATGCATCTTGTGCAGAAAGGGAAACATGGTGACCAATCACCCACCCGACTGCACTATAAGCAGACACGGGTATTCCCACTATTCCCATCATTCGTAACCATCTCTTGTGAGCTGGCCGTCATCGATGTTTACTCGTAAACCATCACCATCACAAGAACACATAAGACATCATATGAGGATTTGCATAGGTAGTAAAATACTGTGTAGTCAGAAGCTAAATGAAAACAATATGAAGTTTCGAACTATACTGTACAGCACTATTAGTTGAACTGAAACATAAGAACCAGTACCACGGGCGCAAGCGTGCACTCAAGCGCCCGATAATAAAGGTCCCAGTAGCTATTTAAGCCGAAAACAAACAAAAAGAACACTTAGCTTCAGACTCATGGATGACATAACACAAACATACACAACATATGGACAACAATAAAAATACAAGGCATTGCGAATGATAGCATTCCGGACTACCATCAAACGCACTGCAATGCATCAATTAAAAAGGGGAGATGCCACGTTATCTCGTCTCCACTTCAGACACTTCTGACTTTAGGATTTTGAACTTATTTAATGTTGTGTCGAAAAATCAGCAGCGATGTCGCACACATGGCCTAAACTGCGCAATTCAAGGCACAAGTACGACACTTTTACAATGGTTAGCCCGTTCACAGAACGTCTAACAAAGTAGCTCGCTGTTGTCGCTAATGCTCACCGATACAATGAACACCACCGACACAACGCCTACACAGTATGAGAAGTAAGATCCGGCCGAATCCACCTCAAATCATACTGCTAAGAGCGGGAAGTAAAGCATAGAAATGCCCACCTCGAACCGTTCAATTAAAGTGGGAAGTAAAGCACCAAAAGGTGCCCACCTCTAACCAACACGTGCGGGAAGTAAAGCATAAAGATGCCCACCTCTGACCGTACAGTTAAAGTTTAAAGTGGGAAGTAAAGCACAAAAATGTGCCCACCTCTACCGATACGTGCGGGAAGTAAAGCATAAAGATGCCCACCTCTGACCGTACAGTTAAAGTTTAAAGTGGGAAGTAAAGCACAAAAATGTGCCCACCTCTACCGATACGTGCGGGAAGTAAAGCATAAAGATGCCCACCTCTAACCGTACAGTTATAGTTTAAAGTGGGAAGTAAAGCACAAAAATGTGCCCACCTCTACCGATACGTGCCCGCGGCGTAGACACGGCACACGCGCCCCGGGCAGCACCCGCGGCGCAGACAGCACACGCGCTCCGGGCAGCACCCGCGGCGCAGACAGCACACGTGTTAAGGACACGTCCGCAGAGCAGAGCCCACACGTGTCAGGGACACGTCTAAAGAGCTCATTTTTGCGGTGCGTGCGCAACAAGAACTAGTCAGCTTAGTTCTCCGCCTTTTCACTGTGAAGAGTGATCGATATACACGCACACACAATCACATCAGGCCTGGATACATTTTCTGAAACATATTCAGAAGCGTAAGCTCACTTTCAAAGAATGCGGTGCAATGCAGGGCACCCTGTATTAAGCTGCGGCCTATGTTGTTTTACCACGTGCACCACTAAGCAGTTTAAACTCATATCGGTAACACTTAAGCTACGCGGTATGAACCCCTCATGCCAGGGTCGAGCTTCCCAGCGGACTGAGAATGACTAGTGCTTCAATTTTGTGCCGACTCGGCCTAACCTGACCGTGAATAATAACGCGAGCGACTGCGATGTACTCGTGAACCAGTTACCTATGTCGCGCGAGTGAGTCTGTCACAACGCGAACACGAACGATTTCTACTATAACGTGACTTTGAATGAGTTATAACATAGCGCGAACGCGTGGCGATCGTGAAACACGCCTATGGTCTTGTCGATATTCACTGTGACGGCTACGACGGCTACGTCTAACCCCAGAGCGAGGCGGCGTCATAACATTCTTATTTGAAACCAACGGCTGTTTGCGTAGGTATCAAGGCAATTGTGAGCAAACAAGTCGAATCCCGCGAGACCAAGTAGTTGGCGCACTTGCTTCACGTTTTTCGTGGGCACGGTCTCACCTGACCCTCCAATTTGTGGAAACAAGCACTTCACAGGCTACACAATTAACACAACACAAGCACAGTACTTAGTAATTCGTAAGAAACGGCTTTGTTATTTAGTTTTCCATCAATAGTGGACAAATGCGTTCTTTATCCTCACTTCTGATTTTAGAAACTGTAAGGGAAAAATAATTAAAAAGAAACACACACAGGTTCACATAAGTGAGATTCGGCAACACCCACACCAAAAGATGGAACGTACTTACAGCATAGTAGCGTTATGTACCGACACATAGCATAGGTACCGACAACCTTACCGTTCGACGGCTGAGCAGAGAGTGTGTTGTGTGGTTGGCTGTGTATGGCTTTATATAGGCACGGTCGACCGCTTAATGAGGGTAGTCGCTAACAGTAACATGATTTCCGCGTCATTTTCCCTGCAACCATTATTGGCATCATACATGAATTGAGAGGCACAATGCAATCGTTAATTAGACTGTAATGTATGATGCGACCGGCCGCCGCGCCGCCCGCGGTGAGCGGGTGCCCCGGGAGGCACGCCCCCGATAACCTCAGCTCACGGATGATCCCTTCTAAACTATTTGCATGCCATTCTCCGCCCTGATTGCGAGGGCTCGGGCCGCCGCCGGCAGTTATAAGCAACACATCGATTTGTCACAAGAATGTGTTCCAACAGCAGGATATAGTCAGGCAGTTATACCTTGTAGTAAAACTCTTTGTCTGTTTACTTGACTAATTAACTTAAGTTTGAATGAAGGGTTGTTATCTACGTAGGTATTTTGTAGTGATTCATATTATATTTTTTGTGTTTGAAAAGTTGTAATTCATGATGATGAACTTGATAAATTAAAAAGTTCAGTGTTTAATTTGGGATGTTTCACGAGTAAACACTTTTATTCTTTAAATGTTCTGATAATATTTGTTTCTGCGCTTACACAGTGGAGATTGGTACTCATGCTATTTATTCGGGGTAGGTACTCCACTGGATAATTTTTGGCATAATAAAACATTAAAAAAGTATTGGCATATTATTTTCATGATTAATAGGTACAAGAGTTACCAATCCATTTTGAATTGTCTGCGTTAATTCAGCGAAGCAGACTGTGTTTTGTTATTTGTTTAATTAACTCTTGTTTGTAGCCTGTTCAAGTAGACACAGACACGCAACAACGGTCGTTGCCGCCGGCCGGACATATTGATCAAAGGTTTTGGAAATATTCTTAACGATGCGTGACATTCAGCGCAGAATAAAGTTTTATTTGGCGTTCCCTTTGATTTACAGCTGAGAGCCCTCGGCGCGTCGGCGCGTCTGCGCGTTTATTGGAATATTGAATTCCTATTCATTTTCGCGGCATTTGATTTGAATGACAGGCCCAAGTTCTATGTAACCGGGAGGCGCTCAGTCGTTTGACTCGTTAAAAAACTACTTATCGGTCACGTTCTCGCCGTTCACGCGGCCGAGGACCTGACAAAGTCCGGCTCGAGCCGCAAGCAGACTCACCTCCGTGCTTAATGCTCATATGTGTTACATGATCATTATCCTATTTGTCACTGTCTATGCCAACTGTCAACATTGATAGACAGTGACAGTGACACTGCAGTTCGGGCTGGTCAGTATATAAGTTGACAGCGGTCGGTCGCCTGACACATATTGGAACGTGACTTCGTTGAGCAAGGGCTAACAGTTACAGTATTGAGTGTCTTAAGTACCGTGTTGTTGTTGTTAAGCTAAATGTGAAATAAACCTATATATATCGATAAACGGCAGTTTGAAATTCACGTCACAGAGAAGAGTCCGTCACATCTCAGAAGTGGGATCGACGTAAAAATATATTTTTACTTACCACGCTGTGCTCGACCATCATCGTAATTAATAAACTGAACGTCATTTGAAAGTGATAACAATTGGTGACTTCGTTACAAAGTGTAAGTACAATTATTTTGATATTATTACCTACCCACAATATAATTTTTTTTTTCTTTCTCTTTTTGATAAAAATGTTTATTTTAACGTAAAAAGTGAAAATAAACCGTTACGAGCGTGAACTAGTTACTGGTTAATGTCGTAATTATCATATTTTCACGCCCTAAACCGTATATCGTTGGATATTTTTGGATTAATTTTATGAAGTATTATTTTTATTATCGATACTTTATTAAATTTTCTCCTTACTTCTTTCACTCTCTATTTTGTTTATTTTAACGTAAAAAGTGAAAATAAACCGTTACGAGCGTGGACTAGTTATCGGTTGATGTCGTAATTATCATATTTTCACGCCCTAAACCGTATATCGTTGGATACTTTTGGATTAATTATAAGAAGTATTATTTTTAATATCGATACTACCCTCTTTATTAAATTTTTTCCTTACTTTTTCACTCTCTATTTTAAATACCCACTAGACCTATACTATCACTATTGATACTATTCTTGTGATCGCTTATTATGAAAGTAAGGATGATATTCGCTAATCAGTCGAGACACTAGTACAGACTATGGCCCTTCTATAAGATATCTCACATCGATCGTTTCGAGTTCCAGAGAATGAGTGACAACAATTCAGAACCTAATCAGCGAGGTGAACATAACCGACACCGCCCTTCAGGGCGATCGCGTTATGATGAACCGGCTACACGTCAGAGTCAAGAGCGACGAGAAAGCTCGCGGCGCAGTCGCAGCATTATGCGCCGCGACGATGAATCCTCACGAAGACGACGTACGCGTAGCAGGAGCCCAGAGCGTGACGTTGGTCATGCTATCCGACGCAGCAGAAGCATCAACAGCAGGCGGTCGTCACGGGAACGTCAGCGTCAGCTGTCCCAGACAAGAGGAAGGCTTTATGAATTGGAAAAGGAGGTACGTAAGGAGCGCGACAAACTCACTGAGCAGGATAAGTCTTACAGAAGGTCACCAAGGCCTGGGCCTAGCAGGTGTAGAGAGATGCCGCGCGGTTCTCGTGATCGCTCATTAGTCACGCCAACTAAAAGATACTCAGCGAATTATAGCGATAACGAGACCGTCGCTAAGAAACGTAGAGTATCGATGGATTTGTTTGAAGAACTAGTAAGGGCATTAAAGTCTAAGGCGGGAAATAGTGAGGTGTTTTCCAGTTCAGCACTAAATAATGTAATCCCCGAATTCGACCCAATGTTGAAAGAACAGACGATCAACATTTGGCTCGACAAGGTTGATGAATGTTCAGAAATTTATAGCTGGAGTGATAAACAAACAGCTCACTATGCCCTACCAAAACTCACTGGGCTTGCTAAGACCTGGTACCAGGGCTTGCCCTCTATTAAGCATACGTGGACTAAATGGAAATCTATGTTAAGAGAGTCATTCCCGGCAACCGAAAATTACGCGGAATTGTTAACCGATATGCTTAATAGAAGAGTGCGCCCTGGAGAATCGTTTGAATTATATTATTTTGCAAAGGTCAATATGTTGAATAGATGTAAAATATTTGGAAAGCAAGCAGTGGATTGTCTACTTTATGGGGTTGAAGATAGAGGTGTTCGCGTAGGGGCTCAGGCAGCCGAATTCGATAAGCCCGAGGACGTACTGGAATTCTTGAAAACGATTAAATCTCAAGGCCGTTACGTAGTAGAATATAATAGGGATTTAAATCAAGAAAAGCGACAAAACCCCATGATGTTAAGCAATTTACCAAAATTTACCGACAACCGTGCATCAAGGAGTGGTGACATACCGAGGGAACCTGTTAAGTGTTTTAACTGCCAGACTGTCGGGCACCCTAGTTACAAATGTCCGAAACCACTCTTAAAGTGCACTCATTGTAATTATTTAGGCCACGAGTCCTCAAATTGTACAAAACCAAAAGGTATATCTAACCCGGGCTCATAAAAACTGAGGCGGTAGTAGCGATAGATAAAATATTTCCTTGGTTCAGTTTCGACGCTGCTGCTTGCTCTTCAAGCGAAGACAATGATAGCGATCATGATTAATCCATCTTATTTAAAAAGTTATTAATTAAAACAAGAGTAGGCTATTGAGTAAGTGAGGGTGTCTTGGAGCCGGGCAAGAGCTGGCGTATGAACTCGCCGCCCATGAGTGGCTCTGAGCACCGCAGTCATCAATGAATCTATGAAATCAATATATGTGCGGAAAATGTAATTTCTGGTAGGCTATTGAGTAAGTGAGGGTGTCTTGGAGCCGGGCAAGAGCTGGCGTATGAACTCGCCGCCCATGAGTGGCTCTGAGCACCGCAGTCATCAATGAATCTATGAAATCAATATATGTGCGGAAAATGTAATTTCTGGTAAGCTATTGAGTAAGTGAGGGTGTCTTGGAGCCGGGCAAGAGCTGGCGTATGAACTCGCCGCCCATGAGTGGCTCTGGGCACCGCAGTCATCAATGAATCTATGAAAGATTGACTCTTTCATCATTAAAATGGAAGTATAAGTTGTGAGGGTGTTCTGCTGCCGGGCAGGAGTTGGCGTATGAACTCGCCGCCCATGAGTGGCTCAGACATCGATGTTGTGTGGTGTGATGGTGAAGGAAGTAACCCTCACTCCATACAACTATAGAACGGATTAACTAATTATATGCGAATGTGAAATATTATAAGGAACTTGATATGATACAACCGCAGTGATTTATTAGCTATAAATTAAAAATATTAAATGTATTTTGAATTAACATAGGTATTTATGCATTGGTATTTTGATTAAGTACGAACATATATTATATAAATTTGTTAAAATAGTGTGTAAATTATTAAAATAATGTAGAAATAAATTGGAACTCGGACAGAGCCTAACTTTACAGCAACTTAAAAAAAAAATGTATTTAAATTTAAGGAATTAATTATATTTTATTCTCTTCTTTTTATGTATATTAACATGCTTTTATTAGGTCCACTTGTATGTAACTCACAATGTAAGGGAATCTAAGACATTTTCCAAGGATCGTAGCGTAATGAAAATTGGCAGCTGTATGTACCTCTGAAACACATACAGTAATATGGTACTGTCGAACTGATCTGATGATGGAGCCGGAAGATATTAACTGGAACTTCATGATGGGATATCGTATCATAGTCGTGTTTGCACTTGTGGTAAGGTCTTATAATGAACTTTGACCACGATTAGGTTTCAAGGTCTGATGATGAAGCCGGAAGATAGGCACTGGTATTCAATGATGGAATATCGTATCATAGTCGTGTTTGCACTTGTGGTAAAGTCTTGTAATGAACTTTGACCACGATTAGGTTTCAAGGTCTCATGACTTCTTTTTTTAGTTGGTTTTTTTTTATAAGAGCGTGTTTTTTTTAGTTTTTAAACTATTAATTTTTTAATGAGTTGTACATTACAATTTTGATCATCTCATAATTATAATTATTAATTATTATTGACTTATTGATAAATGTTGTTAAAATGATTAGTTTAATTCCGAAAGTTGAACAAAGGGACTCGTTCCTACAGGATGGCCGACTGTTACATGATCATTATCCTATTTGTCACTGTCTATGCCAACTGTCAACATTGATAGACAGTGACAGTGACACTGCAGTTCGGGCTGGTCAGTATATAAGTTGACAGCGGTCGGTCGCCTGACACATATTGGAACGAGACTTCGTTGAGCAAGGGCTAACAGTTACAGTATTGAGTGTCTTAAGTACCGTGTTGTTGTTGTTAAGCTAAATGTGAAATAAACCTATATATATCGATAAACGGCAGTTTGAAATTCACGTCACAGAGAAGAGTCCGTCACATATGCATAGACGCTGATGTCTTCGCATTTGTAACCTCTTATTTTGTTCATCACACTCGCAGTACTCTTATTTCTTATGACGTTATCACGTAAAATTATCGTCCGAAAATCGACTTTACAGAAAACCTTTTTTTTTAATAAGTTTTGTCCCACCAGCAGTCTGGCCACCGTGGGTGATGGTAACCGTCGCCTACGGACTCGAGCGACACCAGCGGGGTCGCCACACCGTCGCCGGCCCCGAGGGAGAGCTCTTCGCTAAACAAGGGATACAATTTTAACTTCAAACGCCTATTCTCACTCATTTTTTTGTCTTGGCAAACAGCGCTGGCGGCCCACTGACCCTCGGTAATAGGGTCGAGGAGGCAGGCGTCCCCCGAGATATCGCAACCGAATGAAAACGTGCTCTTTGATTCAACTCCCAGTTTGTTTTGGCTTCCTGCGCAAGCGGACGATTTGTCAAAAGGGTTGTTTAATTATACACCCAGGTATTCCCTAGGCGGAGCGTGGAGCGACTACCAGCGGTGGGAAGAGGGCCGTGAGCAATAATGATAGTAAGAAGCGTACTTTATAAACATTTTTACGACAAACAATACAAACAAGAAGTAGACGAAATCAAACACCACGTGATATTCGTGAGATTAGGCGACACGGCGCGTCTGGCGGAGTCGCGCGGCGGCCAGCGGTATGGGTATGTTTGAATGCCGGCACATTGCCTGTTATAGTCAAAGATTATAGAAGTTATATATGTAGTGTAAACTTTTGAGTTTAACTTTAACCTTTAACCTGAGCCTTACCTTTAGTTCTAATGTTTTGTCAAAATCAAAGTCAAATAATTTATTTCCTCCTTAATGTTCTCCAAGGCTTTTGAAGTCTACGGATCCGCATTCAGCCAGTGCGGTGGACTGCCCCGGCCTAATCCCTCTCACTCCATGAGGAGGCTCGCGCCCAACAGACGAATAAAGAAAGGATTGTGGAGCTAAGCTTTCGAAGCTCATTCCTCCTCAGTTTAAGTAACCGCTGAACATTAACATGAGCTTCAATCTGAGATCCAACACCTAAATCACATTTTCAATGTCTCGCGTGTTAAAACTTTCAGCTTAGTATTTTCTGGTGTCCCTCACGTACTCGTATCTCGGTGAACAGTCTGTTACAATATTCAAGGCAGATGTCGATGGCCGTGTCGAGTGTCGGCGCGCGGCGCGGGCGAGCGGCGCGGGCGCGCGGGCGGTGCGAGCGAACGGAGGCGAGACTCGTTGTGGCCGAAACTAATTGCGGTGTCGACGCTATAATTCAATGATTGTATCTCAAGCACGACCGCCCGACGCTGCTCGTGACGCGGCTCAGTTTACAAGCTGAATTACGATGTTACTTCGTCAACGACTATTTGGAAACTTTAGACATTGAGGTTGGAACGCACGCAGTGAAACTGTGATTACGTTTTAACCGACGATATTTTTGGACAAGTATAATTTTAACTTGGTAGATACATTTTGGGTATTTCATTGTAAAATTGATATGTTTATGAATTCCTTATATTAAAATAATAATTACAACGATAACTAGAGAACATCAAACCTGTTACAACTGATATCATCTAGTTAAGACAGATTTTGGAAAATTTGGCCTAAATGCCGAAACTAGAATTAACAAAATGCCCACCTTAGATAGTCAGTTCTACTTTTGGCAATGCCTACATCTGGAAAGAAACAATGAATTTAAGTCTGCATGTGTAATAATACAGTTTGTCAAATAGGGTCTTCAATGGCAAAATTACAAGCGATGTCAACCAAATTATACGATAAAAGCCATTAGCACTCGAAGACAAAACGATAATTTAATTATGAAACACCTCACGCACCGCTCCGCCGCAGGTTAATGAACCTTTATTTGTGAAAGTCGTGAACTGAATCAGATACGTGAGGATTTCTAATTAATTTGGCTGCAGCGGGGCCGGGCCGCGGGGCGCGGGGCGCGGGGCGACGGCGTTGAGGGATTTGTTTGGGAGCCGTGCAGGCCTCAGGTGGGCAGGCGGCGAGTGACCTTCAGGCTGGTTGACGGCATTCGTCGGTACAAAAGTAAACTAGCCAAAGTGTTATTTTGGCAGTTTTTACATGACATCAATATCTTGACACAACGCATACTGTGGCAAAATATTGTATCTGTGGCATTTAAAATGTAAATGTTAATATTACAAATCGTTTCTCTGCATCACTGAAGAAAGTAAAAATTCTACAAAGGTAAACTAATTTATGTGAGATTAGTTTACTTAGTTTACTGCCTAAATGACACTTTGGCTAGTTGACTTTTGTACCGACGAATTTATGTCGCGCCGATTGAGTTGCAGAGCGAAGACTCTTTATACTATGGTTACGATGACCTTTGATTACATAAATAAAATAATCTATTCAAACAATAAAATGTCTGTAAAATATTCTAGGAATTAGCGGCTAGTCTCCCCGGCCCTTGGACGGCGTTTTGGTATGTAACAATATCTGTTAAGTCAAATTGATGAGCCAAAATCATGTGGTTTTATATTGTTACGAAGGCACAGGGAAGCTAGCGCCATCTAGCGCCGCTGGTGGAACCACTCAGTGAACGCATAGAGAACGTGATATCCCGACTCGATACTAGATGGCGTTAGTGGGCCTGTATTCTCGCGTTTTCGGGAACACGCGGTATCTTTCCAGAATCGTCTAGTACTCGCGACGGCACGTATAAATAGTCGCGGGGAGAGCCGCGAGTTCAGTTCAGTTCGAGCTTTCGAGGCGACTTCGAAGTGAAAACTAGTGATACCGGAGTGAAACAAGTGAAACTTACGACTTGGCTTACGACCTAGGACATCGTTAGTGCTTTGTGTTTGGACCTAGTGCATTGTGTTGGACCTAGTGTTTAGTGTTTGACCTAGTGCTTTGTGTTAGTGCTAGTGAATAAAGTCTTCATTTAGTCAGCAGGTCTTTCTCTCCAAATCAGTCGAACCCTAACACGTAACAACTGGTGTCGGAAGTGAGATTTGGAGATGCCATTGACTCCGAGAGAGGACTTACAGGAGGGCGTCAGGACAAGGGCACAACGAGCTGCGGAGGCCACAACTGGGGACCAAGCTCCGCCCACTGTGGGCCAAGCCCCGCCCACTGACCCTGCCTACCAGGCCCCGCCTACCGAACAGGCCACGCCCACCAGTGGCACCGAAGCTTCTACAGCCCCTCTTCAATTAGGAAGTTTATTTGTATTAATTCGGGAAATGAAGGAATCACAAGATCGCAAGCTCGGTGCTTTACAAAAATCACAAGAGCAACAAAAAGACCTCCAAGAAAAAGCGCTTCGGGCTATAAATGATGTTAGTGACACGGTGATTAAGCTTCGAAAAGATGTCGACATGGTGGAAGAACGAGTTACCGGGTTGGGATTGGATGTGGAAAACATGAAAACCGGCCTCACTGAATTACAGAAGAAAGTAGTGCGCCTTGAAACCACGGGAGTTGCGATGTCTAGTGGAACTACCGTAGTGGCACAAGGACCAAGAGTGAAAGTGCCACCATACGACGGCACTACTTCTTGGAACGCTTATCGTCAGCAATTCCGGACTGTTGCTGCTGCCAACGGATGGACGGAAGAACAATGCCTGACCGCTCTCACTGTTGCGCTCAGAGGGCAAGCTTTGTCGGTCCTGGAAGCACATACAGGAAATGGATTCAAAGACCTGATGGAGGCACTTGAATCCAGATACGGGGAGCGACACCTGGAGCACGTGTTCCGTGCCCAACTGCGTGACAGAGTCCAACGCTCAGGAGAAGGACTACAACAATGGGCGTTGGAAATTGAAAAACTAGTCAGGAAGGCACACCCAGGAGCCGACACCAAGATGGTGGACACGAACATTGTTCAAGCATTTGTCGACGGAATCAAAGACCTGGAGGTCAGAGCTGCAGTGAGGCTTCGTCACCATACCTCGCTAAAGGAAGCATTGGCGCATGCTTTGGAGGTCGAGGCTGTTCGCCATGACATACGGCAGACCCATAAGATCCGCGAGGTCTCTGAGGAAGTCAAGGAGGTTAAGGCTCCTACGAAGAAAGCTTTTGGAGCCATGTGCTACAAGTGCGGCGAGAGGGGCCATCTTCAACTCAACTGCCCGCAGAAGGAGACCCAGATGGCATGGAAGAAAAGGATGGAGGAACAAATAGAGGAGCTGAAGAAGCAAGGGGCTTCGTCCCCTGCCCGGGATCAGGGAAACGAATAAAAGCCAGGACTAAGGGGCGAGTGCTGGCTGACGCGGAGGAAGCCCCGATAACTGTTATCTCCCAGGCATGCAGCGGGAATAGTCTTGTGATTCAGGGGACTATTAACGGGACGGATTGCAAAATGACTCTAGACACAGGAGCCTCTAGAACAATAGTGAACCCAAATCTGGTAAAAGCCGCAAGGGGACACAAGAGGAGAATTAACTGTCGGCTTCTTACTGCCTCCGGTCAGCCAATACCCGTCCTGGGAGAAATGTCAGTTACGATGTATGTAGGGGGGTCCTCATACTCTCATAACGTTATCGTGGCTGAGATTATGGATGATTGCATCTTGGGTTTGGATTTCATGAAGAAACACAACTGCAGAATTAATGTCGCTGACGGAGTTTTCAAGTGTGGTGAAGAAGAAATCTTCATTCTTGGAGGCGCCTGCGGGAAAGTCACATGTGTAAAGAAGATCATCATACCTGGACGAGCGGAAACTCGGGTGCTGGTGAAACTGCCGCCAGCTGGAAAGAAAAAGTCAAACAGATGCGTGTTGATCGAAGACACACCTACCAAGACATCGGCGCAAAAACTGATGACGGCGAGAACCCTTGTTAGTGGAAGCAGTAACGCTGTGGTCAAGGTTTTGAATCTTAGTGATCGCGAGATCTGCGTGAACAAAGGTGACGTCATTGGAAAGTGCGAGGAAGTTGTCTGGATGAAAAAGTGTAGTTCGATGACAGGCATGGACTCAGCAAACAGCAACAACTACGGAATAGTGACTGAGCTACTCGATGACTGCAAGAGTAATCTGACTTATTCGCAGAAAATGAAAGCTAAGAAGTTTTTTCAGCGCTACGCGAATATCTTCTCCAGTCAAGAAGGGGACCTTGGAAGAACGTCGATGGTTCAGCACAGGATAGATACCGGAAGCGAGAGACCAATTCGTCAACGAGCAAGACGGATACCAATTGCAAAGGAAAAAGAAGTTGAAGGCCTTTTGGAGGACATGAGAAAGAATAAGATTATTGAACCGTCTGCAAGTCCGTGGTGCTCACCTGTTGTATTAGTGAAGAAGAAAGATGGTAGCACGAGATTCTGTGTGGACTATAGGCGTCTCAATGATGTCACTAAGAAGGACAGTTACCCGTTACCTCGAATCGACGACACTTTGGATACCTTGAGTGGCATGAAATGGTTCTCGACCCTAGACCTGAAATCTGGATACTGGCAGGTGGAAATTCATCCAAAGGACAAGGAGAAGACAGCTTTCTCGACCGGAAAAGGTTTATGGCAATTTAACGTCATGCCCTTCGGATTGTGCAACGCACCTGCCACATTTGAGCGACTCATGGAGTGTGTACTGGCAGGCTTAGTTGGAGAGGCTTGCTTAGTCTACTTAGATGACGTCATCATTGTCGGCCGTGACTTCGAGGACCATTTGCGAAACTTGGAGCGAGTTTTCACCAAAATAGAGGGAGCCAAATTAAAGTTGAACCCGAAAAAGTGTCGTTTATTCAGGAGTAAGGTCAATTATCTCGGCCATGTTATCTCCAGTGATGGAATCCAGACAGACCCGGAGAAACTGGAAGCAGTTCAAAAATGGCCTACCCCTAAGGACAAAACTGAAGTGCGGGCATTCCTCGGCCTATGCTCATACTACAGGCGTTTTGTTCAGGGATTTTCAGAGATAGCCAAGCCATTACATCGGCTGACAGAAGATAAACGACAATTTAGTTGGGATGAGACTTGTGAAGATTCTTTTCAGAGACTGAAGAAACATCTATGTGAAACACCAATCCTGGGGTATCCACAAACTGAAGGTCGGTTTATAGTCGACACGGATGCAAGCAACACGGCCATCGGAGGGGTGTTATCTCAAAAACAGGGTGAAAGAGAAGTTGTTATTGCATATTTCAGCAAATCTTTATCCAGGCCAGAGAGAAACTACTGTGTGACAAGAAGAGAACTCTTGGCGGTTGTAAAGACGCTACAACATTTCAACAAATATCTCATCGGCAGACCGTTTCTACTGCGAACTGATCATGCAGCCTTGAAGTGGCTACTGCAATTCAAGAACCCAGAAGGTCAAGTAGCTCGATGGATTGAACAGCTCCAGGAGTATGACTTCGAGACGGAACACCGCAGCGGAAAGACGCATGGGAATGCTGACGCACTCTCACGAAGGCCGTGTTCGGAAGACTGCAAACATTGTGTTAAGCAGGAATCTCATGAAGTAACATTAAAATTAACGAGAACAGGTCCTTTGGGTCTCTGGGAGAACGATGCTATGAGGGAGGCTCAAGAAAGAGATGAAGACCTTCGGCACATCATCACATGGAAGAAACGGGGTGACGTAAAACCAATCTGGAGCGAGGTTGCACCCACTGGCGCTGTCACTAAGGCGTACTGGGCGCAATGGGACAGTCTGATACTTCAAAACGGAATACTCTACCGGAAATGGGAGAAGACTAACGGCAGGGAGTTCCATCTTCAGATAATTGTCCCAAGAACGAGAGTACCAGATGTTCTCCGTGAAATACATGATGGCGTATCAGGAGGTCATCTAGGTGTCAAGAGGACGTTAACAAAAGTGCGAGAACGATTCTACTGGTTGCATTGTCGAGATGATGTACAGGATTGGTGCCGCAAATGTACTACCTGCGCTGCTGTAAAAGGACCACAGACCAGGAGCCGTGGGAACCTGCGGTTGTATAACGTCGGTGCACCGTGGGAACGAATAGCAGTTGACGTAGCTGGGCCATTTCCTGTAACGGAATCGGGAAACAAGTATTTTATGGTCGTCATGGACTACTTCACCAAATGGCCCGAAGTGTTCGCCATACCAAACCAAGAAGCTACAACAGTCGCTTCTAAGTTAGTCGAAGAAGTGATATGTCGCTTTGGTGTGCCTCTAGAAATCCATTCTGATCAGGGCAGGAACTTCGAATCGCAAGTATTCCAGGAAGTGTGCAAAATTTTGGGCATGCATAAGACGAGGACCACCGCGTACCATCCACAGTCTGATGGAATGGTTGAGAGGTTTAACCAGACTCTGGAGAGGCATTTGGCGAAAGTGGTAGACGACAAACAAAAGGATTGGGACAAGTATATACCACTCTTCCTTCTGTCGTACCGAACCGCCGAGCATGAGAGCATAAAAGCTACCCCGGCGTATGTCAATTACGGTAGAGAACTACGAATACCAGTAGATCTATTGACAGGAGGGTCACCGGAGGGACCAGAGACCGTACAAGACTATGTTTGCAATTTAAGGGAAAAAATGCGCTATATACACGCCTTGGTACGGGAAAATGGGTTACAGTCAAGTGAGGGCATGAAAACCAGATACGACCGGAAATCGAACACGAGCGGCTTCGAGGAAGGGTCACTGGTGTGGCTGCATAACCCAACTCGCCGGAAAGGAAAATCTCCAAAGTTGCAGACCAAGTGGGACGGTCCATACAAAGTGGTTACCCGACTGAATGATGTGACTTATAGGATTCAAAAGCAACCAAGAGGAGCATTCAAAGTGGTACACATAGACCGTCTGGCGCGTTACCATGGCAGTAACAACGATGCTCGGGACGAGCATCGCTAAGAGGGGAGTGGTGTTACGAAGGCACAGGGAAGCTAGCGCCATCTAGCGCCGCTGGTGGAACCACTCAGTGAACGCATAGACAACGTGATATCCCGACTCGATACTAGATGGCGTTAGTGGGCCTGTATTCTCGCGTTTTCGGGAACACGCGGTATCTTTCCAGAATCGTCTAGTACTCGCGACGGCACGTATAAATAGTCGCGGGGAGAGCCGCGAGTTCAGTTCAGTTCGAGCTTTCGAGGCGACTTCGAAGTGAAAACTAGTGATACCGGAGTGAAACAAGTGAAACTTACGACTTGGCTTACGACCTAGGACATCGTTAGTGCTTTGTGTTTGGACCTAGTGCATTGTGTTGGACCTAGTGTTTAGTGTTTGACCTAGTGCTTTGTGTTAGTGCTAGTGAATAAAGTCTTCATTTAGTCAGCAGGTCTTTCTCTCCAAATCAGTCGAACCCTAACACGTAACAATATGTTGGACTGAAGAAAAACAAATTACTGAAATATCATTTACATTTTTGGAATAAATTTGGAGTTAACAGTGGGCTTGACGCGGCCAGAGTCGCGGGGCGAGCTAGTAACTAGTGTTGTAAGACAGGGGCCGGCGGGCGGGCGGCGCGGCGGAGTAATGGAATGCCGTGTAACTAATAAAAGCAGATTAAAGTGAAACAACTCGCGCCGTAAATTTGCCAATTCCCGCTTTTACGGGCGCGGCGAGCCGAGCTGGAATTTTCCATTCGGAAACCGCGGGAATTTTATATCGCGGCTGTTACAATTTAAAAGGGTAATGCTGACCTTGCCCCGCTGTTACTGTTGATGACCGCCGGAGCGACACGCGGCGTGGACGCGAACACTCTACCCTCTCCCTCCTACCTTTTGCTCCCTTGTTAATAGCAAACGGTCATTCGCTATGAATATGTTACATAGCGTAACTGCACGACTTTATTTTGCCGAAGGGGTAGGCAGAGGTGTGTAGACACCCACATTTCACCAGATATGTTTAGGTCCCATGTAATAAGTAATGGTAGCGGCGATGTACCAGGCACAAATCCAGACAACGACTATGGAATTTCAAGATAGAACTTATCAATAAAACACTCTTTCCGACCCGGGGGTCGAACCCAGGAACTTAGCTCCAGTCGTGACTGCGACCACTAGACCAACGAGGCAGCATGAATATGTAGTATACCAATATTTTGACCAAGTTTTTACTCGTACGAATGTATTTAAAAGTGTCGCGTATTGCTTGTATTAGGACTCTGTAGGTGACGGAACGAAGGCAGGCCATGGTAATAGTTAGTACGGTAGCGGCGCCGCGGCGTGACGTATTACTTCGTAACACAATACAACAAGTACGCGTCGTATCGGATGTAGAAGTAACAAAAAAATGTCTGCTCATTCTTGTTTCTACGGCACTTGGACATGGGCGAAAGCGTATTTTCGTTTCACAGTGCGTATTTACCCAATAAAACGAGCTATGCAGTTGGTAGAGAATAAAATTCAAGGACCAGTGGGAAGAACGAAGTGGGAACAAATGGCAAGAACCTATAAATTTACACCGCACGGCTTTTTCTTTTATGTGCAGTCATGACGCACTGACGACGTCAAAAAGGTTCGTTAACGGTCGTGAGACATTACGTAGTCAAGTTCGAGAGGCGCTCGCCCGTGCTTGAAGAGGTTGGGTTTCACCAAATGTTACGTGCTTCAGGATTTACCATTCTTCATGTACCGAAAAGCTGACGTAATCATAGTGGTTCCATTAGAAAAAACCCGGAGCATCAAATAAATGGGAAATTTTCTCCATTTACAAACCTTACGAATAAATAAATTAAAAAAGAGAAATAAAAACCTTTACACAATCATTCGGTGCACAATCGTTCCTGAGCACAACCTTTCTTGTAGGTGTGTGCTGTATGCCACACGGCTAATTCGCTGAATATAATTGCCAAGTACCATATCATAACATTGCAGCATCGGCCGCATGGCAGTGGACAGGATCACAGCACAGGCACAGTCGGATCCTCGCATTTTCAATTAATAAAGTGATCGATCACAGTTTCTATGCAGCGTCGCATGTCGCACCGGTACTGGACTCCGGATATCCGCCTCTGAAATCCGAAAGGTATCCGAATTCCAACAGGCGCGTGCCTCGAGCTGAGCTTGTCGCTAAAAGCGGCCGCTCGATGCATTCGAATTTTGGCTTTCCAGTTTTGACAAACATAACACAGCTAAAGAGAAATTCCATAAAAGCGCGGCGTACGGCTGCTGATCACCGGGGACTGCGACTACCGCCCGGGCGGGGGTCGGCCCGTTGGGTTGGTCTGTTGAATTTAAAAAAATTACTATACGATTATTTCAATACTCAGGAGGAGAAATTCCAAATTTTGCTATACAACGGGCGTCGTTCAGTCGGCGATAAAACACATTTTAACCTGTCAAATGCGAGAAGAAATGTATTATGTATCTGTTGTCGTATGTTTCTAGCTTGTTACTTGTGTTCTAATAGGGTAATTTAAAAGATTCACTTTATCTCGCTAGTTAAAACATATTTCTTTTTTAATTCAATTAGTGCGAAACCAATTTTGTAACCGTTGAGGCCAGACGAGGAGGCTTCTGAAAGTAACCGTCCGCGCCGCCCGCCGCCTGCCGCCCAGCGCTAAGTTGACTGCAGAGTCGGAGGAAGTGTTGACGGGATCGGGAAATTGCTAAAGTTTTAATGCTAATTAATCTTCAGATTCAAAGAAAACTTTTAAGAAAGCAAAATAGAAAATAGTAATAAAATATTATATCTTGAAAACTATTTAAGTCTTGGAAATACTCGTAGATATTGGAAATTGCTTTCGGAGAACAAGTAACATTAACACAGACGGTGTCATATTATCTCTCCTATGGATTTATCGACGTGAAACACGATGTTATATACGAAGTTCATTCAAATAAATTACAGAACTCCAACAAACGGTGGCACACTAATAAAACTGAATACTCAAATAAAGTATTGAGGCCAGGCAAATGTCAACAGCGTCTGTCATATAGAGCCGGCTCGATCTGCGCTCCCGTGCCCCCGCGGGGCCCTCCGTCTGCTCTCGAAAAATTGCCCCGATACATCACGCTAAGCGTGAAAAACGTCGCTGCGGTGCCGCCCCACACACGGCTCAACTTCATATAAGGTGTTGTTAGGCGAACACGATACCCGTACTTACGAGCTCTGCTAATGTTTACGCAGTTCTGTTTCGGATAAAACACATTCGATATTTATATTGTCACACGAGCGTATGCGGCGAAAACGTTTCGTTCGCGTGAAAGCAATTGGAAGCAATGTGTCTCGAAGTAAAAATACTTACAAGTAAAACTAGCATCACTGTTAAGTATTCTTGCAGCGGAACATTGAACTAGGAAACCGTCGTCGTAGTAGCTTGTATCATTCGTTGCTATCGTTTATACAATCTACAAGTTATGACAAAATAGTCTGTGGCGTTTGTGACCTACTCGTAATTTGCAAGCTTCAAATTATAATTAGAAAGCTCGGAAGTCGAGATCGAAGCGAAGAAAGAATGAAAGAAGTCTCTGAGTAGTCTCTAATGAGGGCGGCTTTATGTGGCCTGGCTGCGGCACGGAAATAATTGACGAGGTTTTTTACGATTCTTGTGTCGGAGGAGACGAGTGCCGCGCGGGGCCTCGCGACACAGATTTTGAAGATACCTGGCGGTTAGTGGAACAGAACTAAAGTCGAACAGATTACACGGCATACCAAATTATTTTGATAACCTGCAATATTAGGAACTCGCAAGAATTACTGGAAATTAGCTCTATTTGTTTGTTCAGCTCTATTTGCAAGTTCATTTGATACTAGTAGGTTAGGTATAGCTGCAACTCATACACGTCCCACTGCTGGGCTCTGGTCTCCCCAACAGACAAAATGTGGAACCAAACCAGTGTCGAATGTTCTCAACCCGTAGGTCTTCGACAAGACTTAGCAACTTGAACTCTTTCGATCACATAGAATCGACGCAAGCCATTGGGCTATGGGTACTAAACTAATGAGTGCAACATATTTTGACATAATTATTTCTGGCCTCATTGCATCTAAGAATAACTTAAAAGACTGTTCGCTGCTCTTCGATGTCATATCGTGACGTCAAATAATGTATTTCGTGGTTTCCAGTTTCACTTTCCTCGGGATTCCGGGTACCTTGCACCTTCCTAAGAACTGACGAACGAACGTTCTTACTAACTCTCTGCTAGCTGGATTAACATTTCCAGTTCTTATTTGAGCCCTGTTCCAAGTCTGCATCGCCGGGCGCTTGTTTGCTACCATTAAACACACACACACACACACACACACACACAACTAGCTAACTGTCTATAATGTTATGTAGTCATCTATTATATCGTTCGACAAGAGCTTCGTGTAGATTTAGTTTAGTAATTGAATAGTTTTATAATATTCTCCATGCGACATAATCTTGTAAGTTAAGACATAGCCCGTGCAATCTGTCGGCCGTCCTGCCGGAGTGCTGCTTTGTACAGATCAAACATGCACGAGCGTTTGCTGGTAAACTGGTCTAATATATTCATTTTGAGCCCAGCCCGAGCCCCGCGCCGGCACCCGGGGAGCGGCTAGCATTCCGGTTTATTCCGGCGAAGCCAACAAATGCGGCGGCGGCGGCACTAAGCTACTATGTTAGTGAGTGTCTGTTTCTATTTATTTTCTTAACCACAAGAATCTTGTCAATGTCTAGAGGAGCAGTTCGGATTTGGAAAAGGTTAGATAAATATGTTTATATATTACATGACTTTTTATTAATCTTGCATCTACTTACTCTTACATTTGGTATGTTTACGCTTCATAATGCCACTTTTGAAAGAAAAATGTTTCTCGTTCTGAGAGTAATTTTTGGTTAGTCTGCTACGCAACCGCTGCCAACAATTTATCTAATTCACTGTATTCTACTTCAAGAGGCTTTTGGCTATGATTGGAATTCACAAATGAATACCAGAAACTTGGTGTAACTAGTCAAATTGTTTTTAATTTAATTTATCGTTTATCGTTCTCGAACCGCTGATCGTGTCGTGCCGTTGCAGAGCATTATCGTCGAAAAAAAAATTACAGCCGTTCGCCCGATTAACATTGTTATTGTTTACCGCTGTCATTAGTCTTTATACAAAAACGAGTCCGTTTTGGGCGCTCAGACGAGCGACGTTTTTGCGGGCGCGGCGTGTGGAAGGACGTCGCGAGTCCGCGCCGACCGCAAAAACCAAGTTGGGGAGATTCCAGGGCGATTAATCCGCGAATGCTTGTCGACGCTTTGATCTATAACAAATGGCTTTTAGCATTTTTGGTTATTTTTTAATGCCAGTTGTTGTATATCAAGGGCATCATGAGGGCACATGTTCAGGAAGATTCTCTTGTTATTAGTCGTGAATCTTGCTTTTTAAAGATTTTTTGATCATCGACAGTATAGATTTGATTGTCGACAAACCATTTTGAATCAAAATGTTGCCAAAAATATGCATCCCTTAAATATTTGTAGATATATAATGGGCTTTGTTAATGATGATGATGATGTGCAGGCTATTATGAAGTATTTGGATGATATGGACAAAGGATGTATGAAATTAAACACGTGTTGTCTCCAACAATGACAGTGAGCAAGTGTCTTTTAATTAATTGACAAAGTTAAATAGCACCGCCGAAGATTAGTTGCATATTGCTCTCAGTTTCCAGCAGGCGTATACAGGCTTAGTATTTTTGTTGTAAATTCAACTATTACATCACATGAACTATTAATAAACTAACTAGCAAAGGTTCGTTTGGTATTCCAACTCTACCGCCAAAGTTCTGGAGCAAAAGAAACGTTCAAACTTTGAAACTACCTACGATACATTTCAAATTTACGACAAGAGATGTTGTAAAATAAAATAGTTTGTTCTCCCGAGCTCCTCCGGGACGGCGGAGTTTCGCGATAAACAGAAACGAGGAGAGCGAGCGCCGCGCCGGCAGTCGACTCACCTTCACAAGTTTTCAGTCGTATGGCTGGCAATACTGGGACGAAGCGCGGCGGCTCCGAGCGATTGGTTAGCTTTGGAACCAGCTTTTCAGCCACTTTTTAGTTTGAAGGTTCATCTTAAATTTTAACAAAACGAGAAGGTCTGTACATGATGAACGGTTTAAAGGTGCAATCACTTACCAGTGCTGAGGGTTGGATTTTGGAGACTTCGGGATAGGATGATATTCACTCGTTTTGCGTGCGCGCGATGTAATTGCAAGCAGTAACACCAACCAATCAAAACGGTCCCTCGGTTCCGTTCTAGACTTAACACATGATGCGATGTGATCATTCATTTTAAAAGGTTTTCACATTGTCATGTTATAGGTAATCTAAATGAACGCATCTAGACGAATAAATTGAAATTAAACCAGAGACATTGTGAGAACATTCGCGGTCTGAGCTCACTTTAATTCCTTTCCTCTTCCGAGTGACGGCTGGCAGCGCTCATACAAGAATTAATCGATCTAACGAAGATAGTTCCGCTTTAGCGAGTGCCTGCAAACTTTCTATAAAGGATTCAATTTTCTATTACAGGGAATACTGGTTCCGCAGTTCTCGATGTGATTTTAACTTTAAGTTGGAAACGCTGGAACCTCCGAAGTTCCGACGATTGTATAAATTCTTCTGGAACTTTATGAGCTCCTTTTGATAAATATTTAAGCCGATAAGCTTCGCCGAATTTGTCCATTATTCTTTCGCCCGAGAATTGCGCTTATAGAAATATGTATCTATCGAACCTCCTAAGTGGTCTGAGTGGTCTAGTTATTTTAGTCGAAATATTCGAGCAAATCTGATTCTGTTACCGTGTTCAGCCTGCCGGAGCGGGTGTGAAAGGAGAGCATTTAAAAGCTATACTAACTTAGTTTCAAATTACATAAATACATTCGTCGTTTAGGTTTATTAAGGCGGGCGAAGCGCCGGCATAAAACTCTAATTAATCCATTCATTTTCACAGCCCCGGAACTCGTGAGCGAATAACGTGGTGCATGGAGCTACTGCATGGTCTATTTGGAGGACTCGCGTATGCCCGTGTGCCCGTGTTCCCGCGCCACCGGGGGGTTACATCTGCGTTTTTTGATAATCAAAGATGCGAGAACCAGTCGTTGACAGCGATGGCAGGAAGCTTTAAATAGCATGGTCTCGACCTGGATCATCGGGCGGCTCTACGGCCAGCAGGTCGCGAGTGCCCCGGATCGCCAGCGCTCTGCTCCCCCGCTCTCTCAGCTACATCATCTTTAAGGTCGTTGGCAAGTATGTCCCAGGTATTTGAAATTGTTGACTCTCAGAATCTCTTCCTTCCGAGTCGGTAATAAATATGCAAAAAATAAAAATATTTTACGTTGAAACCTCCAAAGGGAGGCTGGCGGTTAACAAATCTGTATTTCCATAGTAATAAGCAGACAGATAACATCTACGGTTATGGTTAAACCGTTTTATGGGGGACCCCCAGTCCCCAAAGTTATGGCCCAAAAGTCTGAAAGCTGCGAATGCTGATAAGGACGCCTTTCTAACGAATTAAACAAAATTCTATAGCACTAACATGTTGATAAAAGTATATTAATATAAACTAGTGGACGCCCGCAGCCTCGCTCGCGTGGAATTAGACATAACAATAGTTTCGTTTACACCTTGTAATATTATATAGCCTATGTCACTCAGTGAAGCTTTCTAATGGTGAAAGAATTTCTGAAATCAGTCGAGTAGTTTTTGTCTGAAAACATTACAAGCAAATGTTTCCTCTTTATAATACTAGTATAGAAGTAGAAACTACTGTTATGTCTAATTCCACGCGAGCGAAGCTGCTGGCGTCCACTAGTTAATTATAAATTGTGGGAAACAAAAATAATCAGATTACAGGAAATCACAGAACGATCATAGGTTTTGAAAAGATTGAAACGCAATTTTTTCACCCCCGAGTTTTGGTTGCCGGTAAATTTGTGGTGTGATGATATGTTTATTTAGAGGTGGACTAAAAATGCACGGAAGCCTTTTTTTCTGATTTTTAGCCATTGGCCCTACAGGTCCTTACAACGTCACCGCGGTAGAATTTAAGATTTACCTGAGATGGCTTACTGCTAATTTACTTATTACTTACCTGTGTTTGTCTTTATTATTGGGCCATATATACTTAAGCATTAATTCGACCTATCATTCACTAATGTCGGCGATATTGGTGATCGTCTAAAAAACGAGACAATTTGGATTCCCGCGGGCTCGCACGCGCGATGCATGCGAACGAGGCTCGCAATGGAAGGATAACGTATGCAAACGTCGAATCGAAACATTTAAGTTTTTAACGGTAGAGTAACAGCGACGGGAATTAAATCTACTGGCGTGGCGCGGTACCGTGCAGGCGATAACAGTCCGTTTGTGGCCGATTGTAGTGTGTTGATAGAAGAAACAGTTATCGTTATTACACTATTTGTGAACTTCGACGTGCCATCAAACTTTTATTAAATCCATTTGGTTCCTTAAAGAGTTCGTCCGGGGCAGACGGTGGTACAGCGGAGGCACCACGGTAGGTACCTAGTGTCAATTGTATCGAGTAATAATTGTTTTTAAAGCAATTGTGGTGCGGTTGGAAAGTTGAGGTTACCGGTAACACTTCTTTACAAGATCTTAGTCCTCAAGGGTAGCAACGCACCTGTGACTGACTTGGAACGAGACCCTAACTAACAATTATTACCTGGACTATTCCTGACACCAAGAAAAGATTATCACGAGTTACATATAACTGAAGATAGTAAATAAATTCACGCAATTCTGTGCTCCATTTCTAGATATTTGAAACTCGGTGAATGTAGTTCAGATTAAACTGAAGATCAATTCTGGTAAATACGTGACACATTTACCTCATGAATAAATATTAAAGTCCAACGAATCGAAATGAAATATGGAGTGGATTCAATAATGACAGTTTTTGAAGCTATAATTTTAAGTTTGCGAGCGAGCTCGTGACGTTATGTGACGTTAAAGCATTACGTTATCGGGACTATAAAAATGGAACACGTGATATGAAGACAAGATCGAACACATGTCCATTTTTAAATTGCTGGGATTGTGTTTGAGATGACTCCATATGGATTTAGAATTTGAATTTCCGTTTTTGTGGTTTATATGTGAAATTATTTTTCATATGGTATTTAGAATTTAGAATACCTATTCGGTGTTTTATGGAAAGCATTAAAGAAAAATCTCATAACAATTGTATTTGATGTACAAATATTTTTGTTCTTGATCCTTTTCCGATCTAATTTTCATTCAGTATTAAATATAAGCCTGACGCTGAGACATGATGAGTGCAGCGGGATCTAATATAACTCGAAGTATACACCGATGCGCGCGCGGTAATAAGTGATGAATATGTAGAGCGTCATGAATCATGTATGGCCGGAGGACGGTTCCCGCCGGCGTCAATGTCCAGTAGCTAGTGTACCTCGCGGTCATCGATGAAAGCATTTTTGATAACTTACAGTTACTTGTTATTGTTTAAATGTTAAATTCTTATATACAAAATAGCTTCCCTCAATTCCTTCAAGAATATTTTATTCACTGAAATAAACAACCCCATTGGCTAATTGGCCGTTAGCACGACTGCAAGCTAGCGGTCCTAGGATTCATTTCCGGGTTGAGAAAATATTGTTGTCTTCTACAGGTATACATTCTCAAATAATATTGCGTCTTTGGATCTAAACACGGTGAAAAGATGTGAGTAGTTCACACCTCTGATGTTATGAAACAATTAGATGTCAATGTTTTTAAAACTCGTCTCAAAGAAACGAGGTGGCGACGTGGCGAGGTGGCGAGGTGCAGGTAATGGAAACGCAAAGAAAGCTAAGCTTGTTCAATAGCTTTCCTCTTTACTTTTAGTTTTTAATTATATCTTAAATACAAGGTATTATTTGGTAGTAGCCCAGAGCCAGTGTTGTGCTGTGGAGAGTGCTCACTACCACATTCGGTACTATTGCCGATGTTTGAGTATGAGTTCTATCCGATGTAAAGTATTGTTACGAGGTAGCTAAGGCACAAAGTAGATATTAGGTACAGAGATTAAGCTTCATAGGAACGTGCAAATCGGTTGCACTCCTACAAGCACGCGGGACATCTATGTGTGGCCACTGGCCGCTTGTCGCGTACGCGGCGAGAGTGGAAAAAACCGGTTCACGCTGTCACATCAAGTTGAAAATCGCAGGGTAATCGCTACGCACATTGTTGGTTTTGTTAGTTGCAAGTTTGAATATCTAATATAAAAACGTGGTATTAATAATAATGGTTGTATATTGTACTGTGTGTATGAATAATGCTAGAAAAAATAAAAATATATCATACTTTAACTATCCCAAGGAGTGCAATAGGTAAGTAAATATTTGATTATTACTTTTTCAAGTAAGTACCTTTATTTTACGGAATTATCCTTTTTTTAATATGAAATGTGTACTACACGGTGTGTTTTTACCTTTTTATTATTATTACAAGCTTTTACTAAACATTTGTAGGTATGTGGGTGGGTTGGTACGTACTGTGTGTTTTAAATTTAAGTATTGCAAGTGAGATTTGAACCACATCCAGATGTCTTATTGAACTGAAATTTTTCCTGCGTAACTTCGGTGACAGTACAATAATATGATAGATTATAACCTGACGCTGCATTTGATATGCCATGTGAGTATTTCCTGATACATTACTTGAAAAAACTATATATTAGATTTAGAATTTTCCATACCATAAAAATAAATAATAAAATATTAAAAAATAAAAATTATGAAAATAAAATTATTAGAGTAAGAAATTTGTAAAGTATGTTATTTTCTATTTTCTATTCTGTATTGGTTCTTATTGTAGTATTCTTTTTATATTCTGAATAATAAAACTATTTAACAAATGATTTCTTTAATTTCTCTTAACCTGTTGTGACAACCCTACCAAAATAGGTAACAATTTTGCATGTTCCTCCACTCAAATGTCCAGGCAACTGAGTTGCCTTTTGACGTTTCAAGTACAATGTCCAGGCAACCATGGTTGCCCCAAAAGTTTATACGCCAAATGTCCAGGGCGTATTTATACGCCCAGAGTTTGCAAAGATAATGTAAGATAATGTTTATTTATATGTAATCTGTATTAAATTTCCTTTCTCTGGGTAGGTAAAACATATAAATTGACGAAACCAATATTTTATAAAAAATGTTTGAAGTGGGTGACGTCACGTGTTCTCAAGTGGTTGTAATCTGATATTTTCTTATAGTAAACAAAAGTTTATCTATTATCCCACTGTATTAGTGTTGCCTATCAAAATAATCGTCAAGATTTATTCTATAGAGATATCTATAAATGCTGTGAATGGCAACTTTGATCGGATATATTTCATAGAGTGAAAAAAAATTTTTTTATGAAATCGACCGGAGGATGCATACGATTTAAACAAGTTTTTATCTGTGTCGAATGCCATAGAGTTTGTCGATGGTTCTTTATATGGAATCTGTATTAAATTTCCTTTCTCTGGGTAGGTAAAACATCTGTACAGTCGTCAGTCATCATTGTAAAAAAAATTTGTTTATCTTTTCAAGTGGGTGACGTCATGTGTTTTCAAGTGGTTGTAATCTGATCTTATTTTATGTAAACAAAAGTTTATTCATTAACTGATGGTATTAGTGTTATATATGTAAATAATCCTCAAGATTCATTCTTTCAACATATCTACAAATGCTGTGAATGCAAAGTCTGATCGGATATGAAAACATGTGCTAAAGTCGACTTGCACAAACATGAATTTTGCCGGCCATTGCGGCCGGTTTATCGGTAAGTTTTTGTATTAATTACTGTTTATATAAGTAAAACTCTTATAGTTATTAGAAAAGCAGTTCATTATGAACATTTACATATACGTAAATGAAAAGAATATGACTAAAATAGTTATGATTTTACGTTTTAAAATTTTCTCTTTCCCGATTTGTAACGGAGATTTACACGGGAATGGGTACTTTGTTTTGGTTTATTGGGTTACACTCTACATTCCAAGTAATGATTCATTGGTATCAAAAGAAAGGTACATTAATCTAGTTTAATAATTACTAAGTAACATTGAGAAATGTTTTAGAATGATTCGTAAAAGATTCTTATAAGAAAAATTTTACTCAAATTTACCCGCAATGTCAAGGTCAATATTTTTTTTATACCTTTTGGATTAATATTGTACTTTACATTAAATATAGATTGATTCCCTATAGAGTCAGCTTCGTACAGTATTTTTTACTTTACTATAGCAGCAGTAGTTTACTAGAAATTAAATTCTAATAAGAATCGATCAGATCGATCGATGGATTTCGATCGGAATTCGATCGATCGGAGCGCTCGGACGTTTCGCGAACGATTGCTGTCAAACTCGGTACAAGTCAGTGGCTATGAAGCTTAGCCTCTGTACCTAATATCTACTTTGTGG
Source organism: Carterocephalus palaemon (assembly GCA_944567765.1). Classification (NCBI taxonomy): domain Eukaryota; kingdom Metazoa; phylum Arthropoda; class Insecta; order Lepidoptera; family Hesperiidae; genus Carterocephalus; species Carterocephalus palaemon. The sequence goes on along the minus strand of OX155638.1, from coordinate 16,141,549 downwards.
CTAAGGTGGAAGCTCTTTGCATTAATAACACTGCGGAAATTCCACTGTTCATTAACTACTCTATGTAATCTTGCGTTCCAAATTTAAATGTAACATCTTCCAGTAAGTTCGTGAAAGGGATAGATGAACTCAAGTACGTTCCAAATTAAAATGTGACATCTTCTAGAAAGTTTGTTAAAGGGATAGATGATTTTGAGTACATCAGAAATATTAAAAACACTGTTCCATTCTACTCGAGCCGATCGCGGCGGCAACACGGGGCAGTTTTGTCATCCGAGCGATAAGTGAAGCACCGAAGCGTGCGTCGTACAAGAAGACAATAGAGTGGCCTGAGGTCTATTTACTGGCATCTAATAACGAACTCTAGTGCGATGTAACAGATGTATATGTCACCGGAAAATAACAAGATTCGCAAGTTTATAAATTTCCTAGGAAATTTATAAACCTTCGTAGGATTCTAAACGAGAGATAAATTGTATTATTTTACGACCACATTTTCGCAAATTTATCAATTTGCGACGTCTCTTGGTAAATTTATAAACTAACGGATATCAATCCGTAAGATTCTAAACGGTTTGACCAATCACAAAAGAGCTTTTAATTTTACGCTTCTTTAAAATACGGCAAATAACACACTGCTCTCTGATTGGTCAATGTTGACAGTGGCAATGCTTGTGTTCATAGACTTAGGTACAATCAGACTTGCCAAACTGTAACTTTATCAGTTTCGATTACAAAACAGTAGGTACTTAAATAGTAATGAAAAATTAAATTACTTTTGCTTTGATTGAAGGAATTAAATAAAACAAAATGTATAATAATAATAGGAATTTTATTTCTTGTGAGACAAGTCGGACTCTGTCACAAATGTCGACGGAACCCCGCAAGCGGGGTTCCTTTTTTTGCGTAAATAATCATAGACAAACCTGAACCTAACCTAACAAAATTTGGAGTTGACTGTATCGTTTTTTCTTGGCGGGGGGCTTCGCCCCCCGAGCCCCCCTTTTTTTTTTCGGGGGGCCTGCGGCCCCCTGTGCCCCCCGCTTACCCGCCCCCTACTCCCCCTTACCAGCTAGCTAAAAATGAACGGCGTTAAGTAGTCGTTCTTACTATTTTGGTCATCGCCACTATAAAAATTTCGTAGCTCTGTGGTAAATTTCAGTTCGTCAACAAATGTTTGCCTACTTATTAATTTACGCGTCAGTTCGGTAAGTTTATCAATTTGCGAAAATGTGGGCGTAAAATAATACAATTTATCTCTCGTTTAGAATCCTACGAAGGTTTATAAATTTCCTAGGAAATTTATAAACTTACGGTTCTTGTTATTTTCCGGTGACATATACACTATTTTAAGCATCAACAACATGCGACCTGCGCGCCACCTGGCCGCCTGGGCACCTGGCCTCGCGTCGCTTCTCAAGCGGCGAGATACAACGTGGCAGATGCCGCACGCCCTTCGGAACATTACGGGGAAATATAAATTGACTCCATTGTATGTTCTCTTGGAATGATAGCGCACAGAATACATTATCTATTCGCCTGAGAAAAACATTATGAGTTTGACTACATTAATGTTAATGGAGTTAGTATTAAAATTGTATCGGTAAGTGTGATCTGTGCAATAACGACGCAGACTGAGTTCCGGGACAGATCGCAACATTATACTGGATTAGATGAGAGACTAGTAACTTATTTAAGGCTGACAAAACGGAACCTTACATTAGAAGTTGCAGTGATTAGTAAGAAAGGGACCAATTCATGTTCTGAGCATTCCTCCACATAATAATGTTCCCTGACAATTAAAAGCTCAGCACCCGTGAACATTAATGATTTATTAAAGGAGTGAGACGTGTAATCGCCGCGAGCTCGTCAAGAACTGGCTCACCCGCTCACTCACTCACTCACTCACTCACGGGAATTTGAATAATAATTTCGTCAAGCGCAAATTAAGTAAAGTTGCCGACATTAAAAATTTCACTCGACGGGTGTGTAGAGAGGGGCATTATGATAATTCTCAGGAATATAAGAGGATTTCGACGGAAACCCATTAAATAAACATCGCGCTACGAACTGAGTCGTAAGCTCTTTCGGCTGAGTTACAAATGCTCTTAAATTATGAGGTTGCGTGTATTCAAATGTGTAGTCCAAAAAAAAGAGCGGTGACAGCCCAGTGGATATCGAACTCGCCTCTCACTCGTCCGAGTTCAAACCCCAGCGGCACGCACAATTTCTTTTCTAAGTTATGTGCGATTTAAGAAATTAAATGTCACTTGCTATAACGGTGAAGGACACATAGTGAGGTCACCTACATGCCTGAGAGTTCTTCATAACGTTCTCGAAGGCATGTAAAGTCCGCCAATCTGCACTTGGCCAATGTGGTAGACTAAGGCCTAATCCCTCCCATTGTGAATGGAGACCCGCGCCCAACAGTGGGACAATGACAGGGTTGTGATGATGTGTAGTCAAATTATGTGTGAGTGCTGTACAGGCTGCTTAGCAATTGGTAGGTCAGTGAGTTTTTCTTTCAGATACGATCAGGACCGGCTAAACGAACAGTCGCGTCAGAACCTCATTGTAGAAGCAAACAAAAGTGTTTGGTTATGATTTTAAATACGAGTCATGTAAATTCGCAATTCAAATATTTCTTCCGCGAATTTTCTCTCGAAACGAAGAAGGCAGCGGGGGATCGAGATTAAGTGTGATAATTTTGTTTACAGTTAAATATCCTCGATGAAGCGGCTGGCTGCGTGTTTACCTTGCGCGGCCGCGGCTCGCCCGAAAGGAACAAAACAAATTAGGTTATATATCTTTATTACGTTTCCTGGCACTTACAATGTCGTTACCATTAACCTTTCACTCCGTATAAAACATGAATACATCTCATCTTTATTTAATGACGAGTTATTAATGCACGATTACAAAATTAAATAGCACCCGCGCCCCGGGGTCTTGTCTATATTGAGTGTGGTGGGATATCGCAGAAAAATAAGCAAATTACATATAGTTCTATATGTAATTTGCTTTCATTTAAAATCGAGATGGTAACGGATTATAAATAACTATATATATATATATATATATATATATATATATTTAAAAGAAGATTAAAAGAACATCCGGGATGTAGGTACGAATATTAAACTAACAAATACGTTTTTGTTCTGGCCGGGACCAGAGTGATAGATATTTTAACTGACGTGCCGCTTCACTCCAGAACAAGTCGAGTCAATTATATTGATTGCAGACTTTGATGTACAGTTGAAAACTGAAGTATTACATAAAACATAATACAAAGTGAGTGTTGTTACTGTTTCGGAATATTTGGAGAAGTTGATTCAAACTTTAAAAATGTTGGTCCGTTTTCAACAATTGAAACGTTACAAACGTCACTGGCATAAATACTTATTGACTGAAAGTTTATTAAAAACGAACTTCGCAGGTCTTAATTATAAATTGCTAAGAGGATTAACGCGCGCGGCTCTGAAATGGCCGGAAAAATCAAAACTTTTTAACAATCAATCGAATGTCATGAAATAACTCAATTTTCGATGGAAAAATTGGGATGTTTAAAAGTTATTTACGAAATCGAATGACGAAGAAGCAGGAACACTGTGTTCCTGCTCTGCTTTTTTTTCCAAATGTCTACCTTGATGTATTCTGTAAACTTTACTCCTAGTTCTTTTAGTCTTCGCATTTGTAACCTCTTATTTCTTATGCCGTTATCACGTAAAATTATCGTCCGATTAAACCGACTTTACAGACAACCATTATTTTAACTTGTATGTTAGTGTTTTTGGGTGAAATTTCGCAATTTGAATTTTGTTATTTCACCGATATCTTGTTTTACAGCATTTTAGTAAAATCTTAATTTTGGTGTAGAATACACTATTTTTGTATTGTATTTGTATTGTTATGGAATGTGAAATTTGTTGTGTAATTTCTTAAATTGCACATTACCTCATAGGTGCTGTAGAAATTGGAACCCAGACCGTCTTCAATGAAGGACCCTCTTCAGAAGACTATAACAAAACATGCAATGGAGCAAAAAGTAATGTTGTAAACAAACACGATCAGAACAACCTGAAGCGCATTGGTTCAGGCTGTAATGTTAGATTTAAGTTTGTGTCTAATAAAAAATAAAAAATAAAAAATAAAATAAAAAAATTAATCGCCAACAACTTGCTCGGAACTGCCGTTTGGAGGCACCGCGACCGCCGGTGCCCGCTAGCGCACCTCAAATCAGTTCGTTACCTTAGTAGGCACTGGCTTCTTGTGGCTGTTCACTTGCTGGTCCACAAGAGTTTCCATTCGACTACGTTTGTTTCCCAGCAAAGGCAGTATTCGAACTTAGAGAAACAGAGCACCACCTCGTAGAGGTGCTACGAAAAGAGCTACGTCGTAGCCAATACATGACTAGGCGGACACACTGGAGGTACGGTTGAAGGTTTACTACCCCTACGTCTAGCGTCCGACTCGCACTAGGCCGGGCTAAATGCGAGTTGGACAAATTTGAAAGAATTTTATTCTTATTCAAATTTCGTTTTTTTGATTTTGCACGTGACTAAACTGTTTGAAAAATTTAGATATTTTAACAGATTAAGACGAGATTCTATTTTTCAAGCAACAATAGCTGGAAATTGAGCGTTTTATTTTCTAAGAAAAGAACTACGTGCGCGCGTCCCGCTTTCCGAATACCCTCTCTAAAACACATAAATGTTATTGTACCAGCATAGCCGCAAGGGATGTCTAACGGTAACAAATAATCCGGTAGACGCGCGATGCCAGACAGTTATAACTGACAGCTCGGCATCATACACAATGGCCGGTGCCCCGGTCCTACTTGAATACATTCCCGCAAGCTCAAGTCAGGGAACAGCCGGGACAGCGAGTGCCGCCCGGTTGGCTGCGGCCGTTACTTGGCGGACCCGCAAACATGATACAGACTACTTAAACTTCATTTCGTATTTACGTCTCAAATCATCCTTTGTTTCATTCGCTTGTCATAATTTATTTCGCTCTGAGGTGATTGTAAAAGCCTAGGCAACTACTAAAAAAGGAGATGAAATGCTATTCTCTATTGAATGATATAAAGCAACTAATATAGTAGCAATGCTATATAGGATTAGCTATTGATCATTGGATGAATAGCTAATCCTATAACAATGATAACTTTTTACTATCTCGTAGATATTAATGATATCGTCAACTGTGTATTTTTATCAAAAATGACATTAAAAATAATTTTGAAAATTGAAACTAGCAGTTGGACCCACATAACCGCTTGTGAAAATACCAGACAGTTTACTTGTAAAACGATCCATCGGTTACAAAATATTAGCAAGTAGATTTTCACTATATAATTCCACTAATTCCACTGTTGTTCCGGGAACATGAAAACACATTACGGAGTCAGCGGCGCGACATTAGAATTTCAAATCTCGGCGTCGCCGCGCGCAATTACATCCCGTGCGTCCCGCCCGCCGCCCGCCGCGCCGCCTGCCGCGCCGCCCGCCGCGCCGCTCCCACACTATTGTTTGTGGCTGAGAAATTTCCGACTATTCCCAAACGAAGGCGGGTTAAAAATGGGGGACATCGATATGCCCTTCAACCCCCAGTAATGCAGCCCATTACTCCGCGGTAATGGCCGGCTGCTTGCGCTGGACGAACTTAATGGAATGAACTGTAGCAAGTTGTGGAACGACTCCGTATCGAATTAAAGTTTACCGAGTTTTGACTGAGGACAAACAACTGCAATTATATTTCGCCTCAAATGTGAGTGATACCGCGCGAGGAGCCCCGGCCCGAGGCAGTTAGTTCTAGTCGAGACTCGTCTACTACTGTCGAAGCACACGTATGGAGTGGGTAATGCAGGTGTTGTTATTTATAAGGTACATTTAAATTGCAGAGAAACAGCACAAGCTCCGACCGAGGCCATTAGAAGCGCAGAGCAGTACATCGAATGGCGATCCTATTTTACAGTTAACAAAAATAGAAAGATTTTAAGGCGTTCCCTGGAACAAAATTAACATCCACGAAATAAGTACCTACTAAAAATACCAGTATAATAGTAATATTATAAAGAAGAAAGATTTGTTTGTAAAGTTTTCACACAAAATCTACTGGACCGATTTCAAATCTTTCACCATTAGAAAGCTACATCTTCACTGAGTGACATAGACTATATAATATTATAGGTGTAAACGAAACTATTGTTGGTTAACTCTACGCCAGTGAAGCTGCGGGCGTCCACTAGTTTAAAATAAGAGTCAGAAAGAAGAATAATTCAAATATATTATATAGGATATTGATTTAAATTTGATACAAAGCGAACGTCAAGTAGCTAGGAGGAATTTAAAATATGGCTTTAAACGAAACATGGATTGTGGATGCAAACGACGTTAGATGGCGGGCGGCGGCGGGCGGCGATCTAATTGTGGACGTATTCGATCTGAGCGCAGCCTCCTGGCGAGCCGGTATTAGACTCTGAGATTGACTATTAGGCGAGGTGGAGCGGGGCGGCGGACTCTACACAATAGGCTGAGACGTCTCGATTATGTCGGCGGAGGCTTCGGTTAGTGGAGTGATAGAGGCAACGATAGATTCGATAACATTGGGTTATTTTGGCTGAATAATTAAATTACTAATAATTTTTTGGCTTCCTAGCAATAGTTATTTAACGATTATTCGTGAGTTTTAAATATATTGATTTATTTCCAAAAGTAGGTTTTAGATGAAGGCGTCCGCGTTAATGAGACAAGCTTATCTATGGCCTGCAAGTGCGGCGCCACGTTAGAACTGAACTCAATTCCGATACCAATCGGAATCCATTTAAACGGTCACGGTCCCGCTTCAAATTGCTAACGAAAGTATATGGCGTCTTAAGAGTCCAGGATTGGTGGCGATCAAAATTAGGGTCTATTTAATTTTAACACGAATCCATACTAATATTATAAATGTGAAAGTGTGTTTGTTTATTTATTTGTTTGTTTGTCCGGCTTTGACGTCGCAACGAAGCTATTATATGGTATGGTTTTTGTGTGTGGAGATAGTGAGGAGGGTGGAGAGTGACGTAGGCTACTTTTTACCACGGTAAAACATCCCCATGTGAAGATATCGATGTTTTGTTATTTGCTAGATATTTAGTTCCGGATGTTGTTAATAGATGGCGTTTATTTAGCGAAAATTTAGTTAAGTAGTTAGTATAGCAGTTAAGTAGTTAGTATCTTTTAATCGTGGAACTGTCACTATTCATCCACCAATAAATGTGTCATGTATGATAAACAACTCATTGTTAATTCCCTTTGACCACGCGGGCGGAGCCGCGGGCAAAAGCTAGTACAAGAATAATACAAGAAAACATTATAGTCGGCAGGCATAGTCTAAACGCTTGCTGAATGTTTAATGAAACATATTTGGACTATACATATTAATATTTAATCTATATACACTTTATTCGAATAGTCCACTTCATAAAAATGGTTCGTTTAAGTTGGACCAAGCATTATTTAAGTTAGCTTACTTTCACACAACTGCCAGTATAAAATGCGGTACAGCCTAAATAAACGGAACCTCGCAGCTGATATTAACGCGGGACAGCGGCCGCGGGGGATTCATACGTCCACTGCTATTAGCACAGATTGTGTGCTGCCACAGAGCAAACACTCGCAGAGCACTGCGGACAGAGCGACCGATACCAATCGCTGTTTACACCCGCATTGTTCTGTTTTTATTGTTTTCTAAGCGAGCACAATGCAGTAATCCAAATCAAAAGAAAACAAGAAATAAGCTTCAACGCTGCGCTCCGAAGGAAGCACATTTTGCTGCGATATTTCTAACTTAATACTAAACTTATTTAGAGGAAATATTTTCTGGAGCAGACAAAATCTTTCCTGGTAAGGAATTTAGTCAATAAGCACTTAATTGAAAATTGAAGGGATACGAGCGCTGTGCGAGTTGGTAAATTAGTTGGGAGGATTAGCGAGGCATTGTGGCTGGCTTGGGGCGGTATTTGAGTTGAAAAGGTAAAAGGTATCGCGAAACGTTTACTGAGCGATTAGCGGCCGGCCGCGGCAGACTGGGCGTGACGGCGAGTTGGTTGCGGGAAAGGATTCTCATGAATAAGAACCGATGATTGGTAAACACTTTTTTGACGTGATAACGTCTTATAAATCGATGAACGCCTACACATACAAAAAGAAGTGTGACGTCATCCTCCCGTTACGCCACCCGTACCGCCAAACGTACCGCCAAGTGTTACGCCAAGCGTATTCATTCAATTGTAGCCAGTAACCCATAGCAAATAATCGGTTGCACTAATGCTCACCATTGGGAGCTTAGCTTTTTAAAAGCTTTTTATAATATACGTTTCACATTTTACAAATTAAATAATTCTCGATAACACCACTTACTTACATTAAAAATACATACGAGTATTACAGCTAGCCCGCGAAGGCACCTCGAGTCAGCCGCACTCGTCGCCGCGCCCATAATTATGCACGCGCCGCACGCATATGCGATTACTGGGAGAGCTTTTAGAAGCTTTTGAAAGCTCCCTCACGCACGGGAGGGACCGCAGACATTTATTACGGTAAATGTTTGACGCGCGGCGACGCGACGGCGGAAGGGTTTTGTTCTGTCTAGATTTTAAAACGTATCGTAGCGTCGATCTGACGGGGAGCGCGGGCCTCGTGGCGACACTAGCTATATCTCTAGCGAACGTCATGTTGTCGGCAAGTACCTACACAACAAAATAGCCAGCATTTAGGGGGGACGCCCGATGGTAACAGCTAACTAACTTACCACAAAAGGTTGATAGGGATCATCAAAGAAAGCAATACATATCATAACTTAACATCACGCTTGTATTTGCCCGAAAAGGCAGGCAGAGGTGTGTATACCCGCTTTTCACCAGTTATGGGTTAGGTCCCCATGAAGGTAAAAGATAGTGGGCCTCTTGCTCTTCAACGGGCACAAATCTAGACTCCGAGCAACTACTGAGAATTTTAATTCACACTGAAAAAGATAAAACAATATCATGCAGTCATCGACAAAAGATATATTTCCGTTACTGGCTATAGATGATACTAATGTTTTGTGATTTAATTTTAGTAAGAAAGGTTTTTTCGATCGTTGGTCAGTTTTTGTTAAAGTTTAGTTGTATGTGGAAGCACCACCTAGGAACAAATCTGAAACACAGACAGAGTTTCGACAGAGTCAAGTGCGGCGATAGTGACAACCAGTCCTCTGGGCGAAAAAGGCTTCGATGCTAAATAACAGCGGAAAGTTGGGCGACGGGAAAGCGAATTGTAATCACTCCCCAGCGAGAAGAATAAACTTCTAGTGTAAACAATACAAGGATAAAGCTTTTCATTGCTCGACGTACAAACAAATGGAGGCTTCAGGTTAGCGTTCATATGCCCAGTTTTGATACAACAATAGAGGAATAATTTACTTGCAAATTACCACATAATATTTACCGACATATAAAATTTACCGACAAATATCAAAGTCGGCAGTGGATACTATTGCAAGCATACAATTGCGCTTATTCGAAATAACAGCAAAATAATAGAAGCAAAGTGACTGTAATGTGTAACAAAATGTCGGACAGCAAAGGGGCGCTCACACCGCGCAACTCAGCTCGCAATCAGTACGAGCGCAAACATCGCGCGCTAACATCCGCTGCCGGCAGACTGGAGCGGCCACCGCAGCTCTGCTATACCCCGCTATACCCCGCTATAACCCACTGGGGTTAGGATGAGTGGAGTTTTTGCAGAATGCTTCTCTTTGTCTTCAACTGTATTTATTCCTGAGAGCGGATTGAACATACAGAATATAAAGAATCGAAGAAATCCACTTGGCTAGGGGGGACTCGGGCAGTCGCAAACGATTCGATTTTAAAGCGTGTTGGGACCGGCTGACATCTAGATTTATACTTGTGCACCAATTAAAGAGCCACGATTCGTTCTGTTCCAGATTCCGAATGTTTGCCACTTGTCTAGACCACGGGTGGCGATGTCTGTGACGCTAAATCTTGTGTTTGTAAATACCGAGTAGATATAACGCAAAAGGTAAGTAGCTTACGTAATTTGTAAGATAATTTAAAACGAATACTGAAATTGAATTCACTCACTTGCGAGAAGTATCAAAATAATTTTGATTCGAAAACCATTTTCCAAAAGTTCGCCCACTGATTCCACAAAACAATAACTCTTTCGCAAAACTGCAACAGAGTTGTTTGTATAAAGTTACTCAATTCCAAAATGTTACCCAATTCTGAAAAGTTGCGGATCGCAGCGGTAGCTCGCCGAGCACTTTGTTTGCCAAGCAATCAAGTCTTACAAGCCCCGTTCAATTACCGCCGCGCGAAACAAGGAAACACTTAACTTCAATTTCTGATACTTGTAAGTTTGACCATTAAACCAGTAATAAGGCTGTGCATAAATAACGTCCGGTCCGCCGGCCGACTTCGCCCAGACGGAACGGGCAAGAAATGTTTGACTAAGACACGAGTCCTTTTTTGTAAAGGAAATGTAACCGACGATAATAATATATCCTTTAATTTTTTATGTACATATTTTACTGAGTAAGTCGAATGTGACACATATGACCCGTACATAATGATGGTTTTTGAGTAGTCAACACAAACTATTCGCTTAGTTTGTGTAGACTGTAATATGGCACTAGTAAAATCTATATATATTGTTACGTGTTAGGGTTCGAAGGATTTGGAGAGAAAGACCTGCTGACTCAATGAAGACTTTATTCACTAGCACTAACACAAAGCACTAGGTCAAACACTAAACACTAGGACCAACACAATGCACTAGGTCCAAACACAAAGCACTAACGATGTCCTAGGTCGTAAGCCAAGTCGTAGGTTTCACTTGTTTCACTCCGGTATCACTAGTTTTCACTTCGAAGTCGCCTCGAAAGCTCGAACTGAATTGAAGTCGCCCGCCTCCATGCGGCGTATTTATACACGGGCCGACGTTTCCAGATCTTTCGGGCACGCCCGCGCAAGCACCCGATTGTTCGAGACTAATATTCCACTAACGCCATCTAGTATCGAGTTGGGGTATCACGTTGTCTGTGCGTTCACTGAGTGGTTACACAAGTCGGCGCTAGATGGCGCTAGCTTCCCTGTGCCTTCGTAACACCACTCCCCTCTTAGCGATGCTCGTCCCGAGCATCGTTGTTACTGCCATGGTAACGCGCCAGACGGTCTATGTGTACCACTTTGAATGCTCCTCTTGGTTGCTTTTGAATCCTATAAGTCACATCATTCAGTCGGGTAACCACTTTGTATGGACCGTCCCACTTGGTCTGCAACTTTGGAGATTTTCCTTTCCGGCGAGTTGGGTTATGCAGCCACACCAGTGACCCTTCCTCGAAGCCGCTCGTGTTCGATTTCCGGTCGTATCTGGTTTTCATGTTCTCACTTGACTGTAACCCATTTTCCCGTACCAAGGCGTGTATATAGCGCAATTTTTCCCTTAAATCGCAGACATAGTCTTGTACGGTCTCTGGTCCCTCCGGTGACCCTCCTGTCAATAGATCTACTGGTATTCGTAGTTCTCTACCGTAATTGACATACGCCGGGGTAGCTTTTATGCTCTCATGCTCGGTGGTTCGGTACGACAGAAGGAAGAGTGGTATATACTTGTCCCAATCCTTTTGTTTGTCGTCTACCACTTTCGCCAAATGCCTCTCCAGAGTCTGGTTAAATCTCTCAACCATTCCATCAGATTGTGGATGGTACGCGGTGGTCCTCGTCTTATGCATGCCCAAAATTTTGCACACTTCCTGGAATACTTGCGATTCGAAGTTCCTGCCCTGATCAGAATGGATTTCTAGAGGCACACCAAAGCGACATATCACTTCTTCGACTAACTTAGAAGCGACCGTTGTAGCTTCTTGGTTTGGTATTGCGAATACTTCGGGCCATTTGGTGAAGTAGTCCATGACGACCATAAAATACTTGTTTCCCGATTCCGTTACAGGAAATGGCCCCGCTATGTCAACTGCAATTCGTTCCCACGGTGCGCCGACGTTATACAACCGCAGGTTTCCACGGCTCCTGGTCTGTGGTCCTTTTACAGCAGCGCAAGTAGTACATTTGCGGCACCAATCCTGTACATCATCTCTACAATGCAACCAGTAGAATCGTTCTCGCACTTTTACTAACGTTCTCTTGACACCTAGATGACCTCCTGATACGCCATCATGTATTTCACGGAGAACATCTGGTACTCTCGTTCTTGGGACAATTATCTGAAGATGGAACTCTCTGCCGTTAGTCTTCTCCCATTTCCGGTAGAGTATTCCGTTTTGAAGTATCAGACTGTCCCATTGCGCCCAGTACGCCTTAGTGACAGCGCCAGTGGGTGCAACCTCACTCCAGATTGGTTTTACGTCACCCCGTTTCTTCCATGTGATGATGTGCCGAAGGTCGTCATCTCTTTCTTGAGCCTCCCTCATAGCATCATTCTCCCAGAGACCCAAAGGACTTGTTCTCGTTAATTTTAATGTTACTTCATGAGATTCCTGCTTAACACAATGTTTGCAGTCTTCTGAACACGGCCTTCGTGAGAGTGCGTCGGCATTCCCATGCGTCTTTCCGCTGCGGTGTTCCGTCTCGAAGTCATACTCCTGGAGCTGTTCAATCCATCGAGCTACTTGACCTTCTGGGTTCTTGAATTGCAGTAGCCACTTCAAGGCTGCGTGATCAGTTCGCAGTAAAAACGGTCTGCCGATGAGATATTTATTGAAGTGTTGTAGCGTCTTTACAACAGCCAAGAGTTCTCTTCTTGTCACACAGTAATTTCTCTCTGGCCTGGATAAAGATTTACTGAAATAGGCAATAACAACTTCTCTTTCACCCTGTTTCTGAGATAACACCCCTCCAATGGCCGTGCTGCTTGCATCTGTGTCGACTATAAACCGTCCTTCAGGTTGTGGATACCCCAGTATTGGTGTTTCACACAGATGTTTCTTCAGTTTCTGAAAAGAATCTTCACAAGTCTCATCCCAACTAAATTGTCGTTTATCTTCTGTCAGCCGATGTAATGGCTTGGCTATCTCTGAGAATCCCTGAACAAAACGCCTGTAGTATGAGCATAGGCCGAGGAATGCCCGCACTTCGGTTTTGTCCTTAGGGGTAGGCCATTTTTGAACTGCTTCCAGTTTCTCCGGGTCTGTCTGGATCCCATCGCTGGAGATAACATGGCCGAGATAATTGACCTTACTCCTGAATAAACGACACTTTTTCGGGTTCAACTTTAATTTGGCTCCCTCTATTTTTGCGAAAACTCGCTCCAAGTTTCGCAAATGGTCCTCGAAGTCACGGCCGACAATGATGACGTCATCTAAGTAGACTAAGCAAGCCTCTCCAACTAAGCCTGCCAGTACACACTCCATGAGTCGCTCAAATGTGGCAGGTGCGTTGCACAATCCGAAGGGCATGACGTTAAATTGCCATAAACCTTTTCCGGTCGAGAAAGCTGTCTTCTCCTTGTCTTTTGGATGAATTTCCACCTGCCAGTATCCAGATTTTAGGTCTAGGGTCGAGAACCATTTCATGCCACTCAAGGTATCCAAAGTGTCGTCGATTCGAGGTAACGGGTAACTGTCCTTTTTAGTGACATCATTGAGACGCCTATAGTCCACACAAAATCTCGTGCTACCATCTTTCTTCTTCACTAATACCACAGGTGAGCACCACGGACTTGCAGACGGTTCAATGATCTTATTCTTTCTCATGTCCTCCAAAAGGCCTTCAACTTCTTTTTCCTTCGCAATTGGTATCCGTCTTGCTCGTTGACGAATTGGTCTCTCGCTTCCGGTATCTATCCTGTGCTGAACCATCGACGTTCTTCCAAGGTCCCCTTCTTGACTGGAGAAGATATTCGCGTAGCGCTGTAAAAACTTCCTAGCTTTCATGCTCTGCGAATAAGTCAGATTACTCTTGCAGTCATCGAGTAGCTCAGTCACTAGTCCATAATTGTTGCTGTTTGCTGAGTCTGCGCCTGTCATCGAATTACACTTTTTCATCCAGACAACTTCCTCGCACTTTCCAATGACGTCACCTTCGTTCAAGCAGATCTCGCGATCACTAAGGTTCAAAACCTTGACCACAGCGTTACTGCTTCCACTAACAAGGGTTCTCGCCGTCATCAGTTTTTGCGCTGATGTCTTGGTAGGTGTGTCTTCGATCAACACGCATCTGTTTGACTTTTTCTTTCCAGCTGGCGGCAGTTTCACCAGCACCCGAGCTTCCGCTCGTCCAGGTATAGTGATTTTCTTTACACATGCGACCTTCCCGCAGGTGCCTCCAAGAATGAAGATTTCTTCTTCACCGCACTTGAAAACTCCCTCAGCGACATTAATTCTGCAGTTGTGTTTCTTCATGAAATCCAAACCCAAGATGCAATCATCCATAATCTCAGCCACGATCACGTTATGAGAGTATGAGGACCCCCCTACACCCACCCATACCTCATACATCGTAACTGACATTTCTCCCAGGACGGATATTGGCTGACCGGAGGCAGTAAGAAGCCGATAGTTAATTCTCCTCTTGTGTCCCCTTGCGGCTCTTACCAGATTTGGGTTCACTATTGTTCTAGAGGCTCCTGTGTCTAGAGTCATTTTGCAATCCGTCCCGTTAATAGTCCCCTGAATCACAAGACTATTCCCGCTGCATGCCTGGGAGATAACAGTTATCGGGGCTTTCTCCGCGTCAGCCAGCACTCGCCCCTTAGTCCTGGCTTTTATTCGTTTCCCTGATCCCGGGCAGGGGACGAAGCCCCTTGTTTCTTCAGCTCCTCTATTTGTTCCTCGAGCCTTTTCATCCTTGCCATCTGGGTCTCCTTCTGCGGGCAGTTGAGCTGAAGATGGCCCCTCTCGCCGCACTTGTAGCACATGGCTCCAAAAGCTTTCTTCGTAGGAGCCTTAACCTCCTTGACTTCCTCAGAGACCTCGCGGATCTTATGGGTGTGCCGTATATCATGGCGAACCGCCTCGACCTCCAAGGCATGCGCCAATGCTTCCTTTAGCGAGGTATGGTGACGAAGCCTCACTGCAGCTCTGACCTCCAGGTCTTTTATTCCGTCGACAAATGCTTGCACAATATTCGTGTCCACCATCTTGGTGTCGGCTCCTGGGTGTGCCTTCCAGACAAGTTTTTCAATTTCCAACGCCCATTGTTGTAGTCCTTCTCCTGAGCGTTGGACTCTGTCACGCAGTTGGGCACGGAACACGTGCTCCAGGTGTCGCTCCCCGTATCTGGATTCAAGTGCCTCCATCAGGTCTTGGAACCCATTTCCTGTATGTGCTTCCAGGACCGACAAAGCTTGCCCTCTGAGCGCAACAGTGAGAGCGGTCAGGCATTGTTCTTCCGTCCATCCGTTGGCAGCAGCAACAGTCTGGAATTGCTGACGATAGGCGTTCCAAGAAGTAGTGCCGTCGTCTGGTGGCACTTTCACTCTTGGTCCTTGCGCCACTACGGTAGTTCCACTAGACATCGCAACTCCCGTGGTTTCAAGGCGCACTACTTTCTTCTGTAATTCAGTGAGGCCGGTTTTCATGTTTTCCACATCCAATCCCAACCCGGTAACTCGTTCTTCCACCATGTCGACATCTTTTCGAAGCTTAATCACCGTGTCACTAACATCATTTATAGCCCGAAGCGCTTTTTCTTGGAGGTCTTTTTGTTGCTCTTGTGATTCTCGAATCGCTCTGATTTCAGCCTTTTGAAACTCTTGCAAAGCACCGAGCTTGCGTTCTTGTGACTCTTGCAAAGCACCGAGCTTGCGTTCTTGTGACTCTTGTAAAGCACCGAGCTTGCGATCTTGTGATTCCTTCATTTCCCGAATTAATACAAACAAACTTCCTAATTGAAGAGGGGCTGTAGAAGCTTCGGTGTCACTGGTGGGCGTGGCCTGTTGGGTAGGCGTGGCAAGGTGGGCGGGGCCAGTGGGCGGGGCTTGGCCCACAGTGGGCGGAGCTTGGTCCCCAGTTGTGGCCTCCGCAGCTCGTTGTGCCCTTGTCCTGACGCCCTCCTGTAAGTCCTCTCTCAATGGCATCTCCAAATCTCACTTCCGACACCAGTTGTTACGTGTTAGGGTTCGAAGGATTTGGAGAGAAAGACCTGCTGACTCAATGAAGACTTTATTCACTAGCACTAACACAAAGCACTAGGTCAAACACTAAACACTAGGACCAACACAATGCACTAGGTCCAAACACAAAGCACTAACGATGTCCTAGGTCGTAAGCCAAGTCGTAGGTTTCACTTGTTTCACTCCGGTATCACTAGTTTTCACTTCGAAGTCGCCTCGAAAGCTCGAACTGAACTGAAGTCGCCCGCCTCCATGCGGCGTATTTATACACGGGCCGACGTTTCCAGATCTTTCGGGCACGCCCGCGCAAGCACCCGATTGTTCGAGACTAATATTCCACTAACGCCATCTAGTATCGAGTTGGGGTATCACGTTGTCTGTGCGTTCACTGAGTGGTTACACAAGTCGGCGCTAGATGGCGCTAGCTTCCCTGTGCCTTCGTAACAATATAAAAGAAAGTCGTGTTAGTTACACCATTTATAACTCAAGAATGGCCGAACCGATTTGGCTGAAAATTTGTCGGAAGGTACCTTAGAACCGGAGGACTGCTATAGGATACTTTTTACACCGTTCCGTTTTATTTTATTTTTTAGTGACAGTTGATACTTTGACAATTTGGAATTTTTGTTCGACCAATTGATGTGTTTGTTTTACAGAGTACATTTTAAATGTTTGTTTCGAGTTTCTAATAACTTATTGTGCCGATATTATCATTAACAATACCATGCCGCGACCAAGATAATCAATTCTTTTCCGACAAAGCCGTAATCCACCTAGGATTCGAAACATTGCGAATCAAAGGGCACGTGAAGAGCGCCGCGTTAGTATGGCGACTTCGTGCTTCTCAATCACAAGAGCAAAACGAGGCAGCCACTGAAACGGCTAGGTTGGCAATGCGAAATCGTGGATCAAAGCTCAGAGATCAAGAACTAGATAATTTTAGAAGAACAACAAGAAATTTATCAAGTACTGATTTGAATCGAGCAGCGTTTCAATACGATTTCAGAACTGATTACTGTCCGCCACCTGAACCATTACATTCATTGTTTCTTGGCGAAACACCAGAATCACGACATTTTCTAGCAAACATTCGAAAATATAATAGTTGTTTCCAAATGACATGATTTGGGGCAGTCATTATGGAAGAACGAGGATTTAATCCGACATTAAATGTATGTATTAATTTATTTAATTTTTGTACTTACAAAGAATAAAGTAGAACATTAACATACTATAATTATTACTATGTTATGTATGCAAATTATAAAAAAAATATTTATAAATCAGTAATACTGACTTTGCTTTTGATTTTGTAGATACAAGGACAGACAGATTTACCATTGAATCGGATCATTACAACCTCTCGAAGATGCACAAAATATTTTTTTACAATTATACTGCATGGGCAACATGATCGACGTCAAGAGATTCAGCAATGAAAAGAGCAATTAAACAAGATCTGCAGCAAATACTTCCTGAACTTCATGCGTTCGTCAGGTTGTTCAAGAGTGCTTTGGAGCGCATGACAAATGAGGACTACAAAGTGGTGATCAGAGCGGATAAACAACCATCTGGAAAACACGAACGCACATTTAACGCTCCAGATTAAGTCAAATTAATAATTTATTAACATTAATTAAAGATCATCTGCATTATTTGATCTTGCGCATGAAAATAAAACGAGAAATGTCGTGTATCACAAGGTAATATATAAATAAATGGTCAATAAAGAATCATTAAAATAATTAATTTGTTTTATTTATATTATGTACTAAGTATGCTAATAAAAATAAAATCAAAAATATACTCATTTATTTCCTGCGCGGAACAAAGTTCGCGGGGTTAGCTAGTAAATAATAAAAAGGAATGCGGAACATAAAATGAAGCGCCACATTCGGAATTTTCTTTTTAAATAAGGATGGTATAGAAAATTGATTTTAAAAGTACGTATAGAAAGTATTCAAATCTATCGAATCTTGCGAAATAATTAGTTTTTATACTACGGTACGACAAGGTAAATAGGTAAAGATAAAAGAGTGACGCAGGTGTCCGGTATCCCGTTCGTCCGTCCGTCCGTCCGTCCGTCCTTCCGATCCGGACGGCGCGTGTCCGGGCACCCGGATATCTGCCTCCACTTGTAACGCGAGCCACCTTCCTCGAGGTGGCAACGTCACTTTCGGGACCCATAGTAATAAAGGAATGCATAAATTATGCCGGAACGCGTACTCAGCTCGCTGACGCGTAAGTCGATGGCGTTTTTATGTGAGTGGCATGCGTGATGCTCCGATTTAAAGTCAGGAATACTTAAAACCTACTCCCGTTTTTTTCTTATTCAACTAACAATTTCTACAGAACTCTACGTATTTCAAATCCAATTAAACGTCTCCTTTAGTGCTGAATTGTAGACCAATAGTCGATGCACTCCGGTGTTTAATAATGAAGAGACATGTTATTAATAATTACAGCGCAGTAATAGTAATAACTGTCGGGCGCTGACCCCGACGGGGCCTCAACGTGGCAGCCGTTCAATGAAATATGAAGTTTTGGCAATTACAAGTACTGGGCGGCGGCCGCCGCTCGCGGGGAAACTCATTTGCAATATCGCCATATGTCGCCACATGCTCGTGTGTGATTAGACGCGGCTCGGCCACGCGCTGTGCAAGGAATCCTGGGTTCGGTTTCTGGTCGAGGCAGACGATATTTGACAGAGACATAATATGCATTAATCGATGAAGTCTGCGACGTGGAGTCTTTAAAATAACGGAACGAATCTAAACTATTCTTTCAAATCCCTGAAGTATTGCTGTTCGTGAAAATCATGTTAAGACCCGTTCCGTTTCGTGTCAGTGCCACGCTGCCGCTGTCCCCTGGCTCGCAGCAGCTGAGCGCAGCCGATGGTATCAATGAATGTGAGCCCACGGCCATTCCCGTTGCCTTGTCAGCTTCTTTTTGTGACAGGTGCGTAAACATTCGAAGAAAAATCTTATATAGAACTCTTTAATGTACACCATCGAAAAAGAATGTTGAAAATGACACGTTAAGCCGGACTTATAATAAGCATACTAATATACAGTGGTGGACGTCTAATTAGAAACACTACCAACGGTCCTTGACATTGTGTAAGATACTTCACCGCAATCGTTTTTATTTTGAAATTAAACAATAAATAGGGCAACAATATGTTCAACGATTTATCATTTATCAGAAAAGCAATATAATTCCCAGTACAAAAGTGCAGTTTCAATATTACATTACTGACAAACATTTAAATCAGTTTTAAGGTATGAACAGTAATGGTCAACTAATTAGAAACAACAACAAAAAAGTATTAAAAACAATATATTTTTAAGTATTAGTAATTAGTATTGTTATTTACGAAATAGTTACTATCCACAGCATACCAATAGTTAATTAATATTTAGTGGCGTATCCCTTATTTTCAATAACAGCACTGCAACGACGTAGATATTGATTCAATCAATTTCATACATTTTTCTAGGGGGGATTGAATTCCATGCTTCAACAAACGCTTCATATCGTTCGTTTTTACTGGTGTTACGTTTGTTTGAGACTTTCTTTTTAACAATATACCAGAGATTTTCTATCGGGTTTAAATTCGGACTATTTGGTGGCCAGTCTAAAACGGATATACGCTGTTCGCTAATGAAACATTTGACGCTATTGGCCGTGTGTTTAGGGTCATTGTCATGCTGAAAGATCCAGGTTACAGGCAAATGATCGTCCGAGTAGGGAATCACTGTGTGCTCTAAGATATTTTTGTATTGCCATTGATCCATTGTACCTTCAATCTTCCCAACGGGTCCAACTCCACATCCGGTAAAACACCCCCAAACTTTAATGTTACCGCCACCTTGCTTGACTATATATTTATAATTAAAAGCATTGTTTACAGGACATCTAACATAGCGCTTTCCATCGGAATTTACCATATTTATTTTTGTTTCATCTGAAAATAACACTTTTTTCCCATTCTCATACCGTTCACTTAACATATTTTTTAGCGAATAATAATCGCTTCTCTCGGTGTTGCTTGGTAAAAAGCGGTACCTTTCGAGAGATTCTTCCAAACAATTTAGCTTCCACTAATCTTCGGCGTATCAGTCTTGACGAGATGTTTCTCGGGTCATCAGGCGAAAAAAACTTCATTTTTAATCTGGTTGGAGCCTTTACTTGGGTCTTTTTTAGCAACACGAACGATCAGCGTATCTTCTTTGGGAGAGGTTTTTCTTAGCCGAGCCTTTCTAAGAGCATTTTCAACAGTTTCATGTGTTTTATAATGATCAATTGCATTAAAAACTTTCTTAACAGAACAATTTAAATGCTCAGCTATTGTTGTGTGCGCCCACTTATGAGCTAAATGTAAATTAACAATTATTTGCCTAGTTGACGCGTCACAACTTTTATTTTTGCCCATTTTAAACAAAATAAAATTCAGATTGAATTTTGAATTACCGCCAAAATAATAGAAAAAGCCAAGAATGAAATGATATTCGCCAATTAAAAAAAAAAAACGAGATATGGATGTCTTTTTAAAATGTTTCTAATTAGGCGTCCAAGCGGCAATCAGCAGAAAATAAACTCCTTCATGTGTAAGAATCATTTTTTAATAAAAATTAAAATAGGTTTTATATTTTATGCATTTAATGAGTTTTTTATTTGAGTGGCTATATTATTGTATGATTATTAAATATTGAATGTATATATTTTTTACGAACATTTTTATATTGAAGTTATACTTTCTTTATTCATAAGAAGTGTTTCTAATTCTGTGATATGTACTAAACAGCGACATGTACCAGACAAGGTAGCGGTGAGGAGACAAAGAATAAGGGCTACGTGGGCTGATATTGTTGCTGTTAGCGAATAGGCCTACTTCCCGAAGGCCACGGGACAGCCGCGACCGTTGTGTCGCCGTCGAAGCGATTAGTCGTCGACTGTGCCGGGAGAAGGCGCGAACCATGGACGCTTCTCATTTTTTGGTTGTCGCGAGGACTATCGTACTATTGATGTTGTCTGTACTCCCGGAGACAACGGAGAAACAGCAAACACACTTAACTGGTAGGTATGTTTGTTGAACCCAATTCTCTATGCTGCAGGGAGGGGCGAGGAGGGGGGCAAGCACCGCAACCGAAGTCGATACGAAATGTCAACTTTAAGTTGAAAATGTTGCAACTTTTCTGGCGAATGCGAATTGGATAAATGTAAATGTTGTCATTCGTCCAACTCTGGTTGTCGCTTGTGACTTTACTCGCATGTTTAGCTGGCCGTTTGAGACTCCATGTCCGAGTACGTAGGATTCGCATCGATATACAGAGTAAAAACCCCGCGGTGTCCGAGGTGACCACTTTTTAGTACACTTTTAAAAACACCTTTTTTCACATCAAATCAACAATCAACACCAAATATTGATGACCCAGTAGCTGTCGCTCGTTTAAATCCATCTGGCACGCACCAATGACGTTTGTAAATTATGTGCAATTTAAAACTTGCTGTAATGGTAATGGTAATACGATATAGAGCTTACCCATTACACTCGCTGTAATGGGTAAGCGGTGACAGCCCAGTGGCTATCGAACTTGCTTCTCACTCAAGCGTTCCGGGTTCAAACCCCAGCGGAACTCACCAATGACGTTTCTATATTATGTGCGATTTAAGGTAACCATCAACTTAGAGAGGAATGGAAACTAATTCTTATGTAATAGCTAATATTTCCCTTGTTGCGTAGTTCTCTCCATGGTTTATTTGATAGAACGCCGCGCGCCCGCTGCGTGCCAACCGAGCAAGCGGCCCGCTTGCCAGGCTGCACCAGCCTGGTTCCTGTTTTGCGCTAACTCGATGTTGCCGCTACAAATCATTTCACGCCATGATCTTCAATACAACTTTTCACGTTCCTTTCATATTTCACGTTACAGCGCGCCGACAGGGCCCGGTTCGCCCGCGGACGGTAGAAGATACACGTTGAGTCGGCCAAAGTTTGAACAAGTAAACAACTGATTCCCGGGGAGTCCCCCTACGAATACTTTTATTATGCTTTATACTTGCGTTGCTTGCAGAGACTCTTTGATTTGTAATTTCAAACTTGTTTTCCTTGAAGTACAGTTTGTGCATGAGTAGGTTACCGCCTGTTTTGGCAGCGCGGGGGCTATTGAACTCGGCTCGAGGGAGTGTGGGTTCAAACGTAAGAAAAGTCCCTGGTAATCGCAATGTCACTGGTTAATCGCAAAGCCTTTTCAAAGTCGCTTTGCGATTAACCGTCGTGGAGTCTGACTACTTACCCTGAGGACGCCTTGTTTTGTGGCGAAGCACGTGTTGGTGTGTGTGTTGGTGTATGTATTCATGAATCGCGTGTGCATGTTTCTTGTGCGGGAGGGAGGGAGGTGCTGCGTGCATGAAGGTATACACCACCATACATTTTTGTTTGCGGATTGTTGCAACGTAGATTAATCATTGGTTTGTAATAATGGAATTCCGCAAAGTAACGCCTGATACAATTAATTATCTGAAAACCTGCATGCCTTAGAGCTCTCTGCAATGGTCTCGAAGGTATGTTTCAAAGCCAGCAAATCCGCACTTCATCTAGACATCTTCTCTCCCCGACACGACTCAACCCTTGCACAACGGTGACCACCAGTACGGTTTTGTATGAAGGATTTGTATATATTTTTACGTTTTATTTGTACTTTTGTGTGTGCTAGTGATATACATTGGAAAGTGAATGCCAAATGAATGCAAAATGAGTCGCTCGTCAGTCGCCGGCGGTGCAGACGCAGCCAGAAGTAGCTCGAGCAGTCGCGAGCTGCGAGCTGCGAGCGTCCGGCGGCGCCGCGCCGTTCCGACCGGGAATTGGATAAATGTAAATTCTGCCATTTATTTAAAACTGGCTTTCGCTTCCAGCTTGACGCGTCAAATTTGCCTTCTATTTCGCTCTGCTCTGCGCTGCACCATCAATTCCTTGTGTTATTTTCCTTACATTATTCTTTCCATACAGTATTCTTCTTATATTGTTTGTCTGACTATGTACCTACTCGTACCTGTTTTCGCAATTTATTCCTCTATTTTCAACCATCTTCTAAAAAAGGATGAGTTTCTATGTTCGATTGTATGTATTTTTTTTGAACATTATTTCCAAATCAATAGTTTACTACGAATGATTCAGGTGTTAAATTTAGCCTGACCCACTCTCTGCCGTTGGTCTAGATGGCCAAACTATAGAATCACTTTTAGATCTATATCTTTAAGACAAAACTTTTTTGTGTATAGAAATGTTCCAACATAAAAATTTACATGATGTCCCAAAAAGTAGATCAATGTTATTGAGATTTTTTTTGTCATTTTGTCAAAAATTGTATTGGTTTAAACCCCAAGCCAGATAGGCATCTACTGTAAGTTTGGCTTCTGCAAGAATACAGCATCACAATGCAATTCTAAGAATTGAAACGTCACCTTGACTACAGTTTAGGCAACCTTTTACATATTTACCAAAAAAATATAGTAAAAACTTACACAAGCCAACATCGTCAGGCAATTTTATACTTCATGTTTCTAAACGAGAGCTAGAGTTCAAAAAGTTCTGTATGCACGCAATCTCGGGACGTGTATTTTTACTTGCGTGCTGCATTATGCAAAGTCTCAAAGTTTGAACAAATATTTGCGACTCTGTGGAAAAGTAAGGACGTACGAGGCACTCGAATGGGCTGTATTGCCCATTCGAGTGCCATGGAAGCCCCGAAGAACGTCTTTATCCATTCATCCACTAGGTGGCCATTAAGAAATCATTCGGTTTATTGACCTGCATAATTGTACGCAGTAATACACAAACCGCTTGTCATATCATTAGTCAGACAGAGGCAGCTCTAACAAATCACATTACGCCCCGACATCTGAATCTCTATGCATCACTTAATACATCAATTAAGTGTGTACATATTGCCGTGTGTACTGCGCAATCAGGCTGAGAGCGGAATAGTACAGTTACAGGAAACACGGCGGGAAACCTCTCCGGCCAGTATTCGCCACTCACACTTTAAGATTAACAAACATTTTATTACCACAGAGCTTCACAGAGCATAAATTTAAAAAATCATTAAACAAACAAATATAACGATACCTCTGGGCTCAAAGGGCGTAAAGCACATTTTGGGCCAAATGGAGTTAATAATACCATCGTATTCAGTTTTTCATTCTCTATCGATTGGTATATACGAAGTTGCCAAATTCGCACAAAAATGTTCTTTACGCCCCATCTATTTTGGGCTGCTAAAACAGAATGAAACAGGAAATCGGGCTGTAAATTACATTACTGTGCAAGTTAAAAATGTCCTAGGTTGTATAGGAATCCAATTGGACTCATAATTATGAGTATTATGGCGTATAACGCATTAATTCTCATTATTGTTCTTTACAACCCTTTACTACCTCAAAATAATTACAAATATTTCCTGAAGTTTAAGGTGTAAAGCACATTATTCTATAGGCTTAAAGTGAAGGAATTTATTGAATCACTACCTGCAGTGCCATCCCATTACAATAGACAAAGAACAAACAGAGTGTATCTACCTCAAGAATTAAAGAACGTGTCTAACTTATATCAGATAAATAAAAAAAGCATAAACAGTGTCCAAGACACTGTTAGTGAAAATATGTTTAGAAACATTTTTAATGAATATAATATTAGTTTCCACATTCCCAAAAAAGACAAAATATGTGTAACATGCACAAGAGCGGAACATAATATGGATACAATGAGTGAGAAAGATAAAGAGTTTTTTGACTATCACATAAAATAAAAAAAGCAAGTTAAAAAAGGTTTAAAAAACATCAAAATTTGAAGTCTTTTGTTAATGGAACTATTACATGTAGTTTTGATTTGCAAAAGGTTTTAGGCACGCCGCACGGTCAAAGTATGTAACTATACTATTCAAGAAAATATGTGGTGTATAATTTTACATTTTACGAAAGCGGCACACAGGAAGTTTACTCCTATACCTGGGGAGAGAGCGACGGTAAACGAGGAAGCAATGAAATTGCCTCTTGTCTTTGTAATTGTATGGAGTCCATCGCAATGGCCGACATAGGTACTTTGAGACCGCTCGGAAAAAACCTGCCAATACTTTCACACCAAGCACAATGAAAAATATAAAACTAAAACAGATTAGAATTACTACATTTAAAAAGAAATACGAAAACCAAATAAATGTCAAATATTCCATGGCAGAGGAAGCTGAAACTCAAAATATAACGTTAATTTAAAAGCCATCGGTCAAAGGAAAAGGCAAAGGAAAAGGAAAAAGTAAAACAAAGGACAAGTCAAGCGGAAACAAAAAGCAGGAAGCGGAAG
Source organism: Carterocephalus palaemon (assembly GCA_944567765.1). NCBI lineage: Eukaryota > Metazoa > Arthropoda > Insecta > Lepidoptera > Hesperiidae > Carterocephalus > Carterocephalus palaemon. Next base: position 16,116,070 of record OX155638.1, on the reverse strand, counting down.
AAGTTAAGCCACTATATGCAACTAAATTATACATAAACAAAAAAAAATACATGGATTTGACACGTCTCTGTGACAACGGAACTATACCTAAGAGATTTCATGAAGACTATAGAAAGCTTCCATGGAGCTCTAATGTTTGTGATACATTAAATGAAACTGATGAAGAAGATAAAGAAGAAGATAAAGAGGATGAAAATAATACTGAAAAAGAAAATAATTCTTAAAATGAATAACCCAAAAATTGTTTAAAACTTTCTTGTTTGTCCTTTTATTACGTACCTATAATAAAAACTATTAAAAATAACTCTCCAATTAATTAATTTTTAAAAAGCTTTTTGGTTATTCCCATAATCTCCATTGGGATGGGGTACCCCCACCCCGTTTAACCCTTTTTATTATGAAAGTTGTACAATTTTAAATGCAAACATTGTGATTTACAACACAATTAAACATTGCTATTATCATTTACTACATAATATTATACAACTTTTTACGCTAGGTTGTATTTACTGCCAAAGTTAGTAAAGTTAGCTGTTTTTAAATGGGTTTAAAGGACATTTTGTTGTTTTTTTTGGGTAGTAAAGCAAAACTATTTTGGAAACTATTATACTTAGACTTCGTTTAATAATATTAACTTAAAATATAGGAGAATGTAAGTATTTTTCTCATAGATTGTTTTTTTATAATTATTGAGACAAAAAAGTTATAGCTAATTTTGTTTTATTTTTTTGGTTTTTTGGCTCTCCTGAAAAGTAGCTGTTTTGTGCTATACGCCCTTTGAGCCCAGAGGTATCGATAATGGCCGTGTATTTGTTACACAAAGCGTAACAAAGTAATCAGTTGATTGACCCGTTGGCGCGATTGGCTGCCTACCTCCAAGGCCTCCAGTCCGCACTCCACGTGCTGCAAAGTATAGCCTAAAACACTACCAATTTAAAGATTCTCAGCTCAGGTTTAGTTATGAGGGAAATAGTGAATGAATGACTGAATGAAATGGCCCCATGAAGAGATATGGGCGAGGTAATGAATAGAATAAGTGCGATTCCCATGTTTGTTTGCATTTCAGAAGCGGGCTTGCAGGCCGCATCTTGAATTAGTAGTTCCAGAGCCGCTAATCTCCTCGCAAATAACTGTACATGTGGCTTGATAGTTCCGGCCCAAACTCGGCGTCATGCCATTGTCATATTGCGCCAACTCAAACACGGCGGTCCCTGAACTTGCTCCGACAAGCTCCGAGCTTGTTAACATTTATATGAATGAACTTGCTCCCAAAGTTGGCGCAAGTCTTACGCCGCTTAGCGCCCCCTCACGCAGATGATAGCTTGCTTTCACGTGAGTGACATTTTGTCAACGGCTGTGCGATGGCTGGTGACGGAATTCCTATGACAACGTCTCTGTTCTCAGACATCGACTTATTACTTATGACGGGTTTATCGTCCCTTTTGTCCATGTCTGTTCAGCATTAGTGGTTAGGGCCGTTTTAAACAAAATCGTATATTTGTCAAAGCCTCGCCTCGCCAGCGCGGCTGCGATAAAGGTGTCCCGTGCGAGTTCGTGTAACATGTTTTGTTGACAAACTTGGTACTTTAAGTTGGTAAAGAAATTTCCCCAAGCCGATAATGAAAGCAAAACTTGGCAAGTATGGATGTCATGTATTTGTGAGGAAAGTTTCGGAGAACTTGGGATTCCTGAGAGTAGGCAGCCACGATGTTGAGGCTGGGCATAAAGCGGGAGATTCAAAGTTCTGCTGATGTTACTCGAGTAATTGTTATGCCATGGTTAGCAAAGTATCAAGTAACACAATACAATTAATATTGTCATCTAACCTAGATCAGTCTTAAAGCAATGCGGCGAATATTATTCGTTCATTCATCTGGAAAATGTGAATGATTTTAAAACATGGCTACATGGACGGGAGACTGCAGTCGAAGAGTAAGTGAACGAAGATAATTATCTGCACTTTATATTAGACTCCAAGCGAGTACACGAGGAAGGTGTTGAAATAAAATATAGTTGTGGTGGAGTGACGACAATGTCTGAGTAGTTAATTGGGTCCGCTCGGGTCCGGTCGGGTCCGCTCGGGTCACGCGAAAGTTAGCCCGAACAGAAGCCAGCTGTCCGAGATACATGTTAATTGGTATCGGCGTGTCCGAAACAGACTTGTTTTAACGTAACAGCGTAGCCTACATCAACATTAATATTTGAAAAGGGTCAAATTAATTTTCACAAGCGTGGAGCGGGCGCGCGGCGACCGGCCGGGCCTATTCAATTACCTTCATCATCTTACTTGTTTAGTCAATTTATGTCCGATTCCACGATAGCATGAACGCTCCCAAACTAAGCGTCGTTAAATTGACGCACAAAACAGAAAACAACACAACACAATCTAATATAACCAGCACAGGTACAGTTGTCATGGGCGGCAGCGGATGGTTGGTACTGCAAGCTCGTTTGCAAACTTGTATCCATAAAAAAAAGTTATCAGCAGCAGTCAGCAATATAAACATCGACCTTAGAACCAAGAACACACAGCAGGGATGTCGAACCAATTAACCACTTGACCGACGCGACGTAGGGGACGGTGGACTGCGGGCCTTCCCCCCACATCCTAGAGACGAGCCGGACAAGCAGTGACAAGCAGTGACAAGCTGGAGAACGGACGTCACCGACACTGCTACATGACCGGGCGTGTCCCCTCGTGTGACGCCGCGCGGGGACGAGTTAACTGTAACCTCGTTCTTGATCACCGGCCGTCGCGAGCCGCAGCAGCCGTTCACCGCACGCGCGCCGCCTCACTTGGCGATGTGGAGACAGATCGCCGAACATTGGACGTGGCCGTTGCTAACGAGCGCACGACCGGGATGCGCAACGAGCGATATTTTATATTTATGGATACAAGATAGCAAACGAGCTTGCAGCACCACCTATCCGCTGCCGCCCATGACAACTGTGACTGACTTTGAACAAGACTTAATTAATTAGAACATTAGCTGGTCAGTTCGTTAGTAGGTACGAAGACTAGGGAGTGTTAGTGATAGGACTAACCTGTTAGTTGGTGTTAGTAATAGTGCAGTTAGTACTTTGTTAGTAGGAGTCTCGTTCCAAGTCAGTCACAGATGTGTTGCTACCCTTGAGGACTAAGATCGTCGCCGCTAAAGATAGTAATTTGTTAGTACGAGTAATTTGTTAGTTTGTTCTATTCGAAGCTGGTTACGGATACGTTGCTACCTAGACTGAACTGGTACTCGCTTCTTGTTAGCAATAACCAACGACCGCACGTGATGTAAACATGATTTTATTGAATCACACCTGTCAAAAAATGAGCAAATCTGTAAGCACCTTTAGCCATCGATCGACCAACACACCAACGCTGGCGCTTGTCGCCCTAACGTTTGGCAAACCTCGGCGGTAATGCCCGAACATTTGTCGTTTTAATTATGTACCGCCAGAATTTATCCGGTTTTGTTATTTCCCCGCGGAGTAAGATTGACGGGTCCATGTTTGTGTTGACTTATCGTGGATGAAATTTATTGTACCCGAAATAATTCAGCACGCGGTGTGATTCTGGCATGTTACATACATGCCAGAATCACAAAAATATTTTAACATAATCTCCCATGTTTACACAAAGTTTGTCTTGTCTGAAAAAGTCTCCTGTTAGTACACTCTTGTCGGAGCGGACGTAGCCCTATGATGTAGCAGTGGTAGCTTTTCATTCTTCTTGGCTGCTCTGCAGCTTTGGCGATGCGTCTGACTGCTTCCAGTCTAAATTATGAAGCCTAGTTAAGTACAAATATTTTCTTGTGTTTCTATAACACAGCAAATGAATATACGAAGACGATGTGTTTCACACTCTCGTGAAGCACTCCAAGTGGTTATGTGGAAACATTCGTTTAAAACCCATTTCACCAGCCGCTGGTGTGCGTCAGGAAGGTCCGGGAGACGGGGACAGTTCACAGCTACCTGAGGAGAGTGGTTCGCTGAACAGATCGCCTCAATGCTCAGGCTGCTGCAGGGATTTGACCCAGTCTCTCTATGTGAGAGTACTCTGAGGCCATTTGAGAGTGATGTGGGCACTGCACTTCTTAGCACTGTGCAAGTTGCATCTTAGAATCTTTCCCACGGAAATCATTAATCTGGCTTCGGTCTTAGGAAATAATGGCGTAAATGTTGAACTATTTTTTGTAATAGAAAGAGCAGTTTTCCCAAGGATCGGTAGATGCTTAGTTTAAAGTAAATTAAGTTACTTACGTAAAATCTTAAGAGTGTTTGCATTAAGAGCAAAGGAACAAGATACAAAGTTAAAATAAACTACTACGGTATTACCTAACGTGATGCAAATTGACACTATCTCCGTGGTTAAGAATCTGATTGTCTACGAACTGTCCGAGTAAATATGGACTTATGTGACTTCAGTTCAGTTCAGTTCGTATTACAGCTATTAGGAAATTATAACAGTATCTGCAGTGCCGTGAAAGAAAATCTCGTGAGAAATCTCGAGTGTTTTAGGTCCTACATAACTTTCGTTAGGGCGTATGTCCACTAATCCGCACCAGACCAAGACAGCGATGGCTTGGCCAAGGGCGGGCTGTGATGATGATACCCTCCCTCAGAAAACCGTTTGGCCCACAAATGTTTAGTCGTGCTACCACGAGCGCTTTTTACAGAGATAACCTTTTAAAGCGGCGTTCAGAATAAATGTATCCAGCTATTATGAGATGCTTCGCTCCTTAGCCAGGTCCCGAATGACGTCGGCAAGCTGAGGGACCGATAAGCAGCAGTTTTATTGCTCCAAACAGAAAAGCTGCTCAAACACTCTTTGTTCGCGAAGACATTATTGGACTCCTTTGAAGCGAGCCTTTGTAACGGCTGCCGGGGGAATTCTGATCGTTAGATTGGGAACAAATTACAAGGCGAACTGCCTACCGGCGCGGCTCACGCTGCCTGAATATTACTCAACTTCAACTCGTAGGTGGCAGCGAGCGGGCTAGGTAATATCAATTTATAGCTTCCACTGCAAATATCTTAGATACAGATCACGAAAAATGTCGGTGATGTTTTGAAGTAAGAAGCATTTAAATGTTGCACTGACCTGAACAGAACATGATGTTGAGTTCCTTAAGTTCTTCGAGGCATGGCTGCCGGTGTAGTGCAGCCTCTTATGCTCTTCTTCGGAGACTTGCGATTAGTCAAAGATATAATATCCGTTACAAGGCGTGTTCAGCAATAACATTGTTCATTAGATTAAAAATACTTTCACTTACCATAATTACTTTTTTTTGAGGGGCTACCTTTACCTTTTTTTAATCTTCGGAAAATTCCCAGCCTCCGGGGAAGAGGCCAGGGTATGCGAGATTCCTACTCACTAAAACCCTCTTCGTCCTGCGCATGATGGAAGGCTCCTAACCTAACCTACTAACCTCCCGTTTTCATTATGCGAAGCTTGTAATAACAATACATAGACAAAAACAAAGTAACCATTTGGGACCTGATGCAGATATTATCGGTATGTTTTAACCGAAGATAATTAGGAGGTCGTTTCATTGTTCAGGCGTGAAATATTTTAATTTGCGCAATGTATCAAGGGTCTAGCCCCTGTCGCGGGACTTCCCCCCGGACACCCGGATACATTTCCTCGGCACATAATTAAAAAGACAAATGCTCGGCTATTATTTGCGTTGGCGTATTTACCTTCCATTTTTAGCGAGTCGCGTGTGAGCGACGATCGCTGCGGGCAATTAGAACAAGATCATGTTTTGTTGTCAAATATTTAAAATGAAATACCGTCTCTGCAAACTTCTGCAACGTTGGTCCCGCTTCTCCGGGGATGAAAAGGTATTAAGGAGATTTTACATGCGATATTTGTCTCACATTTTAATGGCTTGTGCGACAGACAAGTTGGAGTTAGCTTTCACTGGCCTACATGTCGGCGACTCATTAGTAATATAAAGTGTAGGTGAATAAACATAGTATAAGCTCTGCCTTGTTTGTGGCAGATGGTCGTGTCCCTAATATTTATTATTATTATTATAAATCAAGTCAGCTTACCACCCAATAAACAAACCGAGACTGCTGCGAGCCCGCAGCCGCGCGCCGAGACGGAGTTGCAGACTGAATTAGATAACTCCTGCTCAACATTTGAATGTTGATTCGAATCTCAATATCAGCTCAGCCTCGAATATCTCTACTCGGGCTGCGAATTTGCATTGAACAACAGCCTCCACACATCGCCCGTAATCATGGACCTATCTGCTCTCGCAGTCGGAAATTTGGCAGGATTTTGTTCATTCATCTCGTGTGAATAATGTTTATTTGGCGAGATAAATGAGGCGACTTCGCGGCCATATTTTATTTGTAGAAGTTTCTTACCTATACTGTTCATTTCAATTCAAACTTCACTTTTTTGACTCGGCTCATTTTTTTCATGCATTAATTGCATTTTCTGTAGGTATATATTATTCTTATTTATTCATTTATTTATTCTCATGTTCACAGATTATACAATGAACGGTTGCACCTCAAAATTAATTTTATTTGTCTGAATAAGGGATGTACAAGATGGTCATAATATTAAGATCCTCTTGTTCTACCACTAAGTGGTGTAAAATGTGGTGGTTTTTTCAATATTATACATTCTGTTATGTCTATTATAAACCACCATACATTTACTTTACGAGAGTAAGAAGTATGGTGCGGTACGTTGACGGGTATTGTTATTGAATCGCTATTATTTTTTATGTATTTTTGAAGTTGAATCTTTTCGCACGAAAACATAATTAAATTATTAAAACATTATTAAAGTAAATGTCAGGCTAACCTGCGTCACAAGTCGTCTGGCCAGGAGCTCGCCAGCCCGTGTAAAGTCGGATGGATGATGTAACAATTGTTTTCAATGGCCCTCTAATTAAAACTGTACCTCTGAGTGGTTCCTTGCTCCGAAAGACACTAATTAGGCCGCTGGAGCAAATTATATTCTAAAACTGTCTCGACCCCGTCTGATTCTATGAAGCTGATATGAAAATTAATTAGTCGCATCACAGATTCGATCCGGCATACATCTTAAGGCCTAAACGCTAATATTGTTTTATTTTGTATAAATCTCGCGCTACTGTAGTTAGTGGAGGTTTTTTGGAGCGAAATATTTTTTTCGCTCCAAAAAACCTCCGATTCTAAAAAAATATAACATCTATTAGGCATTGTATATCTGTGAAACCCAATGGGTGATGGGTGATGGGTACAACCTAAATAGGTTAACTACTGATCACCACAATTATTACATTACCGCCTTTCGTTTTTCACGAATACCTACCCATGAATGAATGAACCCAATTTAATTAAAATATCAAAACATCGACTCTTGAAAGTAAGAATTATAAAATAGTAATTTCGTTTGCTAGCTAAATTCCAACCGTTCAGTGTCCCACTGTTGGGTGCAGCCCCACCCATAGCCACAGCTGAGCGAGGTCTAAGCTTTAGACTCTAAAGCATACTCGTACACGACTTGATGAAACTTTGCACATTAACTTAGTTTAACACATATTATGACAATTTTCATCCCGTAAAAACGTTCCATTGGGAAGCTTCGCACGTTTTTGGATAGCCCTCTGGCACATCGTCAACGGATGGCACTTTCCGCGGGCCAAGCTGCGGCCAAAAATTAACCTAAAATGACTCAGGGCAATTAACACAAAATACTTACAGATTGCTATTCTCTATCCCTATTATGTTTGTTACTTTGTTACTACGGCCACCTCTCTACTAAACATAAAAAGGTTAATCAAAATCGGTTAAAGAACGACGAAGTTATCACTGTACATAAATTAAAAAAACATACATACAGTCGGACATATGACGTCCTCCATTTTCGAAGTCGGATGAATGCCGGTGACGAAACCTTGATTTATTTTAAACCCGTGGTCTGAAAAGCCTACATTAGATTACTCCCATACGTTAAGCACTCCGTATCCCGAGCGCCAGCGTCTTACGCTCAGTTCATAACTTAAAACACTCCATAATTCTTCAGAGTGTTTGCCGGTAAAGTTATGAATGGTTTAATGTATGAACCGGGATTTTAATTAAATCTCCGGCCTCATGCATGCATTAAATAATTCTGCAGCGGCGTGAGAACTGTCGCACCAGTTATTACCGCCCCGCTTCGTGTGGGAACTTCGTTAGAGGTTTCCTGTTGCCCCTTTACCGGAATGTCTCCAAGAAAGTGTGAGCTCGTTCCCGCTTGTTCAGCTGCGTTACGGCGTGACTGTGCTCAGCTGTTTAGTATCTTCCATGCCTAGGTGTGCATCCGTGCGCACTACTTAAATATCTGACACCGATCACTCCTAGAAGAAAGCCGTGGTTACCTAAGTCTCAAGGGTAGCAACGCGTCTGAAACAGTAGGCAGTAGGTGGATGCTACATACTCATTTGCTATCTTATATCTATGAAACATATTCTAGCGCTTAACTAGTCAATGTAATGGAAAAAGTTCTGTCCACCTTTTCTAATTATAGTCCACTGAAAGTAATGATCCCACTGACTGTGTGAGAAACATACGAAGTAAATGCGTGAAGCCGACTGTCTGAGGCTGATCCATCAAATCTGACAAAGCATTTTCATTTTGATGTATCCATATACATTAACACAACTCCTATTTAATACTGAACGGGTCTGAACTGTATGAACGCGATTTCATGACAAAAGAAAACTGTTTCCTGCCCATGCTGCAAATGATAGTGGTGACCAGAAAGCCGGTGAGGCCCACCGCCTCGAGAGGGCCGCGACCCACGGCCGTGGGCGAGAGCCAAGTCCAGGCGACGACGCCAGTGTCTATAGTTTTCACTCTAGCGATCTTTCTTTGCACCCGATGTTACGTTTAAAGTGATCTATCTAAATTAACATGAGAATTTAAGAAATCACGCTTCACGCTTATCGCGTTTTGACTTAAGCATTTATACATTTAAAATACTAATAGATAATCTGCCGCACATTTCATATTTCCAGTCAGGAGCAGTGCGTTTCACGTCCAACGCTCGTTCGAATCGCTAGATGTGGAGGAAATTGGTTGTCAGGCGGCGATGGAACAGGTAGCCGGGCGCACGGCGGCTGCGCGGGGCTTCAATCGATACCGGCCGGAGCGGCCCGGTCCCCTACACACGCGGTAACCTATATCCCGCTGCCCTTTGATGCCAGTCGATGCTCCTTGAAAGGAAAATTAGATAACCGGAGCACCAGACGACCGCTCGACGGGGACTTGCAAACGGAACGCAAATAAATTGGCTTCTGCAGTGGAGCCGATTGGATATGAACCGAGCTGAGTTCGCACTGAATGGATTGCCGTCTTTGAATGGACCGATTTGATCGACAAGAGATTTTATCGTAAAGCTTTGGATGTGCTATCATGGTAGGGTCAATACAATTCTACTGGTGACATGGTACGAGTATGTAGTGCGTTACATATTAACGAGTACCTACTACCAGTCTGTAACTTAAGTGACCACTCATCTGGCAATACATGGTAGCTCCTCTTCAGAAGAAGTATACTTATAACCGGATCAATTTAATTTTATAATAATTTTACGGAAGCTTGTATGGATGCCTCTACTATCCTATCTCCTAGCCGAAAACGCGACTGTATGCTGTTATGCATATAAATGTATCGGCACTACTGACAGTCAATTTGCAATGAAAACATCTGACACCAAGATTCCGGTTTCCCAACTTATCTCGGTATTACGTATAGTATAGGCTAGTACCCAGGTTTAAGTTTAATCTGAGGAAAACGTGAGACGGAAGCGGTCTCTACGTCGGCACAAGGCTGCCTCCGAGACCGCCTCGGAATGTCCCGGTGCGCCGACCGCCGAGTTAATGTCGAAATTCCGCTAATACTTCCTCCATTGTTGCTGCCGTTCACTTGCTATGCATGGAAACCGGAAGCCGGCATCAAACATTTCACAGAAATTGCTGTTCCGACTATAGCTGGGAAAAATTAGACGTCCCTCAGCTAGTTACGACGTCGATTAGTGGACCGAGCGGTGAAGGATGGTGGACTCCGCGCCAGGTCAGCTCCGACACTATTGATTGAGCCCCGTACGCAAGTCTAGTTGCTGGGTGTTTTACTGCCGATCAGTGACTCCCAGGGGCGGGCTCGTAGCCTCTATTGACGGTACTGATTCCTATTTGATTAAAGTTCCGATTAGTGATCACGACTGCCTCGTTGGTTTAGTGGTTGCAAGCGCGACTGAGCTAGAAGATCATGGGTTCGAAGCCCGATTCTGTCGGGTCACAACTACTGTTTTTTTTTAACTTGAAATGCCCGGTAGCCTCGGAGTCTGGATTTGTGCCCGGTAGGCAATAGGTTCACCACCTATTACATGGGACCTGACCATACTCGTAGTTGGTGAAAAGTAGATGTGTCACACCTCTGTCTATCCCTTCGGGGAAATACAAGCGTGACGTTATGTCAAATCGATTGAGTCAACCTTGCGTTCGAAATATCGTCGGTCGTCGACTGGTCTCAGGTACCGAATCCCGGCCGAGGTAACAGCCGTAAATGTGAATTTGAATGATAACTTTATTATTTTCTAAGTGTCCGCAGCCCGCAACGCTGTTAACTGCCCCACTGCGGGGGTGGTGGGTTTATAAGAGTTAATTTTACGCAGCACAGAACCGTTTCAGCGGTCGAGAGTAGTTATCTAAATCTGCGTCAATTACTCCCGCAATAAACTGATATTCACCAACGCGCCACGCTCATAACCCGCTCACTCATGCCGCCCTCCATTTCCACTTGTTCAAATTAAATCGTAATATTATTTGAACGAATTGCATTAGACACGGCAAAATTGACGATCTACAAATTAATGGTGATGATTCCAATCGAAAAATTATTAATGGTTTTAACATCGATTACCATGGACGTGCTCGTATTTCTGGTACTTGATTGAACCGCAAACCGTATGGACAAAATAATTACTATTTAATTGGCCTGTAACGACTCCAATCGTAGCAAACATTCAAATTACAATATTTGATTTCCGAATTTTTAAACTATGTATTGGTTAACTGAAATAATTTATTTTATTATTGTTTTCATAATATTAAAATAACGTTTCCTTGCAGTTTTTATGTGAAATAGCAAACGAGCATTCATCCGCTACCGCCTATCAGATCGGTTTTTGTGATAGGTATGACCGCCATTTGTTCTACCACTCTAATATTTTGTTATTTTGTATGCACTTATTGTATGTTGTATCTTTATCCTTTTGGTGTATATTAAAGGAACTTGGCTGTCTGTCTGTCTAACACTATATATGTGACAGTTAGTTAGTCCATAGCAGAGGGCGCTAACATGAACATTTAGTTCGGAAGCAGACCCGCAGTCTCTAGGGGAGGGGTCTCTCGCAGCCTCTAACGCACTTAAAACCGTACAATCGGTACATGTTTAGAAGCGCCAGCCGCGGCGAGGCACGAGGCACGAGGCGGCGAGGCACGCGCGGACATTAGCCTGAGCGCTATCTTTCCGACTCATAACCCTCGCGAGCTGAATTGCTCGAGCCTGAGTCAGTCATCTACCGGGAGCGGGAAAATGCAACCTTATTACAATTTATGTTCCCGGTTCCGCAGTGCAGGGTTGGCACGCTCATTGCGTAATGAACTTTAGTTTTAATAGACTTAAATTCGGTTCAAAAAATGGTATTCCCTTATCTTTCTACATTGACATTTTAAAACTACTAATGATTAATGCCATATTACTGTCTCGCCCAACATTTGAGGTGCGCTCTCGTGTTCTTAGTTCAAATTGACTCCCGCCTTACTTACCTACATACAAGGCGTCCATTGAGCTTTTTCTATGAAATAACACGTATGTAAGTAACCTTGAAAGGGGTGAAGACATGTTCATCGTGTAAAGAAATCTTCAGTACCTACACTTAGTTGAGTCACATATTAAATTATTTGTTTGTTCACAAGATACTGCAAGGTCGCAATGTCACGCTGCTGCCAAACAATTGAATATCGGCCAAGAAAATCACTGGCTGACCTCTGACCTAATAACGGCGGTACGGTACGAAGTACGATCATTGCAACGCGCCCACTGGGTGGTACGCGAGTAAGCGTCAATGTAAAGATTCTACGAAATCCGTTATCAAAATATTGTTTACCTAGCGGTCCTACATTATGTTTCAAGAACAATAATGTTCTTGAAGATCTAAGCAGTTTCTTGCTTTAATTAATTGAATGTGAAAGTTTGAAAAAAAAATTTTTTCAATTACTTAAAGAGGCTGAATGCTTCCTGACGGCTTGTAGCGAATAAGAAAATAACTCTAGGAAACGCTGACAAGATACTGCGGGAAAGATTAATGTGAGCGATCACGTTTTTAGAGGTTTAAATAGGATGAGTGACGAACGTATTTTGAGAAAGGAATAGTTATTGAAAATTGGCATCAATACAAGTAATAGAATGAAGTAACAAAGTTGAGATAGCCTAGTGTGGCCTCGCGGCCGCGTCCATGTCATGGTGATAAGGCGCGTGATGAGTACCAAATGTTTAACACTCGCTATTATAAATGCTTGTATGCACGCTCCCTAATTTTCAAGTTATTTATCATTTGTCTTCGATGTCTGTATTTAAGCAACCAACTTGCTGGAGTAATTAAGGCGAGGAAATCAGAGGAATGTAAGAATAATTTGCTCAGGCAATACAAATTAGGATTTCGCCGCACCGCCGCGCCACCTAGCGCCGAGGAGCAACTCTTCTCTCTTGGCAGTCGACGCAACTTATTGGTTCGCGAGTTATTTTAGTGCCGCGTTCACTCGCGCTGTTGACTCGCCCGCGCCGCTTCATTTCATTCACTTAATCGAGTTTCTCGGCATCAAATATTTTTCTTTTCCCTTGGAAAAACTAAAAGATAATGATCCCATCTCTTTCGTTTGAAAATATTGTTTCTGTGTAACATTATAGTGCTTGGATCTAAGAGCGTTCCACAAAGAATTGACCTGCATATAAATAAGGTAATTTAATTCTTTAGACGCGACACGACGCGACGCGACGCGACGCTTTACATTCTAAGCTTGAACTTGTGGACGGTTACTCGTTCTTGATGCGTTAAAAATAGACTACTAATTTGAAACACAAACAAAATTAAACATATCGATTCATAACGAGTGGCTATGTCCTGCCGTCGACCACCCCCCACTTCGCCCCACTAGCGGCGCGGGTGCGGGCGCGGGTGCGAGCGCGGGCGCGGGCGTGGTGCCACTCGACCGAGGTTTAACGGAACACTCAAACACGGCATGAGTATTGCGAGGCGAATAAAAGTTGTTGTTGAAATATTACGGGTCCGCACTGGAATTCCTTCAAGGGAGCGCAAAATTAAATTCACAAATGGAGTTTCTCCACCGACTCGAGGAAACATTTTGTTTTCAAACGTTTTAAACACAAAAACCTTGCGCTCACTTATAGGCCTTCTAATTGAGTTGGTGAAAAGCGAATTTGTACCAAACGAAAGCTTCTAATTTTCAACCGCGCCGATTTAAACGTTTCTCCTTACGCAATAGGTACGTCCGTTCGGTATTTTTTCCAGTTGGACGTTTGATGTTAGATTAAAGGGAATCGAATTTTAGCGACTCTGTTACCTCGATACGTCCAAACAACGGGCGAGGCGACCGGGGCTCGACAAATGTTTCCGCCCGTATATCACCGCGCGCTCATTTTATTTGAACCCATAGAGGCATGTTTCTTGTTATGGATTCCTTGTACACGCCCTCGATCCGATTCGAGCCTGGCTCAATTAGTAAACGTCAAACGTTTTCAGGATAAGCAACCCTTTCATGCTAGAAAAAAACGGATTGCGAATCGACCCGCCTGTGTCGTAACGAATTTGTTTGGCGTTTCGTGGAGACACTGATTTGCGTACGTCGAAAAGGACGCAATTTGGTTCAACGTATTGACATTATCGCAGTGATCGGCGTAGCATCGAGTCATGCGGGATCACGCGTCGGTGTTGGCGTGTTGGCAACCAACGTGTTGGCGGCCAACGCCGGCGAGGCGAGGTTTCATTGCTCATTTGCCGAATTGAGAGCAGTTTTACGGCGGCACGGGGAATGGCTGCGCACCTCTTACGTCTAATCTTTATGTGCGAGTAAAACGAGATACTAATGTACGTCTTAAATAAACGTAGTACTCGGAGACTACAGTATTTAGGGCTCGCAATGGCGGCGCCGTGAACCGTGGCGTGGCAGTCGGACCACCGCCGGCACGCCAGGTCTGTCGGGGGACTCGCTTTGTCTGCCAATGCGCATTGCAACTAATTCAAATACAATGGTGGATGCTATTATGCGGTTGAAGTGACCAATTAGCCAGTAAAACAGTGCAACTAACTGTGAGCTGCTCAATAATACGGTATTGCATGAACATTATTGTTGCCAATTCAGCGCCAAATGGTTTAATGTGCGCCCGAAGCTGCCCTCGAGTTTGTTTAGTAATTTATTTGACTGACCACTTGTGATTTCAATTGTTTTGAACGTTTGCGAAACATTATTCTGTTATATAAAGATGTAATTGCATTAGTAAAGGGTAGCCTGTCATGCGGTGTAAACAAACGTGGACAGGAAACGATAACATGAACGGTTGTAGGGACCGCGTGGGCTTTGAACCCGGGGGGGTTCTGAAGTATCTCGCTCAAAATATTCCGGGAACAATTTCATGCTCGAGCAAGTAAACTTGGCGCATTACGGATGGACGCAAAATATTTACTGTTATGGAAAAGTTTTGGAATCTTTCCGGGAATGTCAATCAGCCCTGGGAATACTTCTGCGGCGCTGCCGGGGCGGGGAGCGCCGGCTGGACAGCTGGCGCCCCGCGGGCCGCATCTGCTCGACTGTTCTGGATAACACTTGATATCGGATCATTGCAGGTGTTAGTGGTGCCACTATGAACGCTTGTTGATTATAGTATATAGTATAGTATGAACGCAATGATAATTGTATCGAATGAGGTATCCGAACCCGGCAGATAGCATGTAATAAAAACAAAGTTCCATGTTACTGTTGACCGATTGGAGAACCTCACTGGATCAATTTGAGACCAATACACAATTATCTGAATAATTTTACGTTACCTTTGTCTCTTCCTTACTGAAATTATAATAATTTATCTGATTACTGGATGAAACGCTTCGTCAATGTGACTGTATTTAATCCACGCGCCTTTTCCTACATCGCAACTATAACGTTCATAATATTGATACAATGTGTTGTCCAAGATCAAAGCGTTGGCTTCATACGAGGAAACTAATGTGTGCCGCTGTGGCTGGCACAACAGCGGAAAATGAAATCCAAATTACAATAATAAAAACGTTTGCGAAATGGAGTGAAAAGTCGAACAGTGCATTAGACAAACAAATGTGTGCCGTCAGTTTAATGAAATACGAGCTTTATTTCTCGGCATTAAGGGTTAGGTGGACGGCCCGGGAAGGTTGTCGATCGAGGGTCGGTAATGGGTGGGCGCACCGGCCGGCAATTCGTTCCACATTAGAGGGGCCAGGCTTTTTATATTAATTGCACTCGACGTTACGAGGCCATTGGATCTTGAAGACCATAGCGCCCGGCCGCCGTCGCTGGCTTCAGGCGGAGGCGCTGGAAGCTTGGCGAAGGTAAATTAGGCTCTTTGTCTTCGGAAGTGTCGCCGCGAAGCGCATTTAAGAGTCCTGCTTCACTTGTTACTGTTGAAAGAAAATTCAGTTGACCTTAGCTAATACTTTGTATACGAGGTGAGTACGGTCAATTGACGCAGTGAGGCATACGTGCAGCAGTGGACTTTTAAATACTGGATGGATGGATCGGTGGATGGACGGTTTCTCCATAACAGTTTAGCAAGGTAAGAACTAATTGCATGGCTGGAAATAATTTAAGGAAGAAATAACTTGCTTTCGATTATTGCAATCTCACCGCAAACTGACCATGAGTTAGCAGAACGAGATGAGGTCTCCGACGCTGTTGAATCCTCATATTTTCCTATCACATTGAATATTTCAGGAGAGCTGTACAGAGTCCGTTTTGTCCTTTTGAGTTTATAGATTTGATCAGACAGCCAGACAGTCTTATAGCCTTGTAGTGAATACTTCCAGTATCGCATATCGGAATCTTATCTCAGTCGTAGCCTCATTCAGTCTTTTAATTTATAATACTGCCTATAAGTGACGTATGCGTCAAGTAATTTTGAGGCATTGGGATAGTTGGTAGCTATTCGCTTGTGGTGCGCCGCGCCGCGCCAAGCCATGCGAATAACGGCCGCTTACATGACAAACTGGAGCTACCGTCAATGTAATGGAAACTCGCGTTCTCAATCTATTTGGTACAAAATAGTTTATGATTCGAAAAAGTAGACCATATCATCATCATCATCAGTGCTCCTTTTTTCAAGTCGTGGTCTCCATTCAAGTCATTTTCTTCCCCACCGGTTATCAGGCCTGCGAACGACGTGGCCAGCCCATTGCCACTTCAACGTACTAAACTCTGTGAACTATGTCGGTGAGCTTTGTTCGTCTACGGATTTCGTCATTTCTGTTTAGGTCGCGTAGCGAAATACCGAGCATAGCTCTCTCTACGGCGCGCTGAGTGTCTCTGACTGACTGACTGCACTGAGGTAACTTGGATGTCAAGATATTGCCGACTTGGATTCTCCGAGAGACTTCTCTTTGGACCACTTGTACTAGATAAATGTACTCGTCGACAACCTCGAGAGCAGTACCATTAATCGTTTTTTTATAGATTCTATGGTACTAAAGCGTTCTTTTTTATACTTGTAATCTAAACTCCTAGTACTTACATACTCTAATAGTTTCCTCCTGCACATTTAAAGACAGCGAAGCTGCTCATATTAGTGCACGTTTAGCTCATGAAGCCCTCCCAGCGAGGGGCTCAGAACAAGATACCTCTCGAGCCGTGAGCGAATACAACTCGACTTTACGAGTACAAAGTGCCGCTGGCTCGCTATGATATATTCTGCTGATATAGTAATAATGTCTCGTAGTACCTACCTATGCGCTCCTTATTCTCCGCGAAGGACGGTTTGTGAGCCCATCAAAATCATAAAAGACAATGTAAAGACTAGTCAATAAATCCGCGTATGCACTGTTCACTATACAGACAATATATAACGGCGTCCTCAGTTCATAATATTATGATGAAACTGTGTACCTACTTCGTTCACATATAGCATAGATATGGTAGTGATTGCATAGTTCACAGTCAGCATGGAACGCTATCTGTATAGCGCATTATAGATAATCATGTGTCGTTATCATGGATATAACAGAAAGTTGTGCCCAAGCAAAACTGAAGTTAGGTACTGAAGTCACAGATCATCTTGGTTGTAATGAAACTACTCAATTTCAAAATAATCCTCTCTAATAAGGAAAATAAACCCAAAATTAAAGAAAAAATTAGAAGTGTCGCGGTTGTTGCGCACAAAAATCTTGCGCCATAATCACGTAAGCCGAGTTCTATGGCGAACAGGCTTCTTAGGGCACCTGTAGACCGTCAAACCGCTTGAGTCAGTCACGTAAATAAATAAATACACGGGTTTGATGCTGGCTTCATGAAATCATTTTATTTTATGGTATATGTCTCGTCGTTTATTTGTTTTCACCACACGTTTGCATTTCAGACTGTTTTGTTGACATTTTTTACACTAAAACTTTGAATTACATTAGCATTAAAATTTGAACTGATAGCAATATCAGTATGATGTTGCGTGTATTGGTGACTGCATGGTGGTGAGTTACTGCTGACTGCAGAACCGCGGGATACGGGTTGAATCCCCACTGGGACAAATATTTATTTTGCAGATACATTTTTGTAAGCTATCCGCGGGGGTGTGAGTGTTTAGGGTTTATCTATTTATTGGTGCTGCCTTTAAACTGGCTTCAATCAAATTGATCAAATCACAAATCTTACGGATTGATCCGTTTGACCGTGTGCCGGGCCCTTTATGCCGTTGTTTAATAACGCAGTCGGCCTTTCAGATCCGTTTTATTCCCCTTGCTCGCTGATTACATCGCGCAATACGCCCGCGGCCGGCCTTCGCCCGAATGCCAAGTGCGTAAGATAAACACGCCTGGATCCCAAATGGGTCCAGATTTAAAGGGCATTGTCAACGCGGTTTGTTCAGAGTTCGTGTTCATGACTCGAACGGAGAATTATGTAGCCGGAGATCGAAAGCTTTGGAAAGTCAAAGGTTCGTTTTCTAGGTGTGTAGGCGTTCATCGATTTTTAAGACGTTATCACGTCAAAAAAAGCCACAAGGTATCAAAATAAATATGATATTTATTTGCCTCGCTGTGTAGCCTAACAGTTTACTAACTTCAGCGACCGGGTTCAACGGCTGACTTAGAGGGACGCAAGCGCACAATAAATGTTTGCTAAGGGGTCAACTAGGGTCAACGGCGACGGCCCGGTGGCTGAAGTGCAACCTTGCACTCGACAGGGGTTAGATTCAAATCCCAGCGCACACACTTATGCATCTCAAACATGTTGTAATCGCAAAGGAATGTGAAGTCTGCCAATTCGTACTTGGAAGTAGAAAATGGCCTGCTTAGTCTTATACCTAGAGGAGATGACCAACTAAAGCGGGTACAAAAGTATTATTTATGTAACAGATGCGTCGAGAGCCTGCCTTGAAACCGCCGGTGCAATTACCAGCGAAGCCAACGGGCACGCACCACCGCAGATAAATTCGAGCGCCCGGACACGTATTCGATTGGACCACAGCTGCGCGGCTGTCATCGCCACCCAAATCACTTAGCGTGTAAGCCGGATCCTAATGATACAGCTTACACATACTCAGACGGACAACGTTTTCGTATTGATGTTAGTATCCGATGAGCGATTTACGAGGATGGCACATGGAAAATAATAGTGAGATAGAAGTTACGTTGCAATGTAAGTTAGCAACCTATTTAGCTCGCTGACTGACTTCGAGAACATTTTGGAGAACTCTCCGGCGTGCAAGTTTCCTCGCGATTTTTTACCTTACAGCGGGTGAGATATAATTTCTTAAAAAAAATTAATTACAATTTTGTGCATGCCCAAAAATGGAACCTCTTTCATTAACTCCACTAGGCTAACATCACAACTTTACTTCCGAACTTATCTCTCAGAACCGGGCTGTCATTCAGTCCTCATAGATTCGCACGCTTTTTACTCCCAAAAATCTATTTGCCAAGCGTTGTTCCAGTTTGGAGTCCATCCGGGTTGAGCCGCCATCAGCACGTCTGGCATCGAGCACCCTGCTCCCATTGACAGCGAAACCAATATGCGGACGAGCGCCCTCCACAACAGATCGTATCCAATCGGAGTTTCACGATTCAATTTAGATGGAGGGGCCCGCGATCGTGTTTTGTCTTTTGACTTCCGCACTTCAACGCGAGGCTACGAGTACGTACAGGATGTTGACACACCTTCGGAAGGATGCTTCGCGGTTTTCATTTGACATTAATTGATATCGATTGCACGGAAATCTGGGCTGTATGTGATCACTTATGTACATTGTATCGATATTTACAAAAGCTTACGCACCCATACAATATTATGAAAATGAGTGAGTGAAGTTACTAATATATCTCCTTAGTTGTTAGTAAGTTAGAATGCTAATCATAGTTGAAATTACCGGCTTACTCACGTGTGATTTACGTCGGAAATAGGCCGACTAGTTTCGATCGAATACGATGATCTTCTTCACGTACACTTTTCAACTATGAATATAGACACTCATGAATCATTCAGTGATAAATTATAATGCTTTTATACAGTTTATTTTCATTTTTAAGTAAAAAGCAAAGGAATGGCGCGGAAAACATTACGTCGTGTCGTAAGTTGGTAAGTACATACTTAAGAGCTGTAAGAAAAACGCATTCACGGCCTTCCCGCCTTAATTTCAAAAGCATCTCCACTCTTTAGCATTTGAATGGTCACATAAATTGCACGGAGAGCCCTCAAATATAAATTAAATGCCCCGAAAGAGAATTACGAGGTTCGTAGCTAATGTTTTACAAGAGGCATCACTCAATTCTGGGAAATTACTTAGCTCAGCAGGCGAGGAGATATTGGATTAAAGATTCATATTTGGACTTTGATTTTGTTAGATATTTTCTTTTGGAACCCCTTGAATTTTGCGTCCATTAAGAATATTAGATACTTAGGACATGAGAGTTGTAAATCTATCGAGAGCCACGGCCGGGCCGGAGCCAAGTACAGGCGACGACGACGGCGGTGTGTATCTTTACACGTATCATTTCGAGACATTTTTTTTTTGTATTAGACTTACAGTCTTGAAAATTTTTATCAAGACTCTGCTGTGTTTTCTCAGAATTGAAAAAGACGAGCTGTATGTCTTGGAGTGTGGCATACGCTACATTTGGTATAGAAATGCCTGGACCCTGTAAGATGTAATAAAATTTTGATAAAAATTAAATCACCTTTGGTCTTGGATTGTATTGTATGTACACATATATATGTATTGATAAATAGGTATATACGCAGGATATTAATTACTAGCTTTTGCCCGCGGCTCCGCCCGCGTGGTCAAAGGGAATTAACAATGACTTTTTTATCATACATGACACATCTGTGGTACACCAGTCTGTTCTGTGTCCATTACTGTGTCTATTGATAAATATTCTGTCGTATCTCCTGCTATGTATGTATGAAGTTAAATTATATTTCGTTTATTTCAATCAAAACATTTAATATTGTTACGTGTTAGGGTTCGAAGGATTTGGAGAGAAAGACCTGCTGACTCAATGAAGACTTTATTCACTAGCACTAACACAAAGCACTAGGTCAAACACTAAACACTAGGTCCAACACAATGCACTAGGTCCAAACACAAAGCACTAACGATGTCCTAGGTCGTAAGCCAAGTCGTAGGTTTCACTTGTTTCACTCCGGTATCACTAGTTTTCACTTCGAAATCGCCTCGAAAGTAGCTCGAACTGAACTGAACTCGCGGCGCTCCCCGCGACTATTTATACGTGCCGTCGCGAGTACTAGACGATTCTGGAAAGATACCGCGTGTTCCCGAACACGCGAGAATACAGGCCCACTAACGCCATCTAGTATCGAGTCGGGATATCACGTTGTCTATGCGTTCACTGAGTGGTTCCACCAGCGGCGCTAGATGGCGCTAGCTTCCCTGTGCCTTCGTAACACCACTCCCCTCTTAGCGATGCTCGTCCCGAGCATCGTTGTTACTGCCATGGTAACGCGCCAGACGGTCTATGTGTACCACTTTGAATGCTCCTCTTGGTTGCTTTTGAATCCTATAAGTCACATCATTCAGTCGGGTAACCACTTTGTATGGACCGTCCCACTTGGTCTGCAACTTTGGAGATTTTCCTTTCCGGCGAGTTGGGTTATGCAGCCACACCAGTGACCCTTCCTCGAAGCCGCTCGTGTTCGATTTCCGGTCGTATCTGGTTTTCATGCCCTCACTTGACTGTAACCCATTTTCCCGTACCAAGGCGTGTATATAGCGCATTTTTCCCTTAAATTGCAAACATAGTCTTGTACGGTCTCTGGTCCCTCCGGTGACCCTCCTGTCAATAGATCTACTGGTATTCGTAGTTCTCTACCGTAATTGACATACGCCGGGGTAGCTTTAATGCTCTCATGCTCGGCGGTTCGGTACGACAGAAGGAAGAGTGGTATATACTTGTCCCAATCCTTTTGTTTGTCGTCTACCACTTTTGCCAAATGCCTCTCCAGAGTCTGGTTAAACCTCTCAACCATTCCATCAGACTGTGGATGGTACGCGGTGGTCCTCGTCTTATGCATGCCCAAAATTTTGCACACTTCCTGGAATACTTGCGATTCGAAGTTCCTGCCCTGATCAGAATGGATTTCTAGAGGCACACCAAAGCGACATATCACTTCTTCGACTAACTTAGAAGCGACTGTTGTAGCTTCTTGGTTTGGTATGGCGAACACTTCGGGCCATTTGGTGAAGTAGTCCATGACGACCATAAAATACTTGTTTCCCGATTCCGTTACAGGAAATGGCCCAGCTACGTCAACTGCTATTCGTTCCCACGGTGCACCGACGTTATACAACCGCAGGTTCCCACGGCTCCTGGTCTGTGGTCCTTTTACAGCAGCGCAGGTAGTACATTTGCGGCACCAATCCTGTACATCATCTCGACAATGCAACCAGTAGAATCGTTCTCGCACTTTTGTTAACGTCCTCTTGACACCTAGATGACCTCCTGATACGCCATCATGTATTTCACGGAGAACATCTGGTACTCTCGTTCTTGGAACAATTATCTGAAGATGGAACTCCCTGCCGTTAGTCTTCTCCCATTTCCGGTAGAGTATTCCGTTTTGAAGTATCAGACTGTCCCATTGCGCCCAGTACGCCTTAGTGACAGCGCCAGTGGGTGCAACCTCGCTCCAGATTGGTTTTACGTCACCCCGTTTCTTCCATGTGATGATGTGCCGAAGGTCTTCATCTCTTTCTTGAGCCTCCCTCATAGCATCGTTCTCCCAGAGACCCAAAGGACCTGTTCTCGTTAATTTTAATGTTACTTCATGAGATTCCTGCTTAACACAATGTTTGCAGTCTTCCGAACACGGCCTTCGTGAGAGTGCGTCAGCATTCCCATGCGTCTTTCCGCTGCGGTGTTCCGTCTCGAAGTCATACTCCTGGAGCTGTTCAATCCATCGAGCTACTTGACCTTCTGGGTTCTTGAATTGCAGTAGCCACTTCAAGGCTGCATGATCAGTTCGCAGTAGAAACGGTCTGCCGATGAGATATTTGTTGAAATGTTGTAGCGTCTTTACAACCGCCAAGAGTTCTCTTCTTGTCACACAGTAGTTTCTCTCTGGCCTGGATAAAGATTTGCTGAAATATGCAATAACAACTTCTCTTTCACCCTGTTTTTGAGATAACACCCCTCCGATGGCCGTGTTGCTTGCATCCGTGTCGACTATAAACCGACCTTCAGTTTGTGGATACCCCAGGATTGGTGTTTCACATAGATGTTTCTTCAGTCTCTGAAAAGAATCTTCACAAGTCTCATCCCAACTAAATTGTCGTTTATCTTCTGTCAGCCGATGTAATGGCTTGGCTATCTCTGAAAATCCCTGAACAAAACGCCTGTAGTATGAGCATAGGCTGAGGAATGCCCGCACTTCGGTTTTGTCCTTAGGGGTAGGCCATTTTTGAACTGCTTCCAGTTTCTCCGGGTCTGTCTGGATTCCATCACTGGAGATAACATGGCCGAGATAATTGACCTTACTCCTGAATAAACGACACTTTTTCGGGTTCAACTTTAATTTGGCTCCCTCTATTTTGGTGAAAACTCGCTCCAAGTTTCGCAAATGGTCCTCGAAGTCACGGCCGACAATGATGACGTCATCTAAGTAGACTAAGCAAGCCTCTCCAACTAAGCCTGCCAGTACACACTCCATGAGTCGCTCAAATGTGGCAGGTGCGTTGCACAATCCGAAGGGCATGACGTTAAATTGCCATAAACCTTTTCCGGTCGAGAAAGCTGTCTTCTCCTTGTCCTTTGGATGAATTTCCACCTGCCAGTATCCAGATTTCAGGTCTAGGGTCGAGAACCATTTCATGCCACTCAGGGTATCCAAAGTGTCGTCGATTCGAGGTAACGGGTAACTGTCCTTCTTAGTGACATCATTGAGACGCCTATAGTCCACACAGAATCTCGTGCTACCATCTTTCTTCTTCACTAATACAACAGGTGAGCACCACGGACTTGCAGACGGTTCAATAATCTTATTCTTTCTCATGTCCTCCAAAAGGCCTTCATCTTCTTTTTCCTTTGCAATTGGTATCCGTCTTGCTCGTTGACGAATTGGTCTCTCGCTTCCGGTATCTATCCTGTGCTGAACCATCGACGTTCTTCCAAGGTCCCCTTCTTGACTGGAGAAGATATTCGCGTAGCGCTGTAAAAACTTCTTAGCTTTCATTTTCTGCGAATAAGTCAGATTACTCTTGCAGTCATCGAGTAGCTCAGTCACTATTCCGTAGTTGTTGCTGTTGGCTGAGTCCATGCCTGTCATCGAACTACACTTTTTCATCCAGACAACTTCCTCGCACTTTCCAATGACGTCACCTTTGTTCACGCAGATCTCGCGATCACTAAGATTCAAAACCTTGACCACAGCGTTACTGCTTCCACTAACAAGGGTTCTCGCCGTCATCAGTTTTTGCGCCGATGTCTTGGTAGGTGTGTCTTCGATCAACACGCATCTGTTTGACTTTTTCTTTCCAGCTGGCGGCAGTTTCACCAGCACCCGAGTTTCCGCTCGTCCAGGTATGATGATCTTCTTTACACATGTGACTTTCCCGCAGGCGCCTCCAAGAATGAAGATTTCTTCTTCACCACACTTGAAAACTCCGTCAGCGACATTAATTCTGCAGTTGTGTTTCTTCATGAAATCCAAACCCAAGATGCAATCATCCATAATCTCAGCCACGATAACGTTATGAGAGTACGAGGACCCCCCTACATACATCGTAACTGACATTTCTCCCAGGACGGGTATTGGCTGACCGGAGGCAGTAAGAAGCCGACAGTTAATTCTCCTCTTGTGTCCCCTTGCGGCTTTTACCAGATTTGGGTTCACTATTGTTCTAGAGGCTCCTGTGTCTAGAGTCATTTTGCAATCCGTCCCGTTAATAGTCCCCTGAATCACAAGACTATTCCCGCTGCATGCCTGGGAGATAACAGTTATCGGGGCTTCCTCCGCGTCAGCCAGCACTCGCCCCTTAGTCCTGGCTTTTATTCGTTTCCCTGATCCCGGGCAGGGGACGAAGCCCCTTGCTTCTTCAGCTCCTCTATTTGTTCCTCCATCCTTTTCTTCCATGCCATCTGGGTCTCCTTCTGCGGGCAGTTGAGTTGAAGATGGCCCCTCTCGCCGCACTTGTAGCACATGGCTCCAAAAGCTTTCTTCGTAGGAGCCTTAACCTCCTTGACCTCCTCAGAGACCTCGCGGATCTTATGGGTCTGCCGTATATCATGGCGAACCGCCTCGACCTCCAAGGCATGCGCTAATGCTTCCTTTAGCGAGGTATGGTGACGAAGCCTGACTGCAGCTCTGACCTCCAAGTCTTTTATACCGTCGACAAATGCTTGAACAATATTCGTGTCCACCATCTTGGTGTCGGCTCCTGGGTGTGCCTTCCTGACTAGTTTTTCAATTTCCAACGCCCATTGTTGTAGTCCTTCTCCTGAGCGTTGGACTCTGTCACGCAGTTGGGCACGGAACACGTGCTCCAGGTGTCGCTCCCCGTATCTGGATTCAAGTGCCTCCATCAGGTCTTTGAACCCATTTCCTGTATGTGCTTCCAGGACCGACAGGGCTTGCCCTCTGAGCGCAACAGTGAGAGCGGTCAGGCATTGTTCTTCCGTCCATCCGTTGGCAGTAGCGACAGTCTGGAATTGCTGACGATAAGCGTTCCAAGAAGTAGTGCCGTCGTATGGTGGCACTTTCACTCTTGGTCCTTGCGCCACTACGGTAGTTCCACTAGACATCGCAACTCCCGTGGTTTCAAGGCGCACTACTTTTTTCTGTAATTCAGTGAGGCCGGTTCTCATATTTTCCACATCCAATCCCAACCCGGTAACTCGTTGCTCCACTACGTCGAAATCCTTTCGAAGCTTAACCACCGTCTCACTAACATCGTTTATAGCCCCAAGTACTTTTTCTTGGAGGTCTCTTTGTTGCTCTTGTAAAGCGCCGAACTTGCGCTCTTGTGATTCTTGCAAAGCACCAAGCTTGCGCTCTTGTGACTCTTGCAAAGCACCAAGCTTGCGTTCTTGTGACTCTTGCAAAGCACCGAGCTTGTGTTCTTGTGCTTCTTGCAAAGCACCGAGCTTGCGTTCCTGTGACTCTTGCAAAGCACCGAGCTTGCGTTCCTGTGACTCTTGCAAAGCGTGCAAAGCACCGAGCTTGCGTTCTTGTGATTCCTTCATTTCCCGAATTAATACAAACAAACTTCCTAATTGAAGAGGGGCTGTAGAAGCTTCGGTGTCACTGGTGGGCGTGGCCTGTTCAGTGGGCGGGGCCTGGTAGGCGGGGCCACTGGGCGGGGCTTGGCTCACAGTGAGCGGAGCTTGGTCCCCAGTTGTGGCCTCCGCAGCTCGTTGTGCCCTTGTCCTGACGCCCTCCTGTAAGTCCTCTCTCGGAGTCAATGGCATCTCCAAATCTCACTTCCGACACCAATTGTTACGTGTTAGGGTTCGAAGGATTTGGAGAGAAAGACCTGCTGACTCAATGAAGACTTTATTCACTAGCACTAACACAAAGCACTAGGTCAAACACTAAACACTAGGTCCAACACAATGCACTAGGTCCAAACACAAAGCACTAACGATGTCCTAGGTCGTAAGCCAAGTCGTAGGTTTCACTTGTTTCACTCCGGTATCACTAGTTTTCACTTCGAAATCGCCTCGAAAGTAGCTCGAACTGAACTGAACTCGCGGCGCTCCCCGCGACTATTTATACGTGCCGTCGCGAGTACTAGACGATTCTGGAAAGATACCGCGTGTTCCCGAACACGCGAGAATACAGGCCCACTAACGCCATCTAGTATCGAGTCGGGATATCACGTTGTCTATGCGTTCACTGAGTGGTTCCACCAGCGGCGCTAGATGGCGCTAGCTTCCCTGTGCCTTCGTAACAATATGAAAGAACAATATAATTTTTCGCGAATTAATACGCGATTATTCTTCGATACCTATTAATTTGTTTTCTTTTTGTTCCGGACGTTCCGGACATTTTAAGAGTTTCACAATTAACTCAACAATATGTTTTGGTGCGTCTTGTGTACAGATAAGTAACAAACTAAACTGACTGAAGAGATATGATGAAGCGGGCCTGGACCCTACGGCATGCAAGTGTTTTGTTTCTAAGAATTACAAAAGACATTAAACTCGACACGTGTTTACTTTTACGATAATAGCCATTGATCATTATACTGGGCCTATTCAAATTTTTTACAATTTTTACAATAGGTACAGCTGAGCTGGTCGTTCTAAAGATATAATTCCCCGAAAACATTAGTTATATGTGGTCGCATAAAGCGGTATGTCGTAGTAAGCAATGTCGCAAAAAGCGATGTTTTTGATAAGAGTGTCTATAGCATTCAGCCAGGACCTTTGATTACGGTCATTATAAGCGGTATGTTGTTCTAAACGATGTCGCCATAAACGGTATTAACTGTATATTGATTTGTAAACCTGGATAAACACTTGCAATCAGTTCTGAATTACTCTGTATTAAGTTACAAAAATTTTCCGTTAGTGTCACACAGCCCTCGGCATCAGTTTCCAGAAACGCCCATCTCCAATTTTCAAGAGTGTTTCAGCATAGTTTCCAGCATTCATGTCATTGTACAGATAAACCCTCATATTTGTTGTGAGACTGATTTTTTTCTGAGAGTTCCATAGAGTAGACGACTTATATTACATATTATTATTTTAAGCCAAAACAACAACAGTCGACAAAACCAATTCAATAAGCGAACCAAAACCAAAATCAAAGCGTATGTCCTTTACCATATTAATTTTAAACCAAAACAACAATTTATCCAGCGCGAATTCAAAATTCAATTCAATTTACTAGTTGCCTATGACTTAATTAATTTACATGTAACATTTGTTAGCGTGATTCAGAACTTGCAAATGAATTTTACTAACGCCATCTATTAACAACAACCGGAACTAAATATCTAGCAAATAACAAAACATCGATATCTTCCCATGGGGATGTTTTACCGGGGTAAAAAGTAGCCTACGTCACTCTCCACCCTCCTCACTATCTCCACACACAAAAACCATCCCATTTAATAGCTTCGTTGCGACGTGAAAGCCGGACAAACAAACAAACAAACAAATAAATAAATAAACAAACAAACACACTTTCACATTTATAATATTAGTATGGATATGGATATGCCCTCCCAGCTATCTATACTGTGTAAACAAACTGTCCCCGCAACTAAATTACAGTGTAATCCGCTATAGAGAGCTTATTCGAGGCTCGGTTAGTTTGAGGTTTGTAGCTAAAACATAACCCTTCCTATCAATACAAGTGAGTGTTTAATTGTATACTAGAAATAGCGTGGAATCATAAAACTGATTCTTTACACAATCTTATACACCGTATAAACATAGGTTTTATTTGATAGAGAATCATTTTATAGTCACAGGAAAGCTTAAATTTTAATAAACTAGCGACGAATAATCATTTTATGATTTGAAGAAAATTATTATGTAAAATAGTGCTACTGCTGGCTTGGCCATGTGGCCTTGGAAAGAATGGGTGAGGTTCTCGGAGTTCAGAGAGCTTAGTTGGGACGGATGGTCGACTGGCGGCCGCCCACGCCCAGGGTACCGCTGGGAGGACCCGGTCGGGGCTGATCTGCGCGGAATCAAGGCCAATAACTTACAGGAATTTTTGAAGATCAGGGATAAGTGGTGAATACAATTCTAATACCGCAAATACGACTGCTCGGAAAAAAGGGGGCTACGCTGAAAACCAGCAGCCGCGGTTCTCTCTCAGTACCACGGCACAGGCTGAGAGAGTCCTATCTTGTCTCTGTTTATCTTATATGTTTGCCTTATTTTTCTTTTCTTTATTTATTTTATTGTACCTACATTTGAGACAAAATAAAGATTTTCTTTCTTTCTTTCTTTTTTTTCTTCCTCAGTGTAGTGAGAATCTTGCCACCCACGGGGTATAATTCCTGGCTCCGAGCTATTTGGTACTTGGAATTTCATAATACTGAAACATAAATATAGGTCTTTCGAGTCTCCATTCTCAAAGGATGACCACCGATTTGTCGGTCAATTACCACTCGCCCAAAAAATGTGCACTCCTGTATAACGAAGGCAGGGCGACGTCGCACATGGCCGGACACCACTCCCACACTCCCACGCTCCCCTCTCCCCTCTCCCCTCTCCCCTCTCCCCTCTCCCCTCTCCCACTCTCCTAAAACCCTTCATTACGTATTACTGTATCATCGTAACATCAAAAACGTTCGCAAAACCCCTGTTCAGACGTTTACTCCTTTCAAAATGAACTGTACGCCAAAGCGTTTAAGTTTGAACTCCAACAAGCAGCCGCCTACGGCGCCTTAATACCGGAGCCTTCAAAGGACTGAGGAAATAGGTTTAATGGTCACGGCGTTAGTGGGGATTAGTAAGGTATTATGTTTACAATGACTGGCTTGCGTCCGCGCGCTTGTGCGGATTCGAACCCGAGACATTTCAATACGTTACAAAATATTATTGTTGTTGCGATAGACGTTGTAATTTTCAATTTCCTTCTTATCGTTTACCTTGAATAACTGAGATACATGATCGACAACCGCCGACCCTTTTTTTTCCCACTGTTGGGCTTGGGTCTCCTCTCGGAATAGGAGGGGTAAGGCCATAGTCCACCACGCTGGCCCAGTGCAGATTGGATACTTCACATGCATTCGAAAACATGTCTCAGACATGCAGGTTACCCCATATTCGTAACAGCACGTGACATTTATTAGCTCCATAAATTTCTCATAACATAGAAAAGGTGCTGATTGGATTTGAATCCAGACCCCTCGTGCGAGAGGCGCGCTCGATAGCCGCTGGACCGTCACCGTTGTTACGTGATCACTAGTCTAATTTTTAAGCGACTTCATAACTTTGCCTGTAGCGTCGGTGTTTGTACGTAATATTTTTCGGGTCGTGTTTGAACGTAATACTCGTGGTAATATTTTTCAGCCAGGCTGGCAGTTTATTTCGTATCAACTTGAAAGTCGGCCTGACTTCAAAATGACATGTAGAAACGAAAAGGAGACCCGTGCCCAACAGTGGGACAATGAACGGGTTGTGGTGTAAACGAATCAATCCACATTGTAGCATGGTGGTGGAGTATGCTCTCGAAATCCCTCAACTGTGACTGCGTCCAAACAAACGAATTACTTTGATTGCTAACTATTTATTTTTGAAGTCAGCTTTTTGATATTTAAATATTGTTATTTTATGTGAAATTAATATTCAGTTACCATTACTGTTTTTATTCGTGAAATCCTGACTTACGAGTACATCTGCGCCATTTCACATTCCAATATTGCAATTAATTTTATTATAGTTACAATATATTATTCGTATAAACATCGTAATATTTATCCAGCAGTGATCGAAGGTGCACTGTTTAAATAGGCCCTTTTCAAATATAATAAACGCTTTTAGAAAATTTTACAAGAGTCGGAGACCGCAGCGGATGCGCTGCGTGCTTTCCTATTTAGGCGGTGTCGAGATAAATGTTACAAGACTAATTGATAAAGTATTCCTTCAGGCTTGGCTGCGGGCCTCAGTGGAGGGCCCCGAGGGAGTGGCTGCGTTAGGCGACGTCACGCGCCGGACACTCGGCCTTTCATTTATAACGGAAAAACAATTTGGAATATGACGATATAATAATTCTTTGAGCCGCAATTTCCTTCAAGGTTTGCATCTCAATTTTTATTTTATACTAAAAATAATGTGAAAATGGATTCTCGATGGCTTTAACTAAAGGCACCAGCCTTTTTCTAGAAAAACATTTTACACTTGAGTGGCTCCACAAGGAACTTTACTATGGCATGCCTACTTACTAGCGGCTAGAGCAATGAGTAATGCTCTTTGCATACCACGTTGCTTCAATGTAGGATGGTGAACAATTATGAACGTATGGGTAGTCTAAAATCCAAATTAAGTAAATACCTGAAACGGTTATTGAAGCATTGATTTACACAGTTAAAGCTCCGTAATCTCCCTCGTTATCCCCAGCTCTACAGCCACTCATACGCTCGGTCGATACCGGTCGAGTCCTGTATCGTATTGTTTCCCGAGCCGAGCCCCCGCCGCGATATTTTCCTTATTGTTCTCCGCCTAAGCGACACTATCGCGCAGATAAAATATTATGGCGTTTCTATTTCCTTAATCTTCGTAACGCAATAACATTATATCTAGTTTTTACGATATTTCCCTCCAGCTTT
Source organism: Carterocephalus palaemon (assembly GCA_944567765.1). Taxonomy (NCBI): domain Eukaryota; kingdom Metazoa; phylum Arthropoda; class Insecta; order Lepidoptera; family Hesperiidae; genus Carterocephalus; species Carterocephalus palaemon. Next base: position 16,085,032 of record OX155638.1, on the reverse strand, counting down.
CAGGACGCAAAGTATTTCTTATGATTTTCAGGTCTTGAGAGAAAAAACATACGTTAGCCAAGCTGACTAAAGAAATCTTAAACGATTGGGTACAACGTTCAATATCCAGAAGTCGACGCTTTTATTATTTTTATCTATTTTTGAAGTGAAACTTCTTTAGATGCATGAGGGTATTTTTTTTAAGGATGAAACGAAAATGCGTCACGCAGCATGCAACTTTCGATGAAACGGAAATGCGTCACGCAGCATGCAACGTTCGATGAAACAGAAATGCGTCACGCAGCATGCAACGTTCGTGACGAAGAAGAGACATGTGTACTTTGTACGCACGCACTTTTTATATACCAAAGGCTTCAAACAATTAGCGCTTGTATAAGATACAGCAAATAAGGTTTCAGTGATCATAGATAGGGCCGTCGCGTCATAGCATTTTTGTGATTTCTTCAAGCCTTGAAGGCTTTTTTTCTCCACAATAACTACTGACTACTAGCAACTAACTACAGCTGCCGAAGTGCTGTAATAAAGCAGGTCGGGAGCCCGGAATTGCGAGCTTTACGGCGATCGCTAACTATATTCATTAAGTACGGTATCTTTCACTACGCCACTACTTTTAATGACCCATTCGAGTTTTGCGAAGCGTATGACCCTACGGAATGGAGGCGATTCGGTTTCAATAAAGTAGGGTTTCATGTGGCAAAGCCGAATAAACTATTTTTTTTAATTTTTTTTTATAGTATAGACAGACAGACAAATAATACAATTTTATTTCGTACGCAAAGAAACAGTTTACAAAAAAACTAAGAAAGTGGTCTTTTAAACAAATTACTTTGATATTATTATGTTTTTATTTAATTTGATAACATTTTTAAAAGACTTTTATTGAAACTTGTATCTTGTAGGTTCACCACACAATATAAACAAGCACTCACTTTTAAAGACTGCTTCTCGTTTCACGCAGTGTGGAAAAGTATAAGAGCATTAACATTTTGTCGCGGCATTCTAAATATACCTATGAGCTTCAATCAAAAGTTATCGCTAAATTTCCATCACTGAATTCTTCCTTTGGGCGACCAAACAATTTACTGGAAATCATCCTCAAATTATTCTTATGAGCAAACTTGGGCGTTAAAGCGGGCGCCAAAAACATTGAAGGCTGGGGAGCTTTTATTACCTGAATCAACCATGTCGCTTGAGGACGCCGTCCCAGTATCTTGCAACACATAAAATTACGTAGTCGAATTTCAATCTTTCTAATCGAGCAAATAATACGCGCAAACTATCCGCATACCGCCGGAGTGGCGAGTCGGTCGTAAGAGGGGTCGCTGCTATGGTTGCTGCGGTGATTCGGAGGCACTTAGAGCCTAGTGGCTGATATCGTCAGATGGTAGCATTTCATAATGCTCAACAAAAGTAGCTTATTCCAAGGACAAAACCAAAAGGAACGTGCTACGAATAACCATTATTGCATAATAAATATCACTTAAAAAGCATTAAATTACCAGGTTTCAACACAATAAAAAGCTCCAATCATTTCAACAAACCAGCTTTACAAGTTTGTGAATGAAATCAACTCATTACGTTGCACGAGTGAGTTCAGTTGAAAATACAATTAGTCGGTACCGCGCAAGGTCGAGGGCCCGGCGGCCTCGCGCCGTGGCCTCGTGGCCTCGTGGCCTCGGCTCGATCTGCGCGTTCTAATTGAAACTTCAAGTGTGTACACAAAGCAGATGCGGGGAGCGAACAATGCATCGCGCGGATCGCGGCTCGTGACCCACATCGCCGGGCGAGCGTTCGGGGCTTGGTTCCCTCAACCCACAGGCGTCCCACTGCTGGGCGCGGGTCGCCCGCAGACGCAGCTGATAGCAGCCTAGAGCATACTCCATCGCCTTGCTCCAGTGCGGATTAGGGGAGGGGTCACCCACTTGTGGAACGCTCAGCCGATTCGAACGGTTTGAAGCCAAGAAGCGCGCATATAATTTTGCCACCAACGATCACATCATACCGACCGCGCCCGACGTACGACTGACGCGAGGGTACAGGGCCACGAGCGCGCCCTGGTCATAGAGTCGCCCTGAAAATCAGCGTGTGCATTTGGCGTGCCGAGCCCTGATGCGGACTTATCGTCACGCGGTGGGCATTTCCACAGGTTTCCACTCTGGTTCGAGCTGCAGGGACTCAGGCCAGGAACCAATAAGTTAACATTCTAAATCTCATCAGTTCTTTTCTTCAATAGATGCACTAGTTACTTGCGATCTATGACTACTTTACTTTTCTTTAGCTCTCGTCTTAGTAACAGCCTGGAGTAGATTGGGCGTTCCTCTCAGAGTAGCTCCGGAGCGGTTCGAATACTTTGTCATGCAAATCTCGTAGACTGACTCGACAGCAAATTTTATAATGCCGCTTTGCATTACTATCTAGATTGTGAGAAGCATAGATTTCGGATTTTCCCACAAAGCTTTCGCAGGATTCTGCGAGTCATGATGCTTGCCAATTTCGTGGCTCCAACACTGACTCTTATCGCTTGTTGACTTTTATTACTTTCAGCTATTGAAATTAAATTAAATATTAAAATATTACTCATAGATATCGCTCTTAATAAAACAAACAAAATTTTATAAAGCTAGTTATAAGACATTAAAATTTGAAAAAAATACGGGATAGTTCAAGTAGTAAAAAATTAAAATCGATGGTTCGATGTGAGTAGCATGTTACAACAGATTTAAATCTGAGACGATTCTCTCGTCCAAGTGTTTTTGACAGTTAAGGGTCTGTGGTGGTGCTGCTGGTGGTTAGCATCTAATATAAATAAAATAATATTTCCAAAAATGTAATACTCATAGAATTAAGAGAAAAAGGTACATCCATGAGCCTAAACTATAAATTGTGGCTTACATTTGTGCTCTATTTGCTTTGTTTCTTGTTCAATGTCAACGAAATTCCATTGTGAGCACCGAAGTTCTATGAAGTAACATATCTGCCTCTTTTTATTTCATAATAATATGAATACTATTTCAATGGTAATACTAGTTAATTAGATCAATTCGTATAGTAGATAGCTAGCACTCTAACCACAGACTGCCTGCTGAGAGCCAAGGCTAATGTTGGACCACAGAATAATAGTAGAAGTGGTTGGACCGACAGCCGTAGCAGGTACTATTAATATCGACGGCACAAATTGTATTGATGTCCGCGGCAGCTGAAGTACTGATTAAATTCCAGCCGGCAACAAACGTATTCAAACTAAGCAGTACGTCCCCGCCGTCGGATCACGATAGGCGACAGTCATATTACCCATAATTGATTCACCTGAACGAGTTAGGCTGGCCATTAACGGACAGCTCGAGCAGTAAGCCAGTGATAAGCATACACGGACCGCTCTTGCAGTCACAGTCAACAGCTTAAAACTGCCAACGAACCTAGAACTGTCACTGTCACCGATTATCAATCATCAATTATGTAACGGATTGTCGTAGTTGATACTGACGTAAATATAATAGTGTGGGTAAATCGGAATAAACCAGTCAGCCGCTAACTCCGCTGTTTCATTGACGTCTCACTGGCGACGATCTGTTCGAGACGTATCTACCTATTAAAAAAAAAATTTCAGTGAACCGCGTGTGCAATCGTACGAAGTAATTAATTGATACTTAATTAAAGATGCCGATCGGGAAATTGGAACCTTTTAACCTCACTTCGAAACAGTGGCCGGCATACATCCGGCGCGTAAATCAGTATATTTTGTTAAACGAAATAAAAAACGAGTTAAAAGTACCCATGCTAATAACCGTAGTCGGTGAAGCGACGTATTCGCTTATGTGTGATTTGTGTTCGCCGGATTTGCCTGAAAATAAGACTTACGACGAATTGGTAAAGCTAGTGACCGAGCATCTGGAACCCCAAAGGTCCGAGATAGCCGAGCGCCACGTGTTCCGGCTGCGCCGGCAGCGCGCGGGCGAGTCCCTCATGGAATATTTACAAGCGCTGAAACATCTCGCAGCTACTTGTAATTTTGGGAAATGTAAGACCTGCTCCACGCTCGAAGAAAATTTGAGAGATCAATTCGTGTCGGGACTCGCGAACGACGTCATGCGTTCGAGAATATTCGCGGAGAAAAAAATTCAGTATAAAGCAGCTGTGGAGTTGGCGCTGGCTCTGGAGGCCGCAGAGAAGCATGCAGAGGTGGCCGGCAGCACGGGCGCGGCAGAGGCGCCGGGCGCGGGCGGCGGCGAGGCGGGCGAGGGCCTGCATTTTTCACGCGGAGGGCGCGGACCGCGGGCGCAGGGGGCGCGGGGGCCCGGCGGCCGGGCGAGCGGCGCGGGCGGCGAGCCCGGCTCGGCGGCCGGCGGCCCGGCGTGCTGGCGCTGCGGCAAGGCGCACCGCGCGGATCGGTGTCGGTACATTCATTATAATTGTGATGAGTGCAATCAAAGAGGTCATCTGAAAGTGATGTGTAAAAGTGTTCGGGTCGGAGGCGGTCGAGTGAGTAGTCGACATAATTACGTGAGTGACGAGTCGGATGGTATGTTCAATATCGATGTGGCAGCTCAAGGTAACAAGCCTTATTTTATTAATGTAGTCATGGACGGAAAGCTGGTCGATTGTGAAATAGACACCGGTAGTCGTATATCGGCGATTAGTGAGAGAATGTACCGGGAACTGTTTTTTGATAAAAAAATTGCATCTGACAATTTAATATTACGATCATATTCGGGTTCACGAATCGAGTCGCTCGGTTATATCGAGGTAGACGTGCGAGTAGGTGAAAAAGTGGCAAAGTCTTTACGTTTGTACGTCATTAAGGGGGGCTCACGCCCACTCTTGGGTAGAGAATGGTTGCGAACACTCGATATCAATCAAATAAATCTCCACGAAATAGTCGAGGACGGATTCGTGAACCAGTTATGCGCGGAGTTTCCTGAAGTATTCAGCGACAAGCTAGGAACGTGTAAGCGCGCTCTTCGATTACAGCTGCTCGACGAGGCCCCGGTGTACGTGCGCGCGCGGCCGGTGCCGCTCGCGTTGCGCGCCCGCGTCGAGCGCGAGCTCGCGAGACTCGAAGCCGACGGTACCATTTATCGCGTCGAGTACTCAGATTATGGTACACCGATCGTCCCGGTCATTAAACAAAACGGGGATATACGCATATGCGGCGATTATAAAATAACAATTAACCCTATGTTAAAGAGGGACCACTATCCGTTGCCTCGAATCGAGGAATTATTTGCGAATCTTAGTGGTGGAGATGAGTTCACAAAAATCGATCTTACGCACGCATACGAGCAGTGTTTGTTATCCGAAGATTCTCGACCGTATACCGCGATTACGACCCATGTGGGTACCTTCGTTTACCGCCGGACCCCATATGGGTTGTCGTGTCTCCCTGAAAAGTTTCAAAAATTAATGGAAGAAACCTTACGTGGGGTACCGGGTTCCGTAGTTTTCTTAGACGACATATGCGTCACCGGCGCCAATAGGAAGGAACACATGAGTAATTTGAGAGCTGTACTCGAAAGGCTGCGTAATATGGGGCTCACAATTAAAAGAAGCAAGTGTAAATTTTTACAGGAAAGTGTGAAATATTTAGGATTTATTATTAATAAGGAGGGCTTGCGGCCCGACCCTACAAAAATAGAAGCGATATCGAACGCACCTCTCCCGAGCAACGTCTCTCAGTTAAAAAGTTTCTTAGGCATGTTAAATTATTATGGAAAATTTATTCCAAATTTAAGCGATCTGCTATACCCTTTACACCAGTTATTAAAGAAAGACGTCGCCTGGAAGTGGGATGCACGCTGCGACCGTGCATTCGTGGCAGCCAAGCGGGCCCTCCTGAGCGAGCGCGTGCTGGCGCACTACGAGGAGGGGCGGCCGCTGGTGCTGGCGGTGGACAGCAGCGCGTACGGGCTCGGCGCCGTGCTCGCGCACCGCTACCCGGACGGCAGCGAGCGCCCCATCTCGTGCGCGTCGCGCACTCTCGCGCCGCCCGAACGTAATTACAGCCAGCTCGACAAGGAGGCGCTCGCCATAGTGTTTGGGGTCACCAAACACCATCAATTTTTGTTCGGGAGACATTTCTTGCTGCGTACGGATCATCAACCGTTGACACATATTTTTGGTACCAAGGGCGGTATCCCACAGAGTGCCGCGAGTAGGCTGCAACGTTGGGCGGCGCGATTGGCCGCATACGATTTTAGCGTGGAATACGTACGATCGGCGGATAACGGTCCGGCCGATGCCTTGTCTCGGTTACCTTTGGCTGAGGAGGGTCGCGTGGCGGACGCCGTTGACTATATAAATTTAGTGGAAGAGCTGTTACCGGTTAACTGTAAAGAAATAGCAAGGGAGACCGAGAAAGACAAGCTATTGTGTAAGATTAAAGGTTATATTCAGTTCGGTTGGCCGTTGGACACGGGTTGTGACGAGGAAAAACCGTATTTTGCCAGAAAGCACGATTTAATGACCGAGTTGGGTTGTATAATTTTTAAATACCGGATAGTAATCCCGCCTAATCTTAGAAAACGAATTTTAGCAGAAATTCACGATGGTCATTTAGGGGTTAACAAAATGAAAAATTTGTCACGAAATTATGTGTACTGGCCGACCTTGGACCGGGACTTGGAGGAGTTATGTAGGTGTTGCGAGGCGTGTAGCGCCGTCCGTGACGCACCGCCGCATGCGCCACTGCATCCCTGGGAGTTCCCGTCGGCCCCCTGGCAGAGGCTGCACGCAGACTTCGGGATGTGCGCGGGCAGGCAGTACCTGGTCGTAGTCGACGCGCACTCGAAGTGGATCGAGGCGATCCCCATGCGATCGACGGACGCTCGATCGACGATAGCCGCATTTCGGAACATTTTTGCTCGCTTTGGCTTGCCGTCCCAACTCGTGACCGACAACGGCCCGCCATTTTTTTCGCAAGAATTTAAGCTGTACTGCGCAAAAAATTGTATAAGACATGTGACATCGGCACCTTACAGGCCACAAGGCAACGGCGCCGCCGAGAATGCTGTAAAAACAGTAAAAAAAGCTATTAAACGGGCCGTGCACGAAGGCGAGGACGTCACCGCAGCCCTGAACAGATTCTTGTTCCAGTACCGAAATTGCGAGCACGCGAGCACCGGGGTGTCCCCGGCGGTGGCGCTGCAGGGCCGGCGGCTGCGCGGGCGGCTCGACGCCGTGCGGCCCGACGTGGCCGCCAGGGTGCGCGCCGCGCAGGAGCGGCAGGCGCGCGCAGCCGGGGGCACGCCGCGCGAGCTGCGCGTGGGGGACGCGGTGCTGGCCCGCGACTATTCCAAGGGGGGAGACAAGTGGGCCGAGGGGGTCATCGTAAAAAAGACGGGGCCGGTATCTTATAATATAGACGTAGGTCGCGGGGTTCAGTGGCGTAGACATGCCGATCAAATAGTGAATAATAAAAGTAGATTTTCGTTATCTCGCACTAGCATTGCACCTAGAACCGACCCTGCAAAATCTGACTCAAATGTACCCGAGGCGGTGGTTTGCGAGGGTGCCGATGACACATTCGAGGACGCGTCCGACGGCTCGGTCGTCGAAACGAATGACGAGTCCAATGAAGGAAGCGGTGTGGCGCGCGGGAGCGGGCCCGCGCCGCCCGAGCTGCCCGGCCCGCCGCGGGCACCGACGCCGCCGCCGCCGGACGTGTCCGCGAGAGCTTTGCGTGCATATAACAGGCACAAGGTTTATGCCTCAAAAAAATAAATGATGTCGTTGTATTAAGTTTAGTAATAAGTAGTTTTATAATTAAGAATTTGTTAGTAATTTGGAAGGGAGAAGATGTAACGGATTGTCGTAGTTGATACTGACGTAAATATAATAGTGTGGGTAAATCGGAATAAACCAGTCAGCCGCTAACTCCGCTGTTTCATTGACGTCTCAAATTAGTTATCATTTATCATTATCATCATTATCAATTAGTATTTTCATGCACGTTTTATAAACTACTAGTTGCTGTCCGCGCTTCACCAGCGTGAGACTTGAGAAATATTGAAACCGATTTGTTATCATATGGGAACACAGAATGAGGATAAAAAGTATCCCCTATGATAATCCATGTAAGCATGAAGATGTAACACACATACAAACACACACTCACCATTCCACACCACCACTCATTCGCCTTCATAAGTGTGATGGTATGAAGAATGGGATTGGAAATGGCGTCGCCTGAGGGGGTTGTCCCGTAATCAAGAATTAATATCCAAAGCTCTACGAAAGTCGAAGAGATGCGGAACGTACTCGCAGCTAGACAAAAGAAGGAGAGGCATTGTCGCATTGCATTCATTAGTGGTTTTGTTCCAGCGAGTTGCGAGCGGCGTAATTGTTCTCAACAAGTGGCCATCACGGCGTCTCGCGCCGCTCAAAGCGCTGCGTGGCTTGCAGATTCTTCTATTTACGCATGCATCTATGTGTCTAAGCCTTAATGTGGGTGTTGAGCTCGGCGCTCTTAGATACTGGTTTGGAACTGCGCTTGACAGCCCTTTCACTGCTCGATTTGGCACTAGTTGGGACCGGACTGGACCGGTTAGAAAGCTAACAGCGACTGTCTATTCAAAAGATAGCTAACTGCGAATGTATTTTCTTGGAAAAGTTGTTTAAAGAAAATCTTTATAAGTTCTATTAACGATTCGACGCCTCTGGTGCTCAACAGAAGTAGACGTGTTACACTTAAATCGTAAAATTTATTAATCGCAATTAAATTTCCTACAGTCATAAGTGTATCCTATTACAATAGTTTTAAAGTTCAGTGCACAGTGCTATATGAACAATCGTTTACTTCGTTTTGTTTATTCACGCCTACCCAGCGCGTGCGCAGTCCCACTCGCTTCACCGCTGATATTGTGATATTGTTTATTCGCTCGCACCTACGTAAAAAACTGCACGCAGTGTGACGTAGCTACAAAATGAGTCTACAAAGAACTCCGCCCGGTAGCACAGTGATAAGCGATAGCGGGAGAGCTAGCGGGTCGGCGCCTGACTTATCTACCTGCATCGATAATGATACATATAGTCACGTTGGAATGAGAAAACGCAAAGAGCGCACAGAAGTTTATGAGTGCAAAAATTATCTTGAAAGTTTTCGCAAAGATATAATGAAATTTTTGGAAGATTTTGGAAAAACACAGAATGAAAACTTAACGCACATACGCGAAGAAATATCTGAAATTAAGACTGAAATTTAAACAATAAAATTGGCTTCAGAAAATTTTACAAAACAATTTGAAACAATCAATAGCGAAATTCAAAACATCAAGTCCGCTTACTCTGTTACAGAAGATAAAATTAAACACATAGAAAGCGACATATCACAGTTAAAAATGCAAGACACTCATCCGCCATGTAAATCGCCGGCGCTCATAAACGAAGACATTGTCATAGAAGTTAAGGATCGATGTGACCGCGAGAAAAATATTGTGATTGTGGGTATATCGGAAAAAAATGACAAAAATTACAACACAAGACGTATCTACGATAATGAGGAGGTTTTTAAGATATTGAAAATAATGTATGAGGACTGCCCTAAACCAATTAATTGCATAAGATTGGGTAAATATACTGTTAATAAGAACCGGCCGATAAAGGTTTTCTTCAACAATAGTGAAATTACCAAGTACCTGTTGCGGAATAAATCTAAATTACCGGAGAATATTCAAGTTTATTCTGACCAAACCCCAATGCAAAGGCGTTGTCTGCAGTCTTTGCAGGAGGAATTAAATATGCGTAAGGCAAACGGCGAAATAGACCTAGTCATTAAATACATTAAAGGAAAGCCTACAATCGTTACAAACAAAATTAACCAAAAAAACCAGTAACTAATTCACTACAAAATGTAATATTTACAGACCAATTAGGTAAGATAAATTATCAACTAGTACAAAAATACGAAGATATTTCACTTCATCCATCTTCTTTACGCTTTTTTTATGCAAACTTAAGGAGTATACGCACGGCAGGGAAGTTTGATGAAATTAAATGCATACTTAGAGCAATACCAAAGACCACACACATATTAATATTCACTGAGACATGGATTACATCGGAAAATGACGCGAATTTATATCACCTACAAAACTATAACCATATATACAACTATAGGAAAAATAACAAAGGTGGCGGTGTCTCAATTTATGTGCATAACAGTATTAAATATGAAGTAACCGAAGATCTTTGCGAAAATGGAAACCACTACTTATGGATATCTATAGACAAGCTGTCTTTGAACATTGGAGCGATATATAAGCCGGGGGATACAAACATTAATAATTTTATGGACATTTACTCCTTGCAATTAGAGCGGCGTAGGAGAACACTTGTCTTCGGCGATTTCAACATAGATTTATTAAGCAAGGACAGTTACACATCGCAATACCTGAACGATTTAAAAGAAAATGGATATGAGATACTTAATAAAATAGACAGAGCATATGGCACGCGTGTAACAAGCACAACAAACACCATACTAGACCATATTTGTACAAATATAAACAATCAATCCTTCAGTATCACTATAATTGAATCGTCTTTATCAGACCATAATCAACTTTATCTTGAGGTCCACAGATTGCCGCCACAAATAAACAAAAAAATTCAGTATAAAGCTCTCGACTACGAAAAACTGTACAACACTGCATTGAAAACACACTATGACAATAGAGAAAATAACTACAATTACTTTGATAACTTCATCTCACAGTTGATAGAAAACAGCAAGATAGTCAAGACAAAAATACTAAACCTCCCCCAAAAAGACTGGATAAATAAAGACATCATAAATTCGATTAATACAAGAAATAATCTATGGCAACAAAGTAAATCTAACCCAAAAGACGAAATCCTACGGAAGAACTTCATTCAAGAACAAGATCGAGTGAACACATTGATCAAGACACAAAAACAGAATCATTACTTTACTCTATTTCATAACACTCATAACGACTCCAAGAAAATGTGGGAGATTATTAATAACTTATCCATAAACAAGATTAAAGATAGCAGTGCTCCTCCCAAACTCATTTCGAATTCAGTAGTTGTTACAGAAGGTAATGCAATTTGTGATTCATTTAATATATTTTTTTCAACAATCGGTGAAGATCTAGCTAACAAAATATCTAATTCATATCACACAAATAGCGACAGCCTTTTAATGTTCGGTGATAATCATACTCATGTTAAAACACTAGATAAATTCCAACCTTGCAGCATAGAGGAAATATCAAACATCATCGACAATCTAGATAGCAACACCAGTACAGGATTAGATGGAGTTAGTACCAAAGCTATTAAATGCCTGAAAAATATAATTATCGACAAACTAACTGACTGTATTAATGCATGTTTAGCACGTGGGGTATTTCCTGATAAACTAAAGACTGCCAAGGTAAGCCCAATCTTTAAATCTGGAAGTAGAGCGGATCCGGGCAACTACAGACCAGTGTCGGTCTTACCTGTCATTTCCAAAATATTTGAACGCGTATTATATAACCGATTAAATGATTATTTAATTGAAAGAAAAATACTGATAGAGCAGCAGTATGGATTTAGACCGAAGTCAAGCACTCTCTCAGCTACAATAGACTTAATATCTAAAATAAAAATAAATATAGATCAAAAGAATATTGTGTTAGGGATCTTTATTGACCTGAAAAAAGCTTTCGATACGGTAAGCCACCAAAAGCTCTTACAGAAGTTAAATAAGATTGGGGTTGTAGACACAGCACTTGATATGTTTACGTCGTATTTAACAAATAGGAGTCAAGTTGTAAAAATTGATAACTTCGTAAGCTCTACCAGATTAATGACATATGGTATTCCGCAGGGCTCGATAATCGGTCCTTTAATGTTCTTAATATACATAAACAATATAAACAAGATCGGTCTAACGGGATATCTTACATTATATGCAGACGACACCACTCTCTTTTATTTCGACAAGTCAATTCACGATATCGTAAAAGACGCTCAGAAGGATCTCGATAAGCTAAACGAATGGTTCAAATATAACTTACTAACCATAAACACGCAAAAAACATCATTTATGATTTTTGCTGCAAAAAATAAACCTATTCCTGAATTTACACCTCTTACTATAAATGACGAAAAAATATTAAGATCAAACTGTGAAAAATATCTTGGCCTATGGATAGATGATAAACTAAGTTGGAAGCCACACATTGAGCACATAAAGAAAAAGTTATCTTCATTACTTGGAGCTTTACGTAAAGTGTCAAATTGTATCCCAAAGAAGGTACGTCCAATTATATATAACTGCCTAGTTAAATCGCATTTAGAATATTTAATAGAAATATGGGGATCGGCTGCTGCAACAAACTTAAATCCGTTACAAAGGACTCAAAATAAAATTATAAAATTACTATTTCACTATCCTTACCTTACACCTACCATACAATTATACAAAAAAACCAAAATATTCAATATACATCAACTATATACATATTATACCTGCGTCCACATAAGAAAAATTACTACTGATTGCACTAAATCGAATATAAAATTAAATAAAAGAGTATTCAAATATAATTTAAGAAACAAATATAAAATTGCACTACCTTCTGTACGAACTAATTACGGTAAGAAGACGATAATGTTTGATGGAGTCCTACTTTATAACAATTTACCTAATCATATAAAGAAGTGCGACAGCATAACTATGTTTAAAAAGAAATTAAAACAACATGTAGTGACTATGTTAAGAAATTAGAGAAGTGCATTGTAAACATTTTATGTAAAGGCATTAGAGGCAAACACTTACTTACTATTATGTTTTTCTTTGTATCTCATTGTAAATGGAACTTGTGTTTTTTATGAGAATAAATTCTTTAAACCTATTCACTTTTGTCCAAAGTAGGTACGGGATAAAATAGACGGATTTTAGCAAAGGCAGTAACAAAAAACCTTGCGACAGTTAAACTAACTAAATATTGCTTTTATTTAAAGAAACATTTTACAACGTCATCGTCAAAGGGATACCTCCGCTCGGCATAAAGCGTGCACTTTATCTTTCTGCATTGGAATGAGTTTATAAACCGTTAGTTCAGTGAAAAATAACGGCGAGAGCGCGATAAAAGTTTTCAAACAGTAAGTGCGCTAAGAATTTACACAAAGGCGACGGTATTCGATGTCGGGAGCTATAATAATTTTATTTTAAAGTCTCAAAGTCGTAACATATGAAAACATGACAAACACGATTTATGGTTTTATTTCTCCACTTACCTATCGTAAAATGTGAATACACAGTCGTGTATTGAAATTAATAGTAGTAATATGAAAAAGAAGTAAGGCTTCAGATCAGCTCTTGCTTTTAAATCTGAAACTAGTGGGTGCCCGTAGCTTCGCTTGCATGGAATGAGACATAACAGATGTATTGTTGGATTAATTTTATTTCATTACTAGTGGACGCCCGCAGCTTCGCTCGCGTTACACATTCACTAACTTCAAAAACGCTTCAACCCCCGTTTTACCCCCTTAGGGGATGAATTTTCAAATTTTTCTCGCCGTAAAAACCATCCTTGAACTTCAACGAACATTTAAAAAAAAGAATTGGCCAAATTGGTCCAGGCGTTGTTGAGTTATGCGCTTACCAACACATTTTGCGATTCATTTTTATAATATAGAAGATTATGGTAACGTCATAACATTTTTTATCTACCGTTATAGTTGATATCCTCAAGGAAATTACCGGAAAAACTCTACCCGTTGACATTGACATATAAACAGTGCTTTTTTATTCCAAAACATGTAATTTCTCTGCGTTCGAAGCTTTCAGTGAGACACAAACGTCCAAACATCTTCACAAACTTACACAGAACTAAAAAAAAATCAAGTTGATACAATGGAATATTTGCCCCATGTGGCACACCTGCCTATAGTACTGTTGGAATCAGAATACAAAAGAAGCTACACTTCACATACCTTTTGTATAGCATTTACATACTCGAATCTGGTTATTGGAATAGATTTCAAGATTTCACATAGGTGTAGGCTGGATGATCAAATTAGTCTGTCGTAAAATTGTTGTATTGTAACTCATTTTACCTTGACACGTGGTTTAAACCTGGTTTTTTATTGAGATAATTGAGTTACGTTTTACGTTAAGTTCTGAGGAACTTAACGTAAAACGTAACTCAAATTTCCCACAAGAAAATACTTTGTGCATTTTCATATCATATCATATATGATCATATATCATCATATAGATATATATATAGACATATATATCATATATCACATCATATCATTCATAATACGTTAAAGTTGTTCAAAAAACAATGGAAAAATATCAGCATTCCATCACCAGAAAAGTGATGTATAAACAAAATCACAAAAGAGTTCTGCCAAATTGCAATGAAAAAAAAATTCAGCGCAAAACAACGTAACTCGTCAACCGGAAATTAAACCAGCGACCGAGAGCAGAAGAAACGATTCCAAAATCAAATTACGAAGAAAAAACATTTTAAAATAAACAGACATCCTGTCCGGAAGTTATTTCAGCGGAATCAATCATGACGTTAATTTATTCATGACATTTTAATTGGACGCCGCGAAGAAACCCTTTCACTCGCTCACTCCGGATACAAAAACCTTATTACTTAGAACCGGCTAAGCAGAAATAGAGGATACTGATTTTTATCCTTCGTATAAACCAGTGCCTGAAATAATGCAAGTGCCATTTTACTGTGTGGCTCCTTCACATTTAAACATATTTTCAGGCAGCACGGGAGAGGGTCGTGTTCAGGTAAATGCGCAATCCTGCAATGTGAAAAACTATATCTAACTAATTATTATTAATGTTTTGCTAGAATCCTTTCCCTAATTAATAATAGATAGAATGTCCATGATAAATATCTTGGACATTCTATCTATATATAATTTAAAACTAACATACTCGTACTTATCAAGGACCGATGACAGTGATACGTTACAGGCAATAGCAGATGAGTGTCAACTCATGCTCGTTACCAGCTCATAAAAAAATGGTGATCCGATTTGAACCAAGACCCTTCAGTGAAAATCGGCGATCATCGAACTCCATCGAGTGAAGTGAGTAACGAACGCGTCTCCGCCGCAGCTCAGCCTCCATTTGCTTTGTTCAAGTTTTATTGTGCACATTACCGCGAGCGGCCCTCTCTCCACACTCTACACTCTACTGGAAATACTGAAATATACGAGTGCCTCGCGGGAGCGGATGAGTGTTTTAAAGGAGCAGTTTTAAACATCGCGAGAATTAGTGTGCTCCTGAATAAGTGGGCTTGTGTTCAAACCAGTCAGAACCATACTGACGCACATGCTTGCGGGCGTTTGCTGGGGTTTTAGTTTAAAAATAATACATCTGATGTAATACAAGCGAGGTAGCGTTTAAGAAGAATACACCTGATGTAATACAAGCGAGGTAGAGTTTAAAAATAATACATCTGATGTAATACAAGCTAGGTCGAGTTTAAAAATAATACATCTGATGTAATACAAGCGAGGTAGCGTTTAAAAAGAATACATCTGATGTAATACAAGCGAGGTAGAGTTTAAAAATAATACATCTGATGTAATACAAACGAGGTAGGTGCGGACGCACTGAGTTATTACAGTCATATTGTTGTTTTTAACGAACTCATAATAAGCCTGTTTCGATGCTCGGTTCAATAGATCTGATGTCTTAATGATACGCAACATACTCGCAGTACTGGTGTAAGCACGGCTTTTTCAATCATAGATCTGCCTTTAGTCCACAGCTGGGCAAAGGCCTCCCATATGTGACGTCATTCCCATCGGCTCTGCGCCCTCTGAATCCCGTTGTGGTTGACCCAATGCCTTCTGATAGAATGTTTTAATTCAATGTTATAAAATATTTTCTCCACTTGTGTAAAAATAATCTGGAAACAAGCTAGACATCTTACACAGACAGAGCTTGTACTGTAACTTAATCAGAACTCGATCGAATCAGCCGGGTCAGATATTTATTTCGCAGACAAGTAAATATAATTTATTCTGTGTCATGGATGTTAAATCGTGTTGTTTTCTGCACCCGTCCGCCGCAGTAACAGGCAGGCTGGCGCCTACCCTGGGGGCGTGCGTGTGTATGAGTTTAAAAGCAAGGAAATATAATATACTAGTGGACGCCCGCAGCTTTGCTTGCGTAGAATTAATCATAATAATAGATTCTTCTTAACGCGTTATGTTATGTTTATTTTACACCCTTATGGGTAACATTTTTACAAACTTTGAATGCCATATTTATTTATATCTAATATAAAATTTCCGTGTCACAATGTTTGTTGCAGTACTCCTCCGAAACGGCTTTACCGATTTTTACCAAATTTTATATGCGTATTCAGTAGGTCTGAGAATCGACTAACATCTATTTTTCATCCCCCTAAATGTTAAGGGTAGTCCATCCCAAATTTTTTTTTTTTAATTGTTAGATACATTTTTATTTTTGTATTTTTTTATGATACAACATTAGAAAATACATACAACCCTGAATTTTCAACCCTCTACGATCAACCAAAAATTATTTATATGGCAAAACAACGTTTGCCGGGTCAGTTGGTTTATATCTAATCAACAGTCTTAAATATAATTTTTTTGCTTCTAGTTCTGAAAATGACAATACTTTCATACAATCTTTCATCCCCCTTTTCAACCCTTTACAAAATTTGTTTCCAATTAAAAAGTTGCCTATGTCCTTTCTCAGGCTCTAGACTAATTTAAATCGGTTCAGTACTCGTAGTTTTGGCGTGAAAGCGAGACAGACAGACAGACAGAGTTACTTTCGCATGTATAATATAAGTATGGATGCCCTTTATAAACTAGTTACGAACATT
The DNA here is from genome assembly GCA_944567765.1 of Carterocephalus palaemon. Lineage (NCBI taxonomy): Eukaryota > Metazoa > Arthropoda > Insecta > Lepidoptera > Hesperiidae > Carterocephalus > Carterocephalus palaemon. The sequence goes on along the minus strand of OX155638.1, from coordinate 16,068,182 downwards.
CGGATCATTTGAAAATAACTAGTACAAATCCAACTCCTTCGCTCGTCCTTCGACAGCATGCCTCCTAGCAATATTTTACTACCGTTATATTGTAAGTGAGTTCCACTGCCGCGCACCGGGCGCTCTGGAGAGGACATGTTTAAGCCAGCGGCGACAAACTACTTCCAGGTAGTTAAGAGCGCTCTCGACAACACGAGCTCTTCAAGGCAAGGACGTCCTTAAAATTGATACGTAAATATTTCCTAGAAATATTTACCTAAGCTACGTACTATGCGGAAGATCGAGAGTGTATTTTATTTTATTAAAACAACTGTTTAACTGAACAACTGAACTGAAACAAAGGGCATAGGACTTTGTGTTGAATACTAATAATTATTAGGTATGTCTAAATGTTAAAGTTTATCCCGAACCCCACGGGAGCCTTTTACTGCAGATTGTTTGTTCAATTTTTCCGCGGGCGAAGCTGCGGGGAAAAGCTAGCTTATATAAAATAAAATCGACTTACAAATGAATCCGGGCTTATTTGCTCCGATTGGTAAATCTAGGGAATGAAAGCCGGAGACAATCTGTTAAGACAATAATTCGTCAAAGACGATTAATATTTCATGACGTTCAAGGGTCGTTTGAGATGCAAATTGGATGGAACCGATTCCTGAAAGATATTTTAATACAAACGAGGTAAGTTCCAGAGAGTAGTTAAGACGGAGCGGAGTTCGCTGGAGACTGAGGCGCCATTTAGAAGCGCAGCGAACGAACGGAAAGTATATTACTTAAACAGTTGGTACGCGAGAGCCCTAGAGTACTAACTCACTGTAATATCGTTATTGTCTTGCGGGTAAACATTATATTTTATTTATTTATTTTATTTATTTATTTATTTATTTATTTACACAGACATAACAATCTTAACAGATTTATCCAATTCGATTGTTAAATGTTTCGAGATACTTTCCTGCTGCCCTGCGAAATACGGCAATAGGTGTATAGAATATATCGACCTCACGGTCCCAAGCCACTAAGCCGTTGAGCAAGGTCAGAGCCTTAATCAATGGGCTCTCCTGCACTCTGGCCAGCCGACATACTGGAACTGCGAACAATTTGTGGCGTCGAGCCCAGACATATTTGTCGGGGACATTCAGTGTGATCAGCTCTAGTACTGATGAATTACACATTTTACCTCTAAGCAGTTGTACAAAGCCCTCCATTAATGCCAGGTTCCGACGCAGTTCTAATGTATTATATCCTTTTTTTTTTTTTTTTTGTTTAACGAGTGGGAAACCTTGAAAAGGTACCCGGACGTCGTGGGAGCGACGCCTAATAATCTTCCTATCTAAGTATAATGAGATTTTTCCTTAGGTTTTCAAATGCCCCTTTTATTGCCCGGATTACGGGTCGCGCGGCTCAGAAGCGGCTGATATTCGTTTGTTTAGTCTAGGCGCGGAGAAGATGGAATAATTTAGGTGTCGCAGGGATCTAGTTTAGTTGAAGAGGGTAAGCGGCTATAATCTGGCGGTGAACAACATTCAGCCTCCTTCGCGAGGAGGGGTGCCGAACAGCGTCCTGGGTTCGAATCCCGACCGCGACATACATTTATCTCGCCGAATTACCTGTATGTCCACACCACATAATCCTAGCGCACGGATGTGACTATGTAAATATTTAAAAAAAAAAACCTTCACGAAAGATTTCAATATATAGTGAAGAGTGACTGTTCTGAAGGCGAGTGAAGCCGGCGAAGTTCGCAGTAGCGAGGCGGCGGAGGCGGTGGCGGCAGGCAGCGTGTGGTGAGCGCAATTACTTGTGTCAATTTCCGCGAGGCTCTTGTCGCGTGCTTATGAAGTTCTTGCGTCTCTACATTTTAATTATACAAATGGCTGTTGAAATTTACTGCTGCTAAAGTTTTTAATAATTTTGTTACTCACAGGGTTAATAAGGTAACCTCAGAAACAACAGATGTCGCTGGATAAAAACGTAAATAAATCCATCCGGTTTACCTTATGTAAGAATAACCTATTTAAACTATCCCAACTGTGATTAATTCCAGATGAAGCTATTTGTATTGTGTTGGACAGGCAACGTTGCTTCTAGAATTATACATCATAATATTCTATCAGAAGGTCGAGTGTTCCTCCCCCTCCCTCTGATTCCAGTCTCCTTCTCGGTCCTCGCAGGAGCGCCGCGTATCGACATGCCCTGCATATTTGATGGTAGTCTGCCTCTCGCAGATGTTCATGTTTAATGCCTGCGAATCGTTTCGTCCGGGCGCTGCACGCTGCTGCAAATATTTTGACATTAAAAGTCGAAGCGGGACAGTTGACTTTACGAAGTAACTGTTTATTTATCTGTGGTTCAGTGGTAAATAGTGGATATTGAATTATTGAGAGGTCTTCGACAAAGTGGATGACATATCGGAGTGGTGTCGTTTAGTAGAGGCCTATGTCCAGCGGTGGACCTCAAAAGGCTGATGGATATATGGATGAATATCTATTCATCTATCATCCATCTGGATGGATATATGGAAGGATTGAGAGGTCTGAGTTCTTTTTCGATAGGTTCGCTTTAAACAGTTAAGTAAATAGCAGCAGCGAATTTTGAAAGAAAATATCGACAGTAATCAAACATGTGTGGGACTTATAAGGATTCCATTGGATTGTGTTTTCCAGCGGCCATTATGATTCCCGGGCTGCTGTTCGTTATACAATGATTTCTGTTACAGTACCTACGTCTGCACTCGTTACAGCTTGCAATATTTCACTCCTTGTCTCCACGGTAGAAGTCTATAGATTTACTGGACATACCTGTAACAAACAAGAATAATATTGAAACGTTGAATTATTTTCAAAATCTTATTAAATTCAGAATTCAGCTGTTACTGTTAATATTATTTCAATTATTCTGGTGAAGTGTGTACTCAATTGATACTTACTTGCAGCCTCTGGAAAAATACAGGTTTGATATGTTATAGGTTATATACCTAGTTAGTTAGGGGTTAGTTAAATTGTATGAAATCTACATTATTGTTTAATATTACATAACTTCTAGATGTGGCTCGCGTATCCGTTGCCACTAACTCAAAAATAAAAATGTTCATTTAAAACAAGTTAAACGCCGGTGTATTTTTGTAACGCTGGAAACTATATCGGAATCCGATCAGTAGTTTACATGCACGGGTTTGTCGCGTTAGATTAGGAAATCAAGACGAATGGTCGACGAACTTACAATCACAGAAACTGACCAACATTTGCCATTATTAAAATATCTCCTCATTATACCCACCGCAAAAAATAACGCCGTATATCCGTTCCCCTCTGACGTCACGCGCTATATTTACATAAAGTCACACGCAGTGACCGAGAATGCCCTACAAAGGCGACGATGTTATGCTTGACCATATCGCCCTCACCTCGGACTGAGTTGTAAACAACTCTAAACTCTTCTATGGGCCTGGTAACAGATTTTTACCGATATAGTGTGTTGTAAGCGGCTTACGTTCCGATCGTAATATAAGGCTTTCCTTCCAAAGCCGTGAGATAAAACGATTTGTTATATTTCTATATTTTTTCTTGTAAATTAAAACTCGAATAAATATAATATTTGGTCGTCCTGTTACTCAGCCAGTCGGTAATCTAGATAATGTCTGATAATCTTTCAAAAGGTTTATTTAGCTACCCAGATTTGCAGCAAAATAACTCCTTTAGATAGAATTTGTTTGCGTGACAATTTCTAAAGATAAGTTTAAATAATATGGGTACGAGATATCTGAATTGAAAATAAACAATGTATGGCAGAGAAATACGGAGGATTCCAATGATTTACCTAGAATACATCCTAAGATTACAGAGGAAAACATTATTAAGAGAGAGAGGTAATATCTCACCAGCGAAGGCTTCTGGGAGTGACGTAAAGAATGAGTCTGTTAGGAGTTAGAAAAATGTGAGGCTGCCGACCGAGGTGAATTTAACTTACAAAGACGCAAGGGAAAAAATTGTTTGAAAATAGTATGTATTCCATAGACGATAAGAGGTATTACGATAAGTTCGGATTACAAAAATAGATTCACGAAGAGTTTTCTTTTTGAGGCTCGTTATTGATATAACAGGGAAGATGCCTAAACACTTGTGAGATCTGCAAATACGTAGGCAGCATGGCTCCGTTTCAGCGTGGTGATCCATGGCCTGAGATCTACTGATTGCGGGCAGATATCAGCGTAAAGTCTCAGGAAGTCAGGAAGGAGAGGCTCGTAAACATGTTGATGATTCGCAAAATAGCAAAACAAAAAAAGAACATTCGACACTCGACATTCTCATAACCTTAATTAAAACCGGTATGTGTAATTCGAGCCTCAGCGGCGAACAAAAGAAACAAGGAACGAAGATCCGACCAACGCTCAGATGTAACTGCAAGCGTTTTGCTCCAAGTTTTAATGGCGCTCTGAACTCGCGCTCGCAACTCGCGGAGGAAGCGGAATAAAACAGAAATAATTATGTGAACTAAGAACTGTGTGTACAGAGGTTAATTAAAGTCAGGCGCAGCGCCGCTATGCGCTAGGCTGAGCGAACGTGCGGCGTCGCTACGGCGAAAGCGATTACCGCGCCGCTCCTAGTGCAAGACATTTTTAACTTTCAGTTCTGTTTTATATGTTCGCAATCATGCCTCAACGCTGGACCATATCCGAGTAGAGGCGAGAAGTCCTTAGAGCCATGAGACCTTTCTTTTTTTTTAACGTAAGACAGTTTGACGGCAGTAGCTCCCGTGGATACAGTGCGGTACTTAATTACTAGCGACTCTATTTAACGTAATGTACTTACTAAAACTGTACTACATTATGTATGTCCTATACTCTAAATAACGGTAAGTCCAACCTGCCAGTGTGGTGCCTAAGCCGCACTAAACTGTTAAACTCCTCACTGGACACTGTAGGTTGAATCAACACTTATATACAATAGGAAAAGCCAGCACCGGCTCCTGTAGGTTCTGCAATGAGGCGGAGGAATCACCCGTCCTTATATTAAACGCGGGCAGCAGCTATTAATTTATAAATGTTATAGTACGGGAATCTAACTAGAATCCGCACAAATAAATATGAGTCTTATGTTAATCCCATTATAACTCGATTCATCCCAAAAATGAGTACACCTGATCGAGTCCGCAAAGCGTGCCAGCTATTTGTTTGATACCCCGATGTACTCATCTCTCACACCTGCTGAGTGCTGACTGTCAACAGAGGCAGCTTCCCTTTGTCCGGCTGTTTGAGCGCAACACCTGATTGTACTTCGTGCTACTGGCAAAGTTGGCTCTACCGTACCGTTTGGAGTTTTAGGTGTTAGCAACTGCAGGGTTAAGTCTAGCGTGAATGCTTTTGAATCGAGAGTGTTTAGTCTCAGCTAACTACAGTAGCACTGGACATTGAAGTCCTGAATGCTTCTAAGTACTTAATCTATCTTTACTATAATAAATTTGAGGAGGAACTTTTTCTGTGCATTGAAATATTTTAAAATTTCAATACACAGAATTTATAACCCGACAATAAACAGATAGGAACGATATGAAAGTTAGTATGGAATATTTCATACAAAATAATTGATAAATTTAAAATTTGCAGCAATTGAGTTATATAAATTAAAAGATTAGGTACGAGCTTTTCTGTATTTTGTATGATTAAAAAAAAAAACTGTAGATTATTTAAAATTTTCAAACATTCTGTGATATATTAGAATCAAATATAATTATTATCTGTGCCTAATGCACTTAGGTCTATGGTCCCCGCTCCTCTTTCTCTCTGGTTTGTCTCGGCTTGTTGTAACTGTTCGGTCCGTATTTAATATCAAATTAAATAATAAATAAAGTGATAAAATATAAAGTGTTTATATAAAATACAAGAACCCACCGTTTACCAAGAGTATACAACAAATTGGCGACGAGAAGTTCAAAAACAAGTGATTTGTTGTTGCAAGGCGTCTCGATTAAGTCGCGCTAATTAACCGCCATCTTAACGCCGGCCGGCTTGCGTAGCAAGGAAAGGTCACACGGGTCACGTACAGTACGAATGGAAATACTTCAAAAACACCACAAGGAAATAAAAGAAAGAAAAACTAGTTGGATTCAAACTGTTAACAAAGAAGACTTGTATAAAATAGTGAAAGAATTAAACTTAAAATTAGAGTCTCGTGATTTGAAAATTGATACTTTAAGAACTTATCTGCGAGACCTAACAAGTTCAGGGGAACTAGCTTCTTTACTAGAAAATATTACAAGTGTCACAAAATTTAAAATGTCTACATATACTGGAAAAATTGAACCATTCCAAGGAACTAACTTTGAGTTGTTCGAACAACAACTGGAATGTATAATCAGCCTAAATGATGTTCCAGAAGGGAAGCAAACAGCCTTGCTGCTGACACATTTAGCACCTAAAGTCCTAGACACGTTAAACCATTTGTGCTCACCAGAAAAACCATTGAAGAAAGATTATAAATCATTATTAACATTACTTGAAAATCGATACAGTAAATCTAGCTCGACGGCATTGGATCGATCAATTTTTAGAAATAGGAACCAAAAACAAGGTGAAACCATTGAGGAATATATCATTGAATTAAAAAAGTTAGCAAAGAAATGTAATTTCAAGGACTGGGAAGAACAAGTGAAGGAAAAATTTATAGATGGAGTATCTAAACCTGTAATTAAATTCGAATTACTGAAAAGTGGAGATCTAAATTTAGAAAAACTTTTAACTTTAGCTAGAACTGTGGAAATAGCTATTGAGCAGTCAAAATATGAACAAACGTCATTAGATGCAAGTGCCTCCACCTCTAAGGAAATGTTCTACGTGAAAAACCAGAGGAAACAGTCAGAAAAATCACAAAAGCATAACAAAAAACAACCTAACTTTAGAAAGAATGTTAAATCAAATAGTCCAATGTGTTTTGTATGTGGTAAAAGTAATCACATTAAGTCTAACTGCAGTTTAAAAAATAAATATTGTTCGGAATGTGGAATGCAAGGGCATATCTTCAAAATGTGTAGAATGCGCCATACAAAAAGTATGGAGATGGTAAGCGATGATATTGAAAGTAGCATTAAAAATTTGTTTGTTTCAGAGGAGCCTGTCAGTATGTACTCAAATAATTGTAACTTAAGTAAGATACCTCCACAAATTTTAAGTATTAACGTGGAAGGAAATGACATTAAATTTGAATTAGACACAGGATCTGAGGTGAGTACATTAACTTTACAAGATCAAAAACATTTATTCCCATATAAAAATATAGAAAAATGCAATGTTTATTTTAAAAACTTTGATCAGTCAATTTCTAAACCATTGGGTGTAGTTAAAAATATAAGTGTTTCATTCAATAATTTAACAAAATTTGTGGATGTATTTATTGTGAGTAATGACAGACCTAGAATTGTAGGAAGGAACTGGCTCAAAACCTTTTGTCTTTGGCCTATAAATTTAACAAATATTAATAACATATATGATTTTAAAGTATACAACACTTGTGATCTTATTAATTTAATTAAGGACAAGTTTGTAGATGTATTTAGCTCGGGCTGGGGAAACTTTAAAGGTGAATGTATTAGCTTAAAATTAAAAGACAATGCGCAACCTAAATTTCTTCCTGTCCGACAAGTTCCTTTTGCCCTAAAAGACAAGGTAAAACAAGAGATTGAGAGACTTTTGCTGAACAAAAGGATTGAACCAGTCAAATTCAGTAAGTGGGGAACACCTGTTGTACCTATTTTAAAACCTGACAAGTCAGTTCGCTTGTGTGGTGACTATAAACTCACATTAAATCCTTATTTAGAAACTGATCATTATCCTTTGCCACATATAGACACTATATTTCAAACATTAAAAGGTGCAGAATTTTATTGTGAATTAGATCTTAAAGAGGCCTATTTACAAGTTCCATTGGATGCTTCTTCTCAGGAATTAACTGTAATTAATACAGAACTTGGGACCTTTAAATACCTTTATTTACCATATGGGGTTAGTACAGGCCCGGGTTCATTTGAACGACTGATGTGTAATAAGTTAAAAGATATTTCAAACACTATAGTTTTTATTGATAACATATATTTATGTGGAAAAGATTTTAATGACATGTTTCGCACTTTAGAAAATGTACTTACTGTTCTGAAGCAATCTGAATTTAAACTTAAACTAGAGAAATGTAAATTCTTTAGAAAGGAAATAGAAGTGTTTGGTTATAAAATAAATAAACATGGAATAAGTATCATACAAGAAAATATAAAACCTATAATTAACTTACCTCCCCCGGAGAATGTAACTATGCTTAGATCATTTCTGGGTAAAATAACTTATTATTCTAGATTCTTAAAAGATATGGCAACCACCTTAACACCTCTTTATAACTGTACTAAAGATGGAAAATTTAAATGGACTTTGGAATGTCAATCTGCTTTCAATTTAATAAAACAAAAATTAATATCAGCTCAAAATTTAAAGCATTATGATTCAACATTACCCTTAATTTTAACTTGTGATGCCTCTATCAGTGGGGTAAGTGCAATTTTATCAAATAGAGAACCAAATGGTATTGTTAAACCAATAGCATTTGCCAGCAAAAAATTAAATGATAGAGAACTAAAGTATTGTGCCTTGGATAAGGAAGCCTTAGCCATCATTTTTGGAATTACAAAATTTTACAACTTTGTTTATGGTAGACAATTCGAGCTGGAAACTGATAACGCAGCCTTAGTAAGAATTTTTGGCCCAAACAAAGGAATTCCGAAAATGGCAGCTAAACGTCTCCAACATTATGCTATTTTTCTATCAGCATTTACATATAAAATTAAATATATACCTACACATAAAAATCCTGCAGATTATTTATCTAGAATGCCATTCCAAAGTAGTTTAGAAAATGTTAATAAAAGCTTTGAAATATGCACAAATTATTTAGAAATTTCAGATATTGAAATTATAAACTGGGAAACTATTCAAAAATTTACAAAGAAAGATAATTTATTCAGTAAAATAATTAGATACAGTTATGATGGTTGGCCTGATAGTAAATTAATACAAGATGATTTAAAACCCTATTATATAAAGAGAAATGAAATAAGTATTGATAGAAATTGTTTGTTCTGGGGACATCGAATAATAATACCTAAATTGTTAAGAAATGATGTATTAACTCAATTGCATAAGAGCCATTTTGGATCTACCAGGATGATTGAGATGGCCAAGTCTTATTTTTGGTGGCCCAAGTTAAATGAAGACATTATAAACTTAACAAAGCAGTGTGTCATTTGTTTGTCTCATAGAAATACACCAGCTAAGACTCCATTAAAAACTTGGCCAGTGCCTCCATCACCTTGGTACCGCATTCATGCTGACTACCTAGGTCCATTATTTGGTAAAATGTTTTTAGTAATTGTTGATAGTTTTAGTAAATGGCCTGAAATTTTTCAAATGTCAAATATAGGAAGTGGTCTTACAATTCAAAAATTTAAAGAACTTTTCATGAGATTTGGTTTTCCAATTCACTTAGTTACAGATAACGGAACTTCATTTACTAGTAACGATTTTCAAAGTTTTTGCAGGATAACAGGCATAAATCATACGTTTACAGCTCCCCACCACCCTGCAACTAATGGTGCTGCGGAGAGATTTGTGGAAACATTTAAGTCAAATGTAACAAAAATTGTGGAAAGTGGCAAATCCCTTGACTATGCAATAGGCATATTCTTGTGTGATTATAGAGCCACTCCCCATAAGTCAACTGGTGTTTCATCAGCCAAATTGATGCTGGGTAGGGAATTAAGGAACCGTTTCTCATTATTAAGACCAACTCCTGTATACCAGGATTTAATTTTAAAACAAAATAAAATTGTTGACTCTCATAAAGGCACTAGGAATGTAACATTTAAAGTAGGAGACAGAGTCATGACTAGAGATTTCAGGAAGGGAAATAAGCCCTGGATATTAGGAACTATAATTAAGGAATCCATTCCAGGAGTTACCTATTATATTGATGTAGATGGATTGCAGTGGAAAAGGCATGTTGACCAAATTTTAGAATGTTCACAGACCATTTGATAAGTTCATACATGCTGTAATAAAATAAATTCTTTAAAAAGCAATTAATTAAGTTCTTTAACAACTAATAATATATTTGTAAACTTAGTAGTAAAACTAAACAAAATTTAATTGAAATAGATAAAAACATGTAACAATTGTATAAGCTTTTAATTCATAAAAAAAATAATAACATGTAACAATTGTATAAGCTTTTAATTCATAAAAAAAATAAAAACAATGTAGTAGCTTAACATATAAATAATATATATAAGTTCATACATACATTATGTAAGTTAGTTATATACTTATTTATATATATCATTAAGAAAAAAAAATGTAATTCAAATTAAATTTCATATTTTGTTGAGCGGGGAAGAGTGTGATATATTAGAATCAAATATAATTATTATCTGTGCCTAATGCACTTAGGTCTATGGTCCCCGCTCCTCTTTCTCTCTGGTTTGTCTCGGCTTGTTGTAACTGTTCGGTCCGTATTTAATATCAAATTAAATAATAAATAAAGTGATAAAATATAAAGTGTTTATATAAAATACAAGAACCCACCGTTTACCAAGAGTATACAACACATTCGTATGTAAACCACAGGTGTAGTTGTATAGGATTTAAGAATTATACGTCAATATGAGTTTTCCAATAAAATTTCAGCGTTTATGTATTACAACAACATTACAAGGGTTAAAAAATGAAATGATATTTCTAAATATCAAGCAATTATTAATTTTCCCTATATTTGGGATAATATTGTAGGCGTTCCCGGAAAATAAAGAGCCCGAACGAACAGGATACAATATTAACATTCCGAATTCTGTTATTTTTTAAATCAACATCAAAATAAACATCACCATATAAGTAGCGTACATAGCCCAATGGCTCGCGTCGATTCAATGTGATCGAAAGAGTTAAGCAACGACGGGCGCAATCGGTTTGTGGATGGGTGACCGCTAGCGGCAAAAACTTCATGGACTTCCGTGCTTCGGAGGGCACGTAAAGCCGTCGGGTCCGGTTGTTTTCAATGCTGGAAACAGTCGTTAAGCCTTGTCGAAGACCTTCGGGTGGCTTGAGAACATTCGACACTGGGTTGGCCACTAACCCTTCCACCAATCCGCATTGGAGCAGCGTGGTGGAGTATGATCTAGACCTCCCGCAGCAGTGTCTGTGGGGGAGACCCGTGCCCAGCAGTGGGACGTCTATGGGTCGCAGCGATATAAGTAGCCGCAGTGGCTACAAACACACTCACAAATTCTTCCAAATGTAATAAACTAGTGGACGCCCGCAGCTTCGCTCGCGTAAAATTAGACCTATTAACGACCGTCTGCCCGCGTTCGGGTTGCCACTTGACTTCAAAACCGGCAAAGTTTCATACTAACTTTGCACCCCCGTTTTACCCCCTTAAGGGGAGAACTTTCAAAAATCCTTTCTTAGTGCTCCCCTACGTTATAAAAGGAACCCCTGTGCAAAATTTCAAGTTTCTAGCCCTTATAGTTTAGGCCCTGCGTTGATATGTCAGTCAGTCAGTCAGTCAGTCAGTCAGTCAGTCAGTCAGTCACCTTCTCCTTTTATATATATAGAGATTAAATGAACCGGTTCTGCGGCCGTCGTGTCGATGTCTTTATGTATTAACACCATTCAGCCGCAACGTGCGCACATCGTGCGTGATCGGCCACAGTAGGTACACGGCACACGGCACTCGTGAGCAGCTCCATTGTGTAGCACAAGCAGGTTCATTAACTGAAACGACCCTTCGAGTATTCCGTTACAAATTGAAGAATATCTCTTAATTGTGGCTTCATTGTGCTTGTAATAGAATAGGATAATCAAAATATCTGCCTATGGTTGTTAAAAACCGATACAGAATACATCGACGGCTTGTCAGATACCACTCCACGGCGTTTTAGAAGAGACTACTAGTCTCAATCTCTTTTGTTTCAATATTATGATTTAATTAAATTACAATGTACAATAGGTGATAATTCGCCCTCTTCGGCTTACGCTTTGGTCTTACTCGAGATGGTTCGGATTCGAACCCTAGACGCACGCGTCAATGACATATCTAAGTTATGTGCATTGTAAGAAATTAAATGTCACTTGCTGTAACGAAATATTGAGAATACAAAACGACCCTGTAACCCTTGAATTGTTAAGAGTTTACCACGCTGTCCACACGGATTGGCAGAGTTTATTTGCCTTCAAGAATATTATGAAGAAGTTTCAGGCAAGAGCCATCTGCGCGAGCCGCCGAGGTTTGCACCCGGTGCCTCCCGGGGACGAATTGCAGCTACCGGGCTATCACTGTGAATGATTCTTCCCCTCTTTTCTAAGTCAGAAGTAAAGAGAATGGGAGTCGAATTCAGGTGCTATATTTCTAACCATTATTTTTTTCTTTAACAAAACCGTGTTAAATATGTACGAGTATGGCAACCATTGCAGGCGATGCAGGGAAATGAAATGCACGCACAGAAACAAAGAGCTGTTCCCTGCAAGCTAGCGGGCGCGAGCGGCTGAATTCCGCCACTTGCAGGCCCTTGTTCCCGGCACTCCTCGGCGCATCCATTTGCAAGGCAGTAGGGCTTGACGTCGCTCGCAATGCATGCAACTCCCAGCAATGGATGCACTCCGCTCGCGACATCCTAATGTGACGTCAAAAGTAAATGAGCCTGTAGCAACAATTCTTTGACGCCTGTGACGACTGTGGCTGACTTTAAACAAACGTTGGAGAGTCCAGATCCAGCCTAATGGGGCTTGGTGCTGTGGGGCTGTGGGTGGCGGTGGTAAGCTAAGGCTACGTGTATAGGGGAAAGTAACCAAATATGGAATAGTACTCCAAATACGGAATCTAACTTGTATTGCTTTAGGACGACAAAATTCCATAGAAGTAGACCTACTGTTACATATTTGGTTACTTTCCTGTATTTATAGGCAAAAAGGTAGGTTTAGATTGTTAAAGGATAGTGGAGATGTATAATTGATAAGGAAGAAGCCTGAAAAAATGTCGTAGGTACGAGTACACACGAGTATCTCGGTAAAACTAGACGGCGCGAAAAAGAAATATGGCTCATATGTAAATCAGAGTTTAGTGAAAGTTATCATCCGAGCATCTCTCTCTGCAGCGGCCTTGCTCCCGCGTCCTCCGGGACCGGCCCTCGAAAAAATAAACCTTGGCTCGTGATATCATAAAATATTTGCAAACACACGCGCCTGACTCCTTATCCGAGTGGAGCCTTTAACATTTTATAAGGCCGGTGTTGGGAGCAGTAAATTAGATGTCTGGATATGGCCGGATGAAATTTTGATTGTTATGTCCTCGGGACGAATTCAAGCTTCGTGCTACGTGTGGCTGAAATAAATAAACCACTGCTTTTCGCGTTTTTATAATTACATACTAAAAACATTGCAATTTAAATAAAGGGTTTTTAAGACCCACAATATTTACAAATATGAATTCAAGAATGCGAACATTAGACACTGGATTCTGACACTTTACCCTCCACCAATCCGCATTGGAGAATCGTGGAAGAAAAACCTCCCAGAGGTGTGGCTGTGGGAAGACCCGTGCCTGACAGTGGGATATCTATCACTTGTAACTTTATAAAATCGATTATTTATTTATTTATTTATTTATTTAAATTAGGCACACCAACATATGATACACGAAACAGTATAAAAAAAACAGTACAAATAAATCTTGCAGTCGTGTACATACAATTACAGGTGAGCACAACATTCATATTGTTACGCTCAGTAAAAATTTTGAATTTTACATTAATATAGGTTTACAATTAAAAAAGAGTTTTAATAGAAGGCTAAAATCAAATAATAATCTAGTAATAATAAAATAATGACAAAAAACGAATAAAAAACTGAGAAAAAAATAAAATTTGGAAGAAAAAATTTTAAACAAAATTTATAACACTGTCCTATTTTTTAGATTACACTTAAATTTATACAATGTGTTACCAAATATGTCTAGTGTCCATTGACTGGCCGTGATATCATTGTAAACTCTTAACAATCTATTGATAGGAGAGTAATAACCTAAATTAGTGTGGCTAGGTGTAGGAACAAACAGTTTATATTTTCCTGGTCTAGGCTTCCTTATTGGTATTCTTATTTTAATTTGCGATAACATATTTGAACTATCAATTAAACCATTTACCACTTTGAATAGAAAAATCATATCATGCACACGTCTTCTATCCTCTAAGGAATTCATTTTAAAATAATTCAGTCTATTAGTGTAATCTTCAAGCGAACGTATTTTATGTCTATAGGCTAAAATTCTCAAAAACTTTTTTTGGACTCTTTCAATCCTTGAAATATAAATTTTGTAATTGGGGTTCCAAACTACGCTGCAATACTCCAGGGAACTTCTTACTAAAGCATTGTAAAGTAGAATAATAGTTTCGAAATTTTTAAATTCCTTGGAGTTACGTAAAACAAAGCCGAGTGATTGAAGTGCCTTATTATCTAATATTAATATTTGGCCAAGGTAGGAAACCCAGGAAACTTTATATTCAGGCTGTCAGATAGTGTCAATACGAGTTACTACCAAGCCTCGAGTTAATCAGTGATACTAATAGATAATAATAGATAGAGTTTCTCTTTATTGAATCACCTATTAAAATTAATTTTTCAAAATTTTATTGATAATTGCATAAATATTTGAATCGGCTTATTAATTATATCAGGAAATTTTGTCAGGCGGTCAAACATTATTTACCTTACAAAAGCGGATACAAGCAAAAATGTTTAATGACAGTTCGAGCGGTTTCAATAAAGCTGATTAATTATCATTTTAATAGGGAAATCATAGGCGATGATGCGTTTTCCTATTGTACTTAACATGGTAATGAAACCAGTTAATATTGCATTAATCGTAATTCAAGACTAAAGATTTTGATTTGATTTTTTTTCCATGCTCGTTTGCTATCGGTACGCGGTTTGCGGTATCGGCAAACAATTGCCCCGGTTATTTATCTAACAAGAAACACTATTTATCTAACGCCATATACCTAAATATACCTTTCAGTACAAACCATTTACAAAAGTCTAGTTCTAGTAAAACCTTTATGTAATAACTAGTGGACGCCCGCAGCTTCGCTCGCGTGGAATTAGACATTCACTAACTTCAAAAACGGCAAAGTTTCATATTAACTTTGCACCCCCGTTTTACCCCCTTAGGGGGTGAATTTTCAAAAATCCTTTCATAGTGCACCCCTACGTTATAAAAGGAACCCCTGTGCAAAATTTCAAGTTTCTAGCCCTTATAGTTTAGGCCCTGCGTTGATATGTCAGTCAGTCAGTCAGTCAGTCAGTCAGTCAGTCAGTCAGTCAGTCAGTCAGTCAGTCAGTCAGTCACCTTCTCCTTTTATATATATAGATAGATGGTAATAGAGGTACAACATTTAAGCTTTGTGGAAATTGATTCAGATTATTGTAACATTAAGTAAGCGGTGACAGCCCAATGGCTATCGAATTCGCCTCTCATTCGAGCGGTCCTGGTTCAAGCCATGCCAATCCGTACTTGGCCAGCGTGGTAGACTAAGGCCTAATCACTCCCATTCTGCCGTGCCCTCCGCCGGATGTCAGTATGTTTTTTAAAATATACAAGTATGTATATCAGTGTCTGACACCCATAGTACAGGCTCGCATCTAGTTTTAGGTTCAGATGGCGTGTGGATTCATGGCATTTATTAGTCTAATATTTTTAGTAGAATAAGTTTGACGTTTTAAAAATCACAACAGCGATAAAATAATGTGTTTAGGAGATGGTCCGAGCGTCGTGGCAGCAGTGGCAGCCGCGCGATACCCATCAAGATGGCAGATAGGAAACACGATACAGTTTTAGGGATCCTTAATTAGTTACCTTGTATCGTTGCTGAACTTACGGTTGAGAATAACTAAATTAAATTATTCAAACTAAATAAAAAATAACCCAACGTGCTGCCCCACGCGAGGCTTCTAAGAGATCTTAAAATGATTAACGAGGCCATAATGGCTACTATTGTCTATTGATATCGAGTTGTCCTCAGAAGCACGATCGAGAATTTCTTCCTGTCAGTGGTTCAAGAACTGCCGCCAGTGGTCTGAACCTATGTGGTGAAGGATTTTATCAACCCACAAATCGAAGGCAATGCAGGTTAACTTCATGGCCAATTGTATAAACTGTGTAGCTACACATAATATGTACCTACAGCTACGCGGTAACGTGTTCATAGAATCAAACCTACAACGCCGATCTTCAGATTACACATAGAGACGCCGCGACGTTTCGCCGAGACGATGTGCATTAAATGCGAAATTGGATCGCGCGATTATGATTTAATGTCCCGCGCCGCCAGACATCATCGTGGGAACACCGCGCTTCCTTCTTATTGGTTAAGCAAAATATTATAGACGTTCTGATTGGCTAAGGTAATTTTAAGGTTCAATATAAATATAGGCTTAGTTGTTAATAAAATTATTCCATCCAAGCAACTCCAGAAGAACAGATCTTTTATTTCAAGACCCCTCTAAGTCAGAGGCATTCAATTAGTTAGAGACCTGCCAGGTGAATCTCTGCCTGGCAGACCACCTCCACATTGGTGACCCCAACTCCGAACTACGCCATCGACGACGTCTCGGGAACCCTCGACATTGGACAAGGACGACGAATCCCTGCCCGACGCCAAATCCCTGCCCGAAGCCTTTGTCAACCGACAAATCAAGATGACTTCGGAGCCTGAAGCACCCACAGCACTGCCGCTACAACCGCCGCAGCCAGAGACGCAAACTGAAGTCGCCGGCATAGCGCTGTCCATGCGCATTCCAGCCTTCTGGAGAGAAAGAGCCCGACTATGGTTCCACCAGTTCGAAGCAGCGACCAGCGACCTACGCAGAAGCTCGACACAGCTTGCACAGATGGTAATCGCCCAACTGGAACGACAAGACATAGAACAAATCGCTGACCTGTTATACAACCCACCAGCCGAAGACAAATATTATTCCGCGTTGAAAAACCGCCTCATCTCCGTCTATGAAGATTCCGATGACCGTCAGCTGCAGAAGCTACTCTCGGAAGTCGAATTAGGAGACCTGAAGCCCACGCAACTGCTACGACGAATGAGAAGCCTAGCACGCGACAAGGTTCCCGAATCCACGCTTCGACTCATGTGGACCAGCCACTTACCGCCCTACGTCCGTTCAGTACTGGCAGTCAGCGAGTCATTCAGCACGAAAACCGCACTCGACGAACTCGCACTACTAGCAGACAAGATGCTTGAAAATACTACAAGTTCTCACGTAGCTGCCGTCGAGTCGAATTCGAGAAACCCAGACATACAATTTGTCATGCAAGAAATTAAGAAACTATCACTCGAACTCGCCTCTCTCAAACAAAACAATTGGAACCCGCAGCACTTCAATAATACCTACAACAGAAGATCGAGATATCCGCATAGAAACCGCTCCGTGTCAACGAGACGAAATACCTACACGCCTGCGTCGCGCTCACAATCGCCGATACCTAACGTCGCTGCGCCGCCGTATTGCTACTATCATCGCCGATTCGGGTCTGAAGCACAGAAATGCACATCGCCCTGCTCCTACAGTACGCAAGCGAAGTCGGAAAACGAAGTTCGACATTAGACGCGGCGGAATCTAATGTCTCAGAAAATTATCGCCTATTCATAACTGATAAGAAGAGTAACCTGACATTTTTAATCGACACCGGAGCGAATATATCCGTTTTGCCGCCAACTAGTAAACGACAAAGCAAGCCACTCGATTTTCAACTCTACGCTGCTAACAATACGGTTATACCTACATACGGCGAGAAAACAATAGAACTCGATTTAAAACTGAGACGACCATTCAAGTGGACATTTATCATCGCCAAAGTCAGTAAACCCATCATCGGAGCTGACTTTCTTCAACATCACCAACTAATCGTCGATATAAAGAATAAAAGATTGATTGATGGAAAAACGAAACTATCGACTCAGTCCTTCGTGCAAGCATCATGCCAACCTACAATTCGAAGCATCGACATACAGCAACAGTACCACAGTATTCTAGCGGACTATCCCGGTACCACCAGACTTACAGCCATGCAGCTTACTCCCCTAACTAAGGTGGAGCACTACATAGAAACAAGAGGCCCGCCCGTGCACAGCCGCGCCCGCCCCGTCCCACCGCACCGCTACGAAATAGTACGACGTGAATTCGAAAACATGATGCAACAAGGTC
Source organism: Carterocephalus palaemon (assembly GCA_944567765.1). NCBI lineage: Eukaryota > Metazoa > Arthropoda > Insecta > Lepidoptera > Hesperiidae > Carterocephalus > Carterocephalus palaemon. The sequence continues at coordinate 16,049,887 of OX155638.1, read as the reverse complement.
TTTGCCGTCCAAGCAAAAGCCCCTGGTCATCACCTCTTCACATCGTTCCGAAGAAGAATGGCGATATTCGTATCTGTGGCGACTACAGAAGATTGAACGCCGTCACAGTACCAGACAGATACCCAGTACCACGAGTAAAGGATTTTACATTCCATCTGTCCGACAAAAACATCTTCTCAACGATCGATCTCAACCGCGCGTACCACCAAGTCAATGTACGTGAAGAAGACATTGAGAAAACCGCCATTATAAGCCCCATCGGACTTTTCGAATTTATGAAAATGGTACCAGGCTTACGAAACAGTGGTCAGACATTCCAACGGTTCATACATGAAGTTCTACGAGGATTAGATTTTGTCTACGCTTTCATCGACGACCTATTAATCGCGAGTCCAGATCAAGAAACTCACGAGAAACACCTACGAACTGTCTTACAACGCTTAGAAGACAACGGTGTCACGATCAACCCATCGAAGTGCTTATTTGGACAAACCAAGAGAAAATTCCTCGGATTCACTGTCAGCAAGGCCGGAATAAAACCGCCTGAAGACAAGATCATAGCAATCCAAAAATTTCCGCCACCCGCGACGATCGAAGAATTAAGACGTTTTCTCGGAATGATCAACTTCTATCGAGAACACATTCCGAGAGCCGCCGACCTGCAAGCACCACTACATGCCTATCTTCACAAATGCAAGAAACGCGACAAAACCAAGATTGAATGGACAGAGGAAGCCACGAAGTCATTTGAAGCTTGTAAAAATGCAATTCAAAACGCAGCTTTACTTGCTCACCCATCGCACGATGCCCCACTCGCTATCTTCACTGACGCCTCAGACACATCAGCTGGTTCCGTCCTACAACAATTCATCAATGGAACATGGGAACCACTCGGCTATTTCTCAAAAAAATTCTCCGACGCGCAAAGGAAATACTCTGCATTCGACCGAGAACTACTCGCTATATACATGAGCGTTAAACATTTTAGAAGAACATTCGAAGGAAGAAATCTCATTATCTTCACCGACCACAAGCCGCTCACGTTCATCCTGCAGAAGCCACCATCCGCATCCGAAACCCCACGCCGAGCTCGACAATTAATCTTTATCAGCGAGTTCACCAACGACATTCGACACGTCAGTGGGAAAGAAAACGTAGTCGCCGACGCGTTGTCTCGCATACCTATTGACAGTATAGCATGCCCGACATCGCTCGACTATGAAGAAATTGCACAAGCGCAAGAGAAAGATAAGCAGATCATCACGCAACTAGCGAAGCAAAGTAATTTAACACTCAAAAAAATTACTTTACCGATGTCATCGAAATCCATCTACTGCGAGACTTCAACAGAAAACATTCGTCCATACCTACCGGAACAGTACCGACGAGCCGCCTTTGAAAAAGTTCACAACATCAGTCACCCTGGTATTCGAACGACACGGAAGCTCATCAAGGAAAAATTCTTCTGGCCAGCAATGAATATCGATGTCGGTAACTGGGCGAAGCAATGTATCGCCTGTCAGCGCTGCAAGGTACAACGACACACAACGAGCGAACTATCTCAATTTCCTGCAGCGGATAGATTTCAACATATTCACATCGACATCGTCGGACCCCTGCCCACCTCACCCGAAGGATACCGATATCTCGTCACGATGATCGACCGAGCCACGAAATGGATAGAATGTATACCTACAGACGATACTACAGCCGAAGCCGTCGCTAAGATAGTCTATGAAAACTGGATAACTCGATTCGGATCACCAGCCTTCATGACGACCGACCAAGGCCGAAACTTCGAAAGCCGCCTTTTTAACAAACTCCTCAGCACCATGGGAATTCAGAGAACTCGAACAACTCCATATCATCCTCAAGCAAACGGAATGATAGAACGATGGCACCGCTCACTCAAAACGGCACTAAAAACCCGCTTATCTAAACAAACAACGTGGATAAGCGAGTTACCTACAGTGTTAATGGGACTCCGCTCTGTAACGCGATCCGACACCGGCGTGTCACCCGCCCAACTTACCTACGGTTGCAAACTACGTTTACCATCCGATTTTTTCAAAACGCCGCCGTCAACGAATGAAGACGATATGGATTATGACTACGTCAGCCGACTACGTGCAACGATAAAATCCATCAAACCAAGTCAAACAGATGTCCATGGAAACAAAAAACAAATTTTCATTCACAATGACCTACACACATGCGAGTATGTATTCATACGCACCGACGCCGTAAAAAAACCACTTCAACCTACTTACGAAGGTCCGTACAAAGTGTTAGAAAAAAACAACAAACACTTCAAATTGTTACTCCCGGAAAGGCGATCAGCTGTTATATCAATCGACCGTCTGAAACCTGCCTACATTGTCAACGAAGATACCTACGAAGACTATACGCAACAGGAATCAACATCATCAGCAGCTCCACTAGCGAGAAGTCTAGAAGTACCTAACACAAAGACAACAACATCGTCCGACCAAGACTCGTCATCAATACGCAAGACGACTAAGTATGGACGCCGCATACAGCTTCCGGTACGCTTTCGCTAGGGAGGGACTACTGTAGCTACACATAATATGTACCTACAGCTACGCGGTAACGTGTTCATAGAATCAAACCTACAACGCCGATCTTCAGATTACACATAGAGACGCCGCGACGTTTCGCCGAGACGATGTGCATTAAATGCGAAATTGGATCGCGCGATTATGATTTAATGTCCCGCGCCGCCAGACATCATCGTGGGAACACCGCGCTTCCTTCTTATTGGTTAAGCAAAATATTATAGACGTTCTGATTGGCTAAGGTAATTTTAAGGTTCAATATAAATATAGGCTTAGTTGTTAATAAAATTATTCCATCCAAGCAACTCCAGAAGAACAGATCTTTTATTTCAAGACCCCTCTAAGTCAGAGGCATTCAATTAGTTAGAGACCTGCCAGGTGAATCTCTGCCTGGCAGACCACCTCTACAACTGTTAACCAAACATGTTTCTTTGTATCGCAAATCGTTTGAAATAAATATACTTAAACTGGGTGCGATAATATTAGTCATTTGGAGCTCCTTACCCATAATATTATTTTAAACGAATTACATTTTTTTTAAAACCAGGGAGGCCGACTAAAACATAATGAACCATTTAATTTAACATGAATTCGAGCATTTTCCTTTCATTTTATTTTATCCAGCGCCCAATTAGTATAAGTCTAAACAGCGATTTGCTTTTACGACTAGCAGCGGTTATCGTTTATTTGACATCCTCATAATTAACAATACACGTTATCTGTTATTAATACTTCTACCATTATTTTTATTCTAATCTTCGTGCTTTATCCAATTCACTTGTTTATTTAGCGACACGCCACGGCAGACAGCGCTTTTTGCGCTAATTAAGAACAGTCCCATGTTTTTTAAGATTTATAACACTTCGATATAGAGAGAGATAATAATGTTACGTGTTAGGGTTCGAAGGATTTGGAGAGAAAGACCTGCTGACTCAATGAAGACTTTATTCACTAGCACTAACACAAAGCACTAGGTCAAACACTAAACACTAGGTCCAACACAATGCACTAGGTCCAAACACAAAGCACTAACGATGTCCTAGGTCGTAAGCCAAGTCGTAGGTTTCACTTGTTTCACTCCGGTATCACTAGTTTTCACTTCGAAGTCGCCTCGAAAGCTCGAACTGAACTGAACTCGCGGCTCTCCCCGCGACTATTTATACGTGCCGTCGCGAGTACCAGACGATTCTGGAAAGATACCGCGTGTTCCCGAACACGCGAGAATATAGGCCCACTAACGCCATCTAGTATCGAGTCGGGATATCACGTTGTCTGTGCGTTCACTGAGTGATTCCACCAGCGGCGCTAGATGGCGCTAGCTTCCCTGTGCCTTCGTAACATCACTCCCCTCTTAGCGATGCTCGTCCCGAGCATCGTTGTTACTGCCATGGTAACGCGCCAGACGGTCTATGTGTACCACTTTGAATGCTCCTCTTGGTTGCTTGTGAATCCTATAAGTCACATCATTCAGTCGGGTAACCACTTTGTATGGACCGTCCCACTTGGTCTGCAACTTTGGAGATTTTCCTTTCCGGCGAGTTGGGTTATGCAGCCACACCAGTGACCCTTCCTCGAAGCCGCTCGTGTTCGATTTCCGGTCGTATCTGGTTTTCATGCCCTCACTTGACTGTAACCCATTTTCCCGTACCAAGGCGTGTATATAGCGCATTTTTTTCCTTAAATTGCAAACATAGTCTTGTACGGTCTCTGGTCCCTCCGGTGACCCTCCTGTCAATAGATCTACTGGTATTCGTAGTTCTCTACCGTAATTGACATACGCCGGGGTAGCTTTTATGCTCTCATGCTCGGCGGTTCGGTACGACAGAAGGAAGAGTGGTATATACTTGTCCCAATCCTTTTGTTTGTCGTCTACCACTTTCGCCAAATGCCTCTCCAGAGTCTGGTTAAACCTCTCAACCATTCCATCAGACTGTGGATGGTACGCGGTGGTCCTCGTCTTATGCATGCCCAAAATTTTGCACACTTCCTGGAATACTTGCGATTCGAAGTTCCTGCCCTGATCAGAATGGATTTCTAGAGGCACACCAAAGCGACATATCACTTCTTCGACTAACTTAGAAGCGACTGTTGTAGCTTCTTGGTTTGGTATGGCGAACACTTCGGGCCATTTGGTGAAGTAGTCCATGACGACCATAAAATACTTGTTACCCGATTCCGTTACAGGAAATGGCCCAGCTACGTCAACTGCTATTCGTTCCCACGGTGCACCGACGTTATACAACCGCAGGTTCCCACGGCTCCTGGTCTGTGGTCCTTTTACAGCAGCGCAGGTAGTACATTTGCGGCACCAATCCTGTACATCATCTCGACAATGCAACCAGTAGAATCGTTCTCGCACTTTTGTTAACGTCCTCTTGACACCTAGATGACCTCCTGATACGCCATCATGTATTTCACGGAGCACATCTGGTACTCTCGTTCTTGGGACAATGATCTGAAGATGAAACTCTCTGCCGTTAGTCTTCTCCCATTTCCGGTAGAGTATTCCGTTTTGCAGTATCAGACTGTCCCATTGCGCCCAGTACGCCTTAGTGACAGCGCCAGTGGGTGCAACCTCGCTCCAGATTGGTTTTACGTCACCCCGTTTCTTCCATGTGATGATGTGCCGAAGGTCGTCATCTCTTTCTTGAGCCTCCCTCATAGCATCATTCTCCCAGAGACCCAAAGGACTTGTTCTCGTTAATTTTAATGTTATTTCGTTAGATTCCTGCTTAACACAATGTTTGCAGTCTTCCGAACACGGCCTTCGTGAGAGTGCATCGGCATTCCCATGTGTTTTTCCGCTGCGGTGTTCCGTCTCGAAGTCATACTCCTGGAGCTGTTCAATCCATCGAGCTACTTGACCTTCTGGGTTCTTGAATTGCAGTAGCCACTTCAAGGCTGCATGATCAGTTCGCAGTAGAAACGGTCTGCCGATGAGATATTTGTTGAAATGTTGTAGCGTCTTTACAACAGCCAAGAGTTCTCTTCTTGTCACACAGTAGTTTCTCTCTGGTCTGGATAAAGATTTGCTGAAATATGCAATAACAACTTCTCTTTCACCCTGTTTTTGAGATAACACCCCTCCAATGGCCGTGTTGCTTGCATCCGTGTCGACTATAAACCGACCTTCAGGTTGTGGATACCCCAGGATTGGTGTTTCACACAGATGTTTCTTCAGTTTCTGAAAAGAATCTTCACAAGTCTCATCCCAACTAAATTGTCGTTTATCTTCTGTCAGCCGATGTAATGGCTTGGCTATCTCTGAGAATCCCTGAACAAAACGCCTGTAGTATGAGCATAGGCCGAGGAATGCCCGCACTTCGGTTTTGTCCTTAGGGGTAGGCCATTTTTGAACTGCTTCCAGTTTCTCCGGGTCTGTCTGGATTCCATCACTGGAGATAACATGGCCGAGATAATTGACCTTACTCCTGAATAAACGACACTTTTTCGGGTTCAACTTTAATTTGGCTCCCTCTATTTTTGCGAAAACTCGCTCCAAGTTTCGCAAGTGGTCCTCGAAGTCACGGCCGACAATTATGACGTCATCTAAGTAGATTAAGCAAGCCTCTCCAACTAAGCCTGCCAGTACACACTCCATGAGTCGCTCAAATGTGGCAGGTGCGTTGCACAATCCGAAGGGCATGACGTTAAATTGCCATAAACCTTTTCCGGTCGAGAAAGCTGTCTTCTCCTTGTCTTTTGGATGAATTTCCACCTGCCAGTATCCAGATTTCAGGTCTAGGGTCGAGAACCATTTCATGCCACTCAAGGTATCCAAAGTGTCGTCGATTCGAGGTAACGGGTAACTGTCCTTCTTGGTGACATCATTGAGACGTCTATAGTCCACACAAAATCTCGTGCTACCATCTTTCTTCTTCACTAATACAACAGGTGAGCACCACGGACTTGCAGACGGTTCAATAATCTTATTCTTTCTCATGTCCTCCAAAAGGCCTTCAACTTCTTTTTCCTTCGCAATTGGTATCCGTCTTGCTCGTTGACGAATTGGTCTCTCGCTTCCGGTATCTATCCTGTGCTGAACCATCGACGTTCTTCCAAGGTCCCCTTCTTGACTGGAGAAGATATTCGCGTAGCGTTGTAAAAACTTCTTTGCTTTCATGCTCTGCGAATAAGTCAGGTTACTCTTGCAGTCATCGAGTAGCTCAGTCACTAGTCCATAATTGTTGCTGTTTGCTGAGTCTGCGCCTGTCATCGAATTACACTTTTTCATCCAGACAACTTCCTCGCACTTTCCAATGACGTCACCTTCGTTCAAGCAGATCTCGCGATCACTAAGGTTCAAAACCTTGACCACAGCGTTACTGCTTCCACTAACAAGGGTTCTCGCCGTCATCAGTTTTTGCGCTGATGTCTTGGTAGGTGTGTCTTCGATCAACACGCATCTGTTTGACTTTTTCTTTCCAGCAGGCGGCAGTTTCACCAGCACCCGAGCTTCCGCTCGTCCAGGTATAGTGATTTTCTTTACACATGCGACCTTCCCGCGGGTGCCTCCAAGAATGAAGATTTCTTCTTCACCGCACTTGAAAACTCCCTCAGCGACATTAATTCTGCAGTTGTGTTTCTTCATGAAATCCAAACCCAAGATGCAATCATCCATAATCTCAGCCACGATCACGTTATGAGAGTATGAGGACTCCCCTACATACATCGTGACTGACATTTCTCCGAGGACGGGTATTGGCTGACCGGAGGCAGTAAGAAGCCGACAGTTAATTCTCCTCTTGTGTCCCCTTGCGGCTTTTACCAGATTTGGGTTCACTATTGTTCTAGAGGCTCCTGTGTCTAGAGTCATTTTGCAATCCGTCCCGTTAATAGTCCCCTGAATCACAAGACTATTCCCGCTGCATGCCTGGGAGATAACAGTTATCGGGGCTTCCTCCGCGTCAGCCAGCACTCGCCCCTTAGTCCTGGCTTTTATTCGTTTCCCTGATCCTGGGCAGGGGACGAAGCCCCTTGCTTCTTCAGCTCCTCTATTTGTTCCTCGATCCTTTTCTTCCATGCCATCTGGGTCTCCTTCTGCGGGCAGTTGAGCTGAAGATGGCCCCTCTCGCCACACTTGTAGCACATGGCTCCAAAAGCTCTCTTCGTAGGAGCCTTAACCTCCTTGACTTCCTCAGAGACCTCGCGGATCTTATGGGTCTGCCGTATATCATGGCGAACCGCCTCGACCTCCAAGGCATGCGCCAATGCTTCCTTTAGCGAGGTATGGTGACGAAGCCTCACTGCAGCTCTGACCTCCAGGTCTTTGATTCCGTCGACAAATGCTTGAACAATATTCGTGTCCACCATCTTGGTGTCGGCTCCTGGGGGTGCCTTCCTGACTAGTTTTTCAATTTCCAACGCCCATTGCTGTAGTCCTTCTCCTGAGCGTTGGACTCTGTCACGCAGTTGGGCACGGAACACGTGCTCCAGGTGTCGCTCCCCGTATCTGGATTCCAGTGCCTCCATCAGGTCTTGGAACCCATTTCCTGTATGTGCTTCCAGGACCGACAAAGCTTGTCCTCTGAGCGCAACAGTGAGAGCGGTCAGGCATTGTTCTTCCGTCCATCCGTTGGCAGCAGCAACAGTCTGGAATTGCTGACGATAAGCGTTCCAAGAAGTAGTGCCGTCGTATGGTGGCACTTTCACTCTTGGTCCTTGCGCCACTACGGTAGTTCCACTAGACATCGCAACTCCCGTGGTTTCAAGGCGCACTACTTTCTTCTGTAATTCAGTGAGGCCGGTTCTCATATTTTCCACATCCAATCCCAACCCGGTAACTCGTTGCTCCACTACGTCAAAATCCTTTCGAAGCTTAATCACCGTGTCACTAACATCATTTATAGCCCCAAGCACTTTTTCTTGGAGGTCTTTTTGTTGCTCTTGTAAAGCGCCGAGCTTGCGCTCTTGTGACTCCTGCAAAGCACCGAGCTTGCGTTCTTGTGACTCTTGCAAAGCACCGAGCTTGTGTTCTTGTGACTCTTGCAAAGCACCGAGCTTGTGTTCTTGTGCCTCTTGCAAAGCACCGAGCTTGCGTTCTTGTGACTCTTGTAAAGCACCGAGCTTGCGATCTTGTGATTCCTTCATTTCCCGAATTAATACAAACAAACTCCCTAATTGAAGAGGGGCTGTAGAAGCTTCGGTGTCACTGGTGGGCGTGGCCTGTTCAGTGGGCGGGGCCTGGTAGGCGGGGCCACTGGGCGGGGCTTGGCCCACAGTGAGCGGAGCTTGGTCCCCAGTTGTGGCCTCCGCAGCTCGTTGTGCCCTTGTCCTGACGCCCTCCTGTAAGTCCTCTCTCGGAGTCAATGGCATCTCCAAATCTCACTTCCGACACCAGTTGTTACGTGTTAGGGTTCGAAGGATTTGGAGAGAAAGACCTGCTGACTCAATGAAGACTTTATTCACTAGCACTAACACAAAGCACTAGGTCAAACACTAAACACTAGGTCCAACACAATGCACTAGGTCCAAACACAAAGCACTAACGATGTCCTAGGTCGTAAGCCAAGTCGTAGGTTTCACTTGTTTCACTCCGGTATCACTAGTTTTCACTTCGAAGTCGCCTCGAAAGCTCGAACTGAACTGAACTCGCGGCTCTCCCCGCGACTATTTATACGTGCCGTCGCGAGTACCAGACGATTCTGGAAAGATACCGCGTGTTCCCGAACACGCGAGAATATAGGCCCACTAACGCCATCTAGTATCGAGTCGGGATATCACGTTGTCTGTGCGTTCACTGAGTGATTCCACCAGCGGCGCTAGATGGCGCTAGCTTCCCTGTGCCTTCGTAACAATAATGATGTTTTGTCTGTAACGCACTTCCATGTCACATGGAATCCTATCTGTGAGCGGGGAATGATCAACTATATAAGGAAAAACTGCATGTAAAATATTAGAAACCTATTCAGAACAGAGTTTGTTGAGCCATAGATAGCGTTAGAGCAGCGAGCAGTAATCCGGCGGTGTATACACACGGGCGCGTATCGGGCGCGCACACGCGCGTTCGGGCGAGATAGCGTGGTATCGGATATAGAACACAGCTTACGAAGTAGCTATTATTATCTAATCTGTGGCATAGCACTCAGTACTGTATTGACTGTATAATTTACGGTAATTTAACGCAGATATTTGAGATGGTGGATCGATTTTTTAATAAATACCGTAAAATTACCATAGTCCAGTTAGTCTAAACAAACAGCTTGCAATGCAACTCTTCTTTGTACACCTCTTCATATACATTAGAAAAAACAGGCGAGATTTCATGTTATTTTTTTATAGTAAAATCATTCTCAAACATCGTTTTTCATCATTGGCATCATTGACATTTCATCAATGGCAACATAAGAAAAAGATCTCCTTGTAAAAGGGATGTTTTCCGTGATTTCACTGTCCAATATTTTCGATATACGACATTACGTCTTCGCAATAAAAGTCTTGATATAAAAAATATATTACATAATTAATTGTATCAGGCGTTACTTTGCGGAACTCCATTATTACGAACCAAAAATTAAACTACTTTGCAACTAATCCGCGAACAAAAATCATCACCACCTCCCTTTCTCTACTTAGTGGGAGGTGGTGCGCATACATTTTTGTTCGCGGATTAGTTGCTAAGTAGTTTAATTTTTGGTTTGTAATATATTACCATGTACATAGCATGGTTTTCAACATACCGACTCGCCGCTCTGCACACTTCACAGTCCACAGAATAAATTAACTTTCCAGGACAGCGGCTGCAGCAGCGACGATGTTTTTGCGTCGTCGTAATTCAAACAACACGCGGTCGCGCTGCCTTTTGACACGCGAGTATTATAATTATTGCAATCTGTACGAAAATAAAATATTATTCGCTGAACGTTACATACAAGTTAAACCTAACTGCGAATACCACATTCAGCTCGGAAAATATTTTTGCTTTTAGCTGTTTTTTGCCCGAAGATAAAAAAAAATTAAGTATTTTTACTACAATCAAAATTAAGTATTTCTGACGCAGGTTACTGCTACGTCATCGGAACAACACATAAACAAGACAACAACATTAGGCAAATTACTCAATCGTCGCGGCACGTGCCGCGCGCCTCGCAGCCGAATGCATGGAAATCGGAGCAAATGTGATTCCGCCCGCACGGGACATGCGAGGTTCCGTGCCGGCGCGCCATTGCTGCGGTTATGTCAGCTTTTTGTCATTATCGCCGGAACCTTATTCCCCGAAGAGTTGCGATTAGATCAGCGCTCGCTTCCGGGTCGCCGTGCAGCGCGCGAGGGCGGCCGGGGACAGCACAACAAGCCGTGTGTCTTGCTCGTAATATGACTCTGGCTCCTAAGTTTTCCAGCGTGTTGAGGTTTCTACTAAATTTGTTGATATAATTAAGTGGTAATTTTAATTTAAGAATGTGTTAAAATAGATATATGTATAGATAAGCATGCATCACCCCCTAGCCCCTGCTACCAAGGCAAGAACAGGGCAAGAAACTCCGTACTTACTCTTTTTGTGATTTCAAGTGTGATGTAGAACGAGTTCACGCTTCTTGGTATAAACCTGTTATATAGGCGGCGCTCAAGAGCGTACCAGATCAGGGCATACCCTTCTCCTGCAGCGGCGAGGGTAAGATATGCCCCTGGTAAACAACAACTAGTCTTCAATAACTAACTAATATTTTCAGACTACGGGAGCCGAGGCATTAAAAATTAAATGTGCTACGTCGTAGCCTCCCGTAGCACTCCTACGTCATCGCTCGTGTTTCAACACGAAACTAGTCTTAACTAATGGTCATTTTAAAATAACCGAGTTTTACAAGCATTTTGACCTAAGAAACTGAACTGATAAGGATTAATTATAAATTGCCCCATACCACCTTTCACTTTGGTACTACATATTTTTAATTTACTACCCACTGTAAAGCAAGCATGGGTTAAAAATAGAGTTTCACGCTTTATAGTGTTTCAAAACGCGATTTGAACATTCTTCAAAAGAGCTTCATAATTTCATTTCACTTAAATTTTAAATAAGTTTCGTATTATTTTGGAGTTATTTAAACTTTTAGAAATGTTGTTCAGTGGAAATAGTTGTTTATTATTTAAGTAAGTAGAACAAAGACAGATTAAGAACGAAGACCATACTACACGTAGTGCATTAACTAAATTGCCTAAGTAAATTATAAAAATATCTGAATTGCCCCGAAGAGAAATGAGACTGAAATGTCCTCAAATCTGTGCGTTGCTTTTTAAAAGCTTTTATTTAACTTCACTCGTGTGTGTGTATGTATGTATGTCCTGGAATCTTGCAATCAATATTTCACCCACTTCCACTGAAGCTATCAGGCTGAAATTTGACACACATATTTAGTTCCGATGACAATGCACGAAAATAAAAAAAATGATAAAAAGCTTTTTTTTTTTAACAAAATTTTTAACCGTATTTGTTCATTCTTGCAATAGTTTTATTTGAAAAATATTTCACAAGAAAGTGTAGCGCGTACGGCCGGTGAGCTGGCCACTGGACCCTCCGCGGCCGCATTTGAAGAGCAGCAGTGGCGAGGCCCTCGTCGCCGCCGACATTAGCAAGGGGCTATTGTTTTCCAATCCCACCGGCGCGGCGCTGCGCTGGCCGACAGCGGCCGACAGCGGCGATAATGTAACGGCTTTTACCGACTTGGCTCTCTTCCACGCGCGAGCAAAGTTAGTGCCGCCAGCCACGCTGCTCATGTACAGAACCACTCTGCGACCCAGATCGCATGCCAGTTAACGTGAGCGCATTAATAACATTTGCTCCTCTGTTCCCCGTGTCCTCTGTGACATGTGAGACATGTGAGAATTTAAACTAAGTTGTAATAATTATGTCCCTGAATTGCGGGTTCGAATAATAGATTTTACCTATGCTATAACTTATTTATAACCTAATATAACGCCTATAATTTACTGATGGGGTAGTCAGAGGTGTGTTTTAAGGTCGATTCACACATATCAGTGAACCCACAGTTCCGGCACAGTACCGTTACAGTTCCGTATCCGTGCTACAGTGGTGCGTCAGTGCTTCAATTCACACATATCAGGCACAGTACAGTTCTCTGCGGGTCTTCGTGCACGACGTTCCCTTCAGACTAGCGTTGACGTCGATTGTTTTGATGGCATACTCAATAACACAGAATTAGCTATGATAGCCATTGCTTTAGACGAAGAAAAAGAAGAGAATCGAGGAAAAAAAAGAAAATGGGTACATGAAGCATCAGTGATCCGTGACAAAATATCGTCGTCGCCGATCACGTCCGTGATAGCCGGTGCCGGCACTGACACTGACGGTACTGAGACGACACTGAGACTGACAAGTGTGAATACATCCATAGAGAATGTTTGAAAGAATAATTATCACTGATACGGTACTGTGCCGGAACTGTGGGTTCACTGATATGTGTGAATCGACCTTAATACTTAATTATAATATACCTATTTCTAATCTCTTCGGACAAAGCCCTCGTTTAATTATGATAGAACTTCACGTACAGGTAAGTTCGTTTAATCATTACATATAAATGATTTGTTAATAGAAAAACAATGTTTTGATATTATTTTTTTTTTTAAATGAAAGATGATCTTGAATCCCTGACCCAGTAGGGGAAGTCGGGGCGAGCTCGGCCGCGCCACCTCGCGCCGCCAATCGGAAGCGTCATATATCGCGTTTATTGCGACTGTACATCAGTCCACTGACTTAACTGGACTGCGGCACAACTGCGGGGCGCGGGCTCTGCCTGTTGATCGGTCGTTGGTCTTCGCACACGCAACCCGTAGGTGCGTGGGGAATCGGCTATTGGGGCTTTGTACCCCCTGGCCGAGGTATCAGCCGCACCCTGTGACGACAGGGCGGTCCTTTGGGGGGGGTTTTAGTAACCCCCGCGCTTTGTGAGCGCTGTGGCTTCCTTTTCTGCTACTCCTCTCTTCATTTTTCACGCCACCCGACTGGGTGGCGGCTTGGGTGGTGGCAGGTGCGCATGTGCAGCGTTCAGTGGTAGGGTCCTGGGCGGCTATTCATGCAGATTGCATGGCTTTAGCCACCTCCAAGACCACTACCTCCGGGTCCTCGTTGCGATCCAGGGCCGCAAGCATTGCCTGCAGCAAGCATATGGCAGTGCGGATAGTCTCACGCTTAACGCCACTTGCTGCAGGTTGCCCCAGCGTCGCTGGCTCGGGATCGGTGGGCTCCTCCTGTGTCTCGGGGGCCGGCTGAGTCACTTTATTCCTTCCCCTCTTGGGTTTACGCCGTTGGAGCGGTTGTCCACGGGGAGTGGGGTCATTAGCTTCAGCCATCAGATTGGTGGCTGAGCCCGGGGCTTCCACTCTCTGCTCCTTTGGAGGGGCGGGAGATCTCCTCGTGCTTGGAGGTCTACGTGTAGGGCCTCTGGTGGGGCCTGTCCTCGGCGTGACACCTGCTTTTTTGTTCCGGAACTCCTTCCGGAAAGCAGGGCACTGGATGTTGTTGGCCGGGTGTGCTCCGCCGCAATTTGCACACGTGGCCGGCTCGATCCGTGGTCGAGGGCAATCCTTTGCGGGGTGCTCCTCCCCGCACCTCACGCAGGCAATCTTTCTGTGGCAGTTGTGACTGCTATGCCGCCACTGCTGGCAGCGGTGGCATTGAGAGGGGCCCTTTCTTCCTCTCCAGGATTCTATTTTGATGCCGGGCATATACAGAAGTTCATTGACTTCGTATATGCCCGGTAACATGCCTTCTGTCGGCTTTAGGGTTGCATAATATATGCAACCCGGCTGTCCCTTTCTTGCCTTAATGGGCCGGCAGTACTGGGCGATGTAGCCTTTACCGGCTAGGGCTTCGATGATGTCCTCTGTATCGGTGTCTGTAGGTAGTCCCCTTATGGCGATCTTGATGCTCCGCTCCGATGGCAGAGAATAAGAGTGCCAGGGTACTGCTTCTTCCAGGGGGAGGGAGTCCAGATAGCGCTGGACAATTCTGTACTCCTCCTCCCCCTTCGGTGTAAAGCGCACTCCCTTTTTGAAGGGGCGCGCATTTGGTGGATGGCCCAGCTGGTCGAAGAGCGCCTTGAAATGGCGCGTCCAGTTGGGCAGAGCGTCAACCACGATGGGTGGGTAGCGGGTGCGGCGGGGTTGGCTGCTCTGGGCGTCGTCGGCGGGCGCGGCGTTGGCGGCGGGGTCCTCGTCGGCGGGCGCGGCATTGGCGGCGGGGTCCGCGGTCGCGGCGTCGTGTGTCGCGGTGAACGCGGCAGTGGGCGCGGCGATTGGCGTGGTGTCCATGGGCGCATCGGCCGGTAGCGGCGGGTGGGCGGTTGCAGCGAAGGGATTCGCCGCGGTTACCACCGCTGCGTACGGGCGTGGGGCCGGGAAGGTGTAATCTTGTTTTGGGCCCGGGTCTGAAGCGACCCGGCCCAGCGGCGCGCGGTTTAGGCGCGGGTCTCGGCGGAGATGGTGGGCGACGGTCGGTTCATAACACGGCCGCTTGGCCTCCTCTTCCTCTTCCTCGGGGCTGCGGAGTCTTCGAGCTCCGCGCTCCGTGGGCACATCTTCTATGCACCCGGACCACATAAAGCGTGCCTCGGTGCTTAGTCCGGGTTCATTGGCTTCCTCCGGGGGCATCGCTGATTGTTGCTCGCTGAGAAACTGCGCAACGTGTGCTAGCAGTTCTTCGCTGAGGAGCCCCGTCTCTGCTAGTCGCTCGGTAATCACCATGTCACGTTCTAAACGGGCCTTAGGTGATTGCTCCTGCGGAGGCGGACTCGGTGCTGGCGGTGTCGGCGTGCGCGCGGCGGTGGACGCGGCGACGGACGAGGGTGAGCGCGTGGAGCGCGCGGCGGCAGGCGCGGACGAACGTGCGGCGGGGCGCGCGGGACGCGCGGCGGCAGGCGCAGGCGATCGTGCGGCGGGGCGCGCGGGCGGCGGTGACGCGGTCACGGCGGGCTTCTTTTTTCCTTTAGCTTTCTTCTTCTTAGCTTGAGGAGGCGGTCCAGACACGGCGGCTTGCTGACTCGATGAGGAGGGGCGTTGCGCATCAGCGAACGCCCAGGTCCCCATGTTGTCGTCGGCCACGGCGTCGGGTCCAGCGGCAGCTCCCCTGTCCCGGCGGTGGGTTCCATCGCGGCCAGTGCGGGAGCGCGAGCGTATCGCGGCGGTGCGCACGGCTGGCGGGGCCTCTGCGGGGTCTGGGGCTTCGCGGCCCTGATAAGGGCCTTTATCTTCCATCTTCTTGATGGGTCACACCGTCAACGTAGCTTTTCAGCGGACTTCAGGTGGGTAAGTGGCTTCTTCTCTCGTAACTTAATACGGGTGCATTCTCACTTTCGATTTCTTAAAGAAACCGAGGTGAGATGCGAAAGGTTGTTGGTAAAAGGTACCGGCAGCTTGCGGGTGAATCTACCAACAGGAAAGACGTGCGTACGGTGCGACTGCGGCCGATCCTCTGCCTGTTGACGCGCACGTGATTCAATTTATAGTGGAGCAACGCCCGAATTTACGACTGTGCGTACAGTTTTTGGTGCCGGCCATATTTCAGCTAAAACAATTTACCAAACTAATACTACTCGAACAAAGTGCTTTACAGTAGGTACATAGTTCTTTTTTTTCCACCAATCCGCATTAGAGATCCCACAGCAGTGTCTGTGGGGGAGACCCGTGCCCAGCAGTGGGACATCTATGGGTCGTAGTGAACATAGTTATTTAAAGAATTAAAAGTAACTTTACGTATTAATGAAATCCCTACTGATAATATTACTCATGACTTAATAGGTTTAAAAGGTAAAGCAAATTTGTTTCAAATCCTTAAAAGATTTCATAAAAATGATTCTTAAATCTCGTGAACAATTAAACTTGTGGCTTGAAAACATTTGCTGGCACAAAATACAAGCGTGAAAGTAGAACATTACCGCAGCTCCTCCTCGGTGCATTGTTGTCCTGAGCACCGAGAAACCATTTATTTATAGCCTCTCAGCTCCGCGCTGCGTAAATACATCCCTCAATTTATCTTTATGTCAAATTCGGCGAAACAAAAGGCCGCGGAGACGGGCGGTGAACTGCTCATAAAATATTTTAATCAAGACTAGAATTACTCGGGAATAAGGCCGCTCATCCGGCCGCCAGCGCCACAACACTTGAACAAAGAAGCTGTGAGCATTCACACGCTGCAGCGACGTGCCGCCCGCGAGTAATCAGATATTCAAATCTGGGACTATCTCTATGAGCTTCAGCTAAGGATATTTAATAATATGGTGGGAGTAATGTTTTTGTTGAAATTCTAAACATTCTGCGAATATTTTTGTTTTCTGTTTTATAAATAGCCACGATAGCTCCTTTGATTCTGTGGTCTAAATTGTTCATGGAGAATTTCAAGCATTGTGCTACATAATACAGCGATCCTATATTTTCAACCGTCAATATGAAGTTCCTAAGCTATAAAGCATTCAAATTGGCAAATACTCGAACATGTGAGCAGTTTAGCTGCAATCGTGGACGATTTGTAGGTTTATGTGAGCTTAGTCAAAGCACGTGGTATATATTTATATCGTCATTAACATTTAAGTAACGATAGGATCTCTTTCTTGATTATTAATCAACGCAAATTGTGTTTCACTTAAAAAATTGTTTAAGTCAGTAATTGTCTTTACCCAGTTCCTTCAATCCAGCGTATAGTTATATGTTTGAAACGCATAACGATATTAATATGTCGACGGTCCAGCGACGCCCCGTCCTCCCCCCGCTCCCCGGCTGACCCGCTAAGCTATCTTGTCACATTTGCATAAGCGCACTCGACTATGAATTCCTTAACATAATCTCAATTTATGCGAATATTAACTTTAAAAATTCAAACCGCAATTTTGCAGCCCAGACTGCGTTTTAATTTAGTCAGTTAAGTTATTTAAGCAAGTTTTTTGTAGAACATGTTCTCTACTGTTGAGTTTCGTAATTTTATTATTATGATGAAACATTCTCGAGAGAAATTGAGTGGTTCTGAAAAATATGTTAATAACATGCTAATAATTGATTAGCTGCGCCACTATTTAATTGAATGTCAATTCTGATCATATTCTGATCCTCATTCAATATAACCAGTACGTCAACCTAGATTCGTACTCTCGAATAGAGTTTGAATTGTGATTATGGAATGATTGCGTCGTTACAAGTCCCATAGAGCCAGTGTCAAAGTGATGAAGAACTCACAAGGAAGTATCAAACGATAAAACGGTAATGTGGAAAAATCTCAACAAAAAAAAAACTCGGGTTATGGAGTTAAATTGTAATGTGGTCTGTATCCGACGCCACCCGCGACTCCTGCCTAGGCCGGGGTTGTGTGTGTGTATCGTTTATTTATTGAATTACCTATTCGTGGCCATTCGGCAGTCTTAATATAAAACATCTGTGCCTCAAGAGATCACAAAAGCCAACGATAGGAAAAATTCCTGACAATCATCCCTAGATCCAATGATATGGAGAGGACCTAGAACTGAGGAAATCCTTTGAACAAGTGTTTCAAAAATCGCTTGACACAACACGATCGCAGCGGCGCGAATAAAATGTTGCACTTTCCTCACCGCGCGAGCACTCCCACACCAAGAATTTCCCGGAGAATCCAGCGCTGACGAAAATCGAATAAGTCAGCGTAGCATTATACCATGCAACGCTGAAGTTGTATTTGAGCGTGTTCTCCAAATTTCACGGAGACAGCGGCATGCGCTTGAAATAAACAAAATATTCTTATATATCTCTGAGGTCTCACTGGTTCTTGGAAATCGGTAAACAATGTTTGCGAGCTAAATGCTATTGAACGGAAAACCATGCTCCCGGTGTGCGCAATGCACTCAGCTGCATAATAACAACATCATATTTTAATATGAATACCATTGACTCTGAGCCGTGGGGACTGCTCGGAGTCGCGGGGTATTCGGAAAATAGGACGGTGTGGCCGCCTTCTCTTGCATTAGAACTCAACTGAACGATGTAGTCGCAACAGACCCTTGCGTGCCGATCAGCCATTTGTCTTGATACTGATTTGCTCCTGTTAGTAGTAAAATATACTTGTTTACCTCGTGATGATTACAGTAGCATACGATGTAGAACGGAAGCAGAATGAATTTAAATAGATATCTACTCAACTGGTTATTGCCTAATGCAATTATTGAATACTAGCTTTTGCCCGCGGCTCCGCCCGCGCGGTCAAAGGGAATTAACAATGAGTTGTTTATCATACATGACATATTTGTGGTGGATGAATAGTGACAGTTCCACGATTAAAAGATACTAACTACTTAACCACTATACTAACTACTTCTAAATTGTTCTAACGCCATCTATTAACAATATCCGGAACTAAATATCTAGCAAATAACAAAACATCGATATCTTCCCATGGGGATGTTTTACCGCGGTAAAAAGTAGCCTACGTCACTCTCCACCCTCCTCACTATCTCCACACACAAAAACCATACCATATAATAGCTTCGTTGCGACGTGAAAGCCGGACAAACAAACAAATAAACAAATAAATAAATAAACAAACACACTTTCACATTTATAATATTAGTATGGATTATTCACTCAATGTACATAATTTATGTGCAGATTTCTTCTTGAAAATTCGAATGATTTCGGAATGTTAGTTGAATTACACTAAATATAAGATAAATCTCAACTCGCTGCGACCCATACACGTCCCAATGCTGAGTACGGGTCTCCCCCACAGACACAGCTGCGGGATCTAGAGCATGCTCCATTACGCTGCTCCAATGCAGATTGATGGAGAGGTTAGTGGTCAACCCAGTGTTAAAT
The DNA here is from genome assembly GCA_944567765.1 of Carterocephalus palaemon. Lineage (NCBI taxonomy): Eukaryota > Metazoa > Arthropoda > Insecta > Lepidoptera > Hesperiidae > Carterocephalus > Carterocephalus palaemon. The sequence goes on along the minus strand of OX155638.1, from coordinate 16,030,526 downwards.
GTTCTTAAACCACCTTTCGACAAGGTTTAACGACTGTTTCCACCATTGAAAACAAACGGGCCCAACGGCTTTACGTGCCCTCCACCATCCACAAACCGACCGCGCCCGTCGTTGCTTAACTCTTTCGGTCACATTGAACTATGGACTCTACGTCTCAAATCTCGACGCATTACGGACATTGGAACGAATGGACGGAAAGTCGCTGCTGAGATTATACAACCTTCGCGCTCTGTTCGTCTGCTTGAATCTCGGTACTCGCAAGTCGCACATAGCGAGCATAATACGTTTTCCTCACGTGTCGATTTCTATTACTCAACTCCACGTTGAAGGGCATTCCAATAGATGGAACATTAAAGCATAACTGTAAAAAGCAAGTTTAAACATGTTCGGTCTCCAGAGACAGCGCCGCCCGGCTGCGCGACATCGACGAGACATCGACGAGACATCGACACACATGGACAGAGACGGACAGAGACGGACAGAGACGGACGGCCGCGAGCCGACGCACGGCGGACAGACGACTGGACACTCGGCGAGATTGATAGTCTTTGCTTACAGCTTACAGCTCAAATAGACAATACAAGGATGAGAAAACAGCTTCTATTTGCTGATGGAACTAGATGGACTAGTAATTTTAGATACCTACCTACTCCCCGTGGAATCACCTTGGAAGGCTTTTTTAAAAAGATCTTTGGAAGTTAAATTAAATGTTTGATGTTCGAGCGCCCATAATCCCCTTAATTCAATAGATATGAAACATGCACAGATGCAAAACTATTTCTTACTTACTCTGTTCTTACTATAGAATAGAAGTATAATAATAAGTAGTCAGTCAGTCAGTCATATATATCGTGTCCCAGAATGAATGGATAATCCTTGAGCCCCGCACAGAACAGCTCTCCAGCGCTTAGAAAAAAAAATAAAAAAAAAAAAAATCCAAGTGATACCCAAAATATGATTTTTTTTAGAAAAACATACGTTATTTTAGCTTCACTTCACATTCATTTACACAACTGCCACAAATTAATGATATTTTTGGCGTTTTTGGTGTCATTTTATTCCTGATAGACTATACTACTAGAAATACATCAAATAATATAAGTATCTGTGATACTTTTTTTATAAAAAAAATAAGAACTTGAATTTTTAACATGAAATTTGATACCAAAATAATTTTGACATAGTTTGAGAGTGTTTCATGTAAAAAAAAAGTATGAAAACGTAAGTGTCCAGCTATTTTAAAAACATGCGCAGTTAATACAGATTAAATAATGGTATAATACATCATTTTATCTAATACTACTACGAAGTTATTGCTATTGAGATGCAAAACGAGTAAATACGACTAAAATTAAAAAGTACATTAACTTTTTAATTTTTAATTTGTAAATTTTTTAAAATAGCTGGACACTTACGTTTTCATACTTTTTTTTTACATGAAACACTCTCAAACTATGTCAAAATTATTTTGGTATCAAATTTCATGTTAAAAATTCAAGTTCTTATTTTTTTTATAAAAAAAGTATCACAGATACTTATATTATTTGATGTATTTCTAGTAGTATAGTCTATCAGGAATAAAATGACACCAAAAACGCCAAAAATATAATTAATTTGTGGCAGTTGTGTAAATGAATGTGAAGTGAAGCTAAAATAACGTATGTTTTTCTAAAAAAAATCATATTTTGGGTATCACTTGGAATTTTTTTTTTTTGATATTTTTTTCTAAGCGCTGGAGAGCTGTTCTGTGCGGGGCTCAAGGATTATCCATTCATTCTGGGACACCCTGTATATGACTGACTGACTGACTGACTGACTGACTGACTGACTGACTGACATATCAACGCAGGGCCTAAACTATAAGGGTTAGAAACTTAAAATTTTGCACAAGGTTTCCTTTTATAATGTAGGGGAGCACTAAGAAAGGTTTCTTGAAAATTCACCCCCTAAGGGGGTAAAACGGGGGTGCAAAGTTAGTATGAAACTTTGCCGTTTTTGAAGTTAGTGTACCTATGTCTAACTCCAAGCAAGCGAAGCTGCGGGCGTCCACTAGTATAGAATATTCCAACGAATAATGTCGCATAAAGATAAAAATAAAAGAATATTTGATCACGTCAGGAACCAAAAATGAACTTTTTAAGTTACTCGAAAATTGATTTACGCATGTGAAACGCGTATCTAACCTATTGTATATGTAAAATAATGATGCGTTGGCGAACCAACGGTTGACGAATAATTGATCGTCCACACTGCAGCCAGCCCCGCCAATGAAACTGGGTTTCGTCAGCGCGTAGTCATGCGTCGCGCAAGATTTACTGGCGGCCATTCCAACTGATACCGGGATATATTGTTTGAGAGTACAGCGTCAATAACGTGCTTGCAATTGCATAACTGTACCTACTTTCAATGATCAAACTCAACGCTACAAAGAAACCGGGCTCGCTCAAGAACAATATGAATGAATATGATTATGTAGCAATGCATAATTCTTACTACATTAGGAATCAAAAATGAACGGTCACCAAAATCATACTAAGTACTTGATAAATTTTATATATTATTATTTAGATGATTAAATTAAAGTATTTGTAAAAACAGATTAAATTTTTTGTTTGTACTGATGGATCTGTTACGTATGTATTTAGGTGGGTGAGTAAACCAGGCATCTGTCAAACTGTAAACACGACTAAACAGTGCGTGCGTTTCTTTTTGATATATTATTATTATGACCGTTCGTTAACTTTTTCCGGGGGCGAAGCTGCGAGCACAAGCTAGTACAGAATATTTTTACATAAGTACTGAATAGTATAATACAAAGCATTTATTTTTTGCCGCCTCATTTTTCCTAGAAATAATGGCGTGTAAGAGACTTCATCGCCTCATTACAAGCTCGTCCTTCATTCCTTTTTGAAAACAACTTAACATAATTTAATTAACTAAATTGACATGACAGTGAAATGTAGAAATAAATTCGTTAATTCAGCACAAGTTATGAGCTCGTCAATTTAAATTAATCAATTAAACTGAGTGACTTGGTTCATTTTATTTCAATGATAGGTTATTTAATAAGTGTTTAGCGAGAATGTATATCCTTTCTAATAAAAATAATGCAAGTTACTATAAGTTGTCTCTTTTGCTCTTCCTTCATCTTCTTCCCACACGCGCCCACCCCGCAGCTCTTGTAGACGAAGCTCTAGCTGAAGTACCAGACAAGCCCGTCTCATCGTTTCCATAGTTATCGGGTGATGGTGCCGTATGCTCGTTTACTATCTAATATTCATAAAAAATGTACCGAATCATTTAGGTCTTGTACCAAACATCATACACTCAACATAAAAAATGATAGTTCTTAAACACCCGGCGTGGGCGCCGCAATACCTGGTACCATTTCTACCGTGTAGTAATTGTTTTAAAGCAATTATGGTCCGGTTGGTAGTAGTAGTTTCCGGTTAAACATCTTAAGAGGCAACTGTCTTAGTCCTTATTAGTAGCAACACATCTGTGACTGACTTGGAACAAAACTCTTATTAACAATTACTAACTGAACTATTACTAACACCAACAACACTATCACTCAGTCCTAAGTCCTCATACGAACCGACCAACTAATGCTCTTATTGACTCTCTAAGCTGACTGGACTAACCGTCCCATTCCCTATTTGAGTCTTGTTCAAAGTCAGTCACAGTTGTCATGTGTGACAGCGGATGGGTGGTGCTGCAAGCTCGTTTGCTATCTTATATCAATTTACAATAACCACGTTAAGCTGACCCTAACAATTTCCTCGTCTTAACGCTTATGATTTACAAATCTTTACCCGGCCTGCCCGGGACGCGCTCGCCGCTAGTCCCAGGGGATTCCCGGTTACTCTAAGCTTCTCAAGGTAACTTCGTGCAGGCAACTTCGTGTTAAATTTAACATACTCGTATTACGTACGATGTTCCTACACTGCATACCGGATAAGCGTGTCAATCATTCACGTGATTACCTTAATCACTCATCATGAACCACCTCATCAGTACCACCATAACTCTGCACTAAGCCCCAATATTTCCAGATCGATCTGCGCGCCCTCTATTCGCCCCATGCATCCGGCTTAGCGCCCAGCGAGTCGAGATGGATGGCTCCCTTTGTCTCCGTAGCTCAGTGATATGGCGTATATTTTCCCGCTGGCGATATTAACGAGTGTTGAAATTGCCACTTCGCTACATTAGCGCTGTGCGTCTGCCTGTGAGTTGTTCGTGGAACTTTCTGGGTGGACCTAATGGGGCATCGTTTCGTCTGAGTTGGGAAAGCTGAAACAGTGACTGAAATGAATAAGGGGTTGAAACATTAACAAGCAACCACTACTGAATAACTGTCATCAGTAACTTCTACTGATCCTGCGGCATAAAAAACTCGTTATCAAAAGTAAATACTTGGATCGATTACTGATAAGTCACAAAAAAGTGATTGATGCTAACCGTTTATCTGGTGGCTGGTAAAAGTTAAAATTCGGCTGTCACGTCACAAACTCTTGGCCCGAGCGGAAATTAAAGTGTTTTAATTAAAATCGAAAAAACGTCCCCAACTATTCGGCTGAAACAGTTCCAGAAGCGTGGCGACGGAAAAATAGGGGTTATTTTCAATTTCCATTATTTCCATTTCTTTTTGTTATTTCTAAGTTATGTAGTTATTTGCTCAGAACAGGAAACTTGTCTGCAAGTTCTGATACATATACAATGTACATGCGTCTGCCTAGTAATAACCTCACAAGGGGAGGCGTCAGATGAAAGCTTTCATAATAATTATGACAGTACGTAAGTGGATGCGGAGAGGACAAGCTTTAAAAAGACTTCAATAGATTGTTTGTTTCTGGGGTACCGAGGGGGCAAGTCTTTTTTTAGGCTTTTTCCTTTAAAGTTAACGTTATAATTACGAATACCGGCCTCCACATATTATCATATTAATAGTTCTATACAGCTCGCTTCTGCCTAATGAGAAATCTGATTCTATTGTAACTATTCGAATTTCACTTAGTAATAATACAAAGTGAAAATTGTCTTACTAGTTAAAAGTAATCGTTTAGTAATATTATCTGTAATTTTGTTTTTATGTCAGTAGACGTATCACAGAATTCATAATCTATATATATAAATATAAAAGGAGAAGGTGACTGACTGACTGACTTACTGACTGACTGACTTACTGACTGACTGACTGACTGACTGACTGACTGACATATCAACGCAGGGCCTAAACTATAAGGGCTAAAAACTTGAAATTTTGCACAGGGGTTCCTTTTATAACGTAGGGGAGCACTAAGACAGGATTTTTGAAAATTCACCCCCTAAGGGGGTAAAACGGGGGTGCAAAGTTAGTATGAAACTTGCCGTTTTTGAAGCCGTTAGACGGGTAGACGTCGTTAATGGGTCTAATTCTACGCGAGCGAAGCTGCGGGCGTCCACTAGTCTATATATATAAAAGGAGAAGGTGACTGACTGACTGACTGACTGACTGAATGACTGACTGACTGACATATCAACGCAGGGCCTAAACTATAAGGGCTAGAAACTTGATATTTTGCATAGGGGTTCCTTTTATAACGTAGGGGAGCACTAAGAAAGGATTTTTGAAAATTCACTCCCTAAGGGGGTAAAACGGGGGTGCAAACGTTAGTATGAAACTTTGCCGTTTTTAAAGTTAGTCAATAATTAATTGTAATTAATTGTATCAGGCGTTACTTTGCGGAACTCCATTATTACAAAACAAGAATTAATCTACTTTGCAACAATCCGCGAACAAAAACGTATGGTGATGTATGTATACTTTCATGCACGTAGCACCTCCCTCCCTCCCACGCAGGAAAACATGCACATGCGATAAATGAATACCCACACCACCATACACACACCAACACGTGTTTCGCCTCAAAACAAGGCATCCTCAGGGTAAGTAGACGCTACGATGGTTAATCGCAAAGTGAGCTCACCGGACTGGCAGCGGTCTTATATACCTTTCCACCCCTCCCTTACCGGACTCTAATCACTAGTTGACGTAATATGTGATAACCTCCGGAACAGTAATTAACTAATTAGTCTGTTTTTGTAGGTTGACAAAAATGCGTAGTAAGGGAGAGTTGGAAACTTCCGTCTGATCATTCAGCAGTGTAACACTCTTATGGTTATCATGCCTTATAATTTCTAACTGTTCAAGCACACTTAGTCTTAAGCCCTTATCCACGGTGTGTAGGATGTCATAGGTCCGGTTATTTGGTATGACATGTCCCGTTTGTATAAGTCCAATTTTGCTAACCATTATTTGGTATGACATGTCCCGTTTGTATAAGTCCAATTTTGCTAACCACCTAATACAAACGGGACATGTCATACCAAATAACCGGACCTATGACATCCTACACACCGTGGATAAGGGCTTAAGACTAAGTGTGCTTGAACAGTTAGAAATTATAAGGCATGATAACCATAAGAGTGTTACACTGCTGAATGATCAGACGGAAGTTTCCAACTCTCCCTTACTACGCATTTTTGTCAACCTACAAAAACAGACTAATTAGTTAATTACTGTTCCGGAGGTTATCACATATTACGTCAACTAGTGATTAGAGTCCGGTAAGGGAGGGGTGGAAAGGTATATAAGACCGCTGCCAGTCCGGTGAGCTCACTTTGCGATTAACCATCGTAGCGTCTACTTACCCTGAGGATGCCTTGTTTTGAGGCGAAACACGTGTTGGTGTGTGTATGGTGGTGTGGGTATTCATTTATCGCATGTGCATGTTTTCCTGCGTGGGAGGGAGGGAGGTGCTACGTGCATGAAAGTATACATACATCACCATACGTTTTTATTCGCGGATTGTTGCAAAGTAGATTAATTCTTGTTTTGTAAAGTTAGTCAATGTCTAATTCCACGCGAGCGAAGCTGCGGGCGTCCACTAGTAGTACATATAGACGTATTCAAACCAACAATCTAGTGATAAATAGTTGACAAGAAGCCATTGCCATGCTTAGCCGCCTAAGTAATATCTATTAAGAAATCATTAGCAGCGTGACCGCGGCGAGTCTAACGCGATCGGGCGGCACCCGGTCGACAGTATTATTATTATTATACGACGTATTTACTCGGCCTCGTGATTCGCGACGCTTGTTAGCGAATTCTTTTACAGCGGTTCCAATTGCGCGCCGTCAGAGATGTCGCCTAACGATGCCTCCTTTGTGCCGCGCGGCCGGGGGAACCGGTTATCTTTTAAGTATTTTATTGTCTAAGAAAAGATTACAATCATTGGCCTGGCTGCGTTACGTCACGGCTTGTAAGCTTGTAAGCAAGTGAATTACTTATTGTTGAGGCAACATGAAAGCCTGACTAGGTGGCAAGAACCAGTTAACAATATATTTTTCTTCAATATAAGTTATATTTACTCAATATAAACTCACAATGGAACGACTAATTATTTTCTTTACCAATTCCAATAATATAGATAAGAGTGTTGGCAAGGAGTGTGTTAATAAAAATGTTGGCTATTATGTCCTCGCATACAACGAAGGAGCTGACCCGCCTGAGCCCGGCTAATCTCGTAACGAGAGGTAATTGCAGGAGGGATTCAGTCCGTGTGGGGCACGTGACGGAGACGAGGGGTGACCGGCGCGAGGGGGCTGACGATAGCCGCGATGCTGTGAAGCCTTAAGATGACAGTCGACGAAATACCAGCCAGATTCCGTTGAGGCCTCTGTCGACTGAGTGGAGCGTTGATTAGTGAACTTTATTAACTAGATTTAACCGAGACCGGATGGGAAACCGCTCGTACCGGAGGTGCCCTTCTCGTAGGACCGGAATTTTCCGTCAGTGGAATTTGACAGGCTTATTGACACTAATTCACCGCTCATTGGAAAGCTAAGTTTATCATAGTTATGCGAGGAATATTTCGCTTCAATGTTTATGACGCAAGCTCCTGTTACCGGCGATATTCACCGGCGCAGTGCAAATTATTGGACCTACGTACTAAAAATTCTTGAACGAAGATTCCCGGATGTCAAATTCCCTTTGATTGCACGAGATTTTCGTCAATACGATACGAATCAGGAATTTTGTTAATAGATCGTTAAAACCGTACGTTTCAATGCGTTTGAGTTGGCAGACACTTTGAGACTATACTGAACTAAAGGCCGCTGCAACAATCCAGTTAATTGTAGCTTTATCAAAAGTGGTAGTTATATTTTAAAGACTTTTTCTCGTCCCGAGCTATAGGGACTGCTAACATTGTCCCTGAAAAACAAAACTAATTTATTAACATAGTGAGAGATTACGATTATTTTCTAAACAATAACAATTTAAGCTGAAATCTAATAGCTAGCAGAAAAACACAGCAAAAAATTCTAGCGACTACAATTATATTTCCTTTATCTCGGAGTCAAGTAAGTTCACACGTCGGTCCGCGTCGGGAAGCCCGCGCGCGGCTTCAATAGGATTAGAGTGCTTGGCAGACTCGCGGAGCAACGGACAATGTGTGGCGGCTGGTTCTGTTATAATATTACGTAAATAGTTAATTACGTAACTGCCCCGTTGGTCTTGCGTTGAAGCTTGTAGTCCCGGATTCGAATTTAGAGTCGGTAAATGTATCATTGGCATTTTCCGACTTTAAGTTCTCAGTTAATAGTAAAAATTTATGCTAAAGCTCGGAGTTTTGCTTTTATTTTGCCCGGTGTATGACAACAGGCTCACCAACTCCATGTGACCTAATCTCTGCTACCTCCTTCGGTTAAATATGTATAAATAGGCGTGATGTTATTTTATATTACTACTAATTTATTTTTAAAATGATGAGTTTGATTATGATTATGAATGGTAATCACCAGGTTATGGTAGAGTCGTTCAATAGACTCCTATTTGAATGTTTCACAACCTTGTCAGTGGGAGACAGCGTGAGAAATTCTGTACGGCTGAGAGTTCATGTTCACTATACTTACATAAAATGAGAGTGGCCAATATATCCAAGCCAATATCCAAAGTCACAAAAGATGCAATATGTGAATGCATTACATTAATGAAATCTATTTAAACAATGCATTAACGATACAGCTTTTGTGGTGGAAGGCAATGAACGCGCCGCAGACCGCGCGCGCGTGCCTTTTGACCGCGCCTCAATTTGTCGAGTACTGACTGAGTTTTGTCCTGTTTAATCGTTAAATACTCGTGCGTAGAACAATGTCATAAATAGTCATATTTATATGAAAATCTTGTTTTTATAATATAATACAACCATAGATTTTCTCTAGTATAGAGTAATAAATCTATGAATACAACTAACTAAGGCCTAATCATTCTCATTCTGAGAGGAGACCCGTGTCCAACAGTGGGACAAAGACAGGGTTGTGATGATGATGACATAAATATCTATGATAAGTCTAAGCCATCTCTCTATTAATATTTTCGAACAATAGCTCTCTCAGTACCGCGGCCATCAATGCTTCAACAACAATTGGAATATGAAAACGCTGCGATAGACTTTAGACGAGACGCATACTAATAGATACATATAATACACGTGGGTGATCCAGTTAAGTGCTGAAATGGTGCTTGGAAACTAAGGACGGTGGTGGTCCTGCTCTGGGCGAACACTAAGTAGAACCTAACCTTTTTAGAAGTTTTCACGAGTCGATAGTCATTTAGAACCAATGAACGGAATAATTGGCAACGTATTAGTGTAGTAGTCCCGCCGGAACAGTTGTTCCCAATGCTTGCCGCCGGCGCCATCGCAGCGCTGACAGGTCCGCCGCTAAAAATATTCATGATATATCGCCTCCGTGGAGCACACTTCTAACGCTCTAATAAATCTTTCGGAATGACGGAGATATTGGTTCAGCTTTCTCTAAACAACGCGCAGATGATTCTTGCGTGGTTTTTTCAATGAACTCCAGAAATACACTGATCCGGACGGACTCGTACTCGGTACGGCTACAGATCATCTCGTCGGTCAGTGACCATTCCACCGGGCCGAGAGTCGGGCTAATCAGGCCTTGCTGCAGGTCACGGTGGCGGCGGCCGATGGATGCTGCTGCATGATTTTTATTATCTTATATTCACGAAAACATTTCGAGATTCATGTGCTGCAATCAGCCATTTCCTAGAAACCATTGTGTGGTACTAGAAACGACACAGACTGGAAGCACCTTATTAGTTGTCGTGTTATCAAAGGCTATATTGCATGAATCGCATATTTTCACCTTAACATATTGCGAACTGCTAACTATTGATTTACGTGAACTCTGTAGAGCTGTGCAGTAGGTCTGAGACTCCAGAGCTGAGTAAGCTTCGGTTGGATCGCGTTTTGATCGGCGCGAGTCGTCCTCGTACTCGTTTACTACGTGCCTCTGCTTGTCGCACGGGTTCGCACCGCCGAGTCGGCCGCCCCGCGCGTTTCATTACACATATATTACCCATCTAAAGATCGCGAGCTCCCACACTTGCCGGTTTATTGCGTCGCTCAGAAACAATTTGATGCCGGCCCGACGTCAAAATAAAACCGCCGTACATTTCGCTATTTATCGAGCAATAAATCGTGACGTAGTCGTGCCGTTTCATATGAAATCGCTCATCAAAGTAACCCTGACGCTGCGCTGCGGCGGCGCGGCCGCGAATTTAACCCCTTTTTATTCCACCTCCCGTCGGTTTATTGCGTCGTGTCGCTTTTTATCTGCATCGCATCGCGTGCCCGGCAGCCGGCTGTTAAATTTGCTGGCTTATCACATCTCCAGACCTGCGGTTGAGGACGGTCATATAATTTTTATCAGCTCGCATGTTTTATACCTTACCTGCGGTTAAAAATTAGCTATTGCGTCATAAAATAATTGCAACACTTATAATAGTAACGGTGGGCGCGAAAGTTACGTACGTTAACTACAATCAAGTAAAGAGAAGCGTTTTATGAGTTTACATTTAGTATACGTTGGATGTCAGGACAACTATAACGGATTTTAAGTATCTTTATTATTTTGAAAAATGTCGAATAGTGGTTAACAAAAAGTTATAGTGCGTGTTAGAAGTTAAGGTATAGAACAGATGGATAAGGTCGATAAAAAGGTTGGAATGCGCTTTTGGTTAGTATTGCGTCAGGTGACTTATTCTTACAGATTTACGGTGGTGGTGAATCAATGCTACAGATTGTAATGTTGATGCATAATGGCACATGTGTAGATGTGTGCGAACACTGCGTAGAAACTGTCAAATCTATGCTTTAAAGAATAAAACTCAAATGCATAAGAAGAGGATTGCTTTCTTCACAAGAGATGTACGTGCTTCACAAAAAAAATTACAAAAATAAACAGTATTAACAAAAAACATTTACACAAACAGAATAAAAACTTTGATTGCCTCACTCCAATTACACCTGCTTACGATACAAAAAAAATTAATGGAGAAATGGAACCCAGCTAAGCTGTATGTTATTTAAATCATCGCCCTGGACTAAAGCCTAACGATTGTTGTTACAAAATATTGTAATGACAAATACGCCAACTCAAACACTGTTGCAAGGGTAAACAAGTGATCAAATATAAACATTTCAACAGATGTAGATTACCTCGTATAATTCAAAAAGCAGTTACAAAAGTGTAATTCAAAAGCGAAACCCAACTAATTGTGGCGGCAAAAGCGTGATTACCGCAAAACGGCAAGTCGACTGCTAGTGGAATAAACAAGAATATTTTAAATTTATCAGTCATTAGTCGCGGCTGCAGTGCCCCACGTCGCCTCGCTCGTTAAAAACTTCAGTCGCGCTTTGTAAGGGCGCGACACACGGCTCGAGGAGGGTGCGACTATCGCCAATGGATGTCGCCAAAGGATTGCTAATGCGTAATACATCTTTTTTTTACACAATTTTCTCTTTTGTATTAGTTTGAGAGTTTTCAAATAGAAAGAATTATGTTGAAGTTTGTATTTCCTTTTCTTGTTCTCCTACACGGGGTACACTGAGAGTTTTACGCTTCTGGCTCCTCAAAAATGTTGAAATTTCTAGTGTTATATTTTTTTAAACATACATACCTACAACAACTTGCTCGCAAAATTTAATTCGGAATTAATATCACCATTAAAGAAAGTTAAATTGTTTTGTATTATAAAAAAGTTAAGAATCAATTTAAATAGATAGATCTTTAATACCGCAGTAGCTAACGCAAAATAGAATTCTTCCTTACGTTTGATCTCCTTGTTATAAAATACATAAACGTCGACTCGTAGCCTACACCGGATCAGTCGCCCGTGCCGGCCTTTCATTGTCCGTTGCTGAATACTACCAATAAGTTCGCTCACTGTTCCTGTCTAACGATTCTAGACTCCAGTGAATCCAGATATTCCTATTGTCTTTTAGATTTACCTAGCCAGTCGATGTCCTCATTATCCTTTTTGTCGAAAGTTATGAAGCAGCAATTTACAATTTACTAATTTTGCTAGACGAATCATCAATAAGTAAACATATCAAACAAAATTCTTTGACGTAATTTACGGTAGGTCTTGACTGTTAGAAATGAGACTTGAGTTTCCTTGCCGGGCCTTGTGAACTTTACACAAGTTATGTTTAGGTCCATGTAAGGTGATGAGCCTATTCCCATACACCGGACACAAAATCTCACTCTAAGCTGCTACCACTTAATTCAAGTTAGAAAACTGAAACGCTTTATTTGGTTTACGTGTGATTCGCTTGATTGCAAGCAAAACGCAAGGGAGTGACCCAAGTTGCCAGAACGCGGAAACAAAGTCCATTGTTATGTCATCGCCTTAAGCCGCCGTTATGAGATTTGGCTCAGTCCGCGCCGAACCAATTCCGACTGCTTTAATTTCGGCAGCTCAGCGGTTCCAAAAATTTCCAGTTAAAATGTTGCTCTAACAAGTCCCACTTTAATTTGCGCGTTTGCTTAACTACATTGTGATACAGCTTAATAAGTGCTACAGAGGCGGGGTGATGAAGTATTATATAATTTGAAAGCCTACTTTAATATATGTTGTAAAATGTTTGGATCTTTGGATGTTTGTTACTCAATCACACAAAAACTACAAAATGGATTTTGATGAAACCTAGATTAGCACAATGGATACTTTTATCCTAGAAATATGTACTTGGGATGCTTTGCACCTTTATTGGAGAGCTGTCTGGCACATCGTCAACAGATGGCGCTGACACTAATCTTACAATCGCTGCGACCCATAGACGTCCCACTGTTGGGCACGGGTCTCCCCCACAGACGCAGCTGCAGGAGGTCTAGAGCATTCTCCACCACGCTGCTCCAATGCGAATTGGTGGAGTTGCTGTGGGAAATTTTGCCATTAGCGGTCACCCATCCACAAACCGACCGCGCCCGTCGTTGCTTAACTCTTTGGATCTCATTGAATCGACCCGAGCCATTGGGCTATGGACGCTACTACACGCTACCCTAATCTTACAATAATTCTAACAAATTATTGGATCCGCCCCGCTTCCACCAAAAAATCCAAATTGGCTGGATAATATTTCAAGAGGCGGGGTTATGCGAGATTCAAATAAAGGGACAATTTAAAGAGTGGAAAAGCAAGCAAACATACAGCGCTAATTCGGAGTAGATACGTTGTGGTGTTTCCTGTGAATCGGAACTATTTTCTTCACAGAAAGATTATGGCAGTTTTTTTATATTTTTTCCGCAGACGAAGCTGCGGGCAAAAGCGAATAATTATATTAAAAAGTACCATTTATATTGTGTGGAGTCGTTAAAGTATTAAATGAAATGCCAATATAAACAAGCATTGTGGCAGTATCACCACAAAGCGTGGCTTGCCTCCAGCTTTTTCCATCATTATCATAAAACTCTGCCGGGCGCCTGATACGAAATACGTGAACGTAATACCACAGTCTCATCAAATGAAGAGTGACGGTGTGACCCAGATATCCAACTAGAACAATAAAAATGAATAGAACTTGTTTTCTACTCGCGGAGGAACAATGCGACCACTACGCAAATTGTTCCAGTATTTACTGTTTAATTTTTTATAATAATTTAAACCAATGTGATGGTTCCCCGTTATGAATTTTATAATAAACGACAGCCATAAAAATATTAATTAAATAACATTGATTTTAATTCAATTCGATATTTGTGTTGGTCAAGTCATATCAGAAAAACTGTTAGAAAACTTAATTAAGATAAAATTATACGCAATATTAGAGCCCTGTCGATAATTGAATAAAAAAACAAAATTAAATGGAATGGTCAAAACTAACATCAACGAATCAGTCAAAGTAAAATTGTTACTGTAATTTTTATCGCGTGGAACAAGCTATTTGTCCATAAGTTTAATTGACTGTATTCCCATGCCGAGCACCCACTCGAACCACAGTAAATATACGTCGACGAAACAAATTATCAGAAGTAGGATCAGTTCCCACAAATAATACAGATTTACAAAAACAAATAAGTTAACGAGCGGCTTCGGAAACCAGCGATAATGGATGGTCGGGAAAACAAGCGGGATCCGGGAACCAGGGTCGCTCCGACGCGGCGGCACCGGATCCAATATGCTCGCAATGAAATAATGCACTTCAGATAAACTTTTTGTTTCCCATGCAGATTTTATTAAATGAAACCAGTTTATACGCGAAGTGGCTGTATTGCGCTGACCCGTCCCAGCGACTTCTACCTTTGGGCTTCATTAATGCATGTTGAAGTCATCATATCTATAATTTTTAAATCCAGACTGATTGCAGACTAAACATGCCATAAAAGTACTCGTTACGCTATCAAAAAATGTTTGAATTTGATGAAAATATCTTAAAGATTCTAATTAGGTAGCTATATATATAATTGTATACTCGTAGACAAAATAATGGCTTCGCTTCACATTCATTCCATTACTAGCTTACCCCGCTCCGCTCACGTCAACTCGTTTTACATGCAGTTACCTCCATCATTATTCTCTTCCTTGATTCAAGGATGTTTTACCATCGGCAAGCTACACCAAAGTTACCATTAATCAGACTCTAGCTTCAGCCGTAGTTCCGGCGATCATAATCCGCGATAGCCATCCAACAATTAAACACATTCCCATAAGTAAGGATGACCATTAAAAAGCATACTTACGGATAATAAATAAATAATAATAAATATCCTGGACATTATCACACACGGCCATCTGACCCCAAAGTAGGCGCGAGCCTGTGATTATGAGTGTTTTTGATGAGATCATAGGCTTTTGATCGCCAATAACACCATTAGTCTGTCATACATGATTTAAAACAAGAATTTAAGTCAGCTACCATAAGACTGTTGGTATTTCATATTATGAAGCCCTTTATTTTGTTCTTACGTAAGAGCGGTTTAAACGAAGCTATAATCCGGGAGCATAATGTAAGTCACTTTAGTTTTATATCAGTGCAGATAACACAAAACCCTTTCCTACCGTACGCTGGGAACAAAGAGACAATTAAGACTTATCTGAAAGATTCCAATGTTCCAAGTAAATGAGTACAAGAGGACCCTTTCTCTAGCCGAATTGATTTAGTGCTTCCACGAGGAAAATACCGACCGGTAAAGGCCGGGGGACAGAATTTATTTGCCATTAATTTAGTTACTGCAAAAAATGGTAGGTGTTCGGGACACCGGAGTCACGCAAAAAATAGGTGCGAGTGGAGGTTAGAAAATATAATTTTTGAGCAGGAAAAAATAAAAATGTTGTGTTTTTTAACCTCACTTTACACAGTGATTTGGAATTGATTTATAATTTGTTTTTTATACGAGAGATCTGTGTTTCAGCAATCTATTATGAGAAGATCATTGATTTATAGATACAATTGACCATTGCTCATAGATTATGCTTGAAACTCGCATATTTTCAAATAATTAACGTTCTGAATAGGAATCCTGGATTCCTCGGAGACTGTAATAATGTTCTAAAGTGTTTGTTAAAGGCATTAAAAATCTTCAGTTGGATATTCTGATGAGGTGTGGTCTTGAAAATACCCAAAACATTAAAATTCATCTAAATATATAAAATTCAAAGTCCTGTTCACTAATTGCACATACGCACAGCCTGAATAAGTGGTCCTAAAAATATGAAATTTTTACATTGCTTAAGAAGATAAAAAGGGAGGTTAAAATTTGTAAGAAACTTCTAAATTTCTAAAATTTAATTGAGCATTCTAATGCTTTCGTTTATTTATACTTTTTATCCCGGAAAAAAATCCTGTGAAAAATTTCCGTTTCCCATGAAATTAACAAAACGCTCGATTTTTACTGGATTCCTAACTATCAATCGGTTTATTATCAACTGATCGATTAAATCTAAACCTTGATTGTATTCTGATTTGTGAAACTGCGGGTAAAGCTATATTTCGATTAGCAGTAATATTTGGTGTAGCCTTTTATGGTAGCGGTAGTAGTAAAGTTGTGCACGGAAAACGACTAAAAACGTTCAAAGGATGAAGTGAAGTGGATGAAGTGCAACGTAATATCTTACCAAATAGTGGGCCGTAACTATTCCTCTATTTTTCTTTTTTAAATAATCTGTCTGTCTCTCTGTCCTCATGTGCGTGATGGAATCAAAAACTGCCATACCGATTTTAATGAAATTTGGCACAAACATGCACTGAATTCTTGAGGCTGATTCTTTAAATTTCAATAGAATTGCTTCATATTTGGAACAAGTATTTACTAGTTATGAATTTATTACGATATATTTTACTCCGAGAGGACTGGCCAGTAACACAATCTAAGTGTGTTGCTTTGTCTGAAATAAAAAGATTTATTTTATCAGTCACGAACACGAAAAAATTCTTTAACTAAATTATAATTCTTATTACAGCTATATTACAAAACCTTACCTGTAATCGGAGGAAACGAAACATTAAATGAATGTTTATTACTTTAAATTAGCCAATTCCTCTCTATTTAATATAATTCGATATTAATTCAGCAAAGCATATTTTCTTTCTTTGATTCCTCATGTCTTTTATGAGACGGTAGTCAAGCCTTGAAAGAATAATTTAAATTAAAGAATTATTGCTTTCGTTACATGAATAATATATAGCCCGGTACTTTTCCATAGGTTTAAGTTCGAGAAGTTTTTGTGTCGTCATTTTACTTTCTTTTTACAAAATAAATATAGCGGTTGTGATTGGCGGAGATAAGAAGTGCTTTACCAGTTCTTCGTAGATATTACCGTCATTATTATATATAGATCCCAAATGATTTACAGCTGTAGCGGTGGAAGAGATACAATCCCCACCTAATCGTACTCGGGTTGGCAGCGGCTCTGCTAAGAGGATTACCTGACGACGGCGACGCCTTCATATTTACATAGCACGAGTATTGTCACTATCCGAGTCAAGATTTACTGAGCTTGCTCGCTTGACAAACAGCCGCGGGCTGATTCAGACGTGGAGTAACGTGGGAGGGCTGCGGCGCTGTCTCCCGGCCGCCGGTCTCCTGCAGGAGCGACTTGTAAACAGCGGACAAATTGCAGACGCCCGGGTGAGCTGTGTGACCGTTGTGCTGGCTCAGTTGCGATATATTGCTCTCAGACCAAGTAAACCATTTTAAGCGAACAGTTCGAAAAGTTTAATCGTACTCATGTCCATTTTGTTCATGATTTACCAGCTACTCGTCCTTAGTAATATGTAAATGGGAATGAATGTTTGTTGATGTCTTACATCTCTTCCTCAACGGAATGATAGATCGATGTGATTTTTTGCATAGATGTAGTACACGGCCTGGAGTGTAGTCGCACTCTAAACGTCTGGTTTATGTATTTGCCGTCGCAAAGGCTATACTCGTACATACTTTTTAATTTTAAATCTTCCCCTATTGGTAGACCTAAAGTTCTGCGCTAAACGATGTGACGCGGACGAAGTAGCGGAAACAAATTAATAATTATTATAGTTCTAATAGAAAATAACCATTTCTGTCTGTGAATCCAGTTGTTGAGAATGTATAAAATTTTTGGATTATGGTGAAATTTGGTAGTGACTGCAATAGGAAATTTAGCTAGGACACAGAGTAAATAATATATTACGTATATTTAAGGGCGGCCAAGATCTGTTTGAATGTTGTACTTCTTTATCTTCTAAAATCTCTGGCATCTAAAATGTTAAATCGGGGCATGCTTTCAACAAAATCAGAGTCAACGGTTTCGCTGCTTCAGGAATTGAGAACCTAAATAGATGCCAAGTTCAATAGATATTTTCAGACTCACATAACTAACCAGACTTGCTTTGCCTTGGTTATATTTTAAAATGCATTGAGCATCTGATAGGAGGTAGAACAAAATTTCATAAAATTTTACAATGCAATGCTGCATTAAAAGCTTATGTAAAAGCTTTATGCGCCCATATTCATTTGTTCGCTAATAATAACAAAGAGTTACTACGGATGTAGGACGTCATCTTATCTCGGGAATATAAAAATTCACCAACTTTTTATATTGGCGTCCCAGGATTCGCAATAATGTTATAAAATAAATGTTGTTTCGTTGTGTAGGTATTCGCTGCGACCCATAGACGTCCCACTGTTGGGCACGGGTCTCCTCTCAGAATGGGAGGGATTAGGCCTTAGTCCACCACGCTGGCCAAGTGCGGATTGGCAGACAGTGCGGATTGGCAGATTGTGTAGGTATTATCCAGAGCAAATTTATAGATAAAAGATGAATGCGTATTAAGTGGTTTAAAAAAGTGTTACTTAGATATAAAATGAAGTGAAATTTTGCAAAAGTAAATGCTTGTCTCCACATGCAGCGCGCGCTGACTGCGCTTACATTCTTGATTCTGGTACAGATGACGGCTCTAATCGGATTCCCTCTCGGAGTCTCAAAGCAAACACCCCCGTTTATGGCTAGATTTGTAGCTGGCAGGCAAGCCGAGGATTGATTCAGATTTGGGACACGTTGAGATTTGGGGCACGGGGCACGGGGCACGGCGGGACGCTACTGCACCTGCACGTGCTCGCGGCGGGAGGGGGGGGGGAGACATTAGTATTTGCGCGGCGTTTGCAACCAACTCGAATTTATTCAGACTAACTCGACTGCCGTCTGTTTAATCAAAGACAATCCAGAAAATTCTATGAAATAAATTTGTGAAAAAAATGTCCCACTCAATCTTATTTGGTTTTCTTGATTTGGTTTTGTGTGCACCGAGACACCGGCACTGGCTACGATAGTAACTTTATATTATTTACCTATCAATGTTCAAATTCTTTTGTTTTAAATATAGACAGACAAATAGACATACCGTCTAAGCGACACAGGTGTATCACAGGTGTGTTGTCTGCCTTGAAGAAAGAGTTTCACTCTTTTTGAAGCTATATTAAAATCTTTTAATATTAATACAATGATTTAATTTAATTTATCTATTTAAATATTTATTATATTACAGCTATAGTGGGTTCAGTATTAGTGGTTACATCAGCACACAAAACCCTCTCATTCTCCCACTGCTGAGTATGACAGGCATCCTCTGGAAATGGAAGGGGAATTAGATTTAATTACTTACGAGTATTTGTCATAGGTACCTACAGTTAGAAATTGACTCGTTGGGAGGCGAGCGATTTAAAATAAAGCTCCGGAACATTCTGCGAGTCAGATCGACTATTCTGTAAAAAAATATATTAGCGGAAACCAACCATTTTCTAAGCGCAGATCGCGCTCGTGGACAAATACTACAGCCTCGCATTCTCGGCTGTCGAGAAGCGGGAATACGGAGGCAATTATTTCGGGACAAAACTCCATAACCTGGTTTGCGGTTGTAAAAAAATAAATAAAGGTATAAAACGTGAATATAAAGCTAGATTTCTGTTATAAAGCTTGAATAACTAGTATAAGGCAAGCTATAGAAACGAGTTCCGCGTAAAGGCACGTACACACCCGCGACCGTAAAAACGTAACGGGAAACGTGCGACCGTGCACGCTCAACCGCGCCATATTTTATTTCTTTTTACAGTTGAAATGAGAAAGAAATGGCTAGGAATATTGTATGGCTTAAAATATTTTATATCAAATCTACTTCAGACTGGCTTTGGTGGCCTTATAATTTTTGATTTTGATTAATGATGATTGCTGAGATTGATACACTAACAAATAAGCACGATACATTTTTCGCATTAATACAATTTACCTGTACTTTCTGGCTAGCGGAGTGAGTTATATAATCCTCGCAACATTCGTGGTTCCGAACTGACAGGACGAAGTTAGCCTCAGTTGCAAACCAGCAGTCGGAATTTTAATTCGTTTCATTATAAAGTGAACATTTAAATGGAATAGGTATAATAGGTATACATCCCTCTACCAATCCGCATTGGAGCAGCGTGGTGGAGTATGTTCTAGACCTCCCGCAGCTGCGTCTGTGGGGGAGACCCGTGCCCAACAGTGGGACGTCTATGGGTCGCAGCGAGGTATACATAGGTACCTTGTACTAGTGTGTCATGACGAAATAAAACAAGGTCCGGAAAGTCAATAGCGAGACGATAAAAGGTATAAATATTGGATTGGGTACTTACTTATTTACTTTTATGGCTTCGGTACCGCGTGGCCGGGCAGCTTCGTGATGTGAACGAGTGTTTGTCGATGGCAGAGCTCTCTGGATTAGCTTCTGGCTTATATTACTTGTGTCGTGCCACCTACTGCCATATTACTTACAGCAAATATTATTTATATTTATGTTTTCTTAATTTGAATCACTGAGAAGCGTGGTAGCTGCTCCACAGAAATCGGAGTTCTACGGCACAAATAATTAAAATATTTCGTTTCATCTTAATGCTATGAATGCTAGTGTGGAGGGGCCAAGAGAGAGTGGTCGCTCTTTGTCCACAAAAGAATCCCAGCGAAGCGCCATAATAACGTGCATTAAATATGTTTTCCATGTTATTTTCGCGACCGCGGCGCTGCGAGATTAAGAAATGTGAAATGGCAACTTAGTGGATATGGTAATGGCAAATATGGCAACATGGTAACAGTGAAAAAGCAAAATCTTTACAAATGCTATGAACTTAATTTTTTGTTTACCTACAATTCATTGTACCTATAGTTCTTATACCAAACCCAACTAATTAATTACTATAATTTAACATTGAGAGAAGACTTCCGACTTCAAAGTGTATTTATTGTTCATGCACACGCAAAAAAATCTATACTAATGTTACTGATATTATAAAGCCGAAGAGTTTGTTTGTTTGGTTGAACGCGCTAATTTCAGGCACTACGGGTTTGAATTGAAAAAATATTTTTGTGTGGGATAGTCCAATTATCGAGGGAGGCCCTAAGCTATTTTTAGTCTGATTCCACGCAAGCGAAGCTGCGGGCGCCCACTAGTATTTTATACACGAAGCAAAACGTTGTTTGATCGACGCTCTCGGTATTCCATCGTCAGGTAGCCTCCGAACAGAACCAGACAACCATTGCCAAACAAAAGTTTGAATAAACGCTTTTTGACTAATACAAAGTCGGAAATAATTCCGAAAGTGACAAAGTCCCAACTCACGAGACACGATGTCAGAACATGTCAAACGGTGACACCGGTGGCAAGCGCGGGGCTACAGCTGACTGGGGAGAATGGACCTTGTTCCTATAGCGTTAGTGCGCTTTTCTGAACATTGGAGCAGAGCGATGGGTCACCCTGACCCAACCTCGGGACTGAAAATAATTGTTATCAGTCGACGCCCGCTCGGGTTACGTCAGGCAGGAGTAAATGATGACTTTTGTTTATTCGTATGGACCTCAAATAGTTGTAGTTTACATAGCGGGAGCCGTACCAAATACGTTTTTGACTTTATACATTTTTGACTATTTAGTGTCGAGCGTTCAATCGCTATATTATCATATTGACTGACAGTAAACATCTCTCAAGTACAAAAGTATCTCAAGTGCGCTACCACGAGGCCTTTGAGTTTTATCGCAATAAAATAAGTGTTCGGTGTAATATTTTCACTCTCTCTGTCAGTATTTTCTATAAAACCCTTTGAATGCTCAGCTTGGCTGGCAGCCGCTTTCCCGCAGATCGCGTGTCTCCGTAAAGTGCAGTGAGCTTTCCAACACCTTTTTTTATGGAGGAAAATATTTTTCCATGGTAGTATTATTATTTGTGGTTAAAGTATTGTAGGTGTAAGTTATTCTCGTTTATTCCTCGCGGCACGAAAGCATAGCTCTGAACGACATTCGGAGAGGATATCAGTTCGGGGCATCATACGCTCGCCGCGCGCCAAACGACGCGCCTTCAAGATCAGATCTAGACTTTGATACCGGTCCATGTTACTACTAGTGCCCAGGGATATCTGTTCACAATGAATTGAATTTGGTAGGCCAAATCCTACATCGCTGACCAATGAAGAAAGGCAGATCAAACATCGACACCACGCATTCGCTGTCGCCCAGGACAACTGTCAAACTTGGAACGAGACTCAGAAAGAGATGGGAATAGTTATTCCAGTCAGTAAAGGATGTTAATAGGAGGTGACAGTTATACATAGTATCAATTAGGCTAGCTAGACTTGCACGACATCCTTGAGGAATAAGATGGTCCTCCACTCCTAACTGCTTGGACTAACCTTTCCAGCCGGAATACGATATTGCTATAGAAGCATATATAAATAGGACTTGGTGTAGTCTACTCCGGTGCAGCGTCTGCGCCGTGGACCAATCCTCTTTGGAGCAGCTTTGTGGATTATGCTCTAGACCTCCCGTTGTGTCCGTGGTGAAGGCCCGTGCCCAGCAGTGGGACGTGTATGGGGCAGCAGCAGTGGTTTACCCCGGAACGAACGCTACCTAACTAGGTTTAAGTTTTCCACTGCATGGTTTTTGAGCTCTTAACGTGTTTCGCTCCGCAACCGTATCAAAAATACTTATCTTTTTTCCGATGGCATTTCCTTCGTGGCGTCGCGTGCACCAGCGCGCGCCAGCGTGCGCCAGCGTGCAGCTCGCATGCCGCGCGTCGTTAAAGCGGTCACCGCGTCACTCGCTTTTTATCTTATACAACAACCCCTAGTTTATGAGCCGACGCCACGGCTGGGCTTACTCATTATTCAGCAGCTCATAGCTCCCGGCACGTGGTTACATGTTGATCGGCCACATTATTTTTTATCGACATTAATTTCTACCTGGAATGTATAGTAATTGAAATGCACATTTACGTGTTCAGGCGATTAATTGTTCACTTTAATTTGGTTTTGGGCATTCGCATCTATGACATCCCTATTATCTATGAACGTATTAATTCAAGTAGGCTCATTGTTCTTGGTTTGTCACAGTTTACATGGGCGGCAGTAGATAACATAAAAACAGTAAATTATAATAAGGGAGTTAACGTGGCCTCCGCCGATCCGCATTGGAGCAGCGTGGTGGTGTATACTCTAGACCTGGTGGGACGTCTATGGATTGTAGGTAAGTCAACGTGGGAGATAGGTGAATTCATGAGCTGCAGCCTTAAACTTACGTAATTGAACGAATAAATTATATTCCTTAATGGTTTCTGTAACGTGTTTTAGCCTAATATTTATTTAGAAACGTTTTTATTTTTTCTTAATGACTTCAAATTAGCTTAGCGAGTGTTTAAACATTATGACGCAGGTTTGTGTGTAATTTAAAAAGCTATTTTTTATAGCTGGCGTGCGAACACTGCTAGCGGTGCGGATTGACGTCAACCCCGCGTGGCAATGTACCGTGGAAACCATTTCAAAGGTGCGACCATAAATTTAAAATTCTATTTTTGACTTTTCAATTTGTGTTTGGAACGCGCCATAATGTACGAGTGTTGGTGTCATTAAAGGGCTGCGCAGACGATAGCGGCGCACGGACAATTGTTCACAATTGATCACCCTTTCATTGTCTCACTGTTGGGCACGATTCAGTACGTGAAATATTAGTTCATCCACCGTGCTGATTTTACTCATGGAGGTACTAGGCATGTGTCTAATACCATGTGTGTACAGGATTTATTTGCTGAAAAATCAAAGTGCTTATCAGTCATCCTTTGATATTTAACGAGTATTTTTTTAATAATCTGTATTTCTTTTTATTTAATTATTTCAAGTAGTTTCCATGAAAATATTAATAACAAACAGAGGGGCAATTGCTAGTTTCAGATTTCATCCTCTGCCACGAGTCTGTGGTTACATTTCCAGCTGGGCGCCGCAGACGACATCGTGGTTTTATAGGACGCGGACTAAATGTCCGCCGGATAGTGTCCGTTGTCTGCGCAGATCCTAAAACGTATGGCGACGGATAGCCGCCAGCGTGTGCTGCACGGGCACGGGGCCGCCTCGCGTGCGGCTCTAATGGTGCTATGGTGTGATGGCATGGCTTGCGATTTACGGCCGATGCAGGTCATAGCAAACGTAGACAAGAACCTAGTTATATGTTATGTCTACATGGGATTTACGACTTGCAATATATATACAGACTAGCTGACCCCGCAAACGTTGTTCTGCCATATGAAATGACAAAGTGATGCGACACTTCATGTACATGACTTCACGTCAATGAACGACGGTTAAAATATTTGGATATTGTTCATACAAAAATACCAAAAACGTGTTTAAAAACATTTTCCAGTGGACCAAATTGTGAATCTAAACCATCCTCGAATCCCCTTGAACACACACAAAAAATTTCATCAACATCTATCCAGCTGTTTAGGAGGAGTTCACTGACATACTGTAACAGGAATAGTGGGGGGGAAATAGAAACACAGTTGAGTTCTATCCACTTAACTTCATTTATTTTTTTTCTATCCACTTAACTTCATTTATTTAAATTTGTTTTTAAGTTAAACATAAAGAAAAGAAAAACAGGGCCTGTCGGTGTGCTTGGCTGCTCACTTGCCTAGGTATTTGTCAGAGGGGTCCGTCGGACCGGGCCCCACCGATATCCCTACTCTGACCTGTCAGTCCAGTAATTACTTTAAGTTGACTTACATCAAAGTATCTTAATTAAATTAGCGTCTAATAAGTTAAATCTACCACTGATGGCAGCTCCCGATGACAGGATTCCGAAAAAACACATCTTCAAGAAGAACTACAGAGTTCGGCTGATTGAAGAACCAAAGGACCAATCCGGTATCCATGAGCTTCGAATCTATACCGATGGATCAAAAACCAAAACGGGAACGGGTGCAGGAGTGTACTCACCCGAAATAAACATAAAAATATCAAGAGCCTTAGGTGAACACAGCTCCATATTCCAATGTGAGTGTGTCGCCATAATAATGGCAGCCAACGCAGTCGCCAAGCGAGGCATTAAAGGTCAAAACATTCGAATTGTTTCGGACAGCGCTGCAGTACTACAAGCTCTGGACAGTAAGACCTTTCAGTCTGGACTTATACTAGAGTGCCACTTGGCCTTGGAAGGGATTGGCTCGGACAACAGAGTAACCTTGCAATGGATCAGAGGGCACAGTGGCTCCCTAGGTAACGACGAAGCAGACCAGCTGGCCAGGAGGGGATCCGACTCCTTCGCGATCGGCCCAACCCCAACGATACCCTTAGCGTTCAACCAGCTCAGGAACTGGCTACGTCAACGAACCTCAAAGCAACACTCAGATCAATGGGCGAAAGTCAATACGTGCCGACAATCACGGGAAGCGGTGCCCTGCCCCGACGCACGTCTGACTAGGCGATTGTTGTCTCTCGACAGGAGAGCCCTACGAATAATCGTAGGCAACATCACTGGACACTGCCCACTTAACAAACATTTATATGTTCTAGGTACAACCGACAGCCCTCTGTGCAGAGCATGCCTGTCGGTAGAAGAAACAGCTGCCCACGTAATCCTGGAATGCGAAGGCGTGGCTAAACAACGGGCTGAAATCCTCGGAACACCGAGGTCGCTCCGCGAGGCCTGTGGAGACACCAGGAGGATCCTGCGCTTCTGGGCGGAGCTAGGCTGGCTAGACAACTAGCCGGCATTGAACGCAAAATGGCGCTTTATAAAGCGCTAGTTGCGGAAACCGGAGCCCACCACCATAACCATAACCATAACCATAAGTTAAATCTAAATTAGGTGTCTAAGTTAGCAATAGGGAGAGGCGCGAAGAATCCTCCGGTCCCGCAGCCGACGAATTTAGCCCCACTCCGCTCACCACTCCACCCTCAGCGCCACACGCACTCCTCTCCCCCCCGGGACTCTTACACCTCCCCAGCCTCTTCCCTCCAACAAAACTCTTCCCTCCATAAAACTCCTCTCCAGTCCCAAAAACACTCCCCTCCAAGAACTCTTCCCTCCACAAAACTCTTCCCTCCATAAAACTCGTCCCTCCATCAAACTCCTCTCCAGAAACTCTTCCCTCCATAAAACTCTTCCCTCCATAAAACTCGTCCCTCCATCAAACTCCTCTCCAGAAACTCTTCCCTCCATAAAACTCCTCCTACGATTACAGAAACAGGTCTTACACAACAGTAAACACAGTCCTCCGGCAGAGGCTATTCTACAAATAAAGTTAAAACTAAAGTAACAGCCTAGAGACTAACCAGAGTTAAGTAATTAAAAGTAACCGGAATACCCGTTCGATATATAGGGCTCGGTAGGAAAAAGATCAAATTAACTACAGCCTACAGAACCACAGCCTTACAGAATCACACTATATCACTACCCTATAAGGCTTACAGGGCTTTCCTACTTTAGAAACAAAAGATACTAGGTATATATACTACTACTATATACTAGGTATAGTTTCTAGGTAAATACAGAGCACATCCTATACTAAACACTAACTAGGCAGGCTATACAAGCAAATAATTAGAGTAATAACTCATCACGAGGTAAGGAAAGCCTTCGGCATGCGGTTGCCCAACAGTGGGCGGCCACTAGTGCGCAGAGCGCGGGGTCAACCACGGTGGCACGCGGGCAGGCAACCACGTGGTAACCACCCTACAGACAGAACCTCACTAAGTCACACAGTAAGTGGATTTAATTCCCACAGCGACAAATAAACGAGTTAAATGCATACCTTATTAGGGAGGAGTGGGCAAGATCGCCCAACAGCCCACAGAACGCCATGATGCCAAACAGGTGCCGATCACACACGGGACCCTGTGTAGAACGTTCGAATTAACATCACGAGAATTCATGAAAACACTGTTTCAACCTAACAATGGATTGAATAAACTCACCGAAGCAGAAACAGACAGCGCATTCCACACGCAACCGCGTGGACAGACAATCTCCAGAACACATCCTGAAAAGATTCACCGAATTAGCTACGATTTACGCACATAACCGGAATTTAATCAGGAACCCACTATTTATCCACACTACTCACCGAAGCAGTATCTTTTGGGCCACTTGGATATGGCTCCAACAGCAGACAGACAGAACAGACACTCCAGACAGACAGACAGACAGGGGGGCCGCGGCGTGCGCGGGCGCGCACGGCCGCTCCCAAAATGGCCTCTTCACCACACCCCTGACTACAATTCACTTCTCCTTCTCCACCGACCGGATCAGGGTTCTCATCAAACAATCGACAGATTCCGGGGTGCGTCCGAAAACACACTTACAGACTCGTACATGAATATAGGCAAACTTCCTGACAACCGAAGAATTAACACACAAGACACCAAACAGCTCAAAAGATTCCAAATTACCTAATTTCAATAAATTAATACAACAATGAATTAGCGTTTTAATAAATAAAGTATTATTTAAACGAAATAACTCAGACTGACAACAACAGACAAAAAACTATTGCTTTCAGAACGAACCTTAAAACCGTTCCGTCGCGCACTCACAGCTTGGCAGTATTTATGGTCAATAACATCGAAAGAAAAAGAATTAAATATGTGAGATATCAAGCCTAAACATTATTAGTATTAGTTTGAATAAGCTAAATACACTACTACAGACACCTAAAAGACAAAATACAATATTCTTTAGCCACTACCAAACCTGAAACTTTAAGGAACCATAAACAACACGACCCACGAGTGTGAAACGGAACGCCCACCAGCCGATAGTTTTGTAGATCTGTCGACACTTCGGAAACGTCACCGTCAAACGCCCTTGACATTGAACCATTTGTTTATTTGTTTTGATTTCATAAATTTATTGTAATTAATTAAGTGTATTTACGATGAATAACAGCTAAGTTTATTTAAATGGAAGCAAAACGGGATGAAATACGTTTATGGAACCTCAATACCCTTCATTGAGGTCCTTTTGTATGAAACGAAAGTTTATAATTTAGTTGAAAAGTAAGTTTTAATTTAAGTGGAAAAAAAAGGTGTTACAATACACACGTACACAAGTTCTTTTTTCTTTTCTTTTCTTTTCTTTAAATATATATATTAAGATATCCGTCGTGGTACTTTTGTTTTTATGTAACAAGAAAACACCCTCAATAACTGTGACAATATTCAGGATTATAAAGGGAAATGTGAATTTTAGTCCAGTTAAGATTTAAGATGATAGTAATAAGTTACCCTATAGCTATAGACTTTGCAGACGCTCTTAAAGCGGCTTCCCACGGTCCAGGATTCTGCAGATTATCACGGATAGCCGATGGCGACGGATGGCCCACCGCTACGAACTTGCCTGCGTTTTTCAGACAACACGAGTATCCCACGGTCCGTCGTGCGCGCGAATTAGCGTCCGTCCGCTAAATCACGCACCGTGGGAAGCCGCCTTAGGCTCACCAGACTAACCAAGCAGTCTCGAAAACGAATCACCAAAAGTTGTAAGGTGAGTGACAGGCCGTACGAGCGCTAATGTGAGGCATTACGTTCGAGCACTTACCTGTGAGTTCACTTTTGCTCTGACTTTACTTAGAGGAAACTTTCCTCTCGGAGAATTTGTTTGCCAAAATGTTTGCGAGAGGCTCCGACGACAACATTAATATTATAAACGTAGTACTTATTACGGTCGAGTGGTGGCTTGAAAAGTTACGACGGTTCAAAATATGCTAAGACAGGTATATAACTCATTACTTACAAGCCCTATGAGTTGTCCCACTGCTGTACGTCCCACTGCTGGACACGGGTCTCCCCCTCAGAAACGGTTGCAGGAGGTCTAGATCTTATTCCACCACGCTGCTCTAATGCGGATTGGTGGAGGGGGTAGTGGCCAAACCAGTGTCGAACCCACAAATAAATCGTTTCAATCAACTTACTTTAAGTTAATTAGGTATATTAAACACTGTAAAAATTAAATAGGTCAGCCTTGATTTATGAACGATAGTCAAATCTTGCAATTGTTATTGATGCAAAGCATGTATCTACAGGAGAACGATAATGTTATAAGCCCTGAAAGTGGTATTCTAAGTAGAATAATTATCAGGATAGGAATGTTTAAGACGGAACTTTCTCTTACTCTAATTTTCGCTACCAGAATATATCTATCCTACAGGTATACATTATTTATTTAAGTGTATAATATAAGCCTTGCATTGCATCAAATACATGACACTCTATGTGCCATAAATCTCAGTTCGTTTAACTGCGGCGACAGGACAGTCACGTGCAGTCGGTTCGAAGCATTTCCTTCGGTAATCACAGCATTAAACACATTGGTAACTGCTGATAACATAAATACCTAATGTAGTTAGCCAATACAATTCTAAAATCATCATCATTAAGGTCCGAATTGCCTTGACTGACTCTAACTACTGTTTACCATGATATTTCGTCATAACTGCGATCCTTTCGTGTTTGATTGCACAAATAACTGAAACGTGTAATTAGTATACATTGTGTTAATCTACCTTAACTAACAACATGATCAGAACAGCGATTTATGTGAATGTACATAAAATTGAAATGAAATTGATTTAATAAATTGAAATGTAGCGTCCGTTATTAAGGAATTCTATGTTTTCTTTTTGTTTATTGAGTTGGATTCTGCCCTCAGAACGATAGTGCGCTTGTATTTCAAAAGTAGATAGTATTTTTAGATGTATGTACAACAATATTCAGAAATATGAAATGTGCATTATCCAATACCAGCAATAATATCATAAACTAATCTCGGAGCTCTACCAAGCTGTAGTTTACTCTGCTAGTTAGCTGTGTGATGTGTATGTGAGTGACCACATGGGTTATTTCTCTTAATGAGGTGAGAGTTCCATCGTGCAAGGAAGCCTCGTAATGAGATGCCCCAGAGTTCTACTGCTATCTACAAAACTTGCTCGTAAACAAAACGTTACCGATCCACGCCTAACTCAACAGTGGAATATTTGAACCGAAGGTATTTTAAAACATTAACATTACATAGTATCGTGCCTGTACTTCCCTGAAGGGATAGGCAGATATTGACAATAATAATAACTCTCTAATCTACTTTCTGAAAGTTAACTAAAAAGTTATTATTACTGTAGGATTAGCTATTCATCCAATGATCCAATCCTAATCCAATATAACATTTCACGTTAGAGCGATTGCAAATAATTTATTAGTTGCTTTATATTAATCAATTTTGAATAGCACTGATCTTTTTTTCTTTTAGTAGTTTATTGTACCTAGACATTCGTTAGGCGTGTCCAATCACCTCACAGCGACATAAATCAACCGACTTTGACTTACTCATAGACTGACTTACATAGGACCTAAACCTTATTGGTGAATAGCGGGTGTAGCTATTCTGCCTATCCTTTCGAGCGTGGTTTATGTTAATTTAAAACTTAACAATAGTTTGCCCGCCCCAGGGACCGAAACCCAGAACAACTAGCTTATGAATCAGAAGACAGTTTATCAAAACGGACCTAACAAAGGTTTAGAATGAGCCACGGTGATGCCCCATTAGGACAACAGGTTCAGGACAACTTATAGCCAATGAAGTGCTGGCGTTTCTGCAGCATGCCATCGATGTAATGGACGAGGTCAGCATATTGCAGATCGTCAAGTCCAACTTCAAGGATGAGGAAGTCTTAACAGCAAAGACGCTCCTATACCGGTCGCTCGGAAAGATCGACCAGATGCCATCCCGCAGGAGGGAGGGTGAAAAAGGGATCCAGGACATCATCGATCTCCTGAAGGTGACTGATCCCGACGACGTGCCTAGTTTCGTGGTGAAGGACTTGAGCAAGTTACCGCCCGTCACGTTCGACCACGTCGATGTCACCAGGCTACTGAAGGACATTACGACCTTGAAGGCAAGCCTGGCAGATGTGGTGTTGAAGTTGGAGTCGTCCCAAGAAACCATCGGGGACCTGCGGGCTGAAGTGGCGTCGTTGCGAAATGCATTGGCCGACACTAGGTCAGCGGAGGTCAACAACATCAACACGCGTCGCGGAGCACACGTCGCATCGCCATCGAGTTTTGAGTCAGCGAAACTCGACTCGACACCGATCGCTGTCCCCGCGCGAGTCAGCGGTAACGTAGCCGCTGCCCGTCCCACACCTCCCCCCTCGGAGGTGTCGCCTGTGGTAGTGACGTCAACGCCTCAACGTGACTACGCCGCGGCTGTCGCACGCCAGCATCCCGAAAAGCGGGCAACATTGAGGATAGCGAGTGGTAGCGGGAAAACCCGCAACGATCCCCCTCGTAGTGCAGTGCCCATGGGACAGACTGACAAGGATGGCTTCACAAAAGTGGAGCGGAAGAAGAGGAGGCCTCCTTGTCGTAACCAAGTTGGCATCGCACCGACAGGACAAAACCATCTCTTGCGTCCTGCAGTCCCAGTGACGTATATTTACGTCTCTCGGCTCCACTTCACCACGAAGGCCTCCGATATCGCCGAGTACTTGGAGGTGAAGACGAAGTTCCGGTTGAGGGTCGAAAAGTTGGAGACGCGGAACGCAGTCGACTTCAACTCGTTTGTGGTACGCGTCCCAACTGAACATCAGTCGACCTTCCTGGACGCAGAGCTGTGGCCGAAGGGTGTCGTGTTCCGCAAATATCGCGGACGTCGGCGACCTCCGGGTGTCACCGGACTCGCGCCTGCTGGCGCAACATAGAATTAATTTATATTTATGTATGTTAGTCTTTAAGGTATTTATGTTATGGGCCTTGATGCCTGAAATAAATGATATTATTATTATTATTATTATTATTATTATGATCAGCCGAGAGCGCTGACGTCATCATTAGCGCCCGCCGTCATTACCCAGCACCACGGCGCACCATCGGTGACGGTGCACATGGGGTTAATGACGCGTAGGGCATAACCGTTATTTATCGATTTCATTATTTGTTCGACAGTTTATAGATAACGGTGCAATAAGCGACCTCACCAAGTGTAATCCCTTTATTTATATCAATATTTTAAGCAGGATCTACAATACATTCTGCCGCTTTCAGGTTATAAGCGAGCACGGGTATGGATCCACACATGCTTCTCGCGGAGTATGATGAACGTCGATGGTTTTATTTTTGACGTGAAAATCGTCTATGATTTTATTTCTGACGTGATTTGCTTCTCGTATTTGTTTTCGATCCACCACATTACAAATAGGTCTAAATGTACAGTAAAATCTTCACCAAACGATAGAAATATCCATTAATATTACTTCTGCTCATATATATTGCTAATCTTTAGAATCTTTTGTAAGTGGCTTACTTTATTTTATACTGCGCAGATTATTTTCTGGAGAGTCAAAATCTTACCTGAAACAAGAAAATAAAATTCATTAAGAACAAATCGTACAAAGAGCCTATTAGGTTATTGATTTGATGATGATTCCTTAACGTAGGTTCTCCGTTATAGTATATGTGTGGTAACATGTGTTAGTGTTAGTCTTACCCCTATATGTATTAGTCACGAGCACGTTCACACGTGACTCCTAGACTACAAACATAAATATTTCATAAGCTTAAGTTTCCCAAATAAAACTGTCTTTTATGAATTCAACTCTACGATGAAATGTATGCATTATGAATATTTTGCCCTTCGAAACTTTCGACGATACGACGCTTTATTTGCCATTCAATAAGCCAACGATGGAAACGCTCAAGCTTCACCCCGAACCGTGAACTAAACTGAATGGCCTCCCACGCGCCTCCCTGTCGTAGGCGCGGTATAAAAACGCAGTGAAATGAGAGGTTATTGATACTAAACGGGCAGAACGGCAGGAATTACCGGGGCGGAAGCTTCGCGGTCTATACGGGACTTCGTCACGGCATGAAGCGCACGCGACTAGAGAGCTTAAAGAATTCACCTAAACTCATCGTTCAATCCTCCGTAAGCCTACAGGTACAGTACACAGCCTCACCTGATTATTAGAAATGGGTATAACTTTATAACGATAGTCGTAGTATGTTTTCACCAGCGTATCCGTGGTGATTCCATGCAAACTAAAGGGCACGTGATGATTTCCTATTAGTTGTAGCGGACGAACCACAATTGCATTCCAAGGAGATCCCGGACACGCGCAGAATAGCGGCCAGGGGGATTTAAATTAATAAAAACTTGATCTTTACCCGCTTTAGATGCTGGTTTTACTTTACTGGTTACACTGCGCTATGCCAATGCGAGCAGGTGTCTGGACTTGATGTAAATAGGAAACTGCTAGCTGCTACTGCCAGTTTTACTTTACTGGTTACACTGTACTAAGTCAATGCGAGCAGGTGGTTGGACTGCAAGCCCAACGTATCATATCTGATGCCATTCCGGCATTACACTCTGAAGAAAACAATATTAAAGATTGTACACACTCACGGTACCAATCAAGGTGACGTTCAAAATCAAAGAATTTAACATGCTGTACCTCGTATCGATGTTCAAAGCTTAAGCTATGCCGCAAATGCATTTATTTAAAACTCTGTCAGCCAAACTGGTGTTGATCTGAATCCTAACTGAAGGGACATTGAGGAAACCAATAAACAGATTATCTCATGGTTACAAGTTGACAATTATTAAAACATCATCTACTACGTGATCTCAGCGATTTAAAAAACATTCGGTAATCTGCCTCATCCCAGCCCGCCGTGCGGAATGGGGTCAGGCTTGCTCTTCGTTCATAATTAAACTTGGCGTCCGATTGTGCGGTCAGCGCTCCTGACCTCGTCGTTACAGCATGATTGCTTGATTTTTAATGGAAATCGACCGAACCCTAAGCTGATTTGAGTCGTTAAAAAACTAATACTGAGTTTTGGGCTCTGTGGTAAAGGACTCGAGGCACTGATTCTTAGTACTATGCCTATGGCTTCAAAAAATAACTATGATTTATAAGCTTGAACAGAAGTAGAAAATAAACCAAATGTCTAATTTGTATCATAACTTGATCCTACATTCTCACCTGTAATAACAATAAAAATACATAAAAGAAGAAACGTTGAATAAACTTATTTAATCAAATTTTGATTCCATCATCCTCCATTTTCCAGTATAACGAGAAATAATCGCGTATCTCCGCTTGAATTTTGCTTTGCCTTTGTCACAGTTCACGGCAACAAATGGAAAGATCTTTTGGAGCAGATGGTCGTGACAAAAACGCTTCAGCCTCTGTCGGAGAGTGGCCTCCCCTGGCCTCCCCGTATGTCCTAAGGCTGTCAAGTTGAGTGAAATTTGGTTAAACCTAGCAACGATTTACATTTGATTTAATGTGGCTCTGACACTAAACAATATCGTTGCATTCATCCTTGTTTTATCCAAGAGTTATCTAATCATATTAAGAAACATTTTGCATGCCTAATTATAAAGAACTATTATTTAATATGGTATAGTATAAAAGTATTATTCTAGGTACTTTATTAGTTAGCACTAGTTAATACTAGTATAACATCTAGTGAATGCTTGAAATGTTTCGTGTATTTCTTCCTTAGTTCTGATTTTCCATTTTAGAGCAGTAATGCTTTAGAATATTTTGTTTATACATGTCTTGAATTGCGTAAAAATAAAAATAACGACACAACAACATGCCCGAGAAATGTTTTGCGGAAAAACAAGGAGTC
Organism: Carterocephalus palaemon; assembly: GCA_944567765.1. Classification (NCBI taxonomy): domain Eukaryota; kingdom Metazoa; phylum Arthropoda; class Insecta; order Lepidoptera; family Hesperiidae; genus Carterocephalus; species Carterocephalus palaemon. The sequence continues at coordinate 15,995,720 of OX155638.1, read as the reverse complement.
AACTAAAATTGTATCGTATCAACATCGTGTTCGTGGAGAAAATAATCAGTTCCTGCGACATTACCAATTATGTTAACAGGTGACATGACGCGAGCGGGCGCGGGGCTCGCTACAAACACATTAGTTACAGCGAGCAAGGTCAGCTTAGTTATTCCGCCGAGCCGCGGTTGTTTTTGATGTTTCCGATTTTCTTATGGGCGTAGACCCATCCACTGCCACCCATGACAACTGTCACAGACCCTGAATAAGTGGTAGAACCGTGACATGCATGACACCGGCGCGGCATACTGTCGATGTTGTTCAGTTTGTATAAGCGAACCCGAGAAAAATAGGTATGAACATTAAAATATTTCAGCGTCAGTAGTACAAATATAGCATAGAGTACCGCAAGCACAGGTGGAACCTTAAATGTGTGTCCGGCTCTCCCGCGGGAATTCAACTTTAAATTTGATTTACGCATCAGCATTACACTAGCAGCATCGCCCGCGCTAGCAAACCAGTTAAATTACGAATAATTCAAACTTTAACTTACAATTGCGCCGGAATCGCAAATTCCCCCGGTTTTGCTACTCGCCTGCGGATATTTTGAGCTGGTCGCGCTAATTGCAAGCCCCGATGGGAATCCTTGTCATCTATTTTACAGATAAAAAATGTAATTTGCTAAATTTTTTTCCTTATTTTCATGCTTCATCGTGAATATCACAAATTAATTTAGACGAGTATCTTTAATTTATTCTTGTTTCTGTATATAATATCTATAATGCGTTGCAGTTTTTATTTGTTTTCCGCGTCAAGTCGTTTTCCGCTCAGAATTACCTCTGCCATCTAGGGATGTTTAAAAAAATTATAAGCATCGCCTTTTTCAAGCCACCACAGATATAAAAAAAAGATTACCATTTATCAATATCTTGCATCACCCGCAGTCCAGCCGATCATAATGCGAGATAGCCATCAATCGATTAAAATCGATAGATAGTTATTCATCAATTAAAAATCGATATTACAACATTTTGTCAATTTTCAAGGGAAACGTGATATCTTTCGGAGTTAGTCTATGTCAATCCCCAGGCCCTGAAATACAATCGCGTCGATTAATCAGTTCCGTTGAGGCGGAGAAGAAGGACAAACCAACAAACTCACTTTGTTATCATATTAGTAAGGATAAAATCTTAAAACTTAGTCTGACAAATTTAAAGATTCTTTGTACATTGAAACCCAGGTCGGCGCGTATAATTATTCTGTTAAGTTGCGCGGGAGATAAGGCTATTCCGCGCCGAGATTGTTCAGCGCAACTTATAACTAGTCTCAAAGTATTCTTCACTGTTTTAAGCTAAATGTTTAATTACATCTTGTAATTTCCCAGTCGCGTTTCTTGGTAACAACTTCCGACATTCCGGTTTCAAGAGACCCCAAGAGTAAGTATCTAGGATATAATGTATGAATATTAATGTCTTTGCAAAAAAGCGTTTCCGTTTACTATCTAAACCACGAAATTAAAAATCCAGCACAATGTTTGACAGCAATTAGCGCGCATGTCATAAGATCGGCTTTAGAAAGCTCTAGCAAAACATATCGGTGCTTAAACGAAATTTAGTGGCCGTGTCCCCGACGCCGCACGACGCCGCACGACCTACATTAGAGACAAAGCGGTGCGAAATAGCGAATTTCATATAAAATTCACTTTAACGTCACGGGGACGAGCTTTACGGTCTGTGGCGAGCGCCGCGCCGCGCGGACGCAGCGCCTCGCCTTACCGTGTAACCTGACTTTATGTATATGTATGAGCATTTGCTGGTTTGAGTAATTTAATTGGCAGGATCTAATTCGCACTTGAACAAAAACAAAATATCTGAAATTTCACATTAGCTTTAGAGATGGTCTCAGATGTGGTTTTGTATTTCTTTCTCCTCGACTTCTGCCTAGCATCGAGTTGTGGTAGTTAGACGTACTTTATTTAAAATCCTTAAATTTGTCAATAATATTAATAATTTAATCACCGCTAAGTACAACAAAATCTGCTGAAATTCATATATGCAATTGTAGAGTCTTATTCACAACAAATTAATATGTAATTTTTAGCTTTAAAGTGTTTTGTCACCTTCTGTCAAATTCTGAATTGTGTTTGAATGAAGAAGACAAAACACTCTATAGCTAAAATAGGTTTATTGATTTGATATGAATAAGTAAATATTTAAACATCGATCCCACCTATTGTCAGCTACGTAATATTTATAAACTTTATCTAGGCTATAGGTTTTACTCGAGTAGAATAATTAGACTTGCGAAATGCTCTGCGAGTGGAACCAGCATAGGAAAGCAAAACTGTTCTATGCACACCGAGACTAACGTTAAAATAACATCGCATGGAAACGACTCATCCTCGTTTAGTGTGTCATAACATAACACCAAGTTATTCCCATAACAAATCAATGGGCAAATGGAAATCATCAAGGGTCAAAGGCCCTTACAAATTTATCGCCTTGTCCGGTCTACCGGAAACAGAATTTCGTCGCCCCAAACGCCAATATGTAAATGCAAATATGCGTCGAACAGGACGCGACAGCCGACGGGCTCCGCACGATGTGTAATGCTCACACTCGACCCTACTCGGGTTTGTAACGGACAGCGTTTGCCGAATCAAATGAAATTTGTGCCCGCTGTAATCAGTAAATACCCGGAGCAAAGTACTTATTCAAACAGATTTAAGGATGCATATCAAAATGTGTGACCCTGTAAAGCTCAAGTGGAACTGCATGAAGACTTAACAAATGATACATGATAGATTAAAGTCTAATTATGCAACATGATACATAGAAAGAAATGAGAAATTGAACGCATATCTGCAACCATCAGAGATGGTACTTCTATTCCATTACCAGTCTTTCGATCTGGCCCCAAACCTTTTACGAGTTGACATAACTTTTGAGTTAGTAAATTGATAAGTTGCTTGCGTAACAAGAAAATTAGGATGCCTGGCAACGCAGGCTTTCACTTGCGATATCCCAGTCCGCAGATACAAGACACAAAGTTCAAATGAACGCGAAAATGTCGGCATGTGTGGCCCGGAAGCGGATGTTATCGCCACACAATATGTAAATGCGAGTCGTGTGACGGGGCCCCATTGTGTCGTCGGCCTTATTTGCCACAGATAACGCCAACGCAGCGAATTGGGCTTACATCCTTCCTACTCCTAGTAATGTGAAAGTTTGTGACGATATACTAGTATATATATGATACTAGTGGACGCCCGCAGCTTCGCTGGCGTGGAATTAAACTATCACTAACTTCAAAAACGGCAAAGTTTCATACTAACTTTGCACCCCCGTTTTACCCCCTTAGGGGGTGAATTTTAAAAAATCCTTTCTTAGTGCTCCCCTACGTTATAAAAGGAACCCCTGTCCAAAATTTCAAGTTTCTAACCCTTATAGTTTAGGCCCTGCGTTGATATGTCAGTCAGTCAGTCAGTCAGTCAGTCAGTCAGTCACCTTCTCCTTTTATATATATAGATATGTATAGGTGTTAATAGTGCTCCTCGTCCATCCATTAGCTTTCAAAGTCTGTCTAATCTGGACCAACCTTACGGAGCGAGGAGTATCAAACTTAGGCTTCAAGAGCGGCATAGTCCTGGTGAGGTGTGGTGTTGCTTGAGTCCATATAGGATGGTAACTACGTCTTGTTTTTATATTTAAGTTTCTTATGTTAATAAAAATATAACATTCGAAATTCAAACAATTATGAGGGGCCAGGAGCGCAGAAACTTCAGTATGTCCTATGTATACGAAAATCACTCAAAAAACTTAACCCATCTCCTGAAGTAATTGCATGCGAGACGAGTTTTCATTAGTAGGTCCCCGGAATAACAATGTCAGTTATTGCGGTTACGAGGTACTGACGCAATAAGTCCCGAAGAAATCCCGCCGTCACATTGAAAGGTTTAAGCGAGTAGCGATAGCTCTCTTACTTTAAAATCAGTCTGAGGTCTTATCAGACACGCCTTTGCGATAACTTTTAAATTACTATCTTGCGCTGAGGGAATTCGTAATTAGGGGATACCCCCTCTTTCGACTATAGTTTCCAGTAAGACAGGTCCTGTGCTATAAGAGGGGGTGGCGAGGCTCAGTACAGCCGGGTAAAAATACAAACAAAACAAGACAAAGGCGTGACGAGGGTTGAGGTCCTTATCTCGCCGCGGCTTTGTCCAATTGTGGAGAAAAGCCACCGTGTCTCATTTTCGCGTTTAAATCGAGCTAGTTTAGTCTTGCTGCGGTAATAGAACCCAAACTGCTATTTTCAAAGCAATGACACGCTGCAGAATTTACGTAAGGACACTAATCTGTGTCATGAGTGCTATGCAGAAATAGAACGCTGAATTTCGTGGTTTATCAAATCAAAAATTTATGTCAGTTTACCAGAAACATTATTATATAATTTATTAGGCTTCACACTAATTTACATATATACTCGCTAGGCACCACAGAAATAGTTCACTCAAAAATTCTGACCTATCTTCCATCATCTCTACCATTGTTTCGAAAGGACGTTTCTGATGTCGCCTTTTTAAAAATTCCAGATGTAAAATCTTCCAACACTCGAACTTCTGCTAATCTCTACCCCAAACCAAACCGCAGCAGCGAGGAAGTAGGCATGCTCAAGGCCACTACAGTTCGAAGGACCGTACCCAGCAAGGTTGTACCAGGTTGCAGCAAATGAATCTCTCAACTAAGGACACTTGGGCACTACAAATAACTGCTAAAATACGAGTAGGAACCTGATGCCGCGGTCGGACGCAGCAGTCACAGCCCGGTGCAGTTTGTTACACCAAACAGCTAAAAACAGGAGCAGTATTATCTGCTGCTCTTGTTTTAGCTGTTTCGGTAACAAAAATAATAACTCCAACACATGGCATGGTCAGCTTGAACAAATCATACTCGTACCTACATAGGTATATTTCAAGGCAGGACGATGTTATTTTAATTATAATTTTGGAGCTCAGTTTTCGGGTTCAATTCTTCAATCATTTGCTAGTGGTGCGATGATTGTGTCGTGAGGAAAGATGCAGGCCTGAGAGTTCTTCGTCATGTTCATGAGGACTTATTGTGGAGTATGCCAAGTCGCGCTGGGGCCGCGTGGGAGAGTATTAACTAATTGTCTCATTATAACCGATGTAATGCTCAAGAGTATATCTGGTTAGATTTGTACAGGCACCCCTCCCACGTTTGTCCTCAAGGGTAGCAACGCATCTGAGATTTATTTTGTAGGAAATTTCAAGATTCTTGCCGTATTCTTCTCGGTATCATTAACTTTGTGAACCGGCGGTAGATAAAAAATGCAATGGCGTTCATTAAGCGTATGCAAATATCATATTATAAGTAATAAATAAATCTGAATCTGAATATGAGATAATATATAATGCCAAAACTCTCTCAGAAGTATCAAGCGTAATGCGAAATGAGTGCAATCTGTGCAATGGATGTCAAGTTGTCACATACAGCCACCCTTGGCAGTATATTGCCGCTCCACCGTGAGGCATTCTGCAATGAACTCGCTCGCGACTACGTGAACATTTTCGCGTAACAGCGCTCCGAGCGGTGACAAGAAATTTTAGAATTATGTGGATTCAATTTAATTTTATTACGTGATAAGGCACGCTCAATGAAATTTATATAAGTTATTACTTATAGCGTGGCTTATCCATTAAATCACTTGATCCAAAACGAATCGATCACTTGCGCTACGAAGTTGCCAGTTTAAATTGCACACTGGATAGGCTTATGCAATCGCTGCGTTATGAAATCTTATTAAAAGTAATGTGGGGATCGAAGAAATAAAACTGGAAACCTTCTTAATTCTTTTATTTTGAAAATTTTGCCACCGTTCCAGACTTATATTATATCACACGCAAAACGTCGTCTCTCATACAGATACAGAATCATACCAACTGTCAATCACCGTTCAGTCAACTTGTTCGGATACTCGTGCTTGCACTACACTTACAATCATCATCGTTCGGATTCTTTCTTACAACATTCCCACACTTCGGCCATACCTGAACATTATTCCAGACCTCTGGATACCCCTCACATCCTCTCACCTTCCAAAACAAAATTATACAATACTAAGTTTCTCATCCATACTCTTACAAAACATCCCTTACAGTAACTAAAGTAAACACATCTTAAAAAGAAAGAAAGCTTACACCTTATCATCATAGTATATCAACATCATAAGAAACTATAAAGATAATTATGTTACTAAGTTACCAGTACAATAATTTTGACTATTAACAAAACCAACAAATTAGAACTTAGTTAATGTACTACCTAACATCACAACATCATAATAACTCAGGAAAAACAATTAAGTTAGCATTGTAGTTACTCAAGTGACCAATACAATAATTTTGACTCCTATCCAGTTAAAACTTTGCCATAACATTTTCTACAAATTAAAAGACATAGAACAAACTCATCAGTAGTCATCATGGCTCTTAACCAGTTAAAACTTTGCCATAACATTTTCTACAAATTAAAAGACATAGAACAAACTCATCAGAAGTCATCATGGATATACCTACAATGAGACAAACATTATAAACTATTAAAATAGAATAGCACATTTTATAGTTAGTATTTAGCCAAAAATAACACACATATTGGGCAATGGGGCACACACAAAAACACAAAAATACTTACTAAGCTTCATGTTCAGGCCACACCTTCATGTGATCTGCAGAGGTTGATGTCCTGTTGGGCCCCTCTGACAATGGATCCAGCTTTTCAACATCATATCTGTCATGTCTCTTTGCCTTAGTGACTTTGTAAGGGCCCAAATACTTTGGCTTCAGCTTCATACCCACTCCAAACTGAGTCCTCTTGATAGCAACAGTATCTCCCTCTTTGTAGATAGTACTATTTTTCCTATTCTTATTAAAACTTATCTTATTTTCTTCTTGTATTTTCGAAATAGCTTCTTTAGCTCTTATCCTTGCGTTTTCCCTCTCCTGCACAAAATTTTCATTCTCCTCGTCCTGTAACAACTGAAGAATATGATTATCCTCTTTCAATCTCATCTTAGTGCCCAACATCAACTGAAATGGACTGGTATTAACACTCCTGTGGTAAGTATTATTGAGTACTCTTTGCACCCGGCTCACATGCCTGTACCATAGTGATGGGGTTTCTATGCAAAGCTTGGTAAGTACTGAAATAAGTGTCCTATGTACTCTCTCGACTTGTCCATTTCCACGTGGCACTCCTGTAGTTATTGTTACATGTTGGATGCCCTCATTCTCACAATACTCCTTGAAGTCATTACTAGTAAAAGCTGTTCCACGGTCTGTTATCAAGCGAACTGGATTGCCAAAAGTTTGCTGGTGGACTCTGAGCTTATCAATGGTTTCCTGGCTCGTAGTGCCTTTTGTAGGAAAAAGCCACACGAACTTGGTAAAAGCGTCGACAAATGTGAGAATATGATTATATTGTTTTTTCGTTTCTGTCATGGGTCCAATATGATCCAGGTGTATTGTATGAAGAGGTGTATCACCTTTGTTGATAGGATACAGAAATCCTTCCTGTTTCCCTTGCTTCCTGTTGGCTAACAGACATGGAATGCATGAGGAGATGTACTCATCGACCTTTTTGTCAATTCTATCAATTAGATAGTCTTTGTCTATCAAATCAATCGTCTTTCGTCTTGAGAAATGACCATTATCATGTGCTTGCTTGATTATCTCCATTTCCATTCTGCTTGGTATTACCAATTTCTGTTCAGGACCTCTGTACAATAATCCTTGAACTAGATAATAATCCTTATATGTTTGTTTATTCTGAAGAATTTGCATGATAGCACTCAAACCTTCATCGTTTACCTGAGCACGTCTTATATCATCATGAAGGCTTGTTGTTAGCATCGATACATATGGATTTCTACTTAGAGCATCAGCGTGTCTCATCTTAAATCCTTTTCTATGTTCAATCTCAAAGTCATAGTCTTGTAGAAGCAATATCCAGCGTGCAACTCTTGTAGACATAGCTAAGTCTTTTTTGTTCAATGTCATCTGGAAAGCTTTGCAATCAGTAACAATCTTAAAGTGTTTTCCATAAAGATAGTGCCTGAACTTCTTCACGGCATTGACTATTGCTAAAGCCTCTAGCTCATAGCTTGTGTACTTACTCTCAGCTTCTGAGGTTCTTCTACTCATATAGTGCACAGGGTGAAAATCTCCTTCTTCATTTTTTTGCATCAAAACTGCTGAATATGCAACACTAGAAGCATCTGTATGAAGTTCTGTTTCTGCTCTTTGATTGTAAATACTTAACACTGGTTTGGTTGCTAGCTTTATTTTTAATTCATTAAAAACAATTCTATGTTTTGTCTCAAATTTGAATTTACTATTCTTTCTAAGCAAGTCCGTGAGAGGTTGGGCTATGAGGGCATAGTTTTGTATGAACTTTCTGAAATATGAACACAGCCCTAGAAAGCTATGCAGCTGCTTCTGATTCCTGGGCTCAGGAAATTTCATAACCGCATCGGTCTTTCCTGGCGATGGCATGACTACACCGGCTTCTATCACATGGCCCAAGTATTCCACTCTCCTCGTCATAAGTTGGGACTTTTTCCAGTTGATCTGCAAGCCATATTCTGATGCCACCTTCAGAACCATTCTGAGACGTTCAACGGCTTCTCTTTCATTTTCAGCTGGAATTAGAATATCATCAATAAAAATAATTACTACACCTCTTGTGATTAATTCCCTGAAAATAGTGTTTATGAACCTTGTGAACACCTTGGGACAAGGTGACAAGCCGAAAGGGGCTTTCAAAAATTCGTACTGTGACGTCATAGTCACAAAAGCTGTATATTTAATTGAATCTTCATGTACTCTTAAATGAAAGAAACCATTCTTTAAATCTAAGGCACTGAACACCCTTGCTGTAGACAACTTGTCAATATGATCCTCAATTATGGGTAATGGGTATTCATCTTTTACCATGTTGCTGTTAATCTTTCTATAATCAACACATATGCGCAGACTCCCATCTTTCTTCTTTACTAAAACCAAAGGACTAGAGAATTCAGAATAACTTACTCGAATGATACCTTCTCTAAGCCATTCCTCAATTTGTGAATCCACAGCTTCTTGTTCCTTGGGTGATATGCGCCTTGGCCTTTGGGCTATAGGTACATCATTCTTCATTGTGATCCTTAGTTCAATAGGTGCCTCCTTTATTTGATGCGGCCGGTAGCTCTCCACCAGTTGTATTACCTCTTCTTTTAAAGATGCATCGCTCACTGGACCTATGCAATCAATAGAACATGGAAAACAGTCAATATTACACAACCATTCAGGATTCAACCATACACAACCGTCTTTCATTACCATAGTCACCATTCTCAGAAAATCATTGCCCAATATGATGTTATATGGCATGCAACAATTAGACACTACATAAAAATTAATTGCATCATAATGCACATCATCAATTGTCATAGAGGTTGTATACATACCAAGTGACTTCGTCTTTGCTTGCCCTAAGCCTGTCATTATTACACTAGTGTTTATTAATTTAGGAGAACCTAACTCTTTTAAACATTGATTTGATATTAAATTAACATCACTACCAGAATCTACTAAACCAAGAAAAGATATATTATTAATTGTTACTGTTTTCACCGGTTTGTTAGTAATTTTAGAATGTTGACCCTGATCACTGATGACACTGTTCACGTTGATGTGGCTTGAATCAGCTGACTTGACACTGGCATCTGTGCTGTCAGTCAATTGGTCTGCTACTTTCTGGGGTACGTCACGCCTCCATGTTGGCTGCTTATCCTCAGAAGTGCTGCCCTCTCGCGACTCGACATCGTTGCAGAAGACTTGCCTCGAAGAGTGGGCGACCACTGCACCCATATCCTTGCCACCGTCATGATGCTTTTGTCGTTTGCAATCCGTGGAACGATGACCAAAGTCATTGCAATTGAAGCATTTCAATCCTTTCTCCTTATGTGGGCAATCACTTGACCGATGGTCTCTCTCACCGCAGTTGTAACAGCGCAGTTTGGTATTAAACCATCTCTTCTTTCCAGATGAAGCTGGTTCTCTACTCTCCTTTTCTGAAGATGCTGGTGCTCTGTTCACTCTTTCAGATCTGATTCTCTCTTTTATAGTTTCATAGATTTTTAGCTTCTCTTTAAGCTCAGCGTACGAGGTTGCTCCATACAGTAACATTTTGTTTACTGGCGAGTCTACTATACCATCAATTATGTATTTTATAGCCACATAATCCGGCATCTTACCTCGCTTTCCCATCTCTTTCATCGTTAATAGGTAGTCCATGCAGCTCTCACCGCTGTTCTTCTTTCGAGCTGCCATCATTTCATGGGCCGTCTTGCTGTCCATGGAATCCGGGAACTCCTTCGAGATGGCGGCCTTCAGGTCCTCCCAGCACTTAAACGGACGCTCTGACCTCAACCATAGCGCAGCAGTACCAGTCAGCGCACGCCTCGCGTGGATCAGGGTTTGCAACGGATTCCACTGCAGGATCTCAGCATTGTCGTCGACGTCCTGCACCCAACGGCTCACCGTCATGGTGCTATCTTGTCCGCTGAATGTAGGCACCACGTCGTCAGCACCATACACACCGCATAACCTCGTCGTCGTCGTGTGGGTTGACGGCGGCGGCTCCAAAAAGTCGTGACTGTCGTTTTGGCGGCTGATTCGTCGACCTTTTCCCATCTTGATTGTTCAGCTATCTGCGATTCGTCGTGGCGTCTTGATCTGCCGCGTGTCGTCGTCTCGTCAAGGCGTGGCACGTCGTCGAAGTACTTACGTCGTCGTAAAATTTTCGAAATACTTCGCAGAATTCGTCGTTTTTCAGTAAATTTCTTCGAATCCCGGACGAGCCCCCAATAATTTGTGGGGATCGAAGAAATAAAACTGGAAACCTTCTTAATTCTTTTATTTTGAAAATTTTGCCACCGTTCCAGACTTATATTATATCACACGCAAAACGTCGTCTCTCATACAGATACAGAATCATACCAACTGTCAATCACCGTTCAGTCAACTTGTTCGGATACTCGTGCTTGCACTACACTTACAATCATCATCGTTCGGATTCTTTCTTACAACATTCCCACAGTAATATAATTAATGTAAGGCAATGAAGAAGTTATTTTACTTTGAGATTTCTTAACCTAGACTCATATTAATTTGGATTGCAAGCTAAAAGCGTCCCAGTCTATCGCTCGGCGGCGCAGTTTCAACGCTAAGTTTCCGCACCGCTGCAACTTCTTCGAAGGCGCGCGGCGGCATTGCAACAAGGTGACTGCGACAAATTAAAAATAACCAGCTAGAAGTAATCTATATATATAAAAGGAGAAGCTGACTGACTGACTGACTGACTGACTGGCTGACTGACATATCAACGTAATGCCTAAACTTTAAGGGTTAGAAACTTGAAATTTTGCACAGGGGTTCCTTATATAACGTTGGGAATTTCTGGAGAGGCATTTTAAAATAAACCACATCCACCCCCTTGATATTTTGTTAGAAGGTTAATTATTTTAGGATTCGACACAAGATATATTTTTGCGTTTAAAATTCTTTTAATTGTTTTCTTGCCCATCGGGAATATTAAAAGGAGCCTCCTATGAAGGCTCTTGCGGATACAATGATAACTCTGATTAAAATCGATTCGCAATATCACAATGAGATATTGCGAATTGCACTGGAATGCGAATTTATTAATCTGGGGATAAAAATATATCACCATAATAAATAGGATAACATAAATTAATGGCACAACTGCCGCGCGTTAAGTAAATACTACTCATATTATAATAAAGCACCACCACAGATAGAATACTCAAGGTTGGTTAAAGTTTACTTGTAAAATAAATATCGTTCACTGTAATATCACAAAGGATACAGACAGCCTTAAGTCCAATATCCTGCTTTCCATCTTTCGAAGACTTTGACAAGTTCGGAATACGTGACTCGAAACTGTCTTGGCGGAGAACTGAGGCCATCCCGAGTCGCGCGGCCCATAGATCACGGAGCCACGAAGCCCGGAGTCTGCTGAACCGCGTTATTCTAAGATTTCCGAGATCAAATTATCGAAATCGAATTCCAAGTTTTATAAATTTCGCGTTTCCAATAATACACTGTCTTCTTTATTGTTCTTTTGACTCGGGCGCCCGCACCGAGATGGCGCTGGATTCGATTCGGGCAGCACTTCAGGCAAATTGTGTTATTGGACATGAATACTTGTCGAAGTTCGAGCTCGACGTCTCGGAACGCACGGTGAATAGTTTCCTTTCATACATTATTCTCTAGCTACTGCTGATACTTTTTTCAGTATCTCATGGCAAAAGACAAAATGTTAAGTTTTTCCGTAGCAATGTATTTATTTCAAGACAATTTATATGTTTTGATAGATCCCAAAAGAGCGAATACCTTACTAAACTTTATAACTTAACTACTTACTACTATTACTTTTTTTTACTACTACCTTACTAAACTTTATTAGTTTAGTAAGATATTGCTTACCACAGGTAGGTGATCTATGAATGATGATCGATGTAAAGTCGATGTCGACAACTCTGTATCGAAGTGGTGCAACCCCTGCAAGTTGAGGTTCCGGTTCAGCTTCCGGCCAGGTCCAATGATCATAAAGCAAATTAGTACAAGAAACGCCTTCAATTCATTTGAGCTGACCTCAGTAACTTCATACAGTTTTCACCCGTAAAAAGAACGAACGTGATGTCGGAACGAAATTTCGATAAAGACCTCATGAAGACAGGGCGGATCGAGTAAAAAAATAAGTAATAGCCCAACGAGAGTATGGTATTACGACAGCGTGTGAATGTAAGCGTATTACATCTTATGCCTTAACCTCAGCCAGACCGGCACAGTTCGATCAATCCATTTGAGCCCAACACCTATCACACCCGCGATTGACATTCACAAACAGTTGTGTACCAGCCCCTGCCCAGCTTCCGATCGCCCGTCCGATATCCTAGGCCGAGTCATCGCTCCGTCCCCTGTCGCGTCTCCCTCTCCTCTATATTTATAAGTAGATGTGAGGGCTCCACAGCCTTAGCTCAGCTGCTAACGTTATCGTGACAAATTGTTGCGATGTCATCTTGTTGGTGCGTCGTTTTGCAATTTTATGCAAGGCGCGGTGGTGATGGTGAATGAAAATGCCCTGTAGACTCACGTTTGCTATGTTAATGCACTGTGGTTAATGACCAAATAAGTATTGAGTACATCTCTCCACTGCACACAGGAAGCATGCATATGCAGCAATAGATGCAAACAATACCAACATCTATGTGATTCGCCCGAGGCAGATCATCTTCAAGGTCAGTGACCGAAAAGGGAAATGGATTTAAGTTTAATGAAATAATTAACTTGTTGTCTGTTTGTCTATGACAAAATTTGATCTATTCAAAGTTACTCATATTTTTGATAGCAATCTTTTCCCGTCCCATCCCATTTAATTTAGATAACAAACTTTAGCATGACATTTTATTCTGGTTATTCGGAACATTCGGATTCACCAGATTCGGAAATCAACAATTGTAACCCAAAGCTACACAACACAATCCCGGGAGCATGCTCGATCAAATTCATGACAACTAGTTATGTGGATGACGGATACGACTGACCCAACTGATCCAACCGACCCAACTGACCGGCTAACCCGGCCGCTGATAGACTACACTGGTTAAGTAATAACAAACACAAAAACGTACTTAAAGGGAAAATGCATGATTTTGTAATGATTGTTGATATGATTATGTAAGTACATTAACATAGTAAACAACGTTCTACATAGTAATGGAATCGTTTGGAGATCTCATGAACAATGGAAATTATAAATATTCCATGAATAAGGAACTCTTCCAGTGTCCGACAACCTCCACTGTGCTTCAATAAGGCGGTCACGAACAAGAAGATAGGATGTAAGAAATTACTTAATAATATGAAGACGCTTTTTCATCGGTCCTTGAAAAATGTGCAGTATTAATCCGACGTTTTGATGTGGGCGAAAATCACGTTCAAAGATTCCGTTGCACCATACGTAGAAACATAAATGCCAAGCTAATAAAAGCGTGTTAAAAATTGGTACAAAATATAGCGGTGCACTGGAGGCTTCCTCTACAATAATTTCCAGAGTACCCCGACGGCTATCAGTGCAGAGTGCGGGCCACAGACACTCTCCGGCAGACGCCGTCGCAGCGCTGATACTATTCGCAGTTAATCTGACGGGAATATCACTGGTGTTCGGTGCAGCTCTAGGGCTGCCACCGCGGACATCAACTTTGTTAAGTAAATAATGGAATTATGTGCAATCTAGGGAATAATGACCAATTAATAGTGGAATATGTCAAAATGACGCGACAATTTTATGGTGACAATATGAGATTTGAGTCCGTTCATCTTGCTCGTTTCGTATTCGAACTTATCTTAATAATACATGTTATACTTGATACGCGATTCATAGTATATTTCTGTACTTTTATGCTTCTAAATTCCCTAATAATAAAAATGTACACTGGCCGTTCACACAATAAGTGTTAGTTCAGTATTAATTATACAAATACACTTTATTGTTATACCACAGCAATTAAAAAAAGTGTTGGTCAAAACGCGGTATTATCTTATCTGCCGGCGCAGGGCACCGACCGGCGAGTTCTTGGGATTTCAAATCGTTACTATAGACGTAGTCAAGCAGGCCTTGACTTGCCAAGTTCCCGGTGGAGCGTTAGCAGGTGCCAGCCCTGGCGCCGGCTTACGTAACCCGACGTTAAGCAAACGGCGCTCAGCCGGTCGCCACTAATTGCAAGACAACATAACAGATGTCCCCGGCGGCGCGGCGGCGACCGGAATCGGAACCGAATTGTGGTTTCAATTTCGTTTCGGCGACAAAGCACGAGCGACACGACGCCGGCTATTAATCGCGGCGGAGTTTAGAAGTAGTTTCCTTTGGTTTTTGTGCTAATTAGGAACGGTCCGGTCACACTGGTGAGCGCGGATGGATGGGCAGCTGCAGTCGGCGGACTGGAGCGGTGCGCGGTGCGCGGTGCTCCGTGAAACATGTGATGCAATCATTTTTGTTGCGCACATCTCTCTATACATTTAAACCCGTTTAAAGTCCACTGCTAGACATAAAGGAAAATTAAGGGAGGCCTCCCTTAATAGGTGAATTCATCCAGGTCATGTTCTGAATCCAGTTTAAAATTAGCTATGTTTGTAATGTATTTAATTTTAGAATTTAGCTAAGTATGTTTCTAATCAATGATTAGAAACATAGATAACTAGAAACTTTAATTTTTTTACATTATCTAAGCGTGTACAATCACTATAAAAAATAAAAAATAAAAGATTTCTATTAATTTCATTTTTCATTTCGTGGCCGGTATAAAAGGGGGCGAATGAAATCTACTAAGCTGCACTTAGCCTGAGATCTAAATGATAATGATCTACTCGGTACTCGTATAGTATTCTACTACTAAACCTCGTAACTAGAACATTATGGTCGTGACAGCCTGCGTTATTGCGAAACCAACCGATCCATGTTAAATTTTATTTGAGTTGTGAATATAAAATTTGCTCCTTGCACTTACAAAAAGCTTAATCCATCGACTAAATGGATATCCTTATCACTTGTCATCCTCGTCTATAGGCTTATTGAGGAGAAGGGGGCAAATTGACCCACATAACTGAGGCTATCAACAATCCGGATCGACCATGCAGGGTGTACGGAGATAATTATTTATGTCGAAGGTAAGGCGGGTTATTGCGGGAGAGCTAAGCTAAGCCAAGCCGAGCTGAGCTCATGGAAAACGTGACAGTAAGAATGATCCGTTCGATTTACTATTTTATATTTTACTTGATACTTGTTTTTTGTACTAAAACTAATGCTATATACAATCTTAAAATAAAATTTGGTTAAACGTATCATATTTCAAAATAGTATGTTATAATTAATTTATAGCCAAGTTTCCAGTCCATTTGATTATTATGAGCATTTTTAGTCGATTTTATTTAAATGACACAAACGTGAAAGGGATCTCATCACTGATTACTTCGCCACAAAAAAATTATAAGTTTTCAATAATATAACTTTAAATAGTATTGTTAAAGCTTTGCTTAGCTGTCGGTGAGCAACTGGTGTGCCGGCCGGCCATGGCGAGGGAAGTCGGAACCACACATGATGACCGCGATTAACAACGACGATTGGCGCAATCAATCTTCCCCAACCTCCCCTCATTTCTCGGCAATTATCGTGTGTATACAACACCATGTACCTACACCGTTTCCTTTTCATTTATATGACGTAACGGAAGAGGAAAGAAACTAAGACGAATCTGAGGAACGATACACTTTGTCGTTATGAGGCTTTCTTCATAGTTGTACAAAAACCATAACACGGCCAG
The DNA here is from genome assembly GCA_944567765.1 of Carterocephalus palaemon. Taxonomy (NCBI): domain Eukaryota; kingdom Metazoa; phylum Arthropoda; class Insecta; order Lepidoptera; family Hesperiidae; genus Carterocephalus; species Carterocephalus palaemon. The sequence goes on along the minus strand of OX155638.1, from coordinate 15,979,274 downwards.
AATAGCCCAGAAGTATTGGACAAGGAACAACAACAAAAATGAAAGCATGACAGCACACTTTTTCTACGGTATAAGGAAAATCAGTTTTTCTGACATCGCGTGAAACAGAAATGAGTATTATATATAAAAAAGGTATTGTGATTCATGGGATAGATACTCGGTCGAGCATTTGATATAATACAAATATTCACCAGCATACAAAGAACCCCGAACCGAATACGCTCCTTGAATATAACTGCCAGACTCAAAATGTAGTGAATGACATTACATTATACATGACAGAATTATACACACAAGATCCGAAAACGTATATTGTATCACCATCGATAGTTCACTCATGAAAGATAATATATAAGTTTTCTACATCTTCGTAATACCATAATTACATTTATGAAGTTTAAAAAAACTGTGGTTATAAATTACTACCTCCAGCCACGTCATAATGTGCGTCATACCGTTGGTTCACGACAACTTGGACTTTCAAATAACAGTTGGCAGGACACTACAAATAAACTACGTGGACGGCCAACCTAAAACATTTAACTATCAAACGCGGCGCTCCCGGAACATCCAGACAACAGCCCTTTAACAAACTTGTAATTGAATAGACATGGTCTTAGCCTTCCGGCAAACAACTACAACATTACAGCAGTACTACTCGTACAGCCGGGTGAGCTACCGTCGGCCATTCCTTCCGCAGGAACAATGGATACGGGCAGATGTACTTAGTTGGTAGTTCAAACATGGCTCAAACAGGATAGTTCGCAGCCGGCGGAACGGGCTGTTTGATTAATACGAGGGAATCGTTGCAATCTATACAAACAGACATGCCTACATAATGCTATTCTATATATTATTATGGCTATCACGGCTATCTACTTGCCAAATACAGACAATACACACATACGGCTGTGGCTTCAGATCCTCCCCCTCCCCTCCCCTTCTATTTTACGGTAGAGAGAGATTATGGAAATAATCATACAAAATATATTATATAATAATAACAGTGTAAAACATAGCTTAGGCAATTCCCCGTTCGAGTACGTTCTAATGAGTGCAGATCAGGCTCCGCGACGGGTGTCATTTGCAGCAGTGGATGGATGGTGTTGCACGCTCGTTTGCTATCTTGTATAATAAAAAAACTAAATCCACATACATTTTTATATGAACTTGTTTTGAATTTTCGATTGTACGTGACTAGATTATAAAGACGCAATGTACTGCGATACATACAATTACACATGCACATAAAAAGACATATTTCGTAATCCAATAATTTACAATCGATACTGGCTTCAGTAAATTGATCAAACATCGATATGTTAGAGACAAGAAGTATTGACACCCGTGGTGGATACAAGAATATGCTAGTTATGTTATATTATGCTAGCTAGGAGGTTGCTAAGTTGCAAGGTTGCTAGGTTGCTAGGTTGGAGGAGTTGCAGTGGAGTACCTCAGTAGTTATACGCAAGGTGTATTCTGAGCAGCGAGAGCAAGACACGCTCCGGTCTGTTCAATTAGCGCACCCCGAGCGCGATCTAATTAGTGTGATGTTCCTTGATATTCCAATAAGATACTGCCACAGGACTGTCACTACTGTCAGTGCCGTGTGGTACTTACTTATTTAACAATAGTGGACGCCCGCAGCTTCGCTCGCGTGGAATTAGACATTCATTAACTTCAAAAACGGCAAAGTTTCATACTAACTTTGCACCCCCGTTTTACCCCTTAGGGGGTGAATTTTCAAAAATCCTTTCTTAGTGCTCTTCTACGTTATAAAAGGAACCCCTGTGCAAAATTTTAAGTTTCTAACCCTTATAGTTTAGGCTCTGCGTTGATATGTCAGTCAGTCAGTCAGTCAGTCAGTCAGTCAATCAGTCACCTTTTCCTTTTATATACAGGGTTATTGGTAATTCGAAGTATTCCCGTTAGGAGGTGATAGGGGTTACTATTTGTGATAATTTTAACCCCCATATGCATTATGCAAAAGTGAACCATTTTCGAGTTATCAAGCTTTTTAGCTTTTTTCAAAATAAGTCAAAAATGCAACTTCAACAATTTATTTTAAAAAAAGTATCAATTAAGATCAATTTTTTTCTTCTGATTTATAAAAACGATTAAACAGTGGTTATTTATCAACGATAAAACTACAATTATCGGTCCAACTTTAAAAATGCGAGACGATTAACGATATTACTTCAATATTTTTTGAGATTTTAGTCCACTAAAATGCCTTAAAAACAAAAAAAACTTATATCAAACTTGGCTTGCAGATTATTTTATAAACATAACCGTTTTCTTAGCTTTCCAACAAGGCATAACAACTATGAACTTATTTCAAAAAAACTGAGAAAAAACGATCACAAAGGAAGGAGGCGGAAATTTGTATTCGAAATAAACTTAAGATCGTTCTTTAAAATTTCCAAAAAATTAATTAAAGACAATGCCCATTGTAAATACTTCTTCTACTATATATATATACTTCTGTCCGAACTGCTCGGAATCAAGGGTCGTACTGAAAACCAGCGGTCGTGGTCCGCCACGGCCAATGCTGAGTACGGACCCTTTTCGACAAATTCTTACTTCATTAGGTTAAGTAGCTTTTAAGGTCAATTTATTTTATTTTTGTTGTGTACCATGTAATTTGTCGAAATAAACCATTCTTATTCTTATTCTTATTCTTAAATAAAACAAAAAATATAAATTTAAAATTAAATTAAGAACGAGTAAAAGCTTAGTAATTATAACAATTAATAATAAATAAGTAACAATTAAGACATTTTGTAATTTAGCCTAATTAAAGTTCTTGCTCAAAGGGACTTCCCCTATTGCATACACAGTCTCATTCTTTTTCTGAGGTGTTACTTAACTACCGATGTAGTCAATATTCTGAATCACATTTTCAGGACATCCGTCTTGCTAGTATATCATGTTTTGCCTTATAGCCAAAGGCACGTCTTCTAGCAAGTCATTCATTAGTTAAAAAAAATTGTGAGCGAGCTAAATTGGTTCATCGATAAATTCTTGCACATATCCTCTTTGTAATTAACAACATGAACTGGGGGTCTTCCGGTATTAACCAGGACCAATTCCGTGGCCTACGACGAGTGCAGTCTTAACGCCGGTTGATTTCTATGTCTGGAGTCACATGAAATCCCTAGTTTACGACGTCTCGCCTGTGTCATTCGCGGTAGAACTCAACACAAAAATTATAAACGCACCTAATGTGATTCGGAATAATTTGAACACTTCGGTAGTTAAGTTACACCTCAGAAAAAGAATGTGACTGCGTACGCAATAGGGGAAGACCCTTCGAGCAAGAACTTAAATTAGGCTAAATTACAAAATGTCTTAATTGTTAATTATTTATTATTAATTGTTATTATTACTAAACTTTTACTGTTTCTAAATTTAATTTTAAATTTATATTTTTTGTTTTATTTACAATCTTTAATAAATTTTTTGGAAATTTTAAAGAACGATCTTAAGTTTATTTCGAATACAAATTTCCGCCTGCTTCCTTTGTGATCGTTTCTTCTCAGTTTTTTTGAAATAAGTTCATAGTTGTTATGCCTTGTTGGAAAGCTAAGAAAACGGTTATGTTTTTAAAATAATCTGCAAGCCAAGTTTGATATAAGTTTTTTTAGTTTTTAAGGCATTTTAGTGGACAAAAATCTCAAAAAATATTGAAGTAATATCGTTAATCGTCTCGCATTTTTAAAGTTGGACCGATAATTGTTGTTTTATCGTTGATAAATAACCATTGTTTAATCGTTTTTATAAATCAGAAGAAAACAATTGATTTAAATTGATACTTTTTTTTAAATAAATTGTTGAAGTTGCATTTTTGACTTATTTCGAAAAAAGCTAAAAAGCTTGATAACTCGAAAATGGTTCACTTTTGCATAATGCATATGGGGGTTAAAATTATCACAAATAGTCACCCCTATCACCTCCTAACGGGAATACGTCGAATTACCAATAACCCTGTATATAGATTTAGATTTGTCACCGGCACTCTGTGCAATTAAGGTATTCCATAATATGCCTAGGCAATGTATAGAATACCTGGACCCTCCAGGCAATGCATGAAATATTCTGAACAATATTGTCCTTTACATACGTTGCCTATTTAATGAAAAAAAAAATTATAAATAAAGTTAAATTAAATTCCTAGCGATTGCATAGCGTACCTGCTGGTCCACCGGCAATGTGTTAAATAAATAGATTTTGGCTTGTATTTATCCATTTTATCGATGGGTGACTGCTATTGGCAAAAGTTGATGGGTGTTACCGTGCTGAGCCATCAGTCCCGGTAGTTTTCAATGGTTAAAACAATCGTTAAGCCTTGTCGAAGAACTTCGAGTGGCTTCAGTACTAAAAGCAAATGTGTCCCCAACCTGTGCAGTTACTTGGTATCTTGGCTGCTCCGCAATCGTAGAGGGGGTTAGAGATCATTTACGCATGCCGAAGAAGCCACGGAGCAGATCTAGTCTAAGTAATTAGGCAAAACTTGAATTGAAATTGAGTGTTGCAGTTGCAAGGAGCAAACCGCGTTCCGGGAATTAGTTTTAAATTAGGAGCGGCGGCATCACCGGACGGGGGAAGTTTCGGAGCTAATTTCCGAGTCGCCAGGCCGCGCTGGGCGTTGACGACTTGCTTATCATCTCTGAGCTATCGGGGTAATTATAACTGTTCTAGTACTGAACAAGTTCATGGAAATATCGTGCGCCGTGCGAATAAGCCATTATCCGGCTTATCACACAGAGAGAGAGGCGAGTTCGACAGCCCATTGGCTATCGAACTCGCCTCTCACTCGAGCGGTCCGGGTTCAAACCCAAGCGACAACCCACCTTTTTAAGTTATGTGCGATTTATCAAATTAAATGTCATTTGCTGTAATGGTGAAGGACCGTGAGGAAACCTGCATGCCTGAAAGTTCTTCATAATGTTCTCGAAGGCATGTGAATTCTACCAATCCGCACTTGGCCAGCGTAGTGGACGACAGTATGTGAACAACCGAGTCGAACAACGTCAGGCGCGGTCAGTTTGTGGACGACTGCTGGTGACAACATTTCATAGTCTCTTGCGTGCTTCGGAGTAAATTGGTGTCAATCTATTGTATGAATTGTAACTGCTGGGGTTCAGGCCTCTCCTCGACGAGGCCACTCCGACCGGTCCCGTTCCTTCTGAATCCAGCGGTTTCCCGCTGCCTCCTTCAGGTCGAAAGTCACAAGTAAACCGAGTAAAGCCAGGACACCATGTGAAGGGCAGCCGTGTCGTACCCTCACGTGCCTACGCTTTGCATTCGCGTATAATTTATCAAAGCTTAACCCGAATCACCCTTTTAGGATTCGCGGATTAGTGGGATATAGGTAGGTGGAGGCGCTGATTACGGCGTGAATCTTTTTACGTTCACGCATATTGACGAAAATACCTAAATAATTCTCTAGTATAGAGTAATGATAAATCTATGCAAATAATAATGTTGTTGATTTATGCCTTTGATGCAAAATATAAGTAAAAATCATATTTTTATTTTTATTAATTTAGTTATCGTAGTAAATAAATTTATATTTTTTGCAAGCTCTTAATGAAACCCTTTATTTTGACATCCCACTCGATGTGATGAAAAAAATATTGAAGAAATATGGTGCCAAAAATCGGTCGTGTTAACTTTAATAATTTTGTTATACCCAGTTGAGAGGAATGCAACGATACATACATATAACTCATTTCGGGGTTATCCATGAAGCACTTTTAGAAGCACTTTTAGTCTTCCTTCGCTGGGAGTCTCTGTTATTTTTATAGCCTTACCGGTACTCTATGAAATAAACATACCACGAGGCATTAAAGGACTTGCAGAAGCGTTGCTACAAATAAAATGTTATTTATCTACACATGACAAGATAACATCACGACTTTATTTTCCCGAAGGGGTGGCACAGGAGTGTAAACCTTTGAGTATACTTTTAATCAGTTTGGTGAGCCTATCACCGTGCACCGGGCATAAATCCAGACTGAACTTCTATGAATTTCAAGTTAGGAAAACCATATAAAACTTTGTCCAATCCGGGAATCGAACCCAGGCTAGAGCCTCTGGCTTAACAGTCGCTCTTGCAACCACGTGACTAACGAGGCAGTCAGTAATATTTTTTTGTATTTTGTGTATTAAAGAAAAAAAGATCATAAAATACTATTTGAAACACAATTATGAAATTAGAATTAAACGCGCGCAGACTACGAAAATGAAACACACTTCTTTAAGAAGTGGTTAATCAATTTTATTACTGAATCGAAAACTTCCCTGTAGCAAATATCGCTAGTCGAATAAAATAAAATCAAGTACAAAAAAGTTAAATAATTCGCGTGCTTCTTCCACTTTGCTAGCAACATTAAACGCTTTTTTCCCGTAGAAAGTGTTTAAAATAGCAAGTTTAAAGTTAAACCCGACGCTACCGACGCTACCGGCCGATACCGCGCGGCTATATTTCTCGGAGGATTTGTGCCGACTCCAACTTTAAATCGTTTCTCTTTGGCTGCGCGGATGTTTTCGAAACATCTCCTGTATTCGAATACGATTGGCTTCGTGCGAGCATTGCTGCAGGGAATTATTGTGTTAAGCTACTCATTTATTGAATTAGTTGGGAAATGTTTCAATCGAGAATCCGTGGATCAAGAATTAAAAGAAAATACAAATGTAAAAGGGAAATAGTAATTCTGATTGTTGGTCGCCTTATTTAATTACCGGCCAAGTGCGAGTCGGACTCGCGCTCCAAGGGTTCCGTACCATTATCTATAAAAACGGCAAAAAAATCAAGAGTATGAGTAGTGTTTGAGGGTGTCGAAGCAGAGTGCACCGCTCATAACCGCTCTCGGGCGGGCCTTCAGGCGGCGCAGTGTGGCGACGCCTTTAGCTGGCCTAGTCAGGCGGCGCAGTGTGGCGACGCCTTTAGCTGGCCTAGTCAGGCGGCGCAGTGTGGCGGCGCCTTTAGCTGGCCGCGGCCACTGACTGTAGCCGGCCCTAATTTCAGCGCCAATATTTACCCGACCAGTGATTACCGCTCTCCGCTCATTATCGAGTCTCAGCATCGTTGTACCTCTACAATTCATTTAGAGCTACGGCCGGCAAAACTGTGTCACAGTTTGGCAGATTTCGTTTAATGGTAATGGATGAAATAAATTAAAAAAAATATTGGTTGTCTGTAATCTGATTACTGAGATTGAATTGGAAATTTACGAGATGAAAAATTCTATTATGATCAATTTGGAATCTAAAATATAATTTTAAATTATTTGCTAATTGCTAATTTCGTACTTATATTTGACTAGATTCAATCGAATCGGACTATCCGAACATGCATTTAATTTAAAACAAATTTACTCGCAAGCCTACGATAAAAAAAGCTATGCTGATTACGAGTAGGTATACATATAAGACCGTCAAACGGCAACCGGCGAAAACTGTCGAATGGTATTTTCGATAGCCTTATCATGATAACCAGTCTTCCACTACTGCGATATGATCTCGATGTCTATAATCGTCCTCTGTGTCTATCGATCTGTCATTTATTGAGCTGTCACCATTGTTCCATTTGTAACAAACAAGTATTTTCCGTGTCCCCGCTGAACACAAAGAACCCTCTCGGGACTTAGAACCATTCTAACAATGTTTTCCTGTTTACCATAAAAAGCAGTGCATGACTTTTGTAAGACAGCTTAAATTTATAAACGGGATAAATAAAATAATTTTCCGGCTAAACATCAACACAGGATATTTTTACTTCTCGCCGCGTGACCAAGTTATGGGCATTTTTGCGTCGCTAGGAGCATAAATCTGGGAGAACAAAGACTGCCACTCGAAATATATCATTTGTGGAGGAACGGCGGGGCCGGCGCGCGGGCATAGCGCTGACATAAACTTCATGGTGGAAATAAAACTGTACCCAACATGCTCTTCCGCCGCATCCTTGGTACAAATATAGGGAACAAATTAACTATTCAATGAAAACTATTCTTACTTTATCGAGTTGTATTCGTCAAATTCGTCAATAATGTAACCAGGCCATAGTAATGATAAATTACACTTTATGAACGCATTTTCAGTTAATTGAAGAGATTAGCTGTTGAAGCGATTATAAAGTGCAAATTGTTGTTGTAACATGAACTCTCTTAATAGGGTTTAGGCAGACTGGGCAACATAAGTGATGAAAGCCCATTACGCATCGAACTCACCTCTCGCTCGAGAGAGTGTGGGTTCGACACGATACGACGACTCTTATATGATATGTGTGATTAAAGAAATTTAATGTCACCTCCTGTAACGGTGCAGGAAACATTGTTAGGAAACCTGCTTGCCTGAGAGTTTAACATAATGTTCTCGAAGACAAGTGCCAATTCACACTTGGCAAGCGTGGTGAATTATGGCCTAACCCCTGCCAGTGGGACAAAGAAGTTGGTGAAGATTCATATTAAAGCCGAATGCTAGTCCCGTATTCCCGCAGTAAATCCGAAGTTAGTAGCTCGATCTTCTAATACCTAACTCGTGGAGTATTTAAAATGCAGTTAGCAATCGTTCAAATCAGACATTTTAAAAGACTCTATCCAGCTCAAACGCTCCTTCCGGGAGCTGCTGCGGAGCAATTTCCTCTCGCTCCTCGGAGACGTCTCGCAGACGGCGGTGGTATTCAGAGCTGTAATACGAGTTCCGTACAAGCAGATGAAAGTGAATTATTAAACTCGAAAGATCGAAGGTGTCCTGAATTTCCTTTGAAAGAAAACGTTTTCTAATGGAACATTTCGGGAAAAGGATGTTTATTTATCACTGAAACATTTTGAGCGTAATCAACAAAGTTATTTTTAAATTACAAAAATATCTGGACCATTTATTTGTCTTTATTTATACACTATAGATAAACTAATTGAGATAGTCGCTTTATCTACTTTCAACCCATTAAAGTCGGAAGATAATTTCGTAACTATAAACATTATTTCTCTATCGAGAAAGACATCAGTACAAACCTCTTATTATATATAATTATAATGGATTCCCAGCCCTAGGAAAAACGCCCCTGGCATAAGACTGGAGCCGAACCCTAGACTACTATTGTAGTAACTGGTGGGTGAATAGAAAATCTGAAGAAAATTGAAATCCAATCTGCTTAGTCCGGAACTTAATGCATAAAACCATCAGACTTCATGTGATATAAGTAATAAATGTTGCTATGAATATGGGAGTTTCGTAATCAATTTGAAACGGAAACTTCTTTGTTTTATAGGTCAATAAAAGTTTTATGTGGATAATGTTCGTATCAGCTGCGTCTACTTCAGTGTGGATGCAGCTTGTGACACTTCCGCGAGTCACCGGGAGGGAAATCAGGCCAATATTCGGATGTTTTCTAATTCGGACTAATGATGCTATTTGAATAGGAGGGGGGAGGGGGTGCCTCGGCACAGCCTGTGGTCGAGTAGTGTGTAGGTCTATATGTGTATAGAGTTATGTGAACTGTTAGTTTCGCTATAATTATTATTAAATTTTAAGTAAGTATTGGAGGATGAAACAGGACGATACCAAGTCCGCTCCCCCGGTACCACTTCGACGCCCCCAATCTCATCTCATGCAGATTATGTTATTGAAACAATAGTAGAAAATTAATAGATTAATGTGATCGGATAAAGTATGAAATACCCGAAAGTGACTTCACAATTGTATTACTTAAAAATAACATTACAAATTCATTTAATATCACTTTGAGGCCTCTCATTTTAATGACAATTCACGCGTAGGTATTATATCGCAAAAATCGACTAGTTTCGGCCAGCTGAACGTTGGTTAGTAAAGTGTTTTGTTTATTTGCCGGTAAGTAAAATTTTAAGGTAAGGTATGTAAGTTTTATCAAACATAACAAACATACCTACCTGTATTGCCCCCAGAAGTGTAACACACACACTTTCGACCAGTTACGTTCATTTAATATAGTGAGCCTATTATTATGAATGTTTTACTTAATTTAAAATAACACACTGCCTCACATGATTGTACTTCTAATTTTATTTAAAAAACATATTCCTGAATATATTTGTCTAAAAGTTTAAGAAAACTTCGGAGCTGTATAAAGTATAGAGCAGTTTCAACTTGTTCAATAGGTCGCTATCAGTTATCGGCTCCGCCTTAATTAAAACTCGTGCCCTCGCTTCCCCAGCCTTCGTAGGTACTCCAACAAGCTTTTCATCAAAGTTGCTCGCACCGAGATAGCGGTGTTCCGTTCTCATATAGTTACCATCTAGCCTGCTTATGAAGTTGCCAATACGGAGAAGGTTAATGCAAGGTTACGATAAGTTACGCACGCTTATCCAATTTAATTTTTCATTTATATTTAATTTATTTTCATCCATTTTTTTCCAGAAATTATAAAGAGTGTTGTACATTAATTTAGCTTAGTAAACAAAGGTAACGTAACGTTTTAGTCTAGTGGTCGCAAATCATTAAATAGTTTAATATTTTCGGTCAAACAATATTTTGGGTTTTTCTAATTTTTCCCGTTAGTAGATCGAAGTTTGGATTTGTGCCCAATTAATGAAAATAGGTATCATAATTGTATTGAAGCGCTCTGTGAGCGTGAGCATAACAATGCACACGTAATACGTTAATTTGTGTTAAAAATATTTTATTATTCATAATGTGTGAACATTGCGTAAATAATAAAAAATGGGAAAGTTTGGTTGCAAAAAGGTTTCTATCCAACGCTTTCTGTCTAGCGATTACAAAACCTTCTCAGGTAAGTGAAAGCATAGCTCATATAAAGCAACAGCAGAAGTTGCGCAAGTACTCGAAAAGGTTAAAATATCCACTTTTATTCTTTTATTTGCCCGCATCGACCAGCGCCGCTTGGAGTCCAAATTAAACACTAAACCGTTGAGTTCGCGCGAGATGTGCCGGCGTCGACTTGATCCGGTTAGCCGTCTGCGAATACGAGGCCCGTTTACCGGATCGATGACGCTACGAATGGCTGGCGACGCATTACATGCCTGGAAACGGCATTCACTGTAATTCTATGCTATTCAATTCATGTCATTAACATGGAATTTACTTAAACCTGGTTACTTATTACAAAGATTAATCTACTTTGCAACAATCCGCGAACAAAAATGTATGGTGGTGTATACCTTCATGCACGCAGCACCTCCCTCCCTCCCACGCAGGAAACATGCACACGCGATTAGTGCATACATACACGTGCTGGTATCCTCAGGGTAAGTAGACTCCACGATGGTTAATCGCAAAGTCACGAACCTATACCCATAAAGCTTTCCAAACTCAAACAAATATATAATTTACTACATTCATACAAAATGTTTGTATATGATGGCTCAGTGGTGCGGTGGGGAGTGACCCTGACCGCCGAGCTGCGGGACCCGGGATCGAATCCCGGTCGGGCAGATATTATTTTCTCACATAAATATTTGCACTCGAATTTTTTTTTAAAGATGTTTCTCCTAGTTTATGACTTTGACTTCAACCCAACATCGAGTAACAATAATGTTGTTACCATAGAGGAAGGACTACTATAAATAGTATTACTTTCACACGTAACCGTCGGTGAAAATCTATATGAAGTTCAGCTGTGTATGGCGAAGAACGATGATTGTGGCAAACACAAACAAGTCAAACACAATAGCTCTCTGACAGGAAACTATCACAAATCACAAAGATGATACGGTAAACGGTGTTCCAAATTCAATCTCAGTAAATAATAGCTACTCGTATCTCGAGCTGACAATCGCAAACACACTCTTACGGATTCTACACCCGCGCGCAGGTGAAATTGGACGACTGCCAAAAAAGGTGACAAGGCGACCTTGACGAAGTATTAACTTACGAGTACTTAAGAGAATCGCCATATTTGATATGGCTAGTCAGTAACCACCAAAATGCTCACGGGAGCTATGCATTAATTATCATTTTAACCTTTCGACTAAGTTTCAAGTTTTCATTAAATAATTAATAGCGCCGGTCAGACTTAAATGCCTTCCACGAGTTAACATCCACATGATATTATGTGGAAATAAATATATATAATATATTTACGATAATAACATATCTACCACGATTCTTGTCAATTGATACAGGCCGTAGCATATGTGGCTACGGGTTCGTGTAAATTAAACACCGGTATAGCCACTACTCAATTTAATGCGTAAGTATAATAATATATGTACGAGCTAATACACTCGCGAGTGGCGTCGAGCGGAGCGCGGGTCGTCGGGCGGCACGGGTCTAGTGTAGCAGGCGGCTAGCTCGACTGGCGCGGCGAGGCGCGGCGCGGCGCGCGGCGCGGGCGCAGGCCGCTGCTTCGATCGCCGGCTGGACCGGTTTCTGGGCGGCGTCGATAGCGCTGGCAAACGACGCTCTGCGCTCGGGTTTGCCCGTTGATTAAATATAATTTAAGTATGGTGAGGTAAGTGTACTACATTATTTTATTGATAAGTGTGAATGTTTTGTATGAGTGTGTATGAGTGAATGCGTGTGTATGTGAGTGTATGCTTGCGTGTATGTGTATGTGATGTTATTATAAATACATGTTATTAATATTGTGTATAATATATTATATATATAATTATTTATTTGTGTTCTTTATTTCAGGTGAAGGAGACGCCACAGCACTCCCCCTAGAGACCGTTCTAGGACGGGCGATAGTAGTCTGGGAATGTTACTTTTCTTCCAGAGCGTGTTCTCTTTACATCGCTTTCTTCTCTGCGGTAGGGGAGAACTATCTGTGTCTCTGTCTCTATCTTCGTTGGGCTCATGGGATCATTGGTAAGTATGAAAGCTGGCTTCAGTCTGTCTACTGAGACTGTCTCTTCTTTGCCTTTGATCAGTAGTTTGTATGCTTTGTCTCCTCTTCCCAGCACCTGGTATGGCCCGTTGTAGGCCGGCTTTAATGATCCTTTTATCTTGTCGTCTCTTACATATACGTGTGTTACTGAACGCAAGTCCTTAAAGATAAAAATGTTTCTCTTGCTGTGTCTGGATGCTGGTTGAGGTCGTAGGTTGTTCATCATCGAACGCAATCTCGCAGTGAAGTCCAGTATGTCCGACGTGGTGTAATCCGTGTTCGATGGTTGTAGGAACTCTCCAGGCAGTCTTAAGGTTTCTCCGTAGACTAGTTCAGCTGACGATGCTTGGAGATCGGGTTTGAATGCTGATCTCATGCCAAGCAGTACCAGAGGTAGGTTTTCGACCCAGTTTGGGCTTCCGTGGCATATTATCGCCGCCTTCAACTGTCGGTGCATTCTTTCAACCATACCGTTGCTTGCAGGGTGATATGCAGTCGTTCTGTGTCGTTGAAACCCTGCGAGTTCTGAGAGTTTAGCCATCAGTGCGGACTCAAACTGTTTCCCACGATCTGTCACGATTTCCTGTGGACATCCATATCGTGCGATCCAGTTGGCTACGAAGGCTTTAGCGACTGTCTCTGCTGTTATATCCGGTAAGGGTACCGCCTCGGGCCATCGAGTAAATCGGTCGACTGCTGTGAGACAGTATCGGTAACCTTCTGATACTGGGAGTGGGCCGATAAGATCGAGGTGTATGTGCTGGAATCTTCCGCGCGGCACTTTAAATGTACCCAATGGTGCTGAGTTATGCCGTGTTATTTTGGAGCGCTGACAGGCATGACATGATTTGGCCCAGTCTCGGCAATTCTTGTTCATGTTAGGCCACACGTATCGCTGTGACACTAATCGGGCTGAAGCGTTAACACCTGGGTGGCTGAGGCAATGTAGGCTTTCAAATACCTGCTTCCTTAGCTCAGCTGGTACGTAAGGTCGGGGGGAAAGCGTCGTGTTGTCGCAGTAAAGCTTCGTCCTTGTTCCAGGTATTGTAAGTTTGGTAATCTGCAGTGAGGTGTTGTTTTCCTCAAGCAGCTGTTTCAGCTCCGTATCTTTTTTCTGTGCCGTAGCCAGTGTATTAAGGTCGACGGGCTGAACCACCTCCTCTATTCTGGAGAGGGCATCAGCCACGACGTTATCTTTTCCAGATATATGCTGCAAGTCCGTCGTAAACTGTGCGATGAAGTCGAGATGACGGAATTGCCGTGGTGAGCACTTATCCTTCCGTTGTTGGAATGCGAAGCATATCGGCTTGTGGTCTGTATACACGGTGAAATGGCGTGCTTCCACAAGATAACGAAAATGCTTAATACATTCGTAAATGGCCAGTAACTCTCTGTCGTAGGGAGAGTAATTCTTCTGCGCCGTGTTGAGTTTCCGGCTGAAGAATGCCAGGGGTTGCCATTCGCCGTCTTTGTGCTGTTGGAGGACTCCGCCAATGGCGGTGTCTGATGCGTCCGTCACCAGGGCGAGCTTTGCCTCTGGATCAGGGTGTGCCAGCATAGTTGCGTCGAGAAGACTTTTTATGCATTTTTCAAAAGCTGTTATTGCGTCACCAGATAGTGTAATGGCTTGGGTGCCTTTTACTGCACCAACCAATAGTTGGTGTAGGGGGGCCTGAATTTTAGCTGCATTTTTAATGAAGCGCCGGTAAAAATTGATCATGCCCAGGAACCTTCTCAATTCTTTCACGGTTTTAGGAACGGGGAAGTTTTTTATCGCTTCTATTTTATCATCGTGAGGCATGATTCCGGCCGGGGACACTATGCATCCAAGGAAGGTCACCTCTTGTTCTCCGAAAACGCATTTAGCCGTGTTGATGACCATTCCATACGCTTGCAGCCTAGTGAACAGCTGGCGGAGGTGGTCTTCATGGGTATGTTCGTCCGGGCTGAAGATTAGCATGTCGTCCAGGTACGTATAACAGAAGTCCAGGTCCCTGGTCATCTCATCGACGAACCTCTGGAACGTCTGCCCTGCGTTGCGCAAGCCGAAGCTCATGAAGGGGAATTCAAACAGGCCCAGTGGGCTTGTGATCGCCGTCTTCGGGATATCGCTGGGGTTGACCGGTATCTGGTGGTATGCTTTTACAAGGTCGATTTTTGAAAATATTTTCGAACCAGACAAGTTTTGCGTGAAGTCCTGGATGTGGCGGATCGGGTAACGGTCTGGGATCGTTCGCGCGTTCAGCATCCGGTAGTCACCGCATGGCCTCCACCCGTTGTCTTTCTTCGGTGCAAGATGAAGTGGGGAGGACCATGGGCTCTCGGAGGGCCTTGCGGTACCGTTTTCAAGCATTTGCTTGAACTCCTGCTTGGCTATCTTAAGCTTATCCGGTGCCAATCTCCTTGGTGTGCAGTGGACCGGTGGTCCCGGAGTGGTCCTGATGTAGTGGACAGTATTGTGTCTGATGACACGTTGTGTGCCCGCCGGTCGCGTTATATCTGGGAATTCGCGGAGTAGTTGCAGATATTTAGATTCACCCGCTGTTGTCTTCACCGATGATATTGTAGCCGTAGATGGGACAGGTGCTGCGCTGGACGAAAGACTCGTTCGGTTATCGATAAGGCGTCGATTTCGACAGTCGACTATCAGACCGTAGTGTGATAAAAAGTCGACGCCGATGATTGCCTTGTTGACGTCGGCCACGGTGAAACGCCATGTGTATGCGCGACGGAGGCCTAGATCCATCTCCAGCATGGTAGATCCGTACGTGGCGATAGGAGTGCCGTTGGCTGCGTATAGTTCGTAAGAGCTGCGTGGTCTCCGATGTTTAAGAGCCGTACGGGGGTAAACGCAAAGGTCGCTGCCTGTGTCGACGAGAAACTGTACTTTCGTTTTTTTGTCAGTAACGAAAAGGCGACCTGAACTAGGGCGATCCTCTGTCGCCATTAACGACCGCCCCGTGCGTTTTCCGATTTGAAGTCGCATGGTTTCGTGCACTTCGTCGCTTCGTCACCGAATTTACTATGGTAATAACAGATTGGGAACCTACGGTATGAAGATTGAGATCTGGTGCGGCTCCCGTGGCGGCTCCTGCTGCGCTGGGTCCTGTAGTCCCTGTTGCGAGGCCTGCCTGTATTCCTTGTAGACATTGCGTCGATACGGCGGGATAATTCTGCTACCTGCTGGGAAAGCTTCTCGATTTGGGAGCTGGTTCCGGCGTCCGCGGCTGCGACGATGGGTGCAGAGGGTACCAGGTCATGTACCTTGTCCGCGAGTTCAGCTAGGGCCTGAAGTGTAGACTGGGGTTGTGACGCGATGACCGTCTGCAGGCTTGTAGGTAGGCGGCTTGTCCATACTGTCCTAATAAAGTCGTCTGGTATGCTGGGACCCGCTAGATGCTGAAGGTGGCGAAGAAATTGCGATGGTCGGCGTTCTCCGAGCTCCTCGTGCATCAACAGTTGCGTCAGTTCCTTCTCGCGTGACGCCGACAGACGTTTTATTAATTCTGTTTTTAATAGTTCGTACTTACCCTTTGCGGGTGGATTGACTAAAATATCTTTGACCTCGGCCGCGTATCTGTGCTCGAGCTGTGCACTCACGTAATAGTACTTCGTGTCCTCGTCCCTTATCCCGGAAAGCGCGAAGCTCCCCTCAATTTGAGCGAACCATACTGCCGGTTCTTCTGGCCAAAACGGAGGTAAACGTACACTGACGCGGTTTATGTCGGTCGCGCTCGACGTTCCGGTGTCGTCCTTGTTATCGTTTTTGTTTTCGTTACTCATTGTCACTTTGTTCCGGTCGGGAAGTCACCAAATGTGGCTACGGGTTCGTGTAAATTAAACACCGGTATAGCCACTACTCAATTTAATGCGTAAGTATAATAATATATGTACGAGCTAATACAATCGCGAGTGGCGTCGAGCGGAGCGCGGGTCGTCGGGCGGCACGGGTCTAGTGTAGCAGGCGGCTAGCTCGACTGGCGCGGCGAGGCGCGGCGCGGCGCGCGGCGCGGGCGCAGGCCGCTGCTTCGATCACCGGCTGGACCGGTTTCTGGGCGGCGTCGATAGCGCTGGCAAACGACGCTCTGCGCTCGGGTTTGCCCGTTGATTAAATATAATTTAAGTATGGTGAGGTAAGTGTACTACATTATTTTATTGGTAAGTGTGAATGTTTTGTATGAGTGTGTATGAGTGAATGCGTGTGTATGTGAGTGTATGCTTGCGTGTATGTGTATGTGATGTTATTATAAATACATGTTATTAATATTGTGTATAATATATTACATATATAATTATTTATTTGTGTTCTTTATTTCAGGTGAAGGAGACGCCACACATACATAGCCCAATGGCTCGCGTCGATTCAATGTGATCGAAAGAGTTAAGCAACGACGGGCGCGGTCGGTTTGTGGATTGGTGACCGCTAGTGGCAAAATTTCATAGACGCTACCGTGCTTCGGAAGGCACGTAAAGCCGTCGGTCCCGGTTGTTTTCAATGCTGGAAACAGTCGTAAAGCCTTGTCGAAGACCTTCGGGTGGCTTAAGAACATTCGACACTGGGTTGCCCACTAAGCCCTCCACCAATCCGCATTGGAGCAGCGTGGTGGAGTATGCTCTAGACCTCCCGCAGCAGTGTCTGTGGGGGAGACCCGTGCCCAGCAGTGGGACGTCTATAGGTCGCAGCGAATACCGGCCGAGGTAGGAAAGCGTTAACATAAAACTAACTCACCGGTAATATTCGGTAACCGCAAAATATAACTCAGCAGATTACGGCCCGGAGATATTCGGTGGCGCGACAGACGTTTGGAATACCTCAGCAGTCAACTTTATTGATGCGCGCAATAAATTCCCGATGCGGAGCGATAAAAGCGATAAAAGCGATAAAAGTGATAAAACTTTGCATCGCACGCCTCGCGTAGCTCGCGGCTTTCGGTTATCGAGGCGCTGCTACGGAAGCAATGTATTCGTAGCGGCGCGTAGAACACGGCGCTACGTCGCTCGGAGTCGCGTAGCTTCAGGTCGCAGAATAGTACCCATCATGTTTTCAAAAACCAGTGTAGTGTATCCCGCAGTTGAAAGTTCCTCTTCAGTTTTATTATATTGATTATTATACCTTATCAACAGCCTAAAATATAAGTTTTATGCTTCTAGTTCTGAAAATGACAAGACTTTCATACAACATTTCATCCCCCTTTTCAACCCTTTACAACACTTTTTTCCAATTAAAAATTAGCCTATGTCCTTTGTCAGGTCTACTATCTGTATATCAAATTTCATTTAAATCGGTTCAGTAGTTTTGGCGTGAAAGTGAAACAGACAGACAGAGTTACTTTCGCATTTATAATATTAGTAAGGATAAGGATTATGTACTATACATTTCTATTGTATTTAATTTCTTTCCCCAAAAATAAGTAATTTTATCTATTTTTGTCCTTTCTACACAAATCGGTTCCCTTGGTCGAGAAATCAGCTCGGTATTCCAGTTAGCTGCGATTGAAAACTGGTCATTTATGAACATAATCCGTCCCAGCTTGCGGCCGCCCCGCGCTTCGCCCGCCGATGCATGCAGACATCTGATCATCGCTACGATTTACAATTTAAGCAAGCGTAAATACGGTTGGGTTTTGTGTACAGAGCAAAGTACAAATACTATCCGTATTTGTTATTCAATTTACATCGGAGCTTTGGTACTCCGTTCTCTGTGTTTCAATATCATTGAAACGCTCGACGTATCTCGACAGGATATATTAGTCAGCGTACACGTAACTCTTTCACTCGGTCGGTTTTCTAGAAAAACCTAATAGCTCGGGAACGGCGTCCGTCGGGCAGAAGTAACAGTAAATATGTCAAGCCAGCGCACCAACTTTTAGAGAATTCTCCTTCGGAAGAACCAATAAAAGTGTGTTTTGAAATGGATATAAATTACAAACCAACGCTTGCAAGTGTTGTTATTGTCATAGGCAAGGAAGCGTGAAGTCGTCTTTTGGATTGTGTAATTCAAACAATATATGATTATCGATTTACTAAGATGTAGATCGGTTCTCATACTACGGAATACTGCAGGTGACATAATTAAGAAAAGTTAATTTTATGCTTGCCACCGGATTTGTTCCCGCACCCTACAAATCGATCAGGGATTTTAAATGCAAATTATCTTCATCAAGTTGCCGCACGGAGGCATTCAAATAATTGAATCAATTTTGGTCCTCTGTCAACTGACACAACAGAAGCATGGCGTCCGTCCCCTTAGACGGCGGCGATCCATCAGCGCCATGGTATCTGCAGGGGAAATTGGATTTGAAGCGCGGGCTACTTAATGCTCGAGAGGGGATAATCCCTCGAATGGCTGCGGGAGCAATTTGTAAAACGGTAGTAACGCTTGGAATTTCGTAATTTGTATTCACATAAATAGATGAAACAGTTAGCTCTCGCAATTACGAGACTTGTTTTAAGAACAGGTACTTAAGTATAGAGGGGTAGTAGCCATAGTCACCGAGAGGATGATTGAGGGAGGCCTATGTCCAGCAGTGGATCAAACCAGGCTGATGGATGGATTGATGGATGAGTTAATTATAATGGACTAGTGGACACCCGCAGCTTCGCTTGTGTGGATTAGATTTGACGAAAGTTTTGTTTATAGTTCCTGTCCTTCTCAAAGAAATATCCGGAAAAACTCTACCCTGAAGTTTAAATAGAGCAAGTATTAGGTAACCGAACATTTTTTTATTCAATTACTGCACTGTCATAAAAGTTCTGCAGTTATATAAAGAACAAGGTTAACCTTCATAATTTTCTTGATGATGAATTAACTTTCGTTCGTAAGGATTTATATGGCATGCACAATAAAACGGCTCGTAAATCACTGTTTGAATTTGCATACATAATTTTTCTTCAATAAATACCATATTGTGATTTATGTAGGTATATGTTATCGCGGACTTTAATTTAGATTGAGTAAAGAGCTATAATTTTATAGATTACTAGTGGACGCCCGCAGCTTCGCTCGCGTTACACATTCACTAACTTCAAAAACGCCCAAGCTTCATACTAACTTTGCACCCCCGTTTTACCCCCTTAGGGATAAATTTTCAAATTTTTCTCGCCGTAAAAACCATCCTTGAACTTCAACGAACATTTAAAAAAAAGAATTGGCCAAATTGGTCCAGGCGTTGTTGAGTTATGCGCTTACCAACACATTTTGCGATTCATTTTTATAATATAGATTGTAATAACCACGGACTGTTTATGATGAAGCAGCATACGGCGCACGCGGGGTGTAGGAAATTTCTACCGACCCTACCGAGCTGAGAAGTTAAGGCAAATTTTAATCTTAATATATATATTTCTTGTGTACGTGTGTATGACAGTGAGCTCCTCCTAAATAGCTGGATAGATATTGATGAAATTTTTTGTGTGTGATCGTTTAGATTCACAATTTGGTCCACTGGAAAATGTTTTTTAAACACTATTTTAGTATTTTTATTTTTAACCGTCGTTTATTGACGTGAAGCGTCAAGTCACTTTGACATTTAATATGGCAGAACAACGTTTGCGGAGTCAGCTAGTATACTATATATTTTATAATACATTTAATTTTAAATATAGGTAGCCTATACTATTTCTCATGAATGTAACTATCTAGTACAAAAAAAATTTTCAAATCGGACTGGTACTTCCATCTTACATCGTACTTCTCACTCGCTTTATAATATTGGTATAGATAATGAAATTAATTTACATTTCCAATTTCCAATTTGTGATGTGCTGCAAACATTACTCGCGTGTAGCCGCAACAGGTACAGCAAGTCACCTTCCAGTCAAGAGGCAGCTTCAGTTTCTAGGTATTCGGAATTCAATTTGCTAGCATGACAGTTCAAGTATCTCGCCGTACATGGTCAACTGGGGAGAGATTTTCATCGGATAGTCGGTGTCCTGGCGGAGAACACCGCAAGAGAAGGTTTTACATTATCTAGCACATTCTATCGCATGTTCTTACGAGAACCTTCGTAGTAATATGTGTTTTGATGACCCTAATTACAGAATACTTATTTTTTGTATTTTTAAGTAGATACGGTTTCACTGGAAGATGATTTAGTTTGACTTACAAAATCACATGTTTTCTTTTCTATTTTATTATAAAATTGAAAAAAATATTATCAATGTGGTTTAGATTTAGCTCTATTCTCTAATAGTGGACGCAGCTTCCTTTTGTTTAACACGCTTTTATTGAATCTAAGGTAACTAATTTAACAAGGATCGTAACTCAAGGATCGTAGCACTACTGCAAATGTGTTGGTGCATTTCTATGTTACTAGAATAGCAAAGGAGCATGCGAACCAATCCTCTGCCACCCATGACATCAGTGGCTTTAAAATCAGGATTTAAAAATGAAGTGTAACATCTACCAGAACAGATAATTAGATCTAAGTTAATTCTTTGGCCGTGGGTGGTAGACCCTACGTAAAAGTTATACAGGTTCCATGTAAAGTTGGCCCGGGGTTACCAGCAACCGCCACGGTGCATAGAACCATTTCTACCTTGTAATAATTGTTTTTAAAGTAATTGTGTCCCAGCTAGGGAGAAAAAATACCTCCAATATTTAATTCTCGCCCCGTTCGCCACTCCAGCGACCCTCGCCCACAAATTAGGGTGACGTATAATATATTTCTGTGCCGTTCTTTCACCGGCTTCATTAAAAATAGCACGGCTGTTGTACAAGGCGGGGAATTTAAAAGTTTTTAACAGGTCGCTAAGCGAAAAAGGTTTCGTTTGCGGTTATTTATAATTCTGTTGTTGTTGTTGTTGTGGACGCCGCGAAAGGATTTTGCTTTTTGTCTTCAGAGTAACAAATTATTTTTCATACTTTTTATGGCTGCCAACACTTTCTTAACAATACGCTTTTAAAGCTACACCTGTTTTTAATTTCGTTTTTCGTTTACTAATTAAGACTTAATATTCTGGTAATTTAAGAAATTAAATGTTACTTACTGTAACGGTTAAGGACATATCATGAGGAAACCTAAATGCCTGATAGTCCTCCATAATGTTCTCGAAGGCATGTGAATTCTGCCAATCCACACTTGGCCAGCGTGTTGGACTAAGGCTTAATCCTTCCCATTCTGAAAGGAGACCCGTGCCCAACAGTGGGACAAAATAAGGGTTGTGAAATGATTCTGGGTAATGTAGTATGTGGGTTTTAACGTCCATAGAGGCTCGCCTCGATTCAATGTGATCGACAGTTACTCGTAAGTAACGTCGGGTGCGGTCGGTATGTGGATGGGTGACCGCTAGTGACAAAAATTCATGGGCACTACTGTGCTTCGAAGGGCACGTTAAACCGTCGGTCCCAGTTGTTTTCAGTGGTAAAAACAGTCATCAAACCTTGTCGAAGTCCTTCAGGTGGCATGAGAACATTCGACACTGGGTTGGTAACTCACCCCCGCCAATCCGCATTGGAGCAGCGTTGTGGAGTGTGCTCTAGACCTCTTGCAAAATTGTCTATGGGGGAGACCCGTGCCCAGCGGTGGAACGTCTATGGGTTGCAGCTATAATAATCTAGTTATGTTTACGTTTAAGCAAAATTATTTAAATTTTAGGTAAGACCCGGAGAATTACCGTTAAAGTACCCAGGCTGTCCTCAGCTTTACTCAAAGGCGCTTTTGGCGACAGCAAATAGGATTTCTCCAGAACGGCAGCTCGGTAATTACTGAGAGTGAAAGAACGTTAAATATTAAGTCAATAAATAGTACCCGAGGCGCAAGACAACGATATCGTTTTCTAATAAATATTAAAAATACATAAATAAGCTGGCAAATTTAGCAATTTGAATTATCTCGAAACTGTACAGAGTTCAATCAAATGTGAAAATGGGGCAGGCTTCAGGAACAATTTAAAAATCAATTTTGCTTTTAGTTCAAAGTCATAATTTCTTTAGGTGCTGTAAGTGTGTGCAAACCGTTAATTTTGAATGTTTTTTCATTGGAATCGTTTGTCGCCTTGGTCAATTACAAACAAGCAGACGGGACACCTGATAGTGGTAGCAGTCGCCTATGGATACGGACACTGTGGTACAGCCACAGGGATCGCCAATACATTATCAATCCCAAGGTGGGCTTTTTTGCGCCTTTTTAGTAGAAGCCCATCATATTTATTTAGTCACGAGCGACTATTCCCTTCAAAGCACTCCTAACGCCATTACCGAGAACAGCATATCATAGCGGACGGGAAATGCCTCTAATTCCTTCCAAAAAAATAAAAACCAGATGTACAGCCGCCGCTCCATCCCCATAATGGACGAATAAAGTAAGGAGAGAAGAATGGGGGCAATAATGACAGTGATAACCATTATTCCGCGCGATCCCGCCGACCTGCGGATTACTGATGTTTTTGCACAAACTCACTATTATATCGCAACACTGAAAAGGGGACATTAAGGCAAATAAGTTGAAAACCTCATTTGTACATGGCAGCAGTAAAAGTATTGTTAAATAATATTCTGGTTCCATTTACACAATGGACGATGCAAGAAAACATGCATACTAAAGGCAGCTGCCGGACATCTTATCTGTTGGTAATTCATACGATCAAAGGCGGAGACGGCTGACGAGGCCTTTCTTAGCGAGGAACAGCGTTTGCGATTAGAATATGTCGTTGAGATAGTTAGGAACAATAACTAGCGATTTAAATTAAATATTCTTAGTTGAAGGCTTGCAAACGAGCGGCTCACTGCAGGGTGCGAGTCTCATCTCGCCAGATCTATAGCGTACTCTGCCTTGCGTACAGGTTACCTTAGGGTTTACAAGCGTATTTACGCCATCTGAGGAACCATCTTCCAATACATGGCTGACTAACCGACGTAGGTATTCGCAAATCAAAAGCTTTCATTTTCATTGCTTTTGCACTTTTATCTTTACCAAGGCAACATAATTCTCAGCAACAAAATTTAAAATCCTGTATCTAAAAAGTGAATTTCGCTCTATCCGTAGCAGGTCAAATATAAAATTGGACGCGGCGCGCGGCGGTGAAACTGAATCTTTTGTAGCTTCGGAATTGTAATAGCTGTAGAGGACAAAAAGTGGAAATATCTTAACCGCTTGACCGCCCGCTTCGTTATAAAAAGGCTTTATAATTAAGCAAAAATAACGTGATAAGCGGTGACAGCCCAGCGGCTATCGAACTCGCCTCTCACTCGAGCGGTCCGGGTTCAAACCCCAGTGGCACGCACCAATGACTTTTCTAAGTTATGTGCGTTTTAAGAAATTAAATGTCACTTGCTATAACGGTGAAGGACACATCGTGAGGAAACCTGCATGCCTGAGAGTTCATCATAACGTTCTCGAAGGTATGTGAAGTCTGCCAATCCGCACTTGGCCAGCGTGGTGGACTAAGGCCTAATCCCTCCCATTCTGAGAGGAGACCCGTGCCTAACAGTGGGACGTCTATGGGTCGCAGCGAACGTGATAACTGACTTGAAATTAACTGATTTAATTGTCTCGCTTAAAGTGTTGTAAGCACGGCCGTGTTTTTATTGCTTACTTATTTGATTGATTACATAGAAGCCCCACTGTTGGGCACGGGGTTCCTCCCAACCCGGTGTCGAATGTTCTCAAGCCACCCGAAGGTCTTCGACAAGGCTTAACGATTGTTTCCACCAGTGAAAACAACTGGGACCGACGGCTTTACGTGCCCTCCGAAGCACGGTAGCGTCCATGAAATTTTTGCAACTAGCGGTCACCCATCCACAAACCGACCGCACCCGTCGTTGCTTAACTCCTTCGATCACATTGAATTTACGCGAGCCATTAGGTTATGGATGCTACACTTACATGCTACTTATTTACATTAATCACAACTAAAACACCATTTCATATGGATATTCCTTTCTTCATTTTCAATCGCGAAATTGCTTCCTTCGGTCTCACCTAACTCCCTTGTAATAAAGGACAATTGGACGATGATTTAATAGCCTCGGTTCACGCAATATGCAGCTAATATGCATATCTCAGCGACGTATGAAGTAAGACAATTTGCATACCAGCGTACAGTCGAATTGATTTATATGGAGGAGTAAATTTGAACTCATGCGTGATTCATGGCAGCAAGCACTTGATCTTACTAATATAAACAAGAGCGAGGCGGATCTGATCGTAGCGGAGAGACTGCGACAATACCGCGTAGCTCTGATTTTGTCTATATTTCTTTCCCTGCTATTTCAGTTTACAGATAAATCGATTTGTTGCTGGTATCATCTTCTTTAAAACATACTTCAACTACTCATGCCACGTGAACTGCTTTATTAAAAATTTTTATTTATATTAAAAGTTTTTTTTTTAAAGTTCGTTTATTTAGGGAAATTCGTCAGCTATCTATCAGTGATAGATTAATAAAGGAATCTATCAGTCGATCTATCAGTCTATCTGTAGAAACCAACTGTTCAAATTATAATAAACACATAAACACTTTGCAGTGAAGGTTACGATATAAAATTATGGCCTCGACAAAAATGCTGCGAGAGATTTTTTGTGAAAAAATTTACATGGAAGTCACGTTTGTCGTAACGTTCCAAATACCTGCATGAGGAGCGGTGTTGTTCAGTGACGGCGGGACAAAAAGGGACACACGGGACAGAGCGGGACAGAACAGACAGGGGACAACAGCATTCAATTAAAATGATGCCGCGCTTGAGTATCGAGATAACGCTGCATTGTTACCTTGCTGCTGTTTCTGTTCGGCTCGTGTTATGCCACCGAAGCCTGTGCTCCGGGTGAAGGCATTGAAACTAGCACTCGTTACGAAATAATGGTCGGATCCTTTAATATCACAACAAATTTAAGACACGAAATGTGGTTCCATTATTTCGAGTCGAGGCAATCGTCGTGAGTTCTTAACTCGCTCAGTTTACAGTTTGATATCGATTCTCACGTTTAGCGATGAAACAAAATTGTTTTTAATAAAAATTTACCCATGCTACTTAGCAATGGGGTCACTGGCCTACCCGTTGTCCAAAGACATGGCTTACTGGATGATTATCCAGTGCTGAAAAGTATGCACAGATACAAATAAAAGTACGGAATTGAGAACCACCTCCTTTTCCGTGAGTTAGTAGTAATCGAATTTGTTTCTCATTTTCGTTCGGTTCTTACTCTTTTCATCGCTTTATTATGAGTTACGGTTTTTGAAGTAGGTACTTCCGAACCCTTTTTACTTTCAGCAATCTAGAATCCTTTCAATGAACAATAGACATCGCAAATATTTTCGCAGGCATCACACAGTATCCAATGGTTCTAAATCTCCCGATTATTAGATCGAAATTTCGCGGTAACCACTGATGAAGTGTTCTCGAGGCTTTCCGAACAAAACTATGATAAGAGGGTAGAGGGCGATGCTTCGAATGAGCCATGAAAGGGCGCAAGGGGAATGAAAAGGCTGAAAAAGGTTGTGATCTAAATTGGCGAGGATTGAATGCCGGGCGGCTCGTTACCGCTTCGGACGTGGGCCGCATGCCGGCCTGGGGGCGGCGCGGGCACGTTGGGGGTGTCGCTGCAGAAGAGGCTTGTATGAAGAAATTACGTCTCTAATAATGGTCATTATGGGTAAGCGTCTTTATTCAATTGCATAGTATTGGTCGGCTGATCTAGCAGCTCAGCAATCGTGCTTGGGACCACCAAGCACGACTGTTGAACTGTCCTGGCTTCGATTCCCTGACCGGGCAAAGTATTAGTGGGTTTTTCTAACATGGAAATCTGAGTAGTAGCACGAGGACCAGATTTGTATCCGATTTATGGCAACCGGCTCAGCCTATTATATGGTTCGTCTAATATAAGGCTTACTGGGACAAATGGGTCCTCTTCGGAGAAGCGTGATGTGAATCCTGACGTGATATTAGTCAGCAGTAATTACCGCAGTATAAAAAAAATCTTGTTTTTATCGCCCGCCAGTAGCCGAATCATTACGTCCATGTTTTCTTTAAAAAATATATTATGACCCTTTTTCCGAGCGATTACGGGCGCTGAAAGGAGCCCTGAAACTTGTCGCGACCGTGATTCGGAGCTTTGAGGCCCTGGGCCGTCGGTCTTGCGGAAAGTTTTTTTCGGATGTTTTTAACGCAAAACGGTCAATATTAGGAAACCTCCGGAAAGGACATTATGACGACATCGTTTTAAGCTTACGCGTAATCAATTTCATTTAAAAACTGAAGAAGGTTGAGGAAAAGAATACTGTGACACAAGGGATATTTTGGAAAATTGGAGAATTCCCAGGTAGTAGGTACACAACAACAACAAGTCAAAGTCAAAGTCGAAGTGAAATAATTTATTTCGCTATGGGGTGATTGGGCACGCTTTACAAAAGTCTAGGTAACTAACTACTAAAAGAACAGGAGATGTAGGAATGCTATTCTATATTGGCTAAAATAAAGTTGCTATTAATTTATTTACTTATAAACGCTCTCATCGACTTCATGAATAACAATTGACAATAATCTTAGCTTATGATAGGACATAGGACATCAGAGACGGCAGAGGAAAATCCGGTACACTTTAAAAATTCAAATTAATTTATACAGAAAAATGACATGATCAGGACAGACACGAGACAGCCAATCGTGTATACCAAGAATCACCCCACACACCTGCTTACAATATTTACTACAATTAATACATGGAAGGGCGTAGTGATCGCTTGTTAGAGGTTAATTCAGTCACATGCCTTCTTATCATCCAAATACTTCTGAATATCATAATACGCTTTCCGACGCAATGTTAGTATGATGGTTTTTTAAACCTGTGTAAAGGCAGAGACTAAAAATGTCGCCTTATCACACAGAAATGAATGTACGATGAACAAAAAATATTACACACTCAATCGCATACCACTTAAGCAACAGAGTAAGCCACAGGTATTATAGCGTGCAAACAATATCAGTCTTGTAGAACAAATTCATAATAAGTTATACGTTAAAAATCCCTAAGATCAAGTCTGTGCTAAAACTAATAATACGGCAGATTTACATAGTCCTCGTAGCTCAATAACAGCGAGTAATTAGGCACAATTGAAATGAGTCGGCACAAAATCTTTCAACTCCGCTTAACAAAGTTGCCGCGAATAAATCACGCGAAGGAATAAAGCCAGGTAACGATGAGTTGGTGGGACTCGCGTACATTATACTTTAGAAATTCACATGATGTTTCCTTATAATTCTGGCCATTAATCAGCCTCGGTGGTCGTGGAAGGTTCCATCGCGCTGATAAACTGGCAGATTTACGGCACCCGCTCCCGCGCCCGACAACACCGGCACATCCGCAGAGAGGGCGGGGCCCCAGTCGCAGCGTTTACTGGAGCGTTTGCTGGAGCGATTGGGTACGTTACATTCACTTCATCCACCCATTTGTCTGGCTCTAGAGGTTCACTGTGTGCGCTGAATGTAAAGGTTTCGTCGTCAGCGCGCTTAGTTAGTGTGACTACTAAATTATTTTAACTAAGCTAAAAATTTTTCCTTATCAGTAACTCAGAACGACGTGGCCTTGAGTCTGTGAATGAATCTTACCGTCAATAATCACGTCTTTGATGACAGTCAATTCCAGCCACTGGGAATTTTACCATCATAACAAATCCACCTTTAGCCAATTTCTGGGCGCGGATCATCGCTCAGAAAAATGGCGATTTAGTCAAAAACGTTGTCTAAGTGCGGGTACTTACTTTATATACTTTCTTAGTTCATTTTGATGAAATTCGTGCATACTGTTACGTTTTTCAAGAATCTCATCACGTTTAGATTTTTTTAATAAAAACATCGCATAACTAAGAAAACACCAGAGATTCGATTGGAGTATCACGAGTAACGCTACGTTCCCCGCTGTGAGTGGGGCCGCGCGCTCCCCGCAGTAAACAGCGCTGGTCGGGCGCGGGCCAACTCGACCAAATTGAATTATAACTGACGAGAGATAAATAATAGCCCGCCTTATAAGATAAAAGCTTGTACATCTTCATCTTCGCTGCTAATGGATTCGAATCGCGACTGGCTGGCGGGTACGCGCGTGGCGGTGTGGAGCTGTTAAAAGGATTTGTAAGCAAGAGTTAACGTTTCTTGCTAGTATCCTCAGGTTGTAGTGTCCCTGTAGTTCGGATGCAGACATACGAGTCATTACAATATAAGAGTCATAACCCAAAACGATAGAATTTCCAAATGTAAAAAATTAACAAGTACCTTCTCTGTCAATAACTGCAAATTCAACAACAATTCTGTCAACTATTAGAGTTAGCGGCCAACCCAGTGTCGAATGTTTGAACCATCAAGGTCTTCGACAAGGTTTAACGATTATGTTTACAATTGAAAAACAACCGAGGCCGACGGCCTTACGTACCCTCTAAGGCACGGTAGCACCCATAAACATTTTTTACTAGCGGTCATTGCTTAACTCGGTCGATCACATAGGATTGAAGCAAGCCAGTGGGTTAAGAATGCTTCATGGAAGTAACCTATACCAATAGCTTATCTGGGCTATACCCATAACTGGAGTGGCGATTTGACTCTACAATGTTTAATCACAAACATAAAATAGCTGAAATTCCATAAAAGTACCAAACTAAAACTCAACTGACTGCTGTTGAGTGAGCTGAAGGAATGTGACCCGAAAGCGGTGGAATCCGGCCGCAGCGGCCAAGCGAAAAGTTTAGTGCGGAGGGGAGGGTATACTCGTATTTCACTTCCTTTGTGACGACCAATGCTGGCTATTTAGCGACAGGATTGTGCAACTGACTGAGCTGCGTATGATCTTTTATGTGTCGGATTTTCACCCACTAAAACCTCCGTCATATTGCGGAGCTCGAAAATGTCCCTAGAATCTTTGTTAGAACGTATAACACGTCAAATCATCAACTACTGTAGAAGTTTTCCTGTCGATGGGGATTAATTTAAATTCTAGATTATTTTATTATATTACAACGAGTACCTACTTAAACATTTACTGTCGAACTAGAAATCCCTGCTGTAGTATAGAAAACAAATATTAATATTTAACTAAGTAGTGATTAAAGTTCAGACTCAGCTCATTAGAGGGTAATTTATAAATGCAACACGATTATGTTAAAGGATGAGTGATTTTAGTACGAAGGTAGATACCATACCAGCTAAACAGTCAAAATGATGGAACCAAGGGTTTATTGACAAACAGGTCGAAGAGAGTTTTAAGTCCGAAAAGGCTGGGACGGCCTTCTAATGAGAGCAACCGGAACCTAACGGTTGTAATCATTAGATAAGCGTATTTAATCCTTATCGAAACCCTTCCGCCGGCTTGGCAGCCCCCGATAAATTATTTATTGGATTGGCAATCGCCCTTTCCTTTACCAATTTTCTGTAAACCATTTTCTTCAGATGTAGATTGAAGAGCCTAATGAGATGTTTTATCAAAAATATAGTAGCAAAAAATAAGCAGATACGAGTAGGAAAATTTCTAGGGACACAATACCCTGTTCTTCTTTTTGATATTCTGCCTAACTTGCCTGTTTACCTGTGCGATACGATAGAGTCACCCTTTGATCAGACATCTTTTGATCATAGGGTAAAATAAAACCCTAAGACGGTTCGACTATGAACTGATGTTAAAACCATCAGAATACGTTCGAACCGCTATCGAAACAACGTTCATTGAACTGGTCAGCCAGTCAGCCACGCTTGTTAGATCTCCTCCACATTATGCTAATGACATTCGTCGCTGCCTCGAACAACCCTAGTAACGCTGTCAGTATTCCACAAATCCTTATTATACAAATTGTAATAACATGCCCAGATTCTCACAGAGGCCGCTGGCTGGCTGCCAAGCGGGATGTCGGTGTCCGAGCCACGCGGGATCGCCTATTGATGCTTAGCGTCGATTCGATGCGATCACATCAGCCTTCCACAACCTTACAGATATTCTATCAGTATCTAATTCATGCTTGCACTTGAAAAGGGAAGCCATCGACAGAGCCAGCGTAATGATCTAAAGCCTAACCCCTCCCATTACGAGAGGAGAGCCGTGCCCAACTGTGGGACAGTGAAAGGTTTGCGGTGTGGTGAGAAAACTACCAATAACATTCATCACCAAGGCCAGTTCAACGTCGCTCGTGAATGACATGTGTTAATTGCAAGTTCGATGTGGAAACTTGGAGAACGAAAGAACCAAACACGAAACCGCTGTATATTAATTATGTATTACCAACCTCGGCCTGACCAGAGCCCCTGAACGCTCGAAGAACGGAATATTAGTGAAATATGCTTCAAAGTGCAGCGAATAACGTTGTAACCAGTTAACTCCTCCGCCAGCGGCCGGCAAGACGGAGTGTGGAGATAATAAAATTACAGTTAGTTTTCCGAAGTAATTTAATCGCACGGTGAAGTTGGCTATCAGGGAAGCGCAAGTTTTATCATTTAATACTGACAAACAGATTCATTGCTTTGGACGACTTTTGACAGAAAAGTGCTAGGATTAAAAAATTATAACAAAAATCTTACTTGTTTACACCTCTACCCTAGCGCTTGAGAGTTCTTAATAGTTAATATTATTAGCTTATATTATCTTACCACTACGTCTACGTGTCTGGGCCGTAGAGTGATAAAAAAGTTACATGAAGGACAATCAATAGCTGGCTATATCATCGTGTCAGGTAAAGAAACCTGGGGCATTGCTTTCAAACAGAAAAAACATGTTAGCCGTAGAACAAGAATAGGTCGTCCATTAACATTTTGAGGTCCACTGCTGGACATAGGATTCTCCTAAACGACACGACCGGTCCTGTGCCGTCGAAAATGTGGCAATGGCTACGTCGTTCTAAGGACTGATAACCGGTGGGGAAGAAAAGTCCTCGAATGAAGATCACGACTCGGAACAAGGAGCACAGGTTGCCAATCGGCAAGGTGGACGACAAGGAAAGATGGCGTGAAACCGCTGGTTTCAGAAGGACAGGTCGCCACGGCCGAAATAGGCGACCTACGCGAACTGTAGTTAAATTCGAGTTCAATAATACAGTAACAATACACATGTTATACCTACCAAATGAATAGCAGATGATATTAATAAACACACGTGAGACCATTCATTCTCTCCATTGTCCTATTTAGGAGCTCTACGTTCTCGGTGTATTTTCTTTTCATTGAAATGTTTTAATAATCTGCCACAAAAATCACAGCAGAGAAATTATTGTGGTTGACCGTAACTTTAATTAAAATGCGTTATCTCTAACAGACATTGTTCTCAGCGCTATAAATAACAATATCAAAGCTTATAGAGGACAACAACCTTTAAATAACTACTGCAAGCTATTGCGTCACCCTCGAATTGACTTTATGGTGGCCTGTATCGGCTTTTATAGCTGTTAAGAACAACTGCAATTTTAATTATAAAGCCCCTTTATTGCGGCGTAGAGGGTTAAGTCCAGGACGGCGCTGTTACTAATAAAAGTGCATTGTTTTGAGCAGATAATTATTATTGCTGCCGTTTAATAATGTGCTTTATTAAGTTTTTATTGGGCTTTCTTCGTTGCTTCCACTACAAAGTGGCGAAGTTTTGTTATTTATGTAAATATTTTAATCGTTGCAAACGAATGGCGTTTCTTACTTTTCAATTTAGTCTTGCATCTAAAGAAAGCCTAGACTAGCCTAAGACTTAAATTAGCCTAGCAACATTTGTTTGACATAGGCTGGGGTTGACCTTTTTAGTTTAAGCTCACTTGAACGGCATGCATCACTTGACAATGTGAAATTTTTTATTAATAAATAATAAATAAAAGCGTGAGCTCAGTATATTATTATATTTAAAAAATATCTTATCTTATCAACTCCGCACCCGTGTTTGGATTGCAGTTGAACATCGTCAAGCACTATTTTGAAGTGGTTACACGGTTGCGCTACAAGCAAAGTGGCAACCGCAGCACCCAAAAATGGCAACGTGGCAAAATGTGATGTACCCGCTAAGTCGAGATGCCTACACAGCCATCTCTCGTAACATCACTTCTCCGAGCGTATAATGTAATTTCATGGATTTTGTCCACGACCTTTTATGGGCGGCCTGACCGGACCGCGTAAGTTGTGCTGGTTCTACCACCTGGCGCAGACTCCTCGTGACTTGGTTTCGCTGATGGTTTTTTTTAACGTAAAAAATAATGCTTGATGATGCATACGAAATTCCGTTTTTTCATTTTTGTCAAAATCCACGAGGTTGTCTGCTTTCAATGGCTGCCAAACACCATCATAATGGCGCAGCTAAAAACTTGACACACTGGAAATAAGTTTAAAAGGTAACGAGTAAATATTGAAAACACCACAAAGTTTTAAACAAATTTTTAATGAATGGCGCCGTCGCTTCGTCTGCGTCAGTCCGTCCACCCGCAAACAATTTCAACGATAGAGATCAAATCAAAATGTTATGACAAACTCTGGCGGTCCCTAGCCAGCGGTGTTGTGTTACTGAAAAGTGATTCCCCTCATCTATTTATGTTCTTAATGCAATGCTAATTGAGGGCTGTTGATCGATGGCAAGGTTTTTCTGTTTTCAGTTTTGAATATCAGTTGTATTTACTTTCAGTATAAAGTTTTTGCTTTTGTTTGTATATCTAAGAAAGATCGTTGGTAATTTGTACAAGGCACGATGTTTTTCGGGGAAACAAGTATAGTAGAAAAGTGTTTGTTTGCTACAAACCAGCTATCAGAGTGTAGTGTATAATGTCTTCAGCTGGAAACAGCGATCACGTCTCTAATATTGGGCCATCGATTCAACTATACATTCTCTTATAGCACGCCAAGTTTAATAACGTAACATAATAGTTTTGACTGCCATCGATCGCAGAGTGTGCCCATTGTTATGATAATTTCACAGCCCCCTCCAACCGCCCCGTGAATATTCATAAAGGTCCTTATCATAAACCAACTAGAAGGGGGTCCTGTGCTATTATAATGATGTACTCGGGATGTACGCTCAGGGCGCGCGCGCAGTCGCTTACATTACGCGTAACGAGGACGTCTACGCCCGATGACACGGCCTATACACTCATACACCGTTTATGGTTATAACGTTATCCATTACTTTAATAAAAGCGATGTACGTTAAACAACGTTGGCATACATTTTGTTACATTGTCACTTTCAAATATCAAAAAGGCAAATATTGGAATTGCGTAAAGTCAATGCCAAAACAGCGGGGATGGAGAACCGTTAAACTGATTATATTAAAATTCTTGAAATATTAATGGTACCCCTGGGATATCACCTCTCGAATGAGAGAGGCTGTATTCCCATTGATGATGAGTAACGAAGATCAGAACCTATTTCATTCATTCTATAGAGTACCTGACATCAGGCAATCATACTGTCCGCTGGGTATTGTAGACAAAGAGTGAACGGTAACTGAGATAAACAATGTAGAGTTGAATAATTCAAAAACCAAATAGAAGAAACGAAGAAGCCTAATAATGAACGCTATCGAGCGCGGCTCTGACCACTCACACCCTTCTTCCCTCGCAGGGGGAGCTATTAATACTCAAATGAAACCTCACTGTCTACAAAAAACAAAAAATAACTTTTAGGTAGCGCCTATAACAATATAGAGCAATTAATTGTGATTCTCATTATGCTTTTGTAGAAAGGTACTTTATACTTTTGTAAAAGGCCAGGTTATCATAAGTGTCTAGGCCCCGCGGAGGCTATTGTTATTGTATCATAATCATGAAATGTATATCACCCTGTGTTGTAACGGTGTAGGATATAGTTATCGCAAGGAATTTAGTATTTGTTCATAATATATGAAAGCGTGTAAATGCGCGGTTGGCCAACATCTTGCAGCTTGGCCCATCACATTAGGAGCACCGTCCTCTAGCCTGTGCTTAGTTCTCGGTATGTTTTGGATAGTCAAATTAGTAGGAGAGTATCATCACCACAACACTTTCTATTTCCCGCTGCTGGGTATGGGTCTCTCTCTCATTTCGGAATGGGAGCGGCCAGGCCACGGTACACCACGCAGGCCAAGTGCGGATTGACAGACTTCGCACACCTTTGATAGTATTATCGAGAACTGACAGCGATGCAGGTTTTCTCATAATGTTTTTTTTTTTCACCGTTAAAGCAGATGACATAATTTCTTAAAACGCTCATAACCAAGCTAAAAGTCATTGGTGCGTGCCGCTTGGATTTGAACCGGTACCCTTCAAGTACCTCTTACTTACGTAAGAGGCGTGTTCGATAACCGCGGGGACGGAGAGTATGAATTGACGAGAATCTCTATTGTTCGATGGTCAATAAACCTTTTGATCACCAAGATTGGTCGTATTCAACACCTTCATTGAAGCCACGGCGATTACATCGTAGCCGGCGCCTCTAGCCGCTGTTATGATAATTTTAACGTCTCCCCGCGAGAGGGCGTTATGAATATTCAGAGCGGCCATTACCATAAACAAATACGTAAGAGTGTGCTCGCAGCCGCGGCGGAACGGCGGCGTTAAGACTAAACGTTGCCATAAAGACGAACGCACTTTTTGGTAATCATGTTTTTGTGTGTAGGCTAGAGTGAGTGATTGAGATTTGATGGGTTCTACGTTAAAAATTTTTGTAACAATCGTTTTTCGGTTGAAAAATAGGTATTGACTCAATTAGTCTTGCTACACGTACTGTTTTCCCAGTAGCAATTCAGATAGCATAAACAAGGTTCCTGAATGTATCTTGTTGCTATCTATCTCGGGGCGCGTGTTAATGTGCGCAGATATATTTTTTTGTGTAATTTTATACATATTTTAATTAATCAGACATAGGTACACGAGTAACAAAGACTTAACACACAGAACTCGATGCATACTCATACTTCAGACTGAATCGTCTTCCGTTAGATCCACAATAAACTTTTAAATATTGTAGTTTCTTTAGTTGGTCACTGAAGAAGGTTCTAGTTTTTACTCGCTTGCCTGTCATACCTTGCATAGGTAGTTACTGAGAACTTATTTCCTTAGTAAAAAGATGCTAGACAGCTTCCTCGCGTAGAATAAAAGTAAGTATATGGATATACACTCACATCATCTATATTATAAAAATGAATCGCAAAATGTGTTGGTAAGCGCATAACTCAACAACGCCTGGACCAATTTGGCCAATTCTTTTTTTTAAATGTTCGTTGAAGTTCAAGGATGGTTTTTACGGCGAGAAAAATTTGAAAATTCATCCCCTAAGGGGGTAAAACGGGGGTGCAAAGTTAGTATGAAGCTTTGCCGTTTTTGAAGTTAGTGAATGTGTAACGCGAGCGAAGCTGCGGGCGTCCACTAGTTTAGTTATAAAATATATCTTATTTATTTAGTAAAAAACAAATATCGCTCGCTGCGAGCCATAGATGTCCCACTGCTGGGCACGGGTCTCCCCCACAGACACTGCTGAGGGAGGTCTAGAGCATACTCCACCACGCTGCTCCAATGCGGATTGGTGGAGGGTTAGTGGCCAACCCAGTGTCGAATGTTCTTAAGCCACCCGAAGGTCTTCGACAAGGCTTAACGACTGTTTCCACCATTGAAAACAACCGGGACCGACGGCTTTACGTGCCCTCCGAAGCACGGTAGCGTCCATGAAATTTTTGCCACTAGCGGTGACCCATCCACAAACCGACCGTGCCCGTCGTTGCTTAATTCTTTCGATCACATTGAATCGACTCGAGCCATTGGGCTATGGACGCTACACTCGAGCCATTGGGCTATGGACGCTACTATGGACTAAAAACAAATATACGCAACGAGAGTTAAAATAATATTGTATTAATTAATGTTTACTCAATTTCTAAACACATCTGCACGCAGTGGCAAATGGGGGATGTTGTCTAAACAATGAGCCGCCGTGCAATTATGAAGCAGTCACAGTTTAGTCTCTGGCATTTCCTGTCAGTCTAAGCCACGCCAGAAGCGAGGAGAATAACTTTTAGATTTCGATTTATGGTCTGGATTTATGGGTTACACTCTTTTTTTTATAGATGTAAGATTTTATTGCTGCATGCACATGCTGCATTTTTCACAGTTGTCATGACAACTGTGAAAAACTTTGAACAATACTCATAATGGGATGTTTAATCCAAATTATCAGTGTTAATGTGTAATCATTAGTTGGTTAGTACGTTATAAGGACCAAAGGAAGGAGCTGTTAGTGATAGAGAGACGAGTTAGATGGTGTCAGTAATAGTCTTTTATGAAGCCTTCTTCCAATGCAGTCACCGCAAGTGTAACCGAAAAACATTAGCTGTCAAAAATATTTCTGTCGTTAAACATAATAACAAGCATGCTATGACCATCAAAAATACTTTTTTACGTATGAATACTGAATAAAATTAAGTCGTCTCCTCGAACACCTTTAACTGTCTTCAGCATACCTATTCATGCGTCGCTTATCGCGGGGTATTTTAGTCGTCTTGTACTCTAATGCAATAATCCCGACGTCTTGAATATGTAGCGTAAACTGACTGTGTCTACATCTTGTAGATTCAAACATTAAATAGTTAGATACTGAATATGACGGCACAATAGCTGCGTTCTAACAACATTGCTTGTCCCTGACGTGCTAACAACGTTAACTCCGCCGAACCCGCTCCGACGCTCCGAACGATTTCAATACGAAACCTAAACTTTGTCCGTTTAATGCGAAACTTCAGCCATTAATAACGCCGTGATTACCGCACAATGCCGTGTTGTTAGCGGTTGCGGCGCCCTCTAGCGGGGGAACGAGTTTTGACAAGTTTGACAATTATTAATATAACTGACATATCATCATTATCACCTATCAACAGATAACTATCGAACGGGAAAGAATAAAGAAATTATCCACACTGACCAAGCTTTTCGAGCTAGCTTCAAACAGATGATAGAGGAAATGACTGGCTAGCTACTAAGCAGTTTATAATCTAAATAAATAAAAAATGTTAATACTTTAGATCATGGACCCTATTTGTTTTAAATATTAGGTATATATCTACTTACACAACTGGAAGTAAGTAGATAGTATACGATTACTGGTATTAAGTCTTAATTAAATTTATGTAATAATTTTTACTGGCGAAAATATAGGTCCAGAAAAGAATCAAGGAAGGACCATAGAAAACATCGAATGGATCAAGCCAAACGCCATCTTACTAACAATTACGACCGTGTCGTGAGAAAATCAATATGTATTTTACGATAGCTATTCAAGATAAGGCTCGATAATACTTTGAATCCTTCTTCAAATACATAAAGTCTTGTGTATAAGTTTATAATTATTATTTTAGAAAGGGTTTTCTTTAACTCGGTTTTTACACCGGTGAATTTAGTGAGTTCAAGTACGGGCCTAAGCCAAAGTAACTTGTTTCTCAATTGGAGAATATTAAGAATTTGATACTAATGGAGATAAGTTTAGGAATCGTCTGACTATTGAAGATGTGTCCAATATGGTGGATTTTTGAAGCTCTGTAAAGAGATATTTTCGTAGTTGTAGTTCTTTTATTGATGTGTGTAAATTCTTGGGTATTACGCCTGTGGCTGACAAGATTATAGGAATAATCCTTACACTGTCTTGACGCCACATTTCTTTCATCTCATCAGCTAGTGGTAAATATTTTTGGATTTTTTCAAAATGTTTTTGTTTAAGGTTCTCTGTGTTGGGTATTGAGATATCTATAAGGTATGTTGTTTTATTAGCTTTTAATGTTAGTGTTATGTCTGGTCTATTGCAGTTAATCGTTTTATCTGTGATAATATCGCGGTCCCAATATAACTTAGCAGTAGTGTTTTCTAAAACGTTTTTGGGGTTATATTTATAGTACGGCACTTTATTATTAAGAAGATGATATTTAAGAGCGAGGTATTGATGTATTTGTTTTGCTACATTATTATGTCTATTTATATACTCTTTACTTGCTAAAACTTTGCATCCGCCAGTAATATGTTCTATTGTTTCATTGCTTAAGTTACATAATCTACATTTATCATTTGTGATATTTCTATCTTTTATTATGTGTTTTGAATAATTTCTAGTTTTGATTATTTTGTCTTGAATAGCTACCATGAATCCTTCAGTTTCCGCAAAAATATTTCCCCGCATTAGCCAATTACATGAGGATTCTTTGTCAATGTGGTCTTGTTCTATATTGTGTGGATACTTTCCATGTAGTGATTTCTTCTTCCAATTTTCCAGCTTAATTTCCTGAGCTACTATTTTTTCTTCTGGTTTGAAATCTTTTTCTCTAAAAAGTAATGACGTCCCTGACGTATTAAGTTCTGTAATTGCCTTATGTACTAAACTATCCTGAGCTTTGTTGATGAAATATTTTCTTAAGTTATGTACTTGTTTGTAATGTAAATTTTTAATATCTATAAATCCTCTTCCTCCTAGTTTTCTTTTAAGAGTAAATCTTTCAACAGCTGAATGGATGTGATGAATGCGATGCTTGTATGCAGTTGTTCTAGTGAGTGTATTAAGTGCTTCCAAATCTGTGTCTGTCCATTTGATAATTCCAAAAGAGTAGGTTAAGATAGGAATTGCGTATGTGTTTACTGCTTTCACTTTGTTTCTAGCTGATAAGAATGTTTTAAGTATTTGATTTAAGCGTTTTGTGTATTGTATTGTTAAGTCTTTTTTTATTCTAGTATGTTCTATTGATGTGTTTTGTTCAAATCCTAAATATTTATAATAATCTTTTTGTTCCATTGAACTGATGGTATTATTTTCGATTGTGAGATTGTATGGTTCTATTTGTTTATGTTGGCCTTTAGTAATACTATTTATTTTACATTTATTTATTCCAAATTCCATTTTTATATCACTACTAAAGGATTCAGTTAATTTAAGTAAATTGTTTAACTGCCCTCTTGTTGACGCGTAAATTTTAATATCGTCCATGTAAAGAAGGTGAGACAGTTTTATTTTATTGTGCTGATCTATAATGTAACCGTAGTTAGATTTATTAAGAATTCGAGACAGTGGGTTTATAGCTAGACAGAACCAAAGAGGACTAAGTGAATCACCCTGGAAAATACCACGAGCTATGTTTATGGGTGTTGATTTTAAACATTTATTGTTCAGTGATATATTTAATAATGTTGACCAATTACTCATAGTGTGTTGGAGAAAATTAACCAAACTATTATCAATTTTATAGACTTTTAAAATATGGATTAACCAGGAGTGAGGTACACTATCGAAAGCTTTTTGGTAGTCTATATATGCGTAATATAAATTTCTGTGTTTCTGTTTTACTTGACTGTGAACTTCTGCATCTATAACTAATTGTTCCTTACAACCTTTTGAACCCTTTCGACACCCTTTCTGTTCTTCTTGAATTATATTATTTTGTGTTACGTGATTATTTATTTTGTTGGCTATGATAGAAGTAAGTAGTTTATACATTGTAGGGAGACAGGTGATTGGGCGATATTTGGATGGGTTGGACGTGTCTACATCTTTAGGTTTTAGATATGTGATGCCTTGGGTGAAAAACTTAGGTAATTTATCAGGCATCAGAATGACTGTATTAAATAAATTAGCAATCGTTGCATGGGTAGATGTTAAATATTTAATCCAATAGTTTTGAATTTTGTCAGGTCCTGGGGCCTTCCAATTTTGCATTTTATTTACTCCTATTAAAACGTCTTCCAATTCAATTTCAAATTGTGGCATGGCATTTAAATTACGTGTCTCTTCTTCTTCTATTGACATCCAGGATGGGTGCGGATTATGATTTAAAGGATGCGACCAAATATTCTCCCAAAACCTTTGTACTTCATTTATATCAGGTAGTTGTGGTGTTTTAAGGATTTGGTTTTGATTAAAGCTTTGGTAAATTAATTTTTGGTTATTTTCAAACATTTTATTTTGCCTAAATCTTTGACTAGTTTTTTTGTACCGCCGCAATCTTTTAGCTAATGCTTGTAATTTTTGTTTTAGTTTATCTAATCTATCTATTATTTCCTGTTTTTCTTCATTTTTAAGATTAAGTTTGGATTTCTTCTTTTTTGATAATTTGTTGTTTAAATATTGAGTAAGCTGTCCAATTTCTTTTCTGAGGTTAAAAATTCTATTTTCTAATCTATGTTCCCATGCTGCTTTTGTGCCTTTAGGTTTGTTTCTTTGTTCATTTGTATTTTCACTTATTAATTTTGTTGTTGTGTTGTTAATTGTTACT
This sequence comes from Carterocephalus palaemon, assembly GCA_944567765.1. Classification (NCBI taxonomy): domain Eukaryota; kingdom Metazoa; phylum Arthropoda; class Insecta; order Lepidoptera; family Hesperiidae; genus Carterocephalus; species Carterocephalus palaemon. The sequence goes on along the minus strand of OX155638.1, from coordinate 15,938,294 downwards.
GCAGTTAAAGCAGCACTGTAAATAATTACGTGTATTTCTTCTAGTGTTGTTATATTATGTTGATTCAAATATTTTAGCACAATTTTGTTAAGACTGTCTATTAGGGTTTTAGTGTTATATTTAAATTGTAATTTTGGAATTGCAGGCCTTGAAATCGGATCAATATTTTTAAATTTACTTATATTTTCTGAAAATTGTTTTTCTAAATTGTCCTGATCAGCAGTTTCGCTTGGCACAAGGTCTAATATATCAGTGTCAGTGTTTTGTTGGTTTATATTTGATGTTTTATCTGTCAATGTATTAGATAATGTTAAGTCTGTAGGTGATGAGACGTGAGCTTGTTCGCAACTATTTGTGGGTGAAATAAAATGTTGTGTGAGTGATGTATCGCTGCTAAATTCAGTAAAAAGTGGGGCTACAGACTTCTTAATTTCTTCTCTTTCGTTGGCAGTAATCATGTTATTTCGTTGAATAACTCTAAGCTGATCAGAAAGGCGCTGTTCAGACACAAAATCTAGTTCTGGGTAGACTTCCAAAAATTTTTCTCGTAGTTGTGGCCGGTAACCTGTGAGGTTGCTTTCTAACTTTGTAACAATGTAATAGCAACGGAGTATTTGTTTGTTTACTTCTGGACTCCATTTCATCCGTTGCCGATTTAGACCTGCTTGTGTGGTTGTTGGCCTCATGGCCTCCAAAACACGTTCAGTAGGGGTTGATATCGTTAAAAGGTGTTGTTCTATTATTTTGTGTTAGTCTTAAATTAAATTCTTGTGTAGTTGGTTGCTGGGGTTATGTTGTGTGTAGCTGTCTCCTAACTTCTGCTTTTATTTGCTCGCATGTATGCGGTGGTATTAAATTATTTCTCATGATAGCTCGTCGTTGGTCACCTATTCTCTGTCTACTAGCTTGCATGAATGGGAATGTTTCAGTAAATTTAGTATGCATTGATTCCAGGTAATTACTCAGGTCCGTTTCTAGTTTGGTGGCTTCATAATATGTACGCAAGATAAAAATATTCATTTCGTCATTCCATTTCTTGCGCGCACGTTTGGTGACAATAGCGGGTGCATGATCATTGGCAAATGCCTCATGCACAACGTCTACTGACATTGGGCTGACTGTGGAAGAACGGGACGTGGTGGGATTTTCAAATGAGTGTGGTGACGAGTTGGGCGATTGGAAAAGACTGTATTGTGATGATAAAGGTGATGATCGATTTGAGCTGAGTTGATCTGAATTGGTGTCTAATGGGCGAGTTGATGGGATGGGTGTTTTGGATGATATCGTATCTTCGCCCAGTGACAAATCGGCTGTATCTTCCACGTCGTGGGCCCGCCTGTTCAGCCCACGGCGACCGGCTGTGGCATGTTGTGTGACGGGCGCCCGCCTGCTCAACGCCGCGCCACCGGTGTCCCGCATACTGAAGCACCCAGCACCGGCTCCAGGTGCGCCCCGGCGACCCCCGGGCAGCGACCGAAGGTTATATCTGCTACTTTTGTTCTCCATTGTTGTTTGTGTTGGGTTGGGAATAATTGGTTGGAAAGGGTTGGTACTCTTGGTGTTATGAGTTACCTTAATTTGTACGTCTCTCCCAGATTGGGGTTTGGTTAAGTTGTTTTACCGAATTAAGTATCCTCCTTTCCCTAAGCCCCCCCACCTCGTCAAGGTTTATTCCCCGGGGGGGTAATTATTATTATTATTATTATTATTTTTTCTTCTCTTTCGTTAAATGTTTATTACGCCTGCCTAAACTTTTCTTTATCACCAAGAGTTGACTGGTAGAGAATGCCTTTGGCATTAAGTCCGCTCATTGTATAAATACAATAAAGGTTTAATAAATAAAAAAATAAATAAAGTACCCAGGAACTTGCTCCAAAGTTACATTTCTTGAATCATTATAATCAGGATTGTTAAACTTTGATTTCAATCTAGATATTGTCAACGTAAAATTTGATAACCGTTTCAAGAGTTTTACCATTAATAATAGAGCTGTATTACTGTGGCGGTGGTACGGTGCTAACGAACTTGTGTAGTTGTATAATTGCGAGATTATTATCATCACGAAGTTTCACAGGGCCATAGTCTAGACGACCCTGTCGCAGCTCCGTAAAAACGATTCCAGACAGCAGATTAAGATAATGACTAAGTGGATATAAAAATGAAATGACAGATTTTCAACGTTTTTCACGAAGGTAATTAATTTTTTTGCTTCAATTTATAACGAAAGGTTTTCGAGGGGAGGGAGATGAAGGCAAATAAAACGTATAACTTTGTATAAGGTTTAGGTGTTACGACTCAAATTGATGTGGAAAGATGACTCTGGGGGTTTTAAGTACTTGGTCTAGGATCGATAAAATGTTCGGGAAAGTATGAATATATATCTACTTATACATGATAATATTTCAAAAATGCTCAAAAATAGTGTATCTGAAAGCCGAGAAAGGTCGAAAAATCCTTCGAAAGGTCGAAAAAGCCGGGTATTATAATGTGCACGCTCACCGTTCTGTTGCCGAGGTTGCGCACGCGGCAGCTGAGGTAGGCGGACTTGCCGACGAGCGCGGTGACGTTGCGCGGCGTGCCCGCGTCGAAGGCGGGCGCGGGTCGTGCGCCTGCGCCGCCCGCGGGCAGCGCGTTCACCGACCCCGCGCCGCCCGCTACGTCGCACAAACCTGTCGAAAGACACAAATTTGTTAAAAAAAATATGTTTCGTGTTTATTCCTACTTAGACAGACAGACAGACAGACAAGTTCCTTTATTATATAACATTACACATTATATAACATACAATAAGTACAGTACATACAAAAATAATAAAATATTAGAGTGGTAGTACCAATGGCTTAGCTTCAATCCAGAGCACTAAAGAATCCGATATGTATCAGAAGTTTGAAGGCAGTATGGTTTAAAGAATGCCTACTATCGAACTTCCAGGACCGTAGCACTCCTGGTACTAACTGCCTCCAGCAAAGATCGATATAATAGGATACTGCAATTGACAATAGGATCTCATATACGAGTACGTTACATGTTTTTAGTTACATGGTTTTAGAAAAGTTCGTTTGACGGTCGATGCGGGTATAGATTTGATTGTAAATATGTTTTATGCTTGGTAGGAACTTTATGCCGTAGGAATATTTTGTCTTAGCCAAAGCTTTTGACTGTGTAGAGATTAAAACTTTACTGTGTAAACTAGATTATTATGGTATTAAACGTATTAGACTTAATTAGCTCGTATTTGAAGAACAGAATTCGTTCAAATTAATGAGGTTCAATCCATTTGGGTCCATTTTTATTCTTAGTCTATATTGATGCCCAAATATTTACAATAGAAGCCTGATCTTAAATACTACTGTTTGTTAATGACACTTCGTTAATTTTTAAAATAAAACGAAATTGTGAAGTTGATGATATTATTAATACTGTACTCGACACCATACATAAATGGTTTTCCGCTAATAATCTGGCTCTTAATGCAAAGAATAAATGTGTTAGATTTACTTTGCCCAATGTAAAGAATCAATTCATGATGTAATGAACCATTGCAGTTTATCGACAAAGCAGTTTTCCTTGGAATTCCCATCGACTCTAAGCTGCAATGGGGCACACATATCTTTGCCTTATCTAGCAAACTTACTCGCCACTCCCTGCGCTGTTAAGGTACAAATTCTACTACATCTATTACATAGTGTTACATAAAACAAAGGGATTCACATACATCCCGGTACATTGCGGCAAGATCTAGGCCGGAGAAAGTTCACTGAGGTATTATACCAAGAGGGTCATCTCCTAACAAGAAAACCAGACCGAATCCCAGGCCGAGGGTTCTAACACAAAGGCTGCGGTATCTAAGCGGGCTTTTCAAAATAAAAGCCCCGCATTAGACCCTTCGCGATAGCATACGCAAAAGTGTAGCTACGCAGAAAAAGGTTTCTCGCGGAGACATTACGTATCGTAACTATACAATATTTGAGATAAGAAAAGTGTATGATGGTTTGAGCTTATCACGAATCAAGTGCAAGCATCTTTAATATAGAATATTTGTGTTTGTTTGTTGGATATGAACTGAATTTGGATTGATTTTATTACACCATTAGTACCTATTTGCGTAGTGTATTTATTGCCAATTCAAATCTACTGTTAGTTGATGAGATTACCAAGTTAATTTTCAAACCAAAAGTGAACAGAAATTCATAAATAAAAAAAATTGCAGTAGCTGATAAAAAATCAATTATTTATGAATAGCTCATCAATAAAATAATAATATTAATCTTTGGAATTGCTCCAGGAAAAAAGAAAGCTAAACCACATACCTCCTTTCGGCCTTCAATAATAATTTCATCGACCAAAGCCTCATGACTTCCGTAAGTTGGAGCATCTTCAAAAAGCAAAGAACTTGTAAATCTAATTTGTAAACATAATCCTGATTTAAGAATGCCCCCGTTTAATGGCGTCCCATTCACAGGCGCAGCGTAAATAGCGGGATCGCGGGTGAATGAAGCCCGATTAAGGTCTCAGCAACACAAAGATGTGAATTAAGTAGCGCTTTAAGCGCTGCCACCATTGTTGGGATTATTTAATTAACACAATAAAGAAAGGTCACAGTCGAAATCATCATTACAAACAGCAGTTAAATGCCTATCCATTGTTGCATCCATCCATCAGGCTATCGTAGTCCACTGATGGACACAGAGGCAGGTCTTTGTCAGCAGCCCAGGACCAGAATAGTGCTACGGTATCCCCTGCGGCGTAAGAGGCAACTAAACGGGGGCTTCTGGGGTTACTTGCGGTAAGAATGGAGCTCGAACCGTCCATCCAGTGACCCCGCGAAAGACGAAGTTGTTTGTATTGTATTTTTTGTTTTGTTACAAACACTGTGCCACAAGCCCAGTAATACAGCATGCTGAATGACTGTGCTCGTGTAGAAAGCGAAACGATATTATTATTATTCAAATAATATCGTTTCGCTTTCTCCCGCATCTCCTACTTGTATCAAAAAAAACTGCGGTAATTCAGTTTTAAACGAATTGAATGTAGTCGGAAACTTCTAGACCTTAAAAGAAATTACGCTACAGTACTCTCTTACATCTTTCTCAAAAGGCCCTAAACGGTAGAACTTTTATGGTTCAGTAATGACTTATTCCGCTTGTAGTAAAAACTCAGCAAGTAGAGGGCAACTTTTTAAAAGCTGAATTGTACGCGAACGTATACCGGTGCGGGGGCGGGGGCGAGTCCGCGGGAGGGTCATTCAAAGGGTATAATTTATCGCCTCGCTGCGGTGTAGTGTTCGAAATAAAATAGTGGTCCGGTTCAGGTGTCGAACATGTGAATTTGCTGTTTTTCTGTGGATTATTAACCAACCTACAGCTCGAAAAATTAACTCTCTCCGCTAACCGGACTAACCTACTTCTACAGCTACCTCTAGAAACGCTGAGATGCGAAGAGCCATTTATGCCCGGTTTCTGAGGTCCATTTGACGGCAGTTTATCTATTCATTAGCGCTATCGGTTCGATAACTTTTCAAATTGTGTTTCTGAACAACCCAATGTAAGATAAACTCCGTTTATAGTTAGATTAACTTAACTGACGAAATATGGCCGTTTACCGGTTCGTTATCTTTATTTGACGTTTTTAGTGACGTTTTTATGACAAATTACAAAAACTTTTAAGGTATTATTGCCTAAGTACGTGTTAAATAGTATTGAATTTTAGTCTAGATATCCCGGTGAAACATTTTACAGTTATTCGTAGGACATAACAATAGATCAATACGAGTTCTATTATGGACATCGAAATATCGAAATAAATTATTTTACTTTGACTTTTGACTTTGTCAAAAGTGACTGACAATTTCGGTTCTAAAACATTAGAATTGTAGATATTGTTCACATTTGACTATGATGCACAGATGCTAATAAATACCAAATTACAATATTTGGTAAATAAAACAAGGTGTTACTACTTATTGACTATGGAAAAAATATTTCTTACAAATAAGACTATTCCTAGGGTACAAACTACAATGAATATCTATTTTAAACTTGATCTTTTGAAGAGACCCATCTAGTGGCAGTTTAAGGTACTCGTTATCGGATTCATAGTTAATGGAAGGCTCTTCGCGTGTTCAGAAACCCAGTGACAGTTATCCGACATATATCTTACGTTTAACTTTATTGATTCATTAGCTGTTGATAATATAACTGAAGACTTCAGAAACCGGCCATTAGAAGGTTACAAATAAAATAAGGTGCGTAAGTATAGCGAATACAATAAAAGAGATATACGAAGGCGCAGCGAAGGAGGCTGCCTGGTCATGTAATCGTAGTCCTTCAACGGGAATTTCAGGTTTTATTTAACTTTAAGGGTCATTTTGATATTTAAGACTGAAATATTTCATGACGTGAGGAGAAAAACGTTCGTAAAGTACATGCAATCTTTCATGGCGAGAAAATAAAGGGGAACGGTACCTCCCGTAAGGATGTAATCGTCGCAGCGCGCAACGAACCTTCTTTATGGTTTATAAACAACACTGTGGAATATTTCTAATACCCATTCCATTTTATTACTCTGCAGAGGTATCAGTGCGGGAATTTTATTATCTTTGACTCGATTAAAGTGAAAAATGAATGGAGTGCATTAAGAGTTTAAAGACTTTTCATTTTATATTTTTACTGTCTATATTTGCAAATATCCAACCTGATAATATTTTCAAGCTGTCTGAGTGATGTGTCAGCAATCATAACTTTTGCAACTGAATTCTAGACCAGCTCCCAGTTTGTTGACTGTATATATTCGATTATCAAGACTGGTGTTGGATTAAATTTGAGTTTATTTTTAATTTTTATGTGGATTACAGTAACAGCACAGCCAGTACGCCCCTGCAAACCACATTGCGCACAATAGTCATTAGTCTACGAGTTGATTTCAAAATGGTTATTATCGGAATAACCTACTTTCTCATGCACCTTTGACAGCGAAATACGGAATTATATTAATCCCGAGCTGGAACAAGCTTTTTGTAGCTGGTTTTTGTGTCTGCGTCGGGCTGCGAAAATAAAAATAAACAGTTATTTATAATACGCTGCACGCTTGCCGCTTTTGAGCTTTTGAGAGCTTAACATACTTGACAGTATAGACTGCTAGCTTTCATTCATCAACCCCCGCACAGCATGGATATCCTTGACTTAAGTTAGTCAAACCTATTGTAAAATGATACTCGTATGTGTACCCAGCAGTTGCATAAAAAACCCGATTCGATATTTTCGATATTATTTTATGAAAAATAAAAATTTATTTACTTTATTGTAACAAATACAGGTGTGTGTCCCTTCTAACTTCAACTTTTCATGTTATGTTGGCATTCCTTACAAATTATATCTAAATTCTTACCTCAATTGTATGCCATTTATCACTTATACCATAACGACATTACCGCGCCACGGGAATGTTTCTCGATTAACATGTAATAGCATTAGTGAGGGGGCGTTTATGGCGTCAGGGCCCCCTGTGTGGCCGGTACGCCTGTACGTCTGAGTGACTTCAGCTGTTTAGTGGCCAGATTGCGAAGTCTTAAATCGCTAAGGGCTAGCGCGTGCTCGCTAAGAATTAAGTCCGTAACAAGATTTAGAGACTTAAGTATATTCTAGTTAAAGAAAAGAAGATATATTTGGATTTTTAAATTATTTGTAAGCGGTGACAGTCCAGTGGCTATCGAACACGCCTCTCATTCGTGGGGGTCTGGGTTCAAATCCAAGCGACACACATTTAAAAAAAAATCATCACGAGCAATCCTGCTTGCTTACGAGTCCTCCATAACGGTGTCGAAGACATGTGATGGCCGCCAATCCTCAATTCTAGTGTGGCTGAACTATGGCCTTCCATTCCTTTCGGAAGGCTCGGAGGCCCGTGCCCAGCTGTGGGCTTAGAAAAGTGTTTTTGTTACATATTTGTCTGCTGATAACAAACTCGTAGCTAAGAAAATAATGGAGTTGAAATTGCGATATAATGAGATTACCTATGTATTAACAACAAATCGGTCCATGGTTATAGAAACCATTAAATTTTCATCAACTGCCCTGGTAAAACTACTCTTCTTGAAACTTCCTTACATCTTTCCAATTGACTGACTGATTCTATATTTATAAATATCTGGATTCTCTGCACAAATTAAAATATCTATATGTACAAAAGGAGAAGCTGACTGACTGACTGACTGACTAACTGACTGACTGACTGACATATCAACGCAGGGCCTAAACTATAAGGCTTAGAAAGTTGAAATTTTGCACAGGGGTTCGTTTTATAACGTAGGGGAGCACTAAAAAATGATTTTTGAAAATTCATCCCCTACAGGGGTAAAACGGGGGTGCAAAGTTAGTATGAAACTTTGCCGTTTTTGAAGTTAAGTGGGCAACCCGAACGCGGACAGACGTCGTTAATGGATCTAATACTACGCGAGCGAAGCTGCGGGCGTCCACTAGTTTAATATTTTATCATAATTTAATACAAATATCCTCTATATCTTAACTGCTCGTTCACCGCAGTTCATCCAAAAACTACTCGAGCAAGTAGCTACCGCCATCGTTACCGTCATTACCAGCGCCGCCCGCCCGGCGCTCGTCTGTCAGCTCGGCGAGGAAGTGCGACACCGGGAATGGCTGGCTTACATTGGGTAAGTTTCAGCCGCCAGTGCCGGTGCCTGAAATATAGGTTTTATAGGGTACTGGTAGCGAAGTCAGTGGAGAAAATGTATTCACGATAGCCGTGGCGAAAATGTATTAGTGAAACTTCTTTAGAATCGGTGTGATTTCAAACTCGATGAAACGAAAAAATAATTCCCTATAGACACAAACACATAAATGTATAGGATTCAGCCGGCGAGAGAATGAGATAGAACACATTAGACGTACAGTACTGGACAGCAGAGATTATGTTTTTTTTTCAGAAGTTTCATTTCTACCGTGTGTGACTTGCACACACACACACACTTTTTTTTTGTTTTTATTTAATAACGAATCAAACGATATATTACTTCTGTTAAATATAAATGATGCTAAGAGCCCATATCCCTGCTATCTTAATACAATCGGATACCAATGTAGTTTGATATCCTATAAATTTAAAATTCGTTCTTTTGTTGGCGATCCTTGAACATAATTGTACCAATATTAATCTGAAAAGAGATTATTTTGTTGTGAAATTCTTCACGACAGCAGTATAGGATAAGCGCTGACCTAGTAGTAGACTGACGCCACTAACTGACTCAGTGTAAGCCGACCGTAGCGTCGAAGCGCACTTCGCATTAATTACCGTAACATCAATAACCGGCTTAGGGCGGTTATTGGGCGCCGGAGTTTATTTTTAAAAGCATAAATTTCCTTCGCTCCATCGATCATTGTCGGCTGACGCGCGGACGGTTCATGCATCATTATACGTGTTGGGTTTAGGTGGTAGAACGGCTCTGCTGTGTGCTTACATGCGATACAGCAGTTTAGCGGAGACTTGACTTAATGTCACTGGCGGCGTTGACGGGCTTGTCTATCGAATGGATTGCTGTTGTCAATTATAGCCACTGGTTTCAAAGGAAACAACATTTATCCCTGCAGACAGTAGTGTGACTTAACTTTAATGTGAAGAGAATAGCAAACGAGCGTGTACACCTGTCGCCTGTGACGGCGGTGGCAATCCCCGACCACTGTAGGGAGTGGCGCCTTGAGTGAGGACCACGCATGTATCGAGCAAATTAAGCCGAGTCATCGATCGACTGTTTTGATATATCGGTTGAGCGAAGTAAATATTCAGTGGAATGGGCATTACTATGTTTACACCAACAATGTTTTAAAGACGTCATGTGGGTGAGCGGTAAACTGATGCATAATGGCGTGACGCGCGTCTGCAGGTCGAATCTCACAGCTCAAAGTTGACTCCTAATAATGATTTCGTCCCGGTAGCAACGCGCAAGCGGTCCCGTGGCGCTTCAACGCTGGGTTTTAGCGGGTATTCTGGTTTTCAGCGAGTCCCACATACCTGTCTTCGTTCTCATAAAACCAGGCAGGATGTACAAACACATTACCCAGCGAGAAACAAAAGGATGATTTCTAAATTAAGCTTTAAACCTAATGTATATAAAAATACGTAAAGTATACTGACTGAGAGCCGGTATTACCGCGTTATGCCGAAGACCACGAAAAAAGCGCAAAACGAAGCAGCTTCCATTAAGAATTTTTTGTACAGTTTTTTTTTACATGCACCAGCCAACTAAACTGTTTGCAACTGCGGTCGCGCTGTTTTTGTTCTCGCTAACCGAATTGTGTTTTGCTTAGCTTTTGTATATGTTAAGCGGAACTCGCTCGGGGAAGCCGTCCAAAATCGAAATAGTAGATTCGGTTACGACAAGCGTTGCTGATAAAGTTAGTTTTAAAGGTTAGTGTTTGATGTTGAGCATCATTTTTTCCTTACGGGTCCTTCCTGCGAGAGTTTATAAGTGCATCATTCATTTGATACCCTAAAATATAAAGCGCGGTATCATCTGTTAAATACGTGAAAAAACTAAGAACATTGTCAGTTAAACAAATTGTAGGTTGAGGCTGATAAGCTTCAAATGCATACGATGGACTTCGCTGCGACCCCCAGTCCCACTGCTGGGCACGGGTCTCCCCCACAGACACTGCTGCGGGAGGTCTAGAGTACTCTAGAGCATACTCCACCACGCTGCTCCAATGCGGAATACGATGGACTTACGGGTAACTAACGGCCGGTTTCTGAAGTCTTCAGTTATATTATCAACAGCTATTGAATCAATAAAGTTAATCGTAAGTTATATGTCGGATAACTGTCACTGGGTTTCTGAACACGCGAAGAGCCTTCCATTAAATAAGAATCCGATAACGAGTACCTTAAACTGCCACTAGATGGGTCTCTTCAAAAGATCAAGTTTAAAATAGATATTCATTGTAGTTTGTACCCTAGGAATAGTCTTATTTGTAAGAAATATTTTTTCCATAGTCAATAAGTAGTAACACCTTGTTTTATTTACTAAATATTGTAATTTGGTATTTATTAGCATCTGTGCATCATAGTCAAATGTGAACAATATCTACAATTCTAATGTTTATAACCGAAATTGTCAGTCACTTTTGACAAAGTCAATAGTCAAAGTAAAATAATTTATTTCGATATTTCGATGTCCATAATAGAACTCGTATTGATCTATTGTTATGTCCTACGAATAACTGTAAAATGTTTCACCGGGATTTCTAGACTAAAATTCAATACTATTTAACACGTACTTAGGCAATAATACCTTAAAAGTTTTTGTAATTTGTCATAAAAACGTCAAATAAAGTTAACGAACCGGTAAACGGCCATATTTCGTCAGTTAAGTTAATCTAACTATAAACGGAGTTTATCTTACATTGGGTTGTTCAGAAACACAATTTGAAAAGTTATCGAACCGATAGCGCTAATGAATAGATAAACTGCCGTCAAATGGACCTCAGAAACCGGGCATAACTCTTCAAAAATTTAACATGCTTACTATAAAACGAATCTATACTAAAAAATTCTCAAAATAAGTTATCAAGGCATTACTTTTGGGGTCAGATATGCTTAGTTCATGCATATAAACTATAAAAGTAGTAGTAGTATATAAAAGTTTCATACTAAACTTTAGTTACAAAATTATACCTCGTAACTTCTAATCACTTAGTTGGTGTAGGTAATGATTACTATGCACAGTTAAACGCTGCCCTGTAAACATAGTGACCACACATGACGACGCCTCCTTATCTTGTTATTATTGTTATTATTATTGTACCAAAATTTGAATAGGCATTAGAACGAGCGGCCCAGGCAGGGCCTATATACACGGCCTAAAACAACAAATAAACCACTTTTAAGTCCCCTTCCTGCCGCCCGACTGACTTGCCAACACAAACCGAATAGTTCACTTCCCCGATACCTGCCCACTGAAAATAAATACCGTATTATGTAACTACCTTTACTTAACTGCCTTTGTTGTTTGTTTAGGTATTTGTTATTCTTTTTTGTATAAAATGAAAAGCTATGTTTCGTAGGATGAAACGAAATAATATTACTTTTTATTGCAAAAAGATTTGTTAAGTCAACAACATTTAAACAATATTTGTACAACGAAATCGGCACAAGGCAATTGTAGAAGTCCTTTAGTTACAGTGAGTCTACAAGAGATCTAACAAGGGAATGAGTGAAATAAATAAAGGCTAGTCCGAATGAAGTGCTGAGTGACGAAATAGGGACGCACACACGTTTCGCGCCCTTCCAGCCAAAGAGTACTTTACGTGGACGGCACTAGGTCCACATTGGCGTGCGAGACTTCAGCTCGGCTCGTGTTTGTTGGGGCAAATGTTCTCGTATTTGGTAAACACTCGCTAAACGTCGCCACTCGCTACGAGATACTGAATTACGGTGTCGTAATTATTAAATATCAGTAGATTAAAACTACCTGACTGGCGAGATGTTGGGTCTGGTTCGCTCGAACTGGTAGTGAAATATTCTAGGCAATAACTGTCAGTTCTTGTGACTAATGATCGATCGTAAGATCGCCTGAGTTAGGCAACGACGGTATATGGTTGGGTGACCGCTTAATTTCATGGATGCTTCCATACTTAGGAGGGCAGGTTAAGCCCTCGTATCTGATTGTTTTCTACTGTAAATCAAAAGCTTGTGACAATCGTCAAGCCCTGACAAGGACCCTCGAATGGTTTGAGAACAATCGACACTACCTACCGACCAAGTTATCGCTGTAGTACATAAAAAAAACAGTCGAACATAGAACCTCCTCCATTTTTCGAAATCAGTTAAAAATAGATAATGCCCCTCTTTCTCCCCAGCTGCTACGGTTCGATAAGTTGAGTGTTTTGTAAAAAAAACGTGTTAACACATAAAAAAGCAAGTATTTCGTCCGTCGGCGCGTCTACTTTGTTGTTGACAGGTCTATATCGGAGCAAACACTAGCAGACTGACTGTCGGCCGACAGCTTTACAGCCGTCTGTCGATCGCGTGCTTGTACAAAAAACGTTCCAAATATAGTTCAAGCAGTGCGGAGTCCCAGTAGTTGTATCTCTCGCTTCTACAGTGTGAATGGTAGATGGTTAAAAATTTTGCCAGTATGTACACAACTACTAAAATACGATGAAACTATTACCATTAAAGTACACGAATTTCTCGGAAGTTGTGTTATTTACTACCATGCATACTATGCTTCTTCTGAGGTTTGATGAAGTTGGAGCAACTCGAGTATGGATAATCTTTGGGTCGCGAGTCCTTGACTGTGTTAGCGACTATAATCATCATCATAATCAGCGTCTCGAGTTGCTAATGGATATAGGCCTCTCGTAAACGAAGCCACGCCGATCGGTTCTGAGCCTTCGGTAATTGTAGTGTATTGATAAGCAGAGCTTTTTTTAAATACTTAATATAATATTATGTATTTATAATCCGTCGTCTTGTCCCTTGCTACTATGCAGACTATGTATGATCTATGGTCTGTCATGTACGGTGGGACTGAGTTGTACTCGGACGGGGAATGTGACAAGTGAAGACAATTTAAATAGATTATTTTAATTTTCAATTAGTGCACACCACAGTAATGATAACCAGTAAAAAAGTTGTTAGATGGTGCGAATTTTTTTTTAGGTAGGTACTTATTTATTGACCACTAACCTTGATATAAATATATACCTACTTTAAACGTAGATAGAGAGAACAATTTCACCCAGAAATGTTCTTTATCCAATCTAGTCTTCATTTATAAATATACCTAATATAAATTAGTTCTAGGGAGAATCTTTGGACTGTAGGTAGACCTTTTCTAAGCTAATTAACACCAGTAAACGCTGAAAAAGAATTACACTCAAAACATAATTGATGTCGACGTTACACGGCAAGCCCGAATAAATAAGTGAGTATTTAACTGACATAAATCCAGGCAGCCCTAACACAAGTCGAGTACTCGCTAAGGTTACAGCGATACAGCTCGAGCGAGCGAGCGAGCTGGAGCCCTGGTTATTCATAAGCGCTTAATTTACGAGCGCAAGTGACTAGTGGCTTATTTTGACAGAATTTTCAGGCATCATTTACGCTTGCCGAATCTTTATATGCAATCTAGCAGTATAGCGGTGTTAGACGGGTCTTTATAATCTGATGTTTGAAGGAATCGGGTTCAAATCCCAGATTGATAATAATTCTCAGTAAATGATAACATTAGAGAATAGGAAATATGAGCCTTTTATAAAAGAGATAGCATACAAACACGCACTACCCCCCATCCAGCGCCGTCAATGAAAACAGGGATTGAATCCTACTAATATTATAAATGTGAATGTTTGTATGTTTGTTATTCAATCATAAGCTAGGGCTCAGATGTAGCGCATAACGCGTCACAAATCAAAGCAGACTTAAAAGTCCCCTGAAAAATGTCTTCGTACTTGATCTCTACAAAGTAATTTATATCTGGCATTGAGGAGCTCGGTATCTCGCGGGTGATCGCTTGAATTTATTGCTGAGACATTATTTTGTGAGTTGATCGCGCTCTCGACAGCAGCCATCGCCCCCCACTCAGTTCCGCGGCCACTTTATCTCGTATTGTCCTTCGATGTCACTTTCACCTACAAATCAACCATCGTCAACATCCTTATTCCCAATCTCAATTAAGTCCTTTTTCTCCTAACTCCACTGCATCTTCATTACTGTCTACGTGTGCTGTCATGCACGGATTCATTCCATCTTATTTGTAAGGCTGTAGGGATCAGTTTGCCGCAACTAGATTCCTGTTTTGCCCAATTCAGGGCATCCATCACAGTCAGCGAGTGGCCAGTGATTGCCGATTGATTAACTTTCTGTTTTGTCAGTTTTGTGTACTGGGGTGTACTGGAATGCGTGGAAGTTTTGGTAGCAATGGTTTGGTTTACTATTGCGTGATTCCATACAAATCATAGCTTGTTTTTTCGGTTATCACAGAGTAATTCTCTAACCTGAATATGTCTGTCTAACCCCTATATGATCTGAAATACTCCTACTTATATTGGTCGTGCTGCTAAGCTTTACACTATTAAAAATATATACGACTCACTCATATCACAACGCTTGCATCATTTCGTAGTTGTGTATACGCCTTTGAATGTTCAAGAAATTATAACAATCGAATAACAACAGCCTTAGAACTTGTGCACTATACTTAGTTCATAGACAGTGAACATGTTTAAGTTAACCTGAAATCTAACCGGCAATTAATTTTATTTGTTTAATTACTTTGATATTACCAAAGATTCCTAGACCTCCTGTAATTCCTAGAAGATTCTAGAACCGATCATTTTTTACTAACCTTATTACTATCAAACGCTATATACCTACCAGTGGAATAATCTGCAGTAAATCTTAACTTCGCAAGGCATCGCTTTGCATACTATTAACCTCAATTTCTTGTTTTCTCCAGCCTCACACTTATAATTCCCGGAACAGAAGTTTCAGGATATAACTAGATCATGTTAAATAACACGAACCATGTTCCGTTGGAGAAGTGTAAGATGTTGATGCAATTCCGCCTAGTAGAAAAATTAACATCTTATATCTTTCTGCCAAAAATATGTTCAGATTGTGGATGAGTGACAAAATGTCGTGCTTCAGTTCGTTTTCAGTCCCAAAAAGTTGTTGAGCCTTGTCGAAGTCCTTATAGTTGCTTGACAATAATCGACATTGAGTTAGCCGCTTTGGCCACCAATCCGCACTGGAGCAGCGTGGTGGTATATGCCTTAGTTCTCCCGCATCTGTGGTTGTGCGAGAAACCCCTGCCCAACAGTGGGACTATGGGTTGTAGCTAAGCCATGTCCTAATCCTTCGGGCAGCTTGAAAACGTTTCAGGTTGACCGATAAGCCCTCCATCTATTAAAACTGGAGCAGCGTGGTGGAGTGCTCTCTTGGTCTTCTCGAATATTAATTGAAATGCAAAAAGGCGATCCGTGCTCAACAGGTTGACGGGGGACTCTTAACCAGCAGCAAGTCTAAACTAAGCCAAGTGTAGGATTGGCAGATGTTGCGAGTATATTATTTAGACATCTCTGTTTTACTATAATCGTAATCTCGGCAGAGTAAATTGCAGTATCGGGGGCAAGTGCGCCGCCAGCGTACATTGAGCTTAGTTCCCGAGCAACGCTAAGCCTAATGGGTCTAATATGGAGCTCCATACAACATTGCACATGTACCACAATTCAATTAAACGGCTCGCAAAATAGCCTTGTTCCTAAATTGAATGGTTAGTGAACTTGCAACTAATTTATCGCTTCATGATTCACATCAGCCGGGGAAAGTGTTCTTTGTTCATTAAATTTATTAGTTTTCAGCTTTATTAATTGCGATGGAAGCCCAGTGGCTAGAATTGCGCGTTTCTCTTGAGAGGTATCGGGTTCAATTTTGAAAGTTGAGTATGTTGGCTTTGAGGATGACGATGCTGGTGAACGAAAACATTTTGAGGAAACTTGTTTTTTATAATATGCTCGAGGGTATCTGAAATCGGACAAACGTGGTGAACTATGGTCCAGTTACAGCCATTATAAGAAGACAGTATAAATGTTGTGTTGAACGATAGCAATAACAAATTTGCACAGTATCATTTTATTTACATGAATTTTGTGTCTTATCTAACCACGCGGAAGCCAAAGAGCATCAAGCCGAAATCTACGGCAATGCCCGTTTGCCGATATACGAGTACGTAAATATTCGCAAAACGGTTCCAGCACGTATCCAGGTCGCGGGCATTCACTCTGCGCTGCATGCGGGGCCCATTCAAAATTGTTGATCAAATCTGACGCCCAGATTCCCGGCACTGAGCACATACGCTGCATGCTCTGAGTGCTCCATATCCGTGGTTTGTTTAACTCGCAATTTTTATATCTAAGACCTCACTCTAAAGCACGATTCGTGGAAACTTTGCAGTTCAGTATTTAAATCCATTGAAAATACTATAGTCGCAGAAGAGACAAATAGCGCCACCAAATGGCGTCACTTGTGACGTCGCAACAAGGAATTTTCATGTATTACGTCACTGAATCGCAATAATTTCATGATTTCATATATTATTTTTCACAATTCCAATTTTAAAATAGAGACACTTTAATTTTTAAATTTAGATTTACTCAGAAATAAACAGGACAGGAATATTGTATTTGAGAATAAGTATGAGGATGGTAGCATGCGAGAAGACCGAACGAATAAGATGCAAGTGCAGACAGATATGCTCTCTCCAGTTTACAATTCCGTAAAAGATTCAGTATATAAGGTTGACGTCTATAATACTCTAAAAGCCATCGCTCTCGCCAACTCAAATAAAAACGAAAAGGAAAACTGCCATGAAACTGAACAGTGCCGCCGCAGCAATATCGCGCTGGACTGATGTTTTGATTCGGTAATGAATTGCAGTCTCCAAACCATCGACATTCCCACATCAGTATTGTGAGGAACCAAACTATCATCGCTCATCGACATGAAGTATTCGAAGTCCGTAAAAAGCTGTCCGTGTTTTTTGATGGAAACGATTATTTCCCTACATCATTTAAATCAGTATTTATTGAATACTTACTAAACCGAACGAACACTCAAACGATTATCTTCAGTTACCCTCCCGAAAGATTATCTTAAAATACCCGAAGGTCATTTCTCCCAATCCCAGAGCACTTTGAAGTAGATAAAAGATAATGGAAGTACAACAAGGAGCAGAATTACACCTTCCGAAGCCTATAATTTTATTGGTTCATTTCCTCGATGGAACAGTGGAATATTGACCCTGGAATTATTCGCTAAGCGACAATTTATATTCAATCGGTTCGCTCTTGGCACGCTAGGACCTCTCAGGGAATAAACGGTTATATAACGGCTATTATGATCACCTAAATTTGGAAATGATGCAGTCCTTCTGTTATTTATTGGCATAGCATGACTATTTGCACTAAGGCCCAATTTCCAAGGCTATGTAGTGCAAATTTTGAAAGTCAAAGGTTTATTATTTTTGAATAAAAATCCCTCGGATGTTTGTAGTTAATTTGTTAGTGAAGTTAAAAAGATTATAGGAAAACCTAGATTTCTGTATTTTTGTGGTCGTAAGCGTGACTGCTAACCTCGAGGTCCTGGGTTCGATCCAGTGGTACAAAAAGGGTTCTTCTAATTTTCAATTGTAAGTAGTAGCTCGGAGTCTGCAGTTGTGCCCGGTGTATAGCGTTAGGCTCACCACCTTTGTCATGAGATCTAAACATGAACGGTGAACAGTGAACGTATTACAACCTCTGCCTGCCCTCCGGGGAAATACAGGCGCGATGTTATGTTAAGTATGCTAGATTTTTGTCGCCCATAATAGAATATCCCTAAGCCATATAATATGTCTTGATGTTGATATTTTTTTTAGGTCACCAGATCATTAAGAAGTACGTAAACCCTCAGGTTATAGAACCAAAGCTTTAAGCCATCTAAATGTAATTTAAGATTTTTACTTTGCTGTATCGATCCTGTCTGAAATAACGTAAAAGCTTGAGATAAAAACATATATTCGTTCTTTCTAATTTACCAGTTACCAAGATCATCTATTCGTAAAAGGAGTTAATTTTTTCCTGATTTTCAGACAATGCTCACAGCACTGGAGCAAGTCTTATCAATCGGGCGCTTAGGTAAAATAAACTGGAGCATATTAGCAGAACATGCACAAACAAAAATACATGACAAAGAATACATTTTCCTTTCTTGCCAAAAGTCATACTCGTACGTACGAGTACGTAGACCATGGAGGTTTACGACAAAACACGAGACGACTGCTGTCTGTGTACTGTTAAAAAAATGATATACAGGGTTATTGGTAATTCGACGTATTCCCGTTAGGAGGTGATAGGGGTGACTATTTGTGATAATTTTAACCCCCATATGCATTATGCAAAAGTGAACCATTTTCGAGTTAACAAGCTTTTCAGCTTTTTTCAAAATAAGTCAGAAATGCAACATCAAAAATTTATTAAAAAAAAAGTATCAATTAAAATCTATTTTTTTCTTCTGATTTATAAAAACGATTAAACAATGGTTATTTATCAACATTAAAACTACAATTATCGGTCCAACTTTAAAAATGCGAGACGATTAACGATATTACTTCAATATTTTTTGAGATTTTTGTGCACTAAAATGCCTTAAAAACAAAAAAAACTTATATCAAACTTGGCTTGCAGATTATTTTAAAAACATAACCGTTTTCTTAGCTTTCCAACAAGGCATAACACTGAAAAGGCAAGGCATAACACAAAAAAAACTGAGAAAAACCGATCACAAAGGAAGCAGGCGGAAATTTGTATTCGAACTAAACTTATGGTCGTTCTTTAAAATTTCAAAAAAAGTAATTAAAAACAATGCCCAATGTAAATAAAACAAAAAATATAAATATAAAATTAAATTTAGAACCAGTAAAAGTTTAGTAATAATAACAATTAAGACATTTTGTAATATAGCCTAATTAAAGTTCTTGCTCGAAGGGACTTCCCCTATTGTGTACGCAAAGTCTCATTATTTTTCTGAGGTGTAACTTAACTACCGAAGTAGTCAAATTATTCTGCACTAGCTTTTACCTGCGGCTCCGCCCGCGTGGTCAAAGGGAATTAACAATGAGTTGTTTATCATTCATGACACATTTGTATAGTGTATAATTTGTTAGCGTAATTCAGAACTTGCAAATGAATTTTACTAACGCCATCTATTAACAACATCCGGAACTAAATATCTAGCAAATAACAAAACATCGATATCTTTCCATGGGGATGTTTTACCACGGTAAAAAGTAGCCTACGTCACTCTCCACCCTCCTCACTATCTCCACACACAACCATACCATATAATAGCTTCGTTGCGACGTGAAAGCCGGACAAACAAACAAACACACTTCCACATTTATAATATTAGTATGGATTATGTACAATATGTGCAAGAATTTATCGATGAACCAATTTTGCTCGCTTACGTATTTTTTTAACAAATGAAATGCTTGAAGACGTACCTTTGGCTATAAGGCAAAACATGATATACTAGCAAGACGGATGTCCTGCAAATGTGATTCGGAATCGGAAGTTAAGTTACACCTCAGAAAAAGAATGAGACTGCGTACAGAATAGGGGAAGTCCCTTCGAGCAAGAACTTTAATTAGGCTAAATTACAAAATGTCTTAATTGTTACTTATTATTAATTGTTATTATAACTAAACTTTTACTGGTTCTAAATTTAATTTTATATTTATATTTTTTGTTTTATTTACATTGGGCATTGTTTTTAATTACTTTTTTTGAAATTTTAAAGAACGACCATAAGTTTAGTTCGAATACAAATTTCCGCCTGCTTCCTTTGTGATCGGTTTTTCTCAGTTTTTTTAAAATAAGTTCATAGTTGTTATACCTTGTTGGAAAGCTAAGAAAACGGTTATGTTTTTAAAATAATCTGCAAGCCAAGTTTGATATAAGTTTTTTTTGTTTTTAAGGCATTTTAGTGCACAAAAATCTCAAAAAATATTGAAGTAATATCGTTAATCGTCTCGCATTTTTAAAGTTGGACCGATAATTGTAGTTTTAATGTTGATAAATAACCATTGTTTAATCGTTTTTATAAATCAGAAGAAAAAAATAGATTTTAATTGATACTTTTTTTTAAATAAATTTTTGATGTTGCATTTCTGACTTATTTTGAAAAAAGCTGAAAAGCTTGATAACTCGAAAATGGTTCACTTTTGCATAATGCATATGGGGGTCAAAATTATCACAAATAGTCACCCCTATCACCTCCTAACGGGAATACGTCGAATTACCAATAACCCTGTATATACACGTAATATATATATACATAACTTCCTTGATGTCATAAAAATTTATAATTTCATAGAAAGCAATTTTTTTACATTAATTATGTTACCATAGAATAATAATTCTTTGGTATTAAGTTGAATTTCCAATGTATAAAAAACTGTTGTGTATGCATTCATTCACATCAGATACATTACTTATGCACGGATCACCGCTGAGATCAGTCAGTTCACGTCGTCTCTACAATCTTTATCCTCAACGTTAGGAACAAACCGACGGCCGCGCGGCGTGGCGTGGCGAAGGGGAACGCCTTTTGAACCTCTCTTACAACTTCACTCCACGTCGCGGCGTTCACTCAAACACATGATTGAGTATTCTCGGAAACGGCACGTCCCTCCCCCTCCTCTCCCCACTTGCCCCTCCCCTCGCGGAAGCACCGAAATAGATGCCACACCTGAACATTTACAAACTATAACATTTTATGTCACTTCTCCCTTATAAATTGCTCGCATCTGTTTTGAAGGAAAATCGGTGGACAGCCTAACCTGTAACATATAGGTTACCGGTTATGGCGGCTGCAACGTAAGCGTTACTGCTCCAACACGCTGTTTTAGGTCATGTTGGCTGAGGGGTTAGCGGCTTACCCCATTGTCGGAATTTTTAAGGCCACACGAAATGCTTAACGATTATCTAATGAAGGTTAATTTTGAATTTTGAGACAATCGGAATCACCGGCTGAACGTGTCCTCCGAAGCAATGAAATGTTAAGAAAGAGCACTCTCCAGGGGCCCAACTTAATCCATCGATTAAAAGTGAAGCAGCAACTTTCACTAAATAATAAAAGGACAAACTAACAAGACTGGACGAGTTTGCACCTAATATTCGTACGAGTAAATCGCAGAATGCCGATCGGAATACAAATGACCAGCAATTAGTCCTTCAGTCGTTACGCATCAACTACTCAAGGATTATCAGCTAGCCATTTCAATTATCTAAACCTTACTATGTAAGGTCCATAGCCCAATAGACAGAGTAAAGCAACGACGGGCGCGGTCGGTGTCTGGATGGGTGACTGCTACTGGAAAAATTTCATGGGCGCTACCGTGATTCGGAGGACACTTTCGGAGAAGACCTTTGGAAGGCAACATTCGAAATTTGGTTGGTCACTTACTCCTCCACCGATCCGCATTGGAGCACCGTGGTAGAGTATGCTCTAGACTAGACTGTAGCAGAGTCTGTGAAGGAGATCCATGCCCAGCAGTGGAATGTCCATGGCTTACATACATACATACAATATACATATTACTAAACATTATTATCATATAAGTCCCTCGTATCTAAATTCTGTTACATAACTCTGAGCCGCAAACACACATTTCCCCACATTAGAACATGGCACGTATAATATCAATTGAGAATCCCCAAAGAGGTAAACATTAGTAGTGAGATGATAAATCTGGGAGCACAGTTTCAGTTTAATATCCTGCTGCGGAGATGACGTCCCGCTTTATATACAAGTATATAGTTGTCTATAGATCACAGATAACGCACAAACAGAAATGGCGGACTCAATTTCAGTATTATATTATTATCTAGGTTTGTTAACTCGTTTTGTTGTTTACTTTATATGGGAGCTGCTGTTTAATGCAAGATCGTTGACCTAATGATAAGGATTAAGCATAAGTGCAATAATTTATTCACATTATACTCTAATTAATTCGAAAATTTGCACATTTATCAAGGACCGATGAGAATGGATTTTTTTATAATAATCATTTTACTTCGGACGGAGGACCTACTAAGGACGGAGGGATGGCCTTTTATCCCTTTGGTATTAAAGGGTTTCTATTTGAACTTCAATGGGTAGAGTTGTTTCAAATATTTGCTTGAGAAGGAACTTTATACAAAACTTTCGATATATCTAATCCACGCAAGCCAAGCTGTGCCTCCACTAGTTAATAATAAATATCATGGACATCCTCACACACTGGTGTCAGAGACTGATGTTCGTATATAAAGTCATATATAAAGCAAGCATATGCAGTAAGAAGTGAGGTTGGAGGCACGCGGATGTCGAACATCAAGTAAATCAGATCCAGGCATTAGACGGATATACGGCAAATAATGACGTAGCACTAATTGGATTTGCAGAATCCTTTAATAATTAATACCAATATCAATACAATACAACAAAATAAAAATACAAAGGATATTTTGCCAACTTCAATGCCACTTCTATTATGTAGTTGCTCCCACGAATCGGAGTAAAGCCGGCCGCACACTCAACGAAAATCAGCTTGCAGCTTTGTGACATTGTTTTCAACTACGGATGGCCTTGTTCAGAGGGCGCGGTGGACACAACATTCATTTGTTTGTCAGAGTTTCAACAGTTTGGCAGTTGGTGCTTTACCGGGCGCTCGTGAGTTAGTAATAGTTTTATTGTCTTGTATTATGTATAAGCGGGTTCCGCATGATTTAGTTTCGCTTTTGCAAATACGAATGCGAACAAGTTTGTTCTCCGATAAACTATTGGTTGATGTAGTCTTTTATTATGAATTAGATACAATTTGCAATGCACGAAACAGTCTGTGATCAACTTAAGGTTTGGTTAGTTTAAGATACATAATACTGATGAAACAACAAGGCAAAGATATTTATAAATAACATATTTAATAATGCATGAAAAACTTTTATTATTTTGCAGTTTTAGGTGTAAGTGTAGTTTTAGATTGACATTTTAAATAAATAGTAATTCAGTATTTTTATGGGCAGTAAAACTTGTGAGATCTAATGTAAAACCTAGTCAGCCAAAAGAATGACTAGGCAGACGTGTGCGAAAGGCCTTAAAACTCGGTTATTTGATCGTAATGCGAAGTGCGACCTCGGTCTAACTCGATACTCCTGTTTCTAATTAATTCAGTCGTTCCCTACACTCGTAGATCTTAATTTCGATCGCTATGATGTACAATCACTGCTTAAATTGAAATTAACAACCCTGTGATTGGGCTGCACAGCTACTGAACTGTTATGAGCGTGATACAGAGCAGCTATAACACCTTGTGTTATAGTTCCTTAGTGATTGTCATTATAAATGCGTCTCTCATGTTGAATATGTCGACTTCGATCTTTAGCTAGGGCAAAAACTTGTTACTCTCTTCTAAGCTCACATTTGCACTGAACATAGACCAGCTCATCGCCTCTTCAACTTGCTTGCTTGCAAATATTTATTTGACTTTTAAAAAAACAAGGGCTTTGAATGTTGTATCTTTGTAAGTAAGTTATTCGCAAACAGATGAGAGATCTCACTGGTAGGAGATCGAATAGTTTCTACCGCCAAGTTAACATTAATTTGTACGTCACGAAGCGAAAGTTCCCATTACGGACGCGATAGTACCGAGAGTACCTATTAGCCAGCAAGTTCAGTCGCGCGCCAGCGGGGTATCTCCACCATCAAGTTGTTATTGATGAGCAAACTTGCTGGGCCGCCGCACACTCGGGCTGGGTTCACCAATATTGCTAAACGAATTGTTAACGTTTAGCTATAGGTACCGCATATGTTTCCGCAAGCACCTCACGCATTGCTGATTTCGCAATGGCTTTAATAAATATTTCATATTACCGTTTTATATAATTTCAGTTAAAAATCGGGCGTATTACTTGTTTATTTGAATCATTTTCATGAATTAAAATTGATTGATTGATTTTTTAAGATTTTTCAAATTACAGTAATATTACGTAGTGGGCGCCCGCAGCTTGGCTTGCGTGGATTAGATATGTAACAAAAGTTTCATTTATAGTTCTTGTCCTTCTCAAGGATATAACCGGAAATACTACTAACGTATGTACTTGTACATAGACACTCACGAATCATTCAGTTCCTAATAAAGAGCAGAGGTGTGTTGTAGTAAACCCAGATAGATGAAAACTCATAATATTAACAAATTAATGTATAAATTGACTAATAATAATAATAATAATTCTCCAAAAATACGAATGTATGTTATAAATTTCAGAAATAGGTACTAAGTTTGTAGGTACTAGGTACAAGGCATGCGGAGGCAATCGTGGGGATTAACACAAAGCATATTTCCTGATACACGACGGACAGAGAAACCGACAATCCCGGAGAACGGAGAATCCCGTGATCCGTATTCGTGGCGCCGATATCGAATTTGACTATTGAATATGATATTCGATTCGGAAACTATCGCTTGGAAACTCGGCTGACGAATCAGATGTTAGTCGATGTTTGACGCCGATCTAAATTTGAAAACCCACTTTGTACAGTGAACAATGCTACTGGAACTTCTCGCTTTAGCATGTGTGTCAACAGTAATACACATGTTGTTAATTGATCAGCGAGCTGTGCTGTATCGGGGCTAGAAAGCTGGCCAGCCAGGTACGCTGTTTGTTTAGAATGCTAACTGCAGCAGATTATCATCATCATCACCTTTGTAGGTGACCTGGTGAACATAGGCCTGTCCTAAACGCCGCCACTGCGACCGCTCTTGGTCTTCTGAATCCAGTGGTTTCTCACTGCCTCCTCCAGGTTGGCCGTCCTAGTCGAAGGTCAGTCTCCATTGTAGGACTTTTCTTCCTCGCCAGTGTTCAGTGCTTCGAACGACGTGGCCTGCTTATTGCCACTTCAACTTGTTAACTAATAGCTGTGTCAATGAGATTTGCACTGCTATGGATTTCATCATTTCTGAATCGGTTGCAACGTAATACCGAGCATAGATAGCTCTCTCCATAGCGCGTTGAGTGACTCTGAGTTTGTGAAATAGGGTGACGGTAAAGGACCACGTATCGGGTTATAGCAGATCGGATCAGATTATTCCCAGCTCTAGTACTTTCGTCTGTGCCGCGAAATTTCATCAGAATTCAAAGAGAATCAATCTTTTGAATAAAAAGCCGTAAAACCCGTTTACAATTTCATTTTCTCTAGGCTTCATAGCCTGTGTATATTAACGCATCTGTGACCGAATCAATTCAGAATTTCTTTTGCGGCATGATTTTTTTCAGTAGATTGGATCCTTTCCCCAAAGGCTTTGTATTTGGCTCATACAAATTCGTCAATTCATTCGTAGCGGTTGAATCGCTTTTGGGAATTTGTCGTCACGGAATCAAATAGATTCTAATTAAATACAACCCAGATAAACATTCATGTCAAGTTAACAGATAGGTACAGAACAAAATTTGACTTTCAATGACCTATAAAGTTAATTAATGTTGGGTATCTAACCGTTGTCCGTATTAACTCGTTTCGGAAAATTAATTTAGATTGTGATGTAACTGTTTCATTTTATTTATCTTTCTAGAGGCCCTTGAAGATGAAATTTGAAAATTAATTTCAACAATTTTATTAATTCGTACAGTATTATATGTATTCATTTGAATTACATTCTCAAAGTATTTCAATAACAGAATTGGCATTTTAAAGGCAAATTGTCAATAGAATTTGACTTTACGTTGACTTTAACAACATAGCTATGAAGATTGTTGAAATAGAGTACTATTTGAATTGCTTTCGTGTAGTTCCAAGCACAACGTACAAAAAAGAATACTGGCAACCAAACTGAATTTGTAGGGTATAAAAATAATATACCAGTGAAAGTTAAGAAAATGAAGAGTTTTGAACTAACTATGTTCAATAGTCGCAAATCAAATAGAGATATAAACACAGGTTACCTTCCCGTAACCTAAGAAGTTAGTATAGCAGAACTTAACATTTATGTAACTCTCAGAAGGGTTTAGTAATTTGATTGATAGTGATTACAAGTTTCTATATAGATGTGGGATATGGGAGGGCGCGGCATTAACGACCCTCTGAGGATATACATGCGTGAGCAGGATAATTGTTATTTAATCCTCGATAACCGAGCCTGCCTTCTGCTTTGCTGAATGAATTTTATAAACAAACACTCACTGGAAAACCATAATCCAATAAAAAGTGTAATGCGACTATATCACCCTATCTACTTTTGTAAATCTTTGATGAGCTTCAGTTTATGTTGTTCTTCTCTGTCTGTTCTTCTTCTGAGAGATTTTGTAGAGCTTCGAACAGGCTAGCATTGTGCGCGTCTGTTTTTTAATCTCAAGAAGCTTTATTGATTCTTTCTTGATTCTCAAAACCTAACCCTTGTGTTATCAGTGAGTAACTGAACAGTTCTGCTTCTATAACATTCGCATCCACAAACATCTTCTTACTAACACGTAACCATTCGCGTTCATCATTAACATTGCAATTATCTGTCTCTGGTACGAGACAACTTAACGAATCGAGTCACGTTTGTAGCAATTAAAATTATCTGTTAGCACGCTCCGATACGAATGTTGTTCATGTGCGCAGCTCAATAAAACCGAACAGTAACATAACCAGTACAAGAGATAAGTTAATTCCTACTTCAAACGTAACGTGGCTGGGAATCTAATCGGAGGCGCATCACGTTTGAACCTATTTTCCGCCAAACGAACCCTTAAATCCCCTCGCCCTAAACGTCTTTCGCTGAAATCCAACCTTTTGTTGGATTACACGCCCGTTTATTATTTAAACGCTCCCTGTCGGCACTAAGCTCCTATATTTAAACGTAGTAAACAGTTTACCTACTTGCTAAGTGATTTTTGATTCGCTGCGACCCATAGACGTCCCACTGCTGGGCACGGGTCTCCCCCACAGACACTTCTGCGGGAGGTCTAGAGCATACTCCACCACGTTGCTCCAATGCGGATTGGTGGAGGGGTTAGTGGCCAACCCAGAGTCGAATGTTCTCAAGCCACCCGAAGGTCTTCGACAAGGCTTAACGACTGTTTCCAGCATTGAAAACAACCGGGATCGCCGGCTTTACATGCCCTCCGAAGCACGGTAGCGTCCATGAAATTTTGCCACTAGCGGTCACCCATCCACAAACCGACCGCGCCCGTCGTTGCTTAACTTTTTCGATCACATTAAATCGAAGCGAGCCATTGGGCTATGGATTTTTGATTAAACCTGATTTTCTCCCACTATATCCAGGTCCAAGGAACCATTAGAAACAGCAATAGTTGAAAATTAGTTTTAAACATGTTGCGTTAATGATTTAACACACAACTTCTAACGTTCACGTTACGTTACGTTAGTATTAAGATCGTATGGAAACTTCATAACGAAGAAACGTTATCAAAATACGATACACGCAATGTAGTTCAATTACTATCAAATTTCCCAAATCACTCCGTTCGTCTCCTCCGCACAAGGCTCGCCACCGCGGAAGCTTGCCGTGTAACTGTGAAGTCGCAAATACGATTGAAATTTCAATTTGCGCGAGTAAATTAGTTCCTTTGATGTCAGCCACCTTTATATTTGAACGTATCGAAAATCCGCGCCCTTTGAAGTACTCGCGACGCTCCAGCTCAACCCTCAGTCTCCAGTTGTATACGGCATTGTTGGAAAGTCTCTATTTCTATAGCTACGTATACTTTTTTTATTTTTTCATGATATTTGGTATACCTACTTGTAAGTTAGTCTTCATATAATTCCACTTTATTCTAACGCTAACTACGGTAAGGAACTTTATTCTCATTAGACACGAAAACGAATGTTTGTCACGTTACCTTCGGACCTGTTGCAACCCATAGACGTCCCACTGCTGGTCACGGGTCTCCCCCAAAGACAAAACTACGGGAGAGCATACTCCACCACGCTGATTCAATGTGGATTGGTGGAGGTGTTAGTTGCTAACCCAGTGTCGAATGTTCTCAAGCCACTCGAAGGTCTTCGACAAGGCTTAACGAATGTTTTCACCATTGAAAAGAACTGGGAGCGACGGCTTAACATGCCCTCCGAAGCACGGTACCTACCTTTTTTAAACCATCGAAGGAAATGTCTTTAAACAATCAGAAATTCTTAATACCAGCAGAAGTAAGTTGTCGAAACTGGGTAATTATTTTAAAAACTGCAAAAATACTACGTTAGTCTATACTAATAGGTATTATAGAGAGGAAACATTTGTTTTTAATGTTTTCACACAAAATCTAATGGACTAATTTCAAAAATTCTTTCAGCATTAGAGGGCTGCATCTTAACTGAGTGACATAGGCTATATAATATTACTAGGTGTAAAAGAAACTATTGTTATGTCCGTCCGTGCGGGCGTCCACTAGTAGGTACTGCATAAAAGAAGAAAAAGAGGTTTGTGACTCTCTGTGAAATGTTATCGATCAAAACACCCAAACATGTGTAAGCATAGCGCCCACAACACGAGCACATAAAAAGTTCAGAGCCGAGCCTGAACAATTGTACTATGAAAAACATTTTCGTTTGCCAAAATATTGCAAATGCATCCACACGCTACACGTCCCTATCGACACAGCTTGGGAGCTTTTCAAAGCATTATGGGCGGTCGCGACAAAGCCGCGTCGCGTGTTGGGATATGTGGGAACGGATGGATCGTATGTATGGATGAACGTATCGCATAAATCACCGATATACGAATAGCTTTAGAGTAAGATACGGCTAGATACGACATGTACTTCACAGCATCTTGTGTTCGGGAGCCATGTACGTTGGCTTACTTAAAGAGTGGTTGTATTGGATTGAACGTGCCTTCGTTCATAGCCCAATATAGTCGCTTTGTGGATTGGACCGCTAGCACAATATGAAAATGTGCATGTAAAAGTGTCTCAACTATGGGGCAGCAACATAAGGTTCTTTCATGCTTTTGAATCAAAAGCTTAATTCTACTACTCACCTATTAGTGCTAGCTAGTTGGATATTTGTAATCTTGTATGTATAATTGTCTTGTATAATTAATAATAATAAATTTAATATCAGACTGCATAGTTAGTTATTACATTTCATAACTTAAATCTATGTTAATTGCTCGTCACTATTATAAAATCCATTAAAATAATATAATATGACAATTTGAAACAAACAAAATTAAATACAAGAAATTCATAAAATTAGTTTGGATAACAATAAAATAATTACTTAAATTAAAATCAAAAACAAAGCATAGCAGAAAATATATAGGTAGTCGCTATTATCTAGTAATAATTACTAGGCATTTCCAGTTAGAACCCCCCAATGATTTTTACCGATCCGGCGATCAAAGCCAAGCCATCCAGCTTATTAGTTAAGCTTGCGACCATAGATCTTGCGACCAATAAACGAGGCAGTCTAAATAAACAAAATCATTCGGTAAGTTACAAGTCCCACAATAGGCCGGTAGCGTAACAAAAGTCGCAAGCACGCATCCGCGTAAGCGTACCTCAAGACAAACGAGCTTGTTAATTAGTTACGGCAACCTTGTTAGCGAAGTAACTGGATGACAAGCAATTAGTTACAATCAATACTGGAGTTGGTACGTGACTGCGTGCTGCGGGCTCGCGGCAATTACTTGGCTGCCTCAACTTCGGGGCAGGCGGCACTGGGGGCTCCGGCGGGACTCGCTGCTGCCTACTGACTGATGACTGATCCTGACGTCACACCCTCATTACAGTAATAGCCAGTTCGGTGGAATCGTTAAAGTAAGCAGGTAAATCACGTTAAATAAATTAATAGTAAAATATAATAATAGTAAAATAGAAACACACGCTTTTATAAATGCACGTAAAAACCAAAAATAAATTATTACTATGTGCTCTTAATTATAATATTTGATTGTAAAAGCGTGGGGCGCTGGAACAGGAAAGACACTTTGTATAGTTTGCTGAGAAATCGAATAAAAGTGTGTTAAAAATCGTATATAATTCACATTTTAGGACAACTACCGCACTGACGGCACGAGTTATTTTTAACTGCCTATACTACTAAACTATACACTAACCTATGTGTTTTTGCCGCATTTGTTATTACACTCCGCGCATGCAATGGATAAGAGTAACTACCTACGTCAATGCTTACACAAGCAGAACAGTGTTTAACGGAAGTAGAGGCGGAAGGTTTAATGCAAACAAAACACGTTTCAAAATTACAACTAACTAATTGTTGGACAGTGTTGCCGAACAGTATCGGCAAGCTGTTTAGGGGGCAGTGTGTAGCTTTCACGCTACTAACGCATGTTCGATAAACTAATTTATTGTAAAACCCAGTCATCACATAACAGCGGCACGGCTGGCCGGGCAGGGACACCCCCTCGGACCTGTCATTGTAACAAGCTTCATATTTCACTGCGCCCATTTCACAAAATGGCTTGTTTTACAAAGGCTTGCGTACCTGAACCAAATTATGTTTTCAATGGAA
Organism: Carterocephalus palaemon; assembly: GCA_944567765.1. NCBI lineage: Eukaryota > Metazoa > Arthropoda > Insecta > Lepidoptera > Hesperiidae > Carterocephalus > Carterocephalus palaemon. The sequence goes on along the minus strand of OX155638.1, from coordinate 15,907,226 downwards.
TGTTACTCTTAAACAATCCAATTTTGTTAGTTATAACGATAAAACTAAGTGCTATATTTCAACTTCATTGCGTAAAAGGACCTCTTCTGAATCGATGCTGATTGCTCCAAATTGTGAAACGAATTACTTCATGAAGTGTAAACCGCTTCTTTATAGCATTACTGAGAACCTCCGATATACTCTACGGTACTAGATGTTATAAAAATGTGTGAGGGACTCATATCCGGGGCCTTTAGTTATGAAAATGTTCTATTTTTCAATGCACCGATATTGGGCCGATATAATGACGCTCCGATATTAACAGACTTCAATCAAAATAAGTAGATATACAGCTGTCCATTCTTCACTCAATTTATTTACCTTAATGGCAGATAAACGATACGATACCGTGCCGACTGCGGCACGTGTCAAGCCATTGACGTCGCCTAATTCGACTTGTGACCGACGCACGCACCGTCAATAAAGATAAGTAATTGTTGTTAAGAATTTACTTAGGTAAATTGAGTGGTTTTTATTATTATTATTTTTTTTTTTTAAAAGAAAATTAAGTCTTCTTCTAATACCTCCCTACTTCTTCTCTACTCTACTACATACATAAAAAAATCTATATATTTATTATATAGATTTTTTCATAACAGTTTATAAAATTAAATCCTAAAAATGATTATTAGATGAGCGTATATGGTGTCGTGAGGTCTTAGGCTAAAAGGAAGTCCTTGACCGTAGACTCGTATAACTGGTTTCTATGAACTATTTAATTTATAGTCTCGATAAATTACCATTTCATAGAAATCCCGACCGCCTCATCAATATTTAAGGTGGGCTTAAGCAAGGGTTGGTACTAACTTTAGTAATAGGGTACGTAGTTCGCAAGAGCTTAGTCGAAGGGCCCTGGATTTAAGTTTCCATCTAGAACGAATCCCACGGGGGCCTGGTTCACGGTACGTTTATAGCATAACTTAACTTCACGCCTCCGTTTCCCCAAGGTGGTAGGCAGGGACGTAAAACACTCACTTTCCACCAGTCACTTCAGTTCTACACTTTTCGCTCTTGATCACTAAACTTAAAATGTCCTTAACATCGCCGTCATCGACCCGCTACCCCACAGACAATTTAAGTAAAGAAAATTGTTTTTAAAAAAATATTCTAAGGTACTCGAATTCTTCTATCCCTTTCACGAACGTACTCGAGGATGTAACATTTGAATTTGGAACGCAATAATACATAGAGTAGTTTATGCACAGTAGTATCTACGCATAAAGCTTCCACTTTAGCAAAGTCGGAACAGTATAATCGCATCGTAACTAAGGTACTTCTAATAGTTTAGTTTCCTGCGCACACTCCCCGCCAGCATGCTGTAACGAGCGCTGTCATCAGACGCGACCCCGCCATCGGTCGGATGACCAATTAGCGCGACTCGATTCTGTGTAATCCTGTCGCCGCTGATATAAGTCACCGCGGTTCGATTTTAGCTCATCTGCGAACTCTGCAGTCGCTGCTCCTCTTACAGTCCTTATCCCTTCTGCGTACTCGTTCCTAGTCTAGACGTAACTATCTTTAGCTCTAATATGCAGCTGCATCTGTGACGAACTCTTAGAAGGCTTGCTCAACGTCTGGCACAGCTGTCATGATTAGTAACGTATGTATAACAACTGCATGTTCATTTGCTAACCTGTTGTATAATAAAAAAACATTAGCAGTGGACTTTAAAAATCTGCTGGATGGGATTACAGAAACAGCCGCGAGATTATGAGCGCTTCAAAAATAACACAAGTTTACTAACGTGAAAATACAAGTATTTTATTTTAAGAAGCTAACTCGCACGCTTTTAATTTCCACTCGGCGAAGTGAACAGGTTTCCCGGCACGGCGGAGCGGGAAGACGGACTCCCGAGTAGTCCCGGGGGACTCAATTAGCCCCGCGGAGGCCCGGGCTTTTACCGTTACACTTATTAGTAGGTAAATTCTGGTTTGAAAAATATTGTGGGTAACATTGCAATTTATGTCGTAATGATTATCTGTTGATAATGTGGTACCTAATCACTTTCAAGTATATTGGTGATGGTTATTTAAAGGACTTGCTACCTATAACTAGGCTTCTAACTACAACCCAAAGACGTCCCACTGCTGGGCACGGGTCTCCCCCACAGAAACAGCTGCAGGAGGTCCAGAGCTTACTTCACCACGTTGCTCCAATGCGGATTGATTGTGTTCGAAAGGCTTAACGATTGTTTTTACCGCCCCGATCGCGCCCGAAGCTGCTTAACTCGCGACCGCGGGCTATGAGTGCTTCCTCATCTTAAACATACAAAAATATAACTCGATCGATAGTATCACGCATTGTCAATTACGTAACCAATATGAAACTCCCAACATTGAACCATTAGTCCGGATTGCCGATCACGGAACTAATAGAACAATCATAGCGAATATCATATCGTTTTCCTCAACAAAATAGCCTAATGGTCTTATTTACTTGCCACTAAAGGGGTTGTAAGCGTATCGGACACCGAGTGGACGGCGAATCGCATTTCCTCGGCAAAGTCGCAGCGACAATGAAAACAAACATGTAAACGGCCGATTGGCTGTCCATCTGTAACGACTGTATACGATTGGGACGCGTGCCTCGAATATAAAAGCTTAAATGGTTATTCGGATATCAGTCGCTTAGGCTAAAGTGTTCAGGGCTTGTGGGGTAGTAGGTACCTATATTAAGGTTTATTTTGGTAAATATTCCGATACATTGTTTTTCTATTAGCCGAACAACCAAGCGAGTCACCTGATAGTCAGCACTTACCGTCATCTAGGAACAAAAGAAAGACCAAAAAATTCTGTTCAAAAGAGAGCTGTTATAACGCCTCTTTGAAGAACCTCATTGTTATTAATACAGGAAACTGTAGAAGAAAAATAATTCCAAAGTTTAAAGCGTAAGTAAACTCAGAAGAAGCTTTATGTACCAATAGTAAAAATGGGATCTATTGGAAGCCCCCAGGCTGTTCAAGGTTAGACTTAGGTTCCCAAACCCAACAATTGGGACTTTGGGGTCAGATTTCCGTGTTAGAATGTCAAAAATAAAAATTAGGAAATCATCACCACCACAACCCTATCTTTTTCCCACGGCTGGGCTCGGGTCTCCTCTAAAAATGGGAGGTGCTAGGCCATAGTACACCACGCTAGCCAAGTGTAGATTGGCAGTCTTCACATGCCTTCGATAACATTATGAAGAACACTCAGGTATGCAGGATTCTTCACAATGTCTTCCATAATCACAGATACGTTAGAAAATTCATTAGTTTTAGCTTGGATTTGAACCTGAACCCGTCGAGTAATAGTTGAGCTCGATGGCCACCGGGCTGGCAAGGCTACGTGTGCGCCGTTATTTATTAACGCGATCGGAATAACTTCGGGAATCGAAAAGTTCCGCGAGCCCCGGGGAACATAACGACGCCTCCGGATTCGAATTTAATGAAAAGCAATAAAACGCGGAACAAATGTTAGCGCTCACTCGAGCGCGTGGAGCGGAACTGGCTCTAACTTGGCTGGTGAAGGCTTTTATTGAGACGCTAAACCCACTCGATGTCAGGGCTAAGCAAGCGTTATACCTATAATTTGAGCTATTTTTATTTTTGTCGGACTAACAGGTTCGCTGGCGGTGAATCAGACACCCTGGAATACAGCTATAGGCGTTCCTCGCACGCTCCACGCAAGTTCCAGCCGGCCCGCTGTCCGGTGTGCTGATCAAATTACTTTATTTTAATATTAGCCAACCTTGAGGTCAGCAACATAAAAGAAGACTAGAAAACGTAGCGCAGTGTGTTTGTTAATAATAACACATTGACTCACCAATGACATCTTAAGTTACAAGTTTAGTTGGCTAATTGAGTTTGAGAATTCGAAACACGTCATTGAAGGAGCTCAGCATGCTCGTTTGCTACCGTTACCCAAAAACGATAAATACAATTTGTGTCACAAAACTATGAACGGACTATTGGCCGTCTGTGCGATTGCGGGCGACTTGGAGAGCTGGCGCCTGCGAAGGTTGTGTGGGAGGAAGTGCGACCCGCGCCCTGCTGGCACCGATACAGGCTACCGTCGGAAGTCTCTTGCTGGGGTAGTGTTCAGACAATGCGATGAATGTCGATGACTTCACTGACTCCTCGGATTTGAAGTGAGCATTTTTTACGCGTAAGCCTTTTACCGCATAGCCTTTCATGTGAGTTAATTTTAACGAGAAATATTAACACGAACTCTCACTACTACATATATTACAGTTACGTATTCATAAAATAACGTATTTAAAGTGAAGCTAGCTGAAAAATAAATTCGTATAAAAATAAACTTGAAACGTCAAAAACTTTGGCATCCAGAACTTCGTTTGCCATAAGCAGAGCATGTCGAAAGTGTACAGCAAGCAAAAACAGCTCCAGGCGAGTAGGTGCAGTGCGATATTTCGAGATAAGCAAGAGAAAATATTTAAGTTTCATGTACGAGGTCTTTCCGGTGCGGATGGCTTGCGACGAAAAAGTCCTAATTAACACTCATCAGGCCTCCCCCTCCCCCCTCCCTCTCCTGACCTCCGCGACATTCCAAAGAACGCTACAGCCGACACTCCCTGAAACTCGACTGTTTCTCCTTTTCAGAACTTATTTTTAATCGCATACCTGCAGTTTTGGTTATTAAGCCGTTAACATTTTGTCAATTTTCAATTTTTTTTCAATTTCAAAAGGTCTTTATTTAAACATAATACATATTGAAGTTTACATGTCCAGTGTACATTTAAAAGGATAATCCTGGTATGTAAAGAACCATGAAGTTAAAATCGCATATTAAACAAAATGTTTCGACAATGCTTACAAAGAATTACTAAAATTAACAATATAACGCTATGAAACTTACTACAAAATAATAATTTGATATGCCTATCGCTTGTTTTAGTGCAACAATGCGATTTCTCACCATAAAAAAATGTTTTTCTTTAATGTACAAAATGTACCGTCAAGTTTGGCGGTACTTTGTTTAACTATTGATGAGCGTCAGCAATAAACAGCAAGAACGTTATCTGTCTTGTTCCGCACACAAGTTGACGCGCCCCGCCGCGGCGCGCAAGCCGATACCGCTCGCATCGACCAGCAATATGGGCGGGAACAGCGCGCGCGCCGACGAACGGCTGCGAACGTTATGTTAGAACTACTGTACCTATTCAATCGCACGCGTCGAGGAACAAGTGATGTGGGAGTTTGTATCGATTGTATTTGTCGATATATTTCAGGTCTTGTTTACGAGTTTTACAAATATTTTTGATTATTGAATTATTATGTTTCGGGTTGGTAATAAGGTAGAATTTTTGAGATAATTTATAGATATATGAACTTAAGCTAGGGAGCCCGATCTTAATATGTAATTTTTCAAGATTAGTATAAAGTGGAGTATTATATGAATATTTAATCGCTTTATTTTGAATTACTTGAAGCCTATTAATGTTAGTTTTACAAGTGCTACTCCATACTGGACATACATATGTAATACATGGCCGAACTAAAGTGCAGTAAATTTTTAATTTAGTTTTACTACTTAGGGCGGACGATCTGTTTATGACAGGACTTAGGGCGTTTAGTGCTTTTATGCCTTTAAGGCGTAATTTATTTGAATTCTCAGTCCAGTTTAACTTGGTGTCCAGGACAACCCCTAAGTATTTAACAGTTCGATTCCATGGAATAGAAAAGTTGTCAATGTTTAAAGTTCTCCTAGGTGGAGCACGCCTTCTTGTAAATAATATAGCTTCAGTTTTCGAGCCATTAATTTTAAGTTTCCAACTACGGTAATAACGCTGAAGAAGATCAATGGAGAGTTGAAGCCGATCAATGATAAGATCAACATCGCTGGACGAACTAAACGAGGCTATGTCATCAGCAAAACAAGCCAAGCTAGTGCGTGGTTGTGTGGGTATATCGTTAATAAAAATAAGGAACAAATGGGGCCCGAGGATGGAGCCTTGGGGTACGCCTGCTGGGATGGAATGTGACAGTGATAAGGAGTCTTTGAGGTGAACTTGGAAGGAACGATCTGCTAGGTATGATTTTACCAGTTTGACAAGGTGCATTGGAGCATTTAAGCAAATGAGTTTGTGCAAGAGTGCATCATGCCAAACAGTATCAAAAGCCTTTTCTATGTCTAGCAGGAACATGCCGGTTGACATTTTAAGATTAAGGTTATGCGACACATTTTCGGCCACTCGGGTCAGCTGTTGGATCGTAGAATGACCTTGCCGAAAGCCAAATTGCTCATTTACGATAATGTTTTTGGTAAACAAGCATAAGCGGCTATGAATGACCTTCTCAAAAAGTTTTCCAAGGCAGGGTAACAAGCTTATAGGTCGGTAGGAATAAGGGTCAGATAAATCTTTTCCTGGTTTGGGTATCGCAATTACCTTGGCCACTTTCCACTGCAAGGGAAAGTAACTACGTTGTAGGCATGCATTAAATATTTTAGTTAGAATTACAATACATTTCTGCGGCAAGTTTTTAACAAGTAGATTAGATATATCATCAAGACCCGGTGCCTTGCGAGTTTTAAGTTTAGTTATATGTCGTTTAACCTCTGAGGGCCGAACGAGCGAGTAGACCCTACCGTCCCCGGGAAAATGTTCCAGGGCTGTAAGGGAACAATCAACTGCCGATTGCTGATCACTTAGCCACGAGTGAGTTAGTAACATGTTACTATGAAATGCATTAGCGAGTGTATTGCACTGTTCCTGGCAATTTGTGGTGAGTGTACCATCCCTAGTCTTCAAGGGTGGGATAATAGACGCATTACTTGAACGCAAGCCTTTCACTAGTCGCCATATGTCAGCCCTAGGATTATCTACCTTTCTCAGTTTATTATGCCAACTTTCATCATTGAAAGTCTGTAAGGAACTTTGTATTTGGGTTACTAAGTATTTGATTTTATAATTTAATACTTTGCGATATGGAATATTTGTTTCAACCGCGGCATACCTGCGTAGTTGATTTTTATGCTGGATTAGCCTCCTGATTTTTCGTGGAAGCCGTGATTGGTTAGGGTTTATGTTAACTGTAGGTACGCATAAGTTTCTAGTTTCAATGATTCTGTTTTGCAAAAGGTCAATCGAAGAATCGATTTCATTTTCAGATTGATAACATTTGGATGTAACTGTTAGGTTGTTATTCAAAGTATGGCGATAACTGGCCCAATTTGCTTTGGCATAGTTAAATCTAGTTATTGGTTTACGAGAGACGGTCACATTCAGCTTAACAAACACTGGTAAGTGATTGGAAGATAGCGCAGGGATCGTTAATATGTCCTGAAGGGTGTTAATATTCTTACTTATAAGAAGATCGGGAATAGAAGGCTTATGTTCAGCTCGATAATGGACCAGAGTTGAATCTAGAGGTGCGTGAACGACAAACTCGTTGTTAAGCATGTGATTATAAAGCCGAATACCATGCGGATTTGAAGAGCCGGGAGACCAGTAAGGATGTTTCGCATTAATGTCCCCCATAACTATCACATGGTTCCCAGTAGACATTAGCAAGTCTAGGTCATCTGTTAACAAGGGGAGATTAGGTGACTGATAAACAGAGTAAAGCATAGTAACATGCTTACCAAGGCTTAGTGATATTCCTATCACTTCTAGGTTTTTAGTGATTGGTGATGAAAGAGGGCTATGGCATATTTGGGTCCTAACTAGTATTGCTACACCTTGACCAATACTGTCGCGGTGTTTGTCCTTTCTGTAGCAAGTAAAGCCAGGTATGTTGAGCTGAATACGGTCCGTCAACCGGGTTTCACATATTGCTATAATATCTATATTAAGTTTACTTACCACTAAATCTGTAAGTTCTTGCTGTTTACTGCGAACGCCATCAGCGTTCCAGAAAAGTATACGTAATTCATTATAATTACTATTAAACATAGTGACCTAAATGTGTTAATACTAAAATTACTTTATCCATAAAAGTTTTACACAATAAGAATTCGTTTTTAATGGACTTGATGGTGGATAAAATTTCCAACATTTCAGCTGTTGCTGGGTCATGTGTGTTTGGCGAGGGATTTTTGGCTGGAGCTTGTTTCTGGGCGAAAGATTCGCTGGTTTTCGTTTGCTGGACCCACACAGGTGGCGATTTTTCTTCCTCGCAGATGGGTCTATCAACTGGTGCCATGGGCTGTTGAAGATTCCTCTTCTTGGGCGCAGTAACTGGAACCCAGGATTTAGTTTTCAGAGCGGGAAAGTTTGTGTCATTCAGCTCTGTGTTGAAGATGGTCTTGCGCAAGGTTTCGCGTTTAGACTGAATGCGTTCAAGGTATCTGAGTCTTTCAGGGCACTTTGCATAGTTTGCTGGGTGATCCTGTTGGCAGTTGCAGCATGTCGCTGGGTTCTCTTTATCCTTTTTCTTACACTCCCAGGTAGGGTGAGCCATGGTGCATTTAACGCATCTTGCTGGTCTGTTGCAGTTTCTTGACGCGTGACCAAAATTTTGACATCTAAAGCACTGAGTGCCTGTTTTCTGAGATGGCATGAATTTTTGAATTTCTACTACACAGTTGGAGATATATTTGATCTGTTTGAACTTGCCCATATCGGTGCCAGAGGGCAGTTGAATGAGGATAGGAGGGCATTCAGTGGCATTGAGTGTTTTGAGCTCTGTTATAGTAGCACCAACAAAACCCATTGAGCTTAGTTCTTCAGTTAAATTACTTTGCAGGAACTTCGGTAATCCTTTTAGGACAGCCTTCGGGAGTTTCTCATCTTTACGTGAAAAAGTGTGGAATGAAACGTTCTCTTTGAGAAGGCCATCTTTAAGTAGTTGGTGACCCTTGGCCGTGTAGCATTGGACTTTCACTCTATGGCGTCCTTTGAATTGGAGATGAAATCCTTTTTCATACTTTTCAATGACGTCTTTGATTTTTTGATGGCTCCAATCACCCAGGAGTTCTACTAATATAGGTGGTACCTGGCTGATTGGTTTCTTCTTTACGGCCTTCTTGTAGGTTTCCGCAGCTACATCATCCACGGGAAGGCAGCTGAAGCTGTTATCAGTCGCGGTTTCATTGTTCCTTTGGGTATTCTTAGAAACCGCGAACTTCTTCGGTTGTTGCCATTCTGTTGGGACCAGGCCCTCCTCGCGTGGCCTCTTGGTGAGATTGGGATTCGATGAGGACTTCTTGAGAAATTTGTCCATGAAAAAGGCAGATTCACTTATGGAGTCAACATGTCGATATCGATATCTCAATCGACAACACTAGAAGAGCGTTACCAACTGCGATTAATAAACCGGATTGGTTGCTTATACACCAACGGAGTGGACGCGTACAGCCGATCGGACGACTATAACTGAACATTTTGTCAGTGGCGGCGTCTACAAGCACGTACCGTCCCGCGCCGCCTACTCGCATCACTCGAACAACACGCATCGGTTTTCGGCGGGATTTCACAGCAAATACGAGCGAATGAATAGGAATTTAATTAAAAACAAACAGGGGTGTCGTTTTGTAACGCCCTGGACAATTTATTAAATTCGGTCCGCGAAAAACTCGGACCCAATTTGCCGGCGAGCCGCGCGGCCGGCGGAGGCAAAAACTCTTTCAAGGCGACCTAGATTCAGGCCGCGGACCCTGCTCGCACCTTCTATCGGCGAGAAGGGCGAGATGATGAACAAAGAGGAGCTTGAACATTATTTATTGACGCATTGGCGGACAGAGTAGCCTAGCATTGAGACGTAATAAATGACAAGAAAAATTCTATTGTGTCTTGAATACACAGCCCGCGAATACTATGTACTCGTATGTCGAATTATTTAAACTGAAATAATCATTACATATTGACAAAAACAAGAAGAATAACTAACTGGGCTACATAACAAGATCTACTGTACTGTAGTTACCCATATTCAAATTTCACATATTACTAAAAATAATGGCTTATTCATGTTGCTAAATAATCCATATCTAATTAAATACATTAGATATGAAGCGTATTTCGTGTAAATCGCAATGAACCTGCACATTTATTTATTATTAAAACAATTACCAATTTTAGAAGATTTCACGGATCTGATCAATCGCTCGCAGCGAAACGGAATGCGAGACACCTGAAACACATACTGCACAACCATGCCAAGTCGAGGCGGGTTATTAGTCTTGTATAAAATATACCAGTTCCCTAATCACACTTCGCTCGAAAACGAGGCATCGTTAACTTTTTGACATTTAAAAAGAATTCACCCGGGAATCCGTTTCGAATAAAACCTTTGGCTAGTTTTTGTGTTCTTTTGACAAAAACGGCTCGCGTCCCCGGTATCGTTTTACCATTTTACGTACGACATATCGGTCCCTGAAGTTCGCTTAGAAGAACGAACTTACATAAAAATTTACCAATAAATTGATGTTGTTGCAATAAAATTAGGAAAAGAAAATGTTAGTCACAAAAACCTAGGCTAAGAGATAAATTAATATCAAATTAACGGATAAGATTTCAATTGAGTTAGAAGCCATATTCAATATGTTATGAAATACTAAGTTTTTCATCAGCCGGTAAAAAGTTAAATCACCTTTAAGCATTTAGATGTGCCGCAGTTTTCCTAAATGTAAAATAAGTGTTATGTTAAAGAACTCCGTATAAAACCTCTGGCTGCTTGCCTCAAAACATGTTTATTATTGAAGATCTCTCACTTAAGGGCTCGACCTGTTGATGCCATAAAAAACCTAATTAAAGTTAATTTAATGACGTCATTGAGGGCCCGTAAAGCGGCAACGCCATAATCCTGATGATAAAACTTTCTCTTCGAACAGTTAATACTTAATCCTGTTGCGGCAAGATCACATTACGTCCCTAAATCTTAATAACACCTACACAAAATATTACAGTAGTAAGGGACTGGGCTCACTGCCGGCGAGTGACTCGGAAAATTAAATAAATTAATACCTACCGCATACAATTAAAATTTATCCAATACGTATTTTCCCCACGATTTTTAATTTCCTCTTTGCCAATCTGACCCGGAGAACAACCCCCTTATGAACTGCATCATGCATATTGATTATATTTTACACTAATATGTTAACGCTGTTAGTGCAAGAAAATGAAATAAATATTATATCTTGTAAATAGTACAAACAATATGATATTGAACGAAAAGAGTTGAAATATGAGACGAAGGTCAGAAGTTACATTAGATACTTATTCGTATCTGCTAAATTCTATACAACAGACATCACTGACATCATCATCAACACAGATAATATAGGAAGATTACAATTGCCCCAGTAGTTTCATGAAGCAAATGGGCATCTAAATATGCAAAGCAGCTAGTTTATCCTGAAACGAATTGCGAAACCTGATGCTCTACCATTTCCATAAATCATTCTTATATCGCTCCCAGTATGACGCAGCGTCGAGCGCGATGTGGTTCCGAATTTGAAACTTGTCGTTGAAGATTAAACTCGGGCAAGTTGAGATTCCGGCGGCGTCGCAGGCGTCGGCACATTGTCGGAAAACTCGGAATTAGGAAACAACAACCTGATTCTGTAAACTTTTTAACACGCTTTTATAAGGGGGGAGAATGTTGTATAATTTATCGACACCTAATTCTTCAGGGGCTCTATTTCTGAATTCGACCGATGACTTTAGATTTGCTTTCATAAACGAAGCTCTTTCTGCTTCATTGAAAAAAAAACCATTATTTTTTCATTGGAAACATTTGCGCATGAGAATTACGTAACGTGTAAATTCTAGCGTGAAGACAATGCAAAAAAAGTCTTCATTTTGACACAAATGTCAAAATACAATTACAAGGATAAACAAAAATGTTAACGAATAAAAGAATTTGACACAAAACGGGTGCTGGTTTTCAGCATAGCCCCCTTATATTCCGCGCAGTCATGCTTGTGGCGAAACAATAAAAAGAAACTGTTTAATAATCGTAAGATTTACAAAAAATTTAAATAAAATAAACAATCAAAGAAAGACTCAAATTAAGAACTATGAAACAAAATCGCAATAAGAAAAAATAAAAATGAAAAGCAATGTAACAACAATAATTACATAGGAAACAATTTACAATTTGATGCGAGAGTTTTGGAGGTATACTGAGCGGAACAAAAATATGACTCTTGATTGTAAATGATACCTATGTATGATTATATAATAAAACATTCACATCTATCACTGATTCTATCGCCATTGTAATACGAGTGGTACGGAACACTCGTTGGATAAGCCGCACGAGTAAAATCTAAAATAGAGTTATCATGAAATTCGTATTCCCTTTGGCGATTTTAGCGTGCGAATGAGATTAAAAAATCGAGTTTCCGTTCAAAAGTGTTGTCCGAGCTTGGTGCCTATGAGTGACTTTGATGACAATACACTCACTATTCCGTAACTTTTAGATCAGACAAGTATCAGTGTAGCGAGCGCTTCTCCCGTCCCACTATTAATGTATCATAAATACGGCACGAATAAACACATTAATTTTAACAAGGATATAAATTGTGTATGCGTTCTCACATAGCGGACAATTTCCATTCGCGAACTCATTATTTACTGTGATTAAAATGCCTCTTTCATCAGTAAAGCAAATTTCGAACGATTCTGTATGGGAGAATTTAACGAAAAATGCAAATGTTAATTTTCTGAACTGGTTTTGGATACTTCAGCAAGCGGCAATGAAGATAACTGTTTCCAGATTAGAACTAAACAAACAAAATTGACAAGTAATTTTAATGAAAGATATAACTACTAAATACATACTCTTGCCCTAAATATTATTTAGAGCAAGTCATAATCCAGCGGTTTAAGTCGGGACTAGATGACGGCCAGTCTTCAGCTTTGATGAAGTCTGGAACGTTGTTTCCTAACCACTATCGGGTGGATCGAGCTTTATGACCCGGCGCCGAGTCTTACTGAAAGGACCATTCTTGGTTGTTGAACATGGTATTATTAAGTGGCTTACCTACCTCTTCATGAATGGTATTTTGTACACTTGTGCCGATGGTTTGATACCTTCCTCAGCTAACACCCCACCAAACCATCACTGCAGTCGGATATTATCCGACTGCAGTGTTGGTTTGGTGGGCATCAGCCCACGTTGTACTCTGTTGACGAATTGGGAAGCTTCCTTAAAGTTTTGAGCATAAATATGGTCATTTTGATTGTTAAAATATTGCTCAATTGTAAAAAAAATCTCATCCGTAAACAACATTTTTCATTGACTTCCTTTTGAGTACCGCGTAAGTAGTTGTTTTGATTTAATCACCCTTTTCTTTTTTAAATTATCAGTTAAGAAGTGACCAGTGCGTCTCTTACAGGATACAAGTCCTAAGTCATCTTTTAAAATACGCGATATGGTTCCAGGTGCTATGCCGAGATAAAATCTTTTGCTTTCGGGCAGTATTTCTTCAAACTCTTATCTCTTCTCTTACTGCTTTGATCGCCCTTTTCGTATGAACAATACGTGGACACCCAGATCTTTTTTCTGTCACAGGCAGAGGAGGTTTCATTGTACCTATCAATAACCCGGTACACAAACATTTGTGTAATACCAAACGTATGGAGAGATTCATAAAATGAGAGATTAAAAATTTTAATGTAATATTTTGTTCACTTTTAACTGTAACAGTATTTATGGCCAGACATTTTATTATCGAATTAAGTAAGTGATAATTATTTATAACGATGAATGATAACATGTGAAATATTAATTTAATATTATAAACATAATGATAATAAAGACTTCGTTACATTTTCCGTTTCTTCTATATCCATTTAAGGCAGGTAGTTCTGAGATAATTTAATCACATTTAACTTTAAGCTTAGAAAAACATTATATTACCATCGCAATATTCACACATTACAAGCAACCGCAATGAAGTTTATTAACATGCTTATTTTTTATGTAATACGGATTAACTTTAATACAGGCTTGTTCTTACAGCAAGCCGTTCAGAGTTGCGTTGCCATTATGTCTTAAGGGTACGCATGCCGCTACAATATTTATGTCAAAACGCTTGTTGTTTCTCCATGCGTATTTTTTAAATATGAGGTTCAAAGTTAATTACTTCCTAATGTATAACTTCTAGCTGAAATTTTTATAACTGTCTTGATTCAATACGTTTAGCATTATAAATTAAGCAACACTAAACGCTTGCGAGTATAAAAATAATCGAATTTTAATCTAAAATTAAAAATCTTAAAAAAATACAACTCAAAAATTCAAAAAATTGACAATAGACTAGTCAAGTTTACGCGTTGACTACAAGAGCATTTGAAGTTTTTTTTATAGATGTAAGATAGCAAATGAGCTGCAGCACCACCCATCTTTTTAAAAGCTTTTATTTAACTTCACTCGTCGAATCAATCAATATTTCACCCACTTCCACTGAAGCTATCGAGCTGGAATTCGGCACACATATTTGGTTCCGATGACAATGGCTTTAAACAAGACTGTTGTAGGGACAAGTCAAGTCAGCAGAGAGAGTTAATAGGATCATTAGTCCGTCAGTTCAGTGACTTCAATATAAAATGACTACTAAGATAACTACAATACTAGTCGGTGACATGAGGGCCCTTAAGCATATCAAACCTGAACTAAGCTGTCGCATTTACGACTTACATTTTTATCACGGGTCCTAAAGGCATCTGCCTACACAATTTCATATCGAGCTCGTAAAATAGATGGCTCTGATGAGCAGCAGGCAAATTTTTTCAGCCTTAAAGTGTTGTAAATAACATGTCCAGGATGTTATGGAGAGCTGTAAAAGTCATGTCGGTAAAAGCTTCGGGCTATATACTCGCACTCGCTTATCGACTACTGTGTTATAGACTGCTTAGTAGGCTGTGGGCTGAGCTGTATTGTTATGTATTTTACATATAATTTAATATGGTTAATAATAATAATCAATATGACGAAACCTCCACGTCTAGGGATAGCGATCTCTAAGATTATACACAATCCTTTCTGTGTCCCACTGTTGGGCGTGGGTGAATGGGAGGGGTTAGGCCGTAGTCCACAACACTAGCCAAATGCGAAGTGAAAGCAGAAAGAAAGAAAGAAAGAAAGGAAGAAATGAAGAAAGGAAGAAAAAAAGCAAGTTTATTTGCTCTTAGTACTACAACACAACATTGGTAGAACAAACAAGTGCAGATCGGCAGACATATCTAAAAGATTTGAAGATTCTACTCTACATAATATTTTCGTAGTCGTGTTAAATCTGTCCTAGCTCGGCGGGATTGATAAAGCTTTGTAGTCTACACGAGTGATGAATGTTATAATGTTTTCTTAAAGAAACGATCTTTTTCTAGCTAGATAACCACGCCAAACAATTCTTAAAAAAGATTTCCTCGACGCGACACTAGGGAAAACATTTTTTTTTTTTTTAATCTTTATTTTTTTTAAAGGGGTTTTGTCATTGAATGACCATGTCACCCCCGTACAGGCAAAACTCACCAACTTCACATTACCACATAGTTATACAACTGAGTCAGCCTTTTGGCCTCCCCACATAAAGGGTTAGCCAAAAGACTGTTACAAAAACCCACATCATATCTGCCCTTAAACCTATCTGGCCGTAAGACCTCGTTCCGCGCACATTCCATCAAAACATGCTGTACGTCTTCAATAGTATTACACTGGGGGCAATTAGGGGAGTGCGATATGCCCATCAAGTTTTTGAACTTGTTTGATGGAATGTGCCCCGAGCGAAGCCTCAGCAGCGATACAATGTCCTTCCTACTTAAATGTTGTCGGTCAAACCATGGGAACCGAAGAGGCTGGCATTGGATGGTCTTGTACCATATACCTTTGGTACGGGATCGCTCGTCGAAGTACTCGCACCACAACTGCCTGCATCTTACTCTGGCGTCACCTAGCAACTCGCTTTGTAAAGGAGCACAGTTATATGGTATACCGTCGCTTATAGCTAGTCTCGCTGCTCTGTCAGCCTCTTCGTTTCCCATGATTCCAACATGTGAGGGTATCCACTGCACTATTACCTCTTTTTTCAAACCACGAAGTCTGCAAATAACTTCTAGGATACTATAGGCTATCGGATATCCTCGACTATTCGAGGAAAGCCGAGCCAAATGAAATAATGCACTTTTGGAGTCAGAAAGAACGAGCACCTTATCGCTTTCTACGGATGCTGCATAGGATAATGCTTCCAATATCGCAATAAGCTCGGCATGCATGATGGACACATTTGAGCTTATTTTCAGTCTGACACATAGGTTGGTCTGTGGATCATAAAAAGCAGCCCCACATCCGACTTCATCCTTAGACCCATCCGTGAAAAGCTTGTAAAATACATTCCTATCACTAATGAGTTTATTATAAACTAAACGAAAATTGCTCGCACCTACATGTCTCTTCGCAACCTCTATACCTTCAATCTCTGTCCTGATGTTTTCAGTTATGTCATAGTAGGTAATCCATTTTTTAAGAGTAAACATTGGTAATTTTGAGTGTGAGTGTATTTGTAAATTAAAATAATTTCTGTATATTAAAACCAATAATGGCAACTTCTTTCTGATCCAATACCCCGCCTGACATGCTTGATTTAGTTCCTCTAGAGCCTGTATAGTGCTATTACTATTAAGTGATCGGGTCCTTAACCAAAATTTTGAAGCCAGATAATTTCTACGTATGTACAGAGGTTGAAGGCATAGTTCGCTCTCCATGACATGTATGGGAGTGCTTTTCACAAAACTACCGATTACCCTCATAGCCTGATTCTGCACTTTATCTAGTTTATATAATTGAGTTTTTACACTATTATCTATTAGAAAGCTAGCGTAATCCAATCGACTTCGCACAATTGCGATATACAGATGCCTTAGATGCTTGGGGTGGATGCCCCACTGAGAGCCTGCCAACACTTTAAAGACATTCAAAAATCTATTTGTCTTTCCCTGTATCTCGTTAATGTGTTTAGCCCACTTTAAACTGCTATCAAGCCACATTCCCAAGTATTTGACGTTTCGAACCTGCTCAATATTTTGATTACTAATCTTTAAATTAATCTTGTACCTATCTGTATTTCTGGTCAGGCCTCTCGCGAAGACACACACCTTTGTTTTTCTATGTGAAATACTTAGACCAATTGCCGACACCATAGAATTAAATTAATTTAATGCATCCTGTACCAAAGTAGCTGCATCTACAATATTTGAGTGGCTAGCATACAGTACAAAATCATCTGCGTATTGTGAGACGTATACTCCAGATATACTCTTACAAATTTTGAGTGTAGCTACGTTAAACAATAAGGGAGAGAGGGGGTCTCCTTGTGCCAAGCCCATTCCAGAATTTCGACTCCTTGACACTGTACCCTTTATGTCGATTTCTAAATTTCGCGAACTAAGGTATTGCCACAGATAATTACATATCGCCGCGCCTACTCCGAGATTGTCCAACGTCTTCAAAAGTGAAATATGATCTACATTAGTATACGCGCTATCAAGATCTATAAAACAAGCCACTGTCAAATTTCCCTTACCAAAGTTATTCTGAATTCTTGATACTATTCTAGTGAGATTATCCAAACATGACTGTGATTTTCTGAACCCGACTGTTTCTTCCGAAAAGTAAGAGTTACTTTCCAGGTACCATTCTAATCTATTTGTAATAATTGTATGAAGGATCTTACATGGACATGATAACAATGCAATGGGTCTAAAACTTGATACTGAGCCGGCATTGTTAGCCCCCGGTTTCGGTATAGGGACTATTCTAACCTCTCTCCATTGGGCTGGAACAAAGCTCGCTGCTAAAAATCTATTATATAAGGCCACCAGGGTATTCTTTGCCGCGGGTGGTAGGTTCTCAATCATAGAGTATGAAATGTTGTCCAACCCAGGAGCTGTATCAGACTTTTTGATAGAATTGTCTAGTTCCTGAACTGTAATGGCTGTAGAAAGATGCATATTATTCCGAAGAAATACTGGAGCTGACGGAGCCACAAAATCCGGTGCTAGGCTACATAAAAGTGCTTCAGCTGACTCAGCACTTAAATCAAGGTAATGCGGTTTGTATCCTTTGAGCCACCTCATTTTGACCCACATTTCTCTAGAAGATGCCACACTATCGATATCATCACAAAAGGCTTGCCACGACCTGGATTTTCCATCACGGATCGCCGCCTGGGCGTTCTTAAGCTTTCCGAGAAAAACCTCTAAGTTATCTGGGGTAGGATTCCTTCGAAATTTCGCAAGCGCACGACGTCTTTGTGCTACGGCCTTTGATATGTATGGGCTCCAGTATGGTCTTGGTGTGAATTTACTTTCTCGAAGTGGGTTCTCGCAAACTTTAATATAGGGGATTGCTTCGTCCGCTGCCCTATTTATTAAGTTAAAGAGCCTGTCATACGCCGCTTGATTATCCTCGTCTATTACAAAGTCCACAAGTTCACTCTCTATAACTGTTCTATATTTGAGCCAGTCAGCCTTTTTATAATTTCGCCTTCTTTTGTTATTACACGCCATCATCAAATTTGTTTTCATTTTAATCATCAAGTGATCACTTCCGAGATTTTCATTTAATACCTTCCAATCAAATTTCAATGCGATATCTATGGAAGCTAGTGATAGATCAGGAGAAGATTTTTGCAGCGAGTTGTTAACCAGTTTTATACGAGTATGGGTACCATTATTTAGAGAAGCGTAATTATAGTCCAAAATCGAGTCAAATATTTGATTTCCACGGGCATCTATTTTATTCGACCAATTTGTGTGGTGGCCATTAAAATCCCCAGCAATTAAAGTTTTTCTGTCTGCTAATGAAAATATTTGATCCCAGTCTCTTGTTGTTGTTCTAATTGATGGCGGACAGTACACAGAGAACACATTTTCTAAGTAATCGCAATTAGATATTTTCACGTGGAGAAGTTCAATTTGTGGATTTATAGGGACCAAATTACCTTTCAGGCATTTAATTGATCTATGTGTTATGATGGCCACACCACCATATCCATCTGCACGATCCGATCGAAATGTGTTATATTCGCTGATACTGAAATAGTGGTCTGTTTCCAGCCAAGTCTCGCTAATGATAGCAATATGGATCTTCTCCTGTTTTAACAGGGCTTCAAATTCAGCCTTCTTTGGTTGAATGCTTTGAGCATTCCACTGAAGGATATTCAAAGAGATGCATTGGCTGTTGTAGTCCATAATTGCTTTATGAAGTTACAACAAGGCTGATCCACTATATACTGCATGGCTAGTGATAGAATCCCCTCAATTAATACATTTATACAATTTTTAATTTTGTCACTCCATCTTCCTTTTTCTTCCAGTAAAATTCTCTTAATCTTATCAAATAATAACCTCCATGAAATCTGTCTCTTAAAACGCGATCTGCTTTCTTCACTTTATTGTTGCTCCTTTTCTGGCTCCTCTTCACTCCGCTGTTCATCTTCCATTTTATCACTATCTTCGCTTATTTCAGAATGCCATTCAAATGTATAATTATCATCTCTTTTCTTTTGATCTCTTTTCTTTTGTATTTTTCCTATTTTTGATTTATTTTTTAACTTTTCCTTTATCTTATCTGCATAGGTAGGGGCCTCCGTTGTTACCTCCTGCGATATGTGTGTTGTCTGGATAGTGGTAAATGGTGGATCTTGAGTTTCTTCCAGTGTCTTGGGTGACGGCGGCACATATATAGTAAGGGCTCTTTTGTATGAGCAGTTGAACTCTGCCATAAGTTCTCTTATCTTTCTTTCTTTTATAAAGACTGGGCAAATCTTAGCCATAGCCATATGTCTTCCGGTACAATTGTTACACTTAAATTGGGTTGTTTCGCAGTTAGCATGCGGTTTCGTACACTTGGGGCAAATAACTTTTAATGATGGGCACCATTTTAATGAGTGACCAAACCTCCAACACCGGGAGCACTGCGTTACTGGGTATGTATACGGAGTGACGTGTACTCTGGTATCATATATGTATACATATGCAGGTAAGGATGACCCTTTGAAACACACTCTGATCGACTCACTAGGCTCCCAGTGACCATCATTAGTATTTTTGCGTTTAAGCCTTTTGACACCTAGAATTACCGTCTCACTTCGAAGGCCCTCGAGTATCTCCTCCTCAATTAAATTAAGGTCTATGTCTTTTACCACTCCATATGATTTGTTGACTTCCAAGGTTTTTTGACATTTAAAGCCATTTTCATTGAATTTTGCGCAGTGTAAAATTGACTCCGCACTTTCTTGATCATTAAAGTGTATTAATACCTTGAATGAATTAATGTATTTGACCTTCACGACATTTTTTATGTTTTCATCCCTCAACATTTTCGCCAACCTAAATTGCTTAGGCATTTTTTCTGTACTCACGATACATACTTCAATTATTTCCTCCGAGATTCTCGTCGTTTCATTATGTTTATCGGATCGAACCAATCTTTTAGCACTACGTACTACTGTAGTCCAAATTTCGTCTTGATCAATCTCTCGACTTCGTTTTGTCGGCTTATCCGATGTCATATAATTACTTTTCTCGACATTATTATACACCTCCGTCCCGTCTTCCACACTCCTTGTCATCTCACACTCGGTAGTATTCTCCTCCTCCACTATTGTTTGTATGGAAACTGAATCCTCGCTGCTAGCCATTGCGAGTAGAATGTACTATTTACATCGCAAACAACACGCGTAAGTACCCACGCGCAGAGCGCGCGCGCGAAGTGTTTCGAACTGATAAGCGATCGCACAAAAGAAGCTACGCGTCCAGCTGTAACGAGCTTATACGAATCGTAGCTTGAAGGTATTTTTTCAATACAGGAATATTGGAAATGGCATTGATTCGAGATGATTGTAGTATTGACTCGGGGTTTAAGAAGCTTTGGTACTAGAGCGCTATTTTCGAGCCGATAGGCCGTTGCAAGTGGCTCTTCACGTGTCTCAAATATACGAGTGCCGGCCGATTGCTTTTGAAGAACGGCGAATTTTAAAACCTTCTGAATAGGAGAATTGCATCGAGTAATTGACACCGTATTTTTCGTAACATTTTACAATAAAATGCACATCACAGTGTGTGTTTGTATTTTTGTTTTTTTTCTTCACGCTGAAACGACTGGACTAATTGTGATAAAATTTGATATGGACGTAGACACCCAGGAATTATATATAGGGTACTTTTTATTCCAAATATATGGAACACTTGTGATAAATTAAAAAAAAAAAATTTGCAATTTATACTACAAATATCACGTCGGCGAATCCGGTTAATAGCACCTTATAAAAGTCATTTGGCCAGTGCTTTGAATCCATGTATTAGAAGCCAAGTCCTCACCACGCCCCTCGAAATATTCACGGGAGTTCAGTAAAATCAGCTAACGCGTTACGCGACTACCACTTTGAAACTTCTTGAAACAAAACAGCCGTTCGTGTTTATAAAACGCACGGAGACACAACCCTAATCGAAAGCGCACGGAGACAACCCTAATCGAAACCCGTTCGCCGCTATAACCCAATGAGAGGGGGCGCCCTGGGTATCCCACGCTCAATTGACCTCCACGGGACGTAAACGCTGAATTGGATATATCTATTTACCAAATTATTCGACACGTGTTTCGGTTCGGAAACTTCCAGATTAATCCTTTCGTGATATCGCTCTTCAGTTGCTGCAGTATAAGCGGCATCTAGCTCCATTTTTGAATCGCTCGCGTGAATGGCACTCATATTCGTTAAATAGAAACAATACAGCACTACCTATCTCTTGGCCCGCCAATTGAGTGTTTAATACCAATTGTTACATTTCAGTGATTTAAAAATACGGAATTTCAAAGTCGCGTCGAGCGATTAAGACGCGCGAGCGGTTCAAAAATATAGCAGTAGCATATTTGAAACTCTAATTATGCGTCGAGCGAATACTGACTATTCATGACACCACAGACAGTTAAAGTTCTCTTTGATTTAATTATGATATTATGACAATAACATTGTAATTAGATCAAGTACAGAATTATTTTGCCTTGAAAAAATTTACCACATCAGGGATTGGAATCCACGACCTTCCCATATATACCCCTAACCCCTCAAGCTAGAACGTACGCCTTGAAGATTTTCGCTTATATATCTATCTCAATCTGTATATTTATCAATAATGAGTCGTGGTCGAATGAGGCTTCAGTCCTAGCGTAGTAAATCATCTATGACATTATTATTACTAGTAGTTACTAATGGTTACTAAATAGCTAAAACAACTAATTACATTCGAGTGGTATCGGCAGTAAATTACCACTATGATGAGCGGTATATGCCAATTGTGACCGTACAGCGTTGTGTAAACCGGGAAGAGCCCGTCTTGGGCGCAGCGCTGGAGGGCACCGGCGCGTTCTACGAGAGATCCCGGAGCCCTCCTGTAGCGCCGGAGTAAGCCACCGAGTGGGTTTTAGTGGGTGAAAGTCCCACATAACCCGGCGTCGCTCCCACGACATCCGTGTACCTTTTCAAGGTCTCCCACAAAAAGGCCAATAGAGCCGCATTTGTTCGCAGAAAAGCACACAAACAAGTCCGTTTCATCCAATGGTCTCCATTATCGGAAATTCATTCGTCATCGTACCGCTTGTCCGACAAAAGCTGGTCATTTTCTTTCACGAGAATAAGCTTTTACAGCTTAATGCTGCAAAGTGGAATCTGAGTCCAGTCAATTAGTGTCGTCACCGCCGCCCGTTACCGTCCATTACCGTCCATTACCGTCCATCGCTGTCCAATTAGTGTGACGCTGACTACTTATAGCGTAGCTCGTACTACTGGGATGTGGATAATTTGACTAAACACCTAAATCGGTTTCATCTTGTGTTTCTAACACACCAATATACATACAACACATACACACACAACACACACACACACACACATACTTCATACTTGTAAATTTAAAAATATGCATACTCATACTTTTTCTCTCCTTAAAGATTAAAATATACATTTATTGTGACCCGTCAGTCTTTCGTTTTGATTTTTGATAGATATAAGTAATTATTAACTGCATTTAGCTTCACCATCACCCGAACTACGTGACACTGCCGGACGCACTGAAAACCGGCGTCGCGGCTCCAGCACCGCCGCGGCAAAGCTGTATGCATTCAATTTTCGCATTATGTAGCATCTTTTTTTTGTTTTAAGTTTCTTTCTGTATTTTCTGTACTTTGACATATCATTAGGCAGAACAACGTTTGCGGGGTTTAGTCCATTAATATAATTATAACTTTAAACAAGCAACAACCTTCTGATACATAAATAGGATCGCTCGTAACAAGCCCTTCCGAACTAAGTTGTTCCCAAATAAAAGCCCCAGGCACCGTTCGAAAGAAACACAACAACATTTGAGGTCCGATAAGGTTGGCCAAACAAGTAACTTTACAGCAATATTATGGAGGCCTAGCGGGGCCAACACTAACATTTAGCGGGCTGAAATCTACGCCGGAGGGCCTTGTTTATTTGTATGGAAACTATCGTTTTAAGTGGTACTACACGCACATCTAGAAAAAAGTTGTGATCAGACATCGAGATTCAATCCTTTAGTAACATCCATTAGTAACATGAAGTATTCGTGACATCGTGAGTAAAGAAGACACTGTGGCGGATAATTGTCAATCTGTTTTAACGTTAGGCCAGATGACTTTAGCAATAGTAAGTCTGATAAGTGCTTCTCTGTCGTTGCTAACTATTATTACTATTTATTTATCAACCGTTCATTTTAAATATTAAAATATGAAAAAACCGACTTCAAAATAAAAGAGTCAGAAATAAAGGTAATTCGTTTGTAGGCACAGGTCCCTGCCACAGTCACAGTATTCCAGTCAGGTCGGCAGTTTATTTTATGTTTTTTTTTGACGTGATAACGTTTATTTTTTTTAATGAACACGAAGAATACATTGCTACCCTTATTATGCATATTTATACTCTTGGAGGAAGAATTTCACCATAAAATTTTTAGAGCACCTTCCCTGTAATCAGACCTTTCAAATAATAGTAGAACCATCAAAATTCATACTCAAACACCGACGCTACAAGGCAATTAACACTATTACTAACATTTCTAACCTTATTATGCTTAGGGTAGATTTTTTTCATGGAATTTATATGGGACTACTTGATGCATGTTCTATCAAACACAAAAAAATCATCAAAATCAGTTAAGAAACCACGAACTTATCGCTGTACATACATAAAAAATAAATAAAAATAGCAATCAATAAAGAACCACCTCCTTTTACTGAAGTCGGTTAACAATGAGCGCTTATCGTCCGAATACCATGTCGAGAGGCACCATTGAAAATCAGCGCTGACATGAAACATGTGCCCTTTAGAGACAGTAGATCGATAAAGTTAATTAAGGAAAATCAACGTATTATTATCTTTTGAAGATACATAAGAACCTTATGTACTAAAATAAAATATTTCTATTTCAAACGCTTCTACACGCTGCCTTCAATCGTTCAAACTTAGATCTCCAATCGGCTAATGCAAGGAAAATTTAATTGGAACCGCAAATATTTGAGCGGCTGTGGGTTTATAATCAAAGTTAGATTCAAGGATATTCAAGGCCCTTACAAACTCATGTTAGCCCTTTAGCCATCAAAGTTATACACATCTAACCACGCGAAGGCAATATTTAGAGTTATAACGTAAATTAATTCCAAATTAACGTATTGTTCTCTCAGTCAATGAACAGCCAACAACAACATATACTTACCAGCCCATCTGTTATACATATACTTAAGGTGTTGGTGGGTCGAAATAAATTAAATAAAAGTCCTGTAATGCAGATCACACAGTATTGGCCGACTCCACCAGTGTTCAGTGTTACGGTAAGTATATTTTGTTTTTAAATTAAAGCCTAACGAACAAGCAGACCCGTCATTGCCTCAATTCTCAATAGATCTGTTAACAGGTACCTACGAGTAAGACAGCATCGCCTATGAACGATGGTACAAATACAACTGGTACATAGATGAAATTTAAAAGCGCAAGAAACCTCAAAATACCTAGATAGTTAGATTCCAAATGACACTTATGTATTTAATATTTTAATCAAAAAGTTCGGTAAAACTGCGACAGGTCGGCGGGCAATCCTCTCCGAAGCCTCGCTGTAAGCAGACTTTACAGTTCTGCATTTTTCATCCGCGGAGGGCAGCCGGCTTTTAGGTCAACGCGGTATACTTTGAACTCCATTCTGAAAGCAAACTTTAGATATTCCCAAAACTCGACTGAATTCGTTCTTTCAAAGAGTCTGATGGATTAGAATTTTTTGTAATCTGGTACGGCGCTTATCTGAAACTGCTCCATCTTAAAGCATGAGCTATGGATAGGTATATTGTATATGTCGACATATACAGGGTGTCCCAGAATGAATGGATAATCCTGGAGCCCCGCACAGAACAGCTCTCCAGCGCTTAGAAAAAAATATCAAAAAAAAAAAATTCCAAGTGATACCCAAAATATGATTTTTTTTAGAAAAACATACGTTATTTTAGCTTCACTTCACATTAATTTACACAACTGCCACAAATTAATGATATTCTTGGCGTTTTTGGTGTCATTTTATTCCTGATAGACTATACTACTAGAAATACATCAAATAATATAAGTATCTGTGATACTTTTTTTATAAAAAAAATAAGAACTTGAATTTTTAACATGAAATTTGATACCAAAATAATTTTGACATAGTTTGAGAGTGTTTCATGTAAAAAAAAAGTATGAAAACGTAAGTGTCCAGCTATTTCAAAAACATGCGCAGTTAATACAGATTAAATAATGGTATAATACATCATTTTATCTAATACTACTACGAAGTTATTGCTATTGAGATGCAAAACGAGTAAATACGACTAAAATTAAAAAGTTAATGTCTTAATACATTTTAATAATAATAAAACATTTCAGGTGTCGCTGCGACCCATAGACGTCCCACTGCTGGGCACGGGTCTCCCCCACAGACACTGCTGCTGCGGGAGGTCCAGAGCATACTCCACCATGCTGCTCCAATGCGGATTGGTGGAGGGGTTAGTGGCCAACCCAGTGTCGAATGTTCTCAAGCCACCCGAAGGTCTTCGACAAGGCTTAACGACTGTTTCGTAGGAGGTAATGGAATCCCATTGGTTACAGAATGATGGGGCAGCCATCAGCAAATAATATAAGTATCACAGATACTTATATTATTTGATGTATTTCTAGTAGTATAGTCTATCAGGAATAAAATGACACCAAAAACGCCAAGAATATCATTAATTTGTGGCAGTTGTGTAAATTAATGTGAAGTGAAGCTAAAATAACGTATGTTTTTCTAAAAAAAATCATATTTTGGGTATCACTTGGAATTTTTTTTTTTTGATATTTTTTTCTAAGCGCTGGAGAGCTGTTCTGTGCGGGGCTCAAGGATTATCCATTCATTCTGGGACACCGTATATGTATGTCGAAAGTACAAAAAATACACAGAACTGAATGTTTAAAGTATTTGAATTATAAAGGTCTCATTGCTCTGAGAAATATATCAAATTCAGAACAGATACTTAAACTAAGATATAATCTCGGACGCAAACAAAAAAAATTCAACTTTTGTTTATATTATATAATCAAACACATATGAGAAGATAATAAACCGTTTAAAAAAAGACACATTATTTTGGTCTTTACTAATCTTTAGCAAGAATAAATCATCCATTTGTCTTTGTCATAGATACACTGAGCTGCCTTATTTTAGTACTTCTGGAATATTGTTACCACAGCGGAACCACAGTATAGAGATAGACAGGACGGAACGGAACTAGTTTCCATCTACCTATAATATCGATCTATATATGTATAGATAGGTATCCTATATCAATTTATAGGATACCTATCCTATCTATATAGAACGATTCTAGTCATTTACTTAGTAATACTCAGTATTACAAAAATATACAAAATAATCACTTTCAATCTTATTGCAATAACAGCGTTAGAACCTTAATCCTTTAAATGATTTTTCTCTATTCATAGAGCATGCACATTATCTTTCAAGATAAACGTTCAGGCTTAACATAAATCTAAATTAAAATCTGATTTATGACCGAATCGAACGTTCCATCATTGCATTTTTCACGTCGGCCGTTTTCCATACATTATATTATCCCTTAAACCTAATCCTCGTCTAACATCGGCTCTCCAATAAGCCGAACCCAACTTTTACGATTAAGAACGAGAACGCAAGAAGCGCAATAGCATGAGTTTGGTTCCGTATCAAATTACGCTTAATTTAAGGCCGGCAAGCACCCGCGACTTCCTAATGGCCAACCGTTTCCATAAACTAAGGTGACCATTTTGACAGGCCCGTTGGCGCAATCGATAGTGACCCTGTCTGTTGCGCCAGGGGTCGTGGGTTCGAATCCCACTCAGGACAAATATTCGTGTGACGAACACTTGTGTTTGTTCTGTGTCTGGATGTTAATATGATCTATATAAGTATGTATTTAAAAATATCTATGTATGTATATCAGTCTCTGACACCCATATGCCAAGCTCGCGTAGACACAAACAGTCCGGGGTCTATAAAATAGTTTGTTCTGACTGCAATGGCGTTTACATAGGCCAAACTGGTAGGATTTTCGGTACTAGATACCGCGAGCATCTGGCCGCGTACAGGAATGGACACGCTGATAAGTCAAATTTTGCTAACCACTATAATACAAACGGGACATGTCATACCAAATAACCACACCTATGACATCCTACACACCGTGGATATGGGCTTAAGATTAAGTGTGCTCGAACAGCTACAAATTATAAAGCATGATAACCTTAATAGTGGCCTGTCCATTGTAATTTCAGGGTGCTAACTTGATAAAATATGTCGCTAACCCTCGTTTGTCTCAGGATTTCGTCATTACATCATCATTGGCAGTGTTACAAAAAATAATTCTCTCGATGACCTAGACTCAAAGATCTGCCGGCCATGCGCCTCGCACAATGAACATTACTCAACCGGTCTTCTGAATCTGCTGTATGTATCAAGCAGACATCTTCTGTACGCTACCATTCGAGATGTTACCTTCTCTACCAGTTAAGTCCTTCCATGAAGCAACAAAGCTATTCGAAGACTCGCCGTGAAGTACTCTTATCTCGACCCTAAGCTGTATAATACGATAGTCAAACCTATGTCAACTCAAAAGGCGTGCAAATTGCAAGCGTACATTCGTAAGTTGGGATCTGAAAAGGCTGAGTTTCCATAAGAGCCGTCGTACGAGTATATTGTACAGGGCACGCTAGCTACGGGCCCCTGAAAGTGTTATCGAATTTAGTTATTCATACGACCCCGCCCGTGTTCGCAGCGCTTTTCAATTTCAATAAGCATCGTCCTTCGGTAAAAAGTTTTCGTACAACAATTTGTGTCCGATCGGGGCTCGCAGGCCCGTTTTATTGCTGGCTGGTTTGGCCATTGAAACGTGAATACTTTTGGTTTTGAATTGATTTCTTGATAGTTTGAATGTTCTGAAATATTTTAAGTAACCTGGGTATTATGTATTGTCTGTCTTGAGGTTATTTTTAAAACTTTTTACACAAGGGACTAGCATGATAGATGGAAGACTCATTACAGTTACACCCGTTGGGATGTCGTTATGGAAGCGACTTATTAGATTCTGATAAACTGTTATGCTTTATTGCGTAGTGTATAGTATGTGTATGTATGTGTAGTGTATTCGGATTTATATTAGGTTGTGTGTAGTCCAGTGGGTACTCACCAGGCGGCGCGAAGTGTGCCACGAGCAGCAGCGCGAGCCGCGCGGCGGCGTCGCGCGCGCTCACCATAGCGCGCTACGTGCGCGCGCGCACGCGCATGCCACACTCAGCGCGCCCGCCGCCGCATCCGCCGCGACACCCGTCTAACCTGTCAACAATATCATCATTATTTACAGGAATTTTATTGTTGTAAAATAGCATAGCGTAGATTGTATACAATATTTAGCTTAAAATTGATTCAATGTTTGGTTCCCTACAATATACTACACAATAGTACGATATAGTACGAAATTAAAATCAGCAGTTGCACCACGACGCCTGAAAACCAGAATAGTAGGAACCAGGAAACCATAATAGTTCATGTACCTTCACTGTATGAACCACAAACAATCTTTATAATTTTACAAGTATGTTTTCATGTCACTCGTTGGTATTTATATATTATTTTCACTGTCTAATCCCCCGACATGCGCGTGTTGTGAAGCCCTATACTATAAACCGAAATAATTATGTGTCTGTGAAAATCATTTCGTGGTTGTTGCCTACGCCACAAAATTAATACTTGCCAACTTCTATAGAAAATATTTTTTTCCCTGTTTAGAATGCCACGAGGAAATCATAAAATGAAAATAAAAATAAAAATGCATGTATATTTGGGGAATGCGGTAGGATTTTTTCCGTGCATAGTTTTGTTTATCCGCCACTAGCGAACATCTATACAGCAAACTCTATTACTTTCCAGTTTCAATCACTACCGCGGCGTATCGGCGTGTCCATAGAATAATACGATTTATTTAGTCTGTCTTGTTTGACTAGCTTTATTTTTGAAAAACTACCCGTATGTGGTTTGTAGTAGAGGCTTAAAACCCTGAAATTATAAGCGAATTCCCTCAGTGAAATCGGAATAGAAACTCGAACATTTTGTTTGTAATACAACTAACTATCGTTTATACCGTCGAGTCGGTTGGGTTGAGAAACTCGAGTAGTGAAAGTAGAGACCCTGTGTTTATGTTCTACCCCTGAACCTCTAACAACACATCGGGCACTGAACTCGTGGGTGGAAAGAGTAGTTTAGCCTCGGCTAATTCGTCCCGCCGACAGACAACACCCAGCATACAGATAAACACAGGCTTACAGTTACGAAAGTAATTGCCGACGTACTTCCGAGTATTGCTTATGATTACGGTGGATACCTACATAAAGGAATAAATTAATATTAGAATTGAAATGTATTCATCCAATAATGATTTCATCTACTTTGGTGCTTACGAGGAAGGCGCTTATGACTAAGGACTTCTTACTCTGTAAAAATATATTAAAATATCAACCGAATTTCAGATTTTATTGAGCTTCGCTACTTTATAGCGGAAAATAAATTGAATTTACGAATCTCTTACGGTTGAGTACTCTTAATAGGGCAAACCTTCTATATTACCTTCATATTTTGATCCCTATAAAAGATCAAATACCGGGTTTTTACATGAAAGTAACGGAAAAGCTGTGAAACTACCGGTCAATTAAGCATTTTACGCTGCTTACCCGATGATTTTATGAGTAAATTAAATATTATGGTGTTCGTTAAGTCTAACCCCAGTAATGTTATACGTCTAGTTATTTCAAATTTATTGATTGAGAGAATTGAAAATCAGCGCTGCGGTTCTTTCTAATACAGCGACTAAACATTTATTTAGTAACTTAATAAGTCCAAATACATCACTAACCTTACAGGCTAACCTAATTTGTTTTAGTGTTGCTTAAATTACATTACATTTCTATCAAGTCTATTCTTACGACATGTCAAAATAAAATCAATACATACAATAGGTGCAATGTCAAAGATCATGAAATTAAAATCAAATCAATCATATATCAAATTACAATGTCCAACTTACAAAACATAGCTCGATTCTGTTCTGTACACAACACAACCAAACACATTCAACTTACTAAACACAGCTGACAATTATTTATACTATATAACTGAATCACGTGCCAAAAACTCGCATGAGCGTAAGTTTAGCTACATGCGGTAATATATGTTCATTACAGATAAGTGTAAATTACTGTTTCGATACTTTATTCCGTTCAACAGATACTTACGACGAAGCTTACTTAAGCGCAATAGTTACGAGTATTTCCCAAAGACTAGTCTAGATAGCCAACTAAGAGTGAATGCTGAAGCGAGCAGATTTCAATCGGTTTCTTATCGGCGAACAAAGAGGCCAGTTGGCAGCGAATGTGGGTCGGGCGGGCGGCGGCCCTCGTCGCGACACTCGGGGCCAGCCGGAGAGCTGCAACCGTTAACGGCCTACTGCCGGGCACGGGTCTCTTCTGCTCTTCACACGTTGCAGATTGGCGAAAGGGTTCGTGACTGACCCATTCGTCGGAATAAAAGGGTTCGTGACTGACCAATTCGTCTGAATAAAAATGTTCGTGACTGACCCATTCGTCGGAATAAAAGGGTTCGTGACTGACCCTTTCCTCGGAATAAAAGGGTTCGTGACTGACCCATTCGTCTGAATAAAAGGGTTCGTGACTGACCCATTCGTCGGAATAAAAGGGTTCGTGACTGACCCATTCGTCGGAATAATTAGGCAACCTAAGGTTGCAGTCACAAATTCATATGACTTTGTGACTGTTATTTTACGTTAAAAACCGGCAGCCGGCAGTATTGAGTTGACAATAAACGCGATAACGGAATAACGAGGAACGTGTTTTCATCAAAGAGTGTGCATCTATTGATGCCTTTGGTATCTGTGACATTACTTTAAATTATAGGCTAAAGGGACCGGAGAAGTTAGTTCAATTAGTAAGGGATGTTAATAGGAACAGCAGATGATCAGTAAATTAGGAGGAGGGAACTTATAATGGTTATCGAAATCACTCATTCTTTTATTCGTAGAAAACATAAATCTTTCAATTATTCATTAATTACTGTAATCCAATTAAAAATAGGTGGTAGAGCCTATAGGGAACCAAATAGGTTTTATATGAAAGCTAATTGGTTCCATATAGAGTTCGCCCGGGGCAGTACCACCGCCCGCCACGGTACTTAGTACCATTTCTGCCGTGTAGTAATTGTTTTTAAAGCAATTATGGTCCGGTTGGAAAGGTGTGGTTTCCAGTTACACTTCTTTAGAGGCGACCACCTTAGTCCTCAAGGGTAGCAACACATCAGTGACTAATTTAAAACGAGACTACTACTAACAAGTACTAACTGGACTATTACTAACAGGACTAACAATCACTAACAGTCCCCAGTCCTCATACCTACTAACGAACTGACCAACTAATGTTCTAATTAACTTTCCCAACTAATTTGGACTAACCATCCCAATCCCTATTTGAGTCTTGTTCAAAGTCAGTCACAGTTGTCATGGGCGGCAGCGGATGGGTGGTGCTGCAATATCGTTTGCTATCTTGTATCCATAAAAAAAAAACATTATTTTCGCTAGTTTTAAGCTCGCTCGCTCTCGTTTGGTTGTCTGTGCTTGATGCAGAGTAACTTGTTGTTGTAACTTAAATGTTAGCGAAGTTTAAGATTTTGACACGTGAGTAATACTACACCGCTTAATGTAGTGCCAATTTAATAAGCTTGACTAGAGCCTTCTCAGCTTCGGGCCTTAGGTAACATAGTCATCCAAAATGTCCATTTTCCCATCAATCTGGATGATTTATCTACATTTCAATGAAATTCTATCACATAAGCTACAATGTTTTGTAACATTTTTATAATTTCACAATATTATAAAGAGGTTTTCATTAACTCAATGAAAACTGAAAACAAAGGCAACATTTTGAATAGAAAATTAATTACAAAAGATCAACGGCAAATAAAATTATATACCAAGATCTGGGTCATCAATTATTTTACTTGCATGAGAAACAACAGTTGGTTGAATAAAATATGTGGCGCGAGGAAGGTACGCGTCATTGATGTCATATAGTTACATAGAAAACAGTAAGTTAAAAGTCTTAGCTTAAAAGTAATTCTTTATGGGAAAAATGGGAAAATTGAATGGTTGTGTTTCTAGTAGAACGCCTAACAAAACTGCTTTAGAAGACGTGATATCAATGATATTGCGTGGGAGTCACATAACGACCAAAAATAAAAACCTTTGGTCTTTTTCCCGTGCAACAAAATAGGTTAAAAAGCTAGCATTTGGCTAGCTTTGTGAAAAGATAAATGTCTTTCCTTCAGGAGGTGTGTTCACGCATGACACGACCAGGCGCTTATTGGAGGTGGTCACACTGTGGATTGGCGATAGGATTAGTAACTAGCCCAATTGTCGGAAATTTTAGGCTGCACGAAGTTTCTGACAGCAGAGAAAGCCTAAACTCCACCAAGCTTCAATGCGGCCCTAATAAAAATCAAACAAATCAGGCATGATTCTTTTAGAAAATCAGTATTAATACACATAAGAAATACGCCCGCTTTTTACCGTAAAGTCTTCCTCGGGGAGCTAATTACGTCGGATCCGGGAACATCTAATACTCTTGTGGTTTCCGACCGGTATTAAACCTCGACATCACTGGCCGGGACTTCATTTGCTTCAATCTCCTTTTCGAGCCGCCTGTAAACTTATCGGGTAGTTATAAGCTTATAAGAATTATAAGTGTTTAGAACCCCGCAGCCCCACAAACTATCTACTTACAATAATTGACATTGGTTGTACTCCTGCAATAATACCACTCTTTTTTTAACCACTTTGTTCGAGATATCTGTCTAAATATACATTTATTTATTTATTTATTTATTGACAAGAACTTATCACTAATATTACAGGTATTGTATGCGAATGTAGCAATACACCGAGTCCATGCCTCAGAGGTACCTAACTGATCACAGACGCGTTGCTGCTGCTACTCATGTGCAATCATATTGTAATATATGAAATGGTGTATATAAGAAGTCAAAATAGTGATAGGACTGAAGAGAAATTCAGAAAAGATCAATATCGAACACCCAAAACACCTTTAGCTAACGCAAAAATGTCGGTAGTTGTTCAAATTGTGGTTGTTTGTTTTTATCAAGTAAAATGTTTACATAACATGCAGTTTTTTTATGTAACTTTGTTATTGTTGTAATTGTTCAATCCTAAAAAAGTTGAGCGACATATTTCGCGTACTATTTTATCCACGCGGTCCGCCAGTTAAAGTCGCCCCCCACCGCGCCACGTGGCACAAAGTCATCAATTCCTTAAAATGATAAGTGTTTTCAACATTGCATGGCTACGCTTAACGAGAGGAGATTGTTTCACACCTCAGGTCACAAATTACAATGAGGTGCTGCATTTTTGGCCGACATGGAAGAAAAAAAAAAGAAAGGAATTTGGGAAGGTGACAACTTGAACCTGAAAAATTGTTTTCGTGCCAATTCCTTTTAAACTGGAACGCCTCCATTTTAAATTATCACGTTCTTTGCCAAAGAGTATGAATACACATTTTGGTCGATCATCTCTATTTTAACCTTTATCAAGTGCTAATTTAGTCCGCACTTACCAGTGGGTACGATTTAAAATCTATTCTTCAGACATATCCGCTAGAAAGTAAAAGCAACATACGCCTTATATAATTGACCTCGACTATAGCCAATTAATTGTCTATGGTCAAACATATTTTTAGTAGGTGTCTAATGATGGAAACAGCAATTAAAGGTATCAGGTCGGTTTGTGGATGGGTGACCGCTAGTGGCAAAATTTCATGGACGCTACCGTGCTTCGGAGGGCACGCAGAACCGTCGGTCCCGGTTGTCTTCAATGGTGGAAACAGTCGTTAACCCTTGTCGAAGACCTTCGGGTGGCTTGAGAACATTCGACACTGGATTGGCAACTAAACCCTCCACCAATCCGCATTGGAGCAGTGTGGTGGAGTATGCTCTAGACCTCCCGCAGCTGCGTCTGTGGGGGGGAACCGTGCCCAGCAGTGGGACGTCTATGGGTCCCAGCGACAGCAACATGTAAATTGGAATCGAGGTATCCTCGTCCGGTCCTCACAACAACCGTCAGAAACTTTGAACAGGCCTCGGAAAGGATGATTGCACGAGCAGGGACTGAATCCTGTTAGTAAGAATACACTAGTCACAGAGCCGTTGCTACCCTTGATGGCGATAAAAGTCGAATACAATCATTACCTTACTGTAACTATCAGTTAAAAGAACAGAAATTGCCCAATAATCCAATTTGTTTAATACGCCAAGCACAACCCAAGCCAAGGAACGTAACAATTTTCTACTTTATTCCCACTGTAACTCTGCTCCCCGCATTAAGAGGATATCAGTCGACCGTCACTTTTGAAGAATAGGTTTTTACCAAAAATATTGCCGTCGCGCTGAGCCCCTTAGCGTGCGATAGAGAGAAGTGCAGTCTCGAACTGATTTTACCTACGTAAAATTAAGAAAATCGTCCTTTCGTAATCCCCTGTTTCCTCCTCGAAATCTAGACCGATTTCAATATTTCTTTCAGTTAAAATGTAGAACAGGGTCTAAGCTATGCCCGTACGTTTTGCTTTTTTGGGATATGTTAGTAATTACCAGTTTGCTTGATGTTTGAAAATATATGTAAAAAAAGTCGATTTTTTTTATTTTAAATGTTTTTTTTTCTCTTCCATTAATGAAATTATGAAAAAAAACAAAACGTACAGTCATGGCAGAGGTACGTATAAATCGTATGGTATTTTTTTCTCTTCTGTAACTTCTTTATCCTAGGAGGAAACAGGGGACTACGTTTGTATGGAAAAAGTGTCGACTTGTTCGCTTGTGATATGCTCTTAAGGAGCAAAAGAACTTGGCAAGCGGGCGGGAAGGGCCGGGTTTTACGACAGTTTCCAGTTAAACCCGGTTATAGAGATGCCCACATCAAACGACTTTTTCGCTGAAGTAATAAAGACGGCCAAGACATTCGGTCTAGTGTGGATAAACCACAGGCGTGAGGCCCTTCAAAAATACGTAAGAATTGCTCTCCTACAATGCGAGGGCTCGGTATATTCATTAAAAAGGGCACTCCAACAGTTTGTGACGTCATGAATATCCTCTATACCCTTTTAAGGCGAGCCTTTTAGGTGCACTTAATGCTGAAACTAATAGGCTAGCTGTTCTAGCCTAGTGGCGTACCTGCCTGCTCATCCATTCTGGATTCCAATCGAAGCCGAAGCGTACCATATACATTGGAAACTGAAATTATACTAATAAAAAAATAATAATTAAATATAACGTCCCATAATAAATTTTATATCACCGGCTGCTTGATGTGGCAGTTCCCCAGTAACACTCCCCAGTATGCTTTTAACCTGGGGTTTCATTAGTTCTCGCAGCTGCCTGCCGGTGTGCGGGGCGCGCCACCTTTCCAACCGTATAGTTTAGTCGGGGCTCGGGCCCGCCCGTTACCAGCGCTATTGGCCGCGGCCACATTTTCAATTTGCAAACAAACCGTTCGTTATCGCTGTCAGTTAAACAACGAAACGAAATTCGAGCACACGAGTCAACAATTGTCTGATGCCACTGTTTTCCTGCGGTTGTCAGTGAGTTTGCGTGATATTTTCAGCGTTTTTAATTTATTTTTGTAGCGGTATGCAAATGCATTTAATCAATAGAAACTCTGTTTTAAAATGTACAATACTGCAACCTTTTACGGATGACTGATTTTTGTCAAAACTTACAAAATGTTTTACACATCTATAAAATATTCCTGCTATTTCTTGCACCTTTTAGACACAAGCTCTAAATAAACTCGTGAATAAATGTTTTTCTACATAAGTTTAGACAAGTACACAATTACATTACTCTGAGCACTGTTCAATCTGAATGTTTTGTAAACTTTTATATTAAAAAAGATTAAACAAATTATATAAAGGAAGGACGATTCCAACCGGAAAGATGACGACCGCGAATCGAGCCATAAAGTTTGTTACATAAAAAGATACAAGCGGCCCGCTATAACGATTAGCTTTTTTCGATTATGGCTTTCCACAAAAACGGTGACGTTGACTAATGGCGGCGCGGGCGGGCGCATTGCTACTATCTAAACACGTGGCCGATATTCGTCGAGGAATAAATATGTCACGGCTGTAATCATCTCACTCGGCAGACTTCCGCTTGTTATGGTTTTGTCATTAGAACCACACGTTTTTCTTGTAATTTTAATCGATGCCACTCAGCCGACTTACTGTGGAATGGTGTGACTGCTCCCCACTATATTTATATTATAAAGCTATTAAAATATTAAAATAATGCGCTAAAGTTTACCTATCATCACAACCCTTTCTTTGTCCCACTGTTGGGCACGGGTCTCCTCTCAGAACGGGAGGGATTAGGCCTTAGTCCACCACGCTGGCCAAGTGCGGATTGGCAGACTTCACATGCCTTCCAGAACATTAGAAGAACTCTCAGGCATGCAGGTTTCTTCACGATGTGTCCTTCACCGTTACAGCAAGTGATATTTAATTTCTTAAAGTTAAGTTAAGTTTACCTATAGTATTCATATTTTGTTGTACGTATATCTTTTGTATATTATGTACCTATAGTAAAATCTCCATATATTTACTGCTTCTTTGTATGTTACAGTGAGATGACAATAAAATTCCTTACTTCCTCACACACAAATCAATACATGTAATAAAGCTCTAGCGAGTCCGCGTCTGTACATTGAATAAATCTTGAAAAAAAATTAGAGAATATTAATTAATCGAAGCAGATTCTGAAAATATTTCAGTTACTATTTCATTTATAATATTTCAGACACTAAAGTGCCTATCTATCTGTCTGTCTGTATGTATGTATGTCTGTCTGTCTCTCTGTCTGGAATGAAGTTCGAAGGACAGAATTCGATCAGTGTCGCCCGCGGAATAGTGTCCTTATGTAGGGTGGCGACTAGGTGTAAACTAAACTGTTGTTGTCTAATCCCACGCGAGCGAAGCTGCGGGCGTCCACTAGTACCTTATAGAAGATAGATGAACTGCTAAACATTATTTCGAAATAAATATCTGTTAACGCGACAGTTATGAGCGCGGAATGGCAGGCAGAAATGCCGCTACGCCTCACGAAAGATATGGCATTCAGAAGAAGTGGGCGACTGAAGTAATTGAGGCCATTTATGTATTGATATAGAAGTATTCATACTTCAGAGAACTGTATACACTGTTGATATACAAGCGAAATTCGGCAGACGTTATACGTTATATATTTATGAAAACAGAAATCGCCCTCAAATGTTATAAAATATTATTCAATACTACCTGAATCTACATATCTATTGTTAACTGAATCATTAAAATAGGTCCAGAAGTTTCAGAGGATATTAATTTTTAACAACAATAATTGTCTTCCTCATTTTATTAAGAATAAGAATAAGAATGGTTTGGAATAATTTTGGTTTGGAATATTACTGTATAAGGTATTGGTATTAATATGTACCGTAGCTAGTGGAGACCGCATCATGTACAACTTGCCAGTACATGTTGTAAATTACTCCCATCCAATTGCGCAATTCCACAGCGATCAGTCAGTACCGGTTTACTTGGAATAACACAAACAATAACTAAGTTGTATTCAATATATTCAGTCCCTGCTTAGTGTGAGATGAAGTGACCGAAGATCCGACAGCTAGCAGCGACCCATAGACGTCCCACTGCTGGGCACGGGTCTCCCCCACAGACACAGCTGCGGGAGGTCTAGAGCACACTCCACCACGCTGCGCCAATGCGGATTGGTGGAGGAGTTAGTGGCCAACCCAGCGTCGAATGTTCTCTTTCCACCCGAAGGTACTAAGTATAATTTCTGCTATCTAATAATTGTTTTTAAAGCAACTGTGATCTGCCTAGAGTTATGTGGTTTCCAGTTCGCGAAAATCAAATTAATATTGTTTATGTTAAACCAGAAATTGTTTCATGTACTATGAAATTATGAAATAGCTGATACTGAAATCACCGCTGATTTATCAATTTACTAGTGGACGCCCGCAGCTTCGCTCGCGTGGAATTAGACGTAACATAACCTAAACACAAAATTTCATTGAAATAATGGAGGTATATACGAAAAACTTTTATACCTACTAACTTTGCACCCCCCTTTTACCCCCTTAAGAGATGATTTTCGAAACTCAATAAAAAACCTTCATAGGTACTTTCATCATTCATTTCATTCGAATAACATCAAAAACGGCAAAGTTTCATACTAACTTTGCACCCCCGTTTTACCCCCTTAGGGGGTGAATTTTCAAAAATCCTTTCTTAGTGCTCCCCTACGTTATAAAAGGAACCCCTGTGCAAAATTTCAAGTTTCTAGCCCTTATAGTTTAGGCCCTGCGTTGATATGTCAGTCAGTCAGTCAGTCAGTCAGTCAGTCAGTCAGTCAGTCAGTCAGTCACCTTCTCCTTTTATATATATAGATTTATTAAATATTTTATCATGCAATCCGACAACGCTATTAATGAAAAGTAATTTAAGCTGTCGTAATAAACGTGCGACACAACGATAATTAGTTGTTTTATTACTGAATGATTCGTGAGTGTCTACATTCCTAGTTGAAATTACCGGTTTACTCACGTATGATTTAAGTCGGAAATGGGCCGCCGCGAGCGCGTTCACTCCTGAAGATGGTCCTCGTAATCGATCGAAACTAGTCGACCTATTTCTGACTTAAATCACACGTGAGTAAGCCGGTAATTTCAACTATGGGTGATTAGTTGGCCGTAGTTGGCCGAGTAGCAATACCCAATCATTGGTTATAAAATTTGTTAGTAGAAACTTCCATTGAGGTGTCGTGGTGGTGAGTGATCCAGACCGCCAAACCACGGACCCAGGTTCGTCCTAGCAGGGGCAGATCTTCATATATATATTTCTTGTGTACGTGTGTATGACAGTGAACTCCTCCTAAACGGTTGGATGTTGATGAAATTTTTTGTGTGTGTTCAAGGGGATTCGAGAATGGTTTAGATTCACAATTTGGTCCACTGGAAAATGTTTTTGAACGTCTTTACACGATTTTAGTATTTTTGTGTGAACAATATCCAAATATATCAACCGGCGTTCATTGACATGAATGTCACGTCACTTTGACATTTCATAAGGCAGAACAACGTTTGCGGGGTCAGCTAGTATTTCTATATATTTCTTATAAATTGTGATGGCCGCCCCTTGCACCACAGGCAATATTTCTTAATATTTATCACTTGAAACTTTAGTGCGGAA
This sequence comes from Carterocephalus palaemon, assembly GCA_944567765.1. Classification (NCBI taxonomy): domain Eukaryota; kingdom Metazoa; phylum Arthropoda; class Insecta; order Lepidoptera; family Hesperiidae; genus Carterocephalus; species Carterocephalus palaemon. The sequence goes on along the minus strand of OX155638.1, from coordinate 15,867,297 downwards.
AGCAAAAATGATTGTGCAATAACGTAGCAAAGCAGGCAAGTTCGAGTAACAAATGAACAAGCTTCAATGGTAAGGTTTCATCACTATGGAACATGACAGTAAGAAATTTTTTTTTGTTATTTGTAACCAACCATTCGTATTTAATTCGATAATTAAATATTGTTCAATACGCCGTAAATATACGATATTCGGTATTTGGTATCACTGAACTGCGATCGAATATAACCCCTAAGGAATCATAATCTATTACGCATTCCGAATCCCCTTGGTTACTACGCCCGCCCGTATTACCGATGGTTCAATAAACTGATTCATGGTGAGATGTTTTTCTCCGGTCGCCATGGTGAGAGTTCCGTCAAGGGCACTCAAAACAAGAGATCAAAGTGTAGGCAAAGTTCAACGTATGATGATGTTCAAAAGTGTTCCGTGGTTCGAGTTTCATAATTTAAAAAAGTATTAGTTGATTTCCAAAAATATACATTATAGACATTGACTTATTATCAGTAATTATAACAGCAAAAATGAATGAGTGTCTATACTAATATTATAAAGAGGAATTTAGTTTCATAATTCCTTTGTAGAGAAACGATTAGTAACGGTTAAAGTGTCAGAAGCTGTAAAAATGTTATCCATCCATTCATCGGCCTTTCGAAGTCCACTGCTGGACATAAGCCTCCCTTAATTGGTGCCACAAGTCACCCGCTATACCCTTATATAGCTATAACTTATATAACCCGCATAGCGGGTTATATAAGTTTCAACTTAGAAGAGAATAATGATCTGATTGACTGTAATTTGCAAATGAATTAATTTTAATAAGGCGAAAATTTACAGTTCTCTAGAAATAGATTCTGGCAGAATAAGGTTTGTAAATATGTTCTACAGGTGCTGTGGATGTTTGCCGTGTGCGTCGGTTAAGAGCGATGTTCTATTTGTTTATTAACTAATTCAAACACCATTTTTGCCTCGCGCCGGGAGGCGGCAGCGCCGCTGCCACGAGCGCGTGAGACGGCTCAGTTGTGTTACATAATGGAAATTTATGATCCAACGGCGCCGAATAGGGATCATACATTAATAAATTTACCCTCCGTACTGAGCTTAATGCAGTATTTATGTCATAATACGTTTTCTATTTACGGTGCCATTTTACTTCGCGTCTGTACTTCTCTGCCGATCCTTTTTTTCTTTGTTATCAAGTGATTCGACGAAAATTTTGGTCCCAGATTTTACGTTACGTCATCGGAGAATTTATAAGCGCCGTAAGACGCAATTCTCCTTAGTCACGCTTTGCGTCGCCGAAGGTCTCGAGCCATCTCGGAAGGGTTGAGACTAGGGCGTGTTCAAATTATGCCGTTAATTCCTCAATTCTGGCACTCACTTTTTGTGTAATTAATTTAAATATTTTATAAATTTATTATTACAGTGTGTTATTTATTCATTAGCTGTTTTCATGATGATTTACCTAAAGGCATTTAACTTTAGTTTAGGGTTGACTAAGTACACGAAAAAGATGCTTTTGTTCCGAGTACAGCTATAATGTTATAAAGTAATGATGTTTAGAATGAAACATACAATTAAAGTTGAGGCTTAAATTCCATATAACTAACTGTATTTTGCCTAAATGTAGAGCTGAAGCATACACGTTCACACTAAGTAGGATATGAATGAGAGTAATGAAACGCAGGCATTCGTATGCACATCTCATAAGCACTTCACACACCGTCCATGGCTCCCGCCCCGCAATAAGAACACGAAGCAGGGTGGCCGACGAGCGGAGTTCATAAACGATCCCATTTCGGTTTAATTCCGACAGAGCATTATTACTGCAGCCGACGCGCCGCGGCCGATTCGATTTAGCGCTGCACCAATGAATGTGGGGACTTCCTTGCCTTTCGGCTAAGGGACTTCGGGACTCTAGGACGGACCTCTCTACCCGGGCTGTTCTCCCGTGCCAATGGACACGGTGTTTTTGTGTTTAATAAACACACACGGTTTACGCCGTTGGGCGATCCGCTAGGAATAAACCGTGTTGTTGCTTGCCAGCAACAACACTGCGAGCTTCTTGTCGTCTATGCGAAATCAGTCTGTGGGTTCACTCTCGACCCCCAGATGGTCGGGGGTCACGGGTCTAATGAGCTCCCGAGGGAGCGGCCGCCCCTCAGGTGGACGAGCGTGCAACGGCGCAATACCGTGGAGTCCTTTGTGGGGGCCGTTGTCGGCTCTCGCGAACATGCGCCGGGCCAGGTCCCCCACAAATTTCTCCAACGATGGGACCTTAAGGTCGCGCGCGATGACGTCGTTCCTGACGTAGCGGCCGGCCTGGGTGATAACCCTCAGACTGATGTTTTGTTGCGCCTGTAGCCGGGCGCGCGATGACCTTGAAAGAAGTGCGTACCATGCCGGGGACGCATAAGTGAGCCTGGAGCGGACATAGCATTTATAAATCCGCAGTTTTGTACGAAGTGGTAACCTGGAGTGCAATACAGGTCGGAGCATCGCCCGTGCGGCTCGTCCCTGCTGGATACAGTGGTCCAGCATGGGGAGCATGCGCAACGAGCGATCAATATAGCACCCCAGGTATTTAACTTTGGTTTGCCATGCTATATCAGCCCCGCGCAACTTAAGCGTCGGCGGCCTGCTAACTTTGCCGGTAAGTAAGGCGACGGTCTTGCCGACATTGACCGCAATTCGCCACTTATCCAGCCAGTTGGGTAGCAAATCTAACAAGCGTTGCATCCTGCGCGCCGCTAGCTCTGCGCTACGCGACGACGCGAAGAACGCACTGTCGTCCGCGAACAAAGCGAGCATGACGTCTCGTTCCCACTCTTGGAGGTGGCCCTCTAGAGTGGGAATGTCATTTGTGTAGAGCGCGTAGAGCAAGGGAGAGAGACAGCTGCCCTGCGGAACTCCGGCACATATGGGATGGGGGTCTGAGGTTTTGCCCTCAACCGCAACATAGAACTGCCGCCCATCTAGAAATGACGCTATTAAACACACTAGCATCGCCGGCACGGGTGCATCCAGCAGTTTGTAGATGAGTCCCTCGTGCCATACCCGGTCGAATGCCTTCTCGATGTCGAGAAAGACACCTACCGTGTATCGGCCGTAGTTTAACTCATCTGACAAGTGATGGATTACTCGCGCCAGCTGAAGCGTTGTTGAGTGGCCGGCGCGAAACCCATACTGCTCATCTCTTAAAATAAGCGATGGCCGTATACGTTTCACCACCAGTCTCTCGAACAGCTTTGCTAGCGTGGAGAGTAGCGTGATGGGACGGTAGTTAGCCGGGAGACGACGGTCTTTCCCCGGCTTCGGGAGGACAATGACCTTCCCCTTCTTCCAGATGTTAGGGAAGTGTCCCGTGCGGAGTATTCCGTTGTAGAGCCGAGTCAAACTGACAAGGGCTCTATTGGGCAGCATGGCTATCGCCTCGTTCGGGATTCCGTCGTCACCCAGTGCCTTGCGCTTTGGCAGGCGCCGGGCGCCCTGCCGTGCCTCAGTTGGTGAAATAAAATTCACCCCCTGTGGCAGCGGTTTCGGGCCACCGAGGAATGCCCGTACTCGCGACTCCACAGCCTCGCAGTGCTCTCGGACGGCAGGGTCCATTGGGTTCGGTGTGAACTGCCGCTCTAGCGACTCAGCCAACAGTTCAGCACGGTCCTGGGCACTATAGCAGAGTCTGCCACTCCCATCTCTGAGAGGGCAGACAGGTGCTTTGGTTCGAGTAAGCTGTCTGTTGAGATGAAAGAGCGACGTGTCATGCTCCCCTGCCTGGTCAACTCTTGCTTCCCAGGTGGTGCCACGCCACTCCGTCATCCCACCCGACAGCCTCTCAGCCAGTGCGTTGAGATCCCTCTTAATCCCGGGGCATCGCGTGCGCGCCCAGAGTTTCCGCAATCGACGCTTCTCGCGAAGCATACGTTGAAGACGGACCGGTAAAGGCCTGACGCGCGAGGTGGTGGGGGCCACTGTAGTGGCTTCGTCTAGTGCAGTCGATATGGCAGATGTAATTGCCTGGGCCGCTACCTCCACCCCCTCGGGAGTGGAGAGCGGCTCTGAATATCTGAACTGCACCAGTGCGTCTTGGTAGGCCTGCCAGTCCGTCCTCATACGGGACCTGGGTATCGTCACAGCTTCAGCCCCTAGGCCGAGGGTCACCAACACGGGGAGGTGATTCGTATCTAAATCGTACAAAGTCTCCACCGTCACAGGACAGCGCAGACGATTGGTGAGGGCTATATCCAGGACGTCCGGGCGATGAGATGGGTTAGTAGGTATATGGGTAGGGGCCTCTGGCCCAAGTACCTCATATCCTCTATCCTCAGCATCCTCTTGGAGCCGCTTCCCTGCGTGGTTGGTGACTCTTGAGCCCCACACCTTGTGTTTGGCATTGAGATCACCAACGATCACGGTAGGATGGTCCCCTGCGAGGATGTCCCTGACGTCCTGTGGGTCAAAGAGAGGTCCAGGCGGGCGATAGGCCGCATAGAGGCGCAGTGCCTCCCCCGCCATACAAACCTCCGCGCCAATGGTGCGTAGGTATTTGAACGGCGTTAGAGGCAACTCCTCGTGTACAATATCGCGTCTGACAGCTATAGCGGTACCGCGGTACACGATGCCCGCTGGACTGAGCTCGTCACGCCTGTACACGTGGTAGTTCGGAAGTCGAAATACGTCGGTTGGCTTGAGTTTGGTTTCCCCCATGAGCAGCACATGAATGCCCTGCTCTTGGAGGAGATACTTAGGCTGGACTGTTTCCCCGGGTCTTTGATCCCTCCCGGGTTCCAATACAACAGTTTAAGATGTACTGTCATATTGGCACCCGAGGAAATCTTGGACTGTGGACAGGAGCAGCCCCATGAGCTCCGGGTGCCGGTTCAGGGCTCTACCAATGGTGGCAAATGCCTCCACTAGCGCCCCGGCCTCGGCGTTGGTTCCTCGGGGCTCTGGGGCACCTGAGGAGGGGGTTGGGATAGGTACATTGTAAAGGAAGATTGGGTCTGTCAGGGTAGATGAGTCTACCAGACGCCGAGATGGAATAATAGGGGCAGGTTGGGGGGCCGACCGTCTTACCGACTCCCGTCTGCGCTGCTCTTGCGGCTGGGCCGTTAGGGCTTGTACGCCCGCCTCGGCGGTTGAGGTGGCCACGAGACTTAATTCGGCGGCCGCGACCTGTACCGTCGGTATAGGTTCGGGCGCGGGTTTCGGCTTGGAAGCCTTGCCTTTGCCCTTCCCCTTAACCGGTTTGGTTACAGGCGCGGGGGCTGCTACAGCGGTCGGTTCTTGCTGGGCTGGTGTTTGAGTTTTAGTGGGCAGCTGTGGGAATTCCAATATGGAGTCCACAGCCGCGCCCACTTGTGGGGCGGGCGCATCGGTCCGTTCGGGCAACAATTCCGATTCGGGCCTCTGAGCCGCCCTGCGGGCCTTACGGCTAGCCCACTTGGTCTTCTTTTTGCGGGGGGGCCCTTGGGCCTGGCCCCGCATGGAGGGGGGATTCGCCGGGGCCATTAAGGACCCGGCCGCTGTAGCCGCCGTCGTTACCTCGGGCTGGTTACCTCCGGGCGCCGATAACTGCTGCCGTCGCGTTCGTCCTTCGGACGGCGCTGGGCGAGCAGTGGCGGCAGCCCGGTCCGGGGCGTTGGGGTGTAAGGTAATCCCACGCACGCGCGCCATCTTACGCAGGTAAGGACAGCGCTTATCCATCGCTGAATGCTCACCCGCGCAGTTGGCGCACTTCATGGGGCCCTTTTTAGGTCTGCTACACTCGCTTACCGCGTGGTTTTCGCCGCAGCGGACGCACTTGACAGGCCGGTGGCAGTTCTTAGAGGAGTGGCCGACCGCCTGGCACCGGAAGCATTGATTGATTCCGGCGCGGCCCTTCCATGCTCGAACCTCCACCCCCGGCATGTACAGTAGCTCAGTCACGTTATAAAGGCGACTGAGGTCCTGCTTAGTCATGTGCGCCAGCTCGACGAAGTACAGCGTTGACATGTACTCCTGACGCCCCGGGATCGGCCTACAGTAGCTCGCCGGGTAGCCCAAGCTATTCAACGCATCTATGATTACCTTAGTGTCAGTGCCGGAGGGAAGCCCCCGGATGACTACTTTTGTGGGCTGCTCACTTTCAGGGGTGTAACAGTACCATGACATCCCGGGGTTTCCCTCCGAGATCTCAAAAAGGTAGCTTTGGACTACCCGGTACTCCTCAGCAGTTCTGGGGAGAAAGCGTATTCCGGTGCCGAGCGGACGCGCACTCGGTGCCTGACCGAGTCTGCTGCGCAATGCGGCAAAGTGCGTCGTCCAGTTCGGCAGGCACTCGGCTACTATAGGCGGGTAACCTTGTACCGCCGGTCCTTTGGTTGAGTCCTGGGTTCCCGTGCTCCCTCCAGTGGGGGCAGGGGGTTGGTTGGTTGCAGGGGGTGGCGTTGGCGGGCGGCGCGGGGACGCCGGGGCCGCCGCCACCGCTGCAAATGAGCCTACACCTGATGGGCCCGCCACTGGTGAGGGCGGGCGGGGTGGGGTCGGCCCGAGGGGCGCCTCGACCATAGGGGACTCAAGCCCCAAATAGGTCGTGACGTCCGACTCGGGCGACGGAATACTGATTACAGTCACATCCACGTGACCGGACTTACTTGCTGGCATCGGTGTCGGGGGGAGGGACGGGGAGCGTGGCGGGTCCAAATGAACCACACTGCCTGTCTCCCCTGGGTCCTTCTCGTCCTCCTCGAGGCTGGTATGGTACTCGTCGGAGCCTGCACTCTGGGTCCGGGACGAGTTCCCACTATCTTCTAGACATAATAGTTTAGTTGGTTCCTCCTCGCCTTCCAGCAGCGGCGACAACTTCTTCTTAATCCCGCGGCGGATAGTCCTCTCCATAGCCCTGGTGGTCGGGTTTCGCTCCAGCACCACTTGTGATCCGGTGAAAGCACCCAAGCCGAAGTCAGCCTCCTCCACCACGCCCAGGTCCTTTTTGCCGGTCACTATAGGATAACTCGTCGAAGCATAGCGACGGGCCTCATCTGAGGCAAATATGTTGCGAGCCACAATACGCTTGCTCGGCACCGCGGCCTTCGCGGACCTCCCCGGTCTGCTCATTGCCCGGGACGCCGAACCAGCCCTAGGAGTAATCTTCCATAGGACTCCACCTCACTGTGCCCTTTCGACCGAAAGGGATGGGTGTAGGTGGCGGGCAATGCCCGGGGGGGTAATTGTAAAAGTGCGCACACCTCCTGCTACCGTCACATTAAACCACAAGCACCTGCGTAAGCGAAGCTTTCTCACGGTCACAAACATAAACAATCACAAGGAATAAACTTTACGCAACTACCCCTCAAGGTGAGGGAGCGAGACAAACTATGTACGCGACAAAGTAAATCTCAACATCCACCTTTTCCCAACTTTTTTTCGCGCTGCACCGTTACTTACCTTAATCAAAGTCCTCATAAAATGTACTTTTACGAAAGCCTTCATTTTACGCCAGCGGCTCAACAGGCGTTCTGCAGCGGCCGAAGTTGGCCGAAGTCGCCCGAAGCGCACCGAAGTCGGAGTGCTTGAACGAAGTTTGTATGTTACATTAGTTGATTTTAGAGTAATCAGCGAAAAGGCAATTTTTGCCCACTCTACGTTCTTTTATAGCCTCTACAATTAAATATGTTTAATATTATGGAAATCAATTCATCTCGTCCTACTTTTGAATTTTCTCTTCCTACTTTTCTTATTCCATTATATCTATAGTAAAATTTCGTAACCACAACAACCATAACATCGACAACCTTTTGTTTTTCATATTCAACCACCCGTAATTGGCGAGGCTGGTTGCTCATTATTAATTTTAGTATTATAATCATAACCATAATGTGTTTTGGTTCCTCAATACAACGAAGTAGCGCACACATTGCCACCATAGTCATCATCATCAACCGTCGCAGAACTCACCCCGTGTGGTGCGCGAACCGTCGCCGTTTATTCGGTTTTCATTGCGCTCGCAATTCGGCTACTCCGCCGCCAGTTTTTCCGGGTGGCCTGCATTTGCCTGCAGTCAGGATTTGAGGCTTAAAATTTAAAGGGTCGTAACACACAATGCGCGCTTCAGTCTCACTTTACAGAAGCGTAATCAGCCAGATATGTGTGCACACAGTACCTACTCGACTTTTGTGCTGCCTTGCATGAAGACGTAACCCGGTTCATACTGATAAACCATAACGCACATAACTTTGATATTAGAATCTGTAATAATACTTCACGTCTACACGAAACTAAGCAAAAAGTGTACAAATAAGTTATATGTAATGCAGGTGTCAGAGCACTTATGTTACAAGTAACATGATCGTAACGTCGGCAAACGGTCGAAAGTGACGCTCGTTCACGGTGATTTTAAATTTTTATTTTTTTCCTACCTACCGACTAATAATGTCTAAGTGTGATATGTGTAAAAAAGCTATTACAAAATCTTATCCCGGACTGGAATGTAGTAAGTGTGAAAAGATAGTGCACTATAACACCAGATGCAGTGGCCTGACGAACAAACAAATAGCAGCTCTGAAAGCTGCCACCGGCCTGGAGTGGACTTGCATAGAATGTCAACGGGAGTCACCGAGACGAAACGCGTCCATCATAATTCCAGAAGAAGACGAAGATGATGATTTACCTGTGAATATTAATGCTAAGAAGTTATTGAGTAACATCACCAAAGAAGTTGAAAAAGCAATCAAGAGCGAGATGCGGGATTTGAACGAATCATTGCAGTTTCACAATGCTAAGCTGGAGGAAGTTGTAGAATGCATCGACGCATTTAAACAGACCATTAAAGTCCTCGAGAGAAAGAATGTGGAGCTCACTAATAGGAATAATAATCTAGAGACCCGTATCGGAGCCCTCGAGCAACGGCTGCATGAAATCGAACAAGTAAAACTGTCAAATTGTGTGGAGATAGCAAATGTGCCATGTTCGAGTGCTGAGGAGGTTAGTAAAATTGTAGAAAAGGTAGCTGTGAGACTTAAACAACCCCTCGAAGGTATAAAGAGTGCAAATAGACTTCCTGGAAAAAAAGATCAACCGATAAACATAAACGTAGAACTACAAGATGAATCTTCGCAAGAAAAATGGATTATGGCAGCTAGATCTATAAAGACCAACGTAGCAGACATATGCCCTACCCAACCTGACAACCAAAACCTCATATACATCAGAGAATCAATGACAAAACTTAATAAAACTATTCTATGGCAGGCGAAGCAGGAGCTAAAAATTAATCAGAAATTCAAGTATGTATGGTTCAAAAAGGGATTTGTGAAGGCTCGCAAAGATGATACTTCAAAAATATATACGCTAAGAACCATGGACGATGTATATGTGCTAGCTAATAACAAACCATAAACTTTATTATATTATTATAAACTTTAGTGTTAATTTATCGTGTATTGCTTACTGTCTTTATTACTAGTATGGATAATTCATTACTGGATATTCATGAGATCTTTGACTGTAGAAATATTAACGATTTCCTAAATAACATCCCTAATACACATGTTAACTTATTATGCATTCATTTTAACATACGATCTTTGATTAAAAACTTCGCCACACTTGAACAATGCGTAGGTTCATCAAAGAAATGTATCGATCTAATAATTCTTACAGAAGTTAATATCACAGATAACATAAGCTGTTTGTATCAGTTAAAGGAGTATCAAATGTTTACGGCATTAAGAAAGTCAAGAAGGGGCGGCGGTATAATCATATTTGTAAATAATAAACACAAATGCAGTGTTAAAACTGTACCAACTAAACATTTTGAAAACATTCTATTTACAATCACTACTCAATCGAACTACACTGCGAATTTTTGTGCAGTATACCGCCCTCCCAGCTTGAGTAAAAACCTATTTATTGACGAACTACTTACCACAATTAGTAAACACACTAAAAATTATGATTTATACTTACTAGGAGATGTTAACATAAATCTGAGAGGGGATAATCCTATAAAACATAAATATAATAACATGTTACATAGTCAAGGCCTTGTAAGTGGGATCACAACACATACAAGATTAGAATTATATAATGGAAAAATAAGTAAATCTTGCATTGACCACATTTACGGCAGATCCCGCTCGCAAGACCTATACACAGCGGCGCTCGGCACGACTCTGGCCGATCACCGGGCTATTGTGCTGGCGTGTCTCGGTGCACGTATACAGGATGTCCCTATTTTTAAACCATGCATAAACAACAAAAAATTAATAACACTGTTGGAACAAATAGATTGGGGACCTACTCATAATATGACTTGCCCACTAAAAATATACAACTATATTCATACACAATTCACTGATTGCTATAGTAAATCGGAATATACAAAAAAAATCAATCAGAACAGAAAACGGAATAATAACGATTGGATAAATATTAAAATCATTAAAGCATGTGAGTACAGAGATAAATTATTTTTACAGTGGATAAAAGACACAAATAATATGATTTTAAAATTAAAATATAATAAAGCTAGAAATTACGCAAATACATTAATTCAACAAACTAAAAATAGTACTATAAAATCGAACATTATCTCTAATAAACATAACTCTAGAAACTTGTGGAATATATTAAACAGATTGACTGGTAGGATTAAGTCTTCTATCGATGAAGCCTTACAAAAGTCTTTTGGCGGTCCAGATAATATCAGTTCTAAAGATCTTGCCAATAATTTTGCTTTTAAGTTTTGTTATAACATTAAACAAATCGTTTCTAAGTGTTCCCAATCGTTGCTCAATAGAACATCCTACACATCTATAGCAAATGTATCCATGCGATATAGACCTGCAGATCCTGAGGCAGTAGAAAAGCTAATAAAATCTTTAAACACTAATAAAGCGCCGGGTGCAGACAAAATAAGAGCTATGGACATAAAAACTATATGTGGTAAAATTAAAACTGTTATTACTCAGCTGATTAATTCGTGTGTAACTACTGGTAGATATCCACCATTGCTAAAGACTGGCATTGTAAGACCAATTCACAAAAAAGGCAGTCGAATAGAGTACGACAATTATAGACCCATAACTATTTTACCTACTATTGATAAAATAGTAGAAAAATATATAAGCACACAAATACACCAATTTTACGATAAAAATAAAATTTTGACAGACAAACAATACGGTTTTCAGCCTCATAAAAATACCACACAACTGCTATCCAGGTTCACTGACAGCATGTATAAACATATAGACAATAAAGAGCATGTTTTTGTCGTATTCATTGATTATAGTAAGGCATTCGACACTCTAAGACACGACTTACTCCTACAAAGCCTTAATAATAGTGGAGTCAGGGGAAATTTATTAAAGTGGTGCGAAAACTATCTGATGGATAGATCGTATAGAGTAAGGGTTAGCAACGCTGACAGTTTCACAGTGCAAGTAACGGAAGGCACAGCTCAAGGCTCAGTTTTAGGGCCTTTGCACTTTCTCACCTACGTGAATAGCTTGTCTAATATTATTGAGCACTGTGAAATCTACCAATTTGCTGATGACACCTGCCTGGTGGCTGCTGGACGTAGACCCGAAGAAGCTCTTACTAAGCTCCAATATGATTTCGATATATTATCCAAATGGTCACACGACTTAGGACTAATACTCAACGCAAGTAAAACAAAACTTATGTATATTAGCACGAGCCACAATAGAAGTACCATTAAACCTTTAATCATAGCACATAACCACCAATGCCTTCACCTGAACAAAATATATACTACGCAATCTTCTTGTAATTGTGACTCGATCGAACTAGTTAACAAACACACATACCTAGGTTTGGTTATAGACGACCGATTAAATTGGAAACAACACATAAACTATGTAAGTGATAGATTAAGAGCTATCCTAGCTAAATTTTCGCTAATAAAGAACAAAATTCCGTATAAAACACTTTTAATGTTATACAAATTTTTGGCAGAATCTATAATATCATATGGACTTACAAGCTATGGGAGAACTTTTAAAACTCACCTTGACAAAATTTTTTCACTTCAGTTGCGCATTTTAAAAGAAATTGTACCATATAATACAAAAATAACACTCAAGGAAGACTACCGAAAATTATTTGCATTTTGTGAAATTATACCCATCCATGAAAAAATCGAACTCACATTGTTAAAAGAACACTACTTTAACGAAAACCTAAAAAAAGTTCATATAATACATTCAAGCCGGAGATCAGATAATACTAGATTTCAACTTCCTAAATATAATAATCTATATGGCAAAAAAAGACTGAATTACATCATACCTTACCTAATAAACCAACTACCTAAAACGATTCGTGAAGCACTAACGCATAAAAACATAAAATTCAAGCTAAAACAATACTATCTTGAACTAATTAAAAACAAATATATGTAATACATTACCTACTATAACAAAAAAATATACGAGTATATATCATAACAAAGATCATAAAATAGTCATCCTGTACGTGAACCGAGAATACAGTTCTTAACTGCTTTTGTGTTCATTATGTCATTCATAGGTAGACTGATGTTATTAATATCAAACTACCTACATTTCTTCCTTAATATTATTCAACTTTTTTTTTTTTTTTATAGCACCTACATTATATTAATCATAATGTCAGTTAAATTTAGCATTATTTGAATATTATCTGATATTACATTTAAGTAGGGTTAAAAATAAACCTTTTGTCGACGGCACAGGGTGTACAGAAAAACTCATGTGAGTTTATGAGACACCTTCTAATTTGTAAGTTTACCTGTATAACTTTTTTAAATATTAATAAATAAATAAATAAATAAATAAATAAATAAATAAATAACTTAATATTGAAGACGCATTACAAATGTTTATCATAAATAAAAGAATAAAAACGAGCTAAACTGAATAGCTTATACTCGTCAGAAGTTAAAGTTCATTCGGCATTTGAGAATTGAAATCAATTGGAAATGCAGATAAAGTTCCTGCAACTTTGATTTTATCATTTGTTACGCAAATTTCAGTAATATCAGAACGTCTAATCAGACAGATCGCTGATATAACAACAGCTCGGCTCGTTCCCTGCGAGAACTGTTTAAGTCGATAAATATTTTTACTGTCCCATGTCAATATATTTATGAAAATATTATGTATGTACGAAAAAATACAAGAAATAAGGATAAATTGATTGTATCTAGTTCTAGACTAAGTCTTTACTTATCAAAATCTTTTATGGGGAACTGTGTTCGCTTCTACAAACGAATTGATCAAAAGAGGATAAGTAACCACTGGATAGATTGAAAGATACACACAAATAGTGATGAACAACAATCACACATTCCGGCCGCATCCCTAACAACAGTTCCAATCAGAAGTGGGATATATTGAAACGTAAACTTCCTGCTGCATCAAATGCTCCCGGGCGTCGGCGGGGCGGGGCGGGGCGGGGCTGCGCGGGGGCGCCGGTCGCGGGCTAATCGGCCCGATGTTAGATATGACGTCCTTTTGTTCAAATTCAAATGTTTTATTTCGCTAAATGTCAGAAAACAATAATTATAATTTTTAATTATTAAGTTTCACATTTAAAATTTTTTTTCAAACGTAAGTCAATCCCTAACTGACGGGACTGACGGACTAACGGACTGACAAAAAGTAACAATTAGATATTATGGAAAGAAATTCGAAACAGTCTTTTTATCATACAACGATCCCTAGTGTTAATATAATCATAATATGAGAAGCACGCCGAAGGAACAAACTCGGTACTCTTGGTAAATTAAAAAATATTTTTTGCAGAATAATAACAGTACCTATTCTGATATAAATGTACAAAAGCGAGATTATGAATGTTCTAGTTTTATTCAGGTTTTTCGGTGGTGAAATTTTTAAGGGATGGCTAAGTACCGCTTCATATGATGTCTATTCAGCTTCGCTCGCATGGAATAAGACATAACAATAGTTTCGTGTATACCTAGTAATACTATATAGCCTATGTTACTTAGTGAAGATGAAGCTTTCTAATGGTGAAAGAATTTTTGAAATCGATCCAGAAGTTGAAGTATGTGTGAAAACATTACAAACAAATGTTTCCTCTTTATAATATTAGTATAGATATAGGAATATTCTACTAAACGACAACATGAAAAACATATTTTTATGTCGTCGCAAAAATCTGTCTCTGTGGTTAAACAAAACTACGTCGTTAAATCGACTCTTATAAAATCTATCGTCAACGCCACCGGCGCTCACCGCAGGCCGCGACTGCCTACGGCACAAACATTACAATCCCCCGGCACGGCACAAACATTACTTTCCCCGGCTCGGCACAAACTACAAACAAGGCGTCCCCCGGGCACAGCCGACGCCCGCCCCGGTCCAGCGAGCAATAGATCCTTTACCTGTTCGCTCCCACAATAAATCAGTCGCTTTATAAACAAGCTTATAAACTTCGAAGCCGGGGCTCGACTGTTGTCTATTACTAGCCGGAAAACGTTCGGAATCGTTCGAACATCATTACACGTTCATTCCCGTAAAAACTCACTCGAATAACTCTTCCAACACGTTCGATGATAAAGCGTGGAAGCGCGAATTTTTTGTGTCATCATTTCATTTACAACGCTAAAATAACAGTCAATTAAATAAATCGGGATAGCTCAGTGGATAAAATAAAAATGGACTTTATAATGGGGGTTCAAGGATTCAAATCTCACATAATGTACCTGTAAGGTTATGGACTTACATTATCCATAAGCAACTGAATATATTTTAGTACTTAGGAAACGATCGTACTAAATTAATGGTATTGAAAAATAATACTGTTTAAAGTGGATACAACTATTTTTCTAAAATGTTGATGTGGCATGGATTGGCTACATCCTAATGGCTTTGCACTAGCAGTAAACCATGCATGCGTATTGATAGGTAGAGCATCCGCTAAGTCTCGTTAACACGGCCAAGTTGGTACAATTTATGTCCTCAGCAGAATAAACAAGCCGTATAAATAAACCCGACGCCGGAACAAACTTGGAGTGTTCGAGCGGGCTTCATAAGTAGAGTAGTTTCTCAATAGACTTTTGAATTGTAGGCAAGGGAGCGGGGATGTAAGGATTGCGAGGAATAAAAGTTATCTCTGACTTTTGGATAAGAAAATTATCATAGTTGCATGGCTAGTAATTCAATTATCTTCTAGAGTCTGCTTTAAATGTAAAGGGCGCCCTTTTACTGTAGTGGTATTCTTTAGGTTTACTATTTATATTTATTTTTGGATTAAAACTTCTTTGCGGGCGCTTGACTTGGGGAGTAAGCTGAAGAATGCGTGACGAGAGCGTTACGGAAAAAAGTGTAACGGAAGTTTAGAAGGAGATATAAGTTAGTGAAGACAGAAAGAGAGAGAGAGAGAGATACGGAAATTGGATCGGGCGAGGCGACAGGAAGTTGAGAGGGAGAAGTTTGTAATGATAGAAAGAGAGAGATAGAAATAATTTATTTTCCAAAAGTGACCTTTCATCCATCAATCTCATACCTTCATTTTTATGCCTAGATAGATGATTGGCGTCACTCATGTCAATTAACACAATCATGTCAATTACTGCAAATTTAAGAAGGGATTAACTAAACATAATTATGTTTTTATATTTAAGTAAACCGGAAAACAAAAGGTGTGGCCCTTTAAAGCCGAAACACGGAAGAGTTTTAAGGCGGAGTGCTCCGCTCTGGAATGCCGGGAACGGACTCGCTGTGGTCCGACAAAACCACAAGTATTTCCTTTAACAAGCTGCATAGACTGCATACGATCTAACGTGCAACCACCTTTGCAGCGATTTTCTCTATCAAGAAGGTTTTACTTTGACTTTTTTTACGGGTTAGGCACCATTGGAGTCTGGATTTGTGTCCGACGTATGACAAAAGGCTCACCACCTATAATATAGGACCTAAACATAATTGGTGTTTTACCTAATTTTTCAAACTTTCACTTTTCACTTTCACCACTCTAAAATGTTTCACCAAAGGTCTCATTGCTCTGAGTTTTCACTACAGTTAGCGATTACTGCGTGTTAAAGCGAAATAAAATAATAGTGAACAACATTAATTAATCAAATATTGTATCTGATACAACACGCACGTACATTAAAATGTTAAACGTAATAGATGGGACACAGAATCATACGCATTTATTGCAAATGATCAGGTTAATCCACGCATATTTAACTAATTGGATCCCTCAAAGCCATATCCAATTAATTAATACCGCAAATTTATTAGTAATTGACACGATTTTTGCAATTTACACTATAAATGAAATACAAAATAATATAAATCAAATAATAAAATAAATAACCTAAATGGGCATATTGTATCCACCTTCACACCCATTTCCCATATTCCCACGTAATTCGACCATTGCAGTCTTACAACTCGCAAAATCCTAGAAACATAATAAACTGTGTAGTGCGGATTGCATTTATTAGGGTTCCGTTCGTCTCCCATTGGGTAAGGATCCCTAAAAATGTTCCATTCCTTCCCCAATAAATATTCCGCATATTGTTATAATATTCCCTATATTCCCTACACACCGGCTCGGAGACTAAGGATCTCGCAAGGATATTGTCCCGGGACAATCTCGACGTCAATCTCACTGGCATTCGGGAGCGGCGGGAACAGAATGGGAATTTACTTTAATATACAGTTAAACAATTTTCTTTAGCAAAAAATATTTTGTGAGATATATTACAATTATAATTACATTCAAACGATTTTTATATTTTTATTATTTCTGACTTGAAACTTTCAAAGTGTGCGTAACGTTTTAGTATATTATGTGGACATGGATAATTCATACGAGTACATTTCCATTATCCCAAACCATAAATAATCCCACTAATGGACATGACTATCCAATCAATAAATCCCTCCTATAATGGCCTTAAGTCCACTACGCTGTCTAACTGTCCAACCAAACACACAAGACAAACCAACAGACCAACAAAGGGACTTTCTCATTTATATACTCAAATGTAACATTCTATTACATTTACTTGAAAAAATCTAAGAGTTGCTGAATATTATTAAACCCTAAATCATACTTTATCGCCGCTAGCACCTCTCTACAACAAAACCACCACTCAAAGCATTTGAATGTCTTTACTTCGGTGTTTCAAGACAGCGTATGGCATTGAGGTCTAGCGGTATCGATTAGTGTTCACTGCCAAGTAGTCAATAGCCCCGAGCTGATTGGCTGAAACATTTATGTCTTGCAGCTGGAAGAGTTCCCTTGGGAATGCATTCTCCTCGGGCTGGCGTAAAAATTTAAAGAGGCTGAAGACTTGCCCTTGATTTTTGTTCGCGGATTAGTTGCAAAGTAGATTGATTTTTGGTTTGTAATAATGGAGTTGTAAGTAAAGCCTGATATAATTAATGTGAAAACGTATAATCGTTTGTAGTAGACAGTGGTTGAGCCATTAGAACGATAATACCATTAGTAAAAAAAATAATATGTTAAGCATTCACATAGCTTCCGGCGCGCTCCGCATGGTAATCACCGTCTGCACCAACTCAACTGCTAATAAAGTCCCCCCCCCCTCCTACTTCGAATCAAATGAACCTCTCCCTTCAATATGACAGCTGTTATTAATGGCTTCTTCCCAAAATCAAAATAAACCAATTTGGCAGAAAAGCCCTCCGCGTAAACCAGCTTACAGTGAACCTAATTATGTTAAGATGCTTTGAGAATACGCGGATTTTACATTGTCTTCTGAGAACTATTTTTCATACCAATTTTTTCTCAATAAGCATATTTTTTCATCCCACGAAAAATATTACCGGAACATTGTTCGATATTTGATAGGAGAAGGAAAGCTTCTTATTAATATTGTGTGATTCAATACTGCGTTTACTCACCATTTACATGATTCGATGCTTATGTTTGTGGTACAATCACTAAATAAATTCGAGAAAATAAAATGTCTTCTTTCAGAATTCAGGGTTTTTAACCCTTCAACTACTCTATCAAAATGTAATTATAGATCTTGAATACAACACTCAATCTACGAGCTTTTCTCGAGTCGTCTCATCAGCATAAGAGCATCATTTATTACCTAAATTCCGTATCTGAGAAAAACACACTTCAACACGGCAACCTGACCCGAAACAGAGCCTGTACTATGGGTGTCAGAAACTAATATATGTACATAAATAGATATTTTTAAATAAATATTAGGTAAATAAGACAGTAAACGTATTTCATCGCTTGCTCGATTTTATTTTAAGTTCACTAAAACATAAATTTAAGGAACCGCGCGTGACCCGACGCATTTGATAGGACAAATTTGTTATGCCTAATACACAATAACACATAAATGTCAGGCCTCATAGCAAATACCTTAGTAAATTACCTCGAGCTCACTACATGATATTTATAGCGCATTTTCAGCATAAACTTTCATAAGTTAATTAGCCTCCGATAATTGCCAAATGTGCAGTCAATAATTAAAATTTACTCTCATTCCGCACAAACATCCTGAATTTAATCAGGTCCTTTTTCGATAAATAAACAGGTAATGAATCCCACTTAATACAAACAAGCATCAAACTGTTCATTATAGAACACAGTGGCATCTATGTTGTATAGATGTCACAGGTTGAAGGGTCCATGTCAGTGGCTTGCATATACCACGCCTTAGATTAAACTTAACATAACGTGATGATGTGTTTCCTCAAGGGGTGAACATATTGTCTGCTATTCCCACGATTCACTAGTTGGATATGGAGGGGCGAGCGAGTGGACTGTGTCCAGGTGGGAGATAGGAATTAGGGAACGGCGGGGTGCGAGTTATGAGGGACTTCCCAGGGCAGATTAACCTTTTTCGGGTATCCTCCCTGCTGTGACGTCTCACGGAGCCACCTTCTCTTCAAGATACATACGAGTATACGTGTACTCATACAGGATTACGTCTCGCTAAGCCTTCGCACAGTTAGCGCATGGGCGCGTTCGTCTCGGGGATCTCACGGTTGAATTGCAAATGTGAACTGTCAACGCTTTGAGAGCGGCGATATCGAACAGATTATGTAGTCTGTCATCAGAGAAAGGATTGGCCCAGGACAGATATGTAATAACAAAAAACATCATTTTAAAAAAAACTAAAAAGCACGCTTTTTTTGATAACCGAACTAAAAAAGTGTATGCAAAGATTCAAATTCGTCCGAATTTTAGTGGCGAAAATCACATTCAAAGTTCATCCGTTACATACATACCTACATACATACATTCCTTTGGGGAAACACAATCGTGATGTTATGTTATGTATTGGGTGAAATGGTCTAGTCTCCTGAGCATGCTCCTTCATATATGTTCTTACATATTTAACCTAAAACCGCGGTCCAGTCGTTTACCTAAAAATTGTGATTATTTTTCATCGCTAGTCGCCCCTCGCGCTCGATACGGCAGCTATACATTCGAGAGACCTCGTTATTTTGTTTTTCCTTTGAAATCGCTACAATTACGCCTCTAATTAAAACTTGTTTAAAAGTTACAGCCACATGTTGTCGAGTCGCTGCTATGAATGTATGAAACGTATGAATCGCGGGCGCGCAATGAAAGCCCCGAGTTTTAAATGCGGAAATGAAAAGGTTCGTTCGAAAAACTTCTCGATTGACTGGTAACCATCGATACGAGAGATCTCTTGAAAAGCTCAATCGAAATTCTTTTTTCTAGATTATTATGGCGGAAACCTGTGACTGTGTGACCCACTTCTGGCACGGCTCGGCACGGGCTGATAGACACCATAGTCGAGCACGTAATGGAAAAATGTCAAGGAAGCAAACAAGCAAGGCATTACTGAAACTTACAAACATAATTAAAGTGATAGCCTAAGATTTGTATCCACGTAATTCTTAGGCTTTTCACCTTATGGGCAAGGTTTCCTTTTTTTTTCGTTCTTTCGTTCCTTTATTCCTGTCATGCAATGCTGTCGATGATGTGTACCATGTCTTAATGGGTTGTAGCCGTAATGTAAATGGCAGGAAAAATCTACATTTAGCATAAAACATGGTTGGATACTGTAATAGCATTTTGGCTGATCCAACGTCTGACGATGCTAGAAAACTTTATAAGTTATTATATAGATAATTTAAGCTTTAACTGAAATTTTTATTAATTTGGTGCTCAATACGTCATAACCAGGGCGGCATAATCGCTTGAGCGAAAAAGCCCTTCCTTTCTGATTAAAAAAAAACATTTCGAAAAGCTTTCTTTAGGCTACTTACGTGATAATGCTTCAACGTCACCTGTTCTACCGGTTCAACCTACATGAAAGAGACCACGATTCAATGTTAAGTATAGTAATTGTTTACCCGTAAGCATTGTTTTCCTTCTGTTTTCCTGATCAGTACGTGTTAAATTTAGTCGGTAACATGTCGAGTCGCTCGGACCCGTGTCAGCTACAGTGTACACAATTTCGTTTCAGCAATCCCTGAATCCCCGGGGATGTATCGTTTCTCGCTGGCTCCGGCACCGCACAGACAGGCCGGTGGACGGCGACCCTAACCGCATAATGCTGATTGTTTCACCCAAATCAGATACAACTTCGTAATAAAGTTACACGCCGACTGGCACACAAAATTGATAGTGGTCAAACAAGTGAGCACAGTTATTCAATTTCACTTAAATTCCTGTAATAGTTTCTGAGGTTGCAAATTCTGGGCACATTTGGTATGTTTAAATTTAATTTAATATTGTGTGCGGTTTTTAGTTACGGGGAGCAACTGGTCTCAATTATAACTATTTCGGGCTGTTCGCACCAATTCATGTTCGTTATAAACACTCTAACACTTTACCACGACGACAGTGGCCACGACACGATTCAATAAAGTTAAAAAAGTTAATTCTATTTCACATTAGTTAATGACTGATATTCATATACATATTTACTAATGTAATCGGTTTAATATCCATACTAATATTATAAATGTGAAAGTGTGTTTGTTTGTCCGGCTTTCAAGTCGC
The DNA here is from genome assembly GCA_944567765.1 of Carterocephalus palaemon. NCBI lineage: Eukaryota > Metazoa > Arthropoda > Insecta > Lepidoptera > Hesperiidae > Carterocephalus > Carterocephalus palaemon. Next base: position 15,846,306 of record OX155638.1, on the reverse strand, counting down.
AACAAAGCTATTATATGGTATGGTATTGAGTTCTAACTCGTTATAATAATGCCCCTGAATCGAAATTTTGAAAAAATATTCAATGCTGTTGTACGTAACAAAAAGTTGCTCTTCAGATTTATTATAGTATAGTAGATAGATATATAGATACACATTACATATTTTATTTACTAACACAAAACGTTTCTCTAACGTGTTAGGGTATTTCAGGCATGGTCATTTGTTAATTAAATATGTTTCCTCGTGTCATACACTAACAATGTCTATTATCAATGTACCTGCCACCGTCTACACAGGGTGCAAAGGATAGTATTTCGCTGCAGAAAACATAAAATATATGGAACAGAAGACGGTAGAGCACACCCCAAGTCAACACGCCCAAACGATGATCATTCCGTGTTAAATACCGTGAAACGTGGGAAGCTAATGCCAGGCCTGCACAACAACAGAAGACATTCCCGAGGTGACGCCGCGCCGTAATGAGCTGGATAAATCAAGCGACGCCGTGACGGACGGCCAGAAATACCCGGCTGATTAATATAACGCTACACGAGCTGTAATAACGCTGTATTTTTGTATTTTTAACGCAGTTCATGAATGTGGAGATGTGAAACAAAAGGGTTTAAGTATTGTTGTGTTATTTCGGGCGTGAACCGCGGGATTAGGTTGGAACAAAAGACCCTCCTGTATGGGATCAAAATAATATAACCAATATACATATAGGTACTTATCTAATGAAACTGTTGAAAATTATTATACAAACTGATTATTTCATATATCCACTTCAGCAAAGCCGTATATTATTAGGTATAGTTACGACCCAAAGACGTCCACTGTTGGGCACGGCTGTGGGAGAGCCACAGCCACAGCTACCGAAGGTCTAGAGCATACTTCACCACGCTGCTCCAATGTGGATTGCTTGAGTATTTTTATATATATATACAAGCATCGTAACGTTACCGACTTGGTGCTTAAAAAGTTTAAAACAAATAATTTATTTTTAAAAGCTTTTATTTAACTTCACTCGTATGTATTCATTATTAATGTATGCAAGTATCTATGTAAGTATGTCCTGGAATCTTGAAATCAATATTTCACCCACTTCCACTGATCGAGCTGAAATTTGGCACACATATTTGGTTCTGATGACAATGCATGAAAATAAAAAAAAAATTTAAAAAGCTTTTTTTAAAAAAAAAATATTTTTTATCGGTATAATTTATGTTTAAAAATCTATTTTAATTTAAACTCTACCAATGTACGTCAGTTAATTTATAAATATCATTACACTGTGACAGTTGGAGTGACAGAATGGTTTCCGGCGTATTCCTTTGACTTTGGTGTGACTACGAAATTCTCACAGCAATGACACCTTTATAAATAAGTTAACGAAATCTCATTAAACTATGTCTAACGCTAGTAGATACTTTAATTTAATCAATTGAAAAACGGTAAAACTTGAATTAATAAAGTGTTGACCATTAAGTCACAACAGCCTCACCACAAGCAATATTTATTTTGAATGGCATTGGCTTGAAGGCACATGGCAATACGTAGGGCCTGGCATTAGCGTATCAATGTGAACGCTAATGACAAATTCATGGGCGCTCCTATGCTGAAGGTAGATTCCGATTGTTTTGTTCAATTGTAAAGAAACTAAGCCTAGTCGAAGGAACTTCCGACACTGGGTTGACCGTGTCTTCGTGCCTGGTTGACCAATCCGCATTGGAGCGGCGAGGTGCAGGGAGACCCGTGCCCAACGGCGAACATTTCTATGGCAACTGGCCAGTCTACTACATCAATAACTCTTTGAGGTTTCCATGACGTCGAACCAGTTATTAGGATTGACGTCGGAAATGGTCTCAGCCTCAATCAGTCTCGCCTAAACTAAGACCCCAGTCTCCGAAATTGATTAAATAAGTGATTACATCTATGTCAACAAAACTATTGTAATTTATGTTTCAACTATTACAATTTGAATAAATTATTTAAATAGTATCTTGCAGCTTTGAAGTAACTTCTCAAGTCAAGTTTAATACAGTACCTAAATCTATTCTTGGTTCAGCCAATTTCACCTCGAGTAGCGTTTTCTGCCTTCTGTCGCTGTCTCGCCCTGTTTGGCAATGACAATAATTAGCTGCAAGTTAGCAGCTAATTATTGTCATTTGAAAACATTCTCAAGTGCAAGCAACAGTCTTAAGAATGCTCTTTACAATGTTTTAACTGGAATTTACGTAAGGAGTTTCGAAGGAGCTGCGTTTACCGTGTGGTTAGGTTCATAGTTTTAATCGTGGTAAAAATACTATCTACTTAATTCCGTACTCATTCTATGAGCTTGAACCCTGTAATAGTCATTTCAGATTGTAATGTGATTTTAATTTTAAAGTAATTGAATCTTAATCACGAGAATTATTCATACGAGACGCATCCGAAATTCACGAAATCTTTAGTAAACTAACGGTCCTTTGTAAATTTCAAGATATGTATTTACAGTGTGGGTAGACTGGTAGACTTTGCTGTGCTTTAACATAAAAATCTTCCACGTCACCTGTACTAGTACATAAGTAGTTTTGCGTTATTTATAACGCAATTATAATTCCAGAGGCGCGGCCGCCATTACTCACGCTGACAGCGCTGCAGTAATGTCTCCCTCTAAATTACGTGCACGAAGACAACTTCTGGCTGCTTGTTGTGCCTTGTGTTTTGTTTGTCCTTATGTTATCCATAACTTAATGACTCACTCTCACTTGGAAGGGTCAGGGTTCAAATCTCAGCGACACGCAGCAAAGGTTTTTCCAAGAAACGAGCATATTAAGCAACTAAATGGCACTTGTTGATGCCTGCCTGAGAGATGTCCATAATAGCTTAAAGCATTTTTTTTAACGCTGGGAAATGTCTTTATGCGGGATGGCCTGTTTCATATAACTGGGGCAGGTGTATGGGGGACTCGCCGGCATACCGGAACACCGACATCAGTTATCCGTTCCAAGCAAATGAAAAGTATCTGTGGTTATCAAGATGATTCACCTTGTGCTTACAAGCGATCGGCTGAGCCATTGGGTACGATAAAAGGTTTATATTCAAAGCCATTACACCACAACGCGGGAAACAGCAATGTTTACGCTGCTAAGAATAGTGTTGACAGCGGCGCGGCTACTCCGGTGCTCGCTGTCATTAAACACTTTAACGAGGAAGAACAACTGGGAGTTGTATCGGCCACGTGCGCTGTGTCAGGCACCGCGCTCGATGCAGGCGCGATCGGAAGACCGAACATTAGTTGCGTAGTGTAACTTGTTAACTGAATAGCTCCTTAGATACTCACTAATCATCAGCGAGTATATCACTGATGCATTAATACCGTGGAGAAGATAGCATACCTGGAAATAAGAAAAAAATAATCAGAACAAATTAAAGTGACCTGGGACATCACAGGAATACGAGTTGTTCAAGCATGAGACTGCAAGTTTTACCCCTCGACACGAAAAGAGGGATAAAATGGTGTATGTTTGTCTGTCTGTGGCAGCATAGCTCCCAAATGGATCCCGACTGGATTATTTTTTGTTTTCTTGTCATCATCACCTCTTATTGCATGCAGTAATTATCATCTTTCACACCATTATATTTTGAAATTGTGTCTAAAATATTGCAGACACATGTATAAGCATAAGACGAACCCTGATGCTGAGGTGTCACCAACTCGCTCTGCCTTGCTATCGGGCGACCAAACAAAACCAAGACAGCTATTGGCTTCGGCTATCAGTGAGTTGGTGAATTATCAAGAAACCTCATCAACTTATACACAACAAAACCCTTCTATATATGTATTTAAGATTCAGCCAGCATCCCCAGCGGCGCCAGTGAAGCAATCTCTGTGTTATTTAATTTGACTGCAGCCACGGAGCGCCGCTGACGGCGCTTACTGTTTCACGAATAAACTCACCGCATAATAGACACGAGTCTCAGAGAGCTGAGGCAAAGTAGGTGTGGCTTCATTATAACATTAGTCTTTGTAGATAATATGTGTGAACATTTTAAAACATAACAATTTTGGTATTTTTTCTATTTTAGAAGTACTGGCATACCTAATTACAGTACTGACCTAAAGAGTCTATACAATTTTGCCATTTTGATGGCAGTATGTTTATTCCTTTACTGTAAAGGTCTTCCGGACGGAAGGCAATAAAGTTCTTGGGTGTTTAATTTTTTCCTACTTAAAAAAAATCTAGATTTTGAAAAAAGTAGAATTCTGTTGAGGCAAGGTCCAAAGAGTACGGTGGGTGATGGATAGCTTCCAGCTGTAACTCTTGTAGCTTTGCAAAGGTCTGTCATAAACACATTGTGCTACGGTATTCTCTGCCTGTCGACCTGCGACAAAAAGGGGGCTTCTGGAGTCGCGGACGACAAGAGTGGGAGCTCGAACCGTCCATCCGGTGACCCCGGGAAAGACGACTTTTGTATGGCTGCAGTTGTAAGTAAGTTGTAGATGGGTGTCGCCGTTAATGGACGTCTCTTTTGAAACGATCCTGCCATGGGTACAGCGCTGAACCAGTGTGTTCTAATAGAGATCCCGGAGCCCTCCACAAGCGCTGAGGTAAGCCACCGAGGGGGTTTTTGTGGGTTGAAATCCCACACGATACCGGGTTACGGTGTCGCTCTCACGATGTCCGGGCACCTTTTCCAAGATCAAAAACAAAAACAGGGCGACCAGTGTAAGAAAAGGCCCGCTTCCCTCTTAGCTGTTCTACAGAAACGTCCCAATATCCTGAAATAGCGGCACGGCTCGATTACCCCATCGGGGCAAGCTGTCTCGCCGCTAAATAACCGGCGGCCGCCGCGTAATTGCTTTATAAATATCTCGAGCTAACACATGCACTAATTATACGACATCTTTGAAAAACTACACACGGAGTGTATCCCCTTGAGATTTTCAAAATGTATCAAATATGTTAAACTTCAAATGAGATTATGTATGTATCACAGATTTATTTAAACAGATCTTAACTTGTTTTAACAACAAAATACATCATACTCGTACTAGCGCGAAATATTGTAAATATTGTAAACCAATAATATAAAGAACAAGCAACGGAATTCATGAAAAAATATCCATCCATCCAGACTGTTATGAGATTCAGACCGCTGAAGTGCTCTCGGCGTTAAAGTACACAGTGAGGTTAAATAGGTCAAAGGATAGGTTGGGATTTGTTTGCGCTGATTTAAAAAAAAAACTTGCTGTATTTAAAATCAATAAAATAAAATCGTTCAAATGCGAGGCAGACTCGCACATTTAGGGTTCAGAATCACCGAACGATATTAACTCTTAAAAGTTCATTAAAGTCTTAAAATAACATACTTTTTAGTGAATAAATAAAGCCCTTTTTATAGGAGTTAGGAGTTACTGGCCGACTCAGTGTCGACTGTTCCTAAGTCGGCTGAAAGTCTGTGACAGGGATCACCTATTATTCTATAACTGAAAACAACTTAGGGATAAAATCCGCGCTAGTCTGTTTCTTGAAATTAAACTTCAAGCAAACATTTATGGTACATTAATAACGGCAAGAGTAAACGAGAAAGTATTTTTAGGGTTCCCCACCTAAGGGTCACAAACGGTGAGGTGTGGGAGGTACGGATTCTCGGTTGCAACGGAAACGACTTTCTGCTTCGATAACTTGTTTATTACTAACTTTATATTATTACATGAGTTACACACATAGGAATACACCACTACACGTTATCCTATTCATATGCCGCTATCTATCTGTCACAGTCTATCTCTTGAACGAAAATAGATAGACACCTGAAATTTTCACACAACGCGTGTTACTGTGGCCGCTTTAATAACAAATAGTACAAAAGTAAGGAAGTTATCCCAAACGGAACCCCACTAGTGCGAGTCCGATTCCCACTTGATTTTAAATCTCTGTTTGGTACCGGTTTTACTTGTGTATGCAAATTTTGCTTTTCTCTTTTCCAACGGTCCACGACAGCGCCGGCTTGGCTGTTATTTTGTGCGATTTGTAATTGGAGCTCTGTTTTGTAATATTAGTTCCAGTGTCTTTATCCTTCTGTCTTTAAGTGGGTTTAGAGTCTAATTGAAATGCAATGCTGTAAGTAGACATTTTGAGTGGTCACAGTTTACCTACTAACAGATAGTAGCTGAAACAACCAATACGACTTATTATTACTTATAATCCGTGCACTCAGTGTTCTCATGCCTACTTATGACAAACTAACTGTTCAATTAATTTTCATATTAACAACCTCTATATTAACGATCTCCGACACCAGAGCCCACCACCATAACGGTGGTGGGCTCCGGTGTCCGCAATTAGCTCTTAATAAAGAGCCGTTTTGCGTGCAATGCCGGCTAGTTGTCTAGCCAGCCTAGCTCCACCCAGAAGCGCAGAATCCTCCTGGTGTCCCCACAGGCCTCGCGGAGCGACCTCGGTGTTCCGAGGATTTCAGCCCGTTGTTTAGCGCAACGGCCTCTGTTAACGGGACTAATCTTCCCACTTCCATTAATGATTGTCAAAGGGGCTGCAAATGAGGAATGCTGCAAACTCGTTTGCTATCTTATACACATTTCATTTCACTATAATTTAGGACACAATTGCATCAAACCGAAAGCATGCGTCAGTCACTTTTATCATTTCAGGCTGAAGAGCTTCGAAAAACCTATAATCTTCTGCCACTCGTTTCACCCAGTTGCTGTTTATCTGGATTTTTAAACACCAGTTACACATACAGAATTACTAACAGAGAATATATTTTTCCTCGTCCTAAATAAACATTTTCCGGGGTCATGTCGGCGCTAGATATTATTAGGTCTGCTTACCGGCCTATCACAACAACCGCCAGCTAAATACCTGACTCTGACGTTACGAGAACCGTAGTTCTACGAGACTCGAGGATCAGGGTTCAAATCCCAGCGTCACGCATGACTATGCGCACATAACATAGAAAAACAATTGATTTATGTTTGTAAGATAGCAAACGAGCATGCAGCCAAACCCATCCGCTGCCGCCCATGACAACTGTGACAGACTTTTAAATAGACTGAAATATATACTAGGACTAGTGGACGCCCGCAGCTTCGCTCGCGTAGAATTAGACCCATTAACGACGTCTACCCGTCTAACGACTTCAAAAACGGCAAATTTTCATACTTACTTTGCACCCCCGTTTTACCCCCTTAGGGAGTGAATTTTCAAAAATCCTTTCTTAGTGCTCCCCTACGTTATAAAAGGAACCCCTATGCAAAATTTCAAGTTTCTAGCCCTTATAGTTTAGGCCCTGCGTTGATATGTCAGACAGTCAGTCAGCCAGTCAGTCAGTCAGTCAGTCAGTCAGTCAGTCAGTCAGTCAGTCACCTTCTCCTTTTATATATATAGATTTAGTCCAGTTATATAGCCGAAGGTCAACAAGAACACTAGTTCATCAAGTCATGAATTGTTAGTGACAGTTAGTGATGTTAGTCGGTGTCAGTATTAATCCAGTTGGTAGTAGTAAGAGTCTCGTTCTAAGTCTGTTACAGATACCAGTTTCAAATATTTGTATTGAAATTGTAACCTAACACACTATCAAGCGGCCCTGAAGTACGGTCTTTTGCACAATGTACACAAAATGTTAAGTAGTTTCCAGGCGAAACGGAGAAGGGCATAAAACGAAACAGTTCCTAGAAAAGCTCCAACAGCACCGCTCGGATGTTAAAATAACTCGTTTAACGACACTCACCTGAAATTCGTTGAAACGGAACTAACTGCTTGCCAAATAATTGCTCGGAACTAAACATTCACATTAATACGCACGAAATGAGTTTGACCGTCCATTTCAAACTTGTAACGACTAAACTGTTGAACCAGTTTTGATTAAACTTGGCATTTGGGAACTGGAATAGGCGTAAGTTTCGGTCGCGCGAGGGCGGCGATGTATCTCTATTTCTGTTTAGGGGATGTGGCCATATTTTAAGTACTCGAAAATCTCTAAGATTTACATACAAAATTGATTCGATTTGCAGCACTAGATGTTAACAGTAGATGACGATGGTAGGTAGATGAACATGCAAGTAAGGGAAGGAAGAAAGGAAGTTCCCATTAAAAATTAAGAAATACCATTTTATTGAGCTCTACATTTCTAATATCACAAAGATGATAGTATTATATTGATACTCGTATTATTGACGATATTTGCTAACGGGTATCAAAGTATCAGAGAAAAGTCAATTCTTTACGGTACTGTATGATCAGGCAATATCCTTACTAATATCTATTAAGTATTCTGTACTAATATATAAATTGGAAAGTGTGTTGTTGGTTATTGGTCTGTTGGTTTGTCCTTCTTCTCCTCCTCACAGGAATGATGGATCGATAAGGTGTTTTACATAGTGCACGCAGGGTGAGTTTCCGCCGTGCGTCTTATCCCACCACGCTAGTCCGTAGTGCGTACTACTACTATGAAACAAAATCAACAGAACTATTGTAATAATTTTGTCTCATATATTTTCCGCAGCTTCGTTATTCATGCGTTCATTAGTGTCGGCGCCATCTGTTGGCGGTGCCAGTCAACATTCAAATAAACGTGCAAATCATCCCAAGGGCATATATTTTTGGGATGGTCCCAAGTTTCATCCAAAATCTACCATTTTAGTTTTTGTATGATTGAGTAACATCCAAACTTACAAACTTTCACATTTATTGTATTAGTAGGATTCTTAATTAAGAAAAATTTGGTGATGAAACCAGAAACAGAGAAGGTAAGGTAATCCTCCCAATCTGCACTTGGTCAACGTGGTGGACTGACCCCTCCCATTCCGAGATGCACGGGAAACATAAGCTACTGAAATAGTAGTTATGACAATAATGATGATAATTCATGATAGCCTGGTCAGTCCAACTTGTTCATCATAAGTCTCTGCGCACCCGATACCGAGAGTTCATCTCGGTACAACTATTCCATATGAATAGATTTTCAAGATCTTTATAAAAACAGAATAATTCAATATAAATTTCACGGATCGTTTCCCTGCTTTCAAATTTTAAACCATAATTGAATATTTTATTTTCATGCTATTCTCTGAGAGATTTGTCGATAAGTATTTGAAGGCAAATTGGTTTTGTCATAGTAATTACTGCAATTTATATGCATAGTAATAGCGGCTCCACCAACCAGTGAAACCCGTGGTCGGTATAAATATTTCAATTACGCAAACGAACTACCGAACGCGAAATGGCCGGACGAATTCACGAAAAAGCGAAAAACAAACCGCTCATACATAATCTAGCTGAACCTTAACGGAGCGCCGGAGAATGGGCTGCAGGTCGGTATGGAATGGGCCACCGTTCTCATATAGTATTCATTGGGGCGCTACGTTGTGACGGAACAAAGAGTTTTCACTGCAATTTATTACCGTGACGCATCAGATACGGTACGCTGTGTCGTGGACAGTCCCGAGGACTGGCGCTCTCGCAAGCGAGGAAATATAAAATGACGCATAAAATGTGTAGCGTAGCAGTGTCGATAGTTCACTCCAGTTCAATTTGGAAACAGGAGCATATGCATTTTTTTGAGTAGTAGGTTGAACTGTATAAGGCGCCGGGATTTCGCTGGATTCAGAGGAAACTATTGTGTTCTAGTGATCACTGAACCGCAGCTAGCCTGGCCACCGATGCAAAGGTCAATGATGCTCAAAATAGCATTTACTCCGGTTCGATCTAAGCACAAGGCTGAGACATTCTTGGGCGTGCAGCGTGTGAGCGGTCCTCCTGCAAGCGAAGAGCCGCGAGCAATGAATAGCCACTAGCTCTCACTATTGCTGTGTGGGGGAAGGCTCATACAGATATATTATTGATGGATCGATAGTGTCAGCTGTGGTCTTTTTGCGATAGGATAGCTTGCGATTTTGTGCTTCAGAGGGTGAGTGCCCTTCATTTGGGCTCTGCTTGGGCTTACCAAGCAGAGCCAAAATGAAGGGCACTGCGCTAAAAGGACTCCGGTTTCGTTCCATTGGAGATCCCAGAGTCCTCCACATGGCGCCGAGGAAGGCCACCGGGGGGTTTTAGTGCGGTAAAACTCCCACATAACGCTGTGTTGCCCACGGCTTCGGGTACCTTTTGAAGGTTTCCCCCTCGACAAAAAAAAAGGGTGCGTTAAACCGTCCAACTTGGTTATCATCGTAAGAAAGCAGTCGCTTCGAGCGGCCTGAAAACATCTGATATACAGGGTGTCCCAGAATGAATGGATAATCCTTGAGCCCCGCACAGAACAGCTCTCCAGCGCTTAGAAAAAAATATCAAAAAAAAAAAATTCCAAGTGATACCCAAAATATGATTTTTTTTAGAAAAACATACGTTATTTTAGCTTCACTTCACATTAATTTACACAACTGCCACAAATTAATGATATTCTTGGCGTTTTTGGTGTCATTTTATTCCTGATAGACTATACTACTAGAAATACATCAAATAATATAAGTATCTGTGATACTTTTTTTATAAAAAAAATAAGAACTTGAATTTTTAACATGAAATTTGATACCAAAATAATTTTGACATAGTTTGAGAGTGTTTCATGTAAAAAAAAAGTATGAAAACGTAAGTGTCCAACTATTTTAAAAACATGCGCAGTTAATACAGATTAAATAATGGTATAATACATCATTTTATCTAATACTACTACGAAGTTATTGCTATTGAGATGCAAAACGAGTAAATACGACTAAAATTAAAAAGTTAATGTCTTAATACATTTTAATAATAATAAAACATTTCAGGTGTCGCTGCGACCCATAGACGTCCCACTGCTGGGCACGGGTCTCCCCCACAGACACTGCTGCTGCGGGAGGTCCAGAGCATACTCCACCACGCTGCTCCAATGCGGATTGGTGGAGGGGTTAGTGGCCAACCCAGTGTCGAATGTTCTCAAGCCACCCGAAGGTCTTCGACAAGGCTTAACGACTGTTTCCAGCATTGAAAACAACCGGGACCGACGGCTTTACGTGCCCTCCGAAGTACGGTAGCGTAATTTTGCCACTAGTGCTCACCTATCCACAAACCGACCGCGCCCGTCGTTGCTTAACTCTTTCGGTCACATTGAATCGACGCGAGCCATTGGGCTATGGACGCTACATTTCAGGTGTACATTACATCAATCTTTATTCACAACAGTTGTTCAAATTGTCTGCCACCGATTCTAATACACGCTCGACATCTTCTTTTATAGGCTCTACTAAGAAACCATGCGTAGAGTCATTCATTTATTTTTGAAGCGGCCTCTTGAACACGGCTGCGTAATTCCTCATTTGAAAATGTTTTCGAGTACACTTCTTCCTTTAGACAGCCCCAGTAAAAAACATCCCGACAGTTTAAATCTGGAGATCGAGGAGGCCACAGAATAGGACCCAAACGACCAATCCATTTGTTTGGATACGTGGCATTTAAATAAGCCCGGACGTATGTACCATAATATGCAGGGCAGCCATCATTCTGTAACCAATGGGATTCCATTACCTCCTACGAAACAGTCGTTAAGCCTTTTCGAAGACCTTCGGGTGGCTTGAGAACATTCGACACTGGGTTGGCCACTAACCCCTCCACCAATCCGCATTGGAGCAGCGTGGTGGAGTATGCTCTGGACCTCCCGCAGCAGCAGTGTCTGTGGGGGAGACCCGTGCCCAGCAGTGGGACGTCTATGGGTCGCAGCGACACCTGAAATGTTTTATTATTATTAAAATGTATTAAGACATTAACTTTTTAATTTTAGTCGTATTTACTCGTTTTGCATCTCAATAGCAATAACTTCGTAGTAGTATTAGATAAAATGATGTATTATACCATTATTTAATCTGTATTAACTGCGCATGTTTTTAAAATAGCTGGACACTTACGTTTTCATACTTTTTTTTTTTTTGAAACACTCTCAAACTATGTCAAAATTATTTTGGTATCAAATTTCATGTTAAAAATTCAAGTTCTTATTTTTTTTATAAAAAAAGTATCACAGATACTTATATTATTTGATGTATTTCTAGTAGTATAGTCTATCAGGAATAAAATGACACCAAAAACGCCAAGAATATCATTAATTTGTGGCAGTTGTGTAAATTAATGTGAAGTGAAGCTAAAATAACGTATGTTTTTCTAAAAAAAATCATATTTTGGGTATCACTTGGAATTTTTTTTTTTTGATATTTTTTTCTAAGCGCTGGAGAGCTGTTCTGTGCGGGGCTCAAGGATTATCCATTCATTCTGGGACACCCTGTATATGCCTGCCGTTATGATAGCGCAGCGGAGGCGCCCTAGATAGAGGACAACTCTACGCGAGATAGTGGGGTAATGGGCCTTGTCGACCGAGATGAGTTCTGCGCCCACGGAGTTTTCGCACGTTAGTTTCACTTTTGCGCTTTATTAAGTTTTATAAGTAGTTTCTTGCAGATTAATTCATATAGTCGGTGCATTTTCCAATCCAATGTGATATTTCAAGTCATGTTAGGGTCTTTAGGGCGGTCTAAAATCTTCTGACATACGGATTGGTTCACTAATCCCTCCGCCAATACACACTGGAGCAGCGTGGTGGACTACAGTCGATGACTTCTGAGTTGTTAGAGAGATCACGCCCTGCAGAGATCTGCTAAGATTCTCCAGCACAATTTCTAATACAAAATCCTTTCAAGGTAGTTGTTTTTACCCTTGGTATCGAGAATACATAAAGTACTATTTTTAAGAGACAGCAAACGATCATGTAATCCGCTGCTTCCCTTTACAACGCTGAATAAAATAAATACATAACATACAACAATAATAAATTTAATATGTTATATTACTAAGGAATATATATGAACATTCTTCTGTGGAATGAGCTTCCGACTGAGGTTTTCCCTTCGAGCTACGACATGGAGCGCTTCAAAAAGAGTGTGAAACGTTTCCTTCAAGGCAGGCAACGCACCTGTGATACCCTTGGTGTCGCACGTGTCCAAAGACGACGGTGACCTACCATCAGGTGGCCTGTATTTCTCTTTGTCCGTCTATATTAAAAAAAAGCCAAAGGGTATTCAATTCACAGATGCAATCTTTAAATACTCTATCCCACATACGTAAAATTTTAGTTAAATCCTTCTGCCCTACCATGGTCGTTAGCGAACCGAATGAAGACAGTTCCGCTGTGATGTTTAAAACGCACGCAGGCTGGCTGTTTACTGAACAAATTAATCCGCGCCCACTGGCTGGAAGTAACGAGATTAGCAATGGCGGCCCTTTATACCCGCGGGATGTGTGACGACACAAAGGAACTACGCAATCGCTCAAGCCGTGGGGAAACTGATGACCACCGCTTAATTACGAACATTTTTCTACTTGCACTAATATACAACGTGAGCATACATCGTGTGTATACAGCGTGTTTTATTTTTACTACACTTAACAATGGAGCCTTTTAAAGACGTTTTCAAGGTAAAATCGATTAAATGGAGGATGCTGAGGAGAGAACTCATCCCAAACATATTTCTAAATAATGTTAATGCGAATGGTCGCAGCGTCATTCCATCACTTCGCTCAAAGCCAGATTCCTACACAAATATATTTTTTTTGTTTCACCGATTCTTTATTTTTTGACTCGGCACAGGAACACTGCAAGTCGACGAGCAAGTTCTCGAAGCACACCAGCAGCTACCTGAGCTTTGTAAAGAGAAGACACATTGAATTTGAAATTTGAAATTTCATTCTATCTCTTTATGTGATGAGTTAACGACCATAAATAAGTCTACACATATTTCTTTCTCAAGTAATAAAAACGTACTTGAAACTCAAATCTTTTATTGAAAAGTCACAGAATTAAGCTTATTTATTAAAAAAGTCTCATAAAGTAATTTGCTCAAGATTGAAATGTCTCCCATAAAAAGTATTGTTAGCTTTCAATCCGAGTTAAATATTTCAAACAAAATACCTATACATAAAAATGCTTTGTGGAATTGGATCACTCAAATTTTCAATTTTCGAAGCAATCATAATTGAACAATCAAGAATCGGCTAAATTTTAACACAAAATATATTCAAACATTTATTAAATCTGCCGCCATGCTGCGCAGAATACAAAACAATTTCTTGTCAATTGTCCGTCATTTGCCTTGCGAAGTTTTAATTGCCTCTACAATACAAAGATGTTTTAAGAAGACAATTATAATTTGTTCACTTACAATTTATGAAATCTAGGCATTGCTTGAAAACTTTACTAGTTATGGCCGCAAATCGATTATATTTTTAGTTTGATCATTTATTGGAAAATACCTTGTTGAGAAATGAATCGGAATAATTAACCTCAAAGTCTGTCTCAGAGTCGCAAACTCTTCTGCGCTCAAAACTTAGAACTCATCTATTCGACTCCCATCGATTGTTACGTGACGCCAGCTTCCCCTATAAATACCGGCTCACGCGAGTACATGTCCCGCAACCGCCTGAAATAAGATACGTGACACACCCTGCCCTCCTCTCGAGGAGAAATAAGGCTTTGTCGATGGAACTCGCTGAAATATTAGAACTCTCACACAGGGATACGAATCAAATATTGACGGTACTCTATGGAATAATATATCGCGAGGAAAGTCGGCAGGAATTAAACTAGGGAATCATTTCTCGCGGAATTTGATACGAGCGTTAACACTTTCTACGTTCTACGTATTATAGTAGTACGGTCCTGATGGATTTCTGACGAAATAGATTACGTTACGATATATTATAATTTCGATACATCTCTGGGGTTCGCACGATAAAACGTCAAGGCCTCTGCTTTGGATTCCGAGAACAAACTAGGACTCAAAGAAATTTCGTTCGACCAGACCTCAAGCAACTTGATTGTAGTTCGTTCGAACCAAATACTTTGAAATTTAACTCGTAGGATCCCCAGTACCTACAGTACCTACTCGTATACTTAACTCGGTGGAGTTCATATGAAATGAGATGTGAAATGATCTTTTTTGGAAAAATGAATATCGTAATTCATTTGTGGCAGTGTATAAATATAAATAAGTCGGTTTTGTTTTTTTCTTTCTACTTCTACTCATTCTATGTCGTTGGTATAGTGGTCGCAAAACCGACTACTAAGCTAGAGGTCCTGGGTTCGGTCCCGGGGTCGGGCAACAACTATAAGATTTTTCTAACTTAAAATGCCCGGTAGCAACTCAGAGTCTGGAGTTATACCGGTGTTGGCACTAGGCTTAACACACGGGACCTAAACATTACTGGTGAAAAGTTGGTGTATTACCACAGCACACCTCCACATACCCCTACAAATAAAAATAATGGATGTCGAGACCAACATTATACTGAACGTTATTACGATATTCATCAAAGTTTCGTTCCATATCCGCCGTTTCGTGTCTTGGAGGCATTACGTTCAAAACGATAGCGAATGAAAGTATTCGGGAGATACTCCACAAACAGTGGCTGAGGTTTTGAATAATAAACCTAATGAAAGTAGAAATCTCTTGGAATGAGAGGCTCGAAGCCCCTTTATTGAGGCAGCATTCCTTAGCTTAGGGTACATCAAAAGGTAAAAGTTTTTCTCCGTGGCGTGCTCGGGTGATGTCAACTAGTTCAGTCATTGTTCCCTCTCACTCGTGCCGATCTGTGGATATTATAATAGATGAAAGAAGTTCGAGTCCACTTTGTTATTCGTATTCACAGCATACAAGTATCAATTTGGATGAAGTTTAACACCAGCTAGAAGACACCAGTCTACACTATGGATACGTCAATAAAATGAAATGACTGACTGACCCGTTGGCGCAATCGGTAATCGGAAACCCTGCCTTCAACTCCGGGGGTCGTTTGTTCAAATCGCACTCAGGATAATCATTCGTGTGACGAACACTTGTGTTTGTTGTGTAAAAATATTTATTTTTATTTCATTTATTTTATTGGTAGTAAAATAAACATGGTTATAACTAGTATATTATAGCTGGCCCTCATGGCATGCTGAATATATAATTGTGTTTTTATAAACTCTTACATTCATACTAGCATAAATTATGCATTTAGATTCAAATGGAAAACGTGCATTGAAATGACGTTAATTAGGTTAATCTGTCACTCGTGAATACAGATTCATTCAGCATTTATAACTAGTGTGTATGTGGAATTATTTTCAAAAAAAGTTTCTCGCATCAAAGTCAAGTCCAGTGGAACCATCTATCAATTTATCAACAAAGTTTTGATTCCGTAAGATTTGTTATGTATCTTCGAAAGTAATTATTACTTATTTTCCCCGCCGCTCCGCCCGCGTCAATTCGTTTTCCGCGCAGAAGTATTCTACCATCAAACATATTAAGTAAGTACAGCCTTTGTAAACGGCAAGCTACACCAAAGATCACTAAAGACTAATTAAAATTTAGCTTCACCCGCAGTCAGGCCAATCATTAACCGATATAGCCATCAATCGATTTGAAAATTAAACGATTATTACAGTTTTTTTTCCATTTCACGGGAATTTCCATGCATTTTTCTGAGATGAAAAGTGGTCTTTGTCACTACTCTCTAGGCCACTAACCACTGATCCATCATTGAGGATCGGTGGTTTTTTCCAATTTATACATTGGTATGTATTATTTGTTTGCATAGCAACTCACGTTACATCTGTATGGACCATAAAATATTTTCCCGAGCAATATCGATGCCGACTATGCGGTGAGAATTTAGAAATATCATACAGTCCAATCAACTTCCCAACGTATCTGAAAGTTCTATAAAATTGCTAACGAACATTTACACTTTTAATTCGTAAAACACGAGGGAAACAGTTTACAGAAATCGTGTAGTACAACAATGTAAATTTTATAAATATAAATTCATCGCGAGTCGTGTTTCATGACCATCGATAATCTGGACAACTCGAGGCAATGAGACCTTTAGCATTCCAGCTTGCCGATCGTTTCCCTTTTTGATTTATTAAACGTATTGCTTTAATTAGTCCAACCCCTGAAGCATAACACTAACTACGTTAATTACTCCTGGCTTGTTCTGAAATACAAAGTTGGAAATAACTTTAGGAACGAGATGCAATAACACTCGGAACACATTTACAGTTACACCAAGAACTACTTTGATGTGAAATTTCAGAACCATTTCAGAATAATTTCTCTCAGAAATTGCAATGTTTATAAACAACAGAAGTAATGGCAAAAACATTACATTCTTACAACATTTTACAACAATAATTGTTGTATTAATTATGATAAGTAATGGGGTAGTCATGATAACATAATATGACGCCTTAATTAAGCGAAGGGGTAGGTAGAAGTGTGTACACCTACTTTTCACCGGTTCAGGTCCCATGTAATGGGTCGGTACCAGCCTTTCAAATTAGAAAATCCCAATAGTTGTTGCCCGACGCGGGGATCGAACTAGGACCCCTATCTTTACAGTCGTGCTAGTTTCGCTTACACCTAGTAATATTATAAAGCCTATGTCACTCAGTGAAGATGCAGCTTTCTAATGGTGAAAGAATATTTGAAATCGATCCAGTAGTTTTTGTGTGAAAACATTACAAACAAATGTTTCCTCTGTATAATATTAGTATAAATTACAGTCATTTCTGCTCTTTTTGTTTACAGATTTTAATGTTCGACCAGTTAAAAAACACCGCGCCATTTTCGAGCGTCATTATGGATGGCGTGGTACTGACGCGTCGGCGGCGCGGAATTAACGGATCGCGGCGCTCCATTAGCGTTGATTGACCTCTGCTAGCGATCTAGCATGCTCGCGGACTGCAGTGGGAACACACCATAAGCTGACCGACGGTACTGTTACATACGAGTATCAATTATTAATACACCACAAACCTTACATAGATAAAGTTTCAGTTAGAGCCTGTTAGATTATAGAGAGCTTAAGTTTAAAGAGATTGGGAGGTACCGGCGACTCCCAAGGAATAAAGTAGCACAGGATACACACGATCGATTGTTCCTTCGACATAGACATAGCTATATTTATGTTTATTTGTTTGACATGTTATTCATATAAAAAAATTCAAGTCTCTACCTACATCCGTTCAAGAGATAGAACCCTAAAACAGTCAGACGGACACGTGTGACAGAGTAATAGGGTTCCGTTTTTCACCTTTTGGGTACGGAACCCTAAAAGGATATCATACCTGACATTCGAAATTTCAATTCTGACTTAATTATACCGATGTCTCACAAATTTTACTAACGAGGTCAAAATAATAAAAATAAACCAATTTCCCGCCACAATGCGTCACAATCAGCTCAAATACTTCCTACGAGCTATTACGATCCCGGCTAACAGCCGCCCATTAATTACTGTGCAGTAAACAAGCTACAACAAGCTAAAACAGGCTGCGTTAACAAGCCCGCGTTAAAATGTTACTCGTTTAACTCAAAACTAAAGCTTCGAGGTCGAAATTAGCAACGAAAATCTCTCCGATACATTTCTGTGTGCGTCATAACAACAAGTTACGTTGAACGCAATACACAGTGTCGTGATAACTTAGTATTATTATCGCATTATTAAAGACTCCATTAGGCAAATGAAAACTTTAACCTTAAAGTGACTGCCACATAAATAACTGTCAAATTATTACGAGCTCGCGGTGTTTTAACGTTGACTGTGATTAGTTGTTACAGAAAACCATGTAACCAACCAATGGCAGTGAGGATATTTTAAATGTTTCTTGTAAAAATGGACTACGTACCACAGTACTACACAGCTACTCCATAACAACCGGAACCAACTTTTTAACGTGCTCTCCAAAGCAGAGAAGCACTGCAATTTTTTTTCAACTAGCTGTTACTCCAGCTAAGCCTACTACATTGTAGACCGGCGAAAATAAACTCGATGTAATAAGCTTAGTACAATTACTAGCGTAAAGGTACAATATAACGAGAGTGATATTTTGCTTAAATAATGAGATGAGTTCACGAGGGAAATTTCCCGCCAGCTTGCACCGAAAGATGCGCACATTACAATGTTGAAACGTTATCTGACCGGAAATTGTGATTGTAATACAATAATTTAACCGAGATAGTCTTCACGCTTACTTTTATATGCCCCTTTGCTATGCGGTGGTGTTAGTTCGAGGAATAGAGTAGAAGAACATTATATAGCTCTCCTTTCAACATTGGGCGCTGGAATTGTCAGAGCCACATTATTTTGCCCTTAGTGCTTGATGGAGAATTAAAAAATACTCCTAACTAATATCCTAAGTATCTTGTTTACAGGTATAGTACCTAATGATTACTAATGAATTTAGACTAATATTCTGATCAATTAAGAAGAATATGGCAATATACTATTAGCTATCAAGAGAACTCAAGGTTCTTAAAGATATTACGTATATATATTCAACTTACTTAAACGTCCAAAGATACATCATCCAAAATGGGAAACTCGATTTCTTTACGAAACGAATCATTCACTGTTTTACTTTGAACAATCCCTTTTTTATCCATGTTTTTCTTTGAACCGGAGAAAGGATACGGTTGTCATGGAAGAACAGATAATTTGAAAAGTTATAGGATATATCCCGGGCAAGTGATTTCTTAATGCGACGAGTGTAAAAGCAGGTATTTTTTGTTCGATGATGGAATTTAGAGAATGGAAAATTGGTTTCATGTCTCGGTACGGTCACATACGTGTACGTATCTACTACAATTAAAAATGCTCTTTTTTTTTTTTCTACAACTTGAATTAAAAAAAAAATCATGGTTGAAATTATGTAAATTTTCACCAGAGCTTCCACTGGGGATTATTTAGTAAAATATTTAAACCGATCAACAATTTTGCGATTTTAATTCGTCCATTCGATTTCTCGTGTACTTTAGGGAAGGATTATTCCCCGCGTCGTCATTTTGTAATGAATACGACGCAAAGGCTTTTTTGTAGATCAATGGTATCAAATAAATTTATAGATTCCAATTGTATAACACGCGCCAAGTGATTACTTGCTCTAGTCGAGCGAAAGAATACATGATTCATTGAATCTAAAGGTACGTGGCGTCAAAACCAGCATTCTCAACAAACATTGCTCGCTTGGCTTTAGGATATATCTGTAGTCACGAAGATATTAACTAATTAAGACCCGCTCTGCGCCGCCGCGGGCCTCGCTACTAGGCAGGCGATGGAATCAATCACAGTGATGGATGGACCCACTATTACTTAGATTCTGTTAAATAGCGAAACCGACGAGCTGGCCTAGTCAAAGGTTCTAAGTTTGATTAAGTTGGAAGTCATGTGCTGTTATTTAAAACTATATATAACTAGTGGACGCCCGCAGTTTTGCTTGTTTCGAATAAGGCATAAAAGAAACAAAATAACTGAAAAGACTCTACCCGTCAAAATTCACATCCATACTAATATTATAAATGCGAAAGTGTGTTTGTTTGTTTATCCGGCTTTCACGTCGCAACGAAGCTATTATATGGTATGGTTTTTGTGTGTGGAGATAGTGAGGAGGGTGGAGAGTGACGTAGGCTACTTTTTACCGCGGTAAAACAACCCCATCCATGGGAAGATCGATGTTTTGTTATTTGCTAGATATTTAGTTCCGGATGTTGTTAATAGATGGCGTTAGTAAAATTATATGATAAACAAGTCATTGTTAATTCCCTTTGACCACGCGGGCGGAGCCGCGGGTAAAAGCTAGTAGAGATATATATTAACGGGATAAAATGTACCTTTTTTATTCCAAGACATATCATTTCTCTGTATTCCAAGCTTTCAGTGAGACACAAACATCCAAACATGTTCAGAAACTCTCAGAGAATTAAAAAGAAATACAATCAAACTGCATTCAAAGACATACCCAACATAGACAATACCCTCTTATTATCCAGGAAACCTAGCACGGTTCTACAGCGTACAGACAAAAACAGCAACTTTGCTTTATACTAGTTCGAGGGGATGTATGAACAATACGTAAACTAAAACATTTGTACAGCTAGCACCATCTATTGATCTCGAAAGAAACTCGATAACCAAAAGACAGAAGCACGAACTTTGATCACTAGTCGACAGCTACTATTTAGGCTTATTAAGTAGGTAAAGAGGCTACCTTTAGATTTTTTTTTAACTAGTGTTTCAAATACTTACTTACTTATAATAAGTAGACCAATCTACTTATATATTTAAAGTATAATACGTATTAATTTTCTCTCCCTTTCACTAAATTAATGGGAATCAAAAAATCCCCGCAACCAATGCAACAATGGGCCGAGCCACTCTCGGAGGTGACGAAAACAATAGAGAAAATTTAATTTCCTGAAACCTCGCCGAAATATTACTTTAATCCGGGCCCGCTGAATATTCAATGGCCGCCATATTTTATTTGAGAGTTTTTCCGTCAAGTAATACGATTTGAACGCGAGTGATATTTTTAATCTACTTCCAGTGTCGTCTTGTCCGTTACGACTCGGTGCTTGCTTATGACATGAAATGCACAGCGCGGTCTACCGGACCTTGGTTTGGTAAAAATAAAGAATATATACCTACATATGAAAAGAAAAAAGCGTAAACCGGAATCTTTGTCAAATTAGAGGTGTAAAATGATGCGTTACGTTACACTTTTCTATTACACTGTTCTATTACACTGTTCTATTACACTGTTCTGTCACACTGTTCTGTTACAAAATTTTAGCTACAAAATTTGTATTCGGTATTAAGGGGGAATCATCCACATTATCCTTCAAAACCTTGTAGCCCCCAGCAATTGGAAATGGTCTACCACGTATCGCATATCTCGTCCACACTGACTGTTTTTTACTCAAATTTCATTAAAATAATTAAGTTCTTATTTTAAAATACAAAATATTTACTCAAAGATGTCAATATTATCTATTTAAGTATGTATTTAAAAATATCTATGTATGTATATCAGTCTCTGACACCCATAACACAGGCTCACGCCTACTTTGGGGTCAGATGGCCGTGT
This sequence comes from Carterocephalus palaemon, assembly GCA_944567765.1. NCBI lineage: Eukaryota > Metazoa > Arthropoda > Insecta > Lepidoptera > Hesperiidae > Carterocephalus > Carterocephalus palaemon. The sequence continues at coordinate 15,824,376 of OX155638.1, read as the reverse complement.
GTGAAAATGTCCAAGATATTTATTTATTTATTTATAATAAAAGATCGACTTGATGGCGCAAACAAAGAGATTGAAATTATTTTTTTCAAGTAAATAATCAAAGATAAATATTTTTCACAGTTCTGTCAAAAACACTGGCAATAATCATATTATGTCAACGAGATAAAATGTAGCATCCAATATACGAGTTCGAGTCGATCGCGGTTGATTACCGCAGTAACTCGAGCCGCTTTTGCCGGTAATTTAAATAAATACCTACTGCGGTGCACTCGCAAACCGTTACCTTATTACCGGCTAGTCATTTATGGTGATCCCGTCGTATAATGTGATCGCCATCAAATTGGACATCATTTATTGCGTCATCCGCACATAAATAAGTTAACGTTGATTTCCTACCTTTTTTATTAAAATTGTACAATGCCTCACATCATTCCAACCCATTCATTGTTCTAGTGTTGAACACTGGTCCCAGAATATGAGGTGTTAGTCTACCACACCACAATATGCACTATCCACGAGAGGGCAAGTTACGCCGCCGTCGTCGGTCCCGGGTGTTATCATAAGATATCTGTCGGGCGGCCTAAAAACTTTCGACTATCGGGTTGACCACTAAGTAAAACCTTTTCTTTTTCCAAATAAATTTTTTTGTTTCTTTCTTTCTAACACTTCCATTATTAAGAGTTTAATATAAATTTATAAAATTCATATAACCGCAGCAATTAGTAGTACTGTAAGTGCCGACTGGCTGGAGCCAAAGTGTACAGACTACGTGGTAACTTTTCAGTTTTGTCATTGCATTGAGTCCGCCCATTGTATATATCTTTTTAGAGGTGTCAATAAGTTGTATAAATATATAAATAAAATAAACAAATATAAATCCGCAAGCCAGCCCTTTGACACCCCCTTCACCGCCTTCCGAATTCACATCACTTCCTGTATGTCACGCCCAAAGAGAGTTATTGATCCCTCTGATCATGTTAATGCCCTCTCATATTGCATTTGGAAGACGCGCTCCCCTAAAACGCAGGACGTGGGGTAACTGCCGAGCGAGCCCCAATTCTCACGACAACCGCGTCCTTGAACCCCCCAACCTCAAACTCCCACCTAAATCCCCAACCTCACAACCCCTGGAGGACCGCGCGTCATTTGCATCTAAAACAACAACACATTTTTTAGTGTAAGCACTGTTTCCCCGCCATTAAAGCGGAAAGAGGTAAAAGACTGATGAGCGGAGCTTCGAATAACTGATGTCGAGCATACGTACTCATAACGCTAAACGTCTTATATATTCTTTAGATCTTCATAACTGTGTGAGTGGATATTCGGAGGAGTTTACATCGTTATGTAATGTTACAATATGTAACTTTTATTTACTTATTTATTTATTTGATCAAGATCCACAGGATAAACATAATATTTCTTAAATTAAATATGAACATCATAAAATCGTGTTTCAGCAAATACAAGTGAACACATGCTTAACACATTAAAAATTAAGAACAGTAAATAATTAAAACAACACAGAACATACGAGTACGTAACACAATCGCCAGTTCGCTTCTCATCAGGCCACACTAAACATTGCAAAAACCAGACCGAGAACAAATTAATTAGTACCAATATTTGCTCTAGGCATCAACCCTAGCCTTATTCTGTAGCCGAGATCAAAGACCTTTAGCGGACGCTTGGCACAAATTGTTACGTATTCAAGTGTAAGCGAGCCGCCGCGCGCCGCCCGCGCGCCGAGGCCGCCCTGCGCAGGCATTCAATCCCCCGATCCGCTCGTAACGCACTTTACTGCCCGTAAAAGCCTCGCGATGTTTAATTCTAAAAGAATTTCGAAATGATAAACAAAACGCCGTTTGTTTGCGAACCGCACTTGCGCCATAAAATGTGATAAATAGAAAAGGAGCGTGCGGCGCGAGCGGGGTGCGAAATGAAGGATTTTACGCATTTCCCAGGACCGGGCGCGAACACATCCCGGATTTATTCCCGGAGATTATCGACGCAATAAGTCGGTGGCGGGTCTTTGGAAAAAAGTTAAATCAAGAACGTGAGCCGAGCGAGGAGCGGCGTAGGCTGCCCGCGAGCGAGACGATTGTAAGCTACGACGTCCCACGTCAGCGGTCACCCTGTTTAATATGGCTTACGGATAGAGGAACCTAATAAATTATGAAGTTAATTGTTTCGAGGCTTGCAAAACTATGTTTGATTTGTAATGTTTCTGTTTTTCGAACAGAAGATTTTGAATTGTATGCGTGAGGATACTAATATATTTTTGATGTAGTTTAATTTAGTATCAAAACGCAGGACTTTCTATTAATGCACCTCCGTCCGACCTAATTTTTTTTTGTCAAAAATGCCCATGCCAATCTTTAGCTAAATATTATTATTTATATAAGGCCGCCCTTATTCATTTATTACACGAAAAACAAACCAAAATCATAATTACTTCACGGGTATCACAGCAGCCCATACACAGCGTAATGTTGAACGTGGGCTAAGTTTAATAACGTTTCAAGTACAAAGTCATAATTCAGAAGAGAACGTAATCCAGTCCGTCGTAGAAGGCTCTCGGGGCAAGTAAGTATAAAATTTGTCTACTAAAGCTTGCCTAAAGGCTGAGCAAGAAAATTGTTGCTAGGACTTGTCGCCTGATACAATAAGTAACGGGAAGCGAGAGTGGGGCCCGAGAGGTCACTCATAAAATTATGTTTCTCCACGAAAAGTAGGAAAATAATAACAGGAGCATAATCTTAGGATAGGATTGGGAATAACAGTTTCTCCTTACATTATTTTTATAAAAGACCATGCCCATTACGTATTTGTCTATTATAATACTATGTACCTACTCACTACACTGTACTAATCACTATTGTATGGGGTAATAAGATTTATTTTGATGTTCCTTTTGGATTTTGCTCAGTTCGGAACTGTAGATAAAGGATAGTTTTCGTAGTAAAATAAGGAGTAGATGTAGTCTTTTGGTATTCGCATATTATGTAAGCATCAACAAGCAATTCGTACAGCCTACAAGCGTCGTAGCACGTCTACGACAGCGCTACGTTACCTGCTACAAACTGCTACGAGCTGCCTACGCTAGCACAGAATACATAGCCTGATGTAACTTAGCGAGTATTGAATCGATTACAAAATGTGAATAAAATGCTTTAATTTTCAGGAAAATCGTTTAAAATAATTATGGATTGCCCATAAATAAGACGTTAAATCATTTACCGCCAGACAAATAAGGCCCATAGGAAATAGTACATAAATACAAATTGAACACAGATTACAAACAGAAGATTTAAAAAAATACAAACAGTAGAACAAAGAATCTCCTCCGTTTTTAAGAAGTTAGTTAACTAATACCCTAAACTATACCCTATAAATAAAAAGTTGAAATACTCTCTAGATGACCTCAGATGTCCCTCATGCGAGGCGACATCATCGTTGCGAAAGTGGAGATATAGTTCAGTGTTCCGTGTCAAGCTGAGACACCTATCAGTTGTAACTTTATCTCTAGTGAACATTTACCGTGAATAGTTCTTAAAATAATAATAAGGCTCTTCAAAACATTGAACAATCGCTGTAACTAGTGTCCGGATTTCCTCAAACTTATTATGTGTCGCGGGTAGTCGGGGAAAGTGTCCGCGCCGCGATTTATCGCCTCCGCACCGAGCGCCCTCCATACCTAATACAGTATTTCCTCCCTCCATGGTTTTTGTGTGCTTCGAACAAAGTGCTTTTTGGAGTTATCGTTAGTGAGCTTTTACTAGCTTTGGCGAACTTTTTTTTAAAGCTAATCATCATCAGCATTAGTGTATGAAAGAAGCTTCGTTTGCTTTTAAAAATAGTATGATGAATTATCTTGAAAATATACTTGTTTACTGGAGTTACTGAAATTCAATTGCATTTGGACGTGTACTCTCAGTTCGGCAGTCAGAGTCCTCACTACGCCACAGAGTAGTCAAATAAAGTTCGTAGCGTCCATAGCCCAATGGCTCGCGTCGATTCAATGTGATCGAAAGAGTTAAGGCCAGGCTATAGCGCATGTCTGCTTTAAACTCATCCTGCCCAACCCCTCGCATCAGTAGTTCGGTTGCCTCAGAGTAAGATCCAGCGATAACTAAGTAATCAATATATCTGGCGAAACCAAAGAAGAGTCGTGTCACGTAGCGGCGATAGTATATGGCAATGCTGGTCACCAGAGGCACATAAAGGCTCCGCCTCGGTGAGGCTGCAATATTGACAGTCCTCGTTCCGCTTCTCCGTTACATTATGCAGGGTATACTAGCCCAATTTTCTGAGAGCTGGTTCTGGCCTTCAGGGATATAGCGGCTTTAGCACACGTGGAACAAACGGTATCAAAAGGTAAATTAAGATACGATTTTATCTAATACAAATTATTTAGGATGGAGACTCAGATCTATTTAAAGAAAATGTTTAATTATGTGCTAAGTATTAAATTTGTTTTCTTCAAAAAAAACATGTGCAATAGATCGGTTAGACATAGTTTATCTTCAGAATTAGGAGCATATTGCAATAAATAGCTTTTCCAACTAATATTTAGCACAAAAATAAATGAAAATTTTGGCGCTAGATAAACAAATTTTAGTTATAAGTAAAAAGAAATAGTACCTACCCTATTAAGCAAATATAAATATAATAAGTAACGCCCTTGTACAATATTTTATACAATAAGTTTTCCTATTTATGTTTAAGTGTATCCCCGCATAAATTGTGAAATTAAAATAAATGGTCCTGTCCGGCACTACACCCGTACTCGTAACCCCGAGTCGTCCGAAGGCCCGTCCTTGGCCTTCTGAAAGACCTTTTAAAGAAATCTTTTCTGACAAAGCTCTTTCTTGGAAGGTCCAATGAAATCAAATTTTCTTTTCTCTGTTACTTACACTCGTGAAAAAACGGCTTCAAGTCTGAACATACGCTCGTAATCAAATAATTTGATTTTCGTGAGTCCGTGCTTTTTGTCTAACTACAGATTTTGAATTGTGTATATCGTACATCGAAGTAAAAGTACCTGCTATGGTTATAAAGTATCTGGAATATATCAATTATTTATGTCTTAAGTCAACCAATCTTTATAATTAAATATTATTGGTGTATAGTTATATAGTTTAATATCTATTTATTTAAATTGTTGTTAATGGATTTTAACCATTTTTCCGAGATTTCATGACGACATTCGCGATCGGTTTACGGATGGGTCACCGCTAGTGGAAAAATTTCATGAACGCTACCGTGCTTCGGAGGGCACATTAAGCCGTCGGTTTCAGTTGTTTTCAATGGTGAAAACAATCATTAAACCTTGTCGAAAACCTTCTGAGTGGCTGAGAACATTCGACACTGGGTTGTGGAGTATGCTCTAGATCTCCAACAGCTGTTTCTGTGGGGTAGAGCCGTGCCCAGCAGTGGGACGTCTATGGGTAGCAGCTTATCATCGACAAAATGCTTGACCTTTGTGCATCAATACAGGCAGGGGATGTCAATTTTAGGAATTATTTTAAAGAACTTAGTTAATTCTATTAAAGTAAAATTTTTACATCTTCCGATTAAACCTTGCAAAATTAAAAATACCTTGCAAAAATAACTTGAAGCAAACAAGGTGCGAACAGAACGGTTCAGAATTTGCATCAACAAGCCGACAGTTAAGTGAGTTAAGTAAGACGTGTACCAAATTGCCCCGTTAGTGCTCGCGTCGAGTCGCCGTAGCGCAGCGAAGCGCGTAGAAGCAGAGTACTGAGTCGAGGACGGGCCATCCAAAAGACATCGCATTTAGCGATAAGATCACTTTTGCTCGAAATGCGTAGCTGTCCATGTATACAACTATTTTTATACCCAGTACACACCTTGTTGCGGCTTAGCAAAAGACACTCTATGCATGTGCTGTTTCTAAAAATCACAAAGTTAAAATACATTATGGAATCCTGCGTTCGAAATTTAAACCTGACATTTTCGAGAAGGATCGCAAATCTTTGAATTTGAACTCAAACTCGTTCAGACCTCCACAAACACTCTATAGTACAATTTTCTAGAGCGTTACGAGTGCATTGGGTTATAAGATGTATGTCGAGACTGTCACAGATTTTCCAAGCTATTACTCTTGACCATTGAAGTGAAAACGTTATACCGGAGTGATCTTGGAAGTGCGCAATAGAGGTGATCAGCACAGAGAAGTGTCTAGTGTAATTAAACAGTAATTCATGTCACGGTGCTCGTGAGTGCGTGTTAGTACCGGTTAGTGTCTGTGAAAGAATAAAGTGAGTTTCTTTAAGTAAAAACTGGCATATTTTATGAACTAGCTGCTATCCGCGGCTTCGCCCTCGTGAAATTTATAGTCTATACTGCAAGAATATTGAAATAGATTTTTATTCCAAGTGAACACATTATGGGGATAAAATGTATCCTATATGTTAATCCAGTGTCGGCTACCTCCATACCAAATTTTATCAAAATTGGTCCACACACACACAAATTTTCGCCTTTATAATAATAAGTGTGATACATGGTCGGTATAACAATATTGTATGGATTAGAGAGGCGATGTGTTTAGAATAAAACTTGAAAGCCTTGAACTTGTTTAAACTTTTCCCAATTTTTTCCTTTAACCGAAATCTACCTAATATATAATTTCTGGATGAAATTGGCAAGAAATATGTGATTAAATTTTATTTATGCCTTACTACGTAACGGGAGTACGTAGAGTAAACATTTCCTAGTATCGGAGCCGTCTCTGAATGGCACAAGAGTCATTCCGAAGAAACGATTCGGCAATTAAATAAAATAGCCTACTTAAAATACAATGGCTTCAAATTTTCTGTGTTCACGCCTTAACCTTGTATTTAAACAAAGACTGTGTATTTTACTAAACGATGTAATTTGTCTCGATTTACTTAATAATAAATTATTTGTAGTTTTAAGGATTACTCACAAATCCTTTTATGTTAATTTGTTACCTGAGAATTTAATACTACTTGTCTTGTTCAAACTGTGAGTCGTATCTGAAATTCCCTGATGGCAAATTGTGTATCCTTGAACACAATATTATACAGTCGTTAGTGATATCAAAATTCTATGTCGTTTTGACTGTGGGTCTCAGAGAGTCCTTACCTTAAGAAGATTGGGATTGAAAGAGACGCCTCAAGGCTGTGTCCGAGAAGGGGGCTTTAGGAGCTAACTGAGATACAACGGGCTTTGGGGCTCGTGGATTCAAACAATGATTTAAGGGATTAAAGGAAATTGTCTTTCAAAAGCATTTGCACTGACTGTCATCTATCTGAGGACCACAAAAATAGGAATTAAAAGAAAGAAATAGAGGAGAGATGACCCACAAAACCAGAACACTAATATTGGGCACAGGTCGCTTTTTCATTCAGAACATATTTACTAAAAACTATTGCTGTAATCAACATCACAGATTTGCATATAATTCGTAGCTTGTACTCAAGCTACAACAGCTACAACAGCTTGAGAACAAGCTATGTTCTTTGGTGAATTGATTTCAAACGAACAACTTATAAATCATGCGAACAAATTCTAAATCATATTTAATAAACATTAAACTTAATTTTTAAACCTCTAATAAATAATAATTAATTATTTGTTTAACAAATTAAATGTTCAGCCTCCGAGCGCCGCCGGCGGAGCTACAATATTAAATTCTTATTATAATTAATGAGAAGGATTGTTTCTTACATCTAAATCAGTGTCGAGATCTTTTATAATTGCTTAACAGACAAGTCTTATTTCGAGAGCGAAGTTTAATTAATCAAACAAAAATTTAATTTTAAATAATTTACAAATAAAATCAGTACCTAAAACAGAGTTTATTAGTTAAGTTAGTATGATAGAATACCGTAGAAAAAGCCTTCAATAATCGTCGTGATATGTGAGGACTTTTGTTTACAACATCTATCATAGACTGTTAAAAAATATGAACCTAATAAAAATGCCGGTGACCACGATAACACCATAGACACCAGACAGAGTAGATTCAGAGTAGAGTAGACTTGATTCAGGTGCTTTTCCTGTTACTGTCCTTGCAATAGTTGCACATTTCATTAGTCAGGTGGATGTCGACCGACTGAACTTGAATTAATTAATTAACAAATGAAACTATTAATTTGAATTCAAATAGTTCCAACGTCGTAATAAAACGTAATAAAAATGTAATATTAAAATAATTATACGAGATAGTATAGCTGTATAAAACCCCAAAAAATAAAAATTCAACATGTGCCATAATTTTAAAAGAAACCGCGGCGCTGATTTTCAGGGCGACCTCTGGGGTGGTTGGTCGGTCTTCGCTCTCGTCGCTCGAGCCACGCTAACGCCGCAGTTAACCGGGCGAATTAATTGATATTTCCTAAGAGCAAAGAGACGTTTTGAGGATATTTCGCTGGCGCGCTGACAATGAGGGATGGCACGTCGCGTGTTAACAGCGCGCCTTGTCGCTCGAAATACGAAGCCGCTTAGACCGGCATTATTCACGGCAGGTGGCCGCCGTATTTCACCATCACCCGGCTTCGGAAAACACAAGTTATAACGAATTCATGACGCGGCGCGGGCCCGCTCTGGGAGTTGACCCGATCAACTATGACGTATCAATAATTCAGTTATTTATTTAACATTTCATGTGCGCAAACAAAGTTGTATTAGCGTCATTTATTTGGCTCGTGCGACGCGGCGGTGCGACTCATGCAGTCAGGTACTCCGCCTCAACTTTGCGTTCAAACGGTTTGTGTTTTGGTCGGAGCCGTGTGGTCCCAGCGATGGATGAAGTTGTCGCGTGAGAGGAGACAAGCGCTTGTTGGATTGACGGTATCAAGAGCAGAATAACCATAGTAATAGCTGCCACGGTACTAGGATCAATTCAAAGGGGCTTATGTGTTTAAACTAATTTATACTCCGCCAATCCGCATTGGAGCAGCGTGGTTGAGTATACTCTGTACCTCCCGCAACTGTGTCCGTGGGGGAGACCCGTGCCCAGCAGTGGAACGTCTGTACGTCGCAGCACTCGTAAAAGGCTGGATGGATGGTCACAAAATACACACATCTCGTACTCTTTTAACTGTAAAAACTTCAAAAACAGAAAGCAAAACATCTGCCTGTATGCTATATATCGAAACATGATTATTTATATCGGAATACTTCAGCAAGCAGCCTTTTACAGCCTCATAATAGGAGCGTGCAAGTGAATAGGCTGTCTTACAATACTAGAATCACCGTGAAAAGTTTGGCGCGGATGTAGGTCGCGGCCCGCTGCCCCGCCGCAGCCTTTGTCAGACTGTGTTGCATTGTGCAAGATCCGAGCTAAATAATAATTTGATTTCGCCCTACAACTATTATTAAGTAAATAACAACGACTTATGCTAGAAGGAATCTTAGCGGGATATGTTTTGCTAGATTTTCGGTTGGAAATCTTTATTTTTTACTTCAGACCAATTAATTTCAGTATATGCACTTCATAAGCTAAGCATAAAGCGTCCATAGCCCAATGACTTGCGTCGATCTTAGGTGATCAACCTATCGATTTAAGCAACGTCAAGCGTGGTCGGTTTGTGGATGACCACTAGTGACAAACTTTCATGGGCACTTCCGTACTACGGAGGGAGCGCAAACGTGAAGTAAAACCATAAAGCCGTAATTGGAAAAACAATCGTTAAACCTTGTCGAAAACCTTGGCCACTAACCCTCCACCAATCCGAAGCTGCGGGCCAGTAATTTTATATTGTAGTTTTGTAGTGCTAACTTCTCGAATCAACGCTCTGAAAACCAGCGATCGTGGTTCGCTGCATCCAATACTAAGTGCGGTCCCTTTCAAGCATAAGGCATTAAGTCCGCCCATTGTATTATTGTATTATTTAGAGGTGTCCATAAAGTTGAATAAATAAATAAATAAAATGAATAACAGTGTAATTTTAACGAAATAAATGGATATTCATTTCTATTCTATCCATAATAGAAATTGTAAGGCTCAGTGTCATATAAATATGTTGCATTATCCCACTGCTTTGAAGCGCTGCGCTGCATCAAAGCCGAAGTCCCGAAGGGGTTGGGACGTAACTTAGTAACACTGCGAGGTCTAACGAGGCTCATTAGCCACGCCCGCGCCCCTGCCGCGCCTCGGAGGATGCACAAAGACCATTACTTCTCGCTCGTTCACAATATACGACTTGTCGCAATTCGTTGAGACGGTATTATATACCTAATTGTTGATGTTTTTCACACTCGCCATTCTACCCCTAACCGCACGGTTTCCACTGAAAACCAGCGCCGCTGTTCAAGGCTGTGACAAACGCTGAGTGGAAACCATTTCACATATATTCTGGCACACAAGTTTTTCTTTCTTTCTTTATTTCTAAAATCGATAGGAAAAAGTGATTTCCTATCTAGGTATATATCGGTAATTTATTAACCTTTTGTAATAGGTATATTACTTAAATATTCACTTGTTTCTATGCTTTTTGGTATACTTGTACCAAGAACAATATAAGATATTTGCCTTGTAAACATATTTTTACCAATAAATAACCATGAACTATGAACAAGACTGTAAAGTAGTTAGATACGGATAGTCATTTATTTATTTATTTATTAGGAAATCCAACAGCGTTATAGAAGTACAATAGGTTATACAATATAAACAATATGCTAAGGCCAAAAATGGATTACACTGTTAGGTATTAAAAACGATACTAGAAAAACCACAGAACAGATAAAGGAGGATAGAATGGAAATGTGGGCGTGACAGGCGCGCCAACAAGTATGATTAAACAATCATACTTCAACTGAAATCACGCGTGCATACTTTTAGTCGCTTTCGGACTGCGGTGGTGCGAAGAGCTGCACGAAAAATATACATTGCCGGTAAAGTACGCAAGTAATCCACGTGAACACATAGTTCGTGCGCAATGTATTCTGTCCTACAGAATGCGATGACGTCACGATGTTCTGTCGAGTTCGTTCGCAGCGAGATAGTGTTGTGAAAGTATGTATAAGATAAATTTTTCGATAAGTCTTGATCTTGAGTACGTAATTAAAGTAGTTTCAGGTGTAAATACTTAATTTCAAGGAGTAGGTGTAGTACTAAATAAGTAATTTAGTACTAATTTATATTATGTATTTATTTTAGGTTTCCAAAGGATCCTAATAACCAGCATTGGATAAATGTAACGGGTAGAAAATTTGGATCCCTAAAAAACAATGTACCACTTTGGAACAACTGTACTCGATTTTGCGCAACTTTGTCGGAACTCAATTATTTAGCAACATTAGTTATCATCAGATTGTATTATATTCTACTGAGAAGCATATTACAGACTTTACCAAAGCTATTAAAGAAAAATAATTTAAATATAAGATTGCATTAATTTATTGTAAAAAATTCGAATACAAAAGAGTACCCCATCTTTGCTCTGCACAAGTACATTCGTCGCGCAACTGTATATATTAAAACTGTACCTGTATATTTATTTAAGTACGTACACTCACTCTGAAACTTTTTAATAAAATAAATAATTATAATGTAATTTTTCATGTGAAGATAATAAAAAAAATGCATGTTAATAAGATGTATGGAACAGGCGCAACACCTAAAGGAAGCAAAACTCGAGTTGCATATGTTTTCAGTGTTACTTTTAAAAGAGTCATTTATGCGGATGTAGCATTATAGGTACCTACATAACTCTAAACAAGTTTCAAAATATATTTATCGATAAATATGTTTACATCTCTAGTTGGGTTACCAGTAAATAACATATAAAATTGCACGATCAATTTTCTCAAATATGCAGTAAATTTTGTTTCTTAACTTTTATTTATTAATTTCACCGCCGCTCAATAAAGGTTAAATAAATGAATAAATAATACAGTAAAATAAAATATACTCTATTTTACTAATCTTGTAGTGGTTCAGTACCTACCGGTTACCTTACCTCCGAATACCTCCGAATACCTCACACGGATACCTCATACCTTCGAACCAGTTACCAGTTACCTACGTTGTTAATATGAAACATATACGCGGTCGTCAAAATAGTGTTTTAAATAGTGTAGTATGTATGAAAGAAAATGTAAATATAAATAGGTGATTTTACAAATAAATTATTCATTCGACAATCGGACAGATCACGAGTTTCATTATGAATCCTATGAAGAACCTCTAAAATCTTATTATTGCACGAAATTTGTGCAAAACACTTTCTGGCAACATTAAGTGTCGACAAGGTCAAAACTTGCACAATTCTACAGCTTGACGCGAGCAAAAAAAAAGTATCCTTATTGATTTGATGCTAAGGTTAGTTTTTAAAAGTTGCGATTCTCGTGCAATTTGACCAATGGCTGATGAATATTTTATGTAAAGGTAATAATAACGTGTATCTAAGTGTGGGTAACTGGCGACAGTGGTTTTGTTTCAAAACTGACTCGATGGCCTTTCTAACCTCCTTTATCTGTTCTGTGAGAAAAACGGTTACAGATATTCATCATCATCATACATCATGTGTAAGAAGGTGTATGTGTGAGTGTGTGTGTGTGTGTGTATGTGTGTGTGTGGACAGTGCGTGTGTGGATGAGTTTACCTACGTGTAATTGACTTTATTATAAGAAGTGAATCTTTTTAATTTCACTTTTTAATGACGATTTGCTTAAATTGAAAAGGTCTAAAGTCGGATACTGATTGTTATATGTGTTGACGATACGGCAAAGAGCTGAGTTATGTGCATAATTGGTTCTAGCTCGAGGGACGTAGAATAAGGGCTTAATATGTCTGGAGCGCTTTGATGGAACCCTGAGTTCGATGCGGGATAAGAGTTCGCTGCAATCTATTTTCCCAGTTAGGATGTCGTGTAATAATAAGATGTCATATTGTGTACGACGCTGACTTAGGGAGGCAATACGATAGTATTTACACGCTTCAAAATAGGAGACAGGGGTTTTATAACTTTTTGAATTTAGGAATTTAACAAATTTTTTTTGGATCGATTCAATCCTATCAATGTGAACATTATAGTGAGGGGACCATATACTACAAGCGTATTCTAATATACTTCGGACAAAGCAGAAATACAATACTTTGATGCAAGCTGTGTTTTTGAAAGACCCGCAAACGCGTTTTATGAAGCCTAGCTGCTTATATGCTTTTGAAGTTATTATGTCTATATGATTGACAAAGGTCATTTTAGCATCCAATATAACACCAAGGTCACGCACAAATTCCACTCTGTTAATGGAGACATTATTCAATCTGTATGTATACATTAAAGGAACCTTTTTGCGGGTAAAAGTTATTTGATGACATTTAGCTACATTCACAGTGATACGATTTGTTAAGTAGTACTTGTATAAATTATTTAAGTCTAATTGTAATTTGTGGCAATCAGAGACGTTGTCAATTTTTAAATAAATTTTTTTATCATCCGCGAACATTATGAATTTAGAATAGGTGAAACATGATCCAATATCATAAAGATACGCATTGTACAGCAATGGTCCAAGAATAGACCCTTGAGGGACACCAGAAGTTACAGCAGCATAGGCACTTTGCGTACATCCTAAAAATACGGCTTGACTCCTATTTGTTATGTATGAACTTATCCATCTAAAAAGGTCACCTCTTATACCTAGTGCGTGCAGCTTGTGGAGCAGGATTATGTGGTCTACCCTATCGAATGCTTTTTCAAAATCTGTATATATAGCGTCGACTTGACCCCCGCTGTCCATTGAGTGGAAGATGTAATCCGTGAATACCGTCAAATTGGTTACAGTGGAGCGCCTCTTCATAAAGCCGTGCTGCTCTACAGGGATCGAATTGAGTCATGTCACTTAATTTAACAGAACACTGCAAGGCTTGTGTCGGATAGGTTTAAAAAAATCACTGGCAACACCGCCTCGTTTAATATGCAAATCTCATTCAGCGGAGATAAAAGCTCTGTAGTCCGGCGTATAAGTGACGATATGACCCCCATTTGAACAAGATTGCACTCACTAAGCGATTTACTCGTAGTTCTTCCCGCAAAACATTCACGAGGAGGATTTGTATCGGAGGCAGGTAACATAAATAATTAAAAGATTAATATTCATTCGGAATTTAAATATTCGCCCTGGCCGAGATTTTTTTTAATACACACTTACTACTAAAACAAGCTACTTAAATCTAACATTACAGCCTGACCCAATTTGATCAGTAAATAATTATATAATCCAAAGTCAAAGCAGAAATAATAATAATTTAATTAACAAACCATAATAATATTCATAAACATTCAGTACCTAATTAGTCAATAAATAGTCAATAATAAAATATTCATAAAAATTACAAGTAATTAATTCTATACAGTGTCAAATAAAATTAAATGTTAATAATTATTAATTAATTCACTATGTCAAGTCAAATTACCAGTGATGTGATGAGATGAGAATCTGAGACTCGGGGTTCGCTGCGCCATGGAGGTAGCTTATCAATAAATCCGAATTAATTAGTCTCGACAAACATTTGTGTACCAATTGAGTCAAGCGCACTCAAAAAGTAACTTTCCACTCAAAAGTAATCCCTGCCGCATTCAATTTACAATCTATGACAGCTTATTAAAAGTACGCCCGCGTTTTCCAAGTTCCCGCCCAAAAATTAGGGTTGTCTGTTCACCAATTATAAAACATCTCGACACTGATGAGAAAGTCTTCGTCAATTACGATATTATTTTAATTTCGGCGTCTCCCCTCGCGTGGGCTCGCCTTAATCTATATTAAATCCTATAAATGTAGGGAGAGTCTCGTTTCCATTATTCCTTTCAAGATGCGACCGTTCAAACAGTTTATATTTCACTAAGCCTCGGTATAGCCCGTGTTCAAAATGTAAGAACTTTTAAATGTATTATGCAGTGCTCCAGTACGAGATCATACTTTTGTCCTTTGATATAATTTCTGATAAACAAAACTGTTTCATGAATTTCCTTGTAGTGTAAAGTATATAGTATATCGAAGTTCAACCGTATTCAAATGCTTCATTACATCACTTGTGTTTCACTAAACGCCATTACTGTCGGACTGACAGACTTGTGAACGACAACTAGCAATTATTTTTGAAGTTCCATCACATTCCACACCACAATTTTAAGAATAATAGTTACGCCCCAAATCCATTAATTCCGCTGGCAGGAATAACCGTCGTAATAGCAGGTGTGTGTGCCAAATGATACATTTGCGTGTACAAAGGAACAATTATGCCGCGAATACGATCAGAAAGATATTTATTTATCTGTGGACGATTGGTGTCGGCGCGGCCCGGTACGGGGTGATACGCGCAATATGCTTAAGCTTCTCATCCACAATAGCTCGAGATTCTAAGTGGCTACCCATCCAGAAACCATAAAACATTAAATAAATAAATGAACGGTACGCACTCACACACTCGCGATAGGCTAAGGCTCTGGTTGCAGGTGGTAAGCACACACAGAAAACAACACAATTTAATATTCATGACCCGATTACAAATAAATATCTGCCTGGATTCACCACTTTGCAGTCACATTTCAATAATATTTTTAAGAATTTCTGATAACATTTGGAAATTATGGCATTCAATAATAAAAAGAATTCAAATTAAATCATTAAATTCCTACTCTCTTCTCCTCTGATATTGATTTAATATAAACATTTAATAAATCCGTGAGAAAGGAAAAAACGTGAATCTTTGAAATTTTCCCGATTGAGGTTTTATTTAGTGCGAGAATCTCGATTCTCGGTTTGTAAAGATGCTCTATATACTAAAACATTTCTTAACTTGCTTACGACGATCTCTGACGATACGTCGAAACTAAGGAACTATTTATTTATTTATTTTATTTTATTTAACACTTTATTGCACACATAGAAACAATAAACAATACAGAAATAATATTATTAATCTTAGTAGGTCTAAGGTACAATGGGCGGCCTTATCGCTAAGCAGCGATCTCTTCCAGGCAACCACATTGCAAGGATTATGACATTAATAATTATAATATGTTTAAAGGTAGGGTGCAACATTACGTAAGGAAAAGAATGAACAATATTACACTTATATAACTACATACATAAAAATACATCAACATAACTATAACTACATATGATAGCGAAATACCGTAATGGAAAGAACAATAGGAAATAGGGAACAACAGAGTTAGGTTAAGGATGCAAGGTAGTGAAGTTTAAGTTGGTGTTTAAAGGAGTTCAAAGAAGTAGCTTGACGGATGCATACAGGAAGAGAATTCCAGAGTTTGGCAGCAGTGATAGAGAAGGATTTTGCATAGAAAGAAGAAGAATGTAGTGGGATATTTAGTGTGAGATTTTGTAATGAACGTAGTGGACGATCATGAGATTGATGGAGAAAATTGAATTGGTTCTTTAGGTAAGGGGGAGAAATAGGACTAAATAGCACGCAGTAAAGAAGAGATAAAATATGAACATTCCGGCGAAGGCGAATTGGGAGCCACTTGAGCTTAGTTCTGAATTCAGAAATATGGTCATATTTCCGGAGGCCGAATATGAACCGTATACACAAATTTTGGAGACGCTCGAGTTTATTTAAGTGCTCCTCGGTTATGTCCAGATAGCATACATCAGCATAGTCGAGTATTGGTAGAAGTAAGGACTGAGCAAGCATTATTTTAGTGGGAACTGGTAGAACATTTTTTAATCTCCGTAAAGATCCTACCGCAGCAAACAGCTTTCTGCTTACCTCAGTTACTTGTGGAGCCCAAGATAGATACTGATCCATATAAATACCCAGGTTCTTCACCTTTGCGCTGAATTGGATCGTGTCACCGTTTAACTTCACTGATGGCAGCTGATTCCAATCAATTCGAGTTATCATGTGCGAGCTTCCTATAACTATAGCTTGAGTTTTGGTTGCGTTTAATCTCAAGCCGAAGGATTTGGTCCACTGCGAAATACGCCCTAAATCCTCATTAGTGGAATCAATTGCCTCTTTTAAATTACTGAGAGATGCTTGATTATAAATCTGCAAGTCATCGGCATATAGATGGTAGGAAGAAGAGAGACGAGAGCTTATAGAATTGATGAAGAGAGTGAAAAGTAAGGGAGATAGCACGCCACCTTGAGGAACGCCGGCATTGGTATCACACCAATTGGAAAACCTGTCCTGTACTCGAATACGCTGCCGACGCCCATGCAGATAACTGCGAAACCAGTCAACTACAGTCGGAGATATATTGAAGGAAGGAAGAATCCCCAACAGGACATCAAAATCCACAGTATTGAATGCATTACTAAAATCTAGTAATGTCAATACTGTGAGTTTACGATCATCCATACCCCGACGGATATCGTCAGTGATTTTTAAGAGAGCAGTAACTGTACTATGCCCGGATCGAAATCCAGATTGCATTGGATTTAAAAGGACGTTATTGGATAGGTATGCACTGAGCTGTTGATGGACAAGACACTCAAGGACTTTTGAAAAAAAAGGGAGTATGGATATTGGTCTATAGTCGGAGAAGGAAATAGGATTGGTTTTCTTTGGTATAGGAATCACTTGGGCATCTTTCCAAGGACATGGGAACGTCTGAAGAAGTAAGGATTGGTTTAAAATGTACGTTAAGGTAGGAAGGAGAATATCCATAAGAGGAATTATCATTTTTCGGCTAATACAGTCACTGCCGACTGCGTCGGAGTTAATGGAAGATACCGCCTTCTCAACATCACGAGCTGTGAATTGATTGAATGTGAAAGATGGAAAGTCGAGATTGGGAATGTTAGAAAGTTGCTTGAGTGTTTCAGTTTTTGTTTTGCTATCAATGCAAGAAGTAGCCGAGAAATGTTGGTTTAGATTATTTAAATCTAAGTTATGAGGGAATAAGTTCTGCTTAGTTTTCCCAATTCCCATGGTTTTAAGAAACTTCCAGACTTTGCTGGAGTCCTTATTTTGTACGGATTTGTGAATGTAGCGTTGCTGCATATCCCTACACAACTTATTGCATCGATTCCTTGCAGACTTATATTTTTCCAGATTCTCATCGTTGACATTCGACTTGTACTTAGCCTTGGCGGAATTTTTCTTATTTATGACAGTCCTCAATTCATCAGTGAGCCACGGTGCAGGCAGATGCCGCATCCTCACTGACCGGACGGGGGCATGCTTGTCATATAGCTGTATAAGGAGCGAACTGAAAAGCTCGACCTGTTTGTCTACAGAGTTTACACTCCGAACTACACTCCAATCAATATTGGTGGCATCATCGCGAAGTTTTACCTGGTCTATCCCACTAAAATTGCGCTGAAGAAGAACCCTCGACTTTGCTTTTTGAGGTCGGATTTTATAAGATAAATAAAGGAGATCGTGGTAAGAGAAACCTTCAGCTGCACATTGCCCGTGTTTTGCGACATGATCTGGCGAAGAAACAAAAATAAGGTCTAGTAGGGACGGATCACAGTTGGGGAAAAAGTGTGTCGCAGTGAGAGGCAACATGTGCAAATTAGCAGCATCTACAACGGCCTTTAACTTATTGGATCTAGAATCCTGTTTCAGCAAGCACGTGTTAAAGTCACCCATGATAATGGTATGATCGTAGAGAGCACATGTGTTTTCAAGTAACTTGTCTAGACAGGTGAAGTAGTCAACAGCCAGAGAAGGGCTGTAAAAGACTCCCAGGAGCAGTTTACTCGCATGGGACATGTAAACTTCTATAAAAAGGTATTCTGCTACGCTTTCGGTGTGACACTGAGGTGACATGCTGACAATAGTAAATGGAAGGTGCGCACGCAAGTATATGGCAACACCCCCTCCGACACGAGATGTGCGATCGTTTCGAATTAAATGAAACCCAGGAATCGAGTAAGACGTTGATGGAAGGCAAGGCTTAAGCCACGATTCCGAGATGAGAATAGCATGGATATGTGGGCTATCAAATGTGGACAAGACGTCAGGATAATGTGCTGGAATGCTCTGTGCATTGATGTGGACAACATTAAAATTTTTCGCTACAGTGGAAAAATGACAGTCTAAAGTAAAATTCAGGGATGGTAAACTTTCAAAACTGCCGTCACTACTTGGTTCGTTGGAAGCTGAAGAACAAGAATGGAAGGGTATATCGCTATCGTCTGATTCCATTACAAGTGTAGGAAACTGATATAAAATACAATTAAAAAATATAAAATACTACCTTAAAATAAAAATATACTTATTTTACTCCTACCCACCAGCAGTAAGAATAGAATTTAAGTTTTAAGTTTTACACATGAAAAAAAAATCCTTATCTGATCCATGAAACTGAAACTGGCTTTATTTAGATATTATTCCTCGGAATTTATTTGTGTAAGGACAGAACTTAGTGACTGACATCAGTATGCAATTTAATTCAACCAAAACAGACTGATAATGATTACTAAGGATTATATGTATTCGTATATTTAAATATAATAGTAGTAGTATTATATTCGTAGTTATAACGACGACACTTTTGCCGTGCCGTGCCGTTAAGTATAAGTTATTTAGTCTGTGCAGTACCGTTGTACCAGTACAGTTGTGGTTGTATATTATCTGTGCATACGTGTTGATTCAGCCAGATACGTGCATAATCTATAGCTAGATGTATAAAGTCTGTGGTAATGAGTCCATAGATTAATATTATAGAATGAGTCGATGGCAGACAATCAGAGAAGAAATTAATGTAAACAATATAAACAATAAACATTAGTTCGCAGATGTATAAGTAAATTACTAGTTGTGGTTCATTTACAATTACAACATAAAATCAGTTAGGATTGTGATTGTATGATTAGTTTAATCACTGTCGAATTTTCAGTAGGTACAAAGTTCGTAATATTATTATGATGAAGATATTTATTAAGAGTAGGAATGCAAAATTGATGGAGAGGTTAAGTAGTAGATATCTATTATTATTTCCTGGTTCGCTTCGTTCGAGAGTTGCCAACCTGACTCATGCCGGCGGCCGGCAGATTAATCACAGTCGCAGCAGGCACATGCGCAGGCGCAGATGCAGGCGCAGGCGCACTAGTGATGGCATTGAGTTCGGCCAAGGTCTCAACTTGGTGGTGTTCGTCTGCCACCAGAATATGGATTACACCATCCCGGGTCCAGCAGTTAGTAACGCCGAAACGCTGCCTGGCCTGCATGAATACACCGTGTCGACCCTTAGTCAGGAATTCTGACTGTGTAATACCACTGCCCTTCAGTTTGGTTTTGGCAAACCAAATTTTATCCCTGACCGATGTCTCCCTGAACTTAACGACAAGGGGTCTGGTTCTATTGTTGGTGGGACGCCCCAATCGATGGATACGTTTTATAAGTTCACCTGAA
Source organism: Carterocephalus palaemon (assembly GCA_944567765.1). NCBI lineage: Eukaryota > Metazoa > Arthropoda > Insecta > Lepidoptera > Hesperiidae > Carterocephalus > Carterocephalus palaemon. Next base: position 15,804,038 of record OX155638.1, on the reverse strand, counting down.
AATCCGGGCACTTCCATCTTGTTGGTGACAAGTTTGGTGATGACAGCTACAGCATCTTCGTCTTTCTCTTCTGGGACCCCGTGCAGCAAGATCATCTACTACCGATGCGTTGTCTCCCCAAAATTTGTATCACGCCCTAATTTAAGTTCCAATCTATCTCCTAATCCTATATCGTGGACGAGAATCTTAAACACAAAATTAACTGCAGTTCGCAGGTGCCTGAGCACATCTATCAAATACAGGAGGATCGATTACTACTAATTGCTTCATTTCACGGTTTATGGTTCCGATGACTAAACATTAGTGAGGTGATAATCAATGAGATATAAATGAATGTCATCCACACTATACGGGTGACCGCTAGTGGCAACATTTCATGGGCCTTTCATTGCTTCAGAGGACATGTAAAGTCATCGGTCCTGGTTGTTTTCAATTGTAAAACAATCGTTAAGCCAAAGACCATTAGGTGTCTTGAGAATATACGACACTGAGTTGACCTCTCCACCAATCCACATTAGAGCAACGTTTTGTAGTACGCTCTGGACTAACAGCTCTGGCTGTGGGAGATACCGGAGACAGTGGGACAACAACGGACAATCCGTTGTTGTCCCGAATGGTATGCGAAGATCAATAATTAATTTGATATGAAGCGATAGATAAAAATTATCCCACTCTGGTATGCGAAGATCAATAATTAATTTGATATGAAGCGATAGATAAAAATTAATCCCTCCATTCATTAACTAGAAAATAGGTGATGATTTTAAAATGACTGAGCGGTTTTTTATTCATATCCCTCTTCTTCATCGACGGTTAAAAGATCAAGTGTGGATTGACAGACTTTATATATTGCTTTCAAAAACATTATGGAGAACTCTCAACTTTGGATTTGGCATGTATGGCCTAATTGCTATTCGTTGTGAGAAAATGCTAAATTGTGAGGACGTTCTAAGTTTAACATCAGTTACGGCCAGTTCGGTGAACAAGCAAAATGAACTCGTTATAAGGGACCAGTATCTATTGTAACTGCACCTGATGGCATGAGGCCAAATGGCTTAGCGTGGCACGAGCTCCCAGAATATCTTAATACAGTTTAACATAGCCAGCTGTAGCTCAGTGGTTGAAACAACGGTGACAGCATAGTGGTAATCGCCTCTCACTCAAGGGTCCGGGTTTAAATCCAAGCGGCACGCGCCAATGACAAAGGTCTTGGTTTGGCCGCGCTAGCCAAGTGCAGATTGGCAATCATCACATGCCTTCGAGAACATTATGATGAACTCACAGGCATGCAGGTTTCCTCACGATGTGTCCTTCATCGTTATAGCAAGTGACATTTAATTTCTTAAATCGCACATAACTTAAAAAAGCCATCGCTGCGTGCCGCTGGGATTTGAAACCGGACCGCTCGAGTGAGAGGCGAGTTCGATAGCCATTGGGCTGTCACCGCTTCATACCTTAAGAGAATTAAGGATACCGCGGTTCATTTCACCCATACCTACCAGGACCCACACCGATATTACTTAGAAAGATTGATCGGCCGGAGTATGTTTTCCCCTCAAAAGCTCTTTGAGGTAAAAACATCTCAGAGGTTTTTACACGCTGATAAAAAGGTAAACATTGTAAAGGCACTTCATAGACCTTTCCCCTTATGTTATAATATTATTTAGGCATATTACTTTTTGTAATAACTTTTTCGGGTCGAACTTCACTATCGCAGCTTACGGCAGGACTTGACTGATTGAAGTCACGTAAGAAAAGAGCGTAATGGCCCCTCCAACTGACCTTCCCCTGTCTCTATCTGCCTGTCTCTTTCTATCGTACACGAGTGGTTGCGAGGTGAGGTGACCTCGGCAAATGCCGGTTACAACCTGACGGTATCCCTAGGAGCGTCTAAAAGAAATTGCATTGGGCAATTTGCAATTTGCTATCCTTGAGGACTAAGATAATCCCCTCTAAAGGAGCGTAACCGGAAACAATTATTACAAGTTAGAAATGATACTGAGTAAAGGTGGTTACGGGCAGTGGGACTGCCCCGGGTGGACTCTATAGAACCTATTTGTCTCCAAATAGGCTCTACCGCCTAAGACTGTTGCCAAAGGCATGTGAAGTCTGCCAATCCGAACTTGGTCAGCGTGGACTAAGCTGGACTAAAGCAATGGCACTCCCATTCAGAGATTGTGATTTCCTCACGATGCATTGGACAAGTAAATAAAATGTTACGCACTGCCAAATAGCAAGAAGCATTATCTACCTACTTTAATTATGTACTAGTTTTATCAATTTAATATTTTATTGACTGTGTGTTAATGAACACATCATTATTAATCATTTATTTATAGACTTAAATTCATTATTTTAATTGTTAAATTATTGTTAGATGATGTTTGATAAGACTTTGTATTGACTCAGATTTCCCCAATATAAGCGAATGTTTCGAGTAGGCGGATGATTGTGGAATCCAGACGAGTAAGAAGTTACTCTGCCCAAGTACATACCAGCGTTGAAAGGTTATTTAATTTCAGCCATACCTATCGTTTTAGTAAAAATAAAATCATAGCATACATCTTTATGTACTCGTGCCTTTCATATCATTACTTTCATGAATTTTCATTTATTTCGCCGGGTAGTACGCCATTTAATTTGTATGCGAATAAACATTTTGCGAACGTGTTTTCGTAAAAATGGGCCCTCAGCAACTCAGGTCGTGCATATCTCTCTATCTCTCATACTATAAAAATATTGTAATGAATACTGTCTGTACGTTGGACATTTTGAAATATTCAGCTGGATTCTGTGGTAGAAGGGTGAGTGTCATCGTGTATGCGGTTTGTTTCGTTTTCTTGGAAAATAACTACAGATTAGTGTAACTGTAGTTGGTCAATGACGAATATTGTTTTCGCTGAAGTCCGGCCTCCTAACGAGTACAGAAAAGCATATAGGAGCATTCCTTACATAACTTATTAAAATATTCACTGACACATTTAAAATATATCTTCTATATTATAAAAATGAATCGCAAAATGTGTTGGTAAGCGCATAACTCAACAACGCCTTGACCAATTTGGCCAATTCTTTTTTTTAAATGTTCGTTGAAGTTCAAGGATGGTTTTTACGGCGAGAAAAATTTGAAAATTCATCCCCTAAGGGGGTAAAACGGGGGTGCAAAGTTAGTATGAAGCTTGCCGTTTTTGAAGTTAGTGAATGTGTAACGCGAGCGAAGCTGCGGGCGTCCACTAGTAATATATAAAAATGAATCGCAAAATGTGTTGGTAAGCGCATAACTCAACAACGCCTGGACCAATTTGGCCAATTCTTTTTTTAAAATGTTCGTTGAAGTTCAAGGATGGTTTTTACGGCGAGAAAAATTTGAAAATTCATCCCCTAAGGGGGTAAAACGGGGGTGCAAAGTTAGTATGAAGCTATGCCGTTTTTGAAGTTAGTGAATGTGTAACGCGAGCGAAGCTGCGGGCGTCGACTAGTTTTTAATAAAAATACTTTTATTGAGCTCGTTAAAAGCATACCTAGAAATTTGTTATACAAGTTGTAATTTTATAAAACCGGCCAAGTGTGAGGCGGCCTCGCATACGACCATGTTCCACATACGATCCTCGCATACGATCAGGGTTCCGTATCATTATCTATAAGAACGGTATATATACGAATTTGTAATCATCGTCATCAATTAATCCATCGCTGGGCAATTCGTCCTCGTGTACGAACTTCACGTAATTAAAATAATAACACTTCAAAAGTCCCGAGCAAATTTCGGTCAGATTGATTAAGTGATAAAATAACAAACAGAAACTTAACACTTGATAAAGTTTGCTTAAGCTTTGTGCTCCCGGGATTATGCAAAGTGGCAAATAAGTAGCACAATTGTTACAATTTGCGCGCTAGACACTGCCCCATTGCAACGGATATTATCAAGCGAATTTAGCTATTACATATAGTTCAGAATACAATCTTCAGTCTGATTAAAATAGAGAGTTTTAATTTACTGCCGCCCCAGTATATTTCGGCCCTTTATTTCTGAGTTAGAGTCTTATTATGTAGTCCTACTGCCTTAGCATATTATTACGTAGAGTCATTGTTGGATGGGTCTGCATTGAAATGAGTGTAGACAAGAACACCGTCTACAGGAGAATCTACTAACTCAACTACTTCAAGTATACACGTGATGTTATGTTCCGTTATTGTGGTACAATAATATTTTAACTGTCCCATGCGAAAATATTTATGAAAATATTATGTTAGTACGAAAAAAATTGTTTTTATTTTGACAGTGTACATAAATTCAGTACAAGAAATAAGGATAAATTGATTGTACCTAGCTCTAGACTAAGTAAAGGATCAAAATCTTTTATGGGGAACTGTGTTCACGTCTACTATAAAATACCTGGAAATATTACTTGTCTCTCAGAGATTAAATTTAAATCTTACATTAAACAAAACCTCCATAATAAAGCTTTCTATAAAATAAATGACTACTTGAACGATAGAAACGCTTGGTGCGATGTATCTCCAGCTCCACTTATTCAATAATAATGTATTTGATCAAATTATAAAAATTGTAAATTTTGAAACGAGTAACTACCGAATTTCTTGCCGTTTTCTTCTCGGTAGCATCAACTTTGTGAGCCGGCGGTAGATAAAAAAAATATGTTATGACGTAAATTAAGCGTAATATACAAAATACCATATAATGAAAAATAAATAAATCTGAATCTGAATAATACACAACTACCACAAGAAACCTTTTTTTTTTAATTGGCGCGTACCGCTTGCATTTGAACCCCCTACCTCGAGTGAGAGGCGAGATCGATAGCCTCTGGGCTGTCGCCGCTGCGCAAGAGATGTGTGACACAGGTGGTCGCAGCCGCTGCTACTCGTATCTCTGTAACCTCTGTAACAGCGCAGTTGGGTAGTCTACTATCTGCTTAGTATTCCGCACGCGCGCCCGTTTGTTAAGTCCATTAAAAGAGACTGTGTCCCGTGATAACGTCACTTTATTTAATGATACGCGCCGTTTCTTCATAATGTTATTACTTTAGGGCCCTTGGAATAATTATTTATATACATACTATCTATATATATAAAAGAAGCTGACTGACTGACTGACTGACTGACATATCAATGCAGGGCCTAAACTATAAGGTTAGAAACTTGAAATTTTGCACAGGCTTTCCTTTTTTAACGTAGGGGAGCACTAATGAAGGACTTTTGAAAATTCACCTCCTAAGGGGTGAAACGGTGACCCGTGCCCAGCAGTGGGACGTCTATGGGCTGCAACTTAGCTTAGTTAGCTTACACGTTGGATACACCGCGCCGGTGAACATTAGTTTAGCGGTTTTTGTATGCGAGTGAAATTCAAATTTTAATTCAGCCTGCTAAATTTGTAAGTTTGGTCACGTTCTATTTGAATTTACTACCATTTCAACCTATTATATAGCAAACTACGCTGTTGGTGAGTTAACATTGACCTAATTACAAGGAGAGGAACGTCCGTGGAACTCGTAATCTGTTAATGGCGATGTTCGGCTGCAGATCCTTAAGTGCACTTAATAGCACTACACTGTATAAGGTGGAACAAACTGCATACGATTCATTGGGAGAAGTAACACAGCCTTCACTGTCCCACTGTTGGGCGTGGGTGTAAACATGAGAGAAGCAAAGCCGTAGTCCGCCACGTTTGTACTCGTACTATAAAAAACTCCTAGACATGCAGGTTTCCTCACGACGTTTCCTTCAATGTTCCAGCAGGTGTCGTTTGATTTATTTAAGCACAAAACTTATAATAATCATTGGAGCGTGCATGGATTTGAACCCAGACCCCTTCAGGTGAGAGGCCCAGTATTAGCAGTTGTACTATGATCGATGATGATATAGTTATAGTAGTAAACCACATGAAAGTTACATTTAAACTAGACGCGATCATCTTATTATTTTGAACGGGACTAGTACTAACAAACACTAACTCGCTTGGCACTCAGTCCGCCTAAAGGATTAACTAACTATAACTAATAGGCTAGTAGCACTTCCTCCCATAATCCTCATTATAACGAATTTATTATTCAATAATTACAACTAATATTTTTTTGAATGTTCGTTTGCTATTCATATTTAAAAACATACGAATTAAAGATATTTCCAGTTTATAAGTTGTAAGTCTACCTACTAACATTTCACTCTCAGCAATCCTTAGTAAAATAATGATTATAAACTTAAAAAATTATAAAAGAACCCTATTAAAATTAGTTTCATCTGCCTCTGGTTTTCACATGGTCGTGAGAGCAATAGGAAACGTATTAAATACTCCAGAAGCACAGATAACGTTCACAAGTAGTACGAACTCGATTCGTAAAGCAGGTCGAGCTGCTGAGCTCCCCTTACACATTTTAGATTAATACACCGTCATATATCCGAAACATACCTCAGCGTGACAAGCCTCGCCTGCAGCCTGCAGCCTGACCACAGAATCACTCACTAACAATCACAGCACAGCACAACGTGAGCTCATACACAGCAGCACTGAACGTAACGTGATCACGGTAACGCAGGTGAGGACTGTCAGAGTACGGCAGTGACACGGTGAGCGTAACGTTATCGTAACGTTGTCGTAACGTCGCCGGTGTTGCCACGCGCACGGCACGGCGTCGGCAGGAACACTGCCGGAGACGGCGCCGCGCCGCCGCGCACCCGCCCCTCCCCGGACACCCGAAACTGAAAACAAACTGCTTTGGATCTGAAACAAAACTGCTTGAAATTTTGAAATTGGAATTGTTATAGCACCGGGGTTACTGTAGCTATGAAATGTGTACTTACACTCGAGGCGTAGCAAAACGTGTGTGTCTTGGGACGGGACTCTTACTAACAATATAATAATAATAAATCATTTATTTCAGAAAAAAATGTTTCACATTGTAGTAGATCGATGATTGTCAAGTTAAACTGTCATGTGAAAACAAATTAAATTTTTACCATTTAAAAAATTCAAATTACTCGTAAATATACAGTGTCTGATACCAGATACGTAAATCATATTCAAATAAATATAATTTATACACATTACCTACTATAGGTCTATGTAAAACCCGTGGCAACTTTTGCCCAAAAATGTTGCATGGGATAATCTTACCGTGATGCAATCATCCTTAGGATGCCGTCAGGGCTGTCATTCAATATGGAAGTTTAAATTTTTTTGGTGGTAGCCTTGAATCCAAATAGATTCTGTACAGAGTTCGCCCGAGGCAATACCACCTACCACTTAAGCACCTAGTACTAATACCATTTCTACCGCGTAATATGGATTAGTCCTGAAGGGTAGGGACTGTTTGAGCTTGAGCCCAAATGCACGCTGATTTTTGTTCTTTAGTACCTCTTCGAGGTGGATGGAGCTGATAGAAGCTTCTTTCTTGATTTCACTTGTACTTGTATGCAAATTGACTCGTTGGAAGATTCGAATTTGAGATAGTGAATAAGCAGTTTTACATGTCACTTGTCATTTAAGTTTTTGCACAGATAACATAGTCCGAATTAAGGTGCTGCCACACACTTTATAGACGCATTATATATAGTCCGAATGATGATGTTGACACACACTTTACAGGCGCAAACATCCTCTCCCCCGTTGGAAATCTGCAGCAGGAGATTTCCAACCGTCACGTTGTTGATCAGTTAGAAGATGGCAAGGGGCAGAGGCGAGTTAATGGCCTCCGCAAGGATCCCTTTGAGGTTCGTACTTCAGCGACTCGTGCGACACCATCAGGACCCAAGTACAGATTCAGTACTCGTCCGAGGCGCCAGCATAATGGAGGGGTGTTGTCCTCTTGCAATAGCACCATGTCTCCAATCTTTAGATTTGACCTTGCGTTGTGTGTTTTCCACTTCGTGCGTTGTTGCAGCTCTGCGATGTATTCACGTTGCCAGCGTTGCCAGAAATGTTGGCGCATTTGTTCTAGTAATGCGTAGCGTTGTAGTTGATTTTGCTTGAAGTCTGTCAAAGGCGGTGACGGTAGCGCAGTCAACGACCTGCCAATGAGCATGTGCCCGGGAGTAAGGGCTGAGAAATCGTCAGGAGATGGAGACAAGGGACATATAGGACGGCTGTTAAGTATGGCTTCTACCTGAGCGAACAAAGTTGTAAGCTCTTCAAAGGTTAAATGGTTATTGCCTATTACGCGTTTAATGTGGTGTTTAGCAGACTTGACGCCAGCCTCCCAGATTCCGCCGAAGTTTGGAGCGTAAGAGGGAGAAAAGATGAATTTTACGCCTTTCTGACTTGCAAAGTCAGATAAGTGATGGAGGTTTGCCATTATTATGTTAGCAAATTCCTTGGATGCGGCAACGAAATTGCCTCCGTTGTCGCAAAATACCTCCGATGGCTTGCCCCGTCTTGCCACAAACCGTCGGAAAGTCATAATGAAAGCATCCTTTGTAAGATCGCTGGTAGCTTCTAGATGTATGCATTTGTATCGAAGACATACAAACAAACAAAGATAGCATTTGATTACCTTTGATCCACGCCCTTTTCGATTTATGATATAGAATGGTCCAGCGAAATCTATTCCCACTGAATTGAAAGGAAAGTCTACGGTGACTCTCTGCTTAGGTAGATTACCCATTATTGGATTTAAAGTCCTACCTTGATGACGACAGCAATCTACGCAATTGAAAACCGTACGGCGAGCAAGATGCCTACCATTTATAGGCCACACGATTTCGCGAATTAGTGATAGAAGTAGCTGTGGACCAGCATGTAGGTTTTCCATATGTTCATATTCAAAGAGAAGCTGTGTGAAACGATGCCTTGAATGTAATAGGACTGGATGTTTCTTGTCATAAGGGAAATTAGATGCATCGATCCTACCACCGACGCGAATTGTCCTTGAGATTGCCTCAAAAAATGGACTTAACGATAGAATGTTTGACCTAGAGCTCAATGATTTACCACTCGACAGTAATTCATATTCAAGCGGAAACGATTCCCGTTGAGACAAGCAGCACAAATGTAAAAATGCAGTGTTTAAGTCGTCGACAGAAAGAGTAGACAACATCCTTTTGTCAGGATTTTTTAGGTTATGGATGAATCTCAGAATATAGGTTGGAAGATTCGAATTTGAGATAGTGAATAAGCAGTTTTACATGTCACTTGTCATTTAAGTTTTTGCACAGATAACATAGTCCGAATTAAGGTGCTGCCACACACTTTATAGACGCATTATATATAGTCCGAATGATGATGTTGACACACACTTTACAGGCGCAAACAGGGACGCATCTGTGAACGACTAAGAATGAGACTGTTACTAACAATAATGGAAGTTTACAATTTTTTTGGTGGTAAAGTCTATGGAAAATGATAGTTCTTTATAGAGTTTGTCCGGGACGACACCACCGCCTGCTTCCTTGTAATTGTAATGAAAATTGTTTTTAAAGCAGTTGTCCGATTGAAGCGTGAAACGTGAAGGTGTCCTGTGGTACCAAAAGGCAGTAAATGTGATTCGTTTTATGATGTTAGTTTAGATTTATGTGTAAAAAATTTCTTGCCTCGACAGATAATATTAAAAACAGTCTGGATGATTGGATAACTGGATAATTCTGCTAAGATTATTTTTATCGTGTCCAACATTGATTATTAAGAACCGTTGTTACTCGCTTATAAACACAACTTCTGCCGGCCACGCAACCCCGTCGTGGCATTTGTCCGGCTTTTTGCTCTCGTTTACGGCTGAGAAAAAATTAGATGGATGATAGCATAAATCCAACTGACATATAAAGCTATAACGCAAAGAATAATTGGGCAGCGTTCCCACATTCCGATACGGCGGGGTAAGTGCGGCTGGGGGAAATCTGAGTAATTGAATTACTTTTGTAATGGTTTTAGTTATGTCACATAATTAAAGGTCAGATCAGTAACATTAGGTATGTTTCAATTTACTTACTTAACGTTAGAATTTAGCTAGTTATAAACTAGATGTTTATGTTGCTATCCTTATTTAGATAATAAGAAACTTAGATATTTTTTAACATTCGTTGAGCGTGTACCTTGCTCGAAGCTATAGCTTCGATCAAAATTTTATTTCAGAAATTACTGTACCTAATACACAAGTCACACAAGGCGGCTAATGGTACTTTAATCTGCAGAATATTTATAGATCTATTAGTGGTGACAGTGCCTGAAATTCGGTCGCTCATTCGACAGATCCCGGGTTCAAATTACAGCGACACCAATGACTTGTCCAAGAAATCTTTTACGTAACGGTGAAGGATGTAAGGCTCGAACACGATCCACTGTCGAGCTCAACCCATCGTCACAGAACGAGCACAATCCTAGGGAATAAAAGTGTTTATCCGAATTTTAAACAATGATTTTAATTCTCGCCAACAAAGCCTTGCGTCACGTGACGGCGGATAAAAATGTTTTTGCTCGACTCATGGAACTGTGATTGCATTTATTTATTTATTTATTTACTAGCTGACCCGGCAAACGTTGTTTTGCCATATAAATAATTTTTACTGAATATTTTGGGAGAACTTCATGTAAGTGTGTGGACTACAACTACCACTACCAATACCACTACACCTACTACTACCACTACCCCTACCACTAACACTACCCCTACCACTACCCCTACCACTACCCCTACCACTACTCCTACCACTACCCCTACCTCTACCACTACCCCTACCCCTACCATTACCAATACCACTACCCCTACCCCTACCACTAACACTACACCTACCAATACCCCTACCACTACCCCTACCACTACCCCTACTACTACCCCTACCCCTACCACTACCCCTACCACTACCCCTACCACTACCACTACCCCTACCACTACACCTACCACTAACACTACCCCTACCACTACCCCTACATCTACCCCTACCACTACCTATCACGCACCGGCGCCATCTACTTTAAATATTGGTTTGTAGTACATGCTATGTATCAGAGATGGCGCTGTATGTGAAAAAAGATTTTTCCCGCTTTTCTGTTGAAATTTTTCCTAAAATTTCTTTGCTATAAACCTCACCGAGCCCGAGACCTTTCCAACGAATGCAAAACCGTGGAAATCGGTTCGTGCGTTCTGGAGTTATAGCGTCAGGAAGGAAAACCCGACTTATTTTTATATAGTAGATTACATAGCTGTCATTATACGTCAATTACATAGCTGTCATTTGCGTTTTGTTATTCCGAGTCTGATTCTTTTTTGTTATACCACGTTTTATAGTGACTGACGTTTCATGTCAAGTCACACGGGAACGCTGTCGAACGGGATAAAAAGTATCCTATGTCCGTCTCCTGGCTCTAAGCTACCCCCCTACCAATTTTCAGCCAAATCTGTTCTGCCGTTCTTGAGTTATAAGTGGTGTAACTAACACGACTTTCTTTTATATATATAGATTTAATTACACACCAACAGCAGTACATACATTTGGTTGATAGACAGTTTTGTACATATGGAGTAAAGGCAGGTACGTATGCCAATTACAGGTGTGAAAAACATTTGTATGTACGACGTAAAATTGCATTGATCTGTATGTGGGTTGCTTTCCATTGGAGTAGCTTTTTTAATATTTTATATGCAGATAGATAGAAACTTTTCAAGGGTAGCATCGCATCTGTGAAAGACTGTTCGACTCTTAATATATTAGTCCTGTTCAAAGTCGGTCAAAGTTGTCATCATGGGCGGCAGCAGAATGATTCTGTATGCTCATTTGTCATTTTGCAAAAACACAATCATTTTGCTGTCAAATAACTATCTGTCGTTCTTTTACAAAAACTAGTACAGCTGCAACAGATAGACGTCCCACTGCTGGGCAGGTAGCTCCCCCTCAGACAGCTGGAGGTCTAGAGCATTCTGCTCCAATGCGAATTGCTGGAAGGGTTAGTGGCCAACCCAGTGTCGAATGTTCTTAAGCCACCCGAAGGTCTTGTATTGAAAACTACCGGGACCGACGGCTTAACGTGCCCACAGAAGCACGGTAGCGCCCATGAAACATGGACAGACCGTGAATGGGACAGACACAGAAAAAACACAAAGTAAGATTAATGACCCGAGTACAAATAATTACTACGAAATAACTATTAACCCCGGCCGGGAACCGAACCCTGACAGGACTCGCAGTTCGGCAGTCAGGCACCACCGTACCAGGGACTCGTCAATTGGTAAAGACTTTTTCATTCAAATTTGCTTGACAACAAACACAATATAACACAAAATACGAGTAATTCAAAATCCCAACTACAAGTAGCACCAGCCGATAAAACAAGGCACGCTGACAATTGCTGGCAAACAAGCGACGCGATGTGACAAAGTTGGACTTTGCAATCCATATTATTGCAAAGTTAGCCATAACTCATCCGACAAACACCAAGTTGGCGCACCAATCAATACAGTCTGTATTTTTATACTTCGGTGGCATAATGATGACAAATCTGGCGAAACTTACGTAGAGATAATGTGTTTGCTTTTGAATCTTTTAAACTTTATGCTGTGCTTCACCAATATGGTAACTAAAATATAACTAATAGTAGGTATTGACACAGAGGAAGGAATACGGTGGTAGAGCCTATAGGTAACCAAATAGGTTTTATATGAAACCTAATTGGTTCCATATAGAGTTTGCCCGGGCAGTACCACCGCACGCCACGGTAGGTACTTAGTACCATTTCTGCCGTGTAATAATTGTTTTTAAAGCAATTATGGTCCGGTTGGAAAGGTGTGGTTTCCGGTTACACTTCTTTAGAGGCGACCATCTTAGTTCTCAAGAGTAGCAACACATCTGTGACTGACTTTGAACGTGACTCCTACTAACAAGTACGAACTGGACTATTACTAACACCAACTAACAGGACTAAGTATCTCTAACAGTCCCCAGTCCTCTTACCTACTAACGAACTGACCAACTAATGTTCTAATTAACTCTCTCATCTAATTGGACTAACCATCCCAGTCCTTAATTGAGTCTTGTTCAAAGTCAGTCACAGTTGTCATGGGCGGCAGCGGATGGGTGGTGCTGCCAGCTCGTTTGCTATCTTGTATCCATAAAAAAAAAGTTTTTGTCGTTTATTGGACACATCTAGACAGTTCAATCGAGCGGGTTGGCGGGGAGGGGTGGCCGTGGGCAGGTGAGTATCACATTTGAGTCACGTATACACAACAAAATAAAAATATAAAAATTTTTCATCTTTGCGGCAATGAGTCGCTAGACTTCAAAGGCTTAGTCCACTGCTAGTAGTTCAGCTGCGATTATACTGTGGTATGGGTAAGACTTTAATGTCTAATGACTTATTCACGTTTAACTGGCAGTCGGATATAACTTTGACAATTTACTCAATTTAATTCCTATTATACTCGTGCTTTGTCTTCGAGATTTGCGTAAGGATCAACATCGTCACTTTCATTGGTTGACTCTGAATAAATATTGCCCTAAATAATCAGATTAACTCCCATATATAACAATCGTTTTCAACACCTTTACACCCATAACTAACAATAGTTATACAACAGTTTTACACCTATAAATAACAATAGTTTTACACCCATAAATAATAATAATTTTGTAAAGCTTTCTTACCTAAAGTCATTGATCAAGACTTGAGACCTATTATCACAGGAGCTATAAATATCTCAGGCGTTCAGGTCATATCGCGTGGGTCGATAGTAAGGGGTCACCAACACAATATTCACCAGAGTCGACTGTTTCCACCATTGAAAATAACCGGGACCGACGGCTTTACGTGTCCTCCGAAGCATGGTAGCGTCCATGAAATTTTGCCACTAGCGGTAACCCATCAACAAACCGACCGCGCCCGTCGTTGCTTAACTCTTACGATCACATTGAATCGACATGACCCATTGGGATATGGACGCTACTACACACCTTTGCCTACGGCGAAATACAAGCGTGCTATGTTATTATATTACGGAAAGTTTAATTCTTATATCGTATAAAGTTGGTTTACAGTCCAAAATAATACATAATACAGATTTAAATAAAGCTCTCATCCACGAACCCACCGTATTGTTGTATTTACATTACCTCACGGCCAAAACAACAAACAGCAAACATAAATAAGCATTCCAGCCCAATAATTAGCTGCCGTATAATTAGGTGATTCCCGGTAATTATACCCCATGCCCTGATTAATGGATGCCGTTTACAGGGACTCAATAAACCGCCCAACATTTTCTAACTTATTCAGCGTGAGTTAATAAATTAAAAACAAACATTGGTAAGTTGTTTTTGTTCAACAATGCTGATATTCCATTGGTTAAGGCTTCGGGTACTTATTTTCTGAAGAGGTCTGAGGTAGTGAGTAGAGTAGATGTGGTGTGGAAAACGTTAACATGAAACGATGCAGTCTAGGGTAGCTTAACTGCAACCCATATATGTCCCACTGCTGGGCACGGGTCTCCCCCACAGACAAATCTTCGGGAGTTGGTTAAAAAATCTAACCTATGAGGAAACCGAAAATATTCTCTTGTAACAACCCGCTCACTGACACACACACACACACACACACACATACACACACACACACACACACACACACACACTCACACACACAACACACACACACATACTCTAATGTAATAATTAAGATTGGCTACATAGTGCATTCGAAGGGTATGCAGACACCTACAACACAAGGTTTTCTTAGTGTAGGGTCTGCTTGTCAATCAATATTTAAGTTAAGCCTCTACTAATTATCATCTTAATTGTCATACAAATATTATGTTCACTGAGACTTGTATTTTTGAGAAAAATAAATTATTATTATTATTTTTTATAAGTTGAACTTTTTTCTCCCATTTCTGGGGTATTTTTCTATTGCCGCGGGCTATGAGCCAAACGACAATAACATTTTTAAATGCCATCTATTGATAAAAATTTTCTGACTATTCTACAAGTATTAATTACAACAGCTTTTTGCAGCAGAGCATATGTGATGGGATGTATGTTTAAAATTTTAAGGCTGTCATGAAGTGTACGCGGTATGACTCCTGTTGTTGACAACACAATAGGCACTGTTTTAACGATTTTGACCTTCCATTGCGATTTTAATTCTATGGAAAGCTCAGTATATTTCGTCATTTTTACTGTGTGTGTATTAATGAGGTTGTGAGTATTTGGGATTGCAATATCTATTAAATAAACTATTTTATTATGTTTGTCATGAAATGTAATGTCTGGGCGATTGTGATGAACGGTTTTGTCGGTCAGAATAGTTCGGTCCCAGTAAATTTTAAATGTATTTGAATCTAGAACTGATTGTGGTTTGTATTTATAATATGCAATTTTATCTTTTATCAATTTCGACCTGAGGGCTAAGTATTGGTGGATGATAGCAGCTACCTGATCATGCCTATGCTTGTAGTCTGTTTGTGAAACGGATCGACATGCGCCTGTGATGTGCTGTATCGTTTCAGAGCAGGCGTGGCAGTGTCTGCATTGATCTGATGCTAAATTGTTGTCATGAATTATGAATTTTTTGTAATTGCGGGTCTCAATTACTTCATCTTGGATTGCTAGCATAAAACCCTCTATTTCTGGGAATATTTCACCCCTTTTCAACCAAGCGTTAGAAGCTTGCTTGTCAACATGAGGGTTTAATAAATGACGCCTATGTCGCCCATGTAGAGATTTTTGAAGCCATTCATTAAGTTTTGCTTGGGGGTCAGTTAAAACTTGGTTTTTCTGTAAGGAATTATCATGGAGGTTGAGTGGAGTATGTCTTATATCTGCATGTATAACTGATTTATGAAGCAATGAAGTTTGTGATTTTGTATTGAAAAATGTTTTTAAAATAGATATTTGTTTATTATGCATGTTTTGAATGTCAATTAGACCTCGGCCACCTTCTATTCGGGGTAAGGTTAACCTTTGTGTACACGAGCGAGGATGGTGTTTCCTGTATTTTGTCATAGTGGTGTTAATATTACGTTGCAATTTCTTCAAATCACTCTGCGACCACTTGATAATACCGAATGAATAAGTTAGATATGGAATCGCATAAGTATTTATTGCTTTTATCAGGTTTTTTGAATTTAATGAAGTATTTAATATTCTGTGTAGTCTATTTTTGAATGTAATCGTCAATGTGTTTTTAATATCTTTGTGATGTATTTGTCTACTTTGTTGGTAACCTAGGTACTTATATCCATCTTCAGAATCTACTGGTTCTATTACTGCTCCAGAACTTGTAATGTAGGTGTTATCTTCTAATTTTCCTCGGTGAACTGATTGTATTTTGCATTTGTCTATACCAAACTCCATCTGTATATCAGAAGAGAATGTTTGTGTCAAATCTGCTAGCTTGTGTATTTCGCTGATATTGCTTCCGTACAACTTAATATCATCCATGTACATTAAGTGTGATAGTTTGTAAGATGTGTTACTATGTGTGATTTTATATCCCTTATTACATTTGTTGAGGATATTTGACAATGGATTCAATGCCAAACAAAACCATAATGGGCTTAAGGAATCTCCTTGGAAAATACCCCTGCGTATGCTTATTTCTTCGGTTTCAATATTATTTAGTTTTAAAATTGTACTCCATTTTGACATTGTTGTTTTGAGAAATTGTATAATTGTTGGGTTTATTTTATAGTGCGCTAAAGTATAAATAAGCCAAGAGTGTGGTATCGAGTCATAGGCTTTTTTGTAGTCTATGTACATGGTATAAATGTTCCGCTTTCTGGTCAGAGCTTGCCTAGTAACCACTGCGTCTATAGTTAGTTGTTCCTTACAACCTTGGCTTTTTCTTCGGCATCCTTTCTGTTGTTCTGCCAGTATTTGGTGTTTTTCAGTGTGATTGTAAATTAATTCTGTTATACAAGCTGTAATTATTTTATAAATATTTTGGAGACATGTTATTGGTCTATATTTGGCTGGATTTTTTGTGTCCAGGTTGTCTTTAGGGAGCATATAGGTTAAGCCCTTGGTTATATAATTTGGAAGAATATCAGGATTTTTAATGAATTGATTTATATGTAAAAGTAACTGAGGGTGTATGTTTGTAAATTTTTTGAACCAGTAATTGTGTATTTTATCTGATCCAGTAGCTTTCCAATTATGTGTTCTAGATATAATGAGTTTTAATAGATCTAAGTCTATTTCTATGAATTGCATTTCTGTGATATTTTCAACTAATTTTTGGTCTTGTTGTATCCACTCCCCTTCTATATGGTTTTTAGAATTTGTCCAAATATTTGACCAAAATGTGTGAAGCTCTTCTACTAAAGGTGTATCTAATTGTTTTTGGTCTTTTTGATCTGTGGTATTCAGCGTTCTATAAAAAAGTTTCTCATTATTTGTAAATTTTTATTATTATTATTATTAAATGAATGTAATCATGAAAGTTAACTTACTAACTAACTAACAAACCCCTCCACTGATTCGCATTGGTGGAGTATGCTCTAGACCTCCCGCAGCCTAGGGTACTTCGTATTCATTTCAAATGCGTGTGAATGTATGGCCAGGAAGAAAGTTATCGAAGATTACAACCTCTGTAACAACCCTACCTGCAAGCCGAGACTAGTCGGCAACGTTCTGAATTATTTTGGATTGCAGCCTTTCGATTCATAACGATTTGAAATATTTGCATCATGGCTCGAGGCACTACTTTTCTACTACCCTTCACACAGGAGCTACTAGTGGTGAACCATTCAGCCATAGTCTTTCTAAAGGCAATGCTTGATGCGTTCTTCGTGTTGCTGCAGACTTATAAGGAACGATGACTAACTTCGAATGAAATTGCGATGAAGCCAATAAGGTCCCCATTAAATCAATTTTCAATAATTTACATTCGCTGGTAAGGTGTGATCACCAGTTACATTATTCGAGTCTTGTTCAAAGTCTATAACATTTGTCTCGGGCTGCAGCGGATGTATGGCGCTGCATGCTCGTTTGCTATCTAATATTCATAATAAATACTCTGAAGCTATACGTAGTTGTGTGGAGTAGTATAATTTAGAATGGTAAAGTTTGGCGACAGTGAAATCCGATGTCGCAATCAATCATCTCGTAAAATCGGAAAGCAATTAAACACCGATAAAGCCGAACGGTCCTCACCGCTGCTGGTAATATTGAATGCGCAGGTAGTAAGTAGTGGGGTAGCAGGGAGTGGGTGGATGTACTTGTGTACACACACACACACACACACACACATTACGTAAAATGAGCCACAAACCATTAAAATCCCATTGCCGGACACTCTTGGGACTACAGTTTGGAGCATAGTGGAAAGAACACTATTCTAGGTTTCTACCTAGAAAAACAAGTCACACACACAAAGGTGAGTCTCACTGGTTATTGGCCTAGGGTGCCTAGACCAACAATTTGGCTGCCCGTTTTAATTACCTTGTTAGTTAGTAATCGCGTTCTAACCCTGTGGTTAGACTGTAAAACGGACTGACTGTTAAACTGTTTTAATGATAATAATATTCCTCTGCGCTATTACCCAGTTTAAGACCAATCTAATAATCTCATCAGACTATCTCTCATATCTAATCTAAAATTATTTGTTTTTAAACTTGTTTTGAAACGGAAAATTATTCGGATGTTTTTACTTTCTTTCTATATTATTATCGTCGACGGTTAACAAATTTCCAAGATCACATTTTTTTTCTTTTATTTTACGAGTGTAAAACCTTTTAAAGGTACCCGGACATCATGGGAGCGACGCATGTAGGATTTCCACCCATTAAAATCCCCTCAGTTACCTTCCTCGTCGTGGAGGGCTCCGGGATCTCTGATAGATCACCACTGATATATCCAAGATCACCTCTGATATATCCAAGACCACCTCTGATATATCCCAGATCACCTTTGATATATCCAAGATCACCACTGATATATCCAAGATCTCCTCTGATATATCCAAAATCACCTCTGATATATCCAAGACCACCTCTGATATATCTAAGATCACCTTTGATATATCCAAGATCATCTCTGATATATCCAAGACCACCTCTGATATATCCAAGATCACCTTTGATGTATCCAAGATTTTTTAAATATCCAAATTAGCTTCAATTACCGATTCTTAATTTAAATCAACTTATATGACCTGGGAATACAGAAATAATCTGTCTTCCCAACTTATTATTATAGAAATCACATTCAAATATCAAAGTTCTCAAATTTATTCAAGCTCGTATCTCGTTTACAATATTAAAGAGAAATTGCATTCACCAAAGTAATCCTTTAAAATTAATTGCTATCAAAATGAATACGTTGACATGCTAACGTTAACCGCAATAACTTCGGGCTGGCATTAATTTGAGACGATTCAGGGACAATTCAACGGCAGGCCGACCTTATCCTTACTAATCCTTTCAAACATATAGGTACATGGTAATGTAAGTTTGTTGGTTTGTATTTCTCCTCCTTCTCAACGGAATGATGGATCGATGTGATTTTATATACATATCAGATGAATATATACGGCCTGAAGGGTGATATAGGCTACTTTTTTTTCTTGGAAAATTGCACGATTCAGTGAAATGGATAAAAAACTGTAATCATCGTTCGATTTTAATCGATATTTAACTATCGATCAATTTTAATCGATGGCTATCTTGGTTTATCTCGAGTCGAACTGCGGGCGAAGCTAGATTTTGATCTTTGGTGTAGCTTGTCGTTGTTAAAGGCTATACCTACTTATTATGGTAGATTTAATTCTGCACGGATTTGACGCGGAGCCACGGGCAAGCTATTTCAATATTAAGATAACTTGTCGTTTATTGATCAAACGAGCAAACGAGCATGTGGCATCACCCATCCACTGCCACCAGTTACAGTGAGATTATAGGGTTTTCGGGCTAGAACAGTCGTGGCCAAGATCTAGGCTACTTGGATCCTAATTAAGTTTTCAGAAGCTATCTCTAACATTACGCAATTCATTGATTTATTGTCTGCACAAGGCCATTCGAAGCTAGCCACTGGACAGGCTGCCAGTACAAATATGTATCGGAGTTTAACTGAACTACTTTGAAGGCCTCTGGAAACTTACCAACTTTTATTTTCATTACGCAAAGCTATATCCAAGTATATTATATAAATGTAGGTCGTTGAGATATCTAACGGTGGAGTCGTTATCGATGAAATAGTGAGTTCGAACTCTCGAAAGCTTAATTTAATAGACTTACGAAGTTACTAATTACTTTCTATAGTTAAGTAGGTATTGGTTGGCTTACAGACCAACGTTGCAATGAAACAAACTTCCTCCTTCAGATTTATTAATTATGTGATATGATAATTTGACGTTAATAAAATTGTATAGGACAATACAAAAATCATCCAACTCAAATTTATAATTATCACATTGTTTACAAATTCCAGAGATCTGCATACAACGTTTGCCTACATACGTACATTAGCATTTTTATAGATAAGTTTGCAATAAAAACAAAAACACCCATGTTTAGCTCAATCGCAATGAACTGGATAGAAACACCAAAGTTCTTAGTTGTTACTAAGTAAGTATAATAACTTAATCTATTTATTTCCTATGAGAAACGCAGGGTTTGAATTGTAAAAAATACCGTAAATCAGCAGCAGGTAAGACGAGCCAGTTATTTTCGGTCCCATTTCGTGAACTGCCGAACATATCCGAGCTACGAGTACTTTAATGAAGAAACCCCAATAATCCAGTTTTCGGGTGTACCGCTTGCGACCCCACTGACTAGACTCACTAGACATCCGGTTTTTTTTTAAGTTTGATCTAATAAAAAATACTACAAGTGAGAGGTCTGCAACTCTTGCCGCATACCTACCGGTGCGCCGCAGCTCAGCTCGCGTGCCGCCCGACCGCCCGCGCCGCCCCGCCAACACTCGCCACCTATCTGATTCATGCTACGGTGGGCAACACAGATTGGACACGAGGAATTAAATGAAACACCGTTTTTTCTTTACACACTTTAAGCTGGAAAGTGCAGGAATTTAAACAGAATGGAGCTTAAATGAGCTTTGTGCAACTATTGGTCACAAAGTAAAATGTCACTGTCATTTTCCATTGATGTTGCCAAACAGCGCAACGAGTTAAAAAAACTGTATCTGGTTCACCAGTGTTTCCTAGTACCTCAATGTAAAAGGAGAGCTACGACGTGTCGCTCAGCCATGCTTGATATAAAGTTAAATCCTGGGCAATCTCTCTCTGCTAAATGCTAAAATGAAGGAATCTACAACTACGCGACTCATTTGGGGATAAATTCGTACCGGACCATTTTCTCCACCGGCACGAATTATTTTTAAGTTCGCTCCAATCCGATAATAGATAACTTGAACCTATATCTGGTGGCTTAGACAAAGTAACGAATTAAAGATAACTTGTTATCGTTTTTAAATCTTCGGTTAGAAAATAATAAAATGTATGGGCAAATCGTTATCGTTATACAAGTTGGAAGAGTATGTTTTATTTCGCAACGAAACGATGAAGAAGCTAGCATACTTGCTTCAATTTCTTGCTAACACGATGACGAATTTAGATATCGTATCGCTACAAAGCGATTGCCGCTTGTCTAAGCCCAGTGAAGGATGACACTTGTTGACTAATACGTGCTAATACAACTAAATTCTGAAGTTTTGGCTTCGATACCATAGCCAATATTTTGATTTTTTTTACCGATAAAACAAATCGTCATAACGATCGATACATTATAGTGACATTGGCTAGGAAATTGTATCTCAGAGACGATGACGAATTTAGATATCGTATCGCTACAGAGCGATTCTAACTTGTCGACGGCCCCAGAACTTGTGTCGCCCAGTGCACGGCGCGCTCGCGTTGATAGCCGACAGCGCTGAATTGTTTATCGCTAAACGCGCGCTTCCTACAATTGCTTAATCTTAAAAATGTATCCGCCCACTTTTAACGCTTACAAACGATACCTTGGAGCGCTGTAGTTTATAGGATACATTTTGTGCATAGACTGAACTTTGTACTAGCTTGTAGCAGTTCAATATCCCTGGGGATATGGAGGAGGAACTATTAGAAGGAGTTCTATATTATTGTACTAAATCGATAGCCATGGTCAACTACTCAAAAAAAAAGTATATTCTCAGTATGAATTTAAAACCTCAATTTTATTTTACCTCTTAACATTTACTCATCAACGGCATGGACTGTATCGTCCATAGCCCAATTTGTCGCATCGATTCAATGAGATCGAAAAGGTTAAGCAACGACGGGCGCAGTCGGTTTGTGCATGGGTGACCGCTAGTGACAAAATTTCATGGACGCTACCGTGCTTCGGAGAGCACGTTAAGCCGTCGATCCAGGTGGTTTTCAATGGTGGAAATAGTCGTTAAGTCTTGTCGAAGATCTTCGGGTGGCTTGAGAACATTCGACACTGGGTTGGCCCCTCCACCAATGTGCATTGGAGCTGCGTGTTGAATTATACTCTAGACCTCCCGCAGCTATGTGTGGGAGAGACCCGTGCCCAGCAGTGGGAGGTGTATGGGTCGCAGCTACTGAACTGTAAATTCTTAAAGAGGGAATGCGCCAATTTCGAACTTTACAATTGAAAACTACTTAAAGCGTTAACTTGAAAAAGAAATGTCGATTAATTACGCGCGCTAGGCGCTGCAGACAAGTGCAAAAAAGTTGTAATCTTCATTAAAGAAGCAAATGAGATTTTCTCGAGTTAAGGACATGTCTATTCTACTTCGCTCTGGACTTTAAGTCCTAATAAGCTCCAGAAAATTTAATTCATTAGGACAATAAAGAGTGGACCGAACCGCTCCACATGCACTCACGACGAACAAGTAAAAAGGATATCAAACAGTTTTTATTGTTCGTCGTCCAAATAAAACAAAATATTTGAAGGAAGCATGTGTCACTGGCTTATAAACGAAGGAATTTTATCAGTCTTCGACACGACAAAAGTTGTGACTTGAAAAAAGTTGGCTTTGCAAAGCTGAAATTACGAAATGACATAAGAATGATAGAGTAGATAACTTCTGGTTTCATTTACCTAATTAATTCGCTTTTCCTTATACAGCGGAGGTTCCTGTAATACACGTGTGACTCAAATAGTACCCATCTGCTTTATACTATATTTGATAGGATTCGACTCGTGATAAAGCTGATTTAAGTAAAAATACCTAGAAGAAACTATGGAATTATTTTTTCACGAACAACGAATTACCTGTATTAAAAATAATTTTGCCAGGCTCAAATATTCACCTTTCACGTTTTCAAAAACCAACCTGCTAAGCACTTTGTTTGCTTAAGAGATAGTCCAAGCGGCGCTCAGTCTTTATGGTTAGAGATAATTGAGCCTTAAGTCCAACAAGTAATTAACAGAAGCACTTTGAAAAATAAAAGTTACGACCGAATGTCTTGTCAAAGGCAAGACTTTGTAATAATGCACATAAAATTTCATAAAATGCATTAAATTTAGTTAGATTTACGTCCTTGCCAGAGATACAAAAAAATTATTTTTGAATACACTAAGTTTATCTAGGTAAACACTGTACACTATCTAGATTCAGATGTTTGTTCAAACCTTTTTTTCTCTGTCTGTAATTTTATGATGTCACACCAATTCGTTGCATTATTTTTCTATAGTTAAAATACAGCTTAGTGTAAATTTAATTTCAACGTTTAACATAAGTTTAAGTTTGTTTGACTACGTTTATTTCGTTGTGAAGTTGAGCTCAAGGAATCTCGGGTTGTTTCCTTGCAAACAAGTTTGGTTTGGAGAGGAATGGACTCATGAATTATTAAACTTTGTCGATCGATAGTAAAATAAAACGAACAGGCATACATCTATAAGATCTTCGTTGGTAATTTTAGTTTATTTTGTAACGAGAGAGTAACACGTGGGAAATTACAGACATAACAAAGTACCTACCAAAACACTATTTAATTTTATTACTTTCCTGCCGATAAGTATTATTTCTTTGGACACCCAATTAATGATAGGTGCAAAAGTATGCAAAAATCCCCACAAATTTTCCTAGACCGTTCCGTCTGTATTTCCCCGAACTGATAGGATGTGCGGCACGTTGACGCGAGCCTCTGGACCATGGACGTTACACTATTAAATCAACGATATCTTTAATGGATGAGGCAGACCAGCGCCGAGTGTCTCGACTGTGGACACAGTATCCATACTAATATTATAAATGTGAAAGTGTGTTTGTTTGTTTGTCCGGCTTTCACGTCGCAACGAAGCTATTATATGGTATGGTTTTTGTGTGTGGAGATAGTGAGGAGGGTGGAGAGTGACGTAGGGTACTTTTTACCGCGGTAAAACATCCCCATGGAAAGATATCGATGTTTTGTTATTTGCTAAATATTTAGTTCCGGATGTTGTTAATAGATGGCGTTAGTAAAATTCATTTGCAATTTATGAATTTCGCTAACAAATTATACACTATACAAATGTGTCATGTATGATAAACAACTCATTGTTAATTCCCTTTGACCACGCGGGCGGAGCCGCGGGTAAAAGCTAGTAAGAGATAATCCAAAAGCTGGATATAAAGATATGATTGCTGGTGCGCGATATCCAATAGCGGTTACAGACCCAACTCCGATGCATTGCTTTAGAACGAGAAAGCTGATAGTTGAAAGGTGACAGATGAGGCGGTCACAACCTATAAAGGTTCTAATTAGGGTTTCCTTTAATCGTGCAAGCTAATCTTAGTTCTCAATGATATCTTTGGCAGGCTCGGTCGGAGTCATAAACGTCTCGTTCCAAGTTTCAGGGCGTGTTTTGTTACAAGAAGATGGATACATCCATACAAAAATCTAGTATTGTGAGGTACTGGTACCTATTTATGAATTACGTGGAACTAGACATAATAATACTCGTAGATTCTTCTTATCGCGTTATTTGTAATGAATCCGTAAATGTGTTATCTCCTATGTTTATTTTACACCCTTAAGGGTAACATTTTTACAAACTTTGAATGCTATATTTATTTATATCTAATCAACAGCTTAAAATATAAATTTTATGCTTCTAGTTCTGAAAATGACAATACTTTCATACAACCTTTTATCCCCCTTTTCAACCCTTTACAACACTTTTTCCAATTAAAAAGTTGTATTAAGAGTGTGCTTTCTCAGGCTCTAGACTATCTGTGTACCACATTTAAATCGGTTCAGTAGTTTTGGCGTGAAAGCGAGACAGACAGACAGAAAGAGTTACTTTCGCATTTATAATAATAATATACAAAGGAAAGAACGAGAGCAAAAGAGCAAAAGTGTACCGAGAGCATGTAGACTCATAAAAGTCTAATGGATGGACTAACTGGACTAACATTCCCAATCCCTTTTACAGTCCCATTCGAGTTGAAATGTGTGTGTGAGCTGAAAGTTTCAATAAAATCGTATATCGATGACTGCATGCCCGTACAATGAAAATTCATTGCCAAGGAATCGTAACGAGAAATTGCCGTTTTGCATTTTACGCTAAAAAAGGCGAAAAGCAGCGTCACTCGTGGAATATAAGCTAGCGCTGAACAGTTTAAGAGGGAAATGGGGTCTTACAAAATTCTTAAACAGGTATAATATCGGAAAATTAACAACTTTACGAACAGTCCAAGGTCCATTTTTTTGTGATATCTGTGACAAACTTGGACTTTTTTCATTGATGTCATGGGCGGACAAAATTAAATGCGCCTGGTCTCAGTAGTGATGAAACTGCATGCTTGTTTTATATGTCCCATGCCAAAACACTAAACTATTTCCACTTTAGTGGCATGTACCTCTACAAATTACTCTGTAACGTTCCCCAAATGTTTGAAAACCCGTGTTATCCTCTCGCTTTTTATTAACCACCGCGAAATACGAGATTAAACTCGTCTGTAAACTTACAGTTCGAGAAATTTAGGGTTTAAAACTTTTTCTCTTGTGCATGTTTTGTAGCTCGGAGCTTTTATTTGCCTCCTGAGCACTTTGTCCTGCATATTTACATATTGCTAGCAGGGTTGAAACATTTATGTTTGTTCTCAAGACATCGTATTCCTAGTCAGAATATTAAGGATTGATTAACACAGTTTTAAATAAATAAATATCACGGACATTCTCACTCACGACCATATGACCCCAAACTAGACAGAACCTGTACTATGGGTGTCAGAGAGTTACAAACATACATAGATATTTTTAAATGCATAGTTAAATTGAACATATTAACATCCAGACATAGAATAAACACAAGTGTTCGTCACACGAATGTTTGTCCTGAGTGGGATTCGAACTCACGACTGACGTAACAGGCAGGGTCACTACCGTGATACAATTGACGACACAGTGACATAAAACATAGTGGTTAACCCCGTGTTGAATGTTCTCAAGCCACCCGACGGCTTATGACAAGGCTTAACGATTAGTTTTACCAGTGAAAACAACGGGGACCGACGACTTAACGTGTCAGCCATCCACATATCGACTGCGCCCATCGTTGCTTAGCTCGGTCGATCACATAAGAACGACGGAAGCCATTGGGCTGTGGATGCTACAATTTGCTACTATATTAATATTTAATACAATAACAGAAAATGTCATGAAATAATCAAGATGTCCCACCGCGCAGGCCTCCGGCGGTAAATCAGCGGGAAGAAGTCCAGACAGACTGGAACAGTTCACCGAGAGATTTATTCCACCCAATAATTACATAACACGGAATTACGGAATTCACGCCGGTATTGGAGCGACCACGGTCGACTCGCGCTTTTATCTTGGCTGATATAAGATAGAACAAGAGCATGTAGACGCTGCCACCCATGACAAAAGTGACAGCCCCTGACAGAGCTTGAGCAATTGTATCGCAAAATACTTTACTACAGACGGAAGAAGTATATTTTATATTACAGCCTAGTGGACGCCCGCAGCTTCGCTCGCGTAATTAGACATAACAATAGTTTCATTTACACCTACTAATATTATACAGCCCATGTCACTCAGTGAAGATGCAGCTTTCTAATGGTGACAGAATTTTTGAAATCGGTCCAGTAGTTTTTGTGTGAAAACGTTACAAACAAATCTTTCCTCTTTATAATATTAGGATAGAAATACCTAGTTTAGCCGCTGTTGCAAATTGAGGGTCTAACCATCACATCATCAATTCATCTATCAGGTTTTGTGTCGTCTCTATCGATTGTCTATTCCCAGTGTCAAAGGAAAGCCAAAGTAAAAGCTATTGTTTGTCCTGTGGACCCAATCATGTGACCTGCGGGCTTTAGAGTGGATAAGAATGAAAAGTCCGCAATCAAAGCTGAAAAAACCATCGGTGAAATATAAATTAGCCATCCCCGAGCTCGGCACGGATACGGCACGGATACGGATACGGCTGTCTTCTAATGATGCCGTATAATATCTCCGCGGCCGCGAGATTACGAGCCATCTCCTTCATTTTGTATCTCTTTTTTAGTGAGCTCATTTTGATATGTCATTTGTATTTGGGAGCGCAATGAAAAAATTGTAACTGAAGAAACTATTTTGTTCTATTCACGTACACACGTACCTACACTAAGTCTTTACGCAATAGAACGTATCTGATGTCAAGTTGGATTGTTTTCTGTGTGTCTCCGCCATTTTTATAATGATATACCTTTCTTTACTCTGTGCTTCTAGTGTAAGTTGTGTTTCCAAATACATGCTGAAGGGGAGAGTCGAACTTTGTCGACGATCTCATAGCGGCCCTAGAGGCACCAGTATAGTAGGCCAACATCGTATTTAGAGGAATTAGCCAAACAGATTTGTTGTCATAGAAAAATATCCAAACAAAAATGTTTATAAATCAAACTAAACAGTTTCAAACCAGGACAAGCATACTGAAATGTCAACCAGAGCCCGGACGACCCAATTATTAATACAATTCAGTCCAAAACACATGTCCTCTGGGCCTCATACAATCTTGAACGAAATTAATCTTCGAATCCGCTTGCACCGCATGATAATTTCACCCTTTTACAAATGTGCTTTGAGGTGAAACTCCCTTGAACAAGGGCGGATAGGTGCGGGTTAGCTGCGTGTCCATACATGACTGGGTTAAATTAAATAACGCCGGTTATCACCTTGGGGGATCCCGCTTGCGTGTGCCTACTAATTTTGCATAAGATAATTAGTAAGTGCGCAGTGATAACCTATTTAACATTACCCATGCTATATCAACCAAAAGGTTAAAACTAAACGTTCGGGGTTCAAATTCCTACACAAGTAATCAAAGCGTTTGTACTGATCAACACTCAAGACGTCGCTCAACTCACTGAATAGATTTTAGTCGCTTTTCAGATTATACTTTAAATACATTTCTTATGTAAGACAGGTAATCTTTCTTAAGATAATATCTTATTCCTACATGTGAAATTGTATTGCTTCAAAAACAATAAGGTAGCTTAGAAGCTTAGCTTAGTTACATGAACCCCATGCCGTTCGAACCCCGAACTTTTTCGAGTAGGATTTTTGTTATGGATATAAAATAGCAAAAGAGCATGCAGTACCATCCATCCGCTGCCTCCGCTGACAGCCGTGACTAGTGACTAAACCGGCATCAATGTCTAGCGCTGACCGTAAATGCCGCGCCGCGAACTGTACAATCGTTAATCTCCATACTTGAAGTTATCGGCTTACTCACGTGTGATTTAAGTCGGAAATAGGCCGACTAGTTTCGATCTATTACGATGATCATCATCAGGAGTGAACGCGCTCGCCGGGCACGGCCGGCACGGCGTACACAGCGGGCCAGCGCGCGCGCAGCTCGCTTTGTCAAGACGACATCACTGTCGCTGTCCGCTGAGTTGTCCTCTTCTTTGCGGACACTGTTAGTGTGGTGTGCACCCAGCCATATGTGTGCACAGTCACGAATCGTTCAGTAATAAAATCGTTAATCTCGTGAACACAACAACAATTTTTGGCCAATAAATTATTTGGTATTTGTATTGTCTGTATTTGCGGTTACTTATTGCGCTGTGGCCTGCCAGCAGGCACTCAGCGGCAGGTAAGAGGCAGTCTAATCTGCCGCCTCCCCGGGGAAATAACTCATCTCTAACATGTCTCTGACTGACATCGCGCGGCCGGAGCAATCAGGTTATTTGACAGTGACCCTGCCTGGTCTTAATAGTTTAACACTTACTGTGTTGGTGGTTGTAGCGAAACGTGGTCCTTACGTCACATATAAGTAGGTACACAGCAGTAAAACAATAAAATTGTATAGACATTGTTTCCCTGAAAACAAAGCTTCGCTACCCGAAGCATTCAGAAGCACGTATTTTGGAACTCCTGAATCGGTGCTAAAATTTAAGAGTTAGCACCCCCCGGCTAAAATATTGTTATTGAAATTAATAAAGGGCCGCTTCCAGTCGCTGTGGCCACCAGCGGCACAATGTGATGAGCGATCCCTGCTCGGCAAAGGAGAAAAATATTATCGCGCACGGGTCTGTTCATTAAAATATATATATTTACTAGCTGACCCCGTAAACGATGTTCTACCATATGAAATGTCAAAGTGACGCGACGCTTCGCGTCAATGAACGACGGGTAAAAGTAAAAATACAAAATCGTGTTTAAAAAACATTTTCCAGTGGAGCAAATTGTGAATCTAAACCATTCTCGAATCCCATTGAACATACACAAAAAATTTCATCAACATCCAGCCGTTTAGGAGGAGTTCACTGTCAAACACACGTACACAAGAAATATAACTGAGCCGTCGTTCAAAGGGAACGTACCCTTTGAAGCACGGAAGCGCTCAAGAAAACATACGATGGAAATGTGGTTTAAAAACTTAAAAAAATAAATTGAATTAGTGGAATATGCGTATGCTTTAAAGAAACACGACACCTACCATTACTGTATCGCGACACATCGCTTACCCGCTCGCAATCTGACACATGCCTTTACCTCGCGTTGGTTCAATTAGCGAATTGCTCTTTAATTTATCGGCCTATTTACCAAGTTTGAATTCGAGCGAGTCAACAAGAACTCTCCCGAAATGGCCTCGCTATACTTTGATTAGCTATAGCTTGCAAGGGTTCGAGAAAAGAATGGAATTATCGACTCTATGTTGATCCCATCCTACTCCTCAACTTTACAGGAAAACGGTATAGAAGATAGTTTAAACAAACAGACCTTGCTAATAATAGAGGCACGATGCGGTGAAAGATAGCTAAGTCCACTAAACTAACACACACACACACTAGGCCCGCTCCTGTACAACAGAGAGTTAGAATTCTCGTATAAATGCTAGTGGTTAGTGCTTGTGAATGACTGAGAGACGAGTTGTATGGCCGCTGGGATGTGAATCGGGCACAGACACAGACAGACCTTTCCTCCTCTCGCGCGGCGCTGTCGGCGCTCCTATGCTGAGGGAATTCGGAGTTAGGGGAGATCCCCTCTATCCGGGCAATTGCTCCAGGGGTAAACCCCGTCGGTGTCGCTGTTGAGCGTGGGCGTGGATCGGGCCCTGTCACCGCTGGCATGTCATATTAACACGGACGGGCCGTAAACAATGAGGGCATTAATAAAAATTGGCTTGTGCCGCGGAGCAAATTGGTAAATAAACCACGTGATGGAGGCCCCTCAGTTGATTGGATTCCTTGCGGCCTGCATCAGCAAGTATTTTTGACGACTTGTCTTGTTTTTGTGTAACCCTGGCTGCCGAATCGCGGGTCCCGGGTTCAAATTCGAATCGATTTTGCAGATAAAT
The DNA here is from genome assembly GCA_944567765.1 of Carterocephalus palaemon. Classification (NCBI taxonomy): domain Eukaryota; kingdom Metazoa; phylum Arthropoda; class Insecta; order Lepidoptera; family Hesperiidae; genus Carterocephalus; species Carterocephalus palaemon. The sequence continues at coordinate 15,773,352 of OX155638.1, read as the reverse complement.
ATCTGCGGATTATGAATGTTAAATTATGTTCTTCTCTCAGTATATATGTTACTTTTGGAAGCTTTTTTCATTGAAACTATTTTCTTTAACTTGGAATAAGGAACGCACCAAACAATTATTTCTGTAATGACATTGAGACAAGCCAGGGGGAGGAGGTTGTCGCAGATCTCTGTGGACATGACAAATTGCTGATGCAGTAAGTTATCACGCGATAAGTTAGAGTATCAGGTAGTCATTTATGACGGTTATGATGCAGATCAGACATCACAAATAACCCAGTTCATCAGTCTAAATCTTGTAGGTGTATCTAGGCTTACGATGCTCTCAACATCACCCCGAAAGATTCAATTTATCAAACCGTTCAAGCGATATATTGATTTTTAATCAGCAATTTCGTCTCTATGATAAAAAAGCCCTCAAATAAATCCGCGACTTGACTTCGCATTCACCGCTCAGCCAGTCAGACTCCTCACAATAAATGTCTTTGAATGGAAGCAACAGACTCGAAATAATTTGAAGATAGACTACTAACAATAAGGTTCGATAATTCGATAAAAGGAAAATATCTCGACACAGTAACAGCGAAGACGCAGGACGATTATAATTAGAGGTGCCCAGTGACAGAGATTCTGTAGATTTTTCGATAAAATCACACAAAACTTCGATAGTAAGAAGATAGTTGGAAGTGATTTGCGTTCGATAATAATTAAAGCAAGTAATTACAATACAACAATACAGTAGCAGTTCAAAACAACTAACGCAGTTTATTCTGCCAAGACGATAATTTTACCATATTAAAATTTACCAAAACTTAGTTAAAACGATAACAAATGTTGAACTAATCAACTTTAACAGCCGTTACTTTGCGGAAATCCATTTTTTTATGGATACAAGATAGCTAACGAGCTTGCAGCACCACCAATCCACTGCCGCCCATGTGACTGACTTTGGGCAAGACTCAATTAGGGACTGATTAGTCTAGTTAGCTGAGAGAATTAATTTGAACATTGGTTGGTCAGTTCGTTAGTGGGTATGAGGACTGGGGACTGTTAGTGATAGTTAGTCCTGTTAGTTGGTGTTAGTAATTGTCCAGTTAGTACTTGTTAGTAAAATTCTCGTTCCAAGTCAGTCACAGATGTGTTGCTACCCTTAAGGACTTAAGATAGTCAATGGTACTCTGTAGATGTGTGAACCACACCTTTAAAACTGAATCATAATTGCTTGCTAACAACAATTATTACACGGCAGAAATAGTACTAGGTACCTTGGCGGGTGTTGGTACTGAACGAGCGAACTCTATAAAAACTTGTAATAAAGTAATTTGCGGGTTCTTGCAAAGTATGTTAAAACTAACTTCATTATAATGTCGGACTGATAAAATACTCTCGGGATTTTATCCTTATAAATGACCTAATTCATTAAAATTACCGCGTGTGGCACACGAATTATTGGTTCACCTGCAACCGCAAGATTATGGATGTAGGCATTGAACCCTCAGAGGCATAACCATCTTTATCACCCTTAAGAGCTTAACATTTGGGAGAAAGAGAAAAATGCAGCTTAATTAATGAAGATTTTGGCATGGAAACAAAGGACCGTGGGCAAAAATGTATGGGCATCAATTCCATTTCCATTCCTAAAGTTTACATAAAACATAAATCAGAGGGATTATATCAATAGATAATAATAACAATTTGCTATTAGACATTGAGACAAATAAAAATAGTGCATAATTTAGTTAATTTGATATTCTTTTTATTTCTTTCTTTTTTCTCACACACGGCCATCTGACCCCAAAGTAGGCGCAAGCCTGTAATATGGGTGTCAGAGACAGATATACATACGTAGATATTTTTAAATACATACTTAAATAGATAATATTAACATCCAGACAGAGAACAAATACAAGTGTTTGTCACACGAATATTTGTCCTGAGTGGGATTCGAACCCACGACCCCTGGTGCAACAGACAGATACGTATGACACGGGCACGCAGCACAGGCGTCTCCAGAGCCAACAGAACCTCGCACTGCGAGATCACGGGTGCGGGGTGCCACTGACAGGAGGGCATGGATCTGGACAGGGTGGACCGGTCATACAGCCAGACAACGGGCCACATCCACTCTCTTAACGGGGTTGCGCCGCTTGAGGGTCAGCCGATTACACGGGACCTACTGGAACTTATATCCCCCGACCAACTGGGTAACAGTGAATGGGGGGGGGGAATAACTATAAACGGTAGATAATTTGAGAGCCCAATGTTAGATCTTTGAGAGCCCAATGTTAGATCTTTGAGAGCCCAATTTTAGATCTTTGAGAGCCCAATATAAGAGCTATGGATTTGGGCAACGTCCCCATATCTACTCTAGCCGTACCTAATAATATACAAAACATAAAAGTTTTTCATCCATAAAGCCTACATTGCAAGCCCTTTAGCGTCTCGCGTACGCCTGCCATATTAAAGCGTTAACTCCCGTCCGTGGCTGAGAAGTTGCCTTTTGTCTGCTATCTCTTGCATACTCGATGCCTCTACAATGGAGATACCGTCTCTAAACCTCTTAAAGCTGCTCCTTAATACATGGCGAAGGCTTTGCACAGACAACGATTCTATTCCACGTTAAGATTGTACAAAGACTCTAAAGCAAATTTTATGAAATTTATACCGCTTTTGGTCTTATACAATTTTCATTTTGTGTGGATTGGATATGTACCTATTTCTGATATCATTGGGATTGTGCCTACTAATAACATGACATCCGGAAATCATCGGGGACACTTCCAACACTCGATTTGGCCACTGAACCATAAGTCCACATCGGAGTCTGAAGTCTGCGATGTACCTTATAATCTCACTAATGCTCACGTCAAACGATAATATTAAATGATTATAACCCCTTCCTTTCCCCAATCTAAGTTATGACCTTTATAAGATGGATGAGTTAATAATAGGATTTGACTAGCTTTGCTATTGAGTGACTACTCTAGCTATTGGACTTAGGGAAGAAAGCTGTTGGGTGGATGGATGGATAGGAAAATAATCATCGGTCATCATTTACGGTTCATAGTGTGGTAAATCTATAATCATATTAGTTTTGATATACAGGAATACACTAATGACAGTAATGGAAATGATTATAAATCAATACTCGAACGAACGATTGACGACATCAAATTGTTCATCATGTAGGGATGAAGTCTCCGTGATTAAAATCCGTGAAGACGTGGTCAGTGCAGATTAGGGCGAAACAAATTCGCGAGCCTCCGCCGGCCTTCGGCGATAAGAAGCGGAATGTAAGGAAAACATCCTCCGCTCGGACTTTAATTACTAAAGTTGGGACTTCACTTTGCTTATCGATTGGACTCCGGCCGGACGGACACGTGTCGGGGCGACCCTTGCCAGTCGGAGTGACCCAACTGCCAACTCAGATAGGTTTTTTCTGCACTCGGGAACGTTTTTCAAGCGCTTATTACTCTACGTTGCTTTTATAGATTCTGAATGGGACGCATACATGGAATTAATAAATACTACAACACGGCAAGACATATCTGTACTAATATTATAATAAAGAGGAAGGAACACACAAAGTGTAATATTTTCACACAAAAACTACTGGACCGATTTAAAAAACTAGGTGTAAACGAAACTATTGTTATGACGTCCACTAGTAGACTATGTAATAAAATAATAACATTCATAGATACTGTTACGTGCTAAGGGTTCGAAGGATTTGGAGAGAAAGACCTGCTGACTCAAAGAAGACTTTATTCACTAGCACTAACACAAAGCACTAAGTCAAACACTAAACACTAGGTCCAACACAATGCACTAGGTCCAAACACAAAGCACTAACGATGTCCTAGGTCGTAAGCCAAGTCGTAGGTTTCACTTGTTTCACTCCGGTATCACTAGTTTTCACTTCGAAGTCGCCTCGAAAGCTCGAACTGAACTCAACTCGCGGCCCTCTCTGCGACTATTTATACGTGCCGTCGCGAGTACTAGAAAATTCCGGAAAGGTACCGCGTGTTCCCGAACACGCGAGAATACAGATCCACTAACGCCATCTAGTATCGAGTCGGGATATCACGTTGTCTATGCGTTCACTGAGTGGATCAACCAATCGGCGCTAGATGGCGCTAGCTTACCCGTGCCTTCGTAACAATACGTTAAGTTTTTCATTTTAATTTCATAATTTAACTTTTTTATTTTAATACGAACGGCATTCGATTCAACTTTATGGACGAATTTATGGTAATAAAATTTGATGATTTGCAAATTTTGTGACAAACCCGTACACCCGATCATAAAGCTGCATATCCATTGAGTAATTGTTATTATAGGTAAACGAGTTATCCGAAAAAAAACGTCAAAAAATGTTCATGAGCAATATTTCAAGCGAGTGAAAAGGTTCCCTAATCGAATTACCGACGCATCAGCATTGATTAAACGGACCCGGCATAATCTGATTGGATACCATTGAGAATCAAAAGTATGGAGTAGATATGACGAAACAATAAAAGTTTCGCTGAATATAATTTATCGTAATATTGTCACAAGTTAGTAAAATTATCTCTATTTGCTTTTGTATCTGTGTAAGATTAGTGAAATTATGACCAACCACATTTTATTGACTGGTTGACGCAATCGATCATGACGCCTGTTACGCCAGGGGGTCTGTCGTGGGTTCGAATCCCACTCAGGAAAAACATTCGTGTGACGAAGACTTGTGTTTGTTCGGTGTCTGGATGTCAATACTATCAATATAAGAATGTATTTAAAAATAAATATGTATAGATATCAGTCTCTGCCACCAATAATACAGGCTCGCGCCTAGTTTGGGGTCAGATGGCCGTGTGTGAGAATGTCCATCATATTTATTTATTTATTAAATTTAGCTAGTCATAAAAACGAATACTTATAGGTATTTGTATTTATCTAAGGATTCGTTTTTAATAGCTTTCTAAAATGCTCGATATTTCTTTAGAAAAAATAACTGATGATGACACATAAAAATAAGTTTGAAGGGCTGATGAATAGAATATTTACGGATAATTTTATTTGCAAATATCCTAAAAAGTTTCAGTCATCTCTACAAAAACCGAGTACGACCTCAATGTGCGCAACTAAAACATTTGGCGCCGACATCTGACAGCGACAGGTACAGCTTTTAATATTTTTGTGGAAAAGTATAATTTTCTTGGACTCGTAGTGCCCCCCGACCGCCCGCTTGCATTAAGGGGGTTGCGAAAATTATTAGACTGAAAAAGGTTTCCGAAGTAAAGCAAGACCCACTTAATTGTAATAGGATGAGGTTCTTCAAGAGGTATAAATTAAAACATCAATTAGCATCCCTGTTATATAAATACTATAAAAGTAGACGTGTGTTATATGCATAAATAATTTATGAAATCAGTAGTTTTACTTTAGTATTAACTCCCCACATTATGTATTGTAATTGTAAGTTAATATAGTTAAAACTAATAAAAAGTTTTTTGAAAAAAAAGCGGAAAATAAACATATCTGCTGCATGAGTCCGTTAAAATACAAACGGAATAGGAACAGTAAAAATTTAAACAAAGAAAATCTATCTATATATATAAAAAGGAGAAGGTGACTGACTGACTGACTGACTGACTGACTGACTGACTGACATATCAACGCAGGGCCTAAACTATAAGGGCTAGAAACTTGAAATTTTGCACAGGGGTTCCTTTTATAACGTAGGGGAGCACTATAAAAGGATTTTTGAAAATTCACCCCCTAAGGGGGTAAAACGGGGGTGCAAAGTTAGTATGAAACTTTGCCGTTTTTGACGCGGGCAGACGTCGTTAATGGGTCTAATTCTACGCGAGCGAAGCTGCGGGCGTCCACTAGTACTTGTAATAAAATTAAGGGCCTGAAAATATATGATCACACAAACCTCATGCGTAGTAAATTTAATCTCTGAGTCTACAAATTAAATCCATAGTATCCTCGTTGCAATTCAAAATACGTGAGATCACCAAGTGGTATTAAAAAATTATTCTGCAGAGAAAGGCCGCCTGGTATTCCTGTGGATAAAGGCTGCCTGATATTGCTGTAGCACGCGAGATGAATGGCGTTGCTTCCAGCGTCTGTTCGCCTTTATACCGCGAAAAATTCCTCACAGTAAGTAATATAAAATAAAAGTATCTACTGATGTACTTGAAGTTTCGCAACTACCACACAGTAGCTCTACATGGACACCACGCCTCGCACGGTGTTTCCCGGGACAACTATATCTTCTACGGTTGTAGGGTGACCATATTTAGCCACTCTACTCTAGTCTGTATGTGTGTGCGAGAAAAGAAAAAATCTTTAAAATTAAACGTTTTATTTAATTTAGAATTTTGATATTTGAGATATTTTGCGTTTGTGTCATTAAAATACCTAAAACACCTCGAGTAAACCTGCACGCCTTAATGCCTCTGCCGCTGCTGCCTGCAACCCATAGGCGTCCCACTGCTGGGCATTGGTCTCGTCCCTTGAACAAATCTGCGAAAGGTCTAGAGGATATTTCACCACGCGGATTAATGGAGGTGCCTCTACTAATAGAAAACTATTCGTAGAAGTAGTTCTGTAGATATTATTCCCTGGACTAAATCGTAAATACGCATATATGTATATTATTTGTGCTGCAACCCACAGAAGTCCCACTGCTGGACGTGTCCATATACAGCTGCGAGAGATCTAGAACATACTCCACCACGCTGCTCCAATACGGATTGTTGGAGGGGTTAGTGGCAAACCCAGTGTCGAAACTTCTCCAGCCACCCGAAGGTCTTCGACAAGGCTTAACGACTGTTCCCACCATTGAAAACAATCGGGACCGACGGCTTAACGAGTCCTCTGAAGCCCGATAGCCGTCCATGAAATTTATACCACTAACGGTCACCCATCCACAAACCGACCGCGCCCGCCGTTGCGTAACTCTATCGATAATATTGAATCGACGGACCATTGGACTATGGACTATATTACAAAATTCTACCTGTGTATTATGTATATGTACTTCTTCCTAAAAGTTAAACTTCCTAGTTGACCTACTGAAAAGATCTGCGAGTAAAGACATTTATTTATTTACAACGTCGCTCAGACCGTTGATCCAAATTGTTTCGGCATAAACCGATCAAAATGACATCTAATATTTTATTGAAAGCAAAGGAAAACATTCCGCAGAGTTCCGAAGTCGCAAATCACTTGAGAGACGGGCGTTTATCGTTATGACACCAATACAAAAAAATATTGATTAAATTAAAAAGTTATACTCACACTTTTGTGTGACCGAGTTATGGTGTGACCAGGCTTTCAGCGATTTCAGGATATCGTGAGATTGCGTTGTTGAAGCAAGCGCTGGCATCGAGAATATTATTATCTCTCTATACTCTCTGGAGACTAATATTGATCTAACTATTGAGTGTCAAATTTAAAGCGTTTATTGACGCAAACCTATTTTATCACTAAAATCAGGGCTAATTATAAATCGAAGCATTTTTAATTTTCTGTACTTAACAAAATGCCAGATCTTGATACAATTTATTGCTTCCAGTCATTCTTGATTTGCCCACAACCATTTTCTTTATTTAAGTATGTACCTAATAATCATACCGAATACTGTATATCAATTGAAATAAATTCTGTACTGTGCATATTATACTACCGATTACTTTTCTATTTAAATTGTACTATACGTATGCTCTAGACCTCCCATAGATTTGTGTGTGGGGGAGACCCGTGCCCAGCTGTGGGACGTCTATGGGTTACAACTATACGTGTAAACTTGTAGGAGGCTCCGTAATTTGTGACTTGACGACTCCAGCGCGCAATGCCGAGGTGTAGGTCCCGCATTCAAATCCCAACTATAATAGATTTGGTAATGAAACATAACTCCAAATTACACAGTCTACTTTTGTGTCTGCCACCTGAAACTCTGGTCAACCTAATGCATGGCCATCGTTTTGCTTCAAAGCCATTATTTATTTACTCGACATTTAAGCCGATATCGGGAAATGCACCAAGCGTGGTCACCCCTACAGACCCTCACGGCAGTAACTTGCGAACTCCAAACATTCCTCAGTTCCGAACGAAAGTTAATTATGCTAATAGTTTTGTCCGTCACTCCGCTCGCCCCGAATATTTGCTGAACTCCTCAGACATAACTTCGGCTTTTGTATGTTATGGCTCCAGTTCGGCTTGTGTTCGCAGCCAAGCAAGATTTGCTAGATAAATTTCAATATTAGCAGTACCTAACGACTTTAGGTGAAAAGGTTCATAAATATTTCTTATAGATAGAGATACTTAGCAAGAACTCTTTATACGATTTGTGGTTTCTACGAACCGAAGGATTAACTATTTCTAGATGTTTGTGAAAGAGGGAAACGAGCATGAAGGGGAAAGTTGCCTCTCACACAGCTCCCATAAGGCTGCCCTTATAGGAGCTCTGTCTATTTGCGTTCTGTGCCTTAAATCCAGCGGTCACCCGCTTCTTCAAGTCATCTGTCCACCTGGTTGAAGGGCAGCCTGTGCTCCGTTTTCCGAGTCGTGGTCTCCATTCGAGGACCTTTCTAACCCACCACACTAGCACTTTGCACGTTGTTTATTTAATCCAGATAAACCCAAATTACTGAATACTTCAACATCAGAACATTACTACCCTCTGAGAATGACAAAGATTGTAGCCATATCCTCTACACTGGCCGGTTGCAGTCAATTTTAATAAAATAATTAAAAAACACAATTAACACTGTACACAGAACAGATTTAATTTGATCTCCTCGGCGTCTCACGGGCAAAGTGATTTAAATACTTAAACGTCTTGGAACAAAGAAGCAGTTCTAATTCGCCAAACTAAATGCATATTTTCAAAAGTTCTTGGCATCGCGCTCAGTCCGGGTATACTTAGGGTGCGTTTCGCTATCACCACCATCACCACGACCCTTTCTATTATAACTCACTGCCGGGCACGGGTCCCCTCTCGGAATGGGAGGGGTGAGGCCCCAGTCCACCACGCTGGCCAAGTTCGGGTTGGTAGTGGATTAAGTTATTTAGACCATTGTTTGTATTGAACCCGAACCTCTTGAGTCTAAATAAATGAGTCAATCACAGTGCTTTCACCACATAAGAGCGTGAGTTCACATCACGTGATCGAAGTAACGGAAGGGCTACCATACGTTTACCGTACCGTCCAAACCAGTGGGGCAGTGGGAACGTGCTCTCAACACAACAAGAGTACAAACAACTCCGCAGTCTTCTAAGAAATGAGCTTGAATATTATTTGTTTCCTCCTCATTAACTTGCACCTAACCTTATTCACTACAGAAAATCGTCTTAATTCGTTTTAACGCACAGATAATGTATGTATTTATTACAAAAATTATCTTAAAAAGTGTATTGGGTCTTGTTCAAAGTCGATCACAGTTGTCATAGGCGGCCGCGGATGAGCGGTGCTGCAAGCTCGTTAATATCCATTTAAAAAAGGTTAAAATTAACCCTAGTGTTTTCTACCCTTCTCTCTCTGCGTACCTACGCAGCGAACATTTTATATAAATGTTTAAATCAACCTTTAAAAACAACTGTGTAAAGTACTAATAAATTTAGGTTCACTTCCGAAGTTTCGAGCTAACGTAACTTCGATTTCAATAGCAGGTGAGTAAGTAGCTCGTTCCCGTCCAACAGTATTGGAGGGAAGTTTTACCGGGAGCCGTAAAACCACCATGTAAATCCTACTCGAACCCAATTTGCACGCCGCCCTGTAAAGAAAGCGTTAGTTCGGCTAATACCAGGTGCTCGTAAATCTTGGCGTTCGAGAAACAACGTCTTGAGTTCGCGAAATAAATTAATTAGACCGATGTACAGCTCACCGCAGACACGGGAATGTTTTATTGCGACGAGAGGCCGGCAGAGGTCGGCACCGGCGGCAGAGCAGGTGGAGGCACCCTCGTCAGCCGCGAACAGACAACCATTTAAAAACTTTTTTATTTGTCCGCCTCGGGGTCACTTCACGGCGACGTTAGGAGTCATAACCGAGCCGCCATAATCCCCGAATCAGCAATTATGTAAACTTGTACATTCTCGTAGAGCGAGGAAGATCCGAGGCTCGGAATACTCGGCCGAAGTTGTAACTACTCTCATACTGCCCTTGTATTACAGCCGTCGGTTAAGTCTGTTGCGGTTTGGTGTGAGGACTGGTACCTAAACTTATTCGAGGTTGAATAAAAATGCTGATAGTTATTCGTTATCACTGATTCAGTTCGCTGCGACCCATAGACGTCTCACTGCTGGGTACGGGTCACCCCCATAGACACTGCTTGGAGGTCTAGATCATACTCCACCACGCTGCTCCAATGCGGATTGGTGGAGGGCTACTCGTTTGTTTAATCGCTGATCAATGGTTCCGGCTCATCACGAGTCGGATCTCGGAGCTCCGGCGTCCGTACGAATCGAGTTCGCGCGTGACGTGAGTTCCTTTAGCCGGAGGGGAATCGAATCCGTATGTTATCATACATACGGATCGGAACGTTACAATCATAGGTTTTCTGGGTCCATTTAATGACATTATTACTCTTAGTGTTACGGATTATAGCGTCCATAGCCCAATGGCTCGCGTCGATTCAATGTGATCGAAAGAGTTAAGCAACGACGGGCGCGATCGGTTTGTGGATGGGTGACCGCTAGTGGCAAAATTTCATGGACGCTACCGTGCTTCGGAGGGCATGTAAAGTCGTAAGTCCCGATTGTTTTCAATGCTCGAAACGGTCGTTAAGCCTTGTCGAAGACCTTCGGGTGGCTTGAGAACATTCGACAATGGGTTGGCCACTAACCCCTCCACCAATCCGCATTGGAGCAGCGTGGTGGAGCATGCTCTAAACCTCCCACAGCTGTATCTGTGGGGGAGACCCGTGCCCAGCAGAGGGACGTCTATGGATCGCAGCGAGTGTTACGGATGATAGTATAGAGGGCACCGGGTGATAAAAAAGATCGGAGCCCACCTGTAGCGCTGAGGTAGGCTGCCGTACTAGTGCGTGAAAATCCCACATAACCCAGTCGTTAAACAAAAAAGTTATGCATAAATCATGTTTCAGATCGAAAGGAATTAAGGCTCAATGCTGGCCGCTTGTGTGAACATTGGAAAATTACTTAATTTAAATAAATGAAGAAAAGCCTCAATAATAAAACAAAACTTTAAATTAATTTAATTACTCTTGAAGTCTTTGTAAATTTTTCCTAGTAATGCTTCTTAACTTCTTCGTTTCAAAGCCAACCAGATGTTAATAGTATGCTTAATTATATCTTTCTTTAATTAATAGTACGTACGTACTACTACGTACAAAATTTTCAGTCAGATGTTTATGTAATTTTAATTTATTTACAGAGTTACAAATCTAAATGAGTATGATATAAATGAAAACATCTTTGAAAACTTTATTTCAATTACAAGATTGTTTTATAATTTTGGATACCTAAAACGAGGCCTTTAAAAATAAAGTTAAACATGAAACATGGCTGTAGTGACTGTCCCATTGATGTCTCCTCGGGTCGTTAGTCAAGAAAGAAAGACGTTATCTAATCCGGAATTCTGTCGTGTTTCTTTGAAAGCTTGCTTTGTATACATTTTGTTTAAATATTTTATGACGTAATATTACTAATTACAATTACATAACTACTAGGCTTAGACACATACTTAGACAGTCTCAAACTAGACGGTGTGTTTCTGGTCAGTTACATACAAACACAGCCCTCCGCGGCTCCACTAGAAGCAAATACATATACTTATAATAAAAAATATTTTTCAAGATAGCTATCACGCAGAGACAGCAAATGAATACGTCTGCTATCGACATTCCGATAAATTACCGGAAATGTTATTGCGGAATAAAAACGGTTCGCTGAAAAAATACAATTCAATCATGAAAGGAAACAAACCCGAAAAAAGGTAAGATAGCAAACATTGTGTTATGGGTGTGTTATTATGACAAGACGAGCAATTATTCAAAAAGTTAATAACGTTGTAGATATTCAACATAGGAAGTTACTCTTCTACATAATAATATTGGTGCGTCATCCAACGTATCGATCTGTTACTTCCATGTTCATCCAGCAGCCTTTTCGTGTCCACTGCAGCACATAAATAAAATAAATAAATAAAAACTGCAGCACAAAAATAAAATAAATAAATAAAAACTGCAGCACATAGGCCTCCCTAATCGAAGCTAACTTCCCGCTCGTGTGCTCTTTGAGTCTATTTCTTGCTTCTAAGGATACGAAGATAATTAGTCTTATCCAAAATTGAATGTAAATAGCGGTCAAATATAATTTCTATTGAATTGATTCCACATTTATTAACCTGGTAAAAGTTCATTTTAAATTTGGTATAGGTACGTAATTATTTTTTCTACAAAAAGTACGCTATCATAGACCATACACATTTTATTTGATTAACTAGTACCTAATTCAACCGTATAAACAAATGAAAAAGAAAATAAAACTGTAGTAGGAATAAACACAACACTAATGTAGACAATACAGCCGCGGGTACATAATATATGGCAGAATGTAATCTCAAAGAAAGGTCTGTGAAACACGTAGAGAAATCATGTTATAGGTAAGAATAAAAAATAACGATTATGTAAGTTAGAGCCTAGGACCTTAGGCTAGGTATATAATATACGCGCTGCGGTTTATGGGCCAATAATAAAACATTAACTCCACCGCCGGCCTACATCCGCCGAATCCACGAAACGCTGCGCCAATAAAAGAACTTCGATGTTATGGAAATAAAAACGCATAACTTTACGTTTATTCACTGAAATGAATAACTTTCTCGCTGGAAACTTGTCTCATTCAAATCGAGAAACAAATAAAAAGTAGAACGAGAATCATGGTGGGATATATCTAAGGTATCCTTTTATTAAAGAAACCTGACGAATAAGCGGGCCTTGCCTGCAACAAATTAGCTTCTGATACAGCCTGCAGATTAATACACCACGTTGCTCCAGTGCGGGTTGGCAAAGCGTTAATGGCCAACTCGAATGTCAGATATTTATTGGCCGCCTAATTAAATTTCTTAGCGGGCTCTCCTCGCCTCATTCCCTACTTTACGTCCTAAACCGATACAGCTTGGAACTATCGGTAGGATCGGGGTCCAACTGATCCACAATGCCAAGCCGACTCTCGACTGTCTTGTGGACTGGCAAACGCACATTACGGTTCAGGACGCTGTACCTTACATGCCCTTGAAAAAGTATAGTATAGTAAGTAATAGTAAATTAAGTTATCTGCCGAAATATATGTGGGGGCGTGGCGTGGGCGGTCACGAAATATCAAACATGAATAGCCAAGTGTTCATGTACTACAACAAAACGCACGGATTAGTAGCGGGCAAACTAGCGACAGGCGCGCGCGGCGCCCTCTCGGCAGTACGAGTATCAAACGGCGTGAGACGTGTGTGTTCACGTCGAACTAGCGGCACTCGGCAGGCAGAGCGCGCGATTCACTCGCGACTCAACCAGTTGACGAGCTCGCACCGCCGCGCCGCCGCGCCCTCGCGTTCCTATGTGAACAAGCTAAACTACACCTCTACTAAACCTCTCAAATCCAAGAGGTAACCAGGTTTATTTCCACGGACTACATTACTAAAATACCTAATTGTTGTCTGGAAGGTAATAAGGTAAATTACTTACCTTTGGTCATTTCTTGCTTGACGCTTGACGTAGAAACTGTTCCTTGAATGTAATAATTTGCGCCGGAGCTACCCTGTGCCCTACAATTTCCATGTCAAAGAACACTGAGAGGCACTTTGTAAGTTGGGAATTATGTTACGTTTTTAAATTACACCCCGTTCCTACTTAGTTACAGCTTATGATAAAGTTAATTCCGACATTTTTATAGATTAAACATCGTTTGTTATTGATTGTTACACACGTAATAATCTTTGAACGAACCGCAGAAAGGAAACTTGATACCTAGTTCCCTTGGTGAGGAGTTAGTCCGGCTACTATAGGAGTTATGTGTATATAATAATATATTTGGTCCGTTCACTATTAAGTAGGTATCAGGAATGTTACTCGTAATAATAATCCCGTATGTTAGAATAACTAGTAGTTCCTACTTAATAGTGTATGTGGGGGCTTTGCCCCCTGGAACTCACCGGATGACCCCGGCGCACCGCGGACGGAGCATCGACGCCCTGGGGACGCCGCTGCTCCTCGGGTCGGCTGACATCGCCACTCATCACAGCACCACACAATATTCACTGATTAAACTCACTAAATCCTTTCTAATATATAAATGGAAAAGTGTAATTGTTAGTTTGACCTACTTTTCTTCCTCAACAAGCGGTTAAACAAGGCTTGTGTATTAAAAATGGTAGAAGTAGGTAATTCTGCACGTATATGCATAAGACGCGGGCGGAGTCGCGGGGGCAGCTAATACAAATATAAATCACTTATCACAAATCACGTAACACTTATATGCATTTAGATACTAAACTAGATCGACATAAAACAGAAATAGAAAAAACGCGGGTTGAGCAAAAATAATGGCGTCCATCGCGTCGCGTAAGGACTGCTTGATCTACTAATTAATAGAATAGAAATAAAATAGAGTATAATTACAATTTTCATTGTATTCCTTTTTTAAATCCTGGTTCCGTCCGCGCTCTGAAGAGACATCAAATCAGTCTTTAATAAAAACGTTTACTTATATTTTCATTTGTTTGTTAGAATAAGTAATTAAATCAAATCTATTGCAATAAAATTATATGTTATATTTTAGTCAATTTGTTGCTACTGTAACAAATATGTTGTTTTTATTCTGTGTTCCGTGTTCTATTCATATAAACATAATTTCTTTATTGACATGCCATAGACCATAATGTGTCTTCATGAATTCAAGCATAAACAATATGTTTTTGGTAAATATTATTTGATATAATTATAATAATAAATATCATGGACATTCTCACACACGGCCATTTTTAAATACATACTTAAATAGTCATTATTAACATCAAGACACAGAACAAACACATTGTCATGTGTTCGTCACACGAATGTTTTAAATAGATTTGAATTTAGAATTTCTAAAATAAATTTTAATAATAATTAAAAAATTAAACAAAATAAATAAATCTTATTTCTTTAATTTCAGAATGTTAGTTGCGCCTACTTGTAAATCAAACAAGATGATGCGGTGTGAATTGTGTACATTTTCTATGCCATCTATTGGTGAGTAGGAAACACTTACTCGTAAAGTATCTTAAAAGGATACGTAATAGTGAAAATAACTAACAATAGATGGCGCTGTTTTATACATATTTAATAAAACATTTAGAACATTAATGTACAATAATTATCATTTTTAATATTAAGTATGTACCTACGTACATTTTAAATGACTTACAATAGGGGAAGGTGGGGACCCTTCGTACAGTTTCCACATTTTATTTTTTTTATTTTTTATTTTTTCATGAATCAATCACCTGACCGCTTAAATTTATAGTCTATCTATCTGAGATTCATATAAAAAAATTACAGATGATTTCATCTGATGTTGCAACCATAATTAAGATTTAAACTAAATCTGGAATATGTACGAATCTGCCCCAACAACGGGGCACCTATGTACAGTGTTGGGGGTACCTTTGTACGCTGTGGGGTAGTTCCGTACGTGCGATTAAAACGACACATATAAATCAAAATTCTTTTATTAGCAATGAAATAAAACACAAAAATAAAGATTTAACTTCTATTAAACAAAAATAAAATACTTTTCTTATAGTCAACAAAAATTACATACATAGCTTTTCTTAAGTAAAACAAAAGTTAAATGACGTTTCCTAAAATTAACGAAAATTAAATTACTTTCCTTTTAATTAGCGTGGTGGAGTATGCTCTACACCTCCCGCAGCTGCGTCTGTGGGGGAGACCCGTGCCCAGCAGTGGGACGTCTATGGGTCGCAGCGAAAAAATTACTTTCCTCTAACAATAAAACATGAAATTGCTTCATTTTCTACGTAAATTAGTTATCTTAAATTTAGAATCACATTTTTTAATCTTTGGTCCGGATTAGCACTGCAAAAAGTTGTTGTTAATTAGCAAGATAATAAAATCTATTGAACTGTAAAATTGGAAAAATTTACTGAAAATGTGAAAAGTTTTGATGTTCTAGTTCTAGAGGGTCTTGTATTTTTTTACTCGGCTTTCTAATGTTGACAATTTCAAATTGTACTTGTCCGCAGTTTTCTATATGACAATACTCCTTGCATAACATCCTGTATTGCTGACTGCATGGATTCTTCATCCACAGCTTGTCTACTTGTCTGTTTTGGTTTATAAGTCCGCACCATGTTTCTGTGAAAAAATAATAAGAAATAGGTATTAAAATATACAATATACCTACGGAAATCGACGATAGCAAAACACAGGACAAAGTTATAGCAATTAACACACTAACACACTAAATCGTACCTACCTACCAGTTGGGGCACATTCGTACGCGTTCGAACGTGCCCCATCTAGTTCTGTCCGAAAGTACCCCACTAACTAAATAACAACAAAATATAACCTTTTTTAATATTAATAGGAAAACGTCATAAATTAAGTATTGAAAACGAATCTTAAGTATATTTTGCTACTTACTGATAGTACACTCTACACGAAAACTTATTTTATCTACGGTAACAATAGACAAAAACATTGATCAAAAAATTACTTACCGAGCGCGAAAACACATTCGTGCCTGTCACTTCACTCTCACCGGTGCGAATGGCGCGATATTGCGTTGACGTAAAGTTGGTACCTCGACTCACTCACACATACAAAAGCAAGATCGTACGTTGTTTCGTTCAAGTTTTATTTTGAATGTATGAATGTGCCCCGCGTACGAAGGGTAACGATCTTCCCCTAATAATTATAATTGAATATGGTACCTAATTATTAGAATTATATTTTTAAATAATACATTCCTACTATTTAAACATACATTCCATTTTTCTTTTCTAAACATGTATTTAGGTACTTTCATTTGAATCTCTATAACTTTGCGCCTCCATGGTTCAAAGTCATGATGTAGTTGTTTAGGGGTCCTCTTCTGGTGTTCTGCTCATAATGTTCAGTTGTCGTAGATCAGAAAGTCCTGAAATAAAACGTTTTACGGTTAAAATGCATCACATATTTATTATCTAGGTAGGTACGTATCTGCAACCCTGCACCGATTCACAACCAAACATGCAAAATAGCGATTCGAATTAGAATTTTCCTTTGCAAGGTGATTGTGTTTATATGACCGATAGATTAGCGTTTCACCTAGGCAAATGCTATTCCTGTAAGATCTCTCACGCTCCTGCCATAGGTTGCAGCGTGGTGGAGTATGCTCTAGACCTCCCGCAGCAGTGTCTGTGGGAGAGAGCTGCGCCCAGCAGTGGGACGTCTATGGGTCGCAGTAGCAGCAGCCAGAGGGTAGCATAGACATACCAGGTAGGCCGCCCAGTGACTGAATTGATGATTGTAGATAGGTACGTGTGTAAGATCTCTGATAATCTCTACACTATATGAATATGCAGCGTGGTACCCACGATAAGGAAACAGGTGCCGAGCAGAGCAGCCTTGTAGCGGACGTCCAGGTCCGCAGGGAAAACCAGCGCGAAGCAGTCGGAGTCACGCGCGCGCGACACGCCGCTCCAGCATTTGCTGATGGTACCAACGCGTTGCTTCTGCGCCGAGTATAGCTGGAACCGATAAAATATGAATTAATCATTAGAGCAGGTCATTCTGAGTCTCAAAAAATGGTGTATACCTATTGTATGTCCCTACACAGTGATGAGAATGGAGATTGGGAAGGAGAGAGAACACCAGACTATATCACAGTGCGTCAAGAACCAGCGGGAGGCATAACCGTTCACATGGTGTGACATTGGGGCCACTGCTGGACGTAGGCCTCCCTCAATCGACGTCACTCCTCCAGATCCTGCGCCCTCTGAATCCAATGGTTTCCCGGTCTTCTTCAGGTCATCAGTCTACCTCGTTGAGTGCGGTCATTACAGTATTCCGAGACGAAAGAAACCGAAGTATTAGCTACCGTACGGAACAGGGTGGTCACCTCGAACTCGCAGGGCCCCGAGGTGGAGACGGGCCCCTTGACGCGCAGCACGGGCCGGTCGGCGGCGTCGTGCACGGCCAGCACCGGCTTGAAGAAGGTCACCTCCTTGCGCACGATGGCCGCCGGCGCGCCCAGCACTGCCACCTCCATCTTGTCTGACCCCACCGTGTACGGCCGACGGAGTTTGATCACCTGAAACATCAGCACCGGGGCATTATTAAGCGATATACATAGGGTCTTTAGAGGTCCAGTGCTAATCACAGGCCTCTTCAGATTAACATTGCCAGTCCGAGCATTCCAATTGGTACAGTTCAGCGTTTTCTGTCTGTTGTCTTCTGAGAGATGTTTAAGGTGATCTTGTTATACCGAGTCGTGGTCTCTGTTAGAGGACATCTCTTATGAGTTACAGTTACCTTCGTAGCTTGCAAATTGCTCCTCCTGCTTATTAGGTGGTAGTAGTATTACGTAGTAAAAAATATCCATACTAATATTATAAATGCGAAAGTAACTCTGTCTGTCTGTCTGTGTCGTTTTCACGCCAAAACTACTGAACCGATTTAAATGAAATTTGGTACACAGATAGTCTAGAGCCTGAGGGAGGACATAGGCTACTTTTTAATCTATTATTATGTGTAATTCCACGCGAGCGAAGCTGCGGACATCCACTAGTATTATATACATTACATTAAACGTAGTAACTGCTAAGTAATCTGTGCTTCTGCTTATTAACTGCGCCGACTATGTTGTTATGTTTTTTCGTGTAGAAACTGAGCATGACTTTGACTCTGAGCGTGTGAATAAATGACCGTGTACCGGATGTAAGCCCGGCTAGGGTCACCACCGGCAACACACATTGCCCGAATACTTTCGTCTTCAGGCACTTCAAGTCCTTGTTGTAAGGGTGTCAATAAAAAGACAATCTTGCATGTGACAGAAAAAGTCACACACACTCAACTTGTAACAGCCCTTGTCCTGTTTCACTAATGGAAGGAGCTCGTATCGAGTGATATCGGCGAGGGCGTGAAGCATGAGCAATAAAGAAAATGTATTTTAGCTGTAATAAACACAACATTTTTACATAAAAATCTCATAAGTACGAATCAAGCGAAAGGTCCTACAAACGAATATGTACGTACGGTATGTAAAATCAAAAAAAAAAAACGAATATGTACGTACGGTATGTAAAAATCTCATAAGTACGAATCAAGCGAAAGGTCCTACAAACGAATATGTACGTACGGTATGTAACAAAAAACTTGTCTCCAGATAGGAACAAATACAGCATATTATCACAGACACACAATTGGATGGGTTCCATTTTGAAAGTAAATTTTTGTATGGTATTGTGTATCTACTATACTATACTATCAACTTCTAGTTTCCAGATGTCACACCTCTTTAAGCAAGGAATCTTATTGCAGATTCCCTTTATGTTTTCCTTGCGATAAACATATTAATTCGTTTCTCGAGCCTATATTTCTATTACAATTTATAATTTATAAAAATTAGACGTTGATTATGAGCTAACGTTTTGGCTTCTCGTTTACTCTGACCAAGAAAGGTCACGGATTGACCGTCGCGTCGCGTGTTCCTTCGAGTTGAGTTGGTAAACGCCCACCCAGTCTCGTTATTACAATACTTTTTGTTATAGGTAAGCTAAAATGCATAAACAGGCTTAACAGGCAGCAAACATTACACATCGGCTGTCATGTCTGCTGCTGAAGATGCGGTCCTCCTGACGGTCTTGCGCTACGAGGTAAGTCCCACCGTCTATGTCGCAAGCTTCATAAACCCTAAGGATAGGATTAACCAAACCTATGGAAAATAGAAACTTAAGTGAAGGAAAGAAGGAAGTCCTTGAATGGAGATGACTTGAAAATGTAGTATTTACATGATAATTTTGTATAGGTAGGTCTCTCCCGACGCGGCGTGATAAAACTAGTTCAAAAATATATACGAGTACATTTTCTATTCGTATAATATTGGAGTCGTATGAAGAGCTGAAACATGATTAATGATATTATGCTTCTCGAGTGAGAGAAGATTAATGAACGTGAAAAGAGCGATAAACTCGTGTGACTGCAGGAAGGGTTTCTGTATATTTGTATGCAAAATATCATTGAGGACTTTTTGGATTAGTGAACTTTGTAGAAAGGATTTCATTTTACTCAAATTTCAAAAAAATTAAGGCTTATAGGATTAGACAATAGACATATATAGTAGAATTAATTGCTCTAATATAGGTATTATGATCATACGTAAGTAAAATAAATTAACGATATTAAAATATCAAAAAATCGTCAGTCAGACCGAAATGAACCATTTCATATCAACATGAAAGTTGGCCTGACTTCAAAATATTACATGAATAAACGAATCAATCGGCAATAGACCTCAACAGGCTGATGGATGGATGGCCTGGTCTATTAAGACAGAGGTCCTGGGTTCGATCCCCGGGTCGAGCAACAACTAAAGGGCTTATATAACTTGAAATGCCCGGTAGCAGCGCGGAGTCTGGATTTGTGCCGGTGGACGGCACTAGGCTCACCACCACATGGGGCCTAAACGTATCTGGTGAAAAGTGGATGTACTACACACCTATGCCTATCCCTTTAGGGAATTACAGGCATGATATTATCTTATGTTATGTTATGAAAGTCAAACGGAGCCCACCTCCCGATCCTGCGTGTCGAACACGGCGATCTCGAAGGCGCGCGACTTGCCGGCCAGCACGCGGGACACGATGCCCGAGTCCTCCCGCGCGTGCAGCACCACCTCGCCCCCCGCCAGGACCACGTACTTGGCCCCGGGGAGGCCTGGCGCCTGCTCGCGGACCACCAGCCGCCCCACGCCCTCCAGCTGCGGCAGGCCTGGTGGGGTTATATCAAGGTCAGAAGTACATGTGTCGGCACGAAACTGTAGCTCTGAAAGAAATTCGGCGATAGCTGCACGGGAGGTGCAGGATAGGGGGACATACATAATACGGCTGGCGAGCCAATCACCGCTTACGATTTACATCCCGCCTCACGCAGGACATTTAAGGTTAGAGCTACACTTTTGTGCCGTTAACTCTACAAGTTTTTTTTTTTTTCGAATGGATAATGGCTGTTGGTCATATTGGCTTTTACATAGACACTGAAGAGAGCGGCGAGCAAGAATAGCTGCGATGACTGGAATACGGTCTCTCAATTGAGAGGATCAGGGTACAAATTCAAATGGACTTCTTCGATACTAATTTGTTTAGTAATGTAATAATAATTTATGACTTGTTCAATAATTTCACACTGTTATATATAATTAATACATTGGTACCAGTCGTATTTGTTCCAGTTAAAACAGAATCTTATATTTGCATGTAAAATATCACAAGTAATTGAGCAAAAGGCGTGAGCTACACATAAATGGTTCGGAGCATCCAAAACATTGTGAAAAATCTCAAGATATTTTCAAAACATTGGTTGTAACAGAATTTAACGCCGTCGCTAAAAGCAAAAGCGAATCTTTCCAGTTAATCGAGCAGGGAGGCACTCTGTCCATTACAGCTGTCTGCGCAACCCTTGGGGAATGTATTATTCCTTCCAGACGCAATCATTGTTCTAAGATTTGTATTTCCAGATAATACATTTACATTCTTCGCTGATTACAAAGTTGAAAGAAATAAGTAGCTAAAATGTAAGTATTTAATCCATACGAATATTATAAATGTGAAAGTATCTCTGTCTGTCTGTTTATCTGTCTGTCTGTCTGTCTTGCTTTCACGCCAAAACTAATGAACCGATTTAAATGAATTTTGGTACACATAGGTAGTCTAGAGCCTGAAAAAGAACATACTAGGCTAATTGGAAAAAAGTGTTGTAAAGGGTTGAAAAGGGGGATGAAAGGTTGTATGAAAGTATTCTCATTTTCAGTACTAGAATCATAAAATTTATATTTTAGGCTGTAAAATAAAAATAGGGGATAACACATTTACGGATTCATTACAAATTTGTGGAGCTAAAGTTAACACGTTAAGAAGAATCTATTATTATGTCTAATACCACGCGAGCGAAGCTGCGGGCGTCTAGTATGTAATAAGTTTACGAATATTTCGTTGAACGTCTGAAACTCGATCTTAAGCACGATTTAATATGGTATGTAATGTGTGAAAAGGTCAATAACACCGTCGCCCGTCGTTGTTAGGAGTTTTGAACAGTTTAATGGGTGGGCGCAGAGTGTTTGGCGATAGCCATTAAGCACGCATTTACGACACGAGTGAACCATATTACGTGAGGTTCGGAACTCGATACCAGGGGCGGGGTGTTGCCACTCAGTTTACAGCCTGCTTGCCTGGCCACTGTACCCCTTCGTCATTCCTCAACCTCGTCAACCTCTTGTAATGTATATAATTATCATTGGTGTCAAATCAGAAAACTTGCACAATCCTAATGGCTCGCGTCGGTCGTATGTGAGCGAGCGAGTTAAGCAACGACGGACGCGGTCAGTTTGTGGATGGGTGACCGGTAGTGGTATAATTTCATGGGCGTTTCCGTCAAGTTATGCCGTCGGGCACGTTAAGCCGTCGGCCGGGCGTCGTAGTTTTCATTTGGAAAAACAATCGTCAGTCTTGTCGACCTTCGGCTAGCTTGAGAATATTCGTCACTGAAAGCAACCAATCACTCTACCAATCCGCATTGGAGCAGCGTGGAGTATGCTCTAAACGTCCCGCAACTGTTGCTGTGGTAGACCCATGCCCAACAGTGGGACATCTATGGGTTGTAGCTGAGCTTTAGGGTTCCGTACCCAAAGGGTAAAACGGGACAACAGACATGATTTTTTTAGCCGTTTTTATAGATAATATTACGGATCCCTTCGTGCGCGAGTCCGACTCGCACTTGGCCGGTTTTTATTGAACGCATGTAGAAAAATCTTCAGCAGAAGTTACGTTGCTACATGGGTGCAGCGTGGGTGCCGACGGTAACAAACCTATCCAGCTTGCCATTTATCCAGACCAGTCATACAAACTATTAACATCATTCCTCGCAACACTCACCTTCCAAACACCCCAATTTATAACTCTAAACTCGTAATCAATGAGAATCACTGGCAAGTTACGTGCTTCCGAGTTTATAAACTAAATAAAATTTACAAAGTAACATTTTTGCTGTCAAAATATTTGTTGAAATAAATATCTTCGTACAGCTAGAAATAATAAACCACGTGTGCGTGAGTCCATCTTAATCTGCCTGTATTTATTAGTAGACATATAGACCTAGATATATTAAGTAGACATTTTGAATATAACATCAAATAGTTTTAGGCATGGATACAATTAATATTTAGAAATTAAGGTTATTTTCAAACCGTTATTTACACCTGAACAGCCTTTTATACAATATCAATGATTAAAGAAGTTTAACTATTTCATCAGTTTCATAGTCGATTGAATTCAGTGAAGCATCATTGAGATTTTGCAAACCAGACATAGAATGACAAGCATAGATTTGTTGGCTTAAGTCCATACCACAGATGAATGATAATACTAACTAGGAAAAGCTACTAGGATACCAGGAGAGGTATATCATTATACTCTGTCCGTATCATAACCGTGTAATATAACCAAATCACGAATACTAAAAATCTCTATACAATAAAGAAAGAGAAAGATAACTTACTCAAAGGAGTTTCAGAAGGCGTGGTCATCTTTAGTTTTACTGAATATTCAACTGTTCATTAACAACACGATAATGCGTCACTTTACTTTACTATGTAAGTTTAATATTTTATATTACGATGTCATTGTATTAATTAAGTACTGAAATTTAAAAAAAACAAGGTAGATAATCGCCAGCAAAGGTACTCCATAACTACAAACGTACAGACAATTTTATGTTTAGGTTTTGAGGGACTTGAAAGAAAAGCGTAATATAAGAAAAGAATACTGACAATAGTGAAAAATGTCTGAGATTGTAACGCAAAGGATATTTTCCTTGTCTCATCTGATCCTAATAAAGTCAGTAACGAGGGTCGGAAGAGGGACAAATAAAGAAAAGTAGATACAATCAGATTCGTTAGTTTTTATGATACTCATTTATGGGGACCAAACGAAGTTCCTTGCATTTTCATCTGAAGGAACAAATTAAGTTGACGACATTATAAACTGTAATATCATCAAGCATTTCTTCTGTAGAAAGAACAATCTAAAAACTCAGACTCATCAACCAAGATCATGAATATATTCGAATGGCTGAGCAGATTTTCTTCAATCATAGATAAGAAACCTCTCGATAAAGTCATATTTCGAATAAAAAATACTAAATCAATATCAGTTCAGCCGTTTTAGAACTAAGATGCCACAGAAAGACATTCATCGGGGGTTAATAAAGTACTCTAGATACTTCGCGCGTGCGAAAACTAAGAAATACATACGTTGTTTAGTTCTTATATAGTTTTTTTTATTAAAGCATACGAAAGTCGCCATGTTGGTCGTAAAGATGAGGACTGAGCAGACGATGAGTGAAGAGTGATAGAGCCAAAGTAAAGTACGGTTAGCGCAGGGTAACCTAATATAGGGCGGCGTTGGTAAGGATTTAGAGCTCAAATATTTGCAGACCAAATTCCTAACAGTGAAAACCTCTCTCCGGTTTGGCAAATTTGGATGTGGTTGATAGTTGTCAGTTAACTTTAGAGTGATGATGTCCTCTGACTGACCTCTACTGCAAGTCAAGAAGGATAATGATAGTGACAACTATCATTATCGACGTACGGAACACCTCCATTCTATGCACTTCTTACAAACCGAAACATGCAAAGCACAAAGTAACCCTAACGAAATATTTTTGAGTGTTGGTGTTTTGGCTGTGGTTGGTTGGCGAAATGTTTTGAACTAACAGTTTTAAATGTGCAATTTTAACTAAAGTGGTGAAATTGTAACATAAGATCTTTGATCAAATCAGACACGTAAAAACTTGTTAAAAAAAATACGCAATTGAACTCCTTTTGCAACTGAAAGAAATCCTGATATCGCTTATCACTCTTGGTCGCGCCACTGCTGCGGCAAGTGTGATGATGTTATCACTACTGGTTGGTCATTACATTTATTATTCCTGCAATCACGTCACATGGCCAGACTGTTTTTACAGCGCAGTCCGTTTGCACACAGATTTACTGATACCGAATGAGCTTTTAATTACTCTTGCTCCACTTTTATTATTTTTATTGCTATTTTAATTTTATATGACTTTTACTGAAGTAATGAACGTCTATTTTATAGGGTTAGATTGTGTTTTATTTAAGCGCGCTGCCCGTAGAGCTTTTGATACAGGTTCGACTTTGCTTCATAATTAAACTGACCATATCCATTAGTGTTTTAAAATATCTAGTTATGTTTATGGGCCATCTGATGGTTGGGAATCGTGTTACTATACCACAACACACAGTTTAATCAGCATAAAACAAATTGTCAATAGTCTTTGTATTACCTATTGCACGAAAGCTTAATACGGTGTCATTAAATTTTCTATGCGAATTACTTTTTAGTCAGATTTATTTATGTAGATATTAAAATTAATTATATTATTAATTATACTCTTATCGACAAATTTGGTATATTTTTAATTACACCAAAATGGTGGTAAAAAGTATGTACATACATAAGGTATAGGTACATAGAAGTTCCCGTACGGAATATTAAAACATCACACAAACTTTTGACGAAGTTTAAAATATGCAGTAGGTATATAGGTAGGTTTAAATTCGCGATGAAGTATAGAGCAAACGAGTATGTGCGTTAGTTCGCGCGCACGTCCGCCGCCCGGCGCGTCACTGCTGGCGAATGAAGGGTGGGAAACTGAAACGGAAAGCTCGACTTACCGCTCGCAATGTACACGCCAAGCTCTTCACTGTGTTTTATTTGAACAAGTCCTTTATTATTCAATTCAATTCATAATTTGCTTAGAATAAGTTTGTTACAATGATGGTACATAACATAATATAAAGATTTGAAACTTTTATTCTACCTGAACGGCATGCAAATGTAGAAGAAAATATAATATATTTAAATGATGGTCTACATCTCAGATTACAGAACCATGAAGAGCTACATCATATAATTATTATATATTTATTTTTATTCATTTTTATACCAATACAAACATGTAGTACAAGAGGCGGACGAAAGGTACGGTGTTAGTAATAATTCAGTTAGTAATTGTTAGTAAGAGTCTAGTGCCAAGTCGGTATCAAGAGCGTTACTGCATTTGCTGCTATTGAAGACTAAGATGGTCCTCTCTGGAAAAGCGTAACCGGAAACCACACCTTTCAATCTGGTACACAATTGCTGTAAAAAAAATATTAAACGGCATTAAAGGACAAAACTTAGTTCCTTGGCGAGCAATGGTTAACCTCCGGGCGAAAACTAAATCTATCTTATGTAAATATAATTTTATATCTGAAGATCTTTCATAGTGTGTTTAATCATAATCACCGTGATATTGATATCGAAGCCTGTTTAACACGTTCGCTGCGGCACCAATTTTTGCATACTTTCCGTTCCTGCGGCACGAGGTATAATCGGCCCGTACCGTGACCAGACGTTAGGGCGACACGCGGTCTATTAGACCCCACCTCCTTTTACAGACTAAAATCCATTTTCTGGCGCGAAATCAAAGATAAATGAGAATTTTGGTCCTTATTGATATAGACAGTGAATTGATGAACCCTAATCCACCGTCGCCCCGGGATCTGATGGCTAGTTTAGGAATTATTAGCAAAACAAAATATGGGATCTTATACACCTCGTAACGCACTGAAATAGGGCAAATTTTCGCTGCGATTAGTGATGGGAAAAATAATATCGACGTTTTTAAACTGTCTTAACTACGCAACGACTTGACCGATTTTGATCAATTATATCTCATTAGATCGTTTTAAGGGCAAAACCTGGCAAAACAACACAAAGCTATCAAAGGATACATTTTTTTAAAATAATCTAAATTGTGCTTGAAGGCGCCATAAAGAAAAAAAAAACCGGCCAAGTGCGAGTCGGACTCGCGCACGAAGCGTTCCATTCTATACCATTAAGAGGCACCTATTACAGACTTATTATTGGAAAATAATGGATTACGGTTTATGCATAAGGTTTATCTTTCTATTTGTATATGAAAATCTTAATGCGGTTCACAGAATAGAAAAAAAAGGCAACCAGAAGTAGAAAAGAAACTGTCCTATTTATTCTGCCTCGGGCTTTAAAAATACAATTATTAGAACTTGAATTAACATTAAAAAATCAGTATCAATATACTTTTTTATAAAAATCTCAATATATATGTTGTACTTATTTATGAGTGTTTTAAAGGACGTGCTCTCCAATCGACGTGATGCACAACACTGGTCGTTTGGGTCGTATGGGACGTTTTAGCCTCGTTCCGCACTGCATTAAAATTATATTAATTCAGTGCGGCACGAGGCCTAAGACATCCGGTACCAAGGTAGGTACACCACCGAGTCCGGGAACCATTAGTGATCTCAAATATATAATTATCTCTTTCCTACACTGGACCAAACCAAAGTTATGCCATTCGCACCACAGAGAAATTCACTGTTTTGCTTGCCGCACCACAGGGAAGTTGCATCAGGGGTGATTTAGGCCTCGCTTCGCACTTAACGTGTTAATCTAGTCCAGTGTAAACTAGTTAACAATTAATAAGCCGATGATTGATAGTCGGCTCCCACTCCGGCTATAAATCACAGCCTTTATTATGAAGCGTTGTTGGAGGCTCTGGCTGGGGGCTACAGACTGAAGCAACACTTTCTAGGGTTCCGTAGCCAAAGGCTGAAAAACGGAACCATTTTAATATGCCTCCTGTGTCTGTCTTTCGCAGGGTTCTTGAAAAGAAATAGAACACGGGATACATACTGTGCTATCAACAAATAGCAAAATAGTTAGATCCCAAAGGTTGAGCGGTTGAGATAACCCAACCCATACAAGCATTCTTAAAAAATTTGGTTTTCTACGTACCGTTATACTTGGCTAGAGGACTGATGGTCGCTTCTAAAGAAGTGTTACCGGAAACCACACCTTTCCAACCGGACAATAATTGCTTTAAACAATTATTACACAGCAGAAATGGTACTAGGTACCGTGGCGGGCGGTGGTACTGCCGCGGGCGAAAAAAAACATCCATCCTATAAAAGATCCATACACAGGTTTCCTGCAATTGTCGAAATGTCCGCGTCATCCATACCGAAATTTTATTTTCTTTGCTACCAGCTATTCCTTAAATGATTTTCTACTAGGTACCTATTGACTGCA
The DNA here is from genome assembly GCA_944567765.1 of Carterocephalus palaemon. Classification (NCBI taxonomy): domain Eukaryota; kingdom Metazoa; phylum Arthropoda; class Insecta; order Lepidoptera; family Hesperiidae; genus Carterocephalus; species Carterocephalus palaemon. Next base: position 15,744,951 of record OX155638.1, on the reverse strand, counting down.
GAAAAATCGCATGGGCATAGTAATATACTATATGCTACACTACATGATTTCATATTATATTTATATGAGGTTGGTTGGGTAACGCGAGTGTCGGAAATTATTATGCGGCTGTATTGTAGGATTGTAGTTTGAATGTTATAATCCTGGATTATAACCTTACCGATAGATTATGCTGGATACGATTGCCAGCGTCGTGCGACTTCATTGATATTCTCCGTAAGATGGCGGCTCGACCGTAAACCTCCGCATGTTACGTTACGTTACTACCGATAACATGGTAACTGCGATGTTATTGATAATAACGCAATATTTCGTGAGTATACGAGCTGGAGCACGGCAGAGAGAGAGAATAGGTAAATACATAAGTGTACTAAGTAAGATCATCATCATCATCACAACCCTTTCTTTGTCCCATTCTTGGGCACGGGTCTCCTCTCAGAATGGCCCTCCCATTCTGATCGTGGTGGACTAAGGCCTACTCCCTCCCGTTTTGAGAGGAGATCCGTGCCCAACAGTGGGACAAAGAAAGGGTTGTGATGATGATGATGATGATGATGATGATGATGTACTACTAACACCAACTAACAGGAGTAACTATCACTATTATGAGGCCCCAGTCCTCACACCCACTAACGAACTGACCAAATAATGTTCAAAGTTAACTGGACTAATCGTCCCAGTCCCTATGAGTCTTGTTCAAAGTCAGTCAAAGTTGTGATGGGTAGTGCTTCGTATGCTTGCTCGTTTGCTATCTAATATCCATTAAAAAATAACGAAGATACAGTGCCCTAACCGAGATGATTGACTCATAGACAAATCCACTTGTCTATATTTAGCTGCACTGCTTATTATCCGGAGCTCTCTGGTGGCCACGTGGGTGGCTGCTATCATTTTTCCAGCAGTAATCAGATCAGACGTCTAATATATTTAAAAGTATAATAGTGTTGTATGAGTTATATGTTCCAGATATGCTCGAGAAATCTCCTGGATATATACGATCGCTCTGCCCTGTGACGTAGGCTCGTAGATAAAGATTAAAATATTTTTGCGTGGTACCTTCTAATATTGACTTGATTATTTTAAAATAGATTCTAGCCTAACATTGACGGGCCCGTTGGCGCAATCAGTAGTGACCCTGCCTGTTGCGACAGGGGTCGTGGGTTCGAATCCCACTCAGGACATTTATTCGTTTGACGAACACTTGTATTGGTTATATGTCTGGATGTCATTATTATGTATTTAAGAATATTTATGTATGTATATCAGTCTCTGACACCCATAGTACAGGCTCGCGCCTGCTTTGGTCTGCTTTTTTATATTTATTTATAACTAGTGGACGCCCGCAGCTTCGCTCGCGTTACACATTCACTGACTTCAAAAACGGCAAAGCTTCATACTAACTTTGCACCCCCGTTTTACCCCCTTAGGGGATGAATTTTCAAATTTTTCTCGCCGTAAAAACCATCCTTGAACTTCAACGAACATTTAAAAAAAAGAATTGGCCAAATTGGTCCAGGCGTTGTTGAGTTATGCGCTTACCAACACATTTTGCGATTCATTTTTATTATATAGATTCGTTTGACGAACACTTGTATTGGTTATATGTCTGGATGTCATTATTATGTATTTAAGAATATTTATGTATGTATATCAGTCTCTGACACCCATAGTACAGGCTCGCGCCTGCTTTGGTCTGCTTTTTTATATTTATTTATAGATACCTACAAGCAGACTACCACTCGCCTAGTGGTATCAGAAAAACGGGAGGGGTCGCCGATGCGTCGCTGCTCTCTGCTCCCCCTTAGAGGAAATACAGTCGTGATATTAAGGTATGTTTGTGTAGTGGTTTGTTATTTCTTTCTATACTACAAACAGAAACAAGTTGATGGCAGTAGATGAGTCATACTAAATTAAGGTATGTTTACTTGTTTACGAAGCGTTGTAGCCCCGTAGTACAGGAATAGTAGAATTGTTGGTTATTATTACAATGTAAACAGTCTGTGTATAAAGTGTGGTATAGGTTCAGTCTTCTTATTGCAAATGATTGCATCATATATATTCACTAGTTGTGTTAGATCAAATCAAATCAATAAGTATGTGTCTCGATTGCTGTTTAGGTGGTTATAATTTGAAATGAAACTCGTGAAACACAATAAGTAGGTAATTGAAAAACAAAATTTATTTATTTCAATAAACCATTAACTTACATTAATCTATCCTAGTCAGTCTGAAACAAATTAGGTTTCCTCCACTTTTGCTGAGAATAAACTGGCAATAAGCATAAAATTAATACCTACACAGCACATCACTTTTCTTCGGAACTCTTGCCGTCAGCGATGGATGTGTTCTGGATGGGGATGCTCCTCTCCTGCAGCGGCTCCGCCCTGAACGCGACGAGCCTCAGCTTCCCCTTGTCCAGGTGGCACTCGACGCGCTCCGGCGGGAACCCCTCGGGCAACAGGAACCGCCTCTCAAAATGGCTGCGCGTCCAGCCATCCTCCCGCTTCACCTCCTTTTTCCCTTCGATCGTGATCTCGTTGCCGACTGTCTTCACCTGGATCTGCTCCGGAGTGAAGTTCTGCACGTCCAGGTGCACCTCGACCTTCTTCCCGTCGACTTTCACCTCGGAGTCTGAATAGACTCCTTCGATACCGTGGTCGTGCTCTAGAGGCGCCGTCACTTGCCTCATATACTTGAGCGGGTCCCTGAAGAACGGATCCTTCGCGAACACGGCGAACGGTTCCTCCAGCGCCCTCGCAATGGGATCCCTGGCGTAGGCCAGGTTCCTCAGATGTCGCAGCCAATACGGCACCAGTGACATTTTAGTTCGCGTTTTCGTCTCGTTGCTTTGGTTACAAATCGATTGTTTATTTTTGACTGATGCGTTCCGCGAGTTCCGCTCCCTTTATATACTCTTGGTGACGGCGCCATCTATTGCCTAGAGATATCAAGAATCTTCGCGAACATTCGTGGCTGTTATGGAATGTCGTTCTGTATATAAACACATGACACATAGCGCCATCTGTTGTTCAGTATCTGAAACAAAAACAGTAGCCTTGCTTAAAACTGATACAACAGTAATTGGTTGATCCAAATTATTATTTTATTTGAAATATTTTCTTGATACAAAGAACAACTGATTTCATTTTAAATGCTTTTAGATGCTACTCTTAAACTACTTAAAATGAGATGTACAGAGTCATCTTGCGGGCAATAGTAAAACTGTCGGATTCGTAGAGTAGCTAATCATAGAATCCGAAGAAGATTCATTTCATGAATATTTCAGCAAAAAAGAAAAACTCATATGAATGATGCAATGGGGTGTAATTTCATATGTTTGTCATAATAAAAGTAGTCGATGTTTGCCTTGGCAAAATAATCATGTCGTTTTTGCATAATATTTTATGAAAAGGTAAGACTTACCAAGCCTGGCTAATAACATGCGACTTAAATATAATGAAACAAAAAAACCGCATCAAAATCATCCATTCGTCGAGTCCCGATGCCAAAGAGAGACAGAGAGACTCGAACCTAATTAATCAGATTCTTTGGCGCTTGGCTTGCTAGGATTTGATAAGCATAAGGATTTCACACTGGAGAAAGTTATGCGTGTGAGAAGCGTGAACTTTTTTCAATACTTACTACTTTTTACATAATTAGGTACTTATTTAGATAGATTACAAAATTAACTAATTTATATATATACCTATATAAACTACTACGAAGAACCGCGCCCGACTAAAATGCTTACAAGAGTTTACCACAAACCTTCAGATCACCAGCCGCTCGATTCAACTTAACTTTTCTAAGTCGTTCTTTCCAATATCACTACCACAAAGCGTGACCTGTGGCGTGACTATTTCCGTTGCAAAAACCACACGTTAGAATACGAACAATGATCATCAATATTTGTTCAATATATTCATCCAAATTTCGTGACTGTTCCTCCGCGCCATTTGCGTCAGAGGCCACTTCGTACTGGTTCCAGCTAGGGCTGCCATCTCTAAAACCTGCCCCCCAGGACCGGAGGCGTAAGTTCCCCGGATTTTGGAGCTTTCGGCCCGGACATTTCAATACTTTTTTCAACCACTTACAACTTCATTAAAATATATTTTACTCCATACTCGATAAAAAAACAACTTTAATTTTAAGCCTCTTTTGCATGAAATAGTATGTTTAATCGTTCTTGTGACGTCAATTGAGTAATTTTGCTTTATTTTTTTCCCTTAGGTATTAAATAAAAGATAAACAAACCCAATATTAGTTATTCAGTTAGTAAAATTAAATGAAAATATGTTTAACTTTTTATTTTTTCGTACAATTAAGAATATTTTCTTTAGTTTTAAAAGAACTAGTGATTTTTTATGTTTAGTTCCTACTTCAGTGAGTCTATAGGTATGTACCTATTATTTAGATGCTAAGAAGATTGTTTTTTAATAATAAATAATGTTGAATTTATAAATTATAAACCTTGTTTATTTAATAAAACACAAACCTGATAATTTTAAAAGACTTGTCTTTATTTACATTACAAGAATAGTCCTACCCCGAATGACTAAAACCACGTATAAAGTGATATGTCGTCATTGAAGTACTTTTTATATCCATGGGTGACGATTTCAGGATGTTTAACGTATTGATTTAAAAATAGTAACATAATCCTACATTTTCATAAAACATTTTATTTAAATTCTATATCAGACACTGTTTTTTTTGTTTCCTGCGTATAAAAAGGTAACATAGACATGACTGACATACTTCTATTTTATTATCGGCGTAGAAACGGTCATCTATCAGTTTTTACAAGAAAACGTAAAAAAATAAAATATATAGTAAACCGCACTGCAAGGGTATCCCGCGGGCGCTTGCCACACCGATATCGGTAAGAGAGATCCGATCCGACGTAGTGGCGTTTCACTCACATTTGGCCTACGTGACGAAGCTCGCATAGGCACGCCGATATTCGTAAGAGAGGTCCGATCTGGAATAGTGGCGTCTCAGTTGCCTACGTGACCTATCTCACATAGAGACGCCGAACCTCGCTCTTCCATCGCCCGGCGACGCTAGTCCGCCTTCCGATTCCAACCCGCGCTGACCTGCACGCTCTTACGTCTTAAATCCTAACTCGCGGATAACTTTGTGAACAATCAAATAGGCTACGTACCTACTTCTTTAAAACCTGTAATGTGTTATCTAAATAATCTGAATACATATAATAAATAATATTAAATCCGAATAAACCTGTGATGTTTTCTCTGAGTCTCAAACCTCATATGTGGCGCCTAACGTGTGTTTTCTGCGGTTAGGTATTTATTTTGAGCAAGTGCAGTCGTGAACTTTTTCGTAACCGCGTGTGCTTATACAAATTTAACTTTTCCGCGTGTGTTCCGTGTTCTTAGAAGATGCCTAGGCCAACGACTAGAAGTAGAACGGCAAGCGGGAACGGCAGGGAGAAATCTCCCTCGCGACCGTCCACGCCTAGACCCGTCGCGTCGTCGCCGTGTGAAAACGGCGACTTTTTCGTGCCGCCGACAGACGCCGCCGACGCCACATTCTCGAACGCGAATGTGGCTACCATAATCGCGTCACTCCAACAATCGCAAGCGAATGCTTTCAAGGAGTTGTTGGATTCGGTGCTGCGCACGAACGCATCCACTCCAGTATCGTTACTAGTGCCAGGGCAAGGCACCCTGGCCCGTTGCAAGGCATTCTTTACGGGACGAGAATCGGTCGAAGCATTTATCGACGCTGTGGAAGCCTACAGCGAGTGTGCTCAAGTCGGCGACTCAAATATTTTGCGTGGGTTAGCCTACCTACTCAAGGATGAAGCGGCTACGTGGTGGTTAGGCATAAAGGATAACGTCACGTCGTGGTCACAAGCCAAGGTGAACCTAGTCAGTGCCTTCGGTGACCGCAGACCGCCTCATCGGATTTACAGAGAGATATTTGCCAAAGAACAAGGCAAAGAGAATACGGACATTTTTGTAGCGCGTGTCCGCGCTCTGCTATCCAGAATACCAAGGGGAGACTTATCTGTGTCGGCACAAATCGATATTGTGTACGGACTACTCGCCACAAGAATCAGGAAAAGATTACGGCGAGAAGAATGCAACAGTTTCGCCGACCTTATTCGTCAAGCCCGCGAGATCGAGGACGCAACCGACGACAAGAAAATCGACCTTAAAGTTCAAAACGCGGCTATGCCGCCAACGGGCGAGCGACGCGCGCAATGCACGCGCGTGCCATCGAGCGCGACGCGCGTGTTGCACGCCGCGTCTCCGCCGCCGCCCCGCCCGTCGCAGCCGCCGCCGCCGCCGCCGGAGTCCGCGAGAGCCGCTCGCGCGCAGTCTGTGTTTCCCGACGGCGACGCGGTGCGGGCTAAGCCCGCCGATACGCCTTTGCCGTTCAGCTTTGCACGCAAGCAACGAGTTTCCTGTGCGTATTGCAAAAGGTTTGGACATTCAAAAGATCAGTGCCGTAAGTTGAAGAACAATGGTGAGTCAAATTTTAATAATAACCTTGCGGCTGTGAGTGATAATGTAGTTATAGAGAGTGATGAAAGCTTCTACAGTGTCCACGTACGCGATAAAAAGTGTTTTCCTAATAAGGCAGGGAACGTTTCATTTAAGGCGATGAATCTTGGCAATAATGTATTTTCTAATAAGGCGAGGAACTTTTCATTTAAGGCGATGAATGTTGATAATAATGTATTTTCTAATAAGGCGAGGAAATTTTCATTTAAGGCGATGAATGTTGATAATAATGTATTTTCTAATAAGGCGAGGAAATTTTCATTTAAGGCGATGAATGTTGACAATAATGTATTTTCTAATAATAGTGTCTGCAGTGTAAAAGAGCATGCACGCGGTAGCGATGTTATAGGACCGTGTACTAGTCGCGATTCACGTTCAATTTTTAATATTAGCATTTTAGGCTTTAAAGGCACCGCGTTAATAGATACTGGCGCAAAACATTGTATTGCGGGCCATACGCTATACGCTCTCCTTCTACGCAAAGGTCATCCTCTAAAGTCATCCTTACGCGAAATTAAACTCGCTGACGGGGTTGTTAGGTCAATGGAGGTTTTAACCACCATCTTAGAGGTGTCTTTGCAGGGCACAAAAATAACTATTCCGTTTCTGATTTTCCCGGACGCCGAGAATAACGAGACGCTATTGGGCATCGACTTCATAACTGCGGCGAGGGTGGTTATTGATTTTAATGCTGAAACATGGTTTTTCGCTGGAAAACCCATGTTTAGGTATAAATTATTCTTCGAGCCGATTTCACGTAGTATATCCTGTGCTTATACAGATGTCCTTAGGGACGACGAAGGAACGTGCCTTACATCAACGGAACGAGATGCGCTGGCGGTAGTTCTCACCAGACACGCCCACATTTTTAGAGCAGGGGGAGGCCCTACGCCAATCACAGAACATCACATCGAAACGGGTGAACACCCGCCGATTGCTGTACCACCTTACCGCCTGAATCCTGCGAAGAAACAGCTCATGAAATCGGAAATAGAGAAGATGATAAGAGATGACATCATTGAAGAGTGCGAGTCAGCTTGGTCTTCACCGGCCCTTATGGTGCCGAAGTCAAATGGGGAGATCCGTTTTTGTGTCGACTACAGGCGCTTAAACGCAGTGACCAAAGCTGACACTTATCCGATGCCCCGCATCGACGAGCTGCTACAAAGCACAAAACGTAACTGCTACATGAGTACGCTGGACCTACGGTCTTCTTATTGGCAAGTGAGTGTCAAGGAGGCTGATAGGGACAAGACGGCCTTTATTTGTTTTCTGGGGACCTATCGGTTTAAAAAAATGCCGTATGGGCTTCGTAATTCTCCGGCCACGTTCCAGCGTCTCATTGACCGTCTGCGGTCCTGCCCTGCATTACAAGATGTAACTGTCCTTGCTTACTTGGACGATTTACTCATCATATCAGAAGGGTACAGTCAACATCTGCAGGATCTCGAAGCAGTATTTAAACGTCTGGCTGAATTTAACCTCCATGTCAATAGGGAGAAGTGTGCATTTGCTAGAGAACGTGTCAAATATCTTGGCCATATAATATCTCAAGAAGGTATTTCCACCGATCCAGAAAAGGTGAGTGCCGTGCTTGACATGAAAGAGCCTTCTAACCTAAAACATCTCAGAACCTTCTTACAAACGTGCTCATGGTTCAGAAAGTTTATACCTAACTTTTCGAAAGTAGCTGAACCATTGACACGGCTTACGAGAAAAAACCAAACCTGGATTTGGGGATCGGAGCAGGTCAAATCATTTGAAGATTTGAAAAATCTTTTGACCTCTGCCCCTATATTAATTCAAGCTGATTTTAATAGCCCTTTTATTCTGCGCACAGACGCAAGCAACTATGCTTTGGGCGCAGTTCTATTACAGGGTGATGGTAACCAGGAAAGGCCCATTGAATACGCCAGCCGACTTCTCAATGCCGCAGAGCGCAATTACTCCACCACGGAAAGGGAGGCGCTCGCGGTAGTTTGGGCGGTTGAACGTTTTCGGCCTTACCTAGACGGCCAACCAGTAAGAATTGGCAGTGACCATCAACCTCTGCGATGGTTACTCTCACTTAAATCTCCCTCCGGCAGATTAGTCCGTTGGGCCCTCAAGCTCCAATCGTTTGATATAACATTTGAGTATACCCCTGGGAAAGCAAATGTCGTGGCAGATACGCTGAGCAGACCAAACTGTTACAAAGAGTCGCAAGGAGACTGTGGCATCTGCTCGGTGGTATGCGACTTGCCAACAAAGACCCCCGGTCAACTCCGCAAGGAACAGGAGAGCGACCCTGAGGTGGTAAAAATTATCAAAGAGCTTGAGGGTGCCGATGAAGTCGCTACCCAGAGATGGTTAGGAAGGGGATACCTGATGGACCAGGGAATCTTATATCGGTTTAATCCTGATGCAGAGAGTGATTCTCCACAACTGGTTATACCATCTAACGAAATCAACAACATTCTTAAAGAGCTACATGATTCTCCAACTGCCGGACATCCCGGTATTGACAGAACGTATCAAAAAATCGCACAACTATTCTATTTTACAGGGATGCGGAGAATAATCACTGATTATGTAAAAGCCTGCATTCACTGTCAACGTTACAAAGCATCAAACACCAAACCTCCTGGCTTACTCCAGACACCAGTACTTAATCAACGCAACGAAGTTCTGGCGATAGATTTATTTGGTCCCCTACCGGAAGGAGATCAGGGGGAGCGATGGATCTTACTCGTTGAAGACACTGCGACCCGCTGGACGGAGCTGTTCGCGCTGAAGGTAGCTACTGCAGAAGTATGCGCTCAAACTCTCATAGATGAGTACTTTATGCGTTTTGGGCTGCCTCGTAGAATCGTCTCAGATAACGGGGTGCAGTTTGTATCCAGAGTAAGGCGCACATGCTTATCCACATTGCGCATCAAGCAAAATTTTATACCTCTTTACCATCCGCAAGCCAATCCTGCAGAGAGGAAAAATAGAGATTTAAAAGCCATGCTGGCCCTCTTAGTAGAGGATAACCACACTTCTTGGCCAAAGATGTTGCCTGTGATCCGGTTTGCGCTAAATTCTTCAAAATGTCGTACCACTGGCAAGACACCGGCTTTCTTGTCGTTTGGTAGAGAGATGAGGTCCCCCACAGAAGTGGTTCATGACATTCGTGGTATAGTGGACAAAGAGAATTTTGTTCCTCAAGTCAACGAATATATGGAAAAATTTATAAAATCCTTGGCAAGTATTAGAGAACGTATTGAAATCCAACAAGATAAGTCTAAGGAGTACGCTGACAAAACACGTAGTCCTTCAGTAAATTTTCAAAAAGGTGACTTGGTACTTATTAAATCACACTTACTAAGTCAGGCTTCAAACGATGTGACTGCAAAGTTTTTCCCCAGACGCGATGGACCTTACAGAATTTTGGAGAAATTAACCCCCACAACGTACAAAATTGCAAGTACCGACCAACCAAATATCTCCTTGGGAAAATTTCATGCACAGGACATAACCAGGTACCTGGGAAGCGAGGAGTTTCTACCTAGGCCTGTTGTCCCGAAGAGGAAACGGGGAAGACCGGCGAAAGCGAAAGCTACTGGTTCTGATACGCTAGTCCAGGTGCGAGGGCGTTCACCAGCACTAGAGGGGGAGTGTATAGTAAACCGCACTGCAAGGGTATCCCGCGGGCGCTTGCCACACCGATATCGGTAAGAGAGATCCGATCCGACGTAGTGGCGTTTCACTCACATTTGGCCTACGTGACGAAGCTCGCATAGGCACGCCGATATTCGTAAGAGAGGTCCGATCTGGAATAGTGGCGTCTCAGTTGCCTACGTGACCTATCTCACATAGAGACGCCGAACCTCGCTCTTCCATCGCCCGGCGACGCTAGTCCGCCTTCCGATTCCAACCCGCGCTGACCTGCACGCTCTTACGTCTTAAATCCTAACTCGCGGATAACTTTGTGAACAATCAAATAGGCTACGTACCTACTTCTTTAAAACCTGTAATGTGTTATCTAAATAATCTGAATACATATAATAAATAATATTAAATCCGAATAAACCTGTGATGTTTTCTCTGAGTCTCAAACCTCATAAATATGTGTAAATAGCATTATAAAGCTCTTAAAACTGTTAAAATATTGTAGAAAGAAAATATTTATTATTTGTCATAGAATTATTTCTAGGGCGTGTTGAACACAAATTACGCTCTCCTGAAAACCTCGGTTTTTGACTTGACCTTATGTACGTAGGGACCGTCGATTTATGTATTTGCGAACACATGCCATGCTTAAACCTAACCCATAGTTTTTATTTAGGTACCTACATAAATTATCTGGGATCTGATCGAAAACCCGGACATTTATTTTAGTCCGGGTTTCACCCGGACTAAAATTAAAACCCCGCCCGGACGCTCCCCGGACGCCCTCCAAACTATGACAAATCCGGGGAAACCCGGACGGATGGCAGCCCTAGTTCCAGCTAATGTTACTATTGACCGAACCAATCAGAGGCTTATTTGAATTAACACCTTAAATTTTCACTTGTCCCTAATCATTATTTATTATACAAGTGATTTCACCGATTTACTTTATATAAATAGACAACTACATGTAATTTCAAAAGTAATTAGGTAAATTATTATTTTATCCTCTTCTTAATTGTTTTACTTGTTTGAAGTATCAGTATAATGATGTAAGTATAAAAAAGATGATTCAGGAAACATACCTACTTAAATCAAAATGAACTGATCTGTTCCAAGTAGATTCCAAGGAAAGATAGCTTCAGACATTCTTTATCATTTACAAAATGGAATCTCGTGCGTTGCAGTGAGTCGATAAATGTCGCAACTGGGTTTTGTTTACACTTTTTAATTTTAGTGATTACCAATCTTAATCAGATCTGCGGTAAGCATTCGGTGTGGTCTTTCACCTGCTTTATTCTGTGCATTTACATTGTATTAAACCTAAGCGGAAACGATTAACCGAACACTACAAAATGTACAATGTAAATACGCTCTCAAAATAAAACTAATTTAAACGATATATTTGACGATCCCATTTAGACTGCGAATGCGTCAAGCTTCTGTGTAAAGTGGGGATTTTTCAGCCTTCATATAGTCGGGGTTTTCTGCTTGAAGGTAAGACTGATAGCAAGTAGTTTTGGGAGAGCAGTCATGGATCCCAAAGTGTTATGTGTTATTGGAGCATGTGTGCTGTGTTTAGTGTGCTGTCAGCCTGTAGAGCGAAGCGACGGTAAGGATTCGGATACTAAGTTAGCTATATTATTATATCTACTTATAGGTAGATATGGTTCAACGACCGCTCATTACATAATTATTTATTAATTTATTATTTCTTCTGTGCTGTGAAGCATGGGTTGTCAACAATGCGTTCTGTAGTACAGTACCTACAGTAGTTTAATAATTAAAAATACCTAAATATCATGGACATTCTCACGCACGACCATCTGACCCCAAACTAGGGAGAGCCTGTGGACGTCAGAGACTGATATAGTTCATACATAGATATTTACTTCAATAAATAATGTTAACATTCAGACACAGAACAAACACAAGCGTTCGTCACACGAATGTTTGTCCTGAGTGGGATTCGAACCCTCGACCCCTGGCGTATCAGGCAGCAACTGATTGCGCCAACGGTTCACTGGCCAAGCCAGGCTTGTCGTGTACCAGCCACTTGAGTGCAGGGGATTTCAAAGTATGAATAGAATCCTAATTGCGGATGTGGTTTTGTCAGAGTAGGTATGTCAAGTGAAGTGAGTTTCAGGATTTCCGGACACTTTATTTTCAGTGAATGCTTCGCGACTCCCGCGTCTACATACCCTGTGGCGGCGGTTCGTTGACCCGTCTTCGTTCGGCGCACTCAGCAACACTGGCGGAGGCAGCGAGAAAATGAGGACGAAACGAGGGTAAACGCACAGTAAAATCATATATCTATATACTTACTACATACAGATAAGAGAATACGCGTCAGTCGTGACTACCACCACCAACCCACCGTTTTCTGCCCTCCCCTTTCCATCCTCCAGGTTTTCTCCAGGCAATGGGCCAGCAGACATATAAACTTGATACAATTTCTTACACTAGAGAGATCCGCGTCCCAAATCCCCGTCATAGTTGCTTTTCTATGCTATGTAGGTAATGCGATGCAGTTAAAACATTGTGAGGAATCGTGCATGCCTGTCAGTGTCTAGTATGTCATCGCAAGGAATTACACCCGTAGTGGTTTACCCAGTAGTTGTAGTAGCCATTTGAGTCTCACTTGAAACTAAGCAACGTATAAAAAACGATAACTCATTCGGAATTAGCTTTTTGTTTTCAAACGTCATGGAAAGAAATAAAAGGTATGTAGTTCGATTTGGTTGCTGATTTTCCCATTTCCCCCAGCGCGGAGGAGTGCGAGCGGCTGCAGCTGTGCAAGCTGCACGCGCGCTCCAGACACAGCCTGTTTGCTGCCTACGAGCTGTACTTCGTCAAGTAAGTAGCTTGAAGAAGTTTTAAGCAAAATAAAGTCTATTCTATTCCTAGCTGGCCGTCTGGCTACCACCTCGTTAGTTTAAAATGAAAATGTGTTACAATTTCAGCAAGGAAAACGCGCGGCTGTGGGACCACGCGGCGCGGTCGCGAGCAGACTGCGAGCAACGGTTCAGCTGCGACCGGTAGTGATGCGTAGCTACCGCCGTATCAGCATCAACGATACGGGCCCTCGGGCTACAGAGGCCAACGTGTGTAAGGAAAAAAATAATCAATAAATATTTATTTTAATTTAATGCAAACATTTTTGTTTTTTTTTTTTGTGAGAAATCTTTACCCTTCATTTGAGCCCCCTACTTTGTGCCGCTTGGGTTTGAACCCGGACCGCTCGAGTGAGAGGCGAGTTCGATAGCCACTGGGCTGTCACCGCTTTTTTACTTTACTGACCTTATGAAACCCGAAGGTCTTTCCCTGAATGGAAAACTTATCCGGTTACTTTTAAAGTACCATCTTAGTCCTGAACTGTAGCAACGCATCTGTGATGGACTTAAAACGGGAATCTATCGAGACGTGTAACGAATCACAGAGTAAATACGGATTGGCTGCATGGTTGTTTGCTATATAAAAAACTCGTTTGAGTAACAAAACTCGTACGAAAAATGAAGCAGTTTCGATATTATTCCCTAATATTGGGTCATATCGTGGAATAAAATAAAAATATAAGTTCTTTAAATCACTTTTATTTCTCACTCTTTATAATCTACCTCATCACCCATCACATCTCAAATGCATAGCTTAGGAATTAAACAACATAACTTAAAATATTAACTGAATTACATTAAATAAGAAAAAAACATTCCTCACACACACTTCTATCATTTAATTCGTTCGTGTTATATTATAAACATACCAAAATATTGGCGACTTCGTTTGATTCATATATTTAATTCTGAAACGACTTTTAAATCATGATTAATGAGCATTTATATCGTAATGTTTATTATAAAAATACTCAACAAGTTAATTCATAAATTATCATTTATATTTCGAATTCGGAATGTTACATAACTTTTTTTTTACATAGGTATGGTTTGCACAATAGTTGACATAGTAATAATGCATTATAAATAATATTTAAAATAGTCTTTCATTATGTAAATAATATTTCATAAATAAAAATACTTCCACCTAAAGGTGATTTGATCACGATGCACCTTTCACGACTAACTTCTTCTAAAAAGAACTAGTGATAAAGGTTAGTCCGTCTGTCTGTGTGTACCACATATTTGTACAACGAAGGTATATTGTGTCAATGATATATAGCTGTATATCAGTACCGCATATTTGTACAACGAAGGTAGTTGTGCAGTTGTGCCAATGATATATAGTGGTTACGATCAATCACTGCTCTTGCCTCGTCATCGACTTGGTGTTCCTGAAATCTACGCACAGTCTATTGGCAGTCCACTGCATCTGGGTACAGATGCTTTATTTTAAGATTGCAGTTGCCATTAATGTGGGGATTGGATGCGCATGCACATTGCGTGTATTTAAGGGTAGTTTCAACAGATGCAGATTAGCGGAGCGATGGGTTTTATTCCTATTTTTGACATGCCGCTGCCGCTGTTTAAATTGTTAAATGATAACCCCGCTCCGATTGCATTTGCGAAACGCACCTTCAAGACTATCTTGGTACTACGCACACAAGCGCGCGCGTATCCATACACATTAATAGTACACGACCTAAAATAAACCATTTATATTATAAACTAGTGGACGCCCGCAGCTTCGCTCGCGTTACACATTCACTAACTTCAAAAACGGCAAAGCTTCATACTAACTTTGCCCCCCCGTTTTACCCCCTTAGGGGATGAATTTTCAAATTTTTCTCGCCGTAAAAACCATCCTTGAACTTCAACGAACATTTAAAAAAAAGAATTGGCCAAATCGGTCCAGGCGTTGTTGAGTTATGCGCTTACCAACACATTTTGCGATTCATTTTTATATTATAAATAGTGGTATATATATGTTCCGGTCTACTCGGTCTACTCGGTCTACTCCCGGTCTACTCGGTCTACTCCCGGTCTACTCCCGGTCTACTGGGTCTTCTTGCGCGGCAGCTTGCGCGCGGCGGCCGCGACCGGGTCGGGGCGGAGGCGCGCCGCGAGCCGCTCGCGATGCAGGAAGGCGAACGCGAGCAGCGCCAGCAGGGGCACCACCAGCACCGACGTTTGACGGAGCTCCTGCTCCGACGACCTCACCTAAATAGAACAAACAATAATTAAGACTATGTATATAACTAGTGGACGCCCGCAGCTTCGCTCGCGTAGGATTAGACTCATTAACGGCAAAGTTTCATACTAACTTTGCACCCCCCGTTTTACCCCCTTAAGGGGTGAATTTTTAAAAATCCTTTCTTAGTGCTCCTCTACGTTATAAAAGGAACCCCTGTGCAAAATTTCAAGTTTCTAACCTTTATAGTTTAGGCCCTGCGTTGATATGTCAGTCAGTCAGTGTCAGTCAGTCAGTCAGTCAGTCAGTCAGCTTCTCCTTTTATATGTATAGATATTTATCTCATACAATTTAATATCTCTCCCGGTCGATTACAACGCAGGACTAAGATCGACAGGTAGACTAAATCCTACCCTAGTCATTCTAAAAATTAGTAAAAGTGTGTATTACATAAGAATATGCATTCCAGCAAATAAATGCGAAAAATGTCTTTGATCTTTCGGGATAGTAATATCTCCTTATTTTTGAGTCACTAGAATGCAACGATCTTTTTTCGTTGAATAAAAACAATTCATAGTAAGTGTTTTTGTTAAGATGACAATTATGTTACCTTAGGCAGGAAGTCGATGTTGAAATGCTTGAACCGGCCGTCGGAGGTGAAGTAGTAGGCGTGGTCGGCGTAGTTGTGCGTGGCCTTCGACAGCGAGCTCTCCAGCTGCAGCACGTACGAGCGGTTGTCGGCCGGCAGCCGCGGCAGCGCGTACATCAGCCCCGGGTTCAGGCTCGCGCTGCACAACAAACATACAAACATACACGTACACGCATATACACATACAGGCCCGTTGGCGTAATCGATAGTGACCCTGTCTGTTGCACCAGGTCGTGGGTTCGAATCCCACTCAGGACAAACATTCATGTGACGAACACTTGTGTTTGTTCTGTGTCTCGATGTTAATATTATCTATTTATGTATGTATTTAAAATATCTATGTATGTGTCTCTGACTGTATTACAGGCTCGCGCCTACCTTGAGGTCAGGTGGACGTGTGTGAGAATGTCGCGTTATGTTACATGACGATCGCAGTCATCGTTATTGATCGAACTTGCCTTTAATTTCTGCAAATTGCGATGACTAACATCAGCACGTAACATAGTACGTACGTGCGTGTGTGTACGTCGTGCGCGTACGTGAATGCGTGCAAAGTTGCGTACGTGCCAATCCGCACAAGAGCAGAGCAATGTCATATGCTGCAGGTCATCTCTCAACAGTGATGAGAGCCGTGCCCTAAACGGTAATTGATCGCCAGTCCACACCTGTAGCCGGCGGGGTCCAGCCTGACGGAGTAGAGCGGCGCGTGTGGCGTGGTCTCGAGCGCGAGCGCCAGCCGCAGCGAGCGGTAGTGCTCCACGCTGGGCGTGTACACCAGCACGCTGGCGTCCGTCAGCTGGTGCGGCTGGACCACTACGAGCCGCACGTTCTCTATGTCCTTCTTATTCACCTGTAGCCGGCGGGGTCCAGCCTGACGGAGTAGAGCGGCGCGTGCGGCGTGGTCTCGAGCGCGAGCGCCAGCCGCAGCGAGCGGTAGTGCTCCACGCTGGGCGTGTACACCAGCACGCTGGCGTCCGTCAGCTGGTGCGGCTGGACCACTACGAGCCGCACGTTCTCTATGTCCTTCTTATTCACCTGTAGCCGGCGGGGTCCAGCCTGGCGGAGTAGAGCGGCGCGTGCGGCGTGGTCTCGAGCGCGAGCGCCAGCCGCAGCGAGCGGTAGTGCTCCACGCTGGGCGTGTACACCAGCACGCTGGCGTCCGTCAGCTGGTGCGGCTGGACCACTACGAGCCGCACGTTCTCTATGTCCTTCTTATTCACCTGTAGCCGGCGGGGTCCAGCCTGGCGGAGTAGAGCGGCGCGTGCGGCGTGGTCTCGAGCGCGAGCGCCAGCCGCAGCGAGCGGTAGTGCTCCACGCTGGGCGTGTACACCAGCACGCTGGCGTCCGTCAGCTGGTGCGGCTGGACCACTACGAGCCGCACGTTCTCTATGTCCTTCTTATTCACCTGTAGCCGGCGGGGTCCAGCCTGGCGGAGTAGAGCGGCGCGTGCGGCGTGGTCTCGAGCGCGAGCGCCAGCCGCAGCGAGCGGTAGTGCTCCACGCTGGGCGTGTACACCAGCACGCTGGCGTCCGTCAGCTGGTGCGGCTGGACCACTACGAGCCGCACGTTCTCTATGTCCTTCTTATTCACCTGTAGCCGGCGGGGTCCAGCCTGGCGGAGTAGAGCGGCGCGTGCGGCGTGGTCTCGAGCGCGAGCGCCAGCCGCAGCGAGCGGTAGTGCTCCACGCTGGGCGTGTACACCAGCACGCTGGCGTCCGTCAGCTGGTGCGGCTGGACCACTACGAGCCGCACGTTCTCTATGTCCTTCTTATTCACCTGTAGCCGGCGGGGTCCAGCCTGGCGGAGTAGAGCGGCGCGTGCGGCGTGGTCTCGAGCGCGAGCGCCAGCCGCAGCGAGCGGTAGTGCTCCACGCTGGGCGTGTACACCAGCACGCTGGCGTCCGTCAGCTGGTGCGGCTGGACCACTACGAGCCGCACGTTCTCTATGTCCTTCTTATTCACCTGTAGCCGGCGGGGTCCAGCCTGGCGGAGTAGAGCGGCGCGTGCGGCGTGGTCTCGAGCGCGAGCGCCAGCCGCAGCGAGCGGTAGTGCTCCACGCTGGGCGTGTACACCAGCACGCTGGCGTCCGTCAGCTGGTGCGGCTGGACCACTACGAGCCGCACGTTCTCTATGTCCTTCTTATTCACCTGTAGCCGGCGGGGTCCAGCCTGGCGGAGTAGAGCGGCGCGTGCGGCGTGGTCTCGAGCGCGAGCGCCAGCCGCAGCGAGCGGTAGTGCTCCACGCTGGGCGTGTACACCAGCACGCTGGCGTCCGTCAGCTGGTGCGGCTGGACCACTACGAGCCGCACGTTCTCTATGTCCTTCTTATTCACCTGTAGCCGGCGGGGTCCAGCCTGGCGGAGTAGAGCGGCGCGTGCGGCGTGGTCTCGAGCGCGAGCGCCAGCCGCAGCGAGCGGTAGTGCTCCACGCTGGGCGTGTACACCAGCACGCTGGCGTCCGTCAGCTGGTGCGGCTGGACCACTACGAGCCGCACGTTCTCTATGTCCTTCTTATTCACCTGTAGCCGGCGGGGTCCAGCCTGGCGGAGTAGAGCGGCGCGTGCGGCGTGGTCTCGAGCGCGAGCGCCAGCCGCAGCGAGCGGTAGTGCTCCACGCTGGGCGTGTACACCAGCACGCTGGCGTCCGTCAGCTGGTGCGGCTGGACCACTACGAGCCGCACGTTCTCTATGTCCTTCTTATTCACCTGTAGCCGGCGGGGTCCAGCCTGGCGGAGTAGAGCGGCGCGTGCGGCGTGGTCTCGAGCGCGAGCGCCAGCCGCAGCGAGCGGTAGTGCTCCACGCTGGGCGTGTACACCAGCACGCTGGCGTCCGTCAGCTGGTGCGGCTGGACCACTACGAGCCGCACGTTCTCTATGTCCTTCTTATTCACCTGTAGCCGGCGGGGTCCAGCCTGGCGGAGTAGAGCGGCGCGTGCGGCGTGGTCTCGAGCGCGAGCGCCAGCCGCAGCGAGCGGTAGTGCTCCACGCTGGGCGTGTACACCAGCACGCTGGCGTCCGTCAGCTGGTGCGGCTGGACCACTACGAGCCGCACGTTCTCTATGTCCTTCTTATTCACCTGTAGCCGGCGGGGTCCAGCCTGGCGGAGTAGAGCGGCGCGTGCGGCGTGGTCTCGAGCGCGAGCGCCAGCCGCAGCGAGCGGTAGTGCTCCACGCTGGGCGTGTACACCAGCACGCTGGCGTCCGTCAGCTGGTGCGGCTGGACCACTACGAGCCGCACGTTCTCTATGTCCTTCTTATTCACCTGTAGCCGGCGGGGTCCAGCCTGGCGGAGTAGAGCGGCGCGTGCGGCGTGGTCTCGAGCGCGAGCGCCAGCCGCAGCGAGCGGTAGTGCTCCACGCTGGGCGTGTACACCAGCACGCTGGCGTCCGTCAGCTGGTGCGGCTGGACCACTACGAGCCGCACGTTCTCTATGTCCTTCTTATTCACCTGTAGCCGGCGGGGTCCAGCCTGGCGGAGTAGAGCGGCGCGTGCGGCGTGGTCTCGAGCGCGAGCGCCAGCCGCAGCGAGCGGTAGTGCTCCACGCTGGGCGTGTACACCAGCACGCTGGCGTCCGTCAGCTGGTGCGGCTGGACCACTACGAGCCGCACGTTCTCTATGTCCTTCTTATTCACCTGTAGCCGGCGGGGTCCAGCCTGGCGGAGTAGAGCGGCGCGTGCGGCGTGGTCTCGAGCGCGAGCGCCAGCCGCAGCGAGCGGTAGTGCTCCACGCTGGGCGTGTACACCAGCACGCTGGCGTCCGTCAGCTGGTGCGGCTGGACCACTACGAGCCGCACGTTCTCTATGTCCTTCTTATTCACCTGTAGCCGGCGGGGTCCAGCCTGGCGGAGTAGAGCGGCGCGTGCGGCGTGGTCTCGAGCGCGAGCGCCAGCCGCAGCGAGCGGTAGTGCTCCACGCTGGGCGTGTACACCAGCACGCTGGCGTCCGTCAGCTGGTGCGGCTGGACCACTACGAGCCGCACGTTCTCTATGTCCTTCTTATTCACCTGTAGCCGGCGGGGTCCAGCCTGGCGGAGTAGAGCGGCGCGTGCGGCGTGGTCTCGAGCGCGAGCGCCAGCCGCAGCGAGCGGTAGTGCTCCACGCTGGGCGTGTACACCAGCACGCTGGCGTCCGTCAGCTGGTGCGGCTGGACCACTACGAGCCGCACGTTCTCTATGTCCTTCTTATTCACCTGTAGCCGGCGGGGTCCAGCCTGGCGGAGTAGAGCGGCGCGTGCGGCGTGGTCTCGAGCGCGAGCGCCAGCCGCAGCGAGCGGTAGTGCTCCACGCTGGGCGTGTACACCAGCACGCTGGCGTCCGTCAGCTGGTGCGGCTGGACCACTACGAGCCGCACGTTCTCTATGTCCTCCTTTTTCACCTGGAATTAGAAATGTTGGTCATCGCGTTTTTATTTACATTCGACATTAGTGACCCCAACAGCAACCTCAACAAGTCCTCCCTGGTGAATTGGATTTTTCTGTAAGGTGGGGAGTTATTGTGTTGTGTGAGCTCACCCAGGACCGGACCGGAGTTTAAAGCTCGGCATACTGACCTCAAGAGTAGGCGGAGCCTTGGCGAGCTTAAGTCCAGCTAGTTCGGGGATGGAGGACTCCTTCAGCTCGATGGTATACTGGCAGCCGGGCAGGAGGCCCCGGATTCTGTAACACGAAAACTAGTAATTATTCCTACTAGTGGATTACCACTAGTATTATGAACATATCTGTATAAGGCCTAACTACTCCCATTACGAGAAGACACCCGAACTCAACTATGACACAAATAAAGGGTTATGGTGTATGTCTTTTAGCGTCTTTGGACGATAAAGATAAAGATTATTTATTTGTTTGCTCTCACAGAAGTCACAGAAGTTTACAATGGTCTTATAAAGTTGTGTATTTAAACCATACTTTGTGAGAGCCTGGTGACTGAGGTAGGTTTGCAAAAACCTGTGGTTCAGTTCACCAGCGCCCTCCCGCGGGACAATGTTTTTCGGGACGATGGTGGATGTATGGATGTATGAATAGAATAGAATAGAATAGAATATAGATTTATTTCGACAAGTTGACAAAAATAATAGTAACAAAATTCATATAAAATAATAAAATAAGCTAAAAACTATAGGATTTGCCGAAATGGGGCCGCACTCAGCTATGGTCGCAGCGAACCACGACCGCTGGTTTTCAGGGCGACCCAGCGTAGTAGAGAAGTTCGGACAGTAAATGAACTTATTAATTTATTATAACTAAGGATAAAGGAAAAAAAATTAACACTATTAAAATTAATTACTTAAATGTTCTACAATTATACATGAAAATAGTCATTAATACATGGATGGATGGATGTGTGTGTACCTGAAGTCCCCGCTGGCGCCGGCGGTGGCCTCCTGCGGCGGGCAGCGCCGCGCGTCGCCCTGCTGCAGCGGCGCGGCGCGCAGCGGCACGCTGGCCACGCCCACCTTGCCCAGCGACAGCGTGCGCCCGGACACAGACCACGCCACGCGCACACCCCTATACAAGAAACATTTGGACACTTATAAATCAAGTAACTTCTAAGATCAGTTTGAGCCAGCTATAGGTGGCCGCTCTCATCTACACGAAGTTTAATGCGTAGTACACAAATAGCGGGTGTCTTGAAAACGTGCGGGCGTGAGAAGAAAGCGCAATCGGCGAGTGGCACTCCTCACATAATATACTTCTGTAATCCTTTTTTGTCATTCTTAACTATTAATCATATTTAGTATCTAAGTATGCATATCTAAGTATGCTCGCCTTTTATGATTTTTTTCTCCAATACCTACTGAAAGAAGCTTTGGCCTATTCAGAATGTTTGTAATTTTTTTTTTTAATTATTGTTATGCGTACTATACATACATTTTTTTAAATATTATTTTAAAAAAGCTTTTATACCTTTTTTTCGTGCATTGTCATCGGAACCAAATATGCGTGCCGAATTTCAGATCGATAGCTTCCGTGGAAGTGGGTGAAATATTGATTGCAAGATTCCAGGACATACATACATACGAGTGAAGTTAAATAAAAGCTTTTAATAAAAAAAATGGAGACCATGAAACGTGTATCGCGGTACCTGAAGGTGATCGAGTGCGTGCGGCCGTCCTCGACGGGCACGAGCGCGTGCGGCGGCTCGAACTTGTACTCCTTCATGTTGGGCTTCACGTAGTACTGCGCCGGCGTCAGCGCGCCGAAGCGCAGCCGGCCCTCGCGCCCCGACGCCACGTTGCGCCGGAACGAGCCCCCGCTCACCGACACCAGCGCCCCCTGCGGTTACAAGGCGTACTCTCATTTTATTTTAGACGACTCCGGAGCGCAGTGGTGTGACCTGACTGCCGAGGGGGATCGATTCCCGTGATGGTTGTAGGATTTTGGGCTCCTCAAAACTCCCGCCAACCCTAACGCGCTATCTATCAACCTGTCGCTTATCAAACTCGTACTGACAAGCCACGCGCGCGCGCTCCGCGAAATATCAAATAATTAAACCAAATCAAAGTGAAAACTGTACTGACTAAGTGCATTGTGTTGATATGGTTAAAATCCTGACGCATCTCAAGCGAAGAAACATCCTGCAACGGTGAGTGAGTCCAAAACATTAAAAAATGCCAACTGAGCTATCACAATAGTGCGATAGCTCTCTCGATGGAAAAGATTAATTCCAAAATATCTTAGGCGCGCAATGCGCCTCAGTTCCAAGGAAACACGCGTGCACTGTTTGTATTAGTCAACCCGAAAATAACCATTTAATACGAATATCAATCGACCAAATAGTCAACACTCATAGCGGCGCTGTCGCGCACATAGCGTCTCACTGTGCAGCCCGCATGTGCATGTGTATCCCAAAAGTAACAGTCGTCAACTCAAATCGTCCAAACGGTGTAATTACCTCCAGCTTGTGCGCGGCGATGTCCCCGCGCGCGTCGGGCGCCGAGAACACGTACGACTCCATCTCGGCGCGCACGGCGTAGTTACCTCCAGCGGCGCGTCGCTCGCGCTGTCGAGTAGAGTGACGGCGATCTCGGCCAGCTAGTGCGCGGCGATGTCCCCGCGCGCGTCGGGCGCCGAGAACACGTACGACTCCATCTCGGCGCGCACGGCGTAGTTACCTCCAGCGGCGCGTCGCTCGCGCTGTCGAGTAGAGTGACGGCGATCTCGGCCAGCTTGTGCGCGGCGATGTCCCCGCGCGCGTCGGGCGCCGAGAACACGTACGACTCCATCTCGGCGCGCACGGCGTAGTTACCTCCAGCGGCGCGTCGCTCGCGCTGTCGAGTAGAGTGACGGCGATCTCGGCCAGCTTGTGCGCGGCGATGTCCCCGCGCGCGTCGGGCGCCGAGAACACGTACGACTCCATCTCGGCGCGCACGGCGTAGTTACCTCCAGCGGCGCGTCGCTCGCGCTGTCGAGTAGAGTGACGGCGATCTCGGCCAGCTTGTGCGCGGCGATGTCCCCGCGCGCGTCGGGCGCCGAGAACACGTACGACTCCATCTCGGCGCGCACGGCGTAGTTACCTCCAGCGGCGCGTCGCTCGCGCTGTCGAGTAGAGTGACGGCGATCTCGGCCAGCTTGTGCGCGGCGATGTCCCCGCGCGCGTCGGGCGCCGAGAACACGTACGACTCCATCTCGGCGCGCACGGCGTAGTTACCTCCAGCGGCGCGTCGCTCGCGCTGTCGAGTAGAGTGACGGCGATCTCGGCCAGCTTGTGCGCGGCGATGTCCCCGCGCGCGTCGGGCGCCGAGAACACGTACGACTCCATCTCGGCGCGCACGGCGTAGTTACCTCCAGCGGCGCGTCGCTCGCGCTGTCGAGTAGAGTGACGGCGATCTCGGCCAGCTTGTGCGCGGCGATGTCCCCGCGCGCGTCGGGCGCCGAGAACACGTACGACTCCATCTCGGCGCGCACGGTGTAGTTACCTCCAGCGGCGCGTCGCTCGCGCTGTCGAGTAGAGTGACGGCGATCTCGGCCAGCTTGTGCGCGGCGATGTCCCCGCGCGCGCCGGGCGCCGAGAACACGTACGACTCCATCTCGGCGCGCACGGTGTAGTTACCTCCAGCGGCGCGTCGCTCGCGCTGTCGAGTAGAGTGACGGCGATCTCGGCCAGCTTGTGCGCGGCGATGTCCCCGCGCGCGTCGGGCGCCGAGAACACGTACGACTCCATCTCGGCGCGCACGGTGTAGTTACCTCCAGCGGCGCGTCGCTCGCGCTGTCGAGTAGAGTGACGGCGATCTCGGCCAGCTTGTGCGCGGCGATGTCCCCGCGCGCGTCGGGCGCCGAGAACACGTACGACTCCATCTCGGCGCGCACGGTGTAGTTACCTCCAGCGGCGCGTCGCTCGCGCTGTCGAGTAGAGTGACGGCGATCTCGGCCAGCTTGTGCGCGGCGATGTCCCCGCGCGCGTCGGGCGCCGAGAACACGTACGACTCCATCTCGGCGCGCACGGTGTAGTTACCTCCAGCGGCGCGTCGCTCGCGCTGTCGAGTAGAGTGACGGCGATCTCGGCCAGCTTGTGCGCGGCGATGTCCCCGCGCGCGTCGGGCGCCGAGAACACGTACGACTCCATCTCGGCGCGCACGGTGTAGTTACCTCCAGCGGCGCGTCGCTCGCGCTGTCGAGTAGAGTGACGGCGATCTCGGCCAGCTTGTGCGCGGCGATGTCCCCGCGCGCGTCGGGCGCCGAGAACACGTACGACTCCATCTCGGCGCGCACGGTGTAGTTACCTCCAGCGGCGCGTCGCTCGCGCTGTCGAGTAGAGTGACGGCGATCTCGGCCAGCTTGTGCGCGGCGATGTCCCCGCGCGCGTCGGGCGCCGAGAACACGTACGACTCCATCTCGGCGCGCACGGTGTAGTTACCTCCAGCGGCGCGTCGCTCGCGCTGTCGAGTAGAGTGACGGCGATCTCGGCCAGCTTGTGCGCGGCGATGTCCCCGCGCGCGTCGGGCGCCGAGAACACGTACGACTCCATCTCGGCGCGCACGGTGTAGTTACCTCCAGCGGCGCGTCGCTCGCGCTGTCGAGTAGAGTGACGGCGATCTCGGCCAGCTTGTGCGCGGCGATGTCCCCGCTCGCGTCGGGCGCCGAGAACACGTACGACTCCATCTCGGCGCGCACGGCGTAGCGCCGCGTCGCGTCCAGCGGGCCGAAGCTGTACGCGCCGTCCTCGCCCGTCACTTGCGTCAGCGTTAACTCATCTGTCCGGGTACATATTCATTTGAATTATATTTAAATCTTACAGTAAACAAAACCTCCATAATAAAGCTTTCTATAAGATAAATGACTACTTGAACGATAGAAACGCTTGGTGCGATGTATCTCCAGCTCTACTTGTTCAATAATAATGTACCTTGATCAAATTATAATAATTGTAAATTTTAATGAGTGACTAGCGAATAACTAACTAACGAGTTTCTTGCCGTGTTCTTCTCGGTAGCATCAACTTTGTGAACCGGCGGTAGATAAAAAAATGTTATGACGTTCAATAAGCGTATACAAAATACCCTATAGTGAAAAATAAATGAATCTAAATCTATTTATTTGTGCCTCATAGCTCGAATAATTATGGATTAAATGGACATGTTAATGTTTCGTAGGCCCCGGTTGTTTTCAACTGTAAAATAATCGAAAAGCCTAAGCAAAGACCTTCAGGTGGCTTGAGTTGGCCAGTAACCCCTCCACCAATCTGTATTGGAGCACAGTGGAGTATAGTCTAGATCTTTCTCAGCTACGGCGAGACCCGAAACGTGGGATACATTCGGACCATCATCAAAGTCAGGTCGCCCTGAAAATCAGCGGTTGTTGGTTTGCCACGGCCATTAATTTGCTGAGGGCGTCCAAATTTTCATCATTTTAAATCTATCACTTGTATCTGTGTATTTTAGTGTGCCTAATTGCTGATGAAAATAAAATAATTTGTCTTTCTTTCTTTCAATGTGACCCACCGGAATGCAAGGTGACCCACCGGAGTGCAAGGTGACCCACCGGACTGCAAAGTGACCCACCGGAATGCAAGGTGACCCACCGGATTGCAAGGTGACCCACCGGAGTGCAAGGTGACACACCGGAGTGCAAGGTGACCCACCGGAGTGCAAGGTGACCCACCGGAGTGCAAAGTGACCCACCGGAGTGCAAGGTGACCCACCGGAGTGCAAAGTACCCACCGGAGTGCAAAATGACCCACCGGAGTGCAAAGTGACCCACCTGCGTGCAAGGTGACCGTCGCCCCCGGCACGGGCGGCACGAGCCGGCCGGCCAGCGTGAGCCCCCTGGCGGCGAGCAGCAGCAGCGCCTCCGGCTGGCAGTCGCCGCGGCCGAGCGCCTGCTGCGGGCCCGGCGGCTCGAACAGCAGCGACGCCGACTGCGCCGTCACTATCGCTAAGACTATGGGTGACCCACCTGCGTGCAAGGTGACCCACCGGAGTGCAAGGTGACCCACCGGAGTGCAAAGTGACCCACCGGAGTGCAAAGTGACCCACCTGCGTGCAAGGTGACCGTCGCCCCCGGCACGGGCGGCACGAGCCGGCCGGCCAGCGTGAGCCCCCTGGCGGCGAGCAGCAGCAGCGCCTCCGGCTGGCAGTCGCCGCGGCCGAGCGCCTGCTGCGGGCCCGGCGGCTCGAACAGCAGCGACGCCGACTGCGCCGTCACTATCGCTATTTCACCCTGATAACACAATATTAATACACGATTACTTCATCAAAAGCTAAAGAACAGGGCTTATAATAGTAGGTTCAATATAAAACTAAAAACCTGAATCGGTTGGTGTCATCCATCCATCCATCCATCAGCCTTTAGAGGTCCACTGCTGGCCATAGGCCTCTCCTAAACGACACCACTCCGACCGGTCCTGTGCCTTATGAAAACAGCGGTACGAGACCGAATCAGGAATGATGAAATCCGTAAGCGAACAAAGCTCACCGACATAGTTCGCAGAGTTAGCAAGTTGAAGTGGCAATGGGCAGGCCACGTCGTTCGAAGGACTGACAACCGGTTAGTGTTGCCCACAGAAATTAATCAAGAAAGAACTGTGAACTGGGCGTTATACCCCGTGCCGCAATCTTGCAATATACTGCAAGATATTCGGTCAGTGCGCGTCCATATTTGTTACGGTACGTTACGTTATCGATAGATTACAACTAATACGAGTGTGTCACCTCACTAATCACTATAGTGTGACGTCACATAGTGGGCGGGACTTGGGCAGGGCTGACGAAAAAAGTGACACGCATCGTTTGTATCAAAATAATACGTGATCGCCGTTCTATCTTGACTAATTACTGTGGTGTGACCGTACCGTAGATAAGCAAACCTCTATCAACAATGACCTGAAACCTCACTACCTAAATTGATTTAGTTTCTTATTGCTGTCCATCCGGCCTAAGCGAATAGTGTCGCGCGCCCAGTGTGGTTAAGCCCAGCAGTGGGCACTGCTCACCTCGGCCAGGTACAGCGTGTGCTCGAAGGCGTAGCCCCGGGCCGCGGGCTGCGGCTCCATCGCGCGCCCAGTGTGGTTAAGCCCAGCAGTGGGCAGCGCTCACCTCGGCCAGGTACAGCGTGTGCTCGAAGGCGTAGCCCCGGGGCGCGGGGCGGGGCTCCAGCGGGCCTACCACGCGCGCCCCGCCCTCGCCCGCCAGCTCCAGCACCAGGTCGGTCACCGGGTCGGGGGACAGCACGCGGACGGTGGCCGCGTGAGACACCGCCTCGAAGTATATCGTCTGGATAGAAAAGTGAATTTATTGTATAATTATAAATAAAATAAATAAATATCTTGTCTCACACACGGCCATCTAACCCCAAATTAGGCGCGAGCCTGTACTATGGGTGTCAGAGACTGATAAACATACATAGATATTTTTAAATACATACTTAAATAGATAATAATTACATCCAGACACAGAACAAACACAAGTATTCGTTATTTTATTTATTTATTTATTTATTTATTTATTTATTCATCAGATTAAAAATACAGTAAACATTACAGATTACTCTAAATCGTTTACCTACCAAACTGAACGTATCTATCGGCCGTTCTGCGAAATACAGCAGGCGAAGAAAAAAATAAGTCGAGGGTCTGATCCCAAGCCAGGACACCATTGAGCAATGTCAGTGCACGTACCAGGGGTGACTCACTTACCATCACTAACCTACAGCCAGGAACCGCAAACACTCTGTTCCGACGCACATGCGACCTTACAGGTACATATATTGGCATTAGTGCTAGCACCGCAGGGTTAGAAATGTTTCCCCTGATGATGTTAAAAAAATAGACCATCAGGGATACATCTCTTCTAACGTGTAGAGAATCGTACCCTAACATTCCCTGGAGGAATAGTGTTGGGTACACGTAAGGGTATCCCACGTAGTACCCGTACCGCTTCCAGTAAAGCCATCTTAGAAATTTATTTTGGAGTTTCTCCAACATGAGCTTATATTTATCCTCATGTGGACTCCAGATAACTGCATTACTTTCCAGCGTACTTCTAACGAAGCTATTATACAATATTTTTATCGCCGCAACACTTTCAAGGTCCCTAGACTGCCTCAACACAAACCCTAGCGATTTGTAGGCTTTAGTAGTGATCTTACAAATATGATCAGTGAAGCTAAGGTAAGGGGACATCAGAATACCTAAGTCCTTCACTGACGATTGTCTTTTGATGATAGCTCCATCAAGTCTATAATCGTACTGCACCGGGTTATGCGCTCGAGTAAACGACATTACAGAACACTTGTCTTTGTTAAACGTTAGCTTATTCCGCTTACTCCACTCAGTGACCTTCAAAATATCACTCTGCAACAACTCACAATCCGACCGAGAGTCAATTTTCATGAATAATTTTAGGTCATCTGCAAATAACAGACATTGAGCAGTACTAACAGTGTCAGGCAAATCGTTTATGAAAATTATAAATTCCAACGGACCAAGATTCGATCCTTGACTGATTCCGGAAAACGTATAATACGGTCTTGAGATATGTCCATTAAACTGCACATACTGCCTTCTATTACGAAGGTAGCAGGAGAAGAATTCTAACAAGGCAGGGGTAAATCCGGCAGCTGCAAATTTACGGAGAAGTAGGTCGTTGTCGACCGTATCAAAAGCCTTCCGGAAGTCAAAATATGCCGTATCAACCTGGGACCCACCATCCATTGCTAGAGAGGTGTATGAGTGGAAGGTTAGCATATTGCTGGTAGTAGAACGACCAACTCTAAAGCCATGTTGCGTATCCGATAGTTGACTCATATACGTTATACGAATGTTTGTCCTGAGTGGGATTCAAACCCATGAGAAGGTGGCGTAACAGGCAAGGTCACTACCATTGCCCCAACGGGCTCGTCAACGTGGTATAAACATGAAGCGAATAAATTACATCCAATCAAAGGTCAATCCCTAAAAAGACTGTAATTTTTTAATTCATTCGATGAAACAAGTGTTAAAATAACCTCAAGTGACCAGAGTTCCTATGCATTTGACATTTATATGTTTTCATCCAATGAATAAATCTTGAATAACTCTTAATGAACAAATTTTTACGTTGAGCCCAACACAACCCCGTTTTTGTCCCACTGTTGGGCACGGGTCTCCTCTCGGAACGGGAGGGGGTAGTCTATATGCTGGCCAAGTGTAGATTGACAGACTTCACATGCCTTCGACAACATTATGGAACTCTCTCAGGCTTGCAGGTTTCTTCCGTTCCTTTACCGTTACAGCAGGTGACATTTAATTTCTTAAATCGCACATAACTTAGAAAAGTTATCGGTGCGTGCCGCTTGGGTTTGAATCCGGACCGCTCGAGTGAGAGGAGAGTTCGGTTGTCACCGCTGTTACGTTGAGCACGAGGTGTAAAAGGTTTGCTAGTTACACAAGTAAGCGATGCATCGGTCGCTGCGACTAGACGTCCCACTGCTGGGCACGGGTCTCTACCACAGACACTGGTGCGGGAGTTCTAGACTTTAATAGGGAATACATGTCCGACTTTTCTCTCCGATAGTCGGATCAGACATTTGTGCCATACATTTTTTTGACGTCCGATCCGACTATCGGATCGTATGTGTATTACTGTATACGTATTCAAACAAATGTATGGCACGAGAGCCTTCCGATTGTCTGATCAGTCTATCGGATCCGACTAATAATAATAATAATAAAGCCTTTATTGCGGAAACTTTAAATTACAAGGTTCGCTTAAATATTTAAAATAAAAACTAATCTATTAGGCAACTGGATCTGCTTGTCTTAACTTGACAAAGGCCTCTATCAATCCAATCCTTCCCATCGTTCCCTCTCTCGTGCTTTCCTACTCCATGTTGGCCCTGCTATGGTTGCTATTTCGTCTTCCCATCTTCTGAATTGTCAGCCGCGTTTCCCCTTTCTGTTTCTCGGATACCACGGTATATCGGATCCGACTATCGGAGAGTAAAATCGGACGTGTCGTTAACCACGCACCGGCAGCGCGCGGTCGGCGAGGCGCACGGCGGCGGTCGGCGGGCGCACGCGGTGGCAGCCGCGCGGCGTCAGCTCGTACGCCTCCGCCGCGGGCAGGCACTGCTCGCTCGCGCCCGCCGGCAGCTCCAGCGTGCCGCGCGCGCCGCTCGCGCCCACGTACTCCAGCTGGGGAACATGCAAACACACATTGTATATGACCATAATCATTATTTTTGTTGCATTTGTAATTTATTTATTTAAATAAAAGTATCATTTGTTAGCGTGATTCAGAACTTGCAAATGAATTTTACTAACGCCATCTATTAACAACATCCGGAATTAAATATCTAGCAAATAACAAAGAGACAAGACACTCTTGGTCACGGGTCTCTCCCAATAACACAGCTGTAGATTCTTCACCACGCTTCTCCGATGCAGGTTGGTAGTCAACCCAGCGTGGAATGTTCTCTACTCAACTGAAAGCCTTCGACAAGGCTTAACTCTTCGTTCCCACAGGATAGACGCGAGCCATTGGGCTACGGACGCTACTATCGCTACTATCGCAGTACCTGCATGGCGTGCGAGGCGCCGACCGGCAGCAGCGCGCCGCCGGTCTCGAAGGGCGGCACGCGCGCGCGCTGCTCGCTCACGCGCACCTCGTGCCGCGCCGCGCGCCAGCACCACCGCGCGGACACCACCGACACCTCCACGCTGCCCGGCAGCACCTCTCGCCGGTACCTGCATGGCGTGCGAGGCGCCGACCGGCAGCAGCGCGCCGCCGGTCTCGAAGGGCGGCACG
The DNA here is from genome assembly GCA_944567765.1 of Carterocephalus palaemon. NCBI lineage: Eukaryota > Metazoa > Arthropoda > Insecta > Lepidoptera > Hesperiidae > Carterocephalus > Carterocephalus palaemon. The sequence goes on along the minus strand of OX155638.1, from coordinate 15,713,841 downwards.
CGCGCGCGCTGCTCGCTCACGCGCACCTCGTGCCGCGCCGCGCGCCAGCACCACCGCGCGGACACCACCGACACCTCCACGCTGCCCGGCAGCACCTCTCGCCGGTACCTGCATGGCGTGCGAGGCGCCGACCGGCAGCAGCGCGCCGCCGGTCTCGAAGGGCGGCACGCGCGCGCGCTGCTCGCTCACGCGCACCTCGTGCCGCGCCGCGCGCCAGCACCACCGCGCGGACACCACCGACACCTCCACGCTGCCCGGCAGCACCTCTCGCCGGTACCTGCATGGCGTGCGAGGCGCCGACCGGCAGCAGCGCGCCGCCGGTCTCGAAGGGCGGCACGCGCGCGCGCTGCTCGCTCACGCGCACCTCGTGCCGCGCCGCGCGCCAGCACCACCGCGCGGACACCACCGACACCTCCACGCTGCCCGGCAGCACCTCTCGCCGGTACCTGCATGGCGTGCGAGGCGCCGACCGGCAGCAGCGCGCCGCCGGTCTCGAAGGGCGGCACGCGCGCGCGCTGCTCGCTCACGCGCACCTCGTGCCGCGCCGCGCGCCAGCACCACCGCGCGGACACCACCGACACCTCCACGCTGCCCGGCAGCACCTCTCGCCGGTACCTGCATGGCGTGCGAGGCGCCGACCGGCAGCAGCGCGCCGCCGGTCTCGAAGGGCGGCACGCGCGCGCGCTGCTCGCTCACGCGCACCTCGTGCCGCGCCGCGCGCCAGCACCACCGCGCGGACACCACCGACACCTCCACGCTGCCCGGCAGCACCTCTCGCCGGTACCTGCATGGCGTGCGAGGCGCCGACCGGCAGCAGCGCGCCGCCGGTCTCGAAGGGCGGCACGCGCGCGCGCTGCTCGCTCACGCGCACCTCGTGCCGCGCCGCGCGCCAGCACCACCGCGCGGACACCACCGACACCTCCACGCTGCCCGGCAGCACCTCTCGCCGGTACCTGCATGGCGTGCGAGGCGCCGACCGGCAGCAGCGCGCCGCCGGTCTCGAAGGGCGGCACGCGCGCGCGCTGCTCGCTCACGCGCACCTCGTGCCGCGCCGCGCGCCAGCACCACCGCGCGGACACCACCGACACCTCCACGCTGCCCGGCAGCACCTCTCGCCGGTACCTGCATGGCGTGCGAGGCGCCGACCGGCAGCAGCGCGCCGCCGGTCTCGAAGGGCGGCACGCGCGCGCGCTGCTCGCTCACGCGCACCTCGTGCCGCGCCGCGCGCCAGCACCACCGCGCGGACACCACCGACACCTCCACGCTGCCCGGCAGCACCTCTCGCCGGTACCTGCATGGCGTGCGAGGCGCCGACCGGCAGCAGCGCGCCGCCGGTCTCGAAGGGCGGCACGCGCGCGCGCTGCTCGCTCACGCGCACCTCGTGCCGCGCCGCGCGCCAGCACCACCGCGCGGACACCACCGACACCTCCACGCTGCCCGGCAGCACCTCTCGCCGGTACCTGCATGGCGTGCGAGGCGCCGACCGGCAGCAGCGCGCCGCCGGTCTCGAAGGGCGGCACGCGCGCGCGCTGCTCGCTCACGCGCACCTCGTGCCGCGCCGCGCGCCAGCACCACCGCGCGGACACCACCGACACCTCCACGCTGCCCGGCAGCACCTCTCGCCGGTACCTGCATGGCGTGCGAGGCGCCGACCGGCAGCAGCGCGCCGCCGGTCTCGAAGGGCGGCACGCGCGCGCGCTGCTCGCTCACGCGCACCTCGTGCCGCGCCGCGCGCCAGCACCACCGCGCGGACACCACCGACACCTCCACGCTGCCCGGCAGCACCTCTCGCCGGTACCTGCATGGCGTGCGAGGCGCCGACCGGCAGCAGCGCGCCGCCGGTCTCGAAGGGCGGCACGCGCGCGCGCTGCTCGCTCACGCGCACCTCGTGCCGCGCCGCGCGCCAGCACCACCGCGCGGACACCACCGACACCTCCACGCTGCCCGGCAGCACCTCTCGCCGGTACCTGCATGGCGTGCGAGGCGCCGACCGGCAGCAGCGCGCCGCCGGTCTCGAAGGGCGGCACGCGCGCGCGCTGCTCGCTCACGCGCACCTCGTGCCGCGCCGCGCGCCAGCACCACCGCGCGGACACCACCGACACCTCCACGCTGCCCGGCAGCACCTCTCGCCGGTACCTGCATGGCGTGCGAGGCGCCGACCGGCAGCAGCGCGCCGCCGGTCTCGAAGGGCGGCACGCGCGCGCGCTGCTCGCTCACGCGCACCTCGTGCCGCGCCGCGCGCCAGCACCACCGCGCGGACACCACCGACACCTCCACGCTGCCCGGCAGCACCTCTCGCCGGTACCTGCATGGCGTGCGAGGCGCCGACCGGCAGCAGCGCGCCGCCGGTCTCGAAGGGCGGCACGCGCGCGCGCTGCTCGCTCACGCGCACCTCGTGCCGCGCCGCGCGCCAGCACCACCGCGCGGACACCACCGACACCTCCACGCTGCCCGGCAGCACCTCTCGCCGGTACCTGCATGGCGTGCGAGGCGCCGACCGGCAGCAGCGCGCCGCCGGTCTCGAAGGGCGGCACGCGCGCGCGCTGCTCGCTCACGCGCACCTCGTGCCGCGCCGCGCGCCAGCACCACCGCGCGGACACCACCGACACCTCCACGCTGCCCGGCAGCACCTCTCGCCGGTACCTGCATGGCGTGCGAGGCGCCGACCGGCAGCAGCGCGCCGCCGGTCTCGAAGGGCGGCACGCGCGCGCGCTGCTCGCTCACGCGCACCTCGTGCCGCGCCGCGCGCCAGCACCACCGCGCGGACACCACCGACACCTCCACGCTGCCCGGCAGCACCTCTCGCCGGTACCTGCATGGCGTGCGAGGCGCCGACCGGCAGCAGCGCGCCGCCGGTCTCGAAGGGCGGCACGCGCGCGCGCTGCTCGCTCACGCGCACCTCGTGCCGCGCCGCGCGCCAGCACCACCGCGCGGACACCACCGACACCTCCACGCTGCCCGGCAGCACCTCTCGCCGGTACCTGCATGGCGTGCGAGGCGCCGACCGGCAGCAGCGCGCCGCCGGTCTCGAAGGGCGGCACGCGCGCGCGCTGCTCGCTCACGCGCACCTCGTGCCGCGCCGCGCGCCAGCACCACCGCGCGGACACCACCGACACCTCCACGCTGCCCGGCAGCACCTCTCGCCGGTACCTGCATGGCGTGCGAGGCGCCGACCGGCAGCAGCGCGCCGCCGGTCTCGAAGGGCGGCACGCGCGCGCGCTGCTCGCTCACGCGCACCTCGTGCCGCGCCGCGCGCCAGCACCACCGCGCGGACACCACCGACACCTCCACGCTGCCCGGCAGCACCTCTCGCCGGTACCTGCATGGCGTGCGAGGCGCCGACCGGCAGCAGCGCGCCGCCGGTCTCGAAGGGCGGCACGCGCGCGCGCTGCTCGCTCACGCGCACCTCGTGCCGCGCCGCGCGCCAGCACCACCGCGCGGACACCACCGACACCTCCACGCTGCCCGGCAGCACCTCTTCGAACGTGTACTCGCCATCTGGAAAAGATAAATCATCATCATCACAACACAACCCTTTATTTGTCCCACTGTTGGACACGGGTCCCCTCTGAATGGGAGGGGTTAGGCCTTAGTCCACGACGCTGGCCAAGTGCGGATTGGCAGGCATTCTCAGGCATGCAGGAATTATAAAGAGGAAACAATAGGCAATATAATATTATTAGGTATAAACGAAACTATTGTGTAAATTTCACGCGAGCGAAGCTGCGTGGCGTCCACTAGACCAGAACAAGACGATTCCATAGCACGGCCCGGGAGTGAACCCGGCCCCACGCACCGTGCACGCGCGCGGTCCGCGGCGCGCCGACGCGCTCCCCGTCGGGCGAGAGCGCGCGCAGCTCCACCGTGACGTCAGCGCACAGCGGCCCCGCGCCCGCCGCCGCGCACGTCACCGCGCCCGTCAGGGTGGCGCGCAGCTGCGAGAACGACACGCCCGCCACCGCTGCGCCCGACACGCGGACCTCTTGCCGCTCCGGGTAGAATCTGGAATGTTCCATTTCATTAATCTATCCATCCATCCATCCATCAGCCTTTTAGGGTCCACTGCTGGACATAGGCCTCCCTCAATCGACGCCACTCCTCCCGATCCTGCGCCCTCTGAATCCAACGGTTTCCCGCTGTCTTCTTCAGGTCATCAGCCCACCTCGTCGGAGGGCGGCCAATACTTCGTTTTCCGAGACGCAGTCTCTACTCGAGGACTTTTTTTCTTACCCAACGGTTATCAGTCCGTCGAGCGACGTGGCCTGCCCATTGCCACTTCAGTTCGCTGGTACAAGTAAGAATATTTAAAATTATTTTACACTTGGTTTCTGCGCGTCAAATAGTTTTTCGTGCAGATTTACCATCAAAAGATGGTCTAAAATATTATAAGTAGTTAATCAACGTCAAGCTACGAAATTGCCATTATTCAAATCTAGTATCCATAAAATCTAACTACTAAATAAATAAAAATAAAAAAGCAAGTCGAAGTTGGGTGAACAGTCTACACAAGTACATAAATACTCACTGTAATCCATCTCTCAATTCTTGTTCAGAAACTTCTACCTTGGCGGAATACACACCAGGCGGTAGGTACGTGCACCAGTTACCTGCGAAAACAATGGGATTCAACAGATTGTCGACCGAATGCTGATGGGTAATAAGCATAATAATGCTGAAGATGGTAATGTACGCATTACTCTACAATAATCTACCGGCACGGAAGTGCAGCTCTGAACGAAATTCGAAGGGGATAGGTGCGCATGGGGTACGCAATGCTGGGGACATGATATTAAAAATGCCGCTGATGAAGCCGATAATGCTGCTTGCTGACGTGTGAATAAGGAACGCATGGGGACAGAGACAGGCCCGATGGCGCAATTTGTAGTATCTGTCTGTTGCGCCTGGGATCATGGGTTCGAATCGCACTCAGGACAAATTTTCGTGTGACGAACATAATTTGTATTTGTTCTGCGTCTGGATGTTAATTTTATATATTTAAGTACAGTATTCCTTATTCGCGCTTCCTTTATTCTCGTTTTCACTATTCGCGGATTAAAAAAATTGCCACCCAATTCCTATATTCTTTTATTCGCTGATCTAATTGGTACATCTGTACATACATACATACATACATATTAATAAAAAGCATCCGGTATACTTTGGAAAAAAAATTTCACGGTTTCTGTATTCGCGGCATATTTACGGAACGCATACCCCGCGAATAAAGAGCTTTACTGTATGTATTTAAAACTATCTATGTATGTATATCTGTCACCCGTCCTACTTTGTGGTCAGATGGCCCGTGTGTGAGAATGCCCATATAGTCACAACTCACCATCGGCGCCAGTGGGCACAGTGGCCACCGTGGCCCCGTCCCCGCGCGCGACTCGCACGGCGCGCGCGGCGGGCGGGGCCACGGCGCCGCACACGCGCCAGCGCGCCGCCGCCGCGCGCGCCGCGCCCGCCGGCCCGCCCGCGCTCACCGACACCTGCACCGGCTCGATCTCGCACTGCTCTGTCAAGACATAGTCACAACTCACCATCGTCGCCAGTGGGCACAGTGGCCACCGTGGCCCCGTCCCCGCGCGCGACTCGCACGGCGCGCGCGGCGGGCGGGGCCACGGCGCCGCACACGCGCCAGCGCGCCGCCGCCGCGCGCGCCGCGCCCGCCGCCCCGCCCGCGCTCACCGACACCTGCACCGGCTCGATCTCGCACTGCTCTGTCAAGACATAGTCACAACTCACCATCGGCGCCAGTGGGCACAGTGGCCACCGTGGCCCCGTCCCCGCGCGCGACTCGCACGGCGAACGCGGCGGGCGGGGCCACGGCGCCGCACACGCGCCAGCGCGCCGCCGCCGCGCGCGCCGCGCCCGCCGCCCCGCCCGCGCTCACCGACACCTGCACCGGCTCGATCTCGCACTGCTCTGTCAAGACATAGTCACAACTCACCATCGGCGCCAGTGGGCACAGTGGCCACCGTGGCCCCGTCCCCGCGCGCGACTCGCACGGCGAACGCGGCGGGCGGGGCCACGGCGCCGCACACGCGCCAGCGCGCCGCCGCCGCGCGCGCCGCGCCCGCCGCCCCGCCCGCGCTCACCGACACCTGCACCGGCTCGATCTCGCACTGCTCTGTACAACAATTTATTACAATTTATATTTTAATCTATACACTAATATTATTTTATTTTGACGTGATAACGTTTATTAAATCGATGAACGCCAACACATCCGAAAAAGTGTGACGTCATGTGTCGTTACCTGACGTCATGTGTCGTTACCTCGCATTGTACAGCAATTGTACAACATTGTATACAGGGTGTGTGAGACATGAACATTGTATACAGGGTGTGTGAGACATGAACATTATCACGTAAATCTATCGTCCGTAAACCGACTTTACAGACAACCATTTACTATTTTATTTTATTAGAGATATAGATTAGATAGATAGATATAGAGAGATTATAGAAATTTTTAGCTAGAGGACCATCACTGCTATTTCCTGCTATAATTTAAACTAGTGGACGCCCGCAGCTTCGCTCGCGTAGAATTAGACCCATTAACGACGTATACCCGTCTAACGACTTCAAAAACGGCAAAGTTTCATACTAACTTTGCACCCCCGTTTTACCCCCTTAGAGGGTGAATTTTCAAAAATCCTTTCTTAGTGCTCCCCTACGTAATAAAAGGAACCCCTGTGCAAAATTTCAAGTTTCTAGCCCTTATAGTTTAGGCCCTGCGTTGATATGTCAGTCAGTCAGTCAGTCAGTCAGTCAGTCAGTCAGTCACCTTCTCCTTTTATATATATAGATTTACCATGCTGGAAGTTGAGCATGTAGGTCCCGGGTTTGAGTCCGGGCAGGGTGAACTTGCCGGCCGCGTCGGTGGCGGCGACGGGCGCGCCGTCCAGCGACACGCGCGCGCCCTCCAGCGCCCCGCCCGACGCCGAGGCGACCACTGACCCGATCACAGTGAACCCTGTCACCTGGGGACACATCATCCATTTTATTATTATTTCTCAGTTTATAAATTGTCCAAATTTTTCGCTGCGACCCATAGACGTCCCACTGTTGGGCACGGGTCTCCTCTCAGAATGGGAGGGATTAGGCCTTAGTCCACCACGCTGGCCAAGAATGATGAACTCTCAGGCATGCAGGTTTCCTCACGATGTGTCCTTCACCGTTATAGCAAGTGACATTTAATTTCTTGAAACGCATATAACTTAGAAAAGTAATTGGTGCGTGCCACTGGGGTTTGAACCCGGACCACTCGAGTGAGAGGCGAGTTCGATAGCCGCTGGGCTGTCACCGCTTAAAATCCAAATTTTTACCCACTTCCTTTTGGATTTTACTAGTACATATTATATTGTTTATCTATCACTATCACAATCCACCTAGAGTTGATTAGTGATAGTGCATAACTGAAGTAAGGAACACAAAAACAATGTGTATGTATGTACCATTATACGTTACGACTAGAAAGTGTTGTGTACCCTAGATTGTAACAAATAAATCAATGGTTTCTATGAAATAAAACTTATTAAAAAATTGCAGTGGTTTTCAATTTTATTTCCATTTTCACATCAGTCCAAACCAATAACACTCTACATTTACAAACACATAAATGCTGAGTACAGCATAAAGGCACAAGTAAGATTATGGTAGCTTGTTTGGGTATATTTGGTATGGTTGTCTTTTGAAAACTACCCCCAAAAAAATACAATAAAAAGATTTTTACTTACTTCAAAAGCATTCTTAATGAAGATGCTGCCGTGCCGAACAGTGAACGGTACTACATCAGGCTTGATGTTATAAATGACAGCCGCCTGCCCCGGGGACTTGCTCATGGCCATCAGCTTGTACTCGCCGGCCGGGACGAGAGCGAAGCTGAACTCTCCACTCACATCCGTCACAGAGTAACAGATTGGGGAGTCTGGGACATCCTGAAGCAGTGCTGTTTTACAACCTTCCACACGGAATTTGGGATTTTCCTGGTAAAAGAAGAAAAACCTTAACTCATACCATTGTCTTCAAGATAGTAAAATATAAGTGACAATTACTAATAATTACATTAATTTGGATATTTACTGATGCTTGTTTTCTGTCATATTTATATCAAAAATAATTAATTTTATACCTGATAATGACTAATCAGATCTTAATTAAATTTACTAATTTTAATGAGTTATATAATTTATTAGAACACTAAGAATCTAGCTGTAACCAATACAGACAAAATGTCGCTTTTCTCACCTCCTTGGAGTACAGCAATATATGAACCCCAGCAATAGGGCTGCCAAAGGAACTGACACTACCAGTTACATCGTAGCCCTTAACTATCAGAACCCCTACTGGCAACACAGTGTTTCCTTCTCTGACTTGTACGTGCGCTTGAGAAGGCTCCAACTTCCATCTGAAAATATCAAAGAATACTATTTTTGTACACTACTTCTCTAATAAATTTCATGATTAAAGGCTATAATATTCAACTGATTAAGCCTCCAATGAAGTATGCTTACTTAGAATGATGTGCCTTCAGAGTATACTTTCCAGGGATGACTGGAGTGAAATGGAACTCCCCACCAGCTGCTGTCACTGTGTTTCTAATTTCACCTTCATCATTGATGAGCTGAACCGATACTCCAGCAGGGCCTACTGCTTGTCCCGCAGTTATCACTTTACCAGTTATCCCGAACCCATTGAAAGCGAAGTTTATGTCCTGCCCAACTGAGCATTGGTCAGTTTCACCGTCAATTTTCAGATCTACTGAGGAAGGTTCAAAGCTCCAACCGGCGGGTGGATGCACCTTCAAAACATATTCTCCTTTTTCTTCCAGGGGTAGAAAGTAGTATCCATTTGTTGGTGCACATTCTGTTTTCTCTTTAAGACTACCTTCTTTAGTGTATCTATAAGAATAATACTAGTGAGTCTCAATCATCGTTAAGCATAGAGATGATCATAATTATTGAAAATTAAAAATACTTGGTAAACTTAAAAGTGAGGATTGGACAAGACATGAAAGTATGTTAACAAGTTAACTCATTGTTATAAAACTTAGGAACCTTGAATTTAATTAGGTCAAATGCAATAATGGGATAAAAAACATTTTAAGGTTAGCTTACAGCCCGACTTCAATCTTCGAGAAATCTAAGGAAACATGACTTTTTACAAAGCCTCCACATCCTAGAATATCAGTTGCATGGCACCGAGATAAAATTGATAGAAATATAACTAAAAATAGATTTCTGAACAATAAATTCACCATTTTCAAGAAATCAAATTCTTGAAGAAGGAATCCATAGAGTATCGTATCGTCCGTCTCTGAGTCTGACACTTCTAAATTTGTCAAAGTCAGTCAGTCAGAAACTGTCAATAGGAAACTGATTTCTGGTAAACTACAAAGTAATAACCTTTTTTTTTTTAATGGACCCTTGCTGTATTGTCATACCGACCTTTACGACGTCACCGAATACAACGTTGAGCGTGTTGAAAAAGACTAGCCTTTATAGCCGTAGACGACTCTCGCATTGAGAGATAATTATAATAATATTGTTTAATTCAGATTTTTCAGTCGTGAGAGCAATCAAGTTGGTTCAGCTATATCAATCAAGGGCAAATACCATTCTAGTAAGCTCTTGTAACGAAAATTAACTTCCAAAGCCAATTCAAACATCTAATTTTTACAATATTTAAGTTGATACTTTAAGCTTTTATAAGAATTTCTTTCTCCATTCTCTCTTTTTTTATATTTACACGTAATTAACAGCCACAGCCAAAACATTACAATATAAACGAGACTATACAAAATACTAAATGCTTATGAGTTCTTGTAAAAAGTTTGACCAAACTCTGAAATAAACTTTAAAAAGTATTGATGTTAGGTGGTAGAGCCTACATGGAACCCATATAAATATGGTAGAGCCTATTTAAAGGTTTTTTTTTAAAGCAACAAACTGGAAATGTGTGCTATCATCACTGTGAATTCCCGTTACACTTAACTAGAGGTGACCATCTTAGTCCTCAAAGGTAGCAAAAATCTGTGGCAGCCTTGGAACAACTAACAGTCCTCATAACTACTAACAGGCCATCATCTAATGTTCTTCTTCTTCTATACACTGTCAACTGGGCTAACCATTCTAGACCCATTATTATCAAAATATGTATTTTGTTCAAGTACATAAGTTTTTGTATGGATCTTACACAGGGATGACAACCATAGTATAGTAAGTAAATATTAACAAATTAGCCAATAACCAATAGTATCAGTGCATATTTATTTATAGAAACATTCAATATACAAAGTTTTATCAAAAAATGTGTAGACAAAATAAAATAAAAATTGACTTAAATAATACATTTACTATTAAGGTTCATTGATACAATTATTTTGTGTGATCATTTTAAGTAGCAACAGCTGTTTTGCCCTTATTTTGTATTGGAAGAAAAAGTTTGAATTCTGCTGGTAGTTCATCTTCTGAATACAATCTATCAGAGAAATACACCCGTCTAATTCTACAATTTGCATGTATTTGAACCCTGAGAGTCTCTACATAGTTAGTGCCATATGCTCGTCTAGTGAAGTCAGCCAAGTTAAACTGTATTTGATTCCAGCCTTCATCTAAACGCATAGGCATAGTGCATATAAAAGGCTTAACTCTCGTAGTAGATTGGTAGTTGCTGGCACGAAATCTTCGTCGGACATTTTTGTCGTCTAATACCTGGAAGAAGTTGAAGAGGTTATATTTTGATAGACTTTTAATGAACATTTTTTATTGAACATTACAGAGATAGTGAGAAATATAATGTAACAGCTGTAGGGAAAAACTTACCTGAACTTCAAATGTGAAATACTTTTTAAGGTTCTTTATGATCATAACCAAGAACGGAAGCTTAATACCCAGCGTCTTCTTGGGGTCCGCCGGGCACGTAATGTACGTAGTGCTGACATTCGTGCCGACTATTTCTAACACAAGGCTCTGAATGTCGTTGTCCGTAATCCTTTTTATGTGCCCATTTCGCACTTTCTTGTCCCAAATTTGAAGCGGTTTGCTGCCTATGCTGTAAAGGATTGACAGGAAACCCGACTGAAAAGTATTCTTAAACATGTCTTCTAATATCACACGTGTAGAATGTGCTGAACTTAGAACTTAGCATTTATGTTGCAGTTAACTAGATAAGTTTAATCAATAATTAATAATGTTTCGCGGTTGCATTGGAGATTGACAGCGTGACAGTAAACACAGGAATTTTGAACACTGCCATTGGCCATGCGTTTGTTGACAATATCCGTGGTTACCCTAGCAACGGCTTGAATGAAGTATTGTGTTATTGCGTGAATTGAAACGTAAAAATAAATATTTAATTGTTAATTGAAATAACTTAAAGTTCTTCTGGGTCGCTGAAATTCATCAATGGAAACCTATGGAAATATTAACCAATAACGTAAAACATTAATAAAATAAATCAAATGGTAAGAATGTATAAAATTCAAAGTAAAGCCATTATCGTTAATCTTTATGCAATATCAAAATCAATTCAATATGTGACCCCTCAGATTAGACCATGTTTATTGTTTGTTAAACATTAACCTAGGGAGGGAATGCACTGAAAAAACAATATATTAAAGTAAGAACTACGTAAAACAGACGTTATGCGCTATTATGACAGCGCGTACGGGGCAAGGGCCGAACTTATTCGTTTAAAATCTATGCGATGCGAATTAAGGAACGGATACGTCACCGTCCGGTCCGGTAGCAGCTTGACAGCACAGAGTACATTTCTTGACATGACAGCAGAACGAAACGAAACGCGAATCACGCGATTCATGCGATGAAATGTATTGTGTTGTGTACACTGTTTTATTTTCATTAATCCATCAATAGTTTACTACTGATTCACTCGTTATGAACTAGAGTACATAGTTATCTTCGCGTATCGCTCTGCACAATATAATGAACTTTTAGTTTAGTGTTTTGACTGCGTGATTGTGATAAAGGTAGCGAAAATGACGGAGAACTCATCAAAGAGGTAAGTATAACTGCTGCTTCTACATAAAGCTTCTTCTACGTAAAGTCAATTGAATTAACTTCTTACGTTGATGCTGGTTGACGCTCTATTTACTCGGTGATTGACAAGTTGCTAGAGTGAACCGTATCAATATCATTCGGTCGGCTATCGGCGGCGTTCCAAAGTGATCGAATAACGCTTTTACCACAATCTCATGTTACTCACGCATGGGAGTTTAAAATAAACGTACCGCATTTGATGTGATATAGACACGTAGATATTTAGTGTAAAAAAAATCCAAAAATATTCATGAAGTCATTGATATATATGTTACCACTAGATTAGTAATCACCGCGCCAAAGCGTTGTCACTGGAATTATGGCCACGGTCTTAATCGTAGCTAACGTCAGTTCAGTACTCTGTGTGACGCCGGCCGAGTTGAACTGACAGAAAATATTTTCAAAATGGGCAAATGCACAGTGAAAAAGTGCGACTCAAGATCACAAAAACTTAATAAGTCCACTAGAATTACTTTCCACACGTAATTTTATTGTTTCTGTGTTTACATCTACGTAAAAACGCAATTTAATAAATAAATTGTACAATTTTGAAATATAGGTTCAGTGTGACCACTTAAAACTTAGTTTTAGATCCCCACAATTCTGGGAGAATTTTAAATTATGGAATAAGTGATCTGCAAAGTCGTAGTACATTATTTTATTCTATCATAAATATTTTTCGCAGCGCACGCGATGTAAAGAATATTTTAGGTAATTTTCACACCTTGGGTAATATTATTGCATTTTTATTAAGGATGCCTATTTTAAAAAAAAATATTATATAGCCTATGTTACTCAGTGAAGGTGCAGCTTTTTAATTGTGAAAGAATTATCGAAATCGGTTCAATAGTTTTTGTGTGAAAACATTACAAACATACATTCAAAAACACAAATGTATAATATTATTATATAGCCTATGTCAGAACGTGAAGATGCAGCTTTCTAATGGTGAAAGATTTTTTGAAAACAGTCTAGTAGTTTTTGTGTTTTAACATTACAAACAAATGTTTCCTCTTTATAATATTAGTATAGATTCCATAATTTACAAATATTTTAAAATAAGATTGTATTACGAAAGCAAATTATTTACTCAAACTTACAAAAAAGAGTCTAAAAGGCAATTGTATACAAAACTTATGTTATAAAGCGGAGTATGATTTCATTAATTTCAGATCATCAAAATTCTATTTACATATGTAATTCAAATATTTTAAAGTTAATTTAATTTAGTATTAAAACTTTTCTATGGCTTAAAAAAATTGGGTAAAACTTCGCGTGGGTAGGCAACCCTGTCGCGCCGATTCCCGTAATTGCATGTTAATATTGCGATCTTTGTCTAATCTACGCGACGGTAATTGTTATTGTGACTTGTGTAAGTGAGACAGATATATGTTTACATTCAAATATTTAGTGATTTCAAAGCTACGTCGTCGCGTTTAAAAAGTGGTTACGCTATATTTGAGGCATTCTGATGAAGTTTGCTTCTCTAGTATATTTAACTCAGTGCATGAAGTACACAAAAAAAGTACTAAAGTTATCAATGACATTACCAATTTTAAAAATGGAATTATCTGTATTTAGTGCTAAATTTGTTTTAAATTGTCTTTTTTATTGATTCTTCTTTGATTGGCAAAGAACAATGTTCTTGCTCATGGAGTGAATATATAATATTTAGCCTTTCCAGATAGATATCAACATAAAAGTCACCATGAACCATCTATTTATTGTTGACAACAACAACAAAAGCTGGATAGCTTAATTTTAATTTTGAATTTTCATAGATTAATTACCTAACATAATGCCTGTATTTGCCAAAAGGGGTAGGCAAAGTTGAAATATTTCCGTGATCATACACTCATGAGGCTTGCTCCAATGGAGGTGATATATTTCTCTTAAAATAATAGATTTTTCCAGACCCATTGGTTATTTTATTAGTACTGCAAGCAAAGCATTGCCATTTTAGTTCACTAGCCCTTCAAACTATGTCAGCTACCTTTGTTGGTTTATGTTGTACTAGTGGACGCCCGCAGCTTCGCTCGCTTAGAATTAGACCCATCAACGACGTCTGCCCGCGTTCAGGTTGCCCACTTGACGTCAAAAACGGCAAAGTTTCATACTAAATTTGCACCCCCGTTTTACCCCCTTAGGGGGTGAATTTTCAAAAATCCTTTCTTAGTGCTCCCCTACGTTATAAAAGGAACCCCTGTGCAAAATTTCAAGTTTCTAACCCTTATAGTTTAGGCCCTGCGTTGATATGTCAGTCAGTCAGTCACCTTCTCCTTTTATATTTATTATGGACGCCCGCAGCTTCGCTCGCGTAGAATTAAACCCATTAACGACGTCTGCCCGCGTTCGGTTTCATACTAACTTTGCACCCCCCTTTTACCCCCTTAAGAGATGATTTTCGAAACTCAATAAAAAACCTTCATAGGTACTGAATTGCAATCGAATAACATCAAAAACGGCAAAGTTTCATACTAACTTTGCACCCCCGTTTTACCCCCTTAGGGGGTGAATTTTCAAAAATCCTTTCTTAGTGCTCCCCTACGTTATAAAAGGAACCCGTGTGCAAAATTTCAAGTTTCTAGCCCTTGTAGTTTAGGCCCTGCGTTGATATGTCAGTCAGTCAGTCAGTCAGTCAGTCAGTCAGTCAGTCAGTCAGTCAGTCAGTCAGTCAGTCAGTCAGTCAGTCAGTCAGTCAGTCAGTCAGTCACCTTCTCCTTTTATATATATAGATTATACCAGTAGAACAAACAGGTATATTTTTTCTTGATTTTCGACTCAAATAAAAGACATATAACTAATGACATAGAACTAATGATAATTTCGAGAAAATTATGATTGTTTTAATTTCGAGAAAGTTTGGAGTATGAAGTATGAAAATAATATTTTCTTTCACAGTTAGTTACATAGATGACATTTAAATGGCACTAATGGTTCAGCGGGGTGCTATTGTTGTACCTTATTTTGCCTTCTTATCTGTGTAGTTATTAGTAATGTTTACTTGCCTTGTTTATCAATTACCTGTCAATAAAGTATGTGAATCACTGAGCTCAACTGCATATTATCTGCTTGAGGAAGTAGGACAAGGTTACATAGTATGCTATTTCCAGCAATATTCATATGTTTATTATATCCCCAAAAAGGTCCTTAAAAATATTAACATATAAATTTAGTTGTTATTTAATTTTTTTTTACCTGGCAGTAAACATGGAGGTTGGACAGTGAGACTGAAAGACAAATTCTCATGCATGAACATAATTTTTTTTTCTCATGTAAGTAACTATATGAGAGTAAATGAGTAAACGAGCCAGCAACACCTATACACAACTTATCAGAGTCTCATTCAAGGTTGGTAACAGATGCATAGCTATTGTTACCCTTCAGGACTTAAATGGTTAGAAAAAGACACCAATCACTGCACAATACGAGTACAGTCGGACAGATTGTTGCAGCATTCATTTATTTTAGCGATACAAGCACATTTTTTATAGAACACACCAATCAGAGCAAGTAAACAATGATTGTTTACAAATCTAGTCAAATATCAAGGCACAAGGGACACCAGACAATATGAATGCTATCCTTATCTACAGGGGCTCTATTTTTGAACCGCTCGCGTGACTTAGTCGCTGGACTGCGACTCATATCAGTTAAATAGAAACAATACTGTACTACTTAGTCTATCTCTCGGCACGCCAATCGAGTGTTTAAGACCATTTGTAACATTTTGGTGATTTAAAAATACGGAATTTCCCCAGCTGATCGAGATATGAGTTGTAGTCGAGCGATTAAGTCACGCGAGCGGTTCAAAAGTAGAGCCCCTGGCTCGTACGGACGGGAGGACATCCGCTGATAGATAAAAGTCATTCACTTTTCAAATAACTTTTTATACAGATCGGTATGCCATTTTAAAATTCTGACTGCCAAGCCTGTTGGCATTGGATCTTTCGGTATAATCCCATATCAGAGGAAGAAAAGAAGTTAAGTCTATGGTATCACTAAAGAAAGTTGCATTGGACACCAAACAAACCTGTTGCCCAAATCCATTACTACTCCAATCTACTAGTGCAAATTTCAAGTTTGAAAACCCCAATAATTGTTCGACCCGAGAAACTAACCCAGTACCTCTCTAGTTTAGCAGTCGCGCTTCCGACCAAGAAATAAAGGAACTGCAGAAGTGCAGAAAGAAGTCAACCTGCATAAACAAAGCGATCAGTTTAATTGACTTTCTCCTCGATACTTGGAACCAGTTGCTGACGACCGGCAACCGAATGCCAAGTTTTGTAGTAAGGGCGTCAGTTTTCTTTTTATCCAAAGACTGACACAAAAGGCTTCGCTTCGATTTTGCGCACATTGAGGTCACTCAACTTTGACTCACAATTATTTTGCATGAGCTCGATTGACGATTCCTTGTAACTGTTAACCACAACCGTAGTAGGTAGATAATATTTATTTCTACAACCACTAACGTTACTTGGGTACCTACGCTAGTGTTTGTCTTATTTCCAACTGTAAATGTTTGGATGTAAAAATCACGCATTAATAATGGTTTCATGAGGATGATGAAACTTGGACAGAACGACAAAATAATAATTTCACAATTCGTAGCCTTAACAGAATACTTAATAGTACAAGACCTTATGAAGAATAGATTTAAACTGCGCTGCATTTCTGCTGACAATGCGCTAGAGTTGGTCCAGTAATGTTTTGAAGCAGCAATTTTGATCGAATATGCCGCTAGTGAATTAGATGCTTTTCCAGCGACAAACAGACGCTAAATTTAAAGAAATAATTACATTATACATACGCACAAAAATAGGCCATTGTAGAAGTACGTTATCGATTAAGCGGAGGCACTTTAAGGCATTGTCGCCGATTGTTGCCCCAAGAATGCCACCGTGACTCACCGCACCACTCGCAGCCACCCGTGGCGTGAACCCATTGTTTAGCTGAATCAACGGCTCTACGGTAGGGCTGGTGGTGGTATGAAACTGTCTGTCTGCCAGTTGGATATCGCATTCATCCATCCTTATCAACTCATCAACCCCTTTAAGACTCCGGTAGTCGACTACTAAATATTGGTCCACAACTGACACTACTGTATATTATAGGTAGGATATAGGTCTCCCAATAAGTGCGATTAGAACTGTTTCGTTTCTGCAAAAGTCTGCTCTATCGTTTATTAATTTAATAAATCTACTAATGGCCTTCGATAGTTTTCAATATGTTTTCTCATACATAAAAGACATAGGTACTTGAAAACTAAGAAGATCCAAGGATTGGATTTTATCTTTTACCTTTCTCAAGTGATAGTTGTCTCTTATAGCCTAGTAATTTGATGATCGACTGTTGCTAACCCTAGACTAGCCCGTGGTGTATTCAGTTTTTTATTCTGTGTATGCAACTTGCATTGTTTGTCGAGTTGATATATTTAATAACTGCACGTTGCCGTACGTGTTGGTTTAGTTATTAGTATGATTTTTGATGATTTGGTTATGTAAATTAGGTTCCCCTGATACAGATGACAGAGCATGGGGACAGATAGTAATAATGCTAAAATTTAAATCTTCGCGGAGTAAATTTTCTTGTAGTTCTGATACTTCTGCTTCAAATTAAAAAGTTAGGAGTTAGGAGTGGCGCTTAGCTAGAATATCATATAAATGTTTACATAGCATAGATATATTTATTATCAAATAAATCCCACAGAATCTACAGTAGATCCTCCAGTAGGCGATGGCAGACATAGTTCTCCTTCGGTGTCGCGAAGGAGGTTTGCATGGGGAGAGTCGATATTTCCTTATCAATTTTATGTTTCTGGTAGTCTTTAAAGTGCAAGGAAAATAAGAATAGGTATGCATTTCTCTCCTCTGTTAAACAAATGCCGTCAATATGTTGCATGGACCCTTGAGCTCACTGCAACCATTTCTTTCGCAGAAATCGACACTCGTTTTTTATGAGAAGGCATAGGCCGTACCCTGTCTGACTGACGGTGGATTAGTGTACGTTTAGTGCCGAAAACAAACTCATTAAAACATAAAAACAAATCCAGCTCGATGGAAGCTATAAATAAGTGTAGGATCGTAGATGAGCGGGATTGCGGATCGCGCCGTTTTCTGGGTCGTCGCTCCGCGCTGACCCGCCCCGCTTGCCTCCTTCGCCCTCGCAAGTCGATCCTAACATGATTTAGTGGGGCCAGTTAGACCATTGACACGACTAATAGCTGTTCTTGATGCCGTCCCATTTGCAAACTTTGCAACGTCGTAATCTTAAACTCATTTGGAAAATCTTACCGATGTGTAAGTGTTGGTAGCTTTACTAGAAAAAGGGCAAGGTTAGCTTGACACAAGATGGAATGACGATTTAAGGAAACAGTAGGAAATTGCTGGAATCTTAAGGCTGTTCAAGAGGTTAATGTCACGCAGTGCAAATGTTTGTAAATGAAAGTATGGATAAAATTGTTGACTCGGTAGTACCTCAAGCCGTTCAACTAGACGGTTCGGAAATACTGCGTCAGAGATATTATGCTTATGTCTTCAGGAAAAGGTCTACGAACATTCAGCCTACCAGGATTTCCATGAGGGATAGCAAATTTCTTATATCAGAATTAACTGGCTGGATCAAATACAAATACGACTCTGTCTTCTTGGGCTCCTGCTTGTGGATTTGTATTGTACTGTCACTAAAAATATTTGCAACAGTTCAAATTACAGCCGAGCAACAATACACAAAACCCCGTAACAATGTAACAGGAAAACATAAATGTACAGAACAACTTTATTTACATGTACACAATGAGCCTCCGCAGACGAAGCGTCTCGCGGTACACAGTTCAATGCACCAGATAATAGTATTCGTGAAAAACATATGATTAATATCAAACACCAGTATCTTTACTGAATTTATTAACAGGAATAATAAAACGACAATTCTGAGATTACGCTTCATGGAGGTGATTGCTTTTGGCGACTGAACGCAACAAGTTCCAGAAGTTTCTCTATTGCAGAAAAAAAAGTCAAATTATTCCGACGAAATAGAGAGAAATTGTATTTTCTGCATCAACTTTATTGCAATAGTTGCCCGTAAGACCATTAAAGCATAAGACTAAGCATAAGACTAAGATAAAGACTCAAAAAATCGAAAGTTAATCGCGTTTTTGGTAAACAGAGATATCACTCTAAATATCCCAAACATTTCGATAAACTACGAAAAATGTGAAGAAATATAAGTGTTACAAGTAGCATCTTGCAATCGAAGAGAACCATTCCTCAGCGGATTATTTATTTTTCTAATTTTTAGCTATATAGTTCTAAAAAAAGGTCAAGGCAAAGTCTAGCAAAAGGTGTGTTGTTGTGGACTATGTCTGCTATAATTAATGGATCAAATCCGATCAAATCCACTCGCCATGTATGCAAATGGGGCGGTGGAGTGCAGACTGCGCGGTTTGCTCATCTGCCAGTTCAATGCACGGGGCGGAGGATCAGCCCGCGCGAAAATATCGCCGGAAACACATACCTTTGGCATGCCCCGTTTGACGGGTGCTGAGGGATCGGTCTCTTCAATGTTCCGAGAATTTATCATTAGCTCGAATACTGTTTGTTTCGCTGGCTGTGGACCTTGGCGCAAGAGACGCAATGTGCGTTAGACTTGCCCTTTTCAATGGCTTTTAAAAATAGTCTGTAGTTGGCATGGCATAAAATCTTTTCCTAGGCTTTTGCATAATGTCTTATTAACTTGTGCTCCAATATCAATATACCGCTTGATGCATTAGAGCAAGGAAAAATACTCCTGGCTCTAATGTAATAATATCATTTGGATGACTAAGTGTTTGCAAGGAAATATGATTTCCGACTACTTAATAACACATGTAGTTTATAAATATTAGGGTATCACAGTAGCAACAAATAGTATGCCAATAAAAAGGTCATCGAGTGAACAATCCTCGCTTATTTATAGACAGACCAACACGCTGTTTAATTTATCTAGGGCCGCCCCGCCGCGATGGCGAGAACGACACGCGACTGGGAAAAAACTTAATGCCATCGTGATTTATGACCGAACGGTTCATATTGCTGTGTATTAAGATTCTGTATGGGTTCATGAAAAGGTTATAAAGCCATTTAAGGGGAAGCATCTGGATTGTTTTGAAATTTTGATGGCGACGTAGGTAGTCCAAAGCTGAGGTTTCAATACATAAAAAAGGTCTTAGTCCAAAACAAAACTAATGGCTGGAGACATGTCGAAATAAATTCACCGTGAAGCATAAGTTGTATTTCCGTACTCATATAGTTCCCCGAGAGAACATCTTAATGAAGCATACAACCGTATCTAGAACATTATTATTAGAAGTCCCAAATTTGTTTTAACGCTTCGTGGACTTAAAAAATACGTCAATCTCAAGCCTGAACTTTGAAACAGGAGTTATCGTCTAAAGTTAGTCGAAGCTCGTGAACAGGAGAATGTTTCTATTCGACTGCAGTATCCGTTGTCGGCGGCGCGGATGGGGCATCGAAGCAGTTCAGCTACAGGCGGCACAAGAGACGAGCGCTCGCTTCGCTCCGACCGGTTATCGTAACCTGGAAAAGGACGACAGTTTATTTTGGGATTAAACTTTTGTTATTCGCTTTCGAGAGCTCACCGTGGGCGTGCGTTACGTAAACCCTCGTTGAATCAACATACGAAAATATTGTTGTGTAGTTGTGAATATTAGATGAATTTAATTATTTATTTTCTACTAACTATTATGTGTCAACAGTTTCAAACGGTACCGGTAACTTCTAGCGAATACCACATGTAGACGTAATGTGGTGACTGATCAAGTGATCACGGTGAAAAGTTTTAATATTGTGTGTTAGAGTTCAGCAGACTATTCCAAGGTTCAATGGAAATAGTTCAGCGTTATTGAACTTGGCGGGGTACAATAGCCTTATCTTTAGAAAGTGGATCGCGAATGTCGTGAGGTTTGAGCTGATTTGTGTACATCGAAACCGTGCTATATGATGCGTTCTAAGTGACAATGCGAGAAATCTATGGATGCTGAGGGTCGTCTTGTGTTTTGGAAAGGCGGAGTATGGGAGGGCGGAGCGCCTACCCTTAACTGCAACACCTGTAAGAAGAGACGAGCTGACAGGATGAGCGCCAACGAGTTGCTGAGTGACCGCCCACAGGGGTGAGTTTCAGAACCGCTACTCTTTATTGAGTCTCTGTGCGGTCACATTTTATCCACAACCCGCAATGTAGGTTTTGTTCAATTTTAAATTTAAAAGGAACTGAATGTTGCTTTTTGTTTGAGTCTGGTAGCATACTCCCTTAAAATGTTTATAACTGTTAGTGTTCTAGTTCTGCAGAAGGTAATATTTTTAAATTCTGGGTTTCAAACCTTCCAATCGGTAAAAGTTCAATGTGCTATTAAAGGCACACGAACGTCTACCGCCTTCATCGCCTCATCCATACATCTAAGGGATGAGCCAAATTGGCAACTAATGAAGCGAAAATTCAATTTCACCCATAAGGTTGGGGTGTTGTACAAAGAACAAATACTTTTCTGTAGTATTTGTTCGGCGCGTTTATTTTCTACTGCTGTGCCAATAGTGAAGTGTATAATGTGTTTACCACTGCGTCAAAGTTTGACGACCGTCTGAGACTTCGGGGAAGTTGCTTGCTTTTCAATATTATCTCATTCTTTGTTAATAAAGTTATTTAAGACTGGGTTCCTTCCACTATTATGTTTGTTTAAATCATTATTGTATTGCTATACCGGGTGGAAAGATCGAATGCCACATGGATGGCAACTACCTTTATTGATCGAAGGCAACTACCATAAATATTGTAAATAGTTACATTCTGTGTAAAGGAGACTTTCCTTTGTTTTTAAAAACAATAAATTCTGCATTTATGGATTTATGAAAAATCACCTGCCTCAGTCGGGACTCGAACCGGTCAAATGTGACAAAAAATAACGTGCCGTATTTTATGATGCAGATTGAAAGGGTTACTGATAAGGTTCATTTTTCTCTAAATAACAAATACAATCAAAATAACGGAAGTTGATTCGACGCGAGTCATTACTACCAATGCCTCGCGTCGAATCAATGTGATCGACAGAGTTAAGCAACGACGGGCGCGGTCGGTTTGTGGTTCGACCGCTAGTGGCAAAATTTCATGGGTACTACCGTGCTTCGGAGGGCACGTTATGACGTCGATCCAGGTTGTTTTTAATGGTGAAAACAATCTTTAAACCTTGTCTAAGACCTTTGAGTCGCTTGAGAACATTCGACACTAGGGTAGCCATGGCCACTAACCCCATACACCAATCCGCATTGGAACAGCGTGGTGGTGTATGCTCTAGACCTCTCGCAGAATTGTCTGTTGGGGAGGACCCGTGCCCACCAGTGGGACGTCTATGGGTTGCAGCATATATTACTGCCACCATGTAACATCTTTAATACGTTATATTAAAACTGTTTAAAAATTAATGGCATGCTAAATTATCATTAAAAACTAACAGTACTTTTATTAAATCTCATTACCATAACGGTGCAGCCTTTTTGAATCCAACTACGTTTCTGTTCCACATAACGTGGGAATTCGTGGCATCCATTACAAATTCCTTCAGATGAATCACTATTGTTTCTCGCCATTGGTCATGTTAGTTTCCTATTCAGGTTTCCTTAACAATCCAGTAATATATTTTATTGAGTGCTACTAAATCAAGTTTTATGGTCTAACGTTTTCTAAGGATTTAAAAATTAATAAAAATAAAATAAATTTCCTAGATAAATCTTACATTTATTGAGAGTTTCATGTCTTCTCTTATTCGATATCAATCTATCTCTGTGCTCTTTGACATAATATTGAAATTGTAACAATGTAGCAAGTGATCCAAACATGGTTCTGATATCCAAACATTGACAAGTGACTTCATTGTCTTAAGAGACTATCGCTTCATTGAGTACCAATGAAGTCAGATTATAGTATACAATTATCTTATGTTTAGTGGTAGAGGCAACCGTAGCTAAACGTAGGGGCAACCGTTCCAGATTGTTGCACTGAAAACTCTTTCCAAATATAGAAACGTATAGTGAAGTCCATTATCAATTGTGTTTTATAAAAAGCATATAAAATACAGTTCAACGCAATGCAAGCAAGTTTTGTTGGTGTAATGAAATCTGATTCCACGTTAAAATATAATGTTTATGCAGCTGACTAATTATTCTGATGTTGGTCAAGCCGTTTCGAATGACAAAACCGTCGATGTAATTTATATTTAATCCGAAGGTAAAACTGTTGTAATATCATATCGTTCTTAATAGTTAATTCTTCCCACTTTACATATAGTAATACAATTAATTTCATTGACAATTCAATTTCTAAATTTGGCTAATGATAGGTATACTCGTATATATAAAGTCCGTTTGGGTTGTAGTGTAGCAATTTAGCAAACGAATTTATTATTACAATTTCATTTCTTTTTAGTTCTGAAGTTGTTTTTTTGATATTCGAGTTTATTTTATTCGTTACTTTTGAGTGTTAGGGCCGTATTAATAAACCAATCCCAAACCAGGTTCAGGATTAGGATTTTAAACTTCATCTCATATCTTGTATTCCGCCCACACCTTCTCAACATTTTTTTCTTTATGATTGCCAAAAAAACATTTCAATAAACATACATTTAAAAGCGATAAAGTAAAGCTATATACCAAAATAAAACCTTTACCACAAGTTTAACTATTAAAGGTTTATTAAATACGGCCCTTTGTATTGCATTCGACTCGGTGCAAACTAAGTAGCCGACGACAATAAACGGTGTTCAAAGTATCTCTATTAGGACCAATAGCAGAGAATGCGAAGATATGCCGTATTTGTGGAGTCCAGGAGCAAAACGTCCTCGCATTCCAGCCCCGGGCGCGATGCGGGCAGATGGCGCGACACAACACGTGTCTTCCAGCCTTAGCTCTGATACGGGGAGCGTTGTCTTGTCTCGTCGTGTGACTTAAGAGAGCTACTTTGATTAAAAGAGTTTTCTTCGTTGTAGTTATTTACTAAACTTTCCTTGCTAACGAATGCGTCACTTGACACATCCAAAATTTATCTTCGTTGAGTATTTATTAGGCAGGAGTAGACCTGGATACTTTTTGGGGGTTTTTTTGGGCACTTCGTTCTCTTCGTAGCTAGGAGGCTCTTCCAACTGATGCCTCTTAGCTCCCTCAGTCAACCTTCACATAATTCACTAAAAAACCTAACGGTTTCATGCCAGACATTGCAAGTGGAGTCCTTGGAACCTGGGGAAGGTTCTTAAATGCAATTTTTTTATTTTTTTATACAGTACTTATTCAGCAAATTGAAGTGGCAAACAAACTATTAGACTAGTTCTTGTAATACAATATGCATCAGGCATCGGAATTGGTGCACTTGGCTCGCGCCGAGCAATTGATCAATTGGTCTGTGGCGCTTGCATGTTTAGTAACGGTTGGTATTCAGCTGCACTGAGATCAAAGGCAGTAGTTTTAAAACTATTTATCATTTCTTAGTAATAGGAACTGGTGTAATGAGTAATCAAATCTAATCTCTTAATAATATTGTGATCTTGCAGGCATCATTGCCTTGAATACACCATTTTTTTACGGTGAATATAAAACGAATCTTATCAGCAGCTGAAAATTCTCAACTCTCATTCGTTTCTTTGCCTTACCAAATATTACAAGGATTAGTAGGCTATTTTTGCGAGTAAAGAGTGTTAATGAAAGTTAGTCTTGTAAGTTCATATTTAGTGATAGTGAACTAAGTAATTTAATTTAGCACAACATGAGAAAATCACATGCTCTACTTAAAATCCAAAATTACTCCGATGCAATCCCTATGAAATATGTATACAAAATGCGTCTACAAACACATGCATTTCTTTGCCGCAGTCAATGTATTCTCAACCAAAATAGCTCTAAAGAATCTAAAGATCTTTCGGTTTAGTGCAGTCCTAAAACCGATTTACAATGAACGTTTCGGCTGGCTCACTCGATTTGTCTTGCTTGAATGCTCCAAAATTTCACGATCACAAAATTGATGGTGGTTTGTGAATATTGATTATGCACAGTGTTGTTTTGATAATTTATTCTGGACTTGTTTTCTTCGTATTCTTGCAATAGATTTTGATTAATACGTGCGTAGTTAATACGTAATACGCCGTAACGTAACTCATCATTTAATCTGTTACACCCTTATTAATAAAAATCGCTTACTCCAAGCGTAATCCGAAGTTACACTTGGACTAGTTAATTCTTGATTAACCTAGTAATAACTTCGTGATTGCAATGCTATTAATAAACATGGAATAGCCTCGGACTAACAATACATTTCTTAGTCCGGGTTTAACGAGTAAAATATGGCAACCTTTAAAATTTAAAAGTAAAAAGAGTGAGTCAGTGAACGACTTCATGCATTAAAATGACAGTGATAGCTCATATTTTGGGATTGACAACATCAAACTGGACGTGCAGTGACAGTGCAGCTCAGTCAATTTAAAGCGCTTTTAACCACAGAGTACATTTTACATACTCTAACCGTAACCTCGCTCCTCGCAGTTTGTTACTTGTAAAATTTAAAATTGATTTACTTTAATTAGGTAAATGTTGAAAGATGAACAACATAATATGAGAATTTTGGAAATTGCGGAAGAGAAGCGTGCACTAAAAATGGAAAATCTAAGAGAAATGGCGAAAAAGCGATTAATAAAAATGGAAATTCTTAGAGAAAATCTAAAAGCAGCAATTTTGGAAAGAGAAGAGAAATTTTATGAAAAAAAGAAATTTAGAATAAGTACCTAATAAGTATTCACCGAAACAGTTTTTGTTAAATTGATTATTAATCACGAAATTCCTTGCAAAAAGTAAATAATAGGTCTAATGTCACATGCATGTGGTTTCAATTTTTCATTAAAGGTAGAAGAAATAAAACCAATAACAAATTATTCAATAAAATATGCATATTTATTCCTTCACATTCTAGTCTATTTATTTTAATAATTCTCTTCGATAAATGCTGCCCGTGCTGCATTACCTCTGACACAGTTATTTATGGCCTGCATCACAGGAACAATGCTCTCCTCCTCTACACCCTCAAGCATATCATACTTGTACATGGCAATATTGTGCAGTACTGTTAATCCAACAATGTACAATTTGGTATTTTCTAATTTTGTTGTGAAGTCTCGAAGTAAACATTTAAATCAGGACTTCCACACTACAAAACATCTTTCAACTGAGTTCCTTGTTTTTATGTACCCGGTTGTCCATCTCTTCCCTCTCAGTATTATCTTGAAAATCGGTATTTAGATTTAAGCTCAGTTTCATGCACCATGAAGTTCCAATAGATTTTGACGAGTTTTATACAACTTCACACGTCTCGCAGTAAATGTGGAACTTGGTTTTCCATCTCACGTATCTCGTCTATCACCATCAAATCATCAATAAAATAATCTCTATCCATCTTTAACAACTAAAAACGAACAGAACCAGAACCTACGGATGTATCAAAGTTTCTAAATAAATATCAATGACGTTTAGAACGCGTCAAGTCAACGTCAATGTTGTCAATGCACGCCTAATCGCTCGCTAAACCATCGCTAAACTATGTAGCGACATGGACTATCTTTGATTCTGAGAATAGACTTGGAGTAGCTTACTTCTTCGTTACTCCATGTTTATTAATAATGAATTTCATTAAATCTTATTTACGACAAGGTTTAAAGTTACTCTTGCTCTAGTCTATGTTTATTAATACGACCGTTAATGTTTATTACACGTATTCGATGAAGGCAGGTATGTTCGTGGCGATATCTTTTGCATCTTCAGCGTGGATTGATTTGCATAAGCTTTATGTTGTTCCCTTACAGTGACACGTACTGCACGATTGGCATACGTCTTCAAATTTTTTTTAAATGCAAGTGCTCCGTTTACCAGTACACGTGAGATCATCGAAGATGGTGGATGATGGACGGGTTTCTTATGAGAAGTGTTGCGCCATAGTTCTCTACTCGTACAATAGTAGCGAGGCAGACCCCGTCTTAAAGAACATTGGCGATAACTTTTTAGTAGTAGTAGTAGTAGTAGTAGTAGTGGGTACTCTTAGTTGTATAAAGGGTGTCCACTAACACCACAACCCTTTCTCTGCCCCACTGTTGGGGGAATATCCTCTAAGAATGAAAGGGATTAGACCTTAGTCCAAAACGCTGGCCAAGTTGGCAGACTTCAAATGCCTTCGAGAACATTATGAAGTACTTTCAGTAATGCAGGTTTCCTCACGATGTGTCCTTTATCGTTACAGCAAGTGACATTTAATTTCTTAAAACACACCAATGATTTTTCAGTCATTGGTGCGTGCCGCCTGGGTTTGAACCCGGACTGCTCGAGTGAGAGGCGAGTTCGATAGCCACTGGGCTGTCACCGCTTTAAATAAAGTGCAGCTAAACAGTGTAACAGCTTAGGGTTAATTCGGCCCTTGAGGGGTAACAAGATACGACAGTGTTATAGGGCTTCGCATTAATGGTTATATTGATTATCTACATAACAATAACTTTCCCCATCTATTCTAAAATCGTTAATTGTTTATTCACGACCAAATAATAATACTGGACTATTATTTAGTCTTAGATCTTAATTATCTTTCCTTTACCGGTAATGTGATTTACGTACGTATTTTAATTTCTGATTCCCATTGAAAAGGCGCTGGCAAATGGGCTATGTGTCTAGCAAATGCAACATATTTTACCTACATATCTTTTATTAACGCGGCAGATTAACGCAATCTTCTCAGCGCCCGCAAGTCCATTTAAGCTTAAGTTATAATACCCGACGACAGCTAGCGAGAGGAGTTGTCGACGACTCATTATGGAGTAAGAGATTTTGCGAAAGTGCCGACGTTAACTAAACCTTTATAATTAGCACCCGCCCTGCACGATTGCCCTTATTTCTGGACGCTAAGTGGCATTCACGCTTACGAAATGCAGACAGCGAGTCTCGAAGGCGTTTGATTAATCACAATTGCATAGGTTGAACTCTTTCAGAGATTTGATTAATTAGTTTGCTTTGGTTAATTTTGTCAGTATTTGCTGGGAAACAAACCGTTTCATTTTGCAATATATGCTCATTAGCGACCTCTATCAAACCGTTATATAACATCACGCCTTTATTTTCCCGAAGTGGAAGGCAGAGATGTGTAGTTCACCCACTTTTTATCAGTTATGTTTAGGTCTCATATAGTTAAATAGGTGGTGAAACCACCAGGAACAAATCCAAAGCTGCTACCGGACATTTCAAGTTAGAAAAACCCACTAGTCGTTGCCCGAACCGGGGAATGAACCCAGGACCTCTAGCTTAACTGTCCCGCTTGCGACCACTAGACCAACAAGGCAGTATCAAACCAAAACAACTGACATCCGCCGTAACCGCGAATAATCAAAATGCTGACGTTTCTGTTAGAGCAAGATGTCTTCCGAGTCAAGTAATTTTAATTTTTTCAAGAAGTCGCTTACTATATAAAAATCGATACGTCACTGTTTACGTTGCAGCGGAGCAAGCGGAGCGAAATGAGGCAAGTACGTCTGCGCCGCGGTTGTCGGTCATTGACGTAGAGATATGCCTTAGCTTTTTACCATAATGTTGTTGTAAGGGTCTCTACACACGGCATATTGTTTATGCGCAGTAAACGCGCGTGTTTTTCTCCAAAAATACGTTTACGGAGATAACTAAGTTTGTATTAATATAGACGCGAATTATATTGCATTGTAACTAAGTATTGTAAATATTCTAACGCGATGGATCTCTGCTTGCATTCAATAGCAGCAGTCTTGAACATTGAGTGGTGGAAAGGCCACCCAATCTTCTTTTGCTTCTTATAGAATAATGGGTAAATTCTTAGTCTTTTACTTTTTATATTGTTATTGCATATTTATTATTGATGTAACATAGATGGTTAAGGATCAGTTTTGCAGATAATTTAGGTTGCGCGAGACGACGCTGCGTCAGTCGTATGGTTTGCGTTTTAGAAAAGTTTGTATCACGTATAAAATACGCCGTGCGTGTGTACAGGCTCTTAGGATAACGTAACGTAAGTAACTTTCGGTAGATAAGAGATAAGACTTGTTGCTTGGGTCGCGTGAAGGTTAATGTTATTATTATCTATCGGAACAGACTTTCTAGAACGGACGTTTTTATGTTCTGAGAGAAATTCGGTGAGCTTTGTTGTTTCATGTCTAATTATAACAGAGTATTCGTAGTGCAAACGACCGAGTTTCTTGGAATATCTACTATAGAAAGAAAACAAAGAGTATCTTTCCGAGTTTTCCTTATTTTAAAAGAAGTGTCTGAAATTAATAGCCCACAATAAACGCGCCCACAAGGCTGGAAGTATTATCCAACGACTGATCCTTAATATGCCCTCCGAACAACTATTTTATAAACCACACCGAGACCTGAGCGATCAATCTCTGACAGACAGACAGACAGACAGACAGACAGACAGACAGACAGACAGACAGACAGACAGACAGACAAGTTCCTTTAATGTACACCAAAAGGATAAAGAAACAATGTCAATGTGTTGAACGATACTGCAACGATACTTCTCTGTTGTTTCAGCGAGCTAAAAAAGTTATCGGAAGAGAGTCTCACGCGGCAGCCGGAGGAGGTGTTCGACATTATCTGTAAGCTGGGCGAGGGTTCCTATGGCAGCGTTTACAAGGTACAGTTGGCGGCACGAAAGTTAAGTTCTCTATATCGAAGATCATAAGAAATTAGTCACGTATCAATGGAAGATATCTGCACATTCATATGTTATGATGTGTGGAACGGCTCTGGTGCTTGGTCCGTTTACATCTCACACCTTTTTGTGAGAAGCAGCTGCTGAGAAGACTGAGTTTCCTTCTATTCTTGGCTTTCCATTTTTCACATTTATGTTTTTGTTCAGATATTTACGATATTCAGACAAAAATTCACCTCACTACTTTTCTGTTATCCAGCCATAGGCCCTTTTTAAAAGATGAGTGATCCTTTTACCATCATTCATGATGGCCCATCGGGAATACGAGAACTCATGTATGCAGGTTTCCGCACAAAATATCCCTTACTATAAAGTAACATTGAATTGTAACCCCAAAGACTGTAAGGCAAAAACATGGCATTTGATCCTCTAACTAAGGGATGAAATCCTCAAACGGTATCACATGATATTTCTGTGCAAAAGTTACATATTGATGTTGATGAAGGTTTCTTGGAAATACATAGCTCGATACACGAATAAATCTAATTAGGATCAGATTGAATGACCCGACCGGAACCGCATGCGAGCTGAAAAACATTTTTGCAGCAAAAAATATTTATACGAGTATCGGAGCGTCCGCAATAAACATAAAAGGTTCCATTGAAAAATGTGTTTGTAGAAACAGCGTTACTCTTAAATAAGGCTAGTAGTCTGCAGATTACTGCGGCTTGGAGCTGGAACAATGGACCCGATGAGTCTTTCATTAGTCTCCTGGTCTCCTTTATGCCGCCCTTACTACAGATAGGACGATGTGACAAGAATTTACAGTTTTAATCTCCCAAGTCGAGCAGTTTTCACAGCTATTCATGTTTCCGCAAAATTAATTAGTAGTAGAGTAGTAGAGAGAGAAGCGATGGTAAAGACCTGTGTTTATTGAGAGGCGCGGAGCTTAAGTGTCAGGTAATCCTCTGTCTTGTAGGTAGGTATGTGCTGTTTAATATTAATTTGAGAGTTCTGATGAATTTGAGTTTATTATTATTCTTAAAAGACATCCGAATCACTTCCGAATTTGTGATGGGCTGTGATCGCTTTTGAAAGTTATCGATATAAAAATTATCGCGTTTAGTAACAGCCCTCAAAGTTGTAAGCATTTTCAAAAAGTTGCCTTCTAATGGGATTTTATTTATAAACTTAGTATAGTATTTTTTATCATAACACCAAAAGACCTCTTGAATACTATTTCACAATTAATTAGAGCAAAAAAGGACGTTTTATGCTGTATTTGTAAAATGTACCTATCTATGAACACCATGTTAGAAGTAATAAATGTATATCGCGGAAGTCTCGTTTCATCCACTCGTGGATGCATTTCAAATAGGTCATATTTTTGCGATACTGTAGGTGTAGACGAGTTTGTCGGTCGCCACTTCTGATTCAATTTGGGCTCAAGTGCTATGTCTAGTTGTAGTATTAGTTGTGAGCAAGTTCAAACTCTCTTTTCAAGTCTTCATTTTATGGTTAATGTGGTTCCCCTGAATGATGCCAAAGGAATATTGCTTCTAATTTGAACGACTTGTCAATTATGCGGAGGATTGTTGACCTCTGCCAGATTTTCTGAATCAGACTTTGAATTACAATTCCACCGCTTAACGACAAGTTAACAATTAACTATAACTGCATGATTGTTTACGTTTCATAATACGTTTTACTATGTGTATAATTAAGTGCAGAACATATAGGATTGAATTCTCAGGTTCAATCCGAAGGTAAATTTGCAGTGACTTTTATATGCTGGCGTGGCCGTCTATTTTATTTCTGTCATCGTATTTTCCTTCGAGTATATTGAATAATTGATCACTAACTGTGATAGGGCCGAGTCTAGCCCTGCGTGTTTATTGGAAACTTAGGTTGCTTTAAGGAGTTTAAGGAATCAATATCGGGTTAACCCAAAGCTTAGTACATTGCTTGTATGTGTAAAGAAATATATAAATATGAAATTTAAAAGTAGGTATACGTGTTGTCAAAAATATGCCAGTTTTGCAGTAAAATACAATTTAGGTCATCGGTTATATGTGTAAAATTGCCTTATTTTATTACTATTGCTAATAATATTCTATCAAATGAATGTCTATCTCTGAATCGTGATTGACTGAAACTAAACTCGAACTCAAGTTCATAAGTGTTACTTCTGAGATTCCGAAAAATCCCAAGTTCCACCTAAGGATCTTATACTTTCCAAGACGCTTCGTTTGAGGAGCCACTCAACGTTCGTGTCTAGTATTGCAATGGCAGCGTGTTCGTTGCAGGCGCTGCACAAGGAGAGCGGGCAGGTGCTGGCTATCAAGCAGGTGCCGGTGGATACGGACCTGCAGGAGATCATCAAGGAGATCTCCATCATGCAGCAGTGCGACAGCCCCTACGTCGTCAAGTACTACGGCAGCTACTTCAAGAACACGGACCTTTGGGTGAGTGGAGTTGCAGGCACTACACAAGGAGAGCGGCGGGTGCTGGCTATCAAGCAGGTGCTGGTGGACACGGACCTGCAGGAGATCATCAAGGAGATCTCCATCATGCAGCAGTGCGACAGCCCCTACGTGTGGGCAGCTACTTCAAGAACACGGACCTTTGGTACCTTGAGGTTGATATGGTGGAAGAGAAGTATTAGCTCTTTTCCGAATAAAGGGGTAATAAGGAGGGAATTCATCGAATCGGAGAATTACTACGTTTACGCATTAAGTTACTAATTTATGTTCAACGTGTAATATTTTAAATCCTTACTCGGCATTATGTATACCTATTCCATAAGTGTGTATAAAACTTTCTTTAAACTACCAAATCGAGTAGGTATGCCTTGTGAATATAACGCCATAGGCGAAAGATGAATTGCTTGGATCCGGACACCAATTGCTCAAATCCTGGTATGAATTGCCAGGATCTTAGCCATTCACCGCGTTTCCCCTAACGATAACCACCACATAGTGGTTGAGACTCGCAAAACTTTCAAGGGTTTTACGATTTGCTTAGTCAATCAATAGTCAATGTGCGTAGTCGTTATTGCCAAGTTTAACACGTAAGATAATACAGAGAAGCGCGTGTCGCATCTAAATAAAGTCAACTACATTATAATCATTTTACGAATACGAAGGAATAACACAAACGAAAGGGATGTTCCTGATTGAGGTTTCTCACACGTGCCTGAGTACTGAGGACTGAGCAGAATACCAAACTATAGTCAGAATATTGGTTGCTTCTACAAATTTAAAACTTCTCACTTGGAAGCTTTTTATTTTGCATTTTTATAAAATTTAAATTTAAATATTTCTACATTACCAACTACATTGTCTGCTAGACAATTCCTTAAAGATATTTCACGTAAAATATTCGGAGTCTAGAAAGTTCCGTGTTCTTTTATTTGCGAGAACAGCGAGCCGCCGCGAACATGGCACATACTCGTAACTCGATTTTGCCTTTTTCATTCGAGATAAGATCGGGAATGTCCCGTCGCGTCATATCCGCCCTTACACAGAATTATACGTTCAAGTCATAAAAATAATACGATTGGGACCGGCCGCTATAAATAATGCTATTAGTATTGTGTTATTATTTAACGATTCCAGTTTTTTTCACTGATGTAGGTTTTAATATATCAATTAAAATTTAGACAAAAAACGAAAATTACATCGTGATATTTCAATTTTAAGATCATTTCAATATTTGGTTTCTAATGACTCAGAGATAAAGTTTGAAGGGCAGCAAGGTTCCCCGTTTTATCGCCATCAATATTTCAAACAGTCTGTTTACAAATACATCAGCCTGCATCAATACTGTCTACCTTAAATGATTCAACTCTTCATGTCTAATGCTATGGCCATACTACAAAATTACAGCATGTAGTTTGCTCTGAACTTACTTTGACCTATTTTATGAACTTCACTTTGACTATGAGTCTTCCCTGCCTTATCTTGGACACTCAAATTAATGTTATCTTTCTACTTCTTTCTAAGTTAAGTTTTAGGAGGGCCATTTGTCTTGAAAACAAGGTTTTAACTTGTTCTAACATGCCCAATAATTTTTCCACCGATGGTGTTACAGATCGTCATGGAATACTGCGGAGCCGGCTCAGTATCAGACATCATGCGGTTACGAAAGAAAACACTGTCAGAAGACGAGATTGCGACGATATTGTGCGACACGCTCAAAGGCCTCGAATACCTGCACCGGCGTAGAAAGATCCACAGGGACATTAAGGCAGGGAACATATTGCTCAACACGGAGGGCCACGCTAAGCTGGCCGACTTCGGTGTGGCTGGACAACTTACGGTAAATATTCCTAACTTCATGAAAGATTTCTCATAATCCACAGGTCGTGGCTGTAATAATATGAAAAAAATTTTTTACTGTAGCGTCCACAGCCCAACAGCTCGCGTCGATTCTATTTGGTCGACAGAGTTAAGCAACGATGGGCGCGATCGGTTTGTGGATGGGTTACCGCTAGTGGCAAAATTTCAAGGAAACCTTGCTTTGGCCGGCACGTTCAGCCCGGTCCCGGTTATTTTCTATGCTAAAAATAATCGTTAAGCTTAGTTGAAGACCTTCTGGTGGCTTGGGAACATTCGACACTGGGTTGTACTACCACTACTGTAGTACCACTACTCCACCAATCTGCTTTAGACATTGGAGCATCGAGGCAGCAGCTATCTGTAGGGCAGAACCGTGTCCAATAGTGGAGCGTCTATGATTTGAAGCTTTAAATGTTTATACAGTAATTAGGAGAAAATAGGTAGCGACTTTTAACATCGATTTGAAGTTATTCCAGAGACGGATCTCGAGATAAAATGCTACCACCTTAATTTGATACACTACTCTCAATATTTTGTTTTAGACTATCGTCAATTATATTATGATGAATATGTACACTTATCAGCTCAAGCCACTTAATTCACAGCTTTCCTCTTGTCCCCTCAGGATACGATGGCAAAACGGAACACTGTGATAGGCACTCCATTCTGGATGGCGCCGGAAGTGATCCAGGAGATCGGCTACGACTGCGTGGCGGACATCTGGTCGCTGGGCATCACGGCGCTGGAGATGGCGGAGGGCAAGCCGCCCTACGGGGACATCCACCCCATGCGCGCCATCTTCATGATCCCCACCAAGCCGCCGCCCTCCTTCAGGTGAGTCGGGCGGGCGGCTCCAGGACACGTCTGGTCGCTGGGCGTCACTGGCTGCTGTGAGTGGGATGGAATGAAATTCACTCTAGGAAACGCGTTCATGAAACCGAGCAGGTTTTCAAATTTATGGTTTACAGACGATACATTTACGTGTTATCGTCATAAGAAGACATCTTTTCACTTCACTTTATCTTCAACATAAATAACTTGCTAAACGTATGTAACTTGACGAAACAATTCACGTGTAGGTTGTGTGCTGCCGCTGTCTCCATTCTACTCGGATGCATCGGACGATGGATCCGTATACACACTGTGTATGCCGTGCCCCCCGCGAGCGCGTTCACTCCTGAAGATGATCATCGTAATCGATCGAAACTAGTCGGCCCATTTCCATCGGCCGATGCATCCGTATACATACTGTGTACGCCGTAATCGATCGAAACTAGTCGGCCTTATTTCCGACATAAATCACACGCGAGTAAGCCGGCAACTTCAACTATGAATAAAGACACTCACGAATCGTTCAGTAATAATAAAGGAGCACAGACCGCACTCGACAAGATGGGCGGACGATCTGAGAAAGTCGGCGGGTACCGCTCTCAGAAGTCACAGGACCGTGTGGGGCCAGTGGGTGCAGTAGGCCTCTGAAGGAAGGCCTCTCCCCGTCAGCAATTGTAGCGGGTATGCTTTCGCAGAGCAATGCCTGGAAGGCAGTAGTCTCTTTCTGCGAAGCTGTCATGACACAGAAAGAGACTGCAGAGCGGGAGCGGGAAAGAGCAGACCCGGCTCGGAGACGAGAGCAGGGTAGTAGTGGCCACCATCGCCCCGGACCGTCCCTTCAGTAGGGACCTCGCAGATCGGTTTTGGGGGCTCAGACCGAAGCATATCTGCATTTCTTTTGAAGATGGCAGACTGTACGAACGCAGTCTGCCATGCTCGGGGAGTTTCAGGGCTTAGCCCTAGGATGATTGCGCAAGGGAGGCACCGGCGCGTTCCGTAGGAGATCCCGGAGCCTCCTTAGATGTGCTAGAAGGCTGCCGAGGGGGTTTTAGTGAGTAGAAATCTCATATACCCCGGCCTCTTCCCCCAGAGAGGTCGGGGATCTTTGGAAGATTTCCCCCTCGGAAAAAAAAAAAAAAGGCCTCTGAAGGAAGGTAACAGTCGGAGCGTGGGTTGCAGGGAGCCGGACCAGTGGTCGCCGGAGTTCATCGACTTCGTGAGCCAGTGCCTGGTGAAGAACCCCGACGAGCGCACCACGGCCGAGCTGCTGCTGGCGCACGAGTTCATAGGTAAGTCTATAGGTGAGTGACAATTTTTATATTACATTTATACTAACACTAGTGCACTCACGCAGCTTCGCTCGCGTTACACCTACTTATATTATATAGCCTATGTCACTCAGTGAAGATGCACCTTTCTAATGGTGAAAGAATTTTTGAAATCGATCCTTTAGTTTTTGTGTGAAAACGTTACAAACAAATGTTTCCTCTTTATAATATTAGTATAGATTAAGAAATGTTAAATAAATAAAATAAATTCGGTGACTACTATTGGCAGTCACATTAGTTTTTAGGACATTAGTTATACCTTTTCAATATTTTGCGGGGTCAATATGTCTATCGATATTTTGGGGGTTAACAGTAATACGGTTTTGCTTCACGACTTTGCTTTACTTATTTAATACATATGTTATTAGTTTATTAAACTACGTAGTAAGTTAGTTTCATAGTATTCAGTGTTTGCAAACGGTACATTAAATTTCTATGAGAATATACAACGAACTGACGGGAAACAGGCACAACAGATTTAAGCGGGAAATTAGAAAGAAAGAAGCGGGAAATTAATATTCTACGGATAGATTTGGCTTGGATTGGATTTGATCAGATAGAAATTTGACTTATACTCCATATAAAACATGCCAAATATCTGTCTGCGATAGCCAAATCTATCCATTGGTAGGTTAATTTCTTTCTTTCATTTCCACTCCCTCATTCCATTTACGTGCTTAAAAGATATCTGGGATTCACAATAACAAATATCGATTCGATGATTAATTGTGAAGTCATTCTCATAAAACTAGACTTCATATTCTAGAGGAAATGCTTGTTTTTTTTGCTTATTTTGTAGTTGTAAAATGTCTCGACACGTTTCGATGACAGCAGGCAGCATAAAACTAGTTTCTCCTGAAAGGTCGAGGTGAATCGCCTGTGATTCATCCGTTTTATTTGCATAGCATGTTTTATTAGTTGCATTCCATTTTATTTTTTCTTGGTTTCGGGTGGCTTGAATATTTTCAAGCCACCCGAAGGTCTTCGACAAGGCTTAACAACTGTTTCCACCATTGAAAACAACCGGGACCAACGGCTTTACGTGCCCTCCGAAGCACGGTAGCGTCCATGAAATTTTGCCACTAGCGGTCACCCATCCACAAACCGACCGCGCCCGTCGTTGCTTAACACTTTCGATCACATTGAATCGAAGCGAGCCATTGGGCTATGGACGCTATTCCGACCTTAATTAGTCGATGGCAAAGTTTTACTAAAAACTGTTCCCATTTATATATTAGTAGGTAAAAATTATTTGTAGCTTAACATAACAAAACAAATAATGTGTGTTTGTGTAACAACGCGGCGTGTGTGTGTGCGAGGCAGGCAACGCGAAGCACCCGAGCATCCTCAGCGCGATGATCGCGGAGGCGCGCGAGATCCGCGAGAGCCAGGCCTTCCGCGCCGCGCACAACGCCACCAACGCCAAGACCTTCGGCGCGGTACGTGCACACACGCACACACACACACACACACACACACACACACACACACACACATATATACACACACGCATACACCGCGTGCCCAAATTAAGCTGATATTCTTTTTTCAAAGATATAGTGGTTGAGATATTCAAAGTCAAAGTCAAATAATTTATTTCGCTGTGATGTGATTGGAAACGCTTAGCGAAAGTCTAGGTAACTAGAAAATACTTAAAGAAAAGAGATATAATACTATTCTAAACTAATCAATATAAGACAAAGGATTAGATATCTGGTCATCGGCTTTAGGAAGAATAATTTACAATATTCTTACCCTATGCGTAGTGTAGGCCGAGAGAGAAAAAACCCGGAGGAAAAAACTCTCGGTACTCTTTTAAAATTTAAATTCATTTGTACAGAAAAATGTACAGTATGACCATGACATGATCAGGACAGACACGAGACAGCCAATCGTGTATGCCAAGAATCACCCCATATACCACCTGCTTACAATATTTAGTATAATCAATACAAGGAAAACCATAGTGATAGCCTGTCAAGAGTTTAATTCAGTCCCGTGCCTTCTTAACATCCAAACTGGGTTACGTCCAATTTATATAATTTTTCCGCCAGGGTGATGGCTACGCGGAGGAGACGATGAAGCAGCGAGACGCGGGCACGCTGGTGCCGCACCGGGACGGCACCGCCGAGCTGGCGGCGGACCTGGGCACCATGGTCATCAACGAGCCGCATCCCGACCTCGCCACCATGAAGAGTGAGTCCGTGCTCCGCAGGGGCCGTTCGGTGGAGATGATGAAGCAGCGAGACGCGGGCACGCTGGTGCCGCACCGCGACGGCACCGCCGAGCTGGCGGCGGACCTGGGCACCATGGTCATCAACGAGCCGCATCCCGACCTCGCCACCATGAAGAGTGAGTGTCCGTGCTCCGCAGGGGCCGTTCGGTGGGGAGGATGAAGCAGCGAGACGCGGGCACGCTGGTGCCGCACCGCGACGGCACCGCCGAGCTGGCGGCGGACCTGGGCACCATGGTCATCAACGAGCCGCATCCCGACCTCGCCACCATGAAGAGTGAGTGTCCGTGCTCCGCAGGGGCCGTTCGGTGGGGAGGATGAAGCAGCGAGACGCGGGCACGCTGGTGCCGCACCGCGACGGCACCGCCGAGCTGGCGGCGGACCTGGGCACCATGGTCATCAACGAGCCGCATCCCGACCTCGCCACCATGAAGAGTGAGTGTCCGTGCTCCGCAGGGGCCGTTCGGTGGGGAGGATGAAGCAGCGAGACGCGGGCACGCTGGTGCCGCACCGCGACGGCACCGCCGAGCTGGCGGCGGACCTGGGCACCATGGTCATCAACGAGCCGCATCCCGACCTCGCCACCATGAAGAGTGAGTGTCCGTGCTCCGCAGGGGCCGTTCGGTGGGGAGGATGAAGCAGCGAGACGCGGGCACGCTGGTGCCGCACCGCGACGGCACCGCCGAGCTGGC
This sequence comes from Carterocephalus palaemon, assembly GCA_944567765.1. Taxonomy (NCBI): domain Eukaryota; kingdom Metazoa; phylum Arthropoda; class Insecta; order Lepidoptera; family Hesperiidae; genus Carterocephalus; species Carterocephalus palaemon. Next base: position 15,674,601 of record OX155638.1, on the reverse strand, counting down.
GGCGGACCTGGGCACCATGGTCATCAACGAGCCGCATCCCGACCTCGCCACCATGAAGAGTGAGTGTCCGTGCTCCGCAGGGGCCGTTCGGTGGGGAGGATGAAGCAGCGAGACGCGGGCACGCTGGTGCCGCACCGCGACGGCACCGCCGAGCTGGCGGCGGACCTGGGCACCATGGTCATCAACGAGCCGCATCCCGACCTCGCCACCATGAAGAGTGAGTGTCCGTGCTCCGCAGGGGCCGTTCGGTGGGGAGGATGAAGCAGCGAGACGCGGGCACGCTGGTGCCGCACCGCGACGGCACCGCCGAGCTGGCGGCGGACCTGGGCACCATGGTCATCAACGAGCCGCATCCCGACCTCGCCACCATGAAGAGTGAGTCCGTGCTCCGCAGGGGCCGTTCGGTGGGGAAGAGTGGGGAAAGTGAGACGAGTTCATTACGAGTGGTCGGTATTTCATTCCTGGCCCTTACATGGAAATGAGAGATGAAGATATCGAAGTGTAATGGTGCGGTTGAACGGCGCGATAGAAAGATCCTACAAGGCGTGGATGGCATGGCGTGGATTACAACAACGCGAGCAGCTGTGCAGTGCTATCTAAAGTAACAATATAACGTGTGATTTCAGGGCACGACACAGACCCGATGGACACGAACCGGCCGAAGTACCGGCCGCTGTTCCTCGAGCACTTCGAGAAGAAGGAGGCCGGCCACCTCGGCGCCGCGCTGCCCAACGGCACGCTGCCGCCGCACGCGCGCGCGCCGCCCGACGACCCCGCCAGGTACCGCTCGCGCCGGAACATTCTAGAACACTCCAGAAGGAGGCCGGCCACCTCGGCGCCGCGCTGCCCAACGGCACGCTGCCGCCGCACGCGCGCGCGCCGCCCGACGACCCCGCCAGGTACCGCTCGCGCCGGAACATTCTAGAACACTCCAGAAGGAGGCCGGCCACCTCGGCGCCGCGCTGCCCAACGGCACGCTGCCGCCGCACGCGCGCGCGCCGCCCGACGACCCCGCCAGGTACCGCTCGCGCCGGAACATTCTAGAACACTCCAGAAGGAGGCCGGCCACCTCGGCGCCGCGCTGCCCAACGGCACGCTGCCGCCGCACGCGCGCGCGCCGCCCGACGACCCCGCCAGGTACCGCTCGCGCCGGAACATTCTAGAACACTCCAGAAGGAGGCCGGCCACCTCGGCGCCGCGCTGCCCAACGGCACGCTGCCGCCGCACGCGCGCGCGCCGCCCGACGACCCCGCCAGGTACCGCTCGCGCCGGAACATTCTAGAACACTCCAGAAGGAGGCCGGCCACCTCGGCGCCGCGCTGCCCAACGGCACGCTGCCGCCGCACGCGCGCGCGCCGCCCGACGACCCCGCCAGGTACCGCTCGCGCCGGAACATTCTAGAACACTCCAGAAGGAGGCCGGCCACCTCGGCGCCGCGCTGCCCAACGGCACGCTGCCGCCGCACGCGCGCGCGCCGCCCGACGACCCCGCCAGGTACCGCTCGCGCCGGAACATTCTAGAACACTCCAGAAGGAGGCCGGCCACCTCGGCGCCGCGCTGCCCAACGGCACGCTGCCGCCGCACGCGCGCGCGCCGCCCGACGACCCCGCCAGGTACCGCTCGCGCCGGAACATTCTAGAACACTCCAGAAGGAGGCCGGCCACCTCGGCGCCGCGCTGCCCAACGGCACGCTGCCGCCGCACGCGCGCGCGCCGCCCGACGACCCCGCCAGGTACCGCTCGCGCCGGAACATTCTAGAACACTCCAGAAGGAGGCCGGCCACCTCGGCGCCGCGCTGCCCAACGGCACGCTGCCGCCGCACGCGCGCGCGCCGCCCGACGACCCCGCCAGGTACCGCGCCCGCCGGAACATTCTAGAACACTCCAGAAGGAGGCCGGCCACCTCGGCGCCGCGCTGCCCAACGGCACGCTGCCGCCGCACGCGCGCGCGCCGCCCGACGACCCCGCCAGGTACCGCGCCCGCCGGAACATTCTAGAACACTCCAGAAGGAGGCCGGCCACCTCGGCGCCGCGCTGCCCAACGGCACGCTGCCGCCGCACGCGCGCGCGCCGCCCGACGACCCCGCCAGGTACCGCGGATCATTCTAGAACACTCCAGAAGGAGGCCGGCCACCTCGGCGCCGCGCTGCCCAACGGCACGCTGCCGCCGCACGCGCGCGCGCCGCCCGACGACCCCGCCAGGTACCGCGCCCGCCGGAACATTCTAGAACACTCCAGAAGGAGGCCGGCCACCTCGGCGCCGCGCTGCCCAACGGCACGCTGCCGCCGCACGCGCGCGCGCCGCCCGACGACCCCGCCAGGTACCGCGCCCGCCGGAACATTCTAGAACACTCCAGAAGGAGGCCGGCCACCTCGGCGCCGCGCTGCCCAACGGCACGCTGCCGCCGCACGCGCGCGCGCCGCCCGACGACCCCGCCAGGTACCGCGCCCGCCGGAACATTCTAGAACACTCCAGAAGGAGGCCGGCCACCTCGGCGCCGCGCTGCCCAACGGCACGCTGCCGCCGCACGCGCGCGCGCCGCCCGACGACCCCGCCAGGTACCGCGCCCGCCGGAACATTCTAGAACACTCCAGAAGGAGGCCGGCCACCTCGGCGCCGCGCTGCCCAACGGCACGCTGCCGCCGCACGCGCGCGCGCCGCCCGACGACCCCGCCAGGTACCGCGCCCGCCGGAACATTCTAGAACACTCCAGAAGGAGGCCGGCCACCTCGGCGCCGCGCTGCCCAACGGCACGCTGCCGCCGCACGCGCGCGCGCCGCCCGACGACCCCGCCAGGTACCGCGCCCGCCGGAACATTCTAGAACACTCCAGAAGGAGGCCGGCCACCTCGGCGCCGCGCTGCCCAACGGCACGCTGCCGCCGCACGCGCGCGCGCCGCCCGACGACCCCGCCAGGTACCGCGCCCGCCGGAACATTCTAGAACACTCCAGAAGGAGGCCGGCCACCTCGGCGCCGCGCTGCCCAACGGCACGCTGCCGCCGCACGCGCGCGCGCCGCCCGACGACCCCGCCAGGTACCGCGCCCGCCGGAACATTCTAGAACACTCCAGAAGGAGGCCGGCCACCTCGGCGCCGCGCTGCCCAACGGCACGCTGCCGCCGCACGCGCGCGCGCCGCCCGACGACCCCGCCAGGTACCGCGCCCGCCGGAACATTCTAGAACACTCCAGAAGGAGGCCGGCCACCTCGGCGCCGCGCTGCCCAACGGCACGCTGCCGCCGCACGCGCGCGCGCCGCCCGACGACCCCGCCAGGTACCGCGCCCGCCGGAACATTCTAGAACACTCCAGAAGGAGGCCGGCCACCTCGGCGCCGCGCTGCCCAACGGCACGCTGCCGCCGCACGCGCGCGCGCCGCCCGACGACCCCGCCAGGTACCGCGCCCGCCGGAACATTCTAGAACACTCCAGAAGGAGGCCGGCCACCTCGGCGCCGCGCTGGCCAACGGCACGCTGCCGCCGCACGCGCGCGCGCCGCCCGACGACCCCGCCAGGTACCGCGCCCGCCGGAACATTCTAGAACACTCCAGAAGGAGGCCGGCCACCTCGGCGCCGCGCTGGCCAACGGCACGCTGCCGCCGCACGCGCGCGCGCCGCCCGACGACCCCGCCAGGTACCGCGCCCGCCGGAACATTCTAGAACACTCCAGAAGGAGGCCGGCCACCTCGGCGCCGCGCTGCCCAACGGCACGCTGCCGCCGCACGCGCGCGCGCCGCCCGACGACCCCGCCAGGTACCAAACCCCGGGTGAATTCAAATCCCGACCGGGCCAGATGTTTACTCCGCAAATAAACATTTCAGCAGTACTCGTCATTAATATCTTGGACATTCTCACACACGGCCATCTGACCCCAAAGTAGGCGCGAGCCTGTGTTATGGGTGTCAGAGACTGATATACATCGCATCGCTGCGACCCATCGATGTCCCACTGCTGGGCACGGGTCTCCCCCACAAAACACTTCTGCATACATATACATACATACATATTTTTAAATACATACATATTATTATATAGATAATATTAACATCCAGACAGAACAAATACAAGTGTTCGTCACACGAATATTTGTCTTGAGTGGGATTCGAACCCACGACCCCTGGCGCAACAGACAGGGTCACTACCGATAGCGCCAACGGGCCCGTCTTTTATTGATTTTAAATTGTTTTCTGTGTATCCTTCTGTGCCTCCTATCTTCATGTATATTTCTGTGTATTTCTGTATTTCCACCAGCGGAACCGCGAGGGTGTCTGTATGTAGTATTTAAATTACAAAAATAAACTGATGCAGCGCACTGTTGTCTTGCAGGGTGGAGGGCGTGGTGGCGGACGGGGAGGCGCCGGCGGCGCTGTCGTTCCAGCGCGCGTTCGTGGAGGAGGGCAACTTCGAATTCGTAAGTCAGCTGCACGTGGTCAGCCTGCTGCCGCTGCGCGCCGCGCCCGCGCCCGCTCCCGCGCCCGCGCCCGCGCCCGCGCCCGCGCACCGTAAGTCCGCACCCGCGCGTCCGCCGCGCGCGCCTGCCCGCGATGCACTGACACTAACGCCGCGGTGACGGGAGGCGGGAGTGGGGGTAAGCGCGCTTGGCGGTAGTTTGAGAACTCGGCAGGTCTATTAGATAAAATTACACCTGCCACTTATTCTCACCATCACATTGGGTTGGCTGGTAGAGAATGCCGCTAGGCATTAAGTCCGCCCTTTGTAAAAACTTTTTGTTTTTTACAATAAATAAAAAAATAAAATAAGCAATTACAAAGCAAGCTATGCTCGGACAGCGTTCATTGTTACAAATAATTTCATACTACCGATGTCATATGACCTCCCGCAGCTGTCTGTGGAGGAGAGCCGTGCCCAGCAGTGGGACGTCTATGGGTCGCAGCGATGTCATTATGTACTCAGTATTGGATGTTGCACTGTCAATACATCGCGAGCCGTAAGAGGGTTTCGTTTTTTTTGTGATTTATTGGCAAGCCATATGTTAGGATAAAATTATAAACAAAATATCCAAAAGAAATATTATGTTACTTACGAGTACCTCTTCGTTCACTTTATTTGAGCTACGAATATACAATTACAATAAATATTTTCTTATCATTCAAGATATCAATGAATTGTAGAAAATCATAACTAAAAACTACCGCCAAGCGAAGCGTCCTCACAGTTATCTCCCAATTAAGGAAATTAATGTTTTTGCTAACACCATTGTTTTTCAATTTATAATATTAATGTATTAACTAATGTTTCATTTGCTGTAAACAATTATTCTAATAAACTAATATTTCTGTGTATTATCTGTATGATGTACATATACTTATATATTAACTTGCAACATAACTAACATAATTTTAACAATTTCACATCTAGTTTTGTGTATAATTATTAATATTAATGTATCTTATGCTTTGAATACGTCTTCAATTGTTAAATTATTGTCGACTTTAAGTACTAAACTACAAGTATGTATTTGTATTGTAACTTTTGATTTCCTGTGATATTCATGATGGTGTTAGCTCTCTACTCACATTACCAATCAATCGCAAATATGCGATGCGGACTTACGGGGCGGGGCCTAAGTGTTACATTTTCTTTCTTAAATTTTTGTTTTTAGAAGCTTTCCTTTAGTTTTGCCATTATGTCTAGAAATTTTTGTCTCTCCATGGTGTCTATTAAACTTAAACAACACATAATACATTGAGGGTAGGTGACACAAACAGTTAACAACAGCTGCGTTATAATTAATTAAAATTAAGTGATTAAAACGTATTATGTACAGTTTATAATGTGCAAAGTATAGTGTTTAAAATCGATTTACCTACCAGCATAAATTCCTATTATAAGTATTTGGGTTTTATAAAGTTTATCTCATTTTTACATAATCATGGTGGATTCACTAAAAGTTACACTGGCGGAGATGTCAACACTTTTCAATTCGCGAATGGACGAGTTCCAGAAGGAAATGCTGAAGTCTAATCCCGCGACTTCCACGTCATCTATATGCGAGGACTTCAAGGTATTTAAAAAATTCACGTTACTGGCCCTAGAGGCACTGCAAACACAGGTCGAAATACTAGGCCGTGACCTTGAAAGGACAGAAATGAGTAGACGACGCAAGTTCATTCTTATACACGGAATGCCAGAGGATAAATCTGAAGACCTCAGCGGGAAGATAACATCACTTATCACAGATAAGCTTGCACTTCCTGGCTTCACACAGAATGGCATAAGCCGGTCCCACCGCATTGGAAGATTATCGGACAAACCTCGGCCCATAGTTGTCAAGTTTTGCGATGTACCGTGGCGAAACAAGATGTGGTTTGCTAAGACGAAGTTGAAAGGATCTGGTATCACGCTCTCGGAGTTTCTTATTAAAAATCGTTACTCAGTGTTCCTCGAAGCCCGCCAGCGATTTGGTATATCTAAGTGCTGGTCCCGAGATGGCGTGATTAACATCCTGGCGCCGGACGGCCACTACAAGGTTGAATCCATGAAGGAACTCGACGCGATACCCGCGGAGCCAGCGCCCCAGCCCGCGCAGAGCGAGCGGCCGGCCTTCGCCCCCATCAAAGCTTCAGAGGGGGCCCATGGCTCGCGGACCAGGCGAGCAAAAAAGTAGGCAGTACATCTATAGCTTTTTATTTTATTTTTTAATTATTTTTTCTTTTGGTTTAGTCAAATCTGTATGCTTTTTTATTCTTACTTTTGTTGTTTTCCATATATTATTATGAGTTATCAATTAACGTTGATCAACTTCATAGTAGGTACTTATACCTTACCTAGTACTAACTATCATATTATAACCTATATCTGTATAAGAACTGCTCATTTAAATTTTTCAAATGTTTACTTGGATTGCAAATAGGTATAGGTACATAATTTTTTAATTAATGCCCTGCTATTTTGCAATATTGTTTTATAGTGATTATTTATTCTATCGATTTGGTATGAAAGTAATATTAGGTACCTATATAGGTCACAGGTAAGCTATTTACATTTGCTCCGTCTATTACATCCGTTTATCCATCCTAGATTCCAAATGTTGATAAACTAGACGCAGATATATTACCTACACATTGTGTGTACTTAACGTTGAATAGTTTGGACTGGGGCATAGGTATTCTCATTGTCAAACATAATTTATTGCATGTTTCTGTTAAGTATCTGGTATGTTTAATTTATACTTAGTAATAAAGTGTTATATTATAGATACAGTGTATATTAAGTTTAAAACAGTTGGTTAAAATATATGAAAAGATCCCAGCATACCTAACCTAACTAAAGGTATTTAGTGTAATGCATTGTTTATTGTTTTTATTTTTACTTTTTTATAGATCCATTATTTACTATTAGTGAACCTTACCTGTAGCCACCGCATTTAAAATAGATAAGATAGTGTAGTGGAGTTTTATTTCTTAATATTATACATAAGATTATTGCAAACTTCTTTCATTTTTGATTAGTTCAGTAGCAATTGTTATAGCATAGCATAGATCTGATTCTGTATTTCATTTAAAAAAAAAAATTATTTTACTTTTGATGACTCTTGTATCTATCACGCATTGTCTACTTATTATTCTACTGATATATAGTTAGTCTAACCTATTGTATAACCTGGCAACGGAAGTAGGATAATTAGATATACCTACCTACTTTATAGATTCATATTGTACCGCCTAGTTATGTACCTACATACATTTCTACCTAAGCAGCTGGCGGGTAAATCGAGCTAATAATAATAATCGTAATATATATATATTTTTTTTTTTTGTATACATATAATTTAATATTTTTATTATATTATATTAATCTATATTTATTGTATTCCATATTTATTACATATATTATATTATTCTATACATATATTATATACCTAAGTTTAATTCTTGGTACTTGGTGAATTTTGTTTGTAATGACTAAAGATGAGTTTGACGAGGATAACAGTTTTCTTAGCTCTTCTTTACAGTCTGATGGGTTAAGCAGCAACTGCAGCTTTGATAGCTCAACCCCACTAAATTGTACAGTAAACTCTTTCTTTTCAGATTTTCCTAAAAATTTTAATGTCATACACATAAATGCACAAAGCATTCCGGCACATTATCCTGAAATGATCACATCATTTGATAGCAATCACATTCATGCGATACTTGTCTCTGAATCATGGCTTAAGCCATGTCTTCCCTCCACGTCGTATTCCCTACCTGGATTTCAGCTCATTCGCAATGACCGAGTCGATCGGGGCGGCGGTGGAGTTGCCTTATACCTCAGATCTCATATACCCTATGCAGTAGTCCATACGTCTACTCAATTGCAGTCTGGCAACCATGCTGAATGCCTATGTATTGAAGTCATACTTAAGCATACGAAGATCCTATTGTGCGTGTTTTATAGTCCTTCATGTAATGTTAATTATTTCTCTGCCTTTGAATCTCTACTAGAGGATCTAACACCACTGTACAGCCATACCTTAATTCTGGGCGACTTCAATACATGTCTTCTGAAAGATAACTGCCGTTCTATGCAGCTGAAATCCATAGTAGAAGCGGCTAATCTACATATACTTCCTCTTTCTCCCACGCATTCTTTCCCAAACTGTGCACCTTCTCTGCTGGATTTAATAATTGTGTCTTCGCCTGACCATGTTGCTAAGCATGGACAGTGTGGTGCTGACGCATTTTCTTATCATGACCTTATCTACGTATCGTATAAAATCCAACCTCCTAAGGCTAAGTCAAGAACTCTTTTTCAGCGTAATTTTGGTGCAATAGACATTGAGAAACTTCGTCAAGACGCGGCTGACATTGACTGGGGTTCGGTCTTTAATGCAACAACAATGGACGATCAAGTTACAGCATTTAATAATCTGCTTATCGAATTATACGATGTGCATGCTCCAGTCCGCCCGGTACGTGTTCGGCATCTACCAGCTCCTTGGTTGACGGATGAAATCAAGCAGTTAATTTTGAAAAAAGGTTCGAAAAAGTCAACATATAAGGCAGATCCTAGCGATGTAAATCGTTTGAAATATAAATCTATGCGAAATCGATGCAATATGGCTTGCAGAGGTGCACAACGACGCCATATTTTTAAATCTGTACAAGATGAGGACACTTCTAAAGTATGGAAGTTCTTACGGTCTTTAGGAGTGGGTAAATCACGTGATAACTCTTTATCGAACAATTTAGATCTTAATCAACTAAACCAACACTTTTCTACTGTTCCGTACATCGATAAAGATGTTAAGTTTAACACATTAAAAAATCTTTCTAATCAACGTACTCCAGACCATTCTCCTTTCTATTTCAGTCGTTTCACTGATCGTGATGTTGAAAAATGCGTGATGTCTATACAGTCGAATTCCATCGGTGAAGACTGCATCAGCCGGAAAATGATCATCCCAATTCTCGACCTTATTTTGCCAATCCTAACTTTTATTTTTAATAGCTCTTTAACTTTTTGCACTTATCCTACCCAGTGGAAAGACTCGCTAGTCATACCTCTACCAAAGAAATCTAATCCCTCAACCTTCACCGACTACCGCCCCATATCCATTCTCCCTTTTCTGTCCAAAATTCTTGAACGCCTCATCCATACTCAACTTAGTTCTTTTTTATCCCATAATAGTCTCTTCAGTCCTTTCCAATCCGGTTTCCGTCCTGGGCACAGTACAACAACTGCTCTTTTAAAAATTACCGAAGACATAAGGTTTGGTATGGACAAGCAGAAGCTAACGGTGCTAACGTTGTTAGATTTTAGTAGTGCTTTTAACACCGTGGATTATGACATATTAATAGGCATATTGCGCTCGTACAACATATCTCCGACAGTGATCGAATGGTTTCATAGCTACCTAAATGGTCGCCGACAACGTATTAAAGTGAAAGACTCCTTTTCTAATTGGTCAATTAATCGTACCGGTGTACCGCAGGGTAGCGTGCTTTCGCCACTTCTTTTTTCAATATTCATAAATGCAATTTCCCTTAAACTTACTTCTTCTTACCACCTTTATGCGGACGACCTGCAGATTTATCAACAGGCCTCTATGGATGACTTACCTAAAGCCGTGGGTCTTATTAATAGGGATCTGGCTTATATTTCTGAGTGGTCCAAATCGTACGGTCTATTAATTAACCCGACAAAATCTCAGACAATAATCATTGGGAGCTCACGCATGGTTTCGAGGATCAATTGGAATTGCTTGCCAGATGTGGTTCTTGACAAAGTTACAATTCCGTACAGCAAACAAGTAAAAAACCTGGGAATATGGATGGATCAATCACTGACTTGGATACCGCAACTCAATGCTGTAGGTAAAAAACTATTTGCTGCTCTGGGATCTCTTCGCAGGCTCAAGAATTTCTTGCCTATTGCGACTAAAATTGCGCTTACTCAATCCTTACTTCTACCTATTCTTGACTATGCCGATATTTGCTATCTTGATGTCACTGCGGAGCAAATAAATAAGCTTGAGCGCCTCCAAAACGTCTGCATTAGATTCATATTTGGCTTACGCAAATATGATCATGTTTCCGAATTTCGAAAAAAACTCAAGTGGCTTCCAATCCGTCTCCGCCGGGATGCACACATTCTTTCTTCGCTGTACTCTGTTTTATTCAATCCTGTGACCCCAACTTATCTTAAAACACGGTTTAACTTTAAGACTGCTATTAACAATCGCTTACGTCGCTCTTTCTATTACCTTGCTCTTCAAACCCCTTCTCATACTACTTCTTTCTGCTCCAAATCTTTTACAAATCACGCGGTACAATTATGGAATCGCCTGCCTCCCCATATCCGTTGTGCTCCGTCCTTGCCCAGTTTCAAGAAGCAGGTAAAGGAATTATATCTTAACCGGAATGGTTAACCCAATCAAGTTTTTGTCTCCCAACTGGTACCAATTATTATTATTATTTATTTTTATATATTATATATATATATTTATTTATTATTTATTATATGTATATATAGTCGTATTTACATATTTACTTATATATATTATATATACCTACACATATTTATTTTACTTCGTATTTACATTATTCATGTTGTCCTTTTTAAGTATATATTTATATTATGTGCACCTACCTACTCTTCCTACTACTATGTAATGTTCCTTTACCCAAAGGTTGCCTGGAAGAGATCGCTTATAAGCGATAAGGCCGCCTTTTTTGTATACCCTAATTGTTATTCGTACTTGTAACATGTTTCTCCTTTGGTGTACAAATAAAGAGTATTTGTATTGTATTGTATTGTAATACTTAAACTAATATCTATCTGTTGTTGATACTAGAATTGTGGTCTGTCTACACAAATATTTGGTTAAATGATGTCAGGTTTATGACGCTGCTTTTGTGGGTTGTTGCGAAGATCAAAACTAACGTTACAACTGGACTTACACAGAGTAACGCCTGATACAATCAACTATAATATATGACGGAGGTACCACACAGTAGACCAACTTGAGCTGCACCCGTTTTTATATATTGCTATACACCGGGAACAAATCCAGACTGAGCTAATATTGGGAATTCCAAGATAAAAACCCTCCACCAATCCGCATTATAGCAGCATGGTGGAGTATGCTCTAGACCTCCCGCAGCACTGTCTGTGGGGGAGACCCGTGCCCAGCAGTGGGACGTCTATGGGTCGCAGCGAAGATAAAAAACCCAGTTATACTTTGCTCGACCCGGGCATTGAACCTGTAGCTTAGTAGTCGCACTTGCAACCATTAGATCAATGGGATATTTTATCATGCAGTTTATATATTTCTTCGCCAAAGGACACTGTGTCTGAGGGGGAGACTCGTGCCCAACGGTGGGGCTGTAGGTTGTAGTTTAATTTAAAAAAACTGGATTACCCGATCAAGTGTGCACATAACATTATAGGCGTACTAGCTTTTACCCGCGGCTCCGACCGCGTGGTCAAAGGGAACAATGAGTTGTTTATCATACATGACACATTTGTGGTGGATGAATAGTAACAGTTCCACGATTAAAAGATACTAAGATAAGAACTTGCAAATGAATTTTACTAACGCCATCTATTAACAACATCCGGAACTAAATATCTAGCAAATAACAAAACAACGATATCTTCCCATGGGGATGTTTTACCGCGGTAAAAAGTAGCCTACGTCACTCTCCACCCTCCTCACTATCTCCACACACAAAAAACATACCATATAATAGCTTCTTTGCGACGTGAAAGCCGGACAAACAAACAAACACACTTTCACATTTATAATATTAAAGTATGGATTTGAATATAGTGTTGCGTGTTCCAGCTGTCGTGCCTGTCGGCGGGCGAGCTGGAGGCGCGCATGGCGCGGCTGGACGCGGAGATGGAGGCGGAGATCGAGCTGCTGCACGCGCGCTACGACCGCAAGCGCCGGCCCATCCTCGACGCCATCTCGCTCAAGCGCCAGCGGCAGCAGAACTTCTAGCGCCCCGCTACAACTAGCGATCGAGCTGCTGCACGCGCGCTACGACCGCAAGCGCCGGCCCATCCTCGACGCCATCTCGCTCAAGCGCCAGCGCCAGCAGAACTTCTAGCGCCCCGCTACAACTAACGATCGAGCTGCTGCACGCGCGCTACGACCGCAAGCGCCGGCCCATCCTCGACGCCATCTCGCTCAAGCGCCAGCGCCAGCAGAACTTCTAGCGCCCCGCTACAACTAACACTGTCTAACACTCCCTGACACTCCCCTCACCCGCTCGCGACGCCGGGGTTAGGTTAGCGACGTGACGCGATTCTATGCGTCATAATCCGGCTCGAAGGACCATGAAAAATAATTGAAGAGGTCCTTAAATGGTATGGTATGAAATACGCGGCGCCTCGAGCGGCTGCTGGTCACGTACTGCCCGGTAATTCGGGCAAATATGTAAAGCAATTGCGCGTCAAACACCTTACAGTGCAAAACGCACAATCGCTGAGCTGTTCAATTCCTCGAACAGCTACCAATACTTCACCTATTCTGTAGTCACCCGTGAACGATGTCAGTTTATTACGAAGAAATTGGAATTTACTACTACATACTACTAATAGAAGCACGATTAAACATGTTATGTTAAAGTTAACACTATTGAGAGGACATAAATGTTAAGAATTGCTTGTACCTCCGTGTTTTCTCGCACACCGATTTAGGCGACGGAAAAACTTACGACATTTGATAATCATTACGTGGTACGAGCGCAGAAGCGTCCTCTAGCGTGTATGGCGTCGAAAGTATGCGGTTTCTGCGTCCTGAATCAAATTAATATTGGCATTCTCTAGCACAAGGGCGCACCATCGGAAGAAATGTGATCGATCGAGCCGAAAGATATTGATCTCGATGCAGACATAACAGCGACTGTACATGTTATAGTGCAAGTGGGTTGCATCATATCATTGTAATTAAGGTTATTTTGCTGTTGCTAGTGTAGGTGTGTTAAAATAATGAAAAGAAAATAATTTCATAGCGTTATAAAAATTATGTTTGAATAGTTAAGCCGCAAAAGATATGAATATTTAATTGCTGAATGATTCGTGAGTTTCTATATTCAGTTGAAATTAATGACTCCTGAAGATAATCTTCGTAATCGATCGAAACTAGTCGGCCTATTACAGACTTGAATAGAGAGAAATATTAGCGATACATTAGTCGTGCGTATCTCAAGTGTCTCGCAAGAAGTAGATGAAACGAATCGGCACCGGTTATTGGTGATAATTCTGTAGTATTAACGCGTGTTCGCTTCAACTAGGTGCTTTAACGAGCGGTGCCAAACATTGTACCAAAATATACACTCATTGGCCTTCAATAGCTGTTAACCCTGGTACTACCGATCTAGTGGTAGTACCACGTCGTACCGTACCGTCTTAGTGGTAGTACCACGGTTAAACATAATTAAATAGAGGTTAATTTTTATGTAAAATTTTTTGTTTTCCTTAAAAGTGAGTCAAGTTTTGATTGGCATTATTCATGCTATGGCTATGCATTTGCATATACTAGAAACGCATTTTATAAGCAACTTGAGGTTTTCCTCATAGATTTAGTACCCTGTTATAGTTTCTTTAGGACTATGTAGATTATGAATTACAATTGTATGTGAATCAGTGTGCGAGCCCTTAGTGTATGGAGGCGTTTTGTTGATATTTCCATGTATTAGAAATGTTTAGTTTCTGTTCTGTATACGATGCATTTACAACACACAGATATATAATTTTTAATGAATTATTCATCATAATTCATAACATAAGGTGTCCAATGATTTAATTACTTTACTTTACATTTTCAAATTTAAATACATTTTTGACTGATTTAACACACGAATGGGTTGAAACGTATATTTTTATTTATCAAATTTTTCGTGAATGGTATGTGATGTATTATGTCTATTAGTATATTAAAATGAATAAGTGACAATATTGTTAGCACCGCGCCGGGGCTCGACAAGTCGAGTCCAATGATGATGGATTTTCGTTGTGTTTGATGTATTGTTCGAGCGTGTGGGACGAGAGTAGCGCAGTATGTAGTTTGTAGTGTTATAGTTACTTGTAATTGGATCTCAGACGATCATCTCGCAAATTGTATTATATTTATACATATTATATTAGATTATATTCTTGCGATTACTCTATAAAATCCACGTTGCGTGTAAATGAAACGCAACCTCGCTTAAGAAGAATAGACTTGATTCTGAGTTGTTTGAATTTAAGAGCAGTTGAAAGCGAGATAACCGTATGTATAAAACACAGAAATTAATCGAGATAGAACTGTGAACTGGGGCCTAGACAAGTGGCAAAACGCTAGTAGAATAGAAATAGAATAGATTAACAAATGTATGGGATTGACATTAGCTTACGACTAATTAGTCGTTAGCGAATGTCAATCCCATACATTTGTTAATCTATTCTACTAGCGTTTTTGCCACTTGTCTAGGCCCTGGGCGTATACCCCGTGCCGCAATCTTGCAATATACTGCAAGATATATCGCAAGTTCGGACTTGTTACTTTATCGATAAATTTGATTACGACTGAAACGAGTGTTTCACCTCACTAATTACTATAGTGTGACGTCACATACAGGGCGGGACTAGGGCAGCGTTGACGAAAAAAGTGACACGCATCGTTTGTATCAAAATAATATGTGATCGAAGTGACACGCATCGTTTGTATTAAAATAAAATGCGATGGCCGTTCTTGATTAATTTCTGTGGAATAAACCGTGCCCCAATAATCAGATTCATTTATTTCATTATATGGGATTTGTATTAAAATATTGTCATTATTATTACAATGGGAGATGACAGACCTTATAGACAGATGGAAGTTCAGAGTGCGGTTGTGTTTCAGTTACCGACAGCTGGTTGTAACACGGATGACCTTGTAGCGGGTTGTGAGATTCTTGGGAATTATTCAAATAGGCTATACCTTTATATATGGCGTGACCTGTATATACAGCTGTAACTAACATGTATAGAAGCGTCCGTTAGCGGAACATTGCTCTGAATACGATTCACTGTGCATAAGATTTTTTATCTGACTCCGTTTTGTAGAGGTTAAGGTTCTGATAGACCGTCGCGGAGATATTGGGATTCATTAGTGGGACTTTCGATCGGAACATCGATGTTCATAGATAGGTCCTTTTAATTGGGTATTTGAAAAAAAAAATTTATTGATTTTTTTAATTTATTTTAAAACTATATTATTAATAATATTGATATTTAATGCAAAAAACTTAAAAATGTTTTTTTTTCAATTATTTATAAACAATTAAAAATTGATGAAATTTGAATAAAAATCACGTGACTATAAACGCGCCATGATTGGTCACCATATTTGTGACGTCAAAATGTTATATAAAGGAGGATGGCCATTTTGGTACCCCATGTCCAATCAAGATGAATCACGCACCGGTACCAGGTTCCATACATTTTTGTCCATCATCCTTTAAATATTTAACAATGAAAACTAATATTATGACGTCACACGCGCTCGGGTTTGTTCGGGAGTTGTCGGCGTGTTTTCGGTACTGGATTCAAAAATTATTGAATTGAATTTTTATTTTGAAATAACTTTTGAATTATTGCGAGAAAAAAAGAAAAAAAAAATTGTTTTGTTATAAAACTTATACAATGACATGATCTTTTCATTTATCACATAAAAAAAAATATTCAAATACCCAATTAGAGCAACTTTTAAAATCATATTCATTTTGAGTCAGTAAAAGCAGACATCTTCTTTTACTTACCTACTTTTTGTTTATTTTTCTAGAAATGTTACAATGTTGAGAAAAGTGACAGTATTTGAAGGTATTTGCCGCCATTTTTAACAGACTTCCAAAAAAGGAGATTCTCAGATCGGATGTGTGTGTTTTTTTTTAAATTTAATAGACAATAGGAAAGTTATTGATAATAATATCAGTAAGGGAGTTCCACTGAAGATTATTTTAAGTGATAAGTCTACATGTATACATCGATGGATCGAATCGATTGGCCCAACTGTACAGTGTATTTTGAAGTACCGTTTCTCGAGAGTCTAATAGTTGAATACTTACAAACATTTAGAAGTGCCATTAAGTATATTTAATAGTATTTTCGTACTTTGAGCAATAGTTTTTAATACATTTAGTAACGCGTAAGTGGTCGCCGGGTCTCAGGGCCGCGTCTTATATTTTTTATAGTTATTGAACAAAATTCGAAAATCAACTCATAATGGCCATATTTTGATGCATTTCTTAAGATTGTGTATTTTATCGGATTTCGAAAAAAGGAGGTTCTGTATGTTTGTTAACTGTGTATGAGATATGAAATTTAATCGATCGGTTTTGTGATAAGCGGAATGGATATATAGGGAGAAAATTAAGACTATAAGGCGACCCTGCCAAATGGACGGTAAATTTTATATCTGATGCACGAATGTCGGTAGTTGGCCTAATTGTATTGTAATATCATTAATGTATGAAGTATACAGGGTAAAGTGTATATTAGGTGTGTAAAATGTACAGCACCCGCGTGAGACCCCGACAGGCATGCCGCGTTAGTTGTTTGCTAAAACCTAATTTTGTACAAATTAAACGAAGTTTTTCACCAATTTTGTTACAGTTAACTCGAAATAAATTTAGTGTAAGCACGATATATTTTTATGCAATTCTTGTTGATTTTATTTGTACACCGCGTGATGGACAAGCGGTATTAGAAATTAGAGATAGAGAAATTTGTTTGAAGCTATCTTACTCGAGTTTATTGAATACTTGAGATGTCTTGATTTTGTTCATCAGTTCAACCTTTTAGAGCCAGTTTCATTAACATCTATAGCTTAAAAAGTTACTTGCAGCGGATGCTGTCTGACTGTTAATAACAATTTAGTCGAGTTAAAACAAAAATCTAATTGCAAGATATTTAAAGTAAATTTTCAGTAACTGAAATGTATCAATAGTTTAAGTTCACCGATGTATATTTGAAACTCGGCCGAACACAAAAGTGCACTTGATTCTGTAGCGGTTGAAGTGTTGATAGCTGTATGCATTATATTTTTGTACAGAACTCACAGATTATAAACGAAAATATAAAAACACACTGTCTTTCATTATCCATTTAATATCCCTTAAAATATACAATGATAAAATATATTAATTTTTTATCTTCAACATCTGGACTAGTACGAATTTGTGATGCAAATGTTCGAACAGGCGAGTGATTAGTTCGGAAATTACAACTGTTTAAATATAGGAAGGAATATATGAGGTGGCGCCGTGTTGCGGAATTTCAACTTACTTCTTACACTGCTTTATAATTTTTAACCATAGCATATGCAATAACAATGTAACATCCAGTCGCTCCATGTTTTGTTGACATATCGTACTTATCGGAAAATATTAACACGATCATCCAAAAGGAGCAAACTCCACCACGCTGCTCCAATGCGGATTGGTGGAGGGGTTAGTGGCCAACCCAGTGTCGAATGTTCTCAAGCCACCCGAAGGTCGTCGACAAGGCTTAACGACTGTTTCCACAATTGAAAACAACGGGACCGACGGCTTTACGTGCCCTCCGAAGCACGGTAGCGTCCCATGAAATTTTTCCACTAGCGGTCACGCATCCACAAACCGACCGCGCCCGTCATTGCTTAACACTTTCGATCACATTGAATCGACGCGAGCCATTGGGCTACGGACGCTACACATGTATGTGTTGGATATTATTCATGTTTTATTTATACATGAATAATATTCAACGTGAAAGTATTTTGATAAATGAAAACAGCCCCTGCGCCTGCGCAGCGCACCTCACACATTCCTGGTTGACTTACAAAATAAACACTGTATGGTGGAGCGAGAACCCAATTAATACAACCGATGTTAACAAAACTAAACTAAATTAGACAGTCAACAATTTAAACCATTGTGCAACAGTACTAACTAACAATTTTGAACACAGCTAGGGGACAACTGATTTAACCTCGACTTATTGCTGGATGGTTGTATTATCACTTTGCTACTGCAAACGATATGTACGTAGACAATACAATGTACATTGTAAAGAATTTCGAAATATTTAAATTCAGTTGGACAGATCGGTTCAGTTTGATCGCAGATCCTTCCTATGCCATATCCAAGTCAAGGTTACATAGGAACGCTGATAGTTTGAACAAAACTTCTTGCAGGCTTGCATTTTCCCAAAATACGCTTAAGACTCCCTAAACCTTACCACTACTCAGGAATACATTAACGTTGATTAAAAATATTAAAATATGTTCTGTAAATAAAAACTGCCGTCGGGCGCAATCTTAAACTATAAACTTAATCTTAATAGTAAATTGTGAATAAATAAGTTAACGTAATAAAAGATACGAGAGGGCGTCGGTCTGCCTATCTCATATGAACTAAAATATGGCCTCTTGACTACAATTCAAATTGTAATTAAACAATGCATTACTACATTATAGTCGTTTCTTTACCGTTTCTTTAAGAAACAGATGGAAGACGGCCAAAACCAGACAAAGTTTTACATCCATACGTATACGTACTAGGCATTTGGTTTTCTGGACATTTTACCCATTGTTACAAAGTATTGCCCAAATATAATAGGTAGGCACATTACGTTTGGGCTAAACTAGTTATACTAACATAGTTACAAAATTAAATTCTTTCAGTGTGAGTAAATTGCACTTTGTGGCAAGAATCACGGACAAGCGTATTATCTCAATCGTTTACTAAAATATATACTATTTATCATTAAGATGATACATTAAAACCATATCATGGAAAACCAACATGTTTTTTTTTCAAATAAAGAAATTATACAGGATTCGCAATGTCAGATACACTGATAAAATAATAAAGGAATACTGATATCGCCATACATTAACGCTACTGTCTATATACATTTAAAATTCGATTAGATCACAGTATAATAAATATAATTAGATATACGGGAGATCTCACGCTGGCTTTAGCGTTATAATTTTCTAATTTTTAGTAATAGACGTACAACCTAGGCCATCCTTTGAATGGCGCCGAAAAATATAAATCTAATAAATAATTAAACATATTCTCACTAATAAAAATTTCCTTCATTAAATGCGAGGTCCGAATGCTCGCGGGCGCGGGGGCGGAAAGCGGGTAGCTTTACAAATTCAGTTCGTTTTTCGAACAAAATAAAGATTATAAACGTTTTTCTGTATTAAATACCTTAACATTCCTCTAACAATTGAATCATTTCACTGTCAATTAAAAATATTTCAAATAAATTTATAGTATCTCTAATTTATAACTAAACGTAGTTTGAATTAATCAATCAGAAAACGCTCCCCGCCAATCACAAACTCGCGAGCAATCGAGAGATCTTCACAACAATCACAATTTCAGGAATGATTCGAACTCTTAACATTACAAATAACACTTATGAGTACAGCGTGGCTAACAGACGTAACAGACGTGACAGACGTGACAGAGGTGACAGCGTCGCGCCGCCGCTAGTGCCTGAGTATCATTTGGCAATAGAGGAAGCTGTCCAGAACTGGAACAAACAACGGGACTGTGAAAGCGCTACTTCTCCACACCACATAAACAGCCTCGTCGGTCAACGAACTGCTGGGCCGCATTGGATATCAGCGCTACCCCGGTGGAAAGATGTGTTTGTAATGTCTTCACACAAAAACTACTGGACCGATTTCAAACATTCTTTCACCATTAGAAAGCTGCATCTTCACTGAGTGACATAGGCTGTATAATATTACTAGGTGTAAACGAAACTATTGTTATGTGTATTTCGAGCGAAGCTGCGGGTGTCCACTAGTTGCGCGTATTCTGTTTCTGTTCTGTTTGCTTTCTTGGTAAGTCCGCTTAGACCTTCGATCAATGTACATTATTGATCGAAGGCTTAGACGGTTTAATAAATCGGTCAAATAAATCGGTTTAATAAATCGGTCAAAAATTAACGGTTGTTAATAAATCTCATGAAGTGTTCTGTTGACGCTGGAACTTCTAAAATGTTCTTGGTGAATTCTTCGTGAATGCTTGATACTAGTACGTATGTTACACTTATATATGGATGTAAGATAGCAAACGAGCATGCAGCACCACCCATTCACTGTTAAAACTGTTAGTGACATTTAGTCATGTACGAGTATGTTAGTAATTGTTAGTAAGGGACCATTCCAAGTCAGTTACAAATAAGTTTGTTGAGGATTCAGATGGTCACAACAAACGCCATTACTTAAAAACAACCAAGTTGCCCCTGGGCAAGCTCTATACAGGACCGGTCGGAGTGGTTAGGAGGCCTACGAGTATGTCCAGCAGTGGACCTCAAAAGGCTGATGGATGGATGAACTCAATACTTAAGATTATACCACCTACTAACTATTGAATTATCAATGTAAGTGTAAAATATTCCATTTTTTTTATTAACAAAACTTAGGTAATGAGCCTAATTAACAAGACATGCAAATAATTATTGTGCTAGCATTATCTATAAATACTGATGAATACAGAAGAGTTTTGTTTATTAACGATAATTTTTTACTGTCTTCATTAAAAAGACATATATATATATATTTACTGTTTGATAGTGAGCATATTCAAAGAGTATTTACAATAGAATTTACGACTAAATGGGAGATTTCTCAGAGGTTTAAGAACTTCTAAACTAACTATCTATCACCTGTCAGTCAAAGCTAAAAGGTCAACAGGAGATATTACTACAGCAAATGATTCGCAAAGCATGACTTGGAACAGCCTATAAAATGGCTAGTAAAAAGATTAGCTAGAGCCCATGGCAAACTAGAAATCACATACGGCAGTGCACAGCTCGTTTTCAATAACACATTAATTTTATACAAATTACAAATTTTATACATTTCATGTATTCATTCATTGATGTGGTGTTGCAGAAGCGTGGTTTAGGAATAAACACAATTGTATTGTAATGATAATTTCTTTTATAAAAGCATTGGTGAGAGGTACATGTGGAGGTATACTTATTACCAAACTTACGTACGGCGAAAATATATCGCTTGAAAACGATTCGAAGCGCGTGGCTAACATTATCGATTGAGATTGTCGCTTCTAAACAAGAGTAACCGGAAACCACGCCTTTCCATGGGGACGACAATTGCTTTAAAAACAATAATCACACGGTACTTCACGGTAGAAATGGTACGTTGGTACCACCTAAATCTACCAATGTCCTCCAAACCAAGGTCCTCTATGGAAACCGTGACTCGTGGAACCTGAAGAAGGCACATGACCGGGAGTGGCACCGATCGACGGAGGCCTATGTCCAGCAGTGGACTTCGAAACGACTGACGAACGGATGTATTACCACCAAAAAGAATAATGTATAGAAATGTAGCTCGTGTATGTACCTATAGAAGCTTTTAACTTTTATTTTATTTCCGTGCATTGTCATCGGAACCAAATATGTGTGCCGAATTTCAGCTCGATAGCTTCAGTGGAAGTGGGTGATATATTGATTGCAAGATTCCAGGACATACAAACATACATACGAGTGAAGTTAAATAAAAGCTTTTAAAAAAAGGCACGACTCACAGTACTGTCCGCAGCTCAGGATGAGGTCGTACGTGTGCATCTGTCCGCCCTTGGGCAGCAGCACCTCGCAGACGAACATGTACACCACGCGGCTGGTCTCGAACAGCGAGTCGAGCAGCAGCCACGCGGTCACGAACCGCGCGCTGTTCTCCGTCGAGCGCGCCATCACGCACGCGCTGTTCGCGAACCCCACGGTCGACGTCACCAGCATCAGGCCGCATATCACCAGGTGTATTACTGCCGACAACATCATCGTCATTGTCCCACTGTTGGGCACGGGTCTCCTCTCAGAATGGCCTTAGATCACCACGCTGTGTGCGGTGCAAGTGCGGATTGACAGACTTCACATGATAGTAGGGGAGCCCAAGAGGGGATTTTGCGGGATACTCTAGCGCGTAAGTTTAATATACAGTGGGATACCTTGTACCCGGTTAAGTACCTCCACCAAATATGAGCCCCATATATAAATGGGGCCGTCAAGGATAAAGGATCAGATTAGTAAAAAAAAATTTGTCATCAGAAATTCTTGAGCGCGTCAGATTAAGGTAGGGTGAGTTAATTACATGCTAAAAAGTGTATATTCCACTAATCTTACAATTTGAGAGTAACGTAAAGAAAGGGGAGGGCTACAAAGTTGTAAAAAAAAAACGTCATCTCGGCATTCTCCAGCGTGACTAAATTTATTTTTATTTTAAAGGAAATAATTCAAGGATAACGAAAAATATACAATCTGACGATTTCCACAAGCCGAAGTAACAAAAATTCGTCGATAAAGTTAAATGCGTGCAGCTGCGTGATGCCTATAAATAAATAAATAAATAAATAAATATCTTGGACATTCTCACACACGGCCATCTGACCCCAAAGTAGGCGCGAGCCTGTGTTATGGGTGTCAGAGACTGATATACATACATAGATATTTTTAAATACATACTTAAATAGATAATATTGACATCCAGACACAGAACAAATACAAGTGTTCGTCACACGAATATTTGTCCTGAGTGGGATTCGAACCCACGACCTTTGGCGCAACAGACAGGGTCACTACCGATTGCGCCAACGGGCCTGTCATATATGCCTATATTCTATGCCTATATTCCCCTCTTCGTGTTTCTATTCCTCTCTCACTTATTTCTCTTTCTATTATGCTTCATTAATCTCGTGCTTTGGTCCGCACCTCGTGTGATTGATGGTAAATGAGCTTCCTGTTTACACTCTCGTTGTGAGTTCACAGTTGGAGTTGGGTTTGAGTTAGCGACAATGGAGGACGTCGAGTGTTAGCGGCAACAAGCCTTTCCTTACTGCTTCTACTACTACGCAATTAATTTAAATAAATGAAAATTAAGACATTTACGTATTTTAGAAAATTTTGGTTCATGAAGCTCTAGAAAATAACTTTATGTGTGTTATTCATTAGTGCGACCAATCCATTGCTGTAAACACATAACCTGAGTGGCACAACGTTGGAATTTGAATGAAGCGAGACCGCGAACGAAAACACCAATCTCGCATTGGTCGCGAGGTCCTTAACTCGTGACCAAAAAACCGCTTCGGGCGCGAGCGTTGCGAGTCGCGAGACGAGTTGCGAGACAAGCCGAGAGCGTCTATTCACACTCCTTTCTCGTGGCTCGCCTCGCACCTCGTCTCGCAACTCGTACGCGAGTGTAAATGAGCTATTACTCTCTCACTCCGTCCCCACTCTGGTTTCTGTTGCCATGACGCCATAACACAGACTCGTTCTTGGTATTATTAATAACGTATTTTATTCCACTCCATTGTCCAAATTTGACAGCTAGGTGACAATGAAACATCCGAACAATCGATCCGATCGGATTTCGATCGGAATCGATCGAAACCCCATGCCATTACTAATTTAAATTTATTTTCTAGTAAACTACTGCTGCTTTTAAAGTAAAAAATACTGTATGAAGCTGACTCTATAGGGAATCAATCTATGTTAAAAGTAAAGTACAAAATTAATCCAAAAGATATAAAAAAAATATTGACCTTGACATTGCGGGTAAACAGGCTTAGGACTATTTCGTTCAAACAAAATTCAAATAACGTCATTGTTTACAAAATGCAACAAAATCCAACGGGAAATTCAAAACGCAAACCATTTTGTGCTTTATTACCAAGATTTAACGTAGACTTTCTTTTGCTACTCTTTCGATTCCCGCTTGCTCTTTCTTATCACACTCGCAACGCGCAGCGGGAACGACTATCTCTCTCTTTCACAAGGGAGCGATGCATCTTTTTACTCATCTATTCTGTGCCGGATTGAGTTCATCCAAAATGAATCTTATGATTAGGATATAAAGATATAGTTTAGAAACTGGCGAGCGAGAGATATACTCTCTCTTTGGGCAGGATTATATATCATTTATACTTAAGAACATACTCATTTTTATTTCTGAGATTTTCAATAAATAATGTTCAATGATTTAAAAAAATATTTTTTTTTTGTCAGATTAGGCGAATCCTTATAGATAATCGTTAGATTATGAGACAGCATGTCTAGGACATAATGATGAACGATATATATCTTAATCTGACGCGCTTGAGTATTTCAAAATGGCGATTTTTTGTTGCACATCACAATAATGGCCGCGAGTTTGCGTCACATCGAAATCGTAAGATTATTGAATGAGAGCTTTTTTTAGGTTCACATAACATCCTCCTAGAAAATCTGACGCGCTCGATTAATTTTTTTTTTTTTTCATTTTCAACCCTTACGTGCGACCACCCGCATAATGCAAACGATCAGATTAACATACGTACAATATTAAAAATACGTAGAACATTGATGCTATCAATATCTGACGCGCTCAAGTATGCCCATGCATCTGTTTTTTTTTACATATTTGAAGATCTATAGCCGCTCCCCCCACGGATGAAAAGGTACACATTATAAAACATTTTTTTCTTCTTATCATCTAAGCTTTCAACCCAATAAGTCTCTATGACGCTCGAGTAAACACCCATTTAGCATCGTGGGCTCCCCTACTATGACTTCGAGAACATTAGAAGAACTCTCAGGCATGCAGGTTTCCTCACGATGTGTCTTCACCGATACAGCAAGTGACATTTAATTTCTTAAATCAGAAAAGTCATCGGTGCGTGTCGCTTGGGTTTGAAACCGGACCGCTCGAGTGAGAGGCGAGTTCGATAGCCACTGGGCTGTCACCGTTGTTATTACTGCCGACACATGTTACAATATCAGGAATATACAATTTTGGGCTCACGTTCACGTGTCCTCCTGTAGTGTAATAAGAGGGTTAGGCCAGGGGCCGGCAACCTTTTGAGTCGGAAAAGTCAAAAATTACAATTTACAAAATTTCAAAGTTTTTAAAGAGCCATAAAAAATGTCTCGCCAACAATAAATAGTACTTGCATAAATAAAGTTTTTTGAGAATCCACTATTTATTCATAAGAAAAATATCTATTCATACTTGCGTATGGCATGTGGCTCGCGAACCGTAGGTTGCCGACCCTGGGTTAGACCATAGTCCACCACGCTGGCGAACAGCGGATTGGCAGACTTACAAGAGTGCCTGTTTTGTTAAAGGCAAGTTCGATAGCCCATAATGCTGTCACCGCTGCGGCGCTATTAATATCAATCACGTGAATTCGCGAAAATAACGTCGGACGCGGTCAGCTGTAGCCCGTCGGACCCAATTGAATTTAATTGTCGTTAATCGTTACTTTGGCTGGCTTGAGAACATTCAACACTGGGTTGGCCACTAACCCCTCCACCAATCCGCATTGGAGCAGCGTAATGGAGTATGCTCTAGACCTCCCGCAGCAGTGTCTGTAGGGGAGACCCGTGCCCAGCAGTGGGACTCTATGGATCGCAGCGAAGTACTGTTTTCTGAAACTGCCTAAAATTACCAACACTCGTGCTATACCTCTAGGATTGATGTTTCATTTCAACACATGTTTCCAGTCCGCTTGAATCTTCTTAGTGCATAGCAAACTCTCCGATTCTAAATGCCATAGTTCTACTAAAACATGAGCTTCTAGAATCTCTCTTTCTTGCTCATTAATGATTCAGTGAAATATATATATGATTAATATTGTTCTCACTTACTCATATTCCTTTCATTTAGTTCTTGGAGGTAGTACAACTCAGGTTTCAGAAGTCTCATTACTGCCAGCACAAAGGCAGTCAATGCGGAAGTCTGTAACAAATGTCAGCTTAAATTGGTTCAATATACCACCTCTTTAGTACCAAGGGCCATTCTCTGTAATTTGAACTGTACCAAAGTACCTTATATGCCTCCCATGACTGTCTGTACTGCATTTTTAACAGACTATTTGAAATTGAATTGATTCTTATAAGATCTGTAGATCTTTGAAATTGAACAGTAAAATTGAGAGCAAACAAATAGATATAAATTATGCTGTATATTGACTTCTTATTGGACTGCAGTGGGATTTCTCAGATACAAAAAGACAACTAATGGGTTGCAATAAGCAAATAGACAAAACTTAAGCACCCATTTAAGAACTTCTTATCACCCTTGGATTTATTATGTTCCAAATATGTCATGTTTATTTATTTCATTACATAAATACTGTGTATGACAATACAATGAGCCTTAGATAAATATTTGTTGTTTCAAGACAACACATGCATTCACAATAATTTTACTTATCTAAAATTACAAGCTTGTTCTGAAGGAGACTAGATTCTGAGCAAGAATTAGATAAGATGTAATTTTAGATGTAAGTAAAGGTCTGAAATGTAAGATTATATGAGCTCCAGTCGGCTGGCTGTGGACCTGCAGCGCACAGGTCTTGTCTCACAATTGAGAAGGTCTAGAGTCTAGAGCGTATTGGTCATAAGCTTACCACAGCACTTTATTGTGGTTTGGTGGGATGTTTGGTGGCTAATCTAATTGGGTTTGTCCCAAATTGTCCACTTCCCAAATGGTCCACATTCCAATAAACAGAATCCCATGGTGTATTATTTTAAAAATGGTTATAATATGACACACATTAATTTCTTGTAATTTAATTCATTAGGTTAAGTGGGCTATTTGGAAAGTTATCATTTTAGGAAGTGGACAATTTGGGACAAACCCATCTATTATTTGAATGTTTTAGGCCTCTGCAATCAACTGTTTCATGTGCAGTCTGAAATAGGGTAGTGCTCAGGTAATTTTGTCAAAAGCAACTCCCAGTCCATTACTGCCTAGTCTGACTACCTTTTGGTTAGTAATGGGTCAGCCTTCAAACAAGAGCCCGTCATAAATATCAGTTGCTAGCAGTTAAGTACTGGTTAGAGAACTATAATACAGTTCTTTAGAGTTCGGTGTAAAATTTCCTGAGTGTTGGAAGACACAGTTATAATCAAGACCTAAGAGACTCAAGAGGCGGAGAGAGAAAAATGTGAGCAATTTCCATACTTGCATGAGTTAATAATTTGTTTTATTGGACACACTTGTTTGCCTCTCTTAATGACTGCTCCACCAACGGGTCTACTGGAAGATATTTCACTTTGAAATAAGTAGTACCCTTGTACATACCCTTTAATATTTAAGATTTTTCCATTGTATTGTGAGTACTTAAATAAATAAATAAATAATAATCTCGGCTTAACAACTATCTGAAGAATTATTACTGAATATTAATAATTTATATCAAATAAAGTTATTGCGGTCCGGATAAGTTTTATCGTTTTTTTTCTTCAGGAAATATATTTATTTTTAAAATATGTACCGACCTTTTAGAATTGTATAAAAATTGTCTCTAAACAACTGATTTAGACAAAAAATATTCAAAACTAATTTAGAAAATAGAGAGAAATCTTTATTATTGGCATTTCAAGTAAGGGTTAGCTGGTAATAAAAGGGAAATGTGCAATTTATACTCACACAAAACACAGCGCATGTGAGACGCGTGAAGAGATTTCGGTCGATTCCTCCGGGCATTGCTATGGACTGTTTAGACATCAAGACCGTATCAAATAAACAATCCCAACCACTACACTATTTCTAACAGAAGTGCATTAATGTAACTGGTTTTTTGAAATTATGTTGCTTCAACTAAAATCAATGGAATTCTTATTTACGCGCTCATAACACCCGTCCAAGATCGGCAAACAGTAACGATTAAAAAAAAATACAACTTGTGAAATTGACAGTAGTTGACTTGACAGAAGTGAAGCACAGAATACTTAATATGCCTTTATTATCGTAATGAAAAATAAAAACGGAAAGAATCCGATGAACTTTTACTTTCGGTGTCTCTTTCACACATATGGAATGACATTATGTCAGGTTTTAAGTGAGGTGACCAACAGTCATAATAATCATATAAATATATGACGGCGTATTCGAAGCCATTTGTGAAATTAAGAAGGAACTAGATTTTGACAGTTGTCAAGGTCTAGCGAAACGTCGTGTTGATGGTCAGCGCAGTGCGCAGCCATGTTGGCGGATTCGATCTGATACCGCAACGACGAGCGCACCACTTATTCGACGGATCGTTCTTGTTCCACGTAGATAAACATGGCCAATCCTGATGAGGGCAAGCATGAGCCTTTATATATAATTATTTCCGTGTACATTGTTTACTAATTTTAAATGAATTGAGAATCTAGTAATATAAAAGTAACTACCCAGTGCCGATTACAAATATAACATTTATTTCGGGATGTAAGGTTGATGTGACTATAATTGATTTAATTGATGTGACATAAAATCAATATGGGTATCGTATTTATGGTTTTCAGGGGTACTGATAGTAAATATTTATTTCATGATCTAAAAGATGGCGAAAAAAAAAACAACCAATTGAATGATAACAATGAATCTTTTCAGGACGCGATCCCATGAACTATTCGTGTTTTTGTAAATTTATTTTGAGAATGATGGCACGAATAAAATCTGTAATTCAAATATTATTACTGTTACTGTATTCTCAACCTACAAAGTAGGGATGAAAGTTCTGATCAAAGACATAGATGAAGTACATAATCATTGGCCATTACCATACATTGATGTTAAAAATAGTAAAAAATAATTGTCGTCGAATAACATAAGTATTTTGCCTAATATAATACTTAAATATACTTATGAGTATTTTCAAATGACATGTTCTATTATCAAATAAATCTTTATTGGTTTCATAATCTTTTTTTTGACATTTCAACCAACCCATTTTTCAGCAAGTGATACTGGTTTGATTGTACTTTATAAGAGCAATAGGAAACAGTTCACACCCTTAATCACATTGTCACCCTCACAGTGTCTCGTGCTAACATGGTAACCCTATTAAAACGCAACGCGAAGTTTCAGAGCGACTCGGTACATACGTACGTGATGTCCGCGTAAATATGCCGACTATAATTAAAGAGCCTAGTCTATGGTTTGGAGTTACTTTCCTTTATTACTTTCCTAGATGGCGCTAGTAGTAATGTTTTAAATAAAATTTTATGCACTTACAACGCAATAATTTAAATAGTTTGTCCCCAATACTTATAAATCTGTGTTTGTCCCATTATCCTGACCAGGATCGTCATGATTAGCGATTTTTAAGTCGCTTAGTTAGGTTATCTACAAAGGAATTTACGAATACATTTAAATTGAAATTTGGCTTACAAATGTATTTAATAGGTAATTATGTAGTTTAAAAATAAAGAAAGTCCTAAAAGCCAAGTATCACAGAATATTATGAAAACTTTTTGATGACACTTAAGGTTAAGTCCATAGAGTAACTTTAACATAAGGGTTAAGTCAAATAATAACGACCAGGGTTGATCTAAATTATATAAGTCGACTTTTCTTGTTGGCACCTAACCCTGCATAACCAGTAGGTATATAGGTACCTGCTCAGTTTACAGAGGTAGGTTGACTATTGAAGTTTAGTTTTGCAATCAGCTTTCAATGCTTTTATTACTTTAACACGAATTATATAGTAAGCATCTCTAAAAAAGTTTTTTTTAGAGATTTGATTTTCTTTGACAAGACAAAATCAGCCAACTTCCCACCTTTTGGATGTGTTGCACGAAAACTACTTAGAATCAGCTACCCTCAGAATACATAACTACCTAAGACTAATATTATTAGAAATAAAAATAAAATAGGACATAATTATGTAGGCACTTACTGAAAATACCGTAGCGACTACTCTGACGAAAATTGCCAAATTTATTTTCGGCATTTTCTTTGCATTTCATTTACAAATGTTGGGCAGATATAAGATTTGACTTCTCTAATTAATACAGTTTGGTCAAAGTTTGTCGGATATTAATAATATAACTTCTTATTTTATAGAAAATTGTTAATTTAATCAGATGTAATTTAATTTTTCATGTCATTTCATTTGACGTTATTTGACGTTTTCTACCGTTTGGAAAAGAGATCCGGTTACACTTTTCAAGAGGCGAACATTTGCATTTGCATCACAAGGGCTTGCCCTCAAGCAATAGCAACGAACCTGTGACCGATCCTGAACGAGACCCTTGACAGTCTTCTTTAAGGTCTGTCAGGTTATTATGGACGGCAGTTGATGGGTGTTGCTGCATGCTGAACAGTTCTACGGTAGCCCCTGCCTGTCGTAAGAGGCGACTAAAAGGGGACTTCTGGGGTTGCGAGCGGTGAGAGGGGGAGCTCGAACCGTCGAAGTGGTGACAGCCCAGTGGCTATCGAACTCGCCTCTCACTCGAGCGGTCCGGGTTCAAACCCCAGTGGCACGCACCAATGACTTTTCTAAGTTATGTGCGATTTAAGAAATTAAATGTCACTTGCTATAACGGTGAAGGACACATCGTGAGGAAACCTTCATGCCTGAGAGTTCATCGTAACGTTCTCGAAGGTATGCGAAGTCTGCCAATTCGCACTTGGCCAGCGTGGTGGACTAAGGCCTAATCCCATTCTGAGAGGAGACCTGAGCCCAACAGTGGGACAAAGAAAGGGTTGTGATGATGAAACAAAAAAAGAGGACTGACCGACTGAATGTGAATGAATAAGGTGTACTCACGCACCATACGTATTCATATTCCTTGTAAGGAGTGCACGGTGTATGTAATGTACGTATATACATACATATATAATGTACACCGAGGCGGCTAAAGTTACAAATGAAACCACAGAATGATTAATATTTAAAATGCACAAAACATTTCTCCGAATGACAGATTAAAAACGCTCTCGATTCGTCCCGCCCGCCAACAGTTCGTCATTCATTTGCGCTGCGCTGAATTCAATCCCGCTGCAATTAAAAGTTACTTTGTGTTCATATTTACGCTTGTCACAATCAGGTACCAACTGTAAAGAAAAAATTACAAAATATTTTTAACAGCGTTACTTTAATGAACTTATTCTGCTGTTGGTTTAATTAATGGTTGTTGGGTAGAGCCACAGATTAATAACGGAATAGTTTCTGTTAAGTGGAATTAAACTGAAAACCATGGCACATAAGTAAAATATACTATTTACGGAGTGCCGTCATTACAGCGAAGCTTTATTTTGTTCTTCGGTTCAATGGGGTTGTGAGTTGGGGTCTTTCCACAATTTGCTGTGATTTTGTCATTTCAAGTCCAGCGTAAAATATGATTGCATAATTCATACAGCCATGCGATCCGAGGAAATAGACAAACTCGATGGCTTCTTTCTATAATATTTTTTTGTTACATTCGGCATGTTTCATAAAAGTATAACTATATATATGTATTTAGGTACCCACCTAAAATAAGTAGGATACCGTGCTTACCCAAAGTCAGATAGACTCTACCTGCCTATTAACGTTGACAATTAAAATCACCTGTAACACCATTCGCATCTATTGCACAGACATTTTATTTAGTATGGATTGACGCAAAAGTAAATCACAAAAGAATTAAATAGAACGATTAATCGCGTACAGATTCCAAAAAGGGCTGGGGCGGGCGTTGTATAATTGCCGCGCCGTACGCCGTCATTAGCTCCCATTCAACGGATCAATTCGAATCGCCTCCGTTTAAATTTATTAAATTAACTCGATTATAAATTTACGAGATGTTGCCAGTTGTAAATTAATTCAATTATATATTTATCGCGTGTTGGCAGTCGTAAATCTCCGATATTGGCGATCGGTGCCGCGAGATCTGATTTATCATTGGTTTCAACCGCTATATTTTAATGATAACAGTTTTATGATTATGCATTTTTCACGAGCTGATGTGCTCCATATAATTCTAGAAAATATTCAAAATAGGAACGTTAGAGTTTGAAGAGTTTTTCGGTGAAACATTTAATTGTTTGGGAAAACCGGGATAAGTATAAAAGTTTACGACATGTTTTATTATAATATTCGAATGTCGGCCACGATTGACGTACAAGCGTTTTAAAAACATATTTCCGTCGTATATTCTTACATTTATTTTTATCGTTTATATCGTTATCTAAAACATAAAAATGAGTTCCAACTAAAAAAAATATCATATTTCGACATTGGTTATGGATGTAGAGTCGACGGGTTCTTCTAGAGGTGTTGAAGGGTTATGATATTGTTGCATGGAATTAATAGTCTATAAATCCATTATTAATTAAAATCGAAAGACAACTAACCCACAAAAAAGACAAAGCCACAAAAATAGTCTTCAGTGTTTCGCCATTAAAATGTGCTAAACTTTTAGTTTCAATTAAAGGAAGTACATTATATTTGCATAACAAATTCAAAGGGAAATTTTTCAGATCAAAAGACATGTTTGGAAAATTACAAATATTTTCATTTTCTATAACTATTGCAAACTTCTCTCAGTGTTCAGTGATTGCATACGTAGGTAGTAGGCATATGGTACCTCACCAAACCTTAATAACAAGTGTAAGTGCTTAAGAGCGATAGATGATAAGCGAATTAAATTCAGGAATACATTACTGGACTTCTCATCTTGTTTACTTTGACCATCGGGTGAAATTGTGGTCAGTTGTGTGGTCAGTGTCCGATCACCCCAAAAACATCACATGAGCGCGTCGTTCATAAATGAACCTTACAGCTTCAGAATTAAAGCATTAAATGCAGTGCATTGTCGCCAGGACGCAACTAATTGTTTAGCAATAAAACGGTATGTCGAATAGGTCTGTCCACTGCGGGTTCCCATTGTGCAATACAATTCGATTCTGTAATGGAATAGGTGTCGAGCTTCGTAAGGGGATCCAACATTCTTGATCGTTGATGCTTTTATAAATATAGATTAAATTATTGCTCTTTATATAAAACGCCAAGTACCAGTTATTTTTCTTACAGATACTCTGATAACATTATAAATAAATAAAAAAAAGTTTGCGAAACCATACCCCGAGGTGGGCCTAAACCTTTTAAACCGAATGTCGGACACACAGAAAACATTTAACATACATGATCCGAGTACTTTCAAATATTTATTTGTGACTTTAAAATCTGCCCTGATCTGCCACTCACTTACCATTGCGCCACATTGGAGTCATCATTACGTTATACATGTAATGTTTATGTGAGTCATCAATTTGATATGTGAATCAACTTTGCTAACTGGTGGTACCTTAAAATTTAAAAATATCTAATAATGAAATAAATGAATCTAAACCTGGACAAAAGCAATAGACAAAAAATAATACGTCATGGAAAATTAAATAAAAAAAAATATAATTATGTATTAAATAAGTAGGCAATTTTCGTATAATTTAAAAGACTATTTTTTCTGTAATCATTTTAATTTTGTGTCTAACTTATTTTCTACTCATAAATTACGTCAAAAATACACTGTTCGACTGTTTACTAAATGGGACAAGTCTGAAAAAGACTATAAACATTTTAATATAGCTTAGTGGTTTAGAACATGTTAATTGTTGTTGTAATGTTAATTTCACAATTATATCCTTAAGGAAATACATACATAATATTCGAGAAAACCTAATTATGTTTGCTGTAATCACGAATATTTAATATAATTAATATCGGATGACATACACAATAATCATGAACCAAATAGCATGAGTCGCTCTATACGAGTACATACGAGCGAGTACTCTCCCGAAGATTATGTCAAAATTAATAACTCCGGAATAATAAAGCAATCGTATTCAAAATGTTTGTGGACATAACTCAAGCGGCAATGGTCCAGGAGCCAGGTACATTTTCGGTCAATGATTTCCTCTCGAGCGAAACTTCGTAAAATGCTTAAGGGACTTATACTATGAACACTCGCGACCGTCAGCTGCGACTCCGTGGGTGGGTTGGGCAGTGGCAGCCTCCCACGCATGGAGAAAAAAAAAGTTTTTTCAGTCATTTCCTCTCATTTGAAAATTTATCAGAGTATAGTTTATGTAGTATTTTGAAAGAAAAACATTCTCAGCTGACCATAACACGGTGGATTATACGTCAGCTGGCTCCTTGAACATGAAAAAAAAATTTATATTTTCAATGATTTCCTCTCAACTAAAAATTTACCTGGTGATCGTTTATATGCTACTATGAATGAAAATTAATCTCAGCTGGCTGTATCTCAGTGGAAAGTTTGTCAGCTGGTACCTTGAAAGGTGTAACGCAACAGCATGTATGACCTACTGAAACTTATCAGCTGAAGACTTTTCCCTTGGCTTACAGCTAGCTGATTTTTTTTATTATTTACTAGAGTATTTTAACAATTCTCTTTTTTTCATCCGGGAGGAAATAATGTTTCTTAAGTTATTTGGCAGTATGTTTTAATTTGAGAGTTGTGATAACAAATATGAAGTTTAATATTGGAGGAAATGTTGGTATGAGTAAATTAATTATTGAATAATTTATTGTAGCTTATTTTTTCAATTAATAAGCTTGTATTTCAATTAATTGATTAAAAAAACAATAAAAATTAATTATTTTCATTCTCGCTTTGGCTTGAGTCGCTTTCATCTCTCTCTGATTCACTGTCAGAGTCGCTGTCAGAGTTATATGCGATCATGTCTTCATCATCATCATCTGTGAAAAAATGAAAAGAAAAATTATTACTCCGCATGTATAGTAAAACATGATCATATGAAAAAATAAAAATATAAAAAAAGAATTGATACCTTTTTCAGGCTAAATGGTTATCTCCTCAATCGATGTTGGTAACTGAACCCCAGAAAACCAATCAAATTCAAATCGGTTGTCTATTTCTACCCAAATTTTCCTGTATACGCTTAATGTAGAAGGAGTCTATAGTGTATTAGTATATAGTATAATTTCCTAGTTCAAAACTATAGTAGGTAATGAAAGTAAATAGTATATAACTAAATTATACTTTTTCTTACATTAAATTAATATAAATTTATACTCGAAATAATGTAAAGAAATAATATCCAATCTTTATACATACGGTAATGTTGAAGAAGGTGTGTCTTCTGATGTCGTTATTCTTTTTCTATATTTTGGCGGCAAAGCTGTATAGCGTCGATAACAATCACTGTGATACAGCTGAAAATTGTTTGGTTGTGTAGCAAGCACACTATCGTGACCAGTTATATTATTAGCACTTCGTATTGCTAATACATATCTGCACTTATTTAAATTATCTTCACTAAATAATTTTAGCTCAGCATTTTTTTTTTTACAAAACACACAAAAAGGTATTACGTTCGACATGTTCTGCTCTGAACTGAACTGTTACTATACAAACACGCTTTACGACTGAACACGTTTCAGTCTTTCTCTTCGACTCGCATTATAGTCCCCACCTTTTTTTTTCTACCGAAAATCTTCTGCATGCGCTATACACAACAAAGGGCCTTTGTACGCAGTCATAGGTAAAACTTACCCTCTCCAAGTGTACCTTTTGCAAGTGTATAGCATCTGGAGAAGGTAATTTTAATTTACAATCTAGCTGCAACATAGAAGTAAAGAATAACTTAAGAAACGTTATTTCCTCCCGGATGAAAATTTATCAGAGAATTGTTAAAATACTCTAGTAAATAATAAAAAAAATCAGCTAGCTGTAAGCCAAGGGAATAGTCTTCAGCTGATAAGTTTCAGTAGGTCATACATGCTGTTGCGTTACACCTTTCAAGGTATCAGCTGACAAACTTTCCACTGAGATACAGCCAGCTGAGATTAATTTTCATTCATAGTAGCATATAAACGATCACCAGGTAAATTTTTAGTTGAGAGGAAATCATTGAAAATATAAATATTTTTTTCATGTTCAAGGAGCCAGCTGACGTATAATCCACCGTGTTATGGTCAGCTGAGAATGTTTTTCTTTCAAAATACTACATAAACTATACTCTGATAAATTTTCAAATGAGAGGAAATGACTGAAAAAACTTTTTTTTTCTCCATGCGTGGGAGGCTGCCACTGCCCAACCCACCCACGGAGTCGCAGCTGACGGTCGCGAGTGTTCATAGTATAAGTCCCATAAGCATTTTACGAAGTTTCGATTGGGAGGGACTTGGTCATGAAAATCTGTCACTGGCTCCCGGTCCACAAATGGAGCGTGCTGTCACAGAATAGAGAGTCGGTAATTTGTGGTGCTGTGCTGGCCAGACAAGTGGTATCATCATAACTTTTCCATTATCCATTTAATCTTATCCATTTACTCGATTTCTTAATTAAACTGTTAGCTAGATCGTTAGATACTCGTATATTGATAGTCTACAAAGAACGCTACGCTCAGGCTTAGCTACGGCGTAAGAGAGCTAAGAGCTAAGCTGCAACGTCCCACTGCTGGGCACGGGTCTTGATGTCAATCAGACCAATCTGTGGGAGGTCTAGAGCGTCCACCGCGCTGCTCCAATGCGGAATGGTGTCGAATGTCGAATGTTCTCAAGCCACCCGAAGGTCTTTGACAGGGGTTAACGGTTGTTTTCAAATTTAACAACCGTGACTGACGGCGTAACGTGCCCTCCGAAGCATGGTAGCTCCCAAGAAATTTAGCCACTAACGATCACCCATCCACAAACCGGTCGTGCCCGTCGTTGCTGAACTCTATCGATCACATTGAATCGACGCGAGCCATTGGGCTGTGCACGCTGCCTGGACATAAGAACACCTAGTACCTAACTGTATGGCTAATGGAATCGACAT
The DNA here is from genome assembly GCA_944567765.1 of Carterocephalus palaemon. NCBI lineage: Eukaryota > Metazoa > Arthropoda > Insecta > Lepidoptera > Hesperiidae > Carterocephalus > Carterocephalus palaemon. The sequence continues at coordinate 15,637,556 of OX155638.1, read as the reverse complement.
TCCATTATATAGTTGTACTATATCTAATATATAAAATTTCCGTGTCACAATGTTTGTTGCAGTACTCCTCCGAAACGGCTTTACCGATGTTTACCAAATTTTATATGCGTATTCAGTAGGTCTGAGAATCGACTAACATCAATTTTTCATCCCCCTAAATGTTAAGGGTAGTCCATCCCAATTTTTTTTTTTTAATTGTTAGATACATTTTTATTTTTGTATTTTTTTATGATACAACATTAGAAAATACATACAACCCTGAATTTTCAACCCTCTACGATCAACCAAAAATTATCTATATGGCAAAACAACGTTTGCCGGGTCAGCTGGTTAATATATATAGTTGTACTGTATATTCTGACTTTTATTTATCTTGACATACTTTTATTAATTATTTATTGAAATCAGTATAAATAAATTGTATATATAATTACTTTTGAATATATTTGCATGCTAAGTTTTACCTGAATACCTTCGATCAATAATCTGAATACCATGTACAGCTCGATATGTATTGTATGTGTTTTTTCACAATAAATAAATTAAGGAAATCTTTAGCAGTCTATGCTAATCTATGCTAGTATTATTGAAAGTATTAGATAAAGTATTAGTACCACAGTATTAGACAGATTTATGTACGTTTTTGTTCAGTGATTGTTAAGTTGATAACGTAAAAAGATATTTATGGAATAGCTACGAAGCTATGTAGCTTCGTAGATCGGCTACGAATGACGATCACAGACCTTGGAAAACGGGCGACTTCGATGTCCGATGCATTACGATAGGACCATAGCACCATAGCTTATCTGTGGCAAGTTTTTGCAACTTCTATTGCTGAATAATTCTAATACAGAACTGAAACCGTAAGCGCGCCCGAGAATTGAAGGCTTATTAGCTCTCTATTTATCTGTCTAGCTAGGCTCTAGAATAACTAATTTAATAATTCGGCGCTCAGTTGTACGCAGATCGTCACGCGAAATAATGAATGAAAAAAATTATGAATAAGAAACAGTAGAGATAAAGTTTGAATTGTGAATTAGTATATTTTTTTTTTTTTGTAATAGAATTATCCTTACTTGTGTGATACCATTTAAGAAGGCAGGTATCCATCTCTCGAGTATCCATAAAAGTTCGCGATAGAGTCACGCGAAGAATAATAGGTAAGAAAGAAAATATGCTCATCTTCGAATCGAAAGCGATAACCAATAAATTGTAACATTTGTCAGGAGATAATCTAATTGGTCTCCAATCAAGGGATTGTTGCACATGGCGAACTCTTCCCGCCTATCGAAATTTATGATCGATGGGAACCGATTATCGCTATCATCATTACAGTCTTTTCATAACTTGACGATCAATCAATTGGTTATTTTAAATTAAACTCGTCATCCTTGCGATATTTTCGATTAGCTCTCGATCGTGTAACGAGTTGGTGACGATTCTGGATATATGTATTTGAAATTTGATTTACTTTTATGCTGCTATTAAAACTACCTACCTTCTACCATCTTCTCAGCATCACCTATTGCCTGGTATTTGACACTATTAGAGTTTAAGACCGTTATTTGAATCATGTAATTGTATCTTTAAATAAATAAATGTGTCATGAATTGTACTTCAATTTCGTTTTTTTTTCCATTTTTATTTATATTATTTCACTTTCCCATGCTAATCTATACTAATACTCGTATTATAAAGATTACATTTTATTTGTACCTAATGTTTTCACACAAAAACTACTGGACCGTATTCAAAAATTCTTTCACCATTAGAAAGCTGCATCATCATTGAGTTACATAGGCTATATAATATTACTAGGTGTAAACGAAACTATTGTTATGTCTAATTCCACGCGAGCGAAGCTGCGGGCGATCACTAGTGTTAAAATATGCCATTGGTACTACGATATAGTACCCGAGCATGTGAATACAACTCATTTGAACAGTAAGTAGTCTCTGCCATTCCCTCACCTGCGGGCCCCATGGTGTAATGGTCAGCTCTAGACTCTGAATCCAGCGAACCTAGTTCAAATCTCGGTGGGGCATGCATTTTTCTTTATCGCATCTAGATATCATCTGAATGCATAGATAATTGTGTGTAGGTACCTATAAGATTCGTGATAGGTCTGCGTGAGATAATTTATCCTGCTGATTTGTTTTAATTGTGATACACCAGACAAAAGTCACACCCTTCATAAAAAATAATGAGCACAATCTAGGTTAAGTACAAATCATTGTTTGTGAACATTGCCCACGACGTCCATACAATTCTTCAACAACTATTTTAAATCTAGAACGCTGGGACAAATTTTAATAATGCAGAAAGCTTTTAAGGAACCAATAAATAGAATACAGATAAAATATAATCCTAAAGCAGCCTATTCATGCGCGGCGCGGCGCGCGACCGACACGCGATCGGCGCGCGACCACTTTATTATATTTTTTGTGTAATGAGCAAAAATGTTTAATTGCTTTTTGTACTCGCTTTCAGAGTAATCTTCTGTAGAGCCTGTTAGCGGAAATGGAAATTGACGGCTCGTTTGCTTTGCACTTCAAAAGAAATTGAAATTGCAGTGTATTTGTGGACGAAAATTTCATCAATCCATACGATCGGTACAATAATGAAAACACATTTCCTCCATGGCTACAAACTACATTACTACTACTACATACTAAAAAATACATTGTAAAATATCTAATACATATTATACAATATAATATGGTATAGCGAAACCTAAAGCAGAAGTGGTGTTGACAGTGTTTTACTTTTAAAATTCATGTGAAAGTCAAAGAAAATCTGCTTGTTCAGCGGATCTACTTACAGATGTCTCGATTGACTTATAGAAGAAAGCAGCGACTAAGTTAGCAAGTTTTGAAGTTATGATTTTTGATAGGAAGAAACATTTTATTAGACCAAATGAAGATATCATACTTTACTTTTATATTACTTACATTATTTTACTTTAAAGTCATCTAAAATAAATAAAAGTCATTTTAAATAAAACTCAATTATTTTATGGCAAGAGTTCACATTATGTGATATCATTTGTACGCAATAGAAAGAATCATATATGTACTCTCATTTATATATGTGCAAGTGCATTTTTATTATGACTATAGCGAGCTTTAAGTATCCGTGCGTTCCCTCGTCCCTTCCTACGAAAATCATCTCTTCCCCTCGCTAATACGGTTATTTTTTCAACAACGAATAAGCAATGTGCATGCGAAAAGATATCGAAGATAGACTTTAGCGAGTTACAATAGGGTTGTGCCTGGGTTGCGTTGGAGCTTAGGGGTGGCAGAGGCGATTAATTCGGCGGCACGCGCGCCCGTGAGATCGGCGCGCGACAGGGTTCCCACACTTCCCACACTCCCCGGCTCACGCGTGTCTGTGTTTGGAAAACGATACCCAATTGCCAACATTTCCCGCGACATTGGATCCTTTTGCAAATGTAACGCGGTATAATAACATAATAATTCATTCCACAAGTGATTGGGATGGGATAATTTAAATTTGAAATTATACTATACACCTGTTTGTTTATGACTTCTTCCTATGAATGCTCATGACTACGATATACAATACTGAATGCCCCGGGCAGTACCGCCAGCAAGCAAGCAATGCGATTGTTTTGGTCCGGTCTCGTATCCCAGTTGGAAAGGGTTGGTTATAAAAACATTGTAGGTATACCTGAGTATGCCCGGCGACTAAAGGGGGACTTCTGGGGTTGCGGGCGGTGAGAGTAGGAGCTCGAATCGTCCATCATGTGACCCCGGGAAAGACAACGCTGTTTGTGGCTGCACTTGTTTAAACAGGGAAGAGCCCGTCTTAGGCGCAGCGTCGGAGGGCACCGGCGCGTTCTACGAGAGATCCCGGAGCCCTCCTGGGGATCCTAATAGTAGTCATGAAATGTCAGTAGTTTGAACTTTTGTAGTAAGTGTAGGAAAAAAATCTTCGAAAAACTTATATCTTCCAAAAGCAGATAATTAACTGCAATATGTTTAGGCATAGAGTAAGAACCAATGTAGTCTGTGGTTTAGGTATGAATAGTAAAAAATCTCCATCTGCGTGTGATACGCATATAAAACAAACCACAAATGTTCGAAATAAAAGCGTAATTTTTATTTAACCCAAAAATAAAAACTTGTTTAATAATAAAATGACGAATTTTTTAAACAGAAGGTCCCACCGAGATTTGAACTCGGATCGCTGGATTCAGAGTCCAGAGTGCTGACCATTACACCATGGGGCCTCTGATTGTACGGTCGTAATTGCTGTATTAATACTGCCTGTGTATTAAGCATCAGATTAAATTGTCATAAACTGGTCTTTGCTTATTTTGGAATCCCTCGCCGTACGTCAAACTCTCGATATTGAGTTATTATTTGATTAAAGTAATAATTATTACTTCTTAAAGTATTTAACTGATAACCGATGGGGAAGAAAATTCCTCGAATGGAGACCACGACTCGGAAAAAGGAGTACCTACAGGTCGCCCTTCGACAAGGTGGACAGACGACCTGAAGTATTCGGCGGGAAACCGCTGGATTCAGAAGGCACAGGACCGGTCAGAGTGGCCTATGTCCAGCAGTGGACCACAAAAGGCTGATAGATGGATGGATGGATGAGAGTATATAATTATATATAAACTCCTTCCTTGAGTTTTGTTAAACTATCGACAACTTTTTTGTTTATTTTTTCAGTTGACTAACTTTAAGTATCTTTCACATACCACATCCCTTTCTATGTCCCACTGTTGGGCACGGGTTGCTTCTCGGAATGGGAGGAGGCCTTAGTCTACTACGCTGGCCAAATGCGGATTGGCAGATGCGTTGGAGAACTCTCAGACATGCAAGTTTCCTCAAGATGTTCCCATCACCTTTATAGCAGGTGACATTTAAGCTCTTATAAATATCATTAATCATAAGAAAATATTGGATATTGTCACTAAAATAATAATTAAAATGGTTACAAAACATTTATTCATTCGATTTACTTGACATCTATTGGCCGACAAACTACGCCGATGATATCCAGAATCATATTCAGCAAGCTCAGCTTTACAGATTGCGATCCTCGTGTGCACACTCTCCTTTGGCGCCTGTACCTACTGTTATGCGAACACATTATGGCCGAAATCCTGCGGACTCCGCCGGAGCCCTCGTGTATTATATCGTGAAATTCAACGTGACATGCAGTGACGCGCCCGCCGCCGCAACGTGACCGCTTCAAGTGCTTCAAGCGCTTCAGCGGCGTTATAAAATCTTTGACATCACTTCGCTGCGACCCATAGACGTCCCACTGTTGGGCTCGGGTCCCCCACAGACACTGCTGCGAGAGGTCCAGAGCATACTCCACCACGCTGCTCCAATGCGGATTGGTGGAGGGATTAGTGGCCAACCCAGTGTCGAATGTTCTCAAGCAACCCGAAGGTCTTCGACAAGTCTAAACTACTGTTTCCATCACATAGATCGACATCACTTACTGACCCTAAATTTTACCTTCCTAGTAGCAAAGCGGTGAGAGCGCAGTGGCAATCGAACTCGCCTCACTCGAGCCGGGTTCGAACCCCAGCGGCACGCACCAATTACTTTTCTAAGTTATGTGCGATTTAAGAAATTAAATGTCACTTGTTATAACGGTGAAGGACACATCGTGAAGAAACCTGCATGCCTCAGAGTTCTTCAAAATGCTCCCGAAGGCATGTGAAGTCTGCCAATCCGCACTTGGCCAGCGTGGTGGAGTAAGGCCCAATCCCTCCCATTATAAGAGGTGACCTGTGCCCAACAGTGGGACAAAGAAAAGGTTGTGATGGACGAGCATGCTGCTTCACCCGTTACCCGATAAATGAGGTATAGTGCACCATGCTATCACGTCTCACATTCAGACTTGTTTATTGAATTTAATAGTGATGAAATGAAAATACTACGATCTACGCATGAGCTCAATTCAAATAAATACGTCACGCTGAGAATAATTGTAAGGTTTCCTTCAAATTACTCCATCAACGTAACGTGAGGAGGGTACGAATATAGAAATAAATTGTTTACTCCTAGAGATTATTATTAGGTACCAATTACCATTAATTGAGTACCAATCTCGTACCTTCTAATATTATACACGTCCACACAGGCCACGGAACCACTGCCATGTGTACTGGCACCAGAATTAACATACCCTTTCGTCTTCAACACGCCATACTAAAATAGCGACATCTGAAATGACGTTAGTTATACGGAATGAAGTATTATAACGAGTTGTGATTACAGTACCTACGTTTAATCATTTTTTTTATAGATATAACATAAGACAGAGAAGCAAACGAGCTTGCAGCACCACCCATCCGCTACCGCCCATTACAACTGTGACTGACTTTGAACAACACTCAATTAGGGACTGGGATGGTTAGTCCAATTAGTTGAGAGAGTTAATTGGAACATTAGTTGGTCAGTTCGTTAGTAGGTATGAGGACTGGGGACTGTTAGTGATAGTTAGTCCTGTTAGTTGGTGTTAGTAATAGTTCAGTTAGTACTTGTTAGTAGGAGTCTCGTTCTAAGTCAGTCACAGATGTGTTGCTACCCTTGAGGACTAAGATGGTCGTCTCTAAAGAAGTGTAACCGGAAACCACACCTTTCCAACCGGACCATAATTGCTCTAAAAACAATTATTACACAGCAGAAATGGTACTAGGTACCGTGGCGGGCGGTGGTACTGCCCCGGGCGAACTCTATATGGAACCAATTAGCTTTCATATAAAACCTACTCGTATTTGGTTCCCTATAGGCTCTACCACCTATTCTACAATTATTTGTACACTAGTGGACGCCCACAGCTTTGCTCGCGTGGAATTGGACATAATAATAATTTCGTTTACACCTAGTAATATTATACAGCCTATGTCACACAGTGAAGATGCAGATTTCTAATGGTGAAAGAATTTTTGAAATCAGTCCATTAGTTTTTGCGTGAAAACATTACAAACAAATCTTTCCTCTTTATACTATTAGGTATAGATATAGTAAGAATGCTTGGTGGTTATTTTTCCTCCAATCGATACCTGCAGAAAGCCTGCTGTCGAGGCGCACGTGTTGGCGGGAGGCCGGTGACAGTTCTCAGAACTGTTTACTTCGTTCGTCGATAAATAAAATCATTTACATAAGCAGATAACAGCTGCATTGAACCACTACAAAGGAAGGTTGAGGTTTCTCTGGTCAAATCTAATAAATACTCGCCAAGTGCGCGTCGGAAGCGCACACGAAGGGTTCCGTATCATTACCACGTATCTATAACAACGGAAAAAAATCATGTCTGTTGTATGGGAGCCCCCTTAAATTTTGATTTTTAGTTATAGCGGCAACAGAAATACATCATCTGTGAAAATATCAACTGTCTGTTCAAGAGATACAGCCTGGTGACAGACGGACAGACGGACAGCGGAACCTTAGTAATAGGGTCCCGTTAGACCCTTTGTGTACAGAACCCCAACAATTACGAGTTGCTCACCTTTTGTTCGGTTTCGAGTCAGTACGCGGAATGTAATGTTAACGATTGTTCCATTTGCGCTTTGACTGTGTCTTTTTACTTGAAGAATGTGTATGGTAAATCATAAAGGTATCATAGTGAATATTTGGTTTTCAAGTTGATAAAAGTTCCACTGAATTTTGTCGAACAAACACTCCAACTTCAAACAAATTCAATTTGAAAACCAGATGTGTAAGGTTGCTGCACTTATATTGCTCCGCAGAGCAGTTATCTGCAGAGAGAAACATGTGTGTGAAGATACTCACTCTCGTAGCGTCCATAGCCCAATGGCTCGCGTCGATTCAATGTGATCGAAAGAGTTAAGCAACGACGGGCGCGGTCGGTTTGTGGATGGGTGACCGCTAGTGGCAAGAATTTCACGGACGCTACCGTGCTTCGGAGGGCACGTAAAGCCGTCGGTTCCCGTTGTTTTCAATGCTGGAAACAGTCGCTAAGCCTTGTCGAAGTCGAAGACCTTCGGGTGGCTTGAGAACATTCGACACTGAGTTGGCCACTAACCCCTCCACCAATCCGCATTGGAGCAGCGTGGTGGAGTATGCTCTAGACCTCTCGCAGCAGTGTCTGTAGGGGAGACCCGTGCCCAACAGTGGGACGTCTATGGGTCGCAGCGACTCACTCGCACTATTATAGTATCTACTACTTTTTCAGATTCCTACTTCTGGGCACGAGTAAAAGTCAACCAATTCGCAGCAGGAGCAGCGTGGTGCAGTACGCTCTAGTATCCTCCCGTATCCAGATGTATCTGTGGGAGAGTTTGCCCAACAGAGGGTTTATGGGTTGTAGTTGTATAAATTACTAAATACGCACGGGTCTCCTCTCGGGATTTTTCATGATGTTTCTTCCATGTTTTCAGCAGCTCTGTTGTACTTACAAATTGTTGATTTGTAATTGTATTGTAGCCAAAAGGACAAATACCACCATAGTATTAACATAGCTTTCATAACATAACGTAATATCACGCCTGTATTTCCGCGAAGAGGTGGGCAGACGTATGAACACACCCACTTCATCAGTTATGTTTAGGTCCCATATCATAGGTGAGCCTATTGCCATACACCGGACAAATCCAGACTCCGAGCTGCTACAGGGCATTTCAAGTTAGAAAAACCCAATAGTTGTTGCCCAGCCCGGGGATCGAACGCAGGACCTCTAGCTTAGCAGTCGCTACGACCACTAGACGACGAGACAGCCCTTCGTAAAAACGTTGTCTGTAAGCTCTCTGTGGTGCTTAGTCTGTGGCGCACGTGCTCAAGAATACTCGCTCTGATTGTAAATATTGGATTCCCGGGGACGCCGGGACGGGATATTCACGGCCAATGCAGGTTTTGATTTCACTACCTTTAATGCAGTGTATTCATTCGCTCGAAGCGCTACCAACAGTACTAACTTTTGTCCCTTGAGTGACATTTTAAACCGACTTCAACATAGGAAGATTGTTTTGTTGTTAGCGTCCGTATTTCAAAAAAAATTAAAAAGCCATTTTGTATCGTCCGCCATATTGGATTAAAAATGGCGGAAATTATTGCATCGTGCATTGTAATCCAATGTCCTATTGTATTTTCTCTAACTACAATAATAAAATTGAACTCTGAAAGTAGGAAAAATAAGGAGACATATTTGTTTGTTTCTCTTCGACTGTTCAACATGTAAATGAGCTATTTAAGACTTGGTCCAGCTGGGATTTTCGCAGACCACGGGCGTCACACACTAACTTCCAGATCTTCCCCCGATTTAGCTGTTCCGTTTTATTACAAGACGCCCTATTTCTGGAAACGTTAATTGAATCCACGGGAAAACATTTCATTACTTAATTACCACTTCACATACCAATAGACTATTACGAGTAAAGGATTAGGTATGGTCTCCTGATTACATTTTCTAGAGGTGACTTTTCAGCGTTCAAGGGTACAACCCATCTATGACCTGTAATCGACTTGGAACGAAACTACTATTCGCTGCGACCCATAGACGTTCCACTGCTGGGCACGGGTCTCCCCCACAGAAGCAGTTGCGGGAGGTCTAGAGCATACTCCACCACGCTGCTCCAATGCGGATTGGTGGAGGGGTTAGTGGCCAACCCAGTGTCGAATGTTCTCAAGCCACCCTAAGGTCTTCGACAAGGCTTAACGATTGTTTCCACCATAGAAAACAACGGGGACCGACGGCTTTACGTGCCCTCCGAAGCACGGTAGCGTCCATAAAATTTAGCCACTAGCACTCACCCATCCACAAACAGACCGCGCCCGTCGTTGCTTAACTCTTTCGATCACATTGAATCGACACGAGCCATAAGGCTATGGACGCTACTAACACCAACTAAAAGACAAGATACATTTAAATAACACTATAACGTATAATCGTCATATCTACTAATCGTCATATCTACTAAAGAACTGACCAACTAATAAGTGGACAAACCATCCTGGGCCCAGTTTCTACTTACCTTTAAGCGTTGCTGTCTTAGTAAGGTCATTCACTCTATCTTTATCGCAATCAGAATAGGAATATTCCCTTACAATAACAGGGGGACGGAAGATCTTCGAAGCGATAACGTTCTACATAACAGACGCCATTTTCCGGCGTCCCGACGAAGCGATTACAAGGTAGTCCAAGGACATCTATAGGTTTTAATAATTAAATATTGCATTGTTATACTACAGGAGTCCTAAACAAATACCTGAAAAATACTAGCCCATGGAAAACTTCGGAGAAATGATTTGACGGGCCCGTTGGCGCAATCGGTAGTGACTCTACCTGTTGTGCCAAGGGTTGTAGGTTCGAACCCCACTCAGAACAATTATTCGTGTGACGAACACCTGTGTTTGTTCTGTGTCTGGATGTTAATATTATCATTTTAATTATGTATTTAAAAATATCTATGTATGTATATCAGTCTTAGACGATTCTATCTCCATTGGGCTATGTAGCGTCCATAGCCCAATGGCTCGCGTTGATTCAATATGATCGAAAGAGTTAAGCAACGACGGGCGCGGTCGATTTGTCGTTAAGCTTTGTCGACTTGTCGTTAAGTTACCTTCAGGTGGCTTGAGAACATTCGACACTGGGTTGGCCACTAACTCCTCCACCAATCCGCATTGGAGTAGCGTGGTGTGCTCTAGACCTCTCGCAGCTGTGTCTGTGAGGGAAACCCGTGCCCAGCAGTGGGACGTCTATCGGTCGCAGCGTACGACATCAGTCTCTGGCACCGATAGTACAGGTTCGCGCCTATTTTGGGGCCAGATGGCCGTGTTTGAGTACCCGCCAGATGCACCCAATATAGTTTCCATTCCTTAGTTACAGAAACTATTGCAAAGGAATGGAAACTATATTGGGTCTATTGTGGTGGATTTAGAGGGCCTAATAATATGTATTATTATTATTATGAAGTACGAAAACACCAGTCCTTTTTCGGCATCGCGACTATGATGTAATGCTCTGCTATGACGTCGCAGGGAATCAAGTCGTCAGCGACCCTCACTGTGAAGGTTTCGCGCCGCATTTATTCTCGACGGCACTCATTTCATTTTATGTTAAACAGGTGGCATTTCTTGAACGTCATAGCTGGAATATAACGTCCCATTTATATTCGATCAGCATAATACGCGATAAATTATTATTGTTGTCGATTTAGGAAAGATTAGTTGAGTTGACTCGAACTCACTGGAGCGGTCCGGGTTCCAACCCAAGTGGCACGCACCAAGGACTTTTCTATTTTATGTATGTGCGATTTAAGAAATTAAATGTCACTTGCTGTTACGGCGAAGGACGCATCGTGAGGAAGCCTGCATGCCTGAGAGTTCTTCAAAATGGCACGTGAAGTCTGGCAATGCGCACTTGGCTAGCATGGTGGACTAAGGCATAATCCCTCCCATTCTTAGAGGAGACCCAACAGTGGGACAAAGAAAGGTTTGTGGGGGAGTTGATGACGGGATTGTTGTTTACAGCTTTTATTTAGTTTTACCTGTCCCGTTGTCTTTCTGTAATCAAATCAAAAAAGTTAAAATCCACTTCCCAGTTTCCGATTGAACTGAATTTTTTTTAGAAATAATGTGCGTGAGTAAGAATATGTTAGCCAGAATGTCAAATAGTTACCAGTGGCCCTGTATGCCTATACTGTGCCAGTGCCCGCTCGCGGCTTTTCTCTGCGCAGCCAAAGAATTGCGGCAGTTTCGTTAACACCTTGCTCGTGGCGAAACTTTACCCAGACACAATAAGAACGCTTATTTTTATCAAGGCAGGGTAGGTACATTACTTCTCTTCATTGTATTCAGACCTTCTAGCGACCAGATAGTTTTCATAATTTTCTGTAAAACATTTGTTAACAGTTTATAATACCAATCTGAACTATCTCTATTAAATATTCCGGAGTTTTGGACTGTTTATGACTGAAAAATTAAAAATTAGTTAGCTAAGCACATCGCTAAGGGCTGGTTGAAACAAACAAGTATTTAAATAACAAAACAAATTAAACATAAATCACCACGGCAAAACCACAACAACAACATATTAATTCGAACATCACGTAATCAAACCTAGGTTTCGAAACCATAGAGTTAATGAGATAAACAAACTATGTCGAGCATAGATTATGTGTGACAGGTAAATATTTTGGTGCAGTGAAACGTGTCGAGAGTGAACTAGTTTTTTTATTATCTTCACATAAAGTGGGACGCGCGCCCACAGATTAGACCGAGCTTACTATTAATGCACGAGTATATCATCTTGTTAATATACATTTCATTGTAATAAAGTCCTCATACCTACTAACGAACTGACCAGCTAATGTTCAACTTAACTCTCTCAACTAATTGGACTAACCATCCCAGTCCCTAATTAAGTCTTGTTCAAAGTCAGTCACAGTTGTCATGGGCGGCAGCGGATGGATGGTGCTGCAAGCTCGTTTGCTATCTTGCATACATGAAAAATAAAAAAAATCTTGTTAATATACATTTCATTGTAATAAAGTTAAAATGTTAATAAGAAAAAATATACAAAGATAACACAAATTATATCCTGGATATTTTAAATTGCCCCAGTGGGTCCAACTAAGGTATAAAAAGAGCTTTCCTTCAAGGCCAGAACGCATTGATGTGTAGCCTGTACCAACAGCTTGTATTAGCAGTGGGACCATCACCAGGTGGCCCGTATGTTTATTTATTAGATTTATTAGTAAGACAACGATTACCTAACTATAGTAAAACTTAACACATAAATCAGCAATGTCGCGAGTACAAATTACAAACAAATATAAATTACACCTAGTACGAGTATAGCCTATGTCACCCAGTGAAGATGCAGCTTTCTAATGGTGAAAGAATTTATGAAATCGGTCCAGTAGTTTTTGTGTGAAAACATTACAAACACATCTTTCCTCTTTATAATATTATAGAGTGAGTAGTAGTAGATAGTGTGTAGTGATATTAGTATAGAAGTATAGATGTCCGTCAACTGTGCTAGACAGATTCTACGAGGTAAAAGTGTGAAAAGTGTTTTATTTATTTAAAGTCAACAATTTGTTAATTGTGTGTATTTAAATGAATTAAATAATTAAGGAGTTATTTCACATGAACCGATTTTGATATACTCGTATATCTTCGAGTCACGTTATACGTTATCAAGGAGTTGTGACATAAAACCATTTCTCTCACACCTATCATTGAGAAAACTGTATAAATAAGTTCATAAACAGTGATATTGGATATCATGGAATCCAGCGGCAAGCGGAAGGCACTTGGGAGATCCTTATTGCCAAGTCCCACGTATTTTAATACCGCAAGTGATAACAGTTATTTAATTTTGTTACAATTTTTAAGGTTGTTCAAGATAAGGTTTTTTTATCAGGCACTCCTGTTATTGCTATCAAATTTATCTTAGGATTTGTATATCATTGTATATTTTCTTGTGCGTCACACCGTCCCTTACATGGAGACACCTGTTATTCAAAAACAAGTCTTACGTAAACTATTTAAGGCATATTTTTGGTCCTTGTAGCGTCCATAGCCCGATGGCTCGCGTCGACTCAATGTGATCGAAAGAGTTAGGCAACGACGGGCGCGGTCGGTTTTTGGATGAGTGACCCCTAGTGGCAAAATTTCAAGGGCACTATCGTGCTTTAGAGGGCACGTTAAACCGTCGGTCCCGGTTGTTTTAAATGGTGGAAACAGTCTCTAAGCCTTGTCGAAGGCCTTTAGGTGGCTTGAGAACATTCGACACTGGGTTGGTCACTAACACCTCCACCAATATGCATTGGAGCAGCGTCGTGAAGTATGACTCTAGACCTCCTGCTGTGTCTGTGGTGGAGACCCGTGCCCAACAGTGGGACGTCCATGGGTTGCAGCAAAAAAAGTAATAGTCCCGTTGCGATGGTCATAGATACTGGCTTCACTTGAGAACTAAAGAAATGCCTCTTGTGTTTTATAAATACCAATTTATATTATAAACAACACACTATTTTATTTCTATAAATCAACTAATATTCTTTCCATTTTCCTATTCTTCCATAAAGGTATGATAAACTGTCTCCGTACTCTATAAAAACCATACAAGGCTCACACGTGATCAAAACCGTGTATATTCATGTGGTCTCTTGACATTCCTGGTAGTTCGTGCTGAGAAGCTCCTGGAAGCAGGTGGTGTTTCTGGAGCTCATCGCACTCTAGAGAGTCCTTCTACAAGGGCTGTCGTCACACTCCTCCAGTTGTGACCTTGGGAAGCCATTTTTTCAAAAGCAATAATCGTCGTTATTGTGATGACTACCGTCCCCATTATAGGTATGTGTAAATATTGTACTACCGTCTTCAACAATGGATAGGCATAGATTATAAAAAATTAAGAAGAACGTTTTTATTTTATGTCAGTAATCGCATACTATCCGTGATTGTAAGAAATGTATTACAATTGTATAGTAAAGTAAGTACATATACGTTAATATCAGAGTTTACTTTTTACACACGTTTCTTGTGGAGTGATCCGAACACGACAAACACGAGTCTTGTTGAAGACATATTTTTAGATCTGCCTTGCTATAATTACATGATGTCTGTGTTTGTAACAGCGCTCTGGCGTAGTCCTCGCGAAAACTGGCCAGTACTCTTTAATATAGCTTTAAGAGATAGACTGTAACTCACAGTGTCATTCCCTACAGACCGACATTTTCGAGGTCGATAAAGTTCTTTAAATTTAATAAAGAAAAAGAAATGCGTTATAGGCCACTACGATGGCCACCTGAACATTTTTCAGTAAAGGAAAACATATGCATGATGTTTTCCTTTACAGAAAACAGGTGATCGACACATAACGAAGAAAAGAAAGCACTTACATAGGGTTATCAAATTGTGACAACGTTAGAATCATTTCCAATTACAGACGTGTGATGCGTCGCGTGCATCCCTACACATAGTTGTAGAGCAGGGCGCAGTGGGCAGCCCTGCGGGACGCCGCGGGGGCGAAAGAGGGAGGGGGGTGATAAGACAATGCAGAGGTTCCTCGTTCCTCCGAGCACTCCGCCACTCCCGTCGGGACCCTCGCGGCGACCGCACGCTCGCACGTCGCTGTAGCGAAGCTCGCGAAAGTTCACTCGTACGAATCTACGTGTATAAGGACGTTTTTCAAGTGCAGAATGGTGCTCACCGACTTCCTGACTGAGACGAGGCGGAGATGGCTAAAGGTGTGTTTTATGTGTGTGTGTTAAATTTTGGTGTTTTTTTGTATTATTTTTAAACTATGTATTTCCGGCAATATTTGCTTACATGTATGTCGAGAGTCTGCATTTTCAGTTTGATAAATTCTTATAAGATCAAGTCAAATACATAAATTGATAGTCTACAAAAGTAAATAACTAAATCGGTAGGCTTTGTTACTGATAGAAATCCATTTCAATTTAATTCAGAAAGAATTTTTCATAACTTGTAGAGTTCGTAGCGCTTTGAATAATCAAATGTTTGTAAGCGCTATATCATAATTAGAGTGTAACATTGACACTAATGATTCAGATATAGATAGACATAATTATGATTGATTTATTACAATTCTCATGATTCTGTTATAGTTTTAAAATAATCAAATACATACACATCCGTAGAGTTAAATATTTAGTTTGTTGCATGATTTCAGTGAGCTCTATGCTAAGCTTGTGCCTTGAAAAACAACTAAATATACATGGCGCTTCCCCAACATTGATGTTTGGTTTACTCAAGTTTAACTTAAACCAACCGTCAATGCAATTTGATGGGTTTTAAGTGATCTCCGTTATTCTTACACTGTGTTGCTAAGAACCTAGCAACAATTTTATTTGAATAGCATATGCATTATATTGTAATCTTTTGTTAGTCATTATAAAAAAGTAAATAATATGGAGTCAGTGTTATAAAAGGTTCCAGTTTTGACTATTATCTAACCGTGTCTAAACTCCAGCCAATTTTTAACAATGGAATATAAATATATGGAATATTACTCAAGGGTTTAAAATGTATACCGACTTAGGAAATGTCTAGATAAGAAGATAGTCTGAAATTCGTTCATAATAACAGCAATATAAGAGGTGTTAATTCCATAAGTAAAACAAATACATCAAAAATCAACGATAAGGCAGATACCTCCTGCCTACGAGTTACAATTTAGCTATCTACGTGTACATCGTTGCTTGCTCATGTTTTATCACAAATTCCGAGGTCTTCACATACGCTGACAGACAAACAGACGGCGGAGATGTGTTTGCCCAATGATTGTGAGGGATGTGGTGTAACATTGTCGTATCCGAACAATTGTATACCTTAGTATATTTTTTATGGATCAAAGTAACCGTTTTATTATTAGCTTTATTATGCGTTTATATCTCGTTCTCGTATGTTCTGGATAATGTTGAATTATTCGGGATAAAGCTTCTTATTTATTTTAATAACTTATTAGCAAAATAAAAATCCTGTAACATACATGCAAACGCTTTTTTGTAAATTCCCAAGATATTATTAATTTGATGAGATGTTTGAAAATAACCAAATGTTTCGGATACAATGACGGATACACAGCTCGCACGTCCCTGTCTGCTGATAAGAGCGAGGAAGTGGTCGGCTCTCGCAATATAACTACAGAAATGACGTGTAAACACATCGTTTTGTAATTGTTGTTTAAACCTATTAATATAATTGTACCTATATATAAATTCAAATAATTTAATATTTACGACTACTAATAAGTATTACTAATAAACTATACCGCCACATTACATTGCTGCATGAGCTTAATCACGTAAGCAAAATCACGATTACGGCTGAAATTTGAACTAAATAGATATTGTGTTGGTTCAAACCAAAATCATGATCATGGTTAAGGTAACCTCTACTTAACCTTATCTGAATGTTTCTAAGATCAAGCTCAGTGAGAAATACATATAAGATGATTAAGACTTACGGTTCTTCTAAAAGGACATAACGTTCTCCTTCAGGGCCGGCGTAAGCGCCAAGGTCTCTCGCGCACTGTGACTAGGTACTTACCATCAGGTGGCCCGTCATCTCGTGTGTAAGGCTATAATCTAATATCTAGGCTATAAAATATAGGCTATATTTATCTTAATATGTATATATATTTCTTGTGTACGTGTGTATGACAGTGAACTTCTTCTAAACGGCTGGATAGATGTTGATGAAATTTTTTGTGTATTCGACGGGGGATTTGAGGATGGCTTAGATTCACAATTTGGTCCACTGGAAAATGTTTCTTAAACATTATTTTAGTATTTTTATTTTTAACCGTCGTTTATTGACGTGAAGCGTCGCGTCACATTGACATTTCACATGGCAGAACAACGTTTGCGGGGTCAGCTAGTCTTAATATACAAATATAGGCTATAGTAGAAAGTTAGGTATATTTGTGTTTTAATCTCTTCAATCACACTTAATAAGGTATGCTTCACGTACCCATATGAATCTACGCGTATATTTTTCGCAAGGGTAGCTTTAACAAGTTCCCTTTTTAGGGTTGCTCTGGGAGGGCCAAAGCGTGGGACTCGACAGTTTAATTTAACTACAGCCAAGTCAATATCATTTGGGGTGGGCTAATTTGTATTGATAGACTGGTTGAGTTATTTTATAACAATGTGGGGGAAGAACCGTAGTGGTTCATTAATGTTCCGGTTTAATTGTTTGAAATTCAAATATGTTACAGCTCATTCTTTTTAAAAAGAGTGATTTAAAATAAAAGATTGTAATTACGGTGTTCTTTGACTTTGAAACTGTGACTGTGAAACTAATAATTTTTAACTTCAATCAAGTATCTCACCTCAACCCGTGAGAAGACGCACCCTAATTAATGTAATAAGTTTTTATAGATACATATATCTAAACTAATATTATAAAGAAGAAAGATTTGTTATTTTTTGATGATTTGAGGTCTGTTTTGTTTGATTTCAAAAATTCTTTCACCATTAGAAAGCTGCATCTTCACTGACATAGGCTATATAATATTACAAGCTAGAAACGAAACTATTGTTATACCTAATTCTGCCTAAGCTGCGGGTGTTTACTAGTGTAAGATAATCGAGCTCGCAGCCCCATCCGCTCGCTGCCGACCGTGACAACTGTGACGAAGCAGCGGTGACAGACCCAACCAATAGTCTCGTACTCATACGTCTCGTTCTAATTCTGTCACACCCTTGATTGCCTAATATCTAATATACTACTGTTTATAAGTGTAGCTTGTTATGGATGCGAATTCATAAGATTTTACTGTCTCAAAATCGGCATACGCAATTACCTACTCGCAATTCAAACAGCGTTATATTTCAAAGTACCTAATCAATTCTGTCTCGGGAATGTTTGCATTGTAAGCGAGACTTAGCGAGACGCTTACACTAGGCCACACTATATATATTGTATTGTATTGTAGGCTTGTCGCATGTTTAGTCTTTGTAATCATAGCCCACAGACTGCCTCGCGTTCGACAGATGCTGTTGACTCTCCGATGATTAAGCGTCGCTATATTAATGTATTTGCACTGTACGCATAGAGAGATAACGAGTGGTATGTTGTATAGACATAGACAATAGACAGTGATATTACGTCTAACTAGTTGGAGAAATATAGAGCTGTAACAATAAAAAAAAATTGTGAGCCGTCACGGGACGCCTGGCAGATGTGAAACACCGAATAACACAATACAAAAGTACAGATTATGACAGGAACTAAAACATATAAGAAAAAAAAAAAAAAACCACCAAACCCCTCCACCAATCCGCATTGAAGCAGCGTGATGGAGTATGTTCTAGACCTCCCGCAGCTGTACTGTGGGGGAGACCCGTGCCCAGTAGTGGGACGTCTATGGGTCCGTTATTATTATTCAGCTGCGAAATAAATATATGCCACAGACAGTCCACCGCGCCACTGAGAAATCCTGCAAGCTTGAAGATTTCTCTATAATAAGACATGTGCAGTTTGCCAATTCGCACTTGGCTAAGTCTCCTCCCATTTCAAGAAGAGGTTCCGTGCCCAACAGTGGGACAATTAAAGAGTTGTGGTTGTGGGTACTTTTTACCTAAGGTCAAACGTACTCTACATAATTGTATACTGCGCGTAGAGATTTCTCCGTAGGGACTCTAGGCAGTCTGTTACGCGCTAGTTAGATAACGCGGCACTCAACGATGGCCCGACGATACTAGCGTTACATAAGCTGTTATCTATATATAAACAGCGCCCCAAATCTCGTCCTTATACTACGAACAACTGGTATATTCATAAAATATTATTTATTGAATTGATAAATGTATTTGTTTGCTGTTAGCAAATTTTTAGGGTTCCGTACCCAAAGGGTTAAACGGGACTTCGCTGTCCGTCTGTCCGTCTGTCACCAGGCTGTATTTCATGAACCGTTATAGTTAGGCAGTTGATATTTTCACAGATAATGAATTTCTGTTGCCGCTATAACAACAAATACTAAGCCCAATTACCGAGTTCCATACAGAAAATCCACCACATAGAAAATCCTATTTTTTTAAATTAATCATTTAATCCACTGACTCGAGTGTAACAAACAAAAAAAATAAGCGTAGTTTAAACCTCTCATTGGATAGAATTCCCCGTGTACAAAATGGTCGATACAACATAAATTTACATCTAAGTCACATTAAATGGTTTATCTGTGTAATAAATTCTGGCCCTGATTTGAACCTGGGACCGAGAGTTACCATTACATATTATTTTCTCTTTGCCAATGCCATAATAATCATTCGCGCAGTATTTTCCATGGTATCACAGCTTTTTCCACAACCTTGTCAAAACACCCGTCTCGTCGCGGATTCAAACTCAATTAAGATCTAATTGTAACTTGTTTTCATGATTCTTGTTTAATTGGATTGAAATTTGTACTTGTTTTCAAGATTGAGGGAGATGATAACAAGCCTTTGAGCAACCGAGGAGGCGCGCCAGTGACTCCGGCTCAACAAACAAACAAACATCCAGACGCAGTAGTTGTTGTTACAAACAGTAAATAGTTGGGTTGCGATACACTAGTAACGGGTGTTTGTTTACAAAAAACGACCGTGACGCTACAGTACATGCAATGAATGGCGCTGGAATTGACATCATTCTAAGCTTTAAAATATACATTACATAAAGTGAACCTTCTTTATTTGTATGTTTCTACGCAGGAAGAGATGCAGAAAAGGCTAGCTATTTTTACGCAAACAAATACATAGGGCCAGCCAGAAGAGAAAGAATATTTTTAACGAGTTAGAAACAATAATACACAATAACGCTTATATTCGCTCTTCCATGTCTATACCTACTTCTATACTAATATTATAAAGAGGAAAGATTTGTTTGTAATGTTTTCACACAAAAACTACTGGACCGATTTCAAAAATTCTTTCACCATTAGAAAGTTACATCTTCACTGAGTGTAAACGAAATGTTATGTCTAATTTTACGCGAGTGAAGCTAGTAAATACATAATTTCCTTTCTGTCATTAAAAATCCTACTAGTCATTATGGCTAAGAGAAAAACATTAACAAACTGGGCTAAACCCGAGTTACTGCTTCCTGTAAACTATCCACTTGGAAATTGGAATCCCCAGACCAGCGCACGTAAACATTTTCAATGAGAAATGTTTGCGTTCGACTCGCCGTTTTCCTGCTTACGCACAAATGGTGATCTAAAAAAGGGGTTCTAAAATAAATTTACTGTATGTATATAAAAACGGGTAAACATGTCAGTGTGTCAGGGGTATACCACGGAATGGTTATGAACGTGTCATTTTAACGGATTCACAAGTAGCATTATGTAGCGTCCATAGCCCAATGGCTCGCGTCGATTCAATGTGATCGAAAGAGTTATGCATCGAAGAAACGCGGTCGGATTGTGGATGGGTGACCGCTAGTGGCAAAAATTTTATGGACGCTACCGTGCTTCTGAGGGGACGTTAAGCCGTCAGTCCCGGTTGTTTTCTATGGTAGAAACGGTCGCTAAGCCTTGTCGAAGACCTTCGGGTGGCTTGAGAACATTCGACTCTGGGCCACTAACCCCTCCACCAATTCGCATAGAAGCAGCGTGGTGGAGTATGCTCTAGACCTCCCGCAGGTGTGTCTGTGGGGGACTATACCCAAAGCACATACTTTTTCTCTGCATCAAAATTTTCTTCGTTTGACAGAGAATTTTCGTACCAAATTTAACCATAGAGTTGGGCTAATTTGAGATGCACGAACGAAGCAATTATTCATTTTATTCGTTACTACGAATTTTGCGCTACTGCGGAGCTATTGGGCCTGCGCGTACGCACGTGGATGTATATACTAAACGGAAGAATACGCGTCTGAACCAGTAATAGCCATTTCATTAGCTACAAAACATGGTCATTAAGGTACTCCCACAGTTTACGCTTGTAGTAAACCAGTTTTAGTGGTTTCTGATAAAATATTAGACGTAGAAGTGAGTTTTGTTATTGATGCTTTGTTTATTCGAGATGCGTGCAAAGCTGGGTTCGTCGTTGGTACCGGCGCAATACTATTACTATGAAAAATCTGCTTTATACTTTATAGACATAAGAGTGTTTAGGCTTTTGATTAGTGAGTGTGTTTTTCTTTTCTTTTTAGTATGTAAAATTCTTCTTCTTCTTCTGTAAAACATGAAAAACCGATATAATCGAATTATAAGTCAATGTTAAGGGACCGACACAGAACTGTATTTGTAGAATCAATAGTAATTTTCCAACGCAACAAATTAGGCTTATCAAGTAAGGAATGATTTACTATCTCGGACATGCATTATTAGGTATTAGGTAATTAAGTTATAGTGGACAATTACATATACAACTGTCGTCGAGTGTGTATATATCGTAGAGTGTATATGTTAGTTTGTCAGCGCGTGATAAGCTCACTTACAGCCATACGTAGTGCAGTATCTGTGTTTACAGCCCATAAATCAGGGAATCGAGAGCGGGTTGCTCGTTCAACTTTGATCGGCTGAACTGTGTAGGGTTGGCCGCACTCTTCAATTGACACCTTAATTATTTAACCGTGAGAGATGTTACCGATTTAAAAGAACTCTTTTGGGTCTTGTTTAGGGTCTGTCACGGTTGTCACGGGCGGCGGATGGGTGCTGCTGCATGATATTCATGCTCGTTTGCTATCTTACATCCTTAAAGGCTTGGACTTTGTCCATCGTCAAAATTGGAGTTTGTAATGAAATTATGTTTAGTTCTATCTTACTAATCTATATAATAAAAATGAATCGCAAAATGTGTTGGTAAGCGCATAACTCAACAACGCCTGGACCAATTTGGCCAATTCTTTTTTTTAAATGATCGTTGAAGTTCAAGGATGGTTTTTACGGCGAGAAAAATTTGAAAATTCATCCCCTAAGGGGGTAAAACGGGGGTGCAAAGTTAGTATGAAGCTTTGCCGTTTTTGAAGTTAGTGAATGTGTAACGCGAGCGAAGCTGCGGGCGTCCACTAGTATTATAAATGTGAAAGTTTGTAAGTTTGTATTTTGGATGTGTGGATGTGTGCAATAACTACAAAACGGATTTGAATGAAACTTTACACATAGGTAGACGATAACCTACATTAGCACTTTTCATCCCAAAAATATGTTTCCTTGCGATGCTTTGCCCGTTTATTGGAAAGTTGTCTGTCAACAGATGGCGTTGATATACTTTTTCCGCGGGCAAAGCTGCGGGCAAAAACTAGTAACAGAAAATAAGCCAAATCCTAATTATTAACCATGAAGCGTGACTGCTAACTGTACAAACATCCTAACTAAGTACCTATGTTGACTGAACAAATTTACCATGTAGGTAATAAATAGGAATCTGATAAATACGCCCAGCTATGGTGTACCTGCCAGGAATAACACATATTTCAAGCCATGGCTGACCTCGCTTCACCTTTAGTCTTCCGCCGGAACATTGACTTTTAGTATTCTTTGCGAACCGACGTTTTCTTACGATATTAGCGTTCGATCGTGCCCATTTGTCCGGCATGCGACAGAGACAAATTACCGACGGAACTACAGTTCGTTTAATACAACACTTGAATATAGCTGTCGATTTAGTTTTTTTTTTTCGAGTTTGTTCACTAGCAACAGCCAGCCACCGACATCTTCCATTTTGAATGTAACTGTAGTTTTGACATATGTCAAAATTAACAGCTTACAATTAAATCTATCAAATTGCAAGTTTCGCGCTGGAATGATGATGGAACTGGGTTGTACTGTATCTTGCCTCTAATGCTTCACCAAATGTTTTGTTCCTACGTGTCATCAATGAAAATATAAATAAATAAATAAATAAATATCTTGGACATTCTCACACACGGCCACCTGACCCCAAAGTACAAGATTCAAACATTTTTAACCGTCGTTCATCGACGTGAAGTCATTCACATGAAGTATCGCGTCACATTGACATTTCATTTGGCAGAACAACGTTTGCAGGGTCAGCTAGTACCTACTATCATTATAAATCTGAAATCTGGGGCATACGAGGCATCATATATATTTAATGCAGTACGAGGTCAAGTTTATCTCGTTAAAAATACATCTTGTTTGAGCGGCAAAAGAATGTTCGTCCCTGGCGTTGGCGTATCTAGACAAACAGTTTACGTTCGCGAGGCTGTATTATTTTCAATTGGATACTCTTTTGCTACGCCTAATGATAGAGATGTGCTACTGCCCCATATCCGAATCCAATAAGAGCTATCGCTAGTTCGCATTATCGTATCCGTTGAAATATTAGTGTGGGGCAGGTAATTAATTAGGGAGATACTCGAGAGATAAGACAATGCGTTAGTAGGTTATGATAAGATTATCTTCATTTAATTAATTTCACTTCATAACCTTGACCTAAAGCAATATCGTAATTGAAATATCAAAAAACTGACTTCAAAACCAAAATGTCAGAAATAATAGTCATTCGTTTGTAGGCACTCCCACAGTCACAGATATACTTTATGACCATGCTACGCGCGAGTCTGTATTGACATCTATAATATTATCATTGTATTCCTCATTCAACTATCGCACTACACGCCGAGGTATTAAGTTTCATCCACATCAAATCGACTCATGGCCTACTACCACCGTGCGTTTCTCGCCGTCTTTTTTACGGCGAACTGGTCTCCTGTGGAATGAGCTTCCGACTGAGGTTTTCCCCTCGAGCTACGACATGGAGCGCTTCAAAAAGAGTGTGAAACGCTTCCTTCAAGGCAGGCAACGCACCTGTGATAACCCTGGTGTCGCACGTGTCCACAGACGACGGTGACCACTTACCATCAGGTGGCCCGTACGTCTGTTTGTCCGTCTATATTATAAAAAATAAACTTTTATTTTACATCCATTGAGTTTACTAAGATCTTAAGAGTTCTGTAAGCTAAAGCGAGCCTTCCCTTGTCCGCAGGCGTTCAAGCTGTTCAAGCGCAACAAGAGCCACAAGACGCCGCGCAACCGCGTCTCCCCCGCGCTCGTGCGCTCGCCGTCCTACAGCGGCACGGAGGACGCGCGGCCGGAGATCGACTTGCAGCGTTTCTGCGCCTGCCGCGCCTCGCTGCCGCCGCTGCGCATCGCCGACTACGAGGCGTCCAACACCAACAGCGCTTACAGCACCGGCTACAGCAGCTGCGGCTCCCGCGACAGCTGCAGCACCGACTCGGCGTACGACTCGACCAGGAGCAGCCCGGCGCACCAGCGGCCCGTCTGCTACGCCACGGTGACTTACTTCAACGTGAACGACAGCGAGGACAGTTGCAGCATCCACACGGAGTACACCCTGCTCGACTATGACCCTGACGCTGAGGAGGACGAGAAGGCGCAGAACCTCATCAACGAAAGCTTGGAGCTCGTCAGCACGCTATGAACTGATTTTGGACTGGTTGGGCAGAAGTTCGCAACATTTTAATTTCTCGTTCGAATAATTTGAATAATGAGTTCCTTTTATGCATTTAATGTTAATTGCATACGTCTGTATTTTTAGGGCAGCAGTATGTTGCGACGATGTAAATAATAATGTAGGATTAAGTAGGTATTTAAAAATTATTCTTCATTAAATTTAGTAGTTTTCACGTATGTTAACATAACTAAAAAAAACTTTGCTATCTTAAGATGTCCTCAGTTTTATTTTCGACGTTATGAATAATTTTACTATAAATTATTAAGTCAAATGAATCCTTAGTAGTAAGAGAGCTTCAGACCAAAAAAATAAATATAAGGCAACTTCATTATACGAAAATCTTTTGTATACGTCGCCACAGAAGTTTCAGTGGTACTTAACATTTGGTTTACGCGCAATTTAAAGGCACATTAGCGGATAAAAGTCGGGTACGTGCCAGAAATACTATGCCAACCATTGGCGGAGCGCGTTCCAAGAGTTTATATGCCCTGAATTATCATCTCATAATGTTGCGGCATTATACGATTTGTATATGCATAAATACAATTGATGTTGCCAAGAGAGTTGCTACTTCATAGAGAGTGTCACCAAAGATTGCTACAGTACCAAAGGAATTGCTACAGTAACAACGCCGTGGAAAATCTTGTGAATTCTTAAAATATAACATCCAAGATTACATCCAACATCCGCCAACATCCACCAACATCCAACACCAATAATATCAACGTAATAATGCTAGCTGTTGCTACAAATACTTTACTTTACTACCGTAGCTTTGATACCGTATCGGGGATGTAGAGAAAGGTTGAGTGCTCTCAAAGCACTCAACATTGTCTGAGAGTTCGTATTCGTAAGGACATGCGTAGATAGGCGGAAGATTGACAAGGAAAACGTTACTTTAGATAGAGCGGTCGGTTGGGTTCGTGGTAGAGCCTATATGGAACCTATTTATAGGTTATGTATAGATACGCCCGGGTATGTACCGATGCCCGCCACGGTACTGATCAAATACTGTTCTAATGAACACCCTGTTAAATGGACTAACCATCCCGTCTCCGTTTAAGCCTTGTTCTAATTCAGTCACAGTTATTAGACAGCGGAGTCGCGTGCTCGTTTGATATCTTAAAAACACATTCATTAAAAATTAAAAATACATTTATTATAACTATGAAACTCAAACTTCGTAAGTTAATTCTACGACAAATACCATGTGGAATAATCTGATTTCATTTTGTTAATGAAGAAATAAGGATAAAATTGTTGCCTACCTCGCACTATTTAATAGTATGTTATTTATATCAGGGATATATCTCCTATTCATACGTTTCAAACAATTTGTAAGCTAAAAACTCTAGTAATCCTAATGTTAGGACAAATAACAAATAATTATAATAATAACGATGTTTGTATATAATTATGAATAGCAAAGATATCAATACGTTACGATGTTGT
This sequence comes from Carterocephalus palaemon, assembly GCA_944567765.1. Lineage (NCBI taxonomy): Eukaryota > Metazoa > Arthropoda > Insecta > Lepidoptera > Hesperiidae > Carterocephalus > Carterocephalus palaemon. The sequence continues at coordinate 15,611,194 of OX155638.1, read as the reverse complement.
GCAAGGCCGATAGTATTCCCTTGCCTCGTTTGGGTAATTGGGTTCAAATGCCGTTGTCTTGCGGTCACATTTTACAGAATTAGTTATTCAGAAAGGCTTCAAGGTCAAAGTTAAAAAACAGATTACTTACAAGTGGATTGTGCTGAACTGAACATGTTATAGGCATTATGTATTCGTACGCTTATTTTCGTTAAAGTAGGTACTTGTACTATTATTCTGTGGTTAAAGGCACACGAGACAACACCTTCTGTTTTTTATATGCAGTCTCAGGATACAGAACCAACTTTGCAGTATAGAAATGTCAAGAATAATAAATTATAGCTTTTCCGTAAGGCTTTGTGTTGGGAAATTATCATTTCGCTGGCCGCTTGTGTTTTAATATTGTATAAGAATTATTACAAACCATATGAAGAAATAAATAATGTGTTAGTATTTATATAACCGATTTGTAATCTTTTTTTGTCTTCATAATCTGTGCTACTTTTGTTTGTTTTTTTTTAATATATCCTGCCAGCTTGTAAACGGTACAAAATGTTATCCTCTTTCTACGTATTCGAATGTCATGTGCAAAAGATATGGGTATCAATGTAATGTAAAAGTGATGTCTGTGAAACGCCTTACACATAATAATTATAATTTTATTTAAATTCAGTGATATTTAGTTCGATTTGGGTTTCCCCATCAAGGGAGACGGGAGCATTTGATCTCAACATATTTAAGTCTAGGGTTCTAGATTCAACCTTAATATTATAAGGGTAACTTTCCAATTTACATGTAATTTATGATTGTAAATAAAATATTATTACCATTTATTATGAATACGTTTTCTTCCTTTTCTTCTCCTCCCACTCGCTCGCTGCGACCATAGACGTCCCACTGCTGGGCATGGGTCTACCCCACAGACACTGCTACGGGAGGTCTAGAGCATACTACACCACGCTGCTCTAATGTGGATTGGTGGAGGGGTTAGTGGCCAACCCAGTGTCGAATGTTCTCAAGCCACCCGAAGGTCTTCGAAAAGGCTTAACGACTGTTTCAAGCATTGAAAACAACCGGGACCGACGGCTTTACGTGCCCTCCGAAGCACGGTAGCGTCCATGAAATTTTGCCACTAGCGGTCACCCATCCACAAACCGACCGCGCCCGTCGTTGCTTAACTCTTTTGATCACATTGAACGACACGAGCCATTGGGCTATGGACGCTACACTACTCCTCCCACTACGAAGACTTAAAAGTGTTGTATGGAAATGCCAATGGTTGTAAACTGATTGCTGCACACTCAGACTAAGCTTTCTCACCACCTTCGACAAGTCTTATCGACTGTTTTAAAGATAGAAGAAGACGCTAATGAATGAAGTGCTCTCTGAAGCCGTTAGTAATTAGCTGAGGCATTCACTCCTTATAAATGAAATGTAGTATTTTTTCACACAAAAGTTTTTGGCAATTGTTACGGGCCCGTTGGCGCAATCGGTAGTGACCCTGCCTGTTGCGCCAGGGGTCGTGAGTTCGAATCTCACTCAGGACAAATATTCGTGTGACGAACACTTGTGTTTGTTCTGTGTCTGGATGTCAATATTATCTTTTAAAGTATGTATTTAAAAATATCTATGTATGCATAACAGTCTCTGGCACCCATATTACAGGTTCGCGCATAATTTGGGGTCAGATGGCCCTCCATGGTTTTATTTAAAAAAAATACATCGAACTACTAATGGCATCGAACTACTGATGGCTACAAGAGGCAGCTCTCCAATTCGGGTGACGTGTACTACTGAGACTGAAAAGTCTCATCACTTCGGTCAACCGGACTAATAGCCTATTCTACTGATACACGGGAGCTACCATACGTAAATGTTTTTGAATTTGTTTTCATGTGAATATTTCGCCAGTAAGACCACAGTAACGGATTGGGGCCGATAATGTTTGCCGCAAGCGTTCAGCCATCCAACGACCAAGATCGGTTGCTTAGTTATGCTTAAGTCAGTGTATAATGAATATACAAACTGCCTTACAGAATCAGAGAGTTATTTCTGACGGAATAACCTCCATTAAACACTCACTGCTCCCGAGGCGTCACTTCGAGTTATTCTCTGTATTGATGCTTTGATAAAGTGTCACGCACTACTTCGGCGGAAAATAATGTGTCTATCGCTATCGAGGGAGACAATGAACCGTAGACGGTAGGGACTGCCTTCCAAAGGAAACTTTACGTGCGAAAGAGCCTTGAACAGATTCGCAGTTAGAACTTCTTATCTAAACGAATCTTCTCTGGCAATCCGCACTGGCGTGGTGGATTATGTAAGGATTTCATACATATTCTTCACCACCCCAATTTTAGCTAATTCAGGGGTTAATTTCAATCACGTGGATTTCTCCGCCCTAATATAAGGCTCTGTTAAATTTCAGCTTCATTCCACCGAGTGATATAGTATTGACCTTGTCCTTGAGATTGCATTTTAAGTAACGTTTTGTTTGAATTGTAAAACATAAAGTAAAAAATCGAATTCCTTTGACTCTGTTCCGATGCATTGTTATCAAGCTGTTGAGCAAGGAAAGTCATAAAAATAAAAACGCCTTAGTAGTAAAATATGATTTTTCATATATTGCTACTCATATTTTCCGTACACAGTATTCAAGCTAAGAAAAACTTGCGAATTCTCGGCGGAAGGAATGCAACAGAAAACGAGTTTCCGTACGTAGTGAGTTTGATGGTACAGTCGAGTTCATCACAGACCAAAAACGTACTGTGCTCTGGAAACGTTCTAGCGTCCAGATGGACATTGACCGCTGGACACTGTGTCACGATGTTGGAAAACTCCTTGTCCTCCGATGACGGTGGACTGAAAAAAGGGTTTATCGAGTACAAGCCTTCAGCGGCATCCGAACTTGCTTCCAGCGAAATCCTGCGAATGACAGCGCACCCCGGTTACGTAGCGTATCCAAAAAATGACGTCGGCTTGCTGTGCACTCAACCGGTAATTGTGTCGAGCTATGCAAAGCTGAGCCCCATCGATTACTCTACGTTGAACGGTCAGGAAGTGTTCCTGGTGGGATACGGTATGTTCAAGACGACAAGCACAGAGAATCCTACCGTACCTCAAGTGTTAGAAGCGATAGTGAAGGATTGCTTGCACAGCAAGGCATCAGTGGTGTACCCGGAGATGTGCTTCGCCCCCCGGTGTTCGGCGGAGGCCGGGCAGCGGTCGCTGTGCCCGGGGGACTCCGGCGGGGCCGTGGTGCACCCCTCGGGAGTGGTCGCGGTCAACACGATGGCGGCGGGCGCGGCCTGCGGCCTGTACGACCCCGACTCGTCGCGATGGGCGCGCTATGCCATCGGGTGGGCGATGCCAGTGAGCCCTTTCATAGACTGGATATCGAGCATCATCAAAAGAGAAGTCGTTGACACTTAGAATTGATATCTGTATCGTTTCAAAATGTTTTCGTCATTGTTAAAAAATAAAAAGCGCATTGAATATTACATTTTACACAGTCGACTCAACCAAGTTACCTACTAGTTTTATCTATAAAATGTACTTACATCCACGGATCACTACGGAATCAGTTTATCACTCTTTTATAACTGGAATATTGAGTCTTGAGTTGGTCTTCCACATAATATGTGTCACCCAATATGCCTATTAGAGTACAATAACCCCGGAACACGCAGCTCAGCGTTCCGGAACGAATTTTCTTTTCCTATTTTTTTCTAGCTTCCATTGTTGGTATTTGCTTTATGTTTTCCAATTGTAGCGGTTTGGCAGGGAAGTAGCACGGTAACGTGATATATACATACATAAACAACATAAATAATTATAGTTTAGTAATTGAGCGTAGCAATAACTCAATTTTACCTCCAGCTTTTACTCCTGGTTAAGCTATCAAAGACATTTTTCATTTTATTTTAACACGTCATAGTCTAATCTGCAACGGGCGGACGAACTTAGTAGACTAAAACCTATGGTCGTCTACGACCGCCTCAATCCTCGAAGCCGTTAAAAATGGAGCTTTATATTTGAATCAATTAAATTACATTCAAAATAGTACTAAAAAAATGTCGATTCCTACTCAATCCAATATTCTAATTAAAGGTGACCAAATTAATTTCTCAACATGTGTACATAAGTCATATTTCACCTTGACCAGAAAAGACTAGCCAGTAATTAATATGTTCAAAGATCACTTTTCTGTTACACCTCAAATTATTTGTTATCCTCTACATCCTTTCTTTCCCTAATCTGAGCTTTACACATTTACAGTCTTCTATTCAACCCTTAAATGCCGACAGTGCGTGCGTATGAGAAACCGGTATTGTCCTAAATGTATGCTGTATGCAATTATGATATTTCGTACCTCGAACATAATGGAGAGTATACACATACAAAGCCCGTCTCGTTACTCGGAGATAATAGGCAAACAGGTTCCTTTCAATACATCTCCAGTGTTGCCTGATTATGTATCAATGTTTAAAAAAACATTGCGGTAAAATTGATTTGAAAGTATCATACTTCGAGATAACAGGTTTTTCCATTTTTGAATTAGTAGAGATAAAAGATGCAATGCAATGCAATGCAATATTCAAAGTAAATTCCTGTGGATGTATTTAAAAATCATCTGAGCTATTCTTCAGAGTAAAACTCTTCCAACTCATACTTTATACCTATGTATTTATATTAATTTTGGTTATTCTTAAGGTTATTATTATTAATAATTGATAATAATTGCGGTTTAGATAGAAGGTAATAGTTTAATGATCGAGTTGTTTTTAATTCAATTTAATCATAGCTTATCATAATAAATAAACAAAAAAATAATTTATAAGCTTAAACAAAAAAAAATAACCTCGTTTTGCCTCTGTGGCATGTCTAAAAAGTACATGTTCTTCTTTGTACATAAGTATCTATTTATTTTGTGAATGTTTTGGTAAAAAACGAGAAAAACAATCTTTGGCTTGGCAACACAGAATTATCAATAAGCTTTTGTTCAATAAACCAATACTGGTTTGAGGATTTGTGTTTCTCATCTATGGTATGTTTGTATACATTTTCATTCAAAATGTTCAAATACATATTTTTAAAATAACAGCGACAATCCAGCGACTTGTTAGACCAGTTTCGCGGCTGTTGTGAACGAGGATGTGAATATAATAATGAGTACGAAACGCCCAAAGCTGCAAATTAAGGGTTAAACAGGTACTTTAGACATGTTTTTGGCAAATTGGCTACATTTTCTATAGAACGATTTATAATCTACGAATGCCTTGTTTTTTGTGGTCGCAAGTATTCATAGGACTGCGTAGCAGGAGGTCCTGGGATAGATTCTCCGGCAAAGCATTTAGTATAACTTGAATTTGACTTTCTGATTAGTACCTCTTCTATCATTGTGCCCGGTGTACGTATGGCTCACGCATCTATCTAAGCATCCAGCTGTACTCAAAGCATATGCTTTGAGTACAGCTGGAAAAAGTGGATGCTCTAACCGCCTCTGCCTACCCCTTCAATCAAATACAGGATGTTTATATTTATGTTATGGTACTCTGAGTAGGGAATTTTTAAGCCATTAAAATTTATTTTCTACGTTTTTATTTACCTATTTATGTTCTTAACTATTATCAGCTTAAACAATAATATGTTTACATTCAAACGCATGTAGCGTGTCACGTATGCGTGCTGATAGTTTATCTGTCCCACAAATTTAGTGAAAACAAAAATCACTAAACGATAGGTCTAATGGACAATCGCTCTCTCAAGTAAGTACGAGTATTGTATACTCAAGTAAGTATCAAAATGTATGTGACGACACATATATATATTCATAGATAGCTTCATTGTCTACAACTGGCACAAATTACATTATTAACACACTTTTATTAGCTTTGATGTATGTATGTATGTAACGAAATCTTTGAATGTGATTTTCGCCCACTTCAAGATGTTGGATTAATTTAAAACTTTGCACACTTATCAAGGACCGATTCAGTAGTTTGTCCCATTATCCTGACCAGGATCTTCAGGATTAGCGATTTTCGGTTATCTGGCCCATTGCCAGTTAAAACTAAAAAACCGGCCAAGTGCGAGTTGGACTCGCGAACGAAGGGTTCCGTATCATTATCTATACAAACGGCAAAAAAGTCATGTCTGTTGTCCTTACATTTTTATTTTTCTTATTTTTTAGTATTTGTTGTTATAACAGCAACAGAAATACATCATCATTCAAGATATAGAGCCCTTTGATATACAGATAATCAGACAACGGAGGCGTATTAGTGGGGTTTTGTTTGTCACCTTTTGGGCACGAATCCAAAAATCTTAAACATTACCGATGAAAGTTGGTATAAAATGTGGTATTAATATGTCCATGCCATACATCTCTGTCTTACCTCTTCAGGGAATTAGAGGCGTGATGTGCGTTATATATTTAGTCACATAAGTCGATCCGCCTAAATACTAATCCTTCGACCTACCATTGTTTGTACTAATTACATGTGTACCGAGTGGTAGATATTAATTAATTGACTTTCTAGTCGCTTCTGTCTGTATGTAATCACTGCCAAACAGGGTTTCACTTTGAACTGACTTTGACCTTTGTAGACACGCGTCTGTTAATCTTTAGCAACTTGCGTTGATTGAACGATACGATACCATCTTATAGGTTTATATAACTTTAAAGTCTTTGGTTTAATGTAATTATCTACTGTACTGATCCTAAGTATTTTCACGGGCGGCAGCCGATGGGTGGTTTTCCATTACGAGAATGGAAAACCACCATTATTTCTGTTTAAAGTCCATAAAAAATAATGAAAATATGTACGTTAATGTCTACCTGATTTATAGACTGTGTGTATATCACAAGATTTTTTTAAAGACAGAGTAAACAATAAATAAAACAGCGGTGACAGCCTAGTGGACTATCGAACACCCCTCTCACTCGAGCGGTCCGGGTTCAAACCCAAGCGGCACGCACCAAATGACTTTTCTAAGTTATGTGCGATTTAAGAAATTAAATGTCACTTGCTGTAACGGTGTTTCCACACATCGTGAGGAAACCTACATGCCTGAGAGTTCATCATAATATTCTCGAAGGCATGTGAAGTCTGCCAATCCGCACTTGGACTAATGCCTAATCCCTCCTATTCTTCGAGGAGCCCCGTGCCCAACAGTGGACAAAGAAAGGGTTGTGATGATGATGTACAGCTAACAGGCTAGGCACGCAAAATTTATTTGACAGAGATATAAGACCCTCGCAATAAGAAAGCAGTGTTAAACCAGCACACGCTGAGCGTAGTTATTCAAATCCTACTTACAACTATGGAATTTGCTGAGCATCCTACTCTCATAGCGATACAAAAGCCTGAATGAAGGTATTGAACCATGACCCATGGTTGAACAGGGTCACTACGGAGTTTTGTATTATTGCTGACGCAATACGAGGCGTCAAGGTGAGGTGGAGACGTGTGACGTCAGCAAGTGTGTGACGTCACGCCGCATAGCCACTGCAGGCTAAGCAAAGCACTACTAAGGCCGAAAGAAACAAACCTACAATTAGGTAGAACAGAGCATTTCAATGGCTACTACAGTCCATAAACGTTAGATGGCCTGGAGATTTCGCCACGCTGCTCCAGTGTGGATTGATGGGGCTGAGTGGCTAACCCGAAGGTCAAAAGATTTTTAGCGCGCCTGAAGGTCAACATTGTTAAATAGCCATCTATACTAATATTATAAAGAGGAAAGATTTGTTTGTAATGTTTTCACACAAAAACTACTGGACCGATTTCAAAAATTCTTTCACCATTAAAAAGCTGCATCTTCACTGAGTGAGATAGGCTATATAATATTACTGAGTGTAAACGTAACTATTGTCATGTCTAATTCCACGCGAGCGAAGCTGCGGGCGTCCACTAGTTGGAAATAAAGGCGTGTCATCCAAAGCACGGAAGCTGTCAAGAAATATTCTCCACCACCTCTACCCTTTCCTTGTCCCACTGTTGGGCGTGGGCCTCTTGGAATGAGTGGGCAAGGGGACTGGCAGATTGCTCAGGCATGCAGTTTTTCCTCGCTATGTTTCTCTTCACCTGTTGACGGTGTTCTTGCCTCTACTCCCTCCACCAGTCCACACTTGACCTGCGGAGTGGATGCTTCAGGTTGAGGTTACAGGAATATAATAACGATATAAACTTTATTAAACACATATAAAATTGATTCCAAACTTTCTAGTTTAAAACAGTTGAAGTTCTATTTTAATGAAAATCGCTTATCGATTTTCATTAAAATAGAACTTCAGATTCGAGTAATTTCGAATTAAACAACCTACAGAGAACAATTTACTTAGGTATTTTTCAAGGATAAAAAATTGTTTGTTTATCCTTGAACAATACCTTATTACACAACAGTTATTCAGACATTAAAAATTACTTCAAAGAAAACTACAAACGAAAAGAACTGAGCATTTTCTTCATTTAAGCTTCGAGCTTCGCTGAAAGCTTTGACTCAAGTAGGTACAGCTTCAGTTTTACGGTAAAATAAAACTGTTTGTTAGCATTATAACTACGGAATGAAGTGGTGGTGCGGTGGTAAGAAATTGGCATATCAATTGAGAGAGCCCGGGTTCAAATCCCAACACGCTCCAACAATTTCTCTTAATAATGGGTTATATATGCAATTAAATACGCATTGGAGCAGCGTGGTGGGGTATACTTTAGACCTCCCGCAGCAGTGTCTGTTGGAGAGACCTGTGCCCAGCAGTGGGACGGCTATGGGTCGCAGCGAATATGCAATTAAAATTCACAGCCTGTGGAAGCGAAGGAAAACTACCTTACAAAGGAAAGCAAATAATTTAGGGTTCTTTATAAGGTTATCGCAGGTTTCTGAAGTCTATCATGATTTATTTATATCTTGCACGTCAGCGTGGTAAGGATACATTCTAATTCTGAATTAAGACCCAAAAGTGGACTTGACTTGTGAGTGGTGGATAGTGATGTTAATGATACCACCGGTGAACTTACCTTTGAGAAGACAAACCTGGAACTTAAGAAGACCTCAGAAACTCAGCCCACCAGGGGTCTTTTCTCAAAATTAAGAAGGTCTTGGGAGTAAATTGACGGCATGCGCATTGGCCATACTGAATCGTCTGTGGTAACTTGATTCCCACTTCCAGTGAATGAAGGCAGTCGCCATGCCTTTGGCCATTTCCATAAATCATTCCTTCAATCTATGTAATGCGTTGTGGCGCTAACCCCACTCCATGATATTGCGCGCATTTCAGAGGTTAAGCATACATTGTGGTTGTTTCTTTCAGACATTGGCCGGCCACGTCTACCATTACTAAAATATAATATAAATAGAAATAGACTAAATAGAATTAAATGTCTAACCGTTTGGCACGGGTCTACTCTCCAAACGGGGAGCACAGGATGAACCGTTCGAAAGAAACACCTTGTAGTGTGTTTTCAAAGTTATGATGACTTCAGGCGATTACTTGCTTGGAGTAGCTGAAATTATCTATATAAAAAGATAAACCATTTGGTAGGTATATTAAATAAATATCATGGACATTCTCACACACGGTCGTCTGACCCCAAAGTAGGCGCGAGCCTGTAATATGGGTGTCAGAGACAGATATACAAACATATTTATTTTTAAATACATACTTAAACAGATAATATTAACATCCAGACACAGAACAAATACAAGTGTTCGTCACACGAATATTTGTCCTGAGTGGTCACTACCGATTGCGCCAACAGGCCCGTCATATAATAATATTACTGCGTGAATTTATAAAAAGGATGATAGTATACTCTAACAACCAAAGACGTGAACAGATATGTTAAAATAGCACAATATAAAAACAACGGTACGTATAATGTCCTAATGTATTAACCTTCCGGCGGCGGGCGGGCAATTATGGTGATTCTGACCTCTAATCTCTTGCGGAATAACCTCAATTTGTTGATTTACCAAATGTCACTGATTAGGAAAGTTATTATGGAGGAGCAATTAATACTGAAATGAAAAATTACACACAATTTTTCTAATAAGAATAATCTAAAACATAATATAATTTGGGGTGGGCAGTTTTTTTTTGCTTGTAGCTACCTATCCGCTGCCGCCCATGACAGCTGAGAGAATTAATTAAAACATTAGTTGGTCAGTCGTTGGGTATAAGGACTAGGGACTGTTAGTGATAGTTAGTCCTGATAGTTGGTGTTATTAATAGTCCAGTTGGTAATTGTTAGTGGTAATTGTAGTAAGAGTCAGATGTGTAGCAAGCCCTTGAGGACTAAGATGGTCGCCTCTAAGGAATTGTAACCAGAAAAATAACACACTCGCCGACGCGGGGATCAAACCCAGTACCTAGAGGTCCTGCGAGGCATACTCATCACAGGGAAAATCTACCAATTTGAATCTTCGATTTGGTTAGTACTAGGTAAGTATAATGTAAGAATTTCAATTGGTAGATAAAGAAACATTGTAAGTTAAATATAAGGTTTCAGGCCGTTGGCGTAGTCGACTAGTAGCGCACAGTGCGCCTCTATACACAGCGAATTGAAATCTTCAATTACTTATTATAAAATATAATATAGGAGTAGGATTTGTTCGCAGATAAGTCTTACATAGAATTTGTTTACTTCGTAGAAATCGTATAAGAATCACAAACGCCGTCGGGTCAACTCAACCTCATAATAAACGAATACGAATCTATTATGAACACAAAAGCTTTCAGAATGTAAATTCGATATTTCAGTATCCTTTGATGTTGAAATTCAATTTATTTGCCTCCACGCTGGCTCGCGTATTTTGTTGACGTTAAATCGAACACTTTGTTAGCTTCAAAAGTCTGGCCTATATTCGATACCTTTATAGTTCAGCCCAATGACATTAAAAGCGAAATTTATGTAAAATTAGAAATATTCTGGTGAATGTTATAAATGGTAAAACATTAATTGAAATTAATTTATAGAAATATGTATGTACATAAAACCAAATAAAGTAGGAGACAAAGAATTCTATAAGAAAATTTCTATTTTCATAAAAACATGTCAATTTATAAATATCCGATTAAATAGATACATAAACAGATTTTCATTACGAAGTGTAGTACAAAAACTCCCCTTTCTTACGAAGCGCAAAATTTAATTACAAACAAACATTAAGTAGTAAGAGAGTATAGAAAAACACCGAGCGTACACATACCTGCGCATACGCCGCCACACGGCGCGCACACGAGCGTCGAAAAAATTGCTTTTTGCACCCCAACAACTTCCTACGGAAGTAAAAACGAGACGACCATAGACCGATGCTATTTCCTCATAGGAGTGAGCGAGACGCGAGCCGTGGGAAGCACAGGGGTGGCGATATCCCATACGAGCGTTGGAGCGAGTCCGCGGAATACGAAATGCTGCGGCCATCTGGACACGACGCCCTGGCGGCACCTGTGCGATCATATCTGCTGATTTAAGGGGGACACCTGGAAACTGGACACTTGGCTAATTGTATATGTCTTTTATGTATGATTTAATAATACTGCATTTAACTGTTATAAACACCATTTTTTGTATTACATGATTGTTGAAACAAGTCTTTACCATACGGCGTTTGAGTAAATCAATTTATTGTTATGTCGCTCGACTCGACTCTACTCATGAGCATCACGAGCAGAAGCACCAATATGCTATTGAAAAGCTGTTTTTCTTGTGAATGTTTCCCAAATCCATGACATAAATCCAATGTAGATTGATGTCAATAAATATTGTTAATCTTTTATATCTCTAATCTATCTCTCTTTATCATTATTAACTCCTAGCGCTACAGCGAAGATCCTTCTTAAAAGGCTCGATCGGTCGCTGTGTATGTTATACACTGCACGTGAAGACATGTTATACATAATACTCTGTATAATTCTGTGCGTTATTCCAAAGTCTATAGGATAAATATAACCTTTGTTCGTTTGTAAGTTGTTTCATAGTTTTTTTAAATACTCTAGTAGTGAGCCGGTCCTTGACCTCACGGGGCGGCCGCACCCTGGCTAATGTTACGCATTTACATTTATGTTATTTTCTGCACATCGTTAATCTAGTCGAGTGACTGTAGTAACCTTGTGGCTCTAAAATAGGAATGGTGAGTCCCAAAAAATGAAATAATTTCTTAATAATGTGTATAAAGAACTGAATAACTCGCATTAAATTACTTACATTTACTACATTCTACTATTTACAATTCCATCCATCCATCCATCAGCCTTTTGAGGTCCACTGCTGGACATAGGCCTCTCTTAAACGACACCACTCCGACCGGTCCTGTGCCTTCAGAAACCAGCGGTTTCCCGCCGACTTCTTCAGGTCTCTACAATTACTCGCATTTAATTATTTATCACAAACGTTTATTGGCCAACTGTTATGCACCACGCTGGTCAAGTGTAGATTTGCAGGCTTCACATAATTTCGATAATATTATGAGAATTCTCAGGTGTACTGCATGCTCGTTTAGTATCTTACACCCATAAAAAATCTTACGTGACAACAGGTGACCTGCATTGCGAGAGCTTCAAGCCATAAACTGAAAGCAGGCGACGTCGGCAAACGCTAAGCTAGCCTCCCCAGAGGATAGCTCACAACACGCACGCACTGCACACTGCGTACTACTTTAGTCATATATGAAACACAACATTAATATTTAACCAAAAACAGTGTAGGAATGTTAGAGAAAAACCAAATTTGTGCAGAATGTGGCGCCCAGACACACAGACAGACATGTCAAACTTATAACACCCCTATTTTTCGTCGATGGTTAATAAATGAAACGACAGAATTTTATAGTTATCAAAAATAATTTATTATCTTTTCCACACACTCAAATTTTTCTTTCTTTCTTCTATGAATATTTACACAACATTTCAATGTATTGTATGAATAGCATTGCAATGTAAATACCAATTTTACAAACATTTCAAATATGTATATACAAATTAATATAGTACATTTATCTACATTTCACAACCATAAATTATGTGTAATTAAAAAACATTGAAAAGAATTGAACATGTGGAACCAAAGTCGTACATACTCGTACATAAAGGCTTGAGTATTACCACAGCCTACCTAATAAGTATTCTTTCTGTTGTTCAAGATTCGAAAAATATATCTTTCAATTAAAGTTTGAATCACTAGGTATACCTACAAATTGTAAAATGGCAGTCTTTTCGTTAAATATCTTATTTATCATTCATTTAAAGCTTGGTTTTGGTCTGTCATCGATTTTATTACTATTAAACTAATTTCATATACTATATCTTATCACACAACTTATATATTTAGATAATCTACAACAGTCTTAAATAAGTATAATTTAGACATTTGTATTTAAACTCTGAGATCATAACAACATTTCGTAGGGCAATATTAATTATTTATTTTAATGTGGACACAATTTAGGGACGATGTATTACAAATGGATTCAAAAAAGCAATATTTGAACGCTTGATTATCTCCGTAGGTTAAAAAATATTACTTCTACTTATCTAAACTAGACCAAATTTAATAAAATTAATATTTGAGTCATTGAAAAAAGAATTCTGAAACTCGATAAATTGTTTGTTATTTTGCTGCGAGTGGATATTTGAGTAATCATTCGTACGACGTTGTACCTCACGAGCAAATTAATTATAGTATAATTACTATATTAGTATAATTACTAATTTGCTCTAATTCAATGGAACAATGGACGAGCTTTCTCTACATTCGAAAGCATGACTGAAAACTATTAGCGAGTAACTGCAGAGTACTCCTGATCTCTTCTCAAATACCACGTTTCTCCACGTTAAATGTAATTCACATAAAATTGGAATTGTACTTTACTGTCTGTAAATAACTAAATGACTTAGATCCTGCACCTGAATCAATCTTCTAGATCTCAGTACGCCACTTCAGCCCCCCAGGGCCTGTAGGGCTTCGAACTGTTCTGAGAGTACTGGTGGTGAGGTTGATGGGGGTACGGGGCGGGGTAGTGCGGCACGGGGGGCGCGGGGTGCGGGCCGGGGGGCGCGGGGGGCGCGGGCGGGTAGTGCGGGTAAGGGGGCGGGGCGGAGAGCGGCGCGGCGATCGCCGTAGGGGTCGCCACCGTCGCAGCGGACGCTGACGTCGCGGGGTCTTGTCGCGCATCGGGGTAGCCGTGTTGCGGCTGCGGGTACTGGGGGTATCCCCAGTTCGTGGATTTCGCGGCGAGCTCGCGCTGCGCAGCGAAGCACTGCAGGTGGCTCATGAGCCGCAGGCGCAGCGGGTCCTGAATGTCGAGGCCCTCGCAGCTGACGAGGTAGCGCGCGACCTCGGCGGCGCACTCCCGGAAGCCGATGTTGTGGTAGTCCATCGCGTATCGCTGCGGGTCGTACGCGAACGTGTCCAGACCTGGAAAGAATAACGTAACATTAGATCATTTGCTGTAAGAATTTCTGAGACGAAGAGCCTTTAAAATATCTTCTATTAAATTTGATTAAAGCTGAATTATTAAAAAAGTTTTTTTTTTTTTTAAAAAGCTTTTTATAACTTTATTTTTTATTTTTATTTATCTTCGTGCATTGTCATCGGAACCAAATATGTGTGCTAAATTTCAGCTCGATAGCTTCAGTGGAAGTGGGTGAAATATTGATTACAAGATTCCAGGACAATACATACGAGTGAAGTTAAATAAAAGCTTTTAAAATGATTCACAAACGATTTGGAGATATTTTATGTCAGTGGATGCTTATTCGCTGTACTTCTAACACAAAAGTACACAAAGGTAAGGTAACTAGACAGAACACACCCTGAGACTGTCCAAAATATTCCAGTCAGTATATAATAATATACTATGACATATTTATTTTGTGATTACTTAGATTTAAATTTTTCTTTGTCTAAATTATTTTTAGATTGTGTTCCACATTTATATTTTGTTGGACTGTTAAATTATAATTACCTACAATTGACTTTTCAAATAAATTCCAGTCAGTGCGGTAGATTTTGAAGATACAACAAGCATCAACTTTGAGGTTAGAGATTGACGCAAGCGTAGGTAGGTACGCTCGGGGAATCTAGCTATTATAATAACTACCAAATTCAAATTCCACTTTGATGTTCAAAACTTGGTGAACGTGAGATCGGGCTGAAATTAATCTGCGATTACCTAAGCAATGTTAGTTCGATAAACATGTTTGTCCCTGATCAGATTCACGGGCGAAGTAATTACATAAGCTAATGAAATGATAAGTTTATAAAGACAACCAAACAGTGACCAAACGTGACAAGGTAAGCAGACACAAATATGTGTGTTGATAATGTCGTTTAAAAATGATATTAGGTTAATTTTATTTTAATTATGAAGGTTTTAATTTGGACAATAATAATGCTTATGTATTATCATCATATTTATGTCTGTTATATATAATCAGTCGTTGTAATACGAGTAATGTTCAGCGGTGCCTGTATCGCATCGAACTCCTTTCTCACTCGAAGAGCTGTGGGTTCAAATCCAAGCTACACGCATGACACCACCAATGACTTAACAAGTTATGAGCGATTGAAAGAAAACATCGTAGGGACTGCATACCTGCTGGCCTAGACAAGTGGCAAAACGCTAGTAGAATAGAAATAGAATAGATTAACAAATGTATGGGATTGACATTCGCTCACGACTAATTAGTCGATAGCGAATGTCAATCCCATACATTTGTTAATCTATTCTACTAGCGTTTTTGCCACTTGTCTAGGCCCCCTGATATACTTATGAGTGTTGTTCAAGGCCTGTCATAGTTGTCATCATTGTCTCCGGATAGGTGGTGCATGCTAGAATACTATTATCACGAATTCCGATAATGCTGCCTTATAAATGTGACACTTTTAGGTATGTTATGTCAACAAACCCACGGACAGTCCCACCCGTTCGTCAGTATATAATATAACGTTAACAATCAGACAAAATTTTAATTTGACTTTCACAAAAGAAAGAATTGTGAATCGCTTTGTCCGTTCGCAGATGCCACGATTTGCGTATATAACATAAACTCGTTCGAACAAATAAGATTCCACCATTCATAAGACCCTCACGTGTCTTACGCAACAAGTTATGGAGAGGGACGGCGCGACTGGTAGGTGCGAGCGAGAGGCTGGATAACGGGAACCCTAGTTCCGGTGTTCTTAGGGAAGGGTCGTTCCTACAGGATCCGGTACAAGGCGGCTCTCTGGGCCACCGGGCCAAGGCACCCCTCGATTACAGTTGAAAGCAAAAAGATGTCTTGGTATCCAATTTATTTTCGCCAAATAATAAATACACTGCAACTTATTGTTGGATTGTAGAAAGGGTTACATTTTGTTCTGTTGCAATCTTATCGGCATTTCAATAAACTTACGGTACTAAAAATTAATTTGGATGAATCAAATTCAATAGATTAATGTGAATAAATCTATTTTAATTTTATTGTATTGTAATGGCTTCTAGAAATAATATCTCGGTTCTATTCCGAAATAATCATTTTTTTTATTTTTCATCTATATTTTGTTTTCTCATACAAAGCTTTTTTTTTTTAAGTAAAATCAACATTTCAAAAACCGGTTCCGTTCCTTATTTTCATACGGTTCTTTTTTCATGATTGCTTATTTTAGTATGCAAGTTTACAGTTATAACAATTGATACAATATACTATACAATTGATACAATATATTTGACTATGAAGTAAAAGTAGGTACATACGTTTAACATGAATTATAATTAAAAAATCCACGGCACTTAAAGCGGCTTGCTTCACAAAGCTCTTCCTACAATTACGGGGTCCCTTCCTTCCGTTTTCGTATCTCGAAAAACTCAATGACTCGGTATTGAGTTTTTCTGTTTTTTTCTCGGTTTTTTTCACGTACAGGTGGGCAACCCTTTCGCTAGACGTTTCCGGTTGTCACTGTACGTGATGGGGTGGAATGGGGGACGATTATTTTTTTCAGGGTTGAATATCTCGTGCTGCAGACGTGCAGCCTTCGACGAATGTTTTTATCAGCGTCACGAGACACTGCTGACCATGGACAAATAAAGAAAAATGCTTATCGTTAGGTATTCGATAAAATGAGGTGAGAAAATTGAGTTAAGCGAGTAAAAATGCATTGAATACAGGATTATGGACGCTACCGTGCTTCGAAGGGCACGTTAAGCCATAGGTCCCGGTTGTTTTCAATGGTGGGGGAGACCCGTGCCCAGCAGTGGGACGTCTATGGGTCGCAGCGATTACATTACAGAGTAAAAATATTTGCATAAGTTTCTTTGGAGACATCTTAATTAAGAATTGCTAATTAAGCTTAACTAGTGCTAAGTGCTAAACATTTATTTAAATCGGTTATGGGTAAAGGACATTCAACATTGAATCCCTCAAGCTCATATTGTCATATCGTCAGCATACGTTAATGCGCATTAATCCGTCAGCGAGGTCCCCTGCCCTCTGCGGGCATCCCTCTGGGGTGCAGTGGCCAGTGAGACGAGGGGGGCCGCGCGGTTCCCACGCGCGGGCGAGTTGTCACGATAAACTGATTAGGTGGCTTGTTTTGATACGAATTAGTAGTGGCAATATTGGCAGCCTAAGGCTTTCACCAGTATAATATTATTATAATTTCGCACGACATTATTATGTATGTATTCCTTGTTGACGTAAGGCAGCCAATATGCCAGTATGATATTGAGTAAAATATACCTTTTACAAAAGGTTAATGATAGTGAAATATTTTCAGTTAAAACCTCTAAGAAAATTAATTCAGTTAATTCTGTGACCCCGGAAGGATGAGTGGATAGGGTTAGCACAATCGATTTTTGTTTTTAAGTCTTGTTTACAATAATCTATTTCTTTAATATCTATTTCTCCAACAATCTCATTGTTAATTAATAAATTCTTTTGGATCTAAAAATTAAGTCCTGAAGATTTTAATCGTACTTGACAGTTTTTTTAGGCTTTTGTAAATAACCCAAGGGTAGCAATGGTAGCAACGGTAGCAACGCATCTGTGTCAGCCTTTGAAAGACACTCTTCAGAATACACAGACAGAGTCTATCAGAGTTGTAATTATAACCTTACGCAATGTTACGCGCGTATGAATCGCAAATGATCACCTTTTTTAAGTAGGTGTATGATCGCAATATTAATAGCTTAATTAAAATTTCATTCGTATCTACTGGAAATCAACTGGTCAGTAGGCCACTTTTCGAAACGCTCAACCGGCCCAGTTGGTCATACCGGCTACGTCATATCCTGTTTTTTTTTCTCTTGGCGCCAGGTGCGGCAGTTTACCTGCCCTATCGTTGACTAGTGGTTTTCAAATCATTATAAAAGTATTATGAAATGTTTGTCTAAGAATTTTTAAATTAAATTATTGTTTATGAATGTATAATTTTTACTTAATTACTTAATTATTTTTACTAATACATCTAGTTAGCACTAATAGTAATATGGTATTAAAAATACTTACACTACTAAATCAACAGATTTAGTACTATTACCAAAGCCTAATACATATTTTATCCTTCTGTTACCATCGATTTATGAAGTGTAAAAATCTGTTAAAATGTTGCTTAATGTAGAAACGAGTTAGTTAGGTTTATACGTCAGTATGACCGATCAAATATTCAGAACCCCCAACAAAGGATGGTCACGGGTCAATAAACTGTTTGACCGCACAATTAAATCAAAACAAAAAAGCACAACACGCAAATACTCGTCGAAAGCTCCTCAATGGGAAGGAGCTTCCGGCTTGCGGTTTGATGCTTGACGAGCGGTGCGTGTGAACCGCGTGCGAGGGAAAAAAGCTTAAAAGCTTCCAAGCTTTTATGTTTTATTCTGACGTACAAAAGTTTTAGGGTCAGTGCCAAATATAGTTCTCTGTGAACAGTAACATTTGAATAGTATCTGCGAGTTTGTGAAGTTAACATAATTATTTAGAATCGATGCTGTTTCTGGGAGTTCGAATGAAATAATAAAAGGGAAAATCAGAGTAATTACTTATAGGAAGCAGTGCTTTTCTTACTGCTGTGAACAGAATGGCAATAGTTAAGGGCTCTACCACCACCCCCACATTAACCCTTTATTGTCCCACTGTTGGTCGTTGGTAATTGGTGTGTGTAGCTTGGATTTGAACCCGGACAGCTTGAGTGAGAAGTTCATATCGGCTCTGGAGTTCTATTTTTGAATCGCTCGCCATCAGTCGATCGTAAAATTACGAGTTATATCTAGATCGACGGGGGCAAATCCGTAATTATAATAAAATAAATAAAAAATATCTTGGACATTCTTACACACGGCCGTCTGGGCGCGAGCCTGTCATATGGGTGTCAGAGACTGATAGACATACATAGATATTTTTAAATACATACATAAATAGATAATAGTAACATCCAGACACAAAACTAATACAAGTGTTCGTCACACGAATATTTGTCCTGAGTGGGATTGGAACCCACGACCCCTGGCGCAACAGACAGGGTCACTACCGATTGCGCCAAGGGGCCTGTCGAAATTTATGAGTCACTAGTATGCAACAACTGGCATTAGAGACTGGCAAGCTGAGCGATAGACTTAATAGCACGGTATTGTTTTTATGTATGATAGGGGAAGTATGATAGTATTCCATATTAAAGATTCTGAGGGCATGAGAAGTCTGCCTATTCACTGTAGACCAGCGTAGTCAATTTTCTATAACAGCCCAGAAGACGAAAATTAACTCCGGATGCTTCATACGTAATTGTAAACTCTCAACCATTACATAAAGCTGTAACTGTTTGTATGGTTCTATTTATAGGTTATTTATTCCCGAAAAGCCTTGTTTGCTCGCGAAGCAGTGTTGGCGTCTCGATCGCGAATATTGTGTTTGTGGAGCGTGCCCGTGCAAGCAGACGCCGCGAGTTACTGCTTTTAATGTTATTCAAGTTTTAATTAGTGTTTAAATTACGCTATAGTTACTATTCCGTTTTAAACGTTGGTGCAATCGGTAGTGACCCTAGCTTCTGCGCAAACTACCTACCTACTTAACTACTGCCTACCTAGGTACATGCCTTCTGCCTTCAACATTCGTATGACGAACACTTGTGTTTGTTGTGTCTGGATGTTAATATTTATATAATTATGTATTAAAAAAAAATATCTATGATTGTATATCAGTCTCTGACACCAATAGTAAGGCTTTGCCTAGTTTGGGGTCAGGTGACCGTATGTGAGGTTTTATTACAACAAACAAACAAAACGGATTAAATTTATTTCGTCAGCTTAACCTATGCACTGCAAAAAAGAGAAATTACATGAAATAATAGCTTACAACAAAACGGACACACTCAGTACCGCTTATTCTCAGCGCGAACAGCTCTAAACGGTAGTTCGTGGTATTTATTAAGTGGTTAGGTTATTCAATTTACAGTATTAAAATCTGTAAAATGTTCAACCAAAAATCTTACTGCTAAGATATTGTTCCGTAGATAATAACTAACTAGTTATTACCTACTATGTCCATTATTTAGCCGGTATGTTGCAGACAGGTTAAGCCTATTAACCTACTTAAGGCGACCTGCTGATAATAATTTATTTAAAACGAAGTTTAAGTCGTGCACGGAACATCATCTTAAGGCGTTAGCACGAAGCCTGACGAGAAATAAGATTTGAGAAATAATTCAAGGAGTTAGTGAAGACTTCGTAACATTTCAAGCTGGATATTAATTACATTAACCTCTTTAATAGCCTTATCGTCTCCAATTTACTCAATATTTGACGGATCTAATTGGCTGGAGCGAGAATAAACCTCATTTCAGGCACAATTTAGTCGAACCGTCCGTTCTGCTTCGCTCTCGTAAAATATATCACATTTAAAGGTCAGGCAATTGCCGGAAGGAAGAGAAAATTATGTTTAATGTCAGTTGTGGTTGTGGTTATGGCTGCCGTCAGGTCAGGGAAGAGACTAGTTTCGTGTCGGAACTCGCAACTGAGGGAATGTCGGCATATGTGCCTTTTTGCGCATGTTTATCGCGTTTTTTGTCCAATATTAAAGCTGATTAGTTTTTATGTGATACATTTTTTTTTCTTTTCAAACTTATTGATAAAAATAGACGGTTGACAGTAATAATTAATGTCTAATGTACAAACTGCATAGGAATAAAGTTATTATTATTGTAGGATTAGCTATTCATCCAATGATTTCACGTTAGAGCGTTTAAGTCAATGAATTATTAGTTGTTTTATATTAGTCAATTTAGAATAGCATTATATCTCTTTTTCTTTTAGTACCTAGACTCGTTAAACGTGCCCAATCACCTCGTAGCGAAATAAATGATTTAACTTTGATTTCGACTTGAGCAAAGACAACACATAAATAAACAACTTAATTGGTAATTAATGTAATTAATAGTATTCTAATGTTTTTCGCTAAAGACACTGTTTACGTAAGATATCATGATTTCATTTGACATTTGAAACTTATTATATTCAAGAACCTTTCGTATGTTATTATCAATTAACAGGCACTCGGTCTTTGTTTATGTGAAAATTATGTTGAACATTTTTCAATAATTTTTTTTAAATTTTTGTTATAAATATGTATGTAAAAAAGTCAATGATTTTGTACCTGTATGTGTTATAAATGAATTAATACCGTGTATGTTTTAAACATCGATATAAAAAAGGAGTAATTTTAAAGTATTTGCTTTCATACAAAAATCGTGAAATGTTTAATTTGTAGATCTATTCGATTGAAAATATCGCTGCGACAATATTTGTTTTGTCCGCGCGGGCGCCGGTTCCCACGGGACGCCCGGGCGGCAGGTGCTGGCCCCTGGCGGAGGACATGATACATCTCATATTATAGAGACGACGAATTACATATATACTAAACAACGCGTCACATATCATTGTCCGCAGGCTATTGCAAACTAGAATAAAACAATGCCACATTTGTGATTAATTCTATTTAAATATTACTTTGTTTAGTTTTAGTTTAATTGTGTGCTAAGTATTATTTTTTATTGTGAAAAAAAATGTTGTCATTAATAAATAGTATTACACCTAAATAATAAATTATAAAGTACATGATTAAAACTAAATTTATAGCAATGGGTTTCCGCAATGTAACGCCAGATACAATTAACTAATAACAATATATCACGCCTGTATCACTCTGCAGGCCTAGGTAGATGGTACACCCACTTTTCACCAACTATGCTTAGATTAATGTAATTTTTAATAGGTGGTGAGACTGTCATACGCAAATCTAAACATCAACTTCTTTGGAACTTATGAATTCATTTCTCATTCTCTATTGGAATGAGACTTTAATGAGTCTCTAATGTGTCTGCCCGTGACTATCGCGGGATTCATGAATGTCATGATGTGTGCTGCATGCACTCGTATGCTTCTAGCCATTACAAAAACTAGCTTAAACTAAGAAATATATCGGACCTCTGTTGATCGTAGGACCTCTGATGTCGAGTAAAGGCAAGTATCAACCAGAACTCATTAAACACGCGATGCCGGCGCCGGGCGCTGCATAAATTATGCAAGGGATAATTATTATGCAGTAGTACTAACTGTGTAATTCAGATGTTTGTTAGTATTATAAATGTATAACTCAATGACGTCATGCTACACTGAGTTTCGTGTACATCAGGAATTTGTCAATACATCATACATACATACTCAGTAAATAAACTATATGCTTATAATATGCCCACAATGCTCTGCTAACTGGACTAACAGTTCCAGTCCTTATATGAGTTTTCTTTAAAGTCTGCCACATTGTCATGGTAGCTATTGGTAGTTGCATGGTCGTTTGCTATCTTATATCCATTAAAACCCCGAACCTGGATGGTCACACACATGCAGAATTGTACATGCAGAAAAAACACAGTTACGTTCATTGATCATAGTTCATAGCTCAAGAATACGTGAATCACTTGCTTCAACGCGAAGGAAAAACTTCCTAATTTTCTAACGTTTATAAAGGTAACCATTATCAAATGGATGCGAAATATCAATCACAACTTTACCTAGCGTTAAATGTACTTTTACTTGCGTACAAATTACCTTAAAATTTAACTCTATTGCGCATGAGTCTCGGTGGAGTAGCTAGGGATTACATTTAATACAATTCGCGTGAGTAAAATCGCGTGCTTATAAAAAGTACCTGGTGAATATTAAAAAGTAACAGTAAAAGTTTGTATTGATCGCGAAAAAGAACCAGGAAATGCACATCGAGCTTCAAAAATTTTGTCGTAAATTATAGACCTTTGTTAATTTGCGGGAGCGGATATACGAGTTTTTTGTATTATTGTACGAGAGTTCCAAAACGTTATGAACCACATAACGGGACCTGTCATTAAGTTTTTAAGGTCCTTATCTTCCGCTAAGCTTCCCGTTACGTAATCCGTTAGTAGATTTGCAAAGGGAATTGATCACTCCAATGGTATACCATAACGGTATAAGGAAGGTATAAGGAGGAAATAAATTATTTACCTATTTATCTAATCCAAATTATTCCCAACACATGTACAATGTACATACAGGGCTCCAAGAAGGAAAATACTCATTACGTATTAATAACACAGTAACCTTGATGGAGGTTGATAATGAGTTTCAGGATCCCGGCATCTATTTGGTGAATGAATACCCTCAAATTAAAAAAAATATTAATGTAGTCGCTCTGTTAATTTTAAAACTGGTACCTGCTATACAGCGACCAACAATGCAACCGACGACGGTGCTCGCTTGGTGATTGAATTCACGCCGCTTCATCTATGGTACCCTGGTATCTACAGCTACAAAATATATAATACGTACGAGAAAGTAGTAGTAGTTAGTTAGTTTTTTATCCGTAGTTGTTACGGATGCCATTTTATCATTTAAACCAGGTTCGGCTGCAGGTTTGGATGGAATCTCACCCCAACATTTGAAAGACTTAACATCGCATTCTGTGGGTGATGCAGGCGAGCAACTTCTAAATTCGATCACTAAATTAATCAACTTTATGTATTCAGGTAATGTCAATCCAGAAATTGTTCCCATTCTTTTCGGCGCGAACCTCATTGCCCTAACCAAAAAGGACGGAGGGGTGAGACCAATTGCTGTTGGATCAACACTACGACGTCTGGCCTCCAAAATTGCAGTTCGTCATATTTTACCAAAATTAAATTCAGAATTTGAACCAGTACAGTTAGGCTTCGGTGTAAAAGGAGGGTGTGAGGCAGCCGTCCATGCCCTACGCTCTTTCCTATCTTACGGACAGCCTGACGTGTTGCTCAAAATTGATGTCAAAAATGCATTCAATTCGGTAAATAGGGATACTCTGCTGACGGAAATAAAACAACATATACCGGAAATATACAATTATCTTCTTCTCAGTTACGCTGATCCAACAAAATTGTTATATCGTTCTAATGAACTGTCCTCGGAAGTAGGTTGTCAGCAGGGTGATCCCCTTGGGCCTGCAATTTTTAGTTTGGCTATAAATCCGATAATCAAAAATTTAAATTCTAAATTCAACGTTTGGTATTTGGACGACGGAACCCTAGGAGGTGATGTGGATACTGTGTTTTCGGACCTTTTTTTAATCAAAAATAAATTTGAAGCAATTGGTTTGGAGCTTAATTTTAGCAAATGCGAACTTTTTATAAATAACTGCGACTTAAATTTAAATGAAGTAAAAGAAAAATTTAATATTTTGGCTCCAAATATCAAAATAGTTAACAGTAATTCCCTTTACCTTTTAGGTTCTCCAATTTTTGACGAATCTATTTCTGAATATATTAATAATTCAATTACAAAATTTCAAAATTCTGCTAACCGTCTCCTTGAAATTAGTCCACATTATGCACTTTGCATATTAAAATTCTGTCTTTTTGTCCCAAAATTTACATACGTGCTCCGTTGCTGCTCCTTTTGGAATCGCCCAGATCTTATGACACAAATAGACGATTTAATCAAAATTAGCTTAGAATCGATTCTTAATATGCAGCTGAACGAGCAATCTTGGACCCAAGCATCCCTACCCATCCGTTATGGTGGTTTAGGGATTCGCAAAATTTCAAGTGTCGCTTTACCAGCGTTCCTATCTTCCGTCCATAGTTCAGCAAATCTCATAAGTAAAATTTTAAGGGCATCCCCTTCAAACTTTGAGATTGCTGGCTTGGAAGAAGCTAGAAACGCTTTCTTAATTGCATGCCCAGGTCAAAATTTTCCAGTTTCTACTAATTCACAGAGGAGCTGGGATGACATAATCTGTAAGTCTACTTTTGAAAATCTTTTGAGCTGTAGTACAGGTTCGGCGCGTGCTAGGCTTTTGGCCGTGGGTGCGCATGAGTCCGGCTACTGGCTTCACGCGTACCCTTCGCCAAACACAGGAACATTTCTTGAGCCTGACACGCTCCGTATCGCAACCTGTCTACGGCTTGGGGTTCCGGTCTGCGCTCCTCATAGATGTCCCTGTGGCAGTGATGTCGACAAGCTAGGACATCACGGACTGTCATGCCAAAAAAGTGCAGGCCGCTTCTCGAGACATGCTGCACTTAACGATATCATACGCCGGTCCCTTGCCACCGTCAACGTGCCAAGTCTACTTGAGCCGACTGGTATTGCAAGAGACGATGGCAAGAGACCGGATGGTATGAGTTTGATTCCATGGAAGATGGGCCGGGTGCTGGTATGGGATGCAACCTGTTCAGACACACTGGCCCCTTCCCATCTACATGGAACCAACAACAGAGTTGGTGCGGCTTGTGAAGCGGCTGAAAAAGCTAAAGCATGCAAATACAGGGGTCTAGGCACCGAATATGATTTTGTCCCATTCGGTGTCGAGACCCTTGGTCCGTGGGGTCCTAACGCTATGAGGCTTTATAAGGAAATAGCAAAAAGGTTAGTCGACATCACAGGAGACCGAAGAGCTGGCAGCTACCTAGGACAGAGAATTAGTATAGCTATTCAAAGGGGGAACGCTGCCAGTATCTTTGGAACCTTGCCTAAAGGGACTCCTTTTAATGATGTATTTTAGTAATTTTTTTTTTTTTTTTGATTAGGTTTATTTTTAAGGTTTTTTTTTTTTTTTAGTTTTAAGTTCTTTAGTTATGTGAATTGTTAATATTAGTATGTTTATATATCTTTAAAAATTAAATAACGATAGTAAATACGTACGAGTACGTTGTCAATGCAACTGCAAAATTTCAGCCTTCAACTGCTAGCACCAACCACTTGAGACATGCCGCTTCTCGTAGCTATGGTTCCCTGGTACCGGTTTTAGAGATACAGCAGACATCGAAACTCAACTGCTGGGCGCTTGCCTTCTACTAGCAACTGGCTGGCACACACCGCCTCGTCTATCATAGTTCCCTGGTACCTGAAATGCTCTATCACATGCAACAGTCCTTTTTTTTTTTTTGTATCGGGGGGGAAATCTTCAAAAGATACCCAGCCTCATGGGGTAGAGGCTGCGGTATGTGAGATTTTTACTCACTAAAACCCCCTCGTCAGCCATCCTGCGCATCTGGGGAGGCTCCGGGATCTCCTAAGAACGCACCGGTGCACATGCAACAGTTCTAACCTTTAGCGTGCAGCATCTTGAGATGGTCCACGGTGAGCTGCAGTATCTCGGCCTTCTCCAGCTTGGCGCTGCCCTGCTTCTCGCAGGCGGCCGGCACCAGCCGCTTGAGCTCGGTCAGCGAGGTGTTGATGCGGTCGCGCCGCTTCTTCTCGATGACTCCGCGCCGTCGCTTGCGCGTCATCAGCTGACACGAGTCTCCGCCGGGTGACCTGAGTTGGAATTATATTTCATTAAGGTGCGTTTATATTATTTATTTTAATTAATGTAATTTATAGTACTTACATATTTAGTACATATTTAGTAAGTACAATAAATATACATATTCGGTTAAGCAACGACGAGCGCAGTAAATTCTGTAGATGGGTGACCGCTTGTGGCAAAATTTCTTGCAACACACATGAACAGGTTTATGGTTGCACTTCGATACTTTGAGACTATTTGGTGAATTGCAAGTAGATAAGTACGAAATATAAGCAAATTTAGGCAACATTCATTCAATACATAAATGTACGTAAATGATTATTACATATCAGTAAATACCTCGATATATTATATTATACAAAGGTAATGATGACTGAGTGATTGAAGGACATTAAAATTATGTACAAGACAATACACCATTAATTCAAGACAATACACAAAGGATACATACGTAGCTTCCGTAGCACGTGCTACGGCGTAGCATTGTCTACGGACATGCCGATATTAACTTATAGATTTGTATAATTTCGTACAAAATTTTATTAATTGTTCGACAAATTAATTCAAAATTTCGCAACAATAATGCCTAGGTACCAAAACCTTAGTTCAGAACTTCTACTCTGTTATTTCTATTTAAGTCTAAGGTTATCTAAGGTATGTAAATTACAGGCCAACTTTTAGGTACCTATTCAGTAATTTGCGTTGCTTTGTTTCCTAAATCCTAAATTGAATATTACTTTTCTAGGTTCTGATTCTGACATCTAAAATACGATGTATTATGAGAATACTCTAGGTACATAAAATTTTTGAAAAATGAAGTTGAAATAAATTTTTCATTCATTACAGTATTCTTACATCAAAAATAAAATAGTACATAGTACGTATAAAAAGGCTAGCGCTGGAATTCTTAAGTAGCAATTATTCTGAATTAGAGGATCGCTCTACAACTAGAAAGCATGGTCTGTCTATATGTCAATGTTTCAAGCAAATTATAAATACGTATTTGAACCGAGACTACACCGGCAGCATTGATTATGCTAGAAGACTAAAGGCTTAGTTAGTTAGTTTGCTTAGTTAGTAAATATACTTACTGCGCATCCTTACTGCTAGCCTCCGAGAAGTCATCGTCTTCGCTATCGGAGTGCGCGCGCTTCGAGCGCTGGGCGGGCGGCGCGGGCTGGGCGGGTGGCGCAGGCTGGGCGGGCGGCGCGGGCGCCCAGCCGTAGCCCCACTGCTGGGCCTGCGGCTCCATGTGCCGGTGGTACTCCATCGGCGCCGGTACCCTCGTGAACGCCGTCTTGACTACACTCAGTTTGTTACCGCTAGACTTCAAGTTCACAGTTTGATTGTTGATTTATTTCAGCTCACAAAATTCACTTATATCATGAAACCGACTTGTTACTTTGAGGTAACAACTTATGGGAGCACAAAAATTTTTCGATTTCCTGTCTAAAATGTCTTAACACTGAACTTGTGTAAACTTGACCGAATTTTCTTAACACTTTTCTCGTGGAAGCAGACAATTACCGGGTGCATGCGGCAGCGCACGCTCGTCACGTGCGCACGCGTGGACGTCGCCGCGAAGTGTGCGCACTGCGCCGCCGGCCGCGTGCCGACCCATGCGCACGACCTCCACCAAAACACCAGCAGCCGGCCAGACAAAATTCAACCCTACCTGCACACAATACGCGCCATAACACTCGCAAACTTACAATGGTACGTTTGGTATAGTGCAAGAACTAATGACGAAAACCGATACGCGATTTTGAATGCTATAGCCTCCGGGTAGAGTCGACGACGGCGGCATGGAAATCTATTGCTTTTATTTACCACTTGCCAATTTTATTTCTTAACTCTCGAAAGGATAATGGACTGTAACGTAACGGGATAGGAGCTAGTTTTGAATGCGGAAAGGCGTTTTATGTGTCTAGAGGAGCCGCGTGGCCGGCGCACGGTGGGAAAGCGTCAATTAGGAAGCGTACTTTTATTCGGCCAACGAGTGCGCGTGCATTGTCTCGGGGGTGCGCGTCCGCGCTCCATGCGAAAGTAAATATGATTTATCGAGGAGGATTAGTTGTGTACTTACATAGTAAGTGCAATGCCACTGGGCTATGGTTAGCGTGCATTTGAAATTTAAATACAGCCTTCATTGAACATACGGATTTCTGAGTGGTATTGCGTGTGTCAACATATAAAAAAACAACAAATTTCATCACCTAAATCACGAGTAGGTATAAACATTTATGTGGCTAATTAACTTATTCTCTAGGCTTGGAATCCGGGACCACAGACTCTTAAGTCGGCCTCTTAAAACTTCAGCTACAAAAAGGATACTTAGATAGACGTAATTATTTTATTATTATTTATTATTTGTTTGTAATGTTTTGGCACAAAAACTACTGGACCGATTTCAAATATTCTTTCACCATTAGAAAGCTGCATCTTCACTGCATGACATAGGCTATATACAGAGGCGGCCTTACCCATTGCGAGGCTCCGGGCGGCAGGTCTTTGCGAGGCCCTTTGTCCTTCGTGAAAAGTATGTGATGGAAAGTATGTCTGGTTGTTTGGTATAATTATTTGTCATGTTTGAGCATTGATATATATGTTACATAAACTCAGTGTGTTTGAGGAGAAATGCTAAAGTTATACTAATAAATAAAATTTGAGTTTTAAAATATTTTACATTGAAAGATTTACAAAATTAACAAATACAGAGATGATAAATTTTAAAATTGATGTTTGGGGCTTTTTCTAAGACTAAAATCTTTAATTAAAGCACAATAATCTAACGAGCTACGTCATTATTGATTGAAAGAATAGCAAGGGCTGAAAGCCGATCTTGTGTCATCGAATTCCTCAAATATATTTAAATAATTTTAAGCCTCGAAAAACTCTGTCCATATCATTTTCCTCGGCTATTTCTCTCGCTGTTACAAGGGATAACTGTAAACCATTGCGTCTAGGTGTTGTATAGCCACATCTAAGTGCATATTTTCGCTTTGCCAAATTTTACTTGTAACATTTATCTTTGTAAGAATGTCAAACCATATGACAAGTGAAACTAAAACCATCCAAAGCCGAGTGATTTTGACGCTTTAGTACTTGTACTATTAACTTGTACTGTGGCTTTAGGAAGTTTCATTCATTTTTCAATTATGTTTTGAATTAATGAATTAGTTAACTACCTAACTTTATTTTAATTTACCGTTAGTATGTTATAATCTTATTAAGTAATTAAGGATCAAAATCAAAAGGATAAAAAAAAATTGTTAAAAAAATCTATATTTTTTTTAATTGTGTTGTTGCGCGAGGCCCCTGCGAGAGCGAGGCCCCGGGCGATTGCCCTGATCGCCACCCCCTAAGGCCGCCACTGGCTATATAATATTATTAGGTGTAAACGAAACGATTGTTTTGTCTAATTCTACGCGAGCGAAGCTGCGGGGGCGTCCACTAGTTGTTAATATATCAGCCAAATTGCATGTGGCTTGGGTTTTAAATAGGCTAGTATAAGAATTGAATACTCTTTGCTTTACCTATCTTGATATTTTTTATCCAGCCGCATTTAATTTAATCCTTGCTCCATCCATAGACTATAAAAACTGTTGCAAAACGCCTTTCCGCCACCCTTGACTCGAAAGGCTACGCTTTTTATGTGACCCATTGTCCGGGCATGTGTCGGTGTCCTCAAGTAATCCTATAAGATTTACGAGAAAATAAGATTAATTCTCTCAGTGTGTTGATCACTGAAAACGAACCTTTTGTAATTCTTTACCAAAAATGTAAAAATCCTCTGCAAGGAGTTGAATTTCAAAAAGAATTAAGCAGATATTTTTTTAATAATTTGATAAAAGACGGACTTTTTTTACTGATGCGAATATAGGCTTTACAAACGAATTACAATTAAAAAACAAATATGGCCAATTCTTTCCACTCCAATTCCATTCTTTCATGGGCGCTACCGTGCTTCGGAGGGAACGTTAAGCCTTGTCGAAGACCTTCGGGTGGCTTGACCGCCAATCCGCATTGGAGCAGCGTGGTGGAGTAGCTCTAGACCTCCCGCAAATTTGTACGTGGTGCAGATCCGTGCCCAGCAGTGGGACGTCTATGAGTCTATGTCTATTGTCTATTTTAAGCAAAAAAATATTTTATAACTAAGTATTAGAAAGTTAAAAAACTTCATAGTCATATTATAAATGCCTAAAAAGGTATTTCTTCTAGCTCGACCAATAAGCATAAATTACTAAAATCTCTGTATCGAATAACTCCCACATAGGAAGCGCAAATACGATCCTCTTCACGTTACTACTGTATAAAAAAAATACAAAAAGCCAGAAGGGTGATTTTTTCGACTTTGGAGATTAACTCGTTTTTTGTGGGCGTGAGAAGTCTGATCTCTGGGACTTTCGGACAGGTGTGCCTAAGCCTTTGTCCCCGTCCGCAAAACGGTGCCTTTATACTCACCATTGTAGTCTTCAATGCCCTTGAGTGCTTACATACGTCAATAACCCCCTTTTGATTAGCTGTCCGAGTTTATTATTTTTAGTTAGGCTCAATATGACATGTTTGTGGTTGTGTTTGCATCGGTATTCAGATTGATTCTCGATAAAGATGGGATTATCTGTCGTGCAATGTTATTTCACAAGCAGAACTCCCAAGTCCCAACAGATCACACAATTTTTTGTGACCTTCAACCATTCCAAAAATATTTTTTCAAAAAAGTTCTGTTTTCCCATGAAATGTTGTTATTTTATTTTTGTGACTACACCGATCTGAGTCTGCAGTATACCTTCCTTCAGATAAGAGAATGGCCTCCGTGGTGCACAGCAGCTAATTCACTCTGTCCAAGCAGTAAGTCTTGTTTTTCAATCAATTACACCTAATTGTTTGCTGTCGCTCGCGTATACAATAAAAAAAGTCAATGGAAAACACTCCACAAAATATGAATTAAAATATAGAGTATACTTATGCATTACGGTATTGTTTGCATTCAGTGTAATACAAATACAGTCGTTCGATCTCTTAACACGGTGGAATAAGGTTAGTTTTGTCCTACCGAAGGGCCCGGGGGAAGGTTTGGCGGCGCGGTTCCCGTGAGAAGCGATTGAGGGTGGCGGTGATTCAATATTATCAACTTTGTACTGTCATTGGACACGAATGATACCAATAATTCGCCATTTGTTTGCCGTCGTCAGCCTTTGATGTTTTACGTATACGGTCGGAAAATATTAGATTTGATTTTGACGTAAAGCTTCAGTAAAAATACGATAGACTTAACTGAAAATCCCATGTGCAAATCAATCGGGTTTAAAGTCAACTCGGCGACATTTCAACGGAAACTTGTGTTTCGATAAACGCAGATACGTGTAGTACATGTCTACTACCTACGTGGGAGCTTCTTGGTGTTTGGAATATATTTTTTATCTACTTATACTTCTATACTAATATTAGAAAGAGGAAAGATTTGTTTGTAATGTTTTCACACAAAAACTACTGGACCGATTTCAAAAATTCTTTCACCATTATACAGCTGCATATTCATTGAATGACATAGGCTAAGTTTAGCAAGTTTTAAATTTATTAGACAATGTTTCACAAAATTCCACGCAAACATTGATCCTGTACCTATTCCAAGAGAACCTCTTTACATTTCGGGATGTACCTATGCAGTATATTTGATCCGTCAGAGGGATGCAGTGCATGTTTGTACCAAGTTTCATTAAATTCGGATTGGTAGTTTTTGATTCCATCGCACATAGGTACAAAGAGATAAACAGACAGATAGACAATTTTGATAAAATATTTTCGGAATCTGTATCGAATACTTATCATCCCTCAGAGATTTTTTCAAGATTTATTCAATGTACAGAACAGATGTTTTAATAACATCAACTTACATAACGCATAGAGTAAGGAATGTGATACAAAGTTGGCTTTAAGAATCTTAAAAATTGTTATACGTAATCTTTTTTAAATGGGTCACGTAACCTGAATAAAGATTTATTTATTGTTATGTATTCTTATTTATTAATATTAAGTTACTTTACACAATTAAAAAGGTTTCTAACTTTTAGACTAGTCTTCCCGCCCGGTTAGGATAGGAGTCACAGAAAGTAGAAACAGAAGTTTCAACAAGTTTAGAAACAACTACCTAGTAAATACTTCCACAGAAAATACGAAATCACCTGTCTTACCGACCCTTCGGGACCTACGGGAATAAATGAGCCATGAAGCTCGCGAGGACTCGTCGATGTCCCCTACTAGAGCAACAATGACCCGAGAAATCGCGTATTAAAGGTCACCTGCCGCCGGCAATCAATCGGCGCGTCGATCGCGTGGGGTGATTAGGTACGTGTGAGATGCGAAGCGCGCGCGCTCACACGCGCTGCGCACGCGCCGCTGCCGTGCCGTTCATCGAGTGATTTTGTAGTAGCTATTGTGGGGTACGTGGGGAGTTGGGTACTCAATTTGGGTGTGTTTGTGTATCGGTAGACTACTAGCCTCCTAGTCGGTCCGGGTTCGAATCTCGGCATTACTACGACAGTGTCGTTTGCTATAGCCACCTATAGCGCTGATATAAAGTTAAATGCCATCTGTGACGCTAAAGTAAACGTGGTAATGAAACCTGTATGTTATTTTTTTTCTACATTTAGAGAATAGATAGGTACATTATGTTTTCAAGTTTTATGTGGCGGATAGCCCAGTGGTTAAGACATTTGCGTTTTTCTTTGTAGAAAATTCCGGGTTCAAAAAAAATTCCGGGTACCATTTTTCAAGCAGTACAATTTTTCTCACCTACTTTGATAATGGATGTCTCTTTTTTACGTATTCACAATTTTGTTACTACATGTTGATTAATGACCATCCGTAATACATCCTTTTTTTGGTATCGAGGGGAAATCTTCAAAGGATCTCTCTTATTTTGGGAGGGAAATGTCTGTATCATTAATTCGTTATCCATGCTTCCGGTTTGTGAGATCAATTTGAACATTGATTATGTGTTCGAGTTTTATAAAATCGAGCCAGGGACATTACAATAGAGGTACTACGTAAGAAAATGTAGAAATGGATGACGACGTAAAAGCAATACGGCATGGTAGTGATATTTTTTTTTTGAATTTTCCTAATCTAAAGTTGGTTCATTTTTCGTTGAAGTTTAAGGTAACTTTGTGGAAAAAGTACCGAAGCGTTTAACTAGCGCCATCTGTGAGCAGTGAATTAAAATTATTCGTCCTGACTGACGTCAACGGAGCACATTAGTAGTAGTACACCAGATGGCGTGTTGGAACCAACTTAAAGACGACATAGTTTAGCTATCACTAGATGGCGTAAGAAAAATATTATTTCACTTAGTCTGATCCAGAATTAGATGCCCAAAATGTAAACAAACAACGTCATGAAATATCGATGTCAATGTTCAGATTGCAGGATCCTTATGCCTTTAATTTTCTAGTTTCACTTTTTAAAAGAATTATAATTGCAAAAAAAAAGCAAAATGTTAATAATAATTGTTCTACGTTTTACTTAATTTTAAAAAACATTCCGAAGGATCATTATCATCAAGAATAGGAACTACCATTTGAAATAAATGTTTTGCTCTGTTCCCTTTGCTTACATTTTGGACACCTAATTCAGGACCAGAGCAGTCTTGTAATCGTCAGGGCACAGAGTACAAATTCAAAATGCGATGCAAGGAATAGTCCAGGGAAGCAGTGAAATGCTCAGAATTACTATTACTTCTTTTATTTTTCTATTAAATTCTTAAACATTATTAAATATTTTCATCTGTAGGTACTACACTTAAATATTAAAGATGACCAATTAATAAGTCCGTTAGGATCCACCGTTAGGATACAGTGTTATCCAACTGTAGAATAATATTCCACTGAGAGCCGCCCAGCAAGTCTCTAGTCAATCTGAGTAGTATTTACAATGTTGACAGTTTCGGGGAAAAAAACATTTAGAAAACAATTTGCATGCGTTATAACCCATTATTATTATTTATATAATGCACTAGCAGCTCCTAGAGCTGATTCATTGCTGATCCATTGTTGCAGATACATTTTTGTAAGTAAATAAAACAATTACTGTACACTTGTACACCCCAAAACCCCGAAAGGGTTCTCTAGTAAATATAATATCTTGTATATTATTTATGTACATCATCAGTATTCATCAATACATACTAGCATTGGACAAGATACATACTAGCATTATGCAGAAAAGAAAATGGTGATAGTATTCCACCGTGCTTACGCAAGACATAATAGGTCATATTTTCAATATTACTTGCAATTTTACACAGAAGCGATGGTGGGCGCGCGGCTTGAGACATCATTAAACTGTCGTTAGTGTTAACCGCACAGGTTTCGGCAGCTACTGGCAAAATTTCTCACGTCCGTGCTTCGGAGGACAGGCTAAGTCGTCGGTCCCGGATGTTATCAAAGCGAAGTCTTTACATCATGTCTGAAACACAGCGGCCTCACACTTGACTCGGGTTGGTCACTAACCCGTGCTTGAACCCGCACTAGAGCAGCGTGTTGAAGTATGCTCTAGGCCTTTTCAGAAAAATAATACCGTTCTGAGTGAAAAGACGGTATTTTTTCTGTCTTATGCAGACCCAATGGGTCGTAGTAGTACTGAGTGAAAAGACGGTCGTTTTTCTCTGCTCTGCAGACCCAATGGGTCGTAGTAGTACTGAGTGAAAAGACGGTCGTTTTTCTCTGCTCTGCAGACCCAATGGGTCGTAGTAGTACTGAGTGAAAAGACGGTCGTTTTTCTCTGCTCTGCAGACCCAATGGGTCGTAGTAGTATTGAGTGAAAAGACGGTCGTTTTTCTCTGCTCTGCAGACCCAATGGGTCGTAGTAGTACTGAGTGAAAAGACGGTCGTTTTTCTCTGCTCTGCAGACCCAATGGGTCGTAGTAGTACTGAGTGAAAAGACGGTCGTTTTTCTCTGCTCTGCAGACCCAATGGGTCGTAGTAGTACTGAGTGAAAAGACGGTCGTTTTTCTCTGCTCTGCAGACCCAATGGGTCGTAGTAGTACTGAGTGAAAAGACGGTCGTTTTTCTCTGCTCTGCAGACCCAATGGGTCGTAGTAGTACTGAGTGAAAAGACGGTCGTTTTTCTCTGCTCTGCAGACCCAATGGGTCGTAGTAGTACTGAGTGAAAAGACGGTCGTTTTTCTCTGCTCTGCAGACCCAATGGGTCGTAGTAGTACTGAGTGAAAAGACGGTCGTTTTTCTCTGCCCTGCAGACCCAATGGGTCGTAGTAGTACTGAGTGAAAAGACGGTCGTTTTTCTCTGCCCTGCAGACCCAATGGGTCGTAGTAGTACTGAGTGAAAAGACGGTCGTTTTTCTCTGCTCTGCAGACCCAATGGGTCGTAGTAGTACTGAGTGAAAAGACGGTCGTTTTTCTCTGCTCTGCAGACCCAATGGGTCGTAGTAGTACTGAGTGAAAAGACGGTCGTTTTTCTCTGCTCTGCAGACCCAATGGGTCGTAGTAGTACTGAGTGAAAAGACGGTCGTTTTTCTCTGCTCTGCAGACCCAATGGGTCGTAGTAGTACTGAGTGAAAAGACGGTCGTTTTTCTCTGCTCTGCAGACCCAATGGGTCGTAGTAGTACTGAGTGAAAAGACGGTCGTTTTTCTCTGCTCTGCAGACCCAATGGGTCGTAGTAGTACTGAGTGAAAAGACGGTCGTTTTTCTCTGCCCTGCAGACCCAATGGGTCGTAGTAGTACTGAGTGAAAAGACGGTCGTTTTTCTCTGCTCTGCAGACCCAATGGGTCGTAGTAGTACTGAGTGAAAAGACGGTCGTTTTTCTCTGCTCAGCAGACCCAATGGGTCGTAGTAGTACTGAGTGAAAAGACGGTCGTTTTTCTCTGCTCTGCAGACCCAATGGGTCGTAGTAGTACTGAGTGAAAAGACGGTCGTTTTTCTCTGCCCTGCAGACCCAATGGGTCGTAGTAGTACTGAGTGAAAAGACGGTCGTTTTTCTCTGCTCTGCAGACCCAATGGGTCGTAGTAGTACTGAGTGAAAAGACGGTCGTTTTTCTCTGCTCAGCAGACCCAATGGGTCGTAGTAGTACTGAGTGAAAAGACGGTCGTTTTTCTCTGCTCAGCAGACCCAATGGGTCGTAGTAGTACTGAGTGAAAAGACGGTCGTTTTTCTCTGCTCTGCAGACCCAATGGGTCGTAGTAGTACTGAGTGAAAAGACGGTCTTTTCTCTCAGTGTTCTGCGAACCCAATGGGTTATAGTAGTAGCTTCTTCTTTACATTTGTTACGACGAACACTATAACGGTCACGGTCACACGGCGCACGGTCACGAGCGCGGTCACGGGCGCGGTCATTTGTCGTGGCTGGAGCGCGAGTCCCGGTCGGAGGCGGCGTCGCGCGCCTCCTGCACCTCCAGCTCGAAGTCGTCCACCGACATCGGCGTATCTGCGACATAAACACGCCGATATTATACTTTGCTACTTTAACCTTTCGATGCCGATGAAGGTACCGCGAGGATCAGTGATCCTGGTAAGTCGACAACATAATGCTGTTTAGTTTTGTCTTTGCCGTATGTTAACCTCCTACAAATTACGTGCCAGACGATCCCCTCCCCCCTCCACACATACCCAGGTGGTCGAGCGTGACCCCCATGGCGGCGCGCAGCGGCTGCAGCGGCGCCACGTGCCGCGGCGGGACGCGCGCCACCATGCCGCGCAGCCAGCCCGCCGCCAGCCGCGCCAGCTCGCGCTCCTGCCCGCCGAGAGCCCGCAACACATACCCAGGTGGTCGAGCGTGACCCCCATGGCGGCGCGCAGCGGCTGCAGCGGCGCCACGTGCCGCGGCGGGACGCGCGCCACCATGCCGCGCAGCCAGCCCGCCGCCAGCCGCGCCAGCTCGCGCTCCTGCCCGCCGAGAGCCCGCAACACATACCCAGGTGGTCGAGCGTGACCCCCATGGCGGCGCGCAGCGGCTGCAGCGGCGCCACGTGCCGCGGCGGGACGCGCGCCACCATGCCGCGCAGCCAGCCCGCCGCCAGCCGCGCCAGCTCGCGCTCCTGCCCGCCGAGAGCCCGCAACACATACCCAGGTGGTCGAGCGTGACCCCCATGGCGGCGCGCAGCGGCTGCAGCGGCGCCACGTGCCGCGGCGGGACGCGCGCCACCATGCCGCGCAGCCAGCCCGCCGCCAGCCGCGCCAGCTCGCGCTCCTGCCCGCCGAGAGCCCGCAACACATACCCAGGTGGTCGAGCGTGACCCCCATGGCGGCGCGCAGCGGCTGCAGCGGCGCCACGTGCCGCGGCGGGACGCGCGCCACCATGCCGCGCAGCCAGCCCGCCGCCAGCCGCGCCAGCTCGCGCTCCTGCCCGCCGAGAGCCCGCAACACATACCCAGGTGGTCGAGCGTGACCCCCATGGCGGCGCGCAGCGGCTGCAGCGGCGCCACGTGCCGCGGCGGGACGCGCGCCACCATGCCGCGCAGCCAGCCCGCCGCCAGCCGCGCCAGCTCGCGCTCCTGCCCGCCGAGAGCCCGCAACACATACCCAGGTGGTCGAGCGTGACCCCCATGGCGGCGCGCAGCGGCTGCAGCGGCGCCACGTGCCGCGGCGGGACGCGCGCCACCATGCCGCGCAGCCAGCCCGCCGCCAGCCGCGCCAGCTCGCGCTCCTGCCCGCCGAGAGCCCGCAACACATACCCAGGTGGTCGAGCGTGACCCCCATGGCGGCGCGCAGCGGCTGCAGCGGCGCCACGTGCCGCGGCGGGACGCGCGCCACCATGCCGCGCAGCCAGCCCGCCGCCAGCCGCGCCAGCTCGCGCTCCTGCCCGCCGAGAGCCCGCAACACATACCCAGGTGGTCGAGCGTGACCCCCATGGCGGCGCGCAGCGGCTGCAGCGGCGCCACGTGCCGCGGCGGGACGCGCGCCACCATGCCGCGCAGCCAGCCCGCCGCCAGCCGCGCCAGCTCGCGCTCCTGCCCGCCGAGAGCCCGCAACACATACCCAGGTGGTCGAGCGTGACCCCCATGGCGGCGCGCAGCGGCTGCAGCGGCGCCACGTGCCGCGGCGGGACGCGCGCCACCATGCCGCGCAGCCAGCCCGCCGCCAGCCGCGCCAGCTCGCGCTCCTGCCCGCCGAGAGCCCGCAACACATACCCAGGTGGTCGAGCGTGACCCCCATGGCGGCGCGCAGCGGCTGCAGCGGCGCCACGTGCCGCGGCGGGACGCGCGCCACCATGCCGCGCAGCCAGCCCGCCGCCAGCCGCGCCAGCTCGCGCTCCTGCCCGCCGAGAGCCCGCAACACATACCCAGGTGGTCGAGCGTGACCCCCATGGCGGCGCGCAGCGGCTGCAGCGGCGCCACGTGCCGCGGCGGGACGCGCGCCACCATGCCGCGCAGCCAGCCCGCCGCCAGCCGCGCCAGCTCGCGCTCCTGCCCGCCGAGAGCCCGCAACACATACCCAGGTGGTCGAGCGTGACCCCCATGGCGGCGCGCAGCGGCTGCAGCGGCGCCACGTGCCGCGGCGGGACGCGCGCCACCATGCCGCGCAGCCAGCCCGCCGCCAGCCGCGCCAGCTCGCGCTCCTGCCCGCCGAGAGCCCGCAACACATACCCAGGTGGTCGAGCGTGACCCCCATGGCGGCGCGCAGCGGCTGCAGCGGCGCCACGTGCCGCGGCGGGACGCGCGCCACCATGCCGCGCAGCCAGCCCGCCGCCAGCCGCGCCAGCTCGCGCTCCTGCCCGCCGAGAGCCCGCAACACATACCCAGGTGGTCGAGCGTGACCCCCATGGCGGCGCGCAGCGGCTGCAGCGGCGCCACGTGCCGCGGCGGGACGCGCGCCACCATGCCGCGCAGCCAGCCCGCCGCCAGCCGCGCCAGCTCGCGCTCCTGCCCGCCGAGAGCCCGCAACACATACCCAGGTGGTCGAGCGTGACCCCCATGGCGGCGCGCAGCGGCTGCAGCGGCGCCACGTGCCGCGGCGGGACGCGCGCCACCATGCCGCGCAGCCAGCCCGCCGCCAGCCGCGCCAGCTCGCGCTCCTGCCCGCCGAGAGCCCGCAACACATACCCAGGTGGTCGAGCGTGACCCCCATGGCGGCGCGCAGCGGCTGCAGCGGCGCCACGTGCCGCGGCGGGACGCGCGCCACCATGCCGCGCAGCCAGCCCGCCGCCAGCCGCGCCAGCTCGCGCTCCTGCCCGCCGAGAGCCCGCAACACATACCCAGGTGGTCGAGCGTGACCCCCATGGCGGCGCGCAGCGGCTGCAGCGGCGCCACGTGCCGCGGCGGGACGCGCGCCACCATGCCGCGCAGCCAGCCCGCCGCCAGCCGCGCCAGCTCGCGCTCCTGCCCGCCGAGAGCCCGCAACACATACCCAGGTGGTCGAGCGTGACCCCCATGGCGGCGCGCAGCGGCTGCAGCGGCGCCACGTGCCGCGGCGGGACGCGCGCCACCATGCCGCGCAGCCAGCCCGCCGCCAGCCGCGCCAGCTCGCGCTCCTGCCCGCCGAGAGCCCGCAACACATACCCAGGTGGTCGAGCGTGACCCCCATGGCGGCGCGCAGCGGCTGCAGCGGCGCCACGTGCCGCGGCGGGACGCGCGCCACCATGCCGCGCAGCCAGCCCGCCGCCAGCCGCGCCAGCTCGCGCTCCTGCCCGCCGAGAGCCCGCAACACAT
Source organism: Carterocephalus palaemon (assembly GCA_944567765.1). Classification (NCBI taxonomy): domain Eukaryota; kingdom Metazoa; phylum Arthropoda; class Insecta; order Lepidoptera; family Hesperiidae; genus Carterocephalus; species Carterocephalus palaemon. The sequence goes on along the minus strand of OX155638.1, from coordinate 15,570,769 downwards.
ACCCAGGTGGTCGAGCGTGACCCCCATGGCGGCGCGCAGCGGCTGCAGCGGCGCCACGTGCCGCGGCGGGACGCGCGCCACCATGCCGCGCAGCCAGCCCGCCGCCAGCCGCGCCAGCTCGCGCTCCTGCCCGCCGAGAGCCCGCAACACATACCCAGGTGGTCGAGCGTGACCCCCATGGCGGCGCGCAGCGGCTGCAGCGGCGCCACGTGCCGCGGCGGGACGCGCGCCACCATGCCGCGCAGCCAGCCCGCCGCCAGCCGCGCCAGCTCGCGCTCCTGCCCGCCGAGAGCCCGCAACACATACCCAGGTGGTCGAGCGTGACCCCCATGGCGGCGCGCAGCGGCTGCAGCGGCGCCACGTGCCGCGGCGGGACGCGCGCCACCATGCCGCGCAGCCAGCCCGCCGCCAGCCGCGCCAGCTCGCGCTCCTGCCCGCCGAGAGCCCGCAACACATACCCAGGTGGTCGAGCGTGACCCCCATGGCGGCGCGCAGCGGCTGCAGCGGCGCCACGTGCCGCGGCGGGACGCGCGCCACCATGCCGCGCAGCCAGCCCGCCGCCAGCCGCGCCAGCTCGCGCTCCTGCCCGCCGAGAGCCCGCAACACATACCCAGGTGGTCGAGCGTGACCCCCATGGCGGCGCGCAGCGGCTGCAGCGGCGCCACGTGCCGCGGCGGGACGCGCGCCACCATGCCGCGCAGCCAGCCCGCCGCCAGCCGCGCCAGCTCGCGCTCCTGCCCGCCGAGAGCCCGCAACACATACCCAGGTGGTCGAGCGTGACCCCCATGGCGGCGCGCAGCGGCTGCAGCGGCGCCACGTGCCGCGGCGGGACGCGCGCCACCATGCCGCGCAGCCAGCCCGCCGCCAGCCGCGCCAGCTCGCGCTCCTGCCCGCCGAGAGCCCGCAACACATACCCAGGTGGTCGAGCGTGACCCCCATGGCGGCGCGCAGCGGCTGCAGCGGCGCCACGTGCCGCGGCGGGACGCGCGCCACCATGCCGCGCAGCCAGCCCGCCGCCAGCCGCGCCAGCTCGCGCTCCTGCCCGCCGAGAGCCCGCAACACATACCCAGGTGGTCGAGCGTGACCCCCATGGCGGCGCGCAGCGGCTGCAGCGGCGCCACGTGCCGCGGCGGGACGCGCGCCACCATGCCGCGCAGCCAGCCCGCCGCCAGCCGCGCCAGCTCGCGCTCCTGCCCGCCGAGAGCCCGCAACACATACCCAGGTGGTCGAGCGTGACCCCCATGGCGGCGCGCAGCGGCTGCAGCGGCGCCACGTGCCGCGGCGGGACGCGCGCCACCATGCCGCGCAGCCAGCCCGCCGCCAGCCGCGCCAGCTCGCGCTCCTGCCCGCCGAGAGCCCGCAACACATACCCAGGTGGTCGAGCGTGACCCCCATGGCGGCGCGCAGCGGCTGCAGCGGCGCCACGTGCCGCGGCGGGACGCGCGCCACCATGCCGCGCAGCCAGCCCGCCGCCAGCCGCGCCAGCTCGCGCTCCTGCCCGCCGAGAGCCCGCAACACATACCCAGGTGGTCGAGCGTGACCCCCATGGCGGCGCGCAGCGGCTGCAGCGGCGCCACGTGCCGCGGCGGGACGCGCGCCACCATGCCGCGCAGCCAGCCCGCCGCCAGCCGCGCCAGCTCGCGCTCCTGCCCGCCGAGAGCCCGCAACACATACCCAGGTGGTCGAGCGTGACCCCCATGGCGGCGCGCAGCGGCTGCAGCGGCGCCACGTGCCGCGGCGGGACGCGCGCCACCATGCCGCGCAGCCAGCCCGCCGCCAGCCGCGCCAGCTCGCGCTCCTGCCCGCCGAGAGCCCGCAACACATACCCAGGTGGTCGAGCGTGACCCCCATGGCGGCGCGCAGCGGCTGCAGCGGCGCCACGTGCCGCGGCGGGACGCGCGCCACCATGCCGCGCAGCCAGCCCGCCGCCAGCCGCGCCAGCTCGCGCTCCTGCCCGCCGAGAGCCCGCAACACATACCCAGGTGGTCGAGCGTGACCCCCATGGCGGCGCGCAGCGGCTGCAGCGGCGCCACGTGCCGCGGCGGGACGCGCGCCACCATGCCGCGCAGCCAGCCCGCCGCCAGCCGCGCCAGCTCGCGCTCCTGCCCGCCGAGAGCCCGCAACACATACCCAGGTGGTCGAGCGTGACCCCCATGGCGGCGCGCAGCGGCTGCAGCGGCGCCACGTGCCGCGGCGGGACGCGCGCCACCATGCCGCGCAGCCAGCCCGCCGCCAGCCGCGCCAGCTCGCGCTCCTGCCCGCCGAGAGCCCGCAACACATACCCAGGTGGTCGAGCGTGACCCCCATGGCGGCGCGCAGCGGCTGCAGCGGCGCCACGTGCCGCGGCGGGACGCGCGCCACCATGCCGCGCAGCCAGCCCGCCGCCAGCCGCGCCAGCTCGCGCTCCTGCCCGCCGAGAGCCCGCAACACATACCCAGGTGGTCGAGCGTGACCCCCATGGCGGCGCGCAGCGGCTGCAGCGGCGCCACGTGCCGCGGCGGGACGCGCGCCACCATGCCGCGCAGCCAGCCCGCCGCCAGCCGCGCCAGCTCGCGCTCCTGCCCGCCGAGAGCCCGCAACACATACCCAGGTGGTCGAGCGTGACCCCCATGGCGGCGCGCAGCGGCTGCAGCGGCGCCACGTGCCGCGGCGGGACGCGCGCCACCATGCCGCGCAGCCAGCCCGCCGCCAGCCGCGCCAGCTCGCGCTCCTGCCCGCCGAGAGCCCGCAACACATACCCAGGTGGTCGAGCGTGACCCCCATGGCGGCGCGCAGCGGCTGCAGCGGCGCCACGTGCCGCGGCGGGACGCGCGCCACCATGCCGCGCAGCCAGCCCGCCGCCAGCCGCGCCAGCTCGCGCTCCTGCCCGCCGGCGCGCGGCGCCAGGGACAGGTGCCACGGCGGCGGCGCCGAGAGCCTGCAACACACACACACACACAACCACATCATCGTTAAAACTGTCGGGTCTCCCCCACGGCCACTGCTGCGGGAGGTCTAGAGCATACTCCACCACGCTGTGTAAAAACAATTTCCAGCGTAGACGAGCGTCTCACCGGTCCCGCTGCTCGGCCTCGAGCCGCGCGAGCAGGTCGCGCGTGTGCGCGAGCGCGGTGCCGATGCCGTAGTCGTGCTGCGCCGCCAGGATGTCCTCCTCCATGTCCGCCAGGAAGTCCACGTCCACGCCCAGCGCCGACAGCGAGCGCAGCTGCTCCAGGTCGATCTTCACCTTGGACGGGTCCTGGAAGTAAGTCAAGATTCATTAGATCAAGGTAGCTCGCCTCAATAGCTCGGGAATAGTGTGGTAGACCATGCCTGTCGTGAAAGGAGACTAAAAGGGGACTTCTGGGATTGCAGACCCAGCGGGGTTTAGTGGGTGAAATCCGACCACCGATAGGTAAATGGACGCGAGAGGGTAGAAATGGATTCAATAGTGGCAACCTACTAGCTAGCCTACAAGAACGAAGCATGTCTAATTTTGTGCATGTAGAAGGCTTAAATAAAAAGAGGATCACCGTTTCATCCTTCGGCGACGGCGGGTCCGGCTGCTGTTTCTTGTCCGGGAACATCGCCTCCATGTCGTAGATGGCAGTCCAGGGAGAGTCGGGGGTGAAGCGGAGTAACTCCTCGTTGCCCTGGTCCGTTTCCGCCGCTGGAGACACAGTCAAATTTTGGTTGGAGAACGTTAAACAGAAAATTAAAATCCGGCTTGAAGGACCAAAAACTGCATAGTGTAATGGATTAAACAGCACTACCTAAAATCGTTGCAAGTAGTGTAACCACCAAGATATCGGATGATTTGTTAGGATGTATGTACGTATATGTGATATCTACGAGTATGTGTCTGTGCATTTCACGCAGAGCATGGTAGAAGAGGAGCGACTAATTAGTAGCCGCTGTATTAATTTTTTTGAGTGTATATATGTGTGTGTGTAGGGCGTAGTGTATGTATGTGCAACTCACCCGCTGTATCCATTTTTTTGAGTGTATATATACATATGTGTGTGTAGTGTATGTATGTTCAACTCACGCAGGGTGTGCAGAACGAGGTGCGACTCCTCCTTGGTGAGCGTGGCGAAGGTGCCGTCGTAGGCCGGCGCGTACGAGCTGAACGGCCCGTAGTTGAGCGGCTTCACGCACTTGGCGAGGTTGCGGCGGTCCTCGCGGGGCGCTGGGGGGAGAGCGGGGTGATCGTTGGGTTACAGCAGCCCATTATCGACACTCTGCTCGTGGTCGGGAGCTTTTCATCATCACAACCCCTTTTTTTTCCGTCCCACTGCTGGGCACGGGTCTCCTCTCAGAATGGGAGGGATAAGGCCTTAGTCCACCACGCTGGCCAAGTGCGGATTGGCAGACTTCACATACCTTCGAGAACGTTATGATGAACTCTCAGGCATGCAGGTTTTCCTCACGATGTGTCCTTCACCGTTACAGCAAGTGACATTTAATTTCGGGAGCTTTTAGGCGGCATGAAATCCACCGTTAACCGCGCTCAACGGCTTGAAGTTTCAAACGATATTTTTTTTTTTAAACAATCTTAAGCCCAACCTTAACCTAACCCAACTAATGGAAGGCTTGATAAGTTTTATAGGTATCTGTTCTTCTTTATAGACATTATAGTTTCGTTTACACCTAGTGATATTATATAGCCTATGTCACTTGGTGAAGATGCAGCTTTCTAATGGTGAAAGAAATCGATCCAGTGGTTTTTGTGTGAAAACATTACAAACAAACCTTTCCTCTTTATAATATTAGTATAGAAGTATAGATTAGATATAATATATCTTGTATGTTATATGCAATTAAATGTTACCTGCTACAAGAATAATGGATACATCGAAAGAAAACCTGCATGCCTGAGAGTTCACCATAATATTACTGGATATGTACTATGTGTTACGACCTAACCCTGTACCGAGAGAAGACATGTATTCAACAGGGGACAAAGAAAGTGTTGCGGTGGTGGATGTGTACCGATGTGTACCAACCGTGCAGGGTGCCGGTGCCCTGCGCCAGGCGGCCCACGTAGCGGCCCAGCGTGAGCGGCCGGTCCTCGCCCGCGCCCTCCACCGTGTTGGTCACGAGGCACAGCGTCGTGCGCCCCTCGGAGTCCATGCGCGGGAACGCTGTAACAAGCGATACCTTACACGTTTGCAACTCACAGAACAATTAAAATTAATTATTCTTTATGTTATACTTTAATGCAGCCTTTCCCAAAGTGGGCGATAACGCGTGCGTGTGGGCGCTGCAAGCCTAAATGGGGGTGGTAAGAGAACCAGAAAAAAAATGGGGGCGTCCTACTACGCTCATATTTCAAGTTAACTCTTGCGAGTTATAGTAAGTCTCGTTTAGAATTAATGTTTAATCTCCGCTAATATAGCTCACAATAATTAATTAATATAATTTGAAATTATAGTGGTTTTTATGTAGATGAAAAAATTGGGGGGGTTAAAAAATAATTTATACTCAAAGGGGGTATTAGAAAAAATTAGTTCGGGAACCCCTGCAATTGTCTTCTTCTTCTATTTGCTACTCTCTTACCCTTCTTGGCCAGCCGGCGGCGGTGCTGCTCGCGCGCGGCCTCCATCTTGATCTTGACGCTGTCGCCGGAGTCCTGGCGCTCCGCCCCGCCGTCGGACGCCGCCTCCGCCTCGGAGCCGCCGCTCTTGATGGGGCTGCTCCGCTTTAGCACCTTCTGCTGAACAGGCACACTTCCGCTCGCTTTGTAGCCCTCGTCAAGGTGCATTGGTGCGTAGTACATGTGATCGATGACAGATATATATAAAAAATGTTTTTTTAAACAATTCCGGTCGGAGTTGGCCTTTACATCGTCACCGAAAAAATGCATGTGAATACTCAACAACGCTTCTTTTTTTACTATTATAAACTATGTCCATTTTGTAATTTATTTTTAAACGACTTCCAAAAAAGGATCAGGTTCCGAATTCGACTGTACCAATCAGATTTAAAAAAAAGGCCGGACATGTACATGTTATTGTTATTTCAAGTGTTTTTCAATGGACTAGTGCTGACGGCTTTATTGGCTAAAGGCCAATCCCAGCTTCACCGTAAAACTTGTTGCCTTTGCTTTTTAAGATTTAAAAAAAGTGTAAATTATTAAGACCAAAACATCTTTGAAATTCCTTCAAATGTTGTTGAATTAGTAATCAGCCCGATATATCTTATTATTTCTGCAGAAATCAAAGCGAAGTAGTCGGCATAGGTACGCCCTCAAATATTAAGTTAATACTAAGTTCATTTAATTTATCTTAAAATTCAGAAATGTTAAAAAAACATGTATTTTATTCTACTATGCTGAATTAAATAATTTCATAAACCTTAAAATTTTTCTTATCCTTATCTTCACTTTTTAGCTGACATCGGTGTAACTTTTCATGAAACATCACCGTTTAATTCGCGTCGTTAAAACATGAACATGAATTATACGCATAATACTACACACGTCATCTACGTCAAAGTAGAGTAGCAAAAGGAAATGAAACGTGCACTGACTTTCACGGGAAACCAGTATTAAAAAGCAGTTCTTTCTCTGACGGGTCGAAATACAAGTCGAAACAAAATGGCGAGTGACAACGGAAACAAGACGCGAAATAAAATTTTTAGCAAACTCACTCGTGACAAATTTTGCTTTCATGCAAATATGCTTGTATTTGTATGAAAATCACATTTACTACACACCAATTTGCATGCACTAGGTTTCACTTAAGTTATAAACTCAGAATTAAGGCCATTTGAAAAGTTGTTTAACTTTGATCTGAAATATTTATTTATTTATTTATTATATTTATTTATTATTTATTATATGTACCTGTATTCTTTAAATTAACAAAACAACATAACATTAAAACAGATTAATTTACCACAAACATCGAAAAATTGAGAGTAACGCTACTAAGTAGTAATGAGTACTTTAATCATTACACATAACATACGGTTAGGCAGCTGTCTCTAGTAATCCCATAATATGTCACCGTATTATCTTTATGACTTAGCACATTCTAAAATCAATTATACTATGCGAAATAATTGTTAGACATATACAACGAATACTAATTGAATCAGACTTTTTCCAATGAAACATTAATAAACACAATACCTAGTACTATACAATAAGTATTTAAAAACTTTTCAAATAACCCCAAGGAACACACTAGACGGCGAAAGCCAAACTCTCTAAGAACTAGGTGCTTCCACTACCAAATATATTGACGTCCAAACCTTCTTGCCGTACGTCCGATGCGGCTGCATTGCAAAAACGTGAACGATATACAAATTTAATGCTCTCTCGCTACCTTACTTGTCCTAATGATTCACTCCAAAAAGCAATGTGTGGGTAGTTTGAAAATATGACTTTGTGGGTAGAATTAAAAAAAGTGACGTGTATGTTAAGTTTTACAGATTTTAGATACTGTCAATACAGTTAAATGTCTTGAATTAATATTTGATGCAGGTACTCATTTTCTGTTAAAGGTTGCTTTCATTGTGTTCAAGTTACCACACCCAGTTCAAATTTAATTTGTATTTGAAACCCGTGCTTAGCAAGGGTATGCAATTCAATACATATTAGTTGGTGTTCCACTAATAAATTATAATCACTGCTCGATAAATAAACCTTTCACACTCAATACAAAAAATAATAATGAATTTGTAATTTACGAAATGAGTGAACTTAAAAAAAAAAACAATCACAGGCAACATCACACCAATATGTTTTATGGAAATGTTGAATTGAATGAATTATTTTCATTCAACACAGTATAATAATGATAGCAATGAGCGGACACTTTATTCATAATAATTCATGATTTGATAAATACTCTAGACAACCATAGTAAATTAACAATTTTAGCTGTATCAACAAGAAACATAAATAATTGGAGCTACATTCATAAATATACGTACTTAGGAAATACCAATACTTCTATATTAAATAATATCTGTATATAATATATGTATATGTACATACCAGTATGTATAATTAAGAATTACCACTCCACTGACATTTGAGATCCACCGGCCAAGATCATGTTTCTGTAGTTCCCATTTTATGCTCAAAGGTCATCTTAGTTCTAAGGGACAGACTTTCATGAGTCTTGTTCGGTATCAGTCAATATTGTCATGAGCAGCATCCATGGATTCTTACATACATTTAAACAGAAATATACTACTTCACTGCTTCCTGAAGAACTCAATGGTCTATAATCGGCATGAAACGTGGGCCAGCGTGGACCACGGCGGTCGTATAGCAACAGGCTCACCATTTTAGCGATGTCGAAGCCGAGCTCGCAGATGGCGATCTCATACAAGTATGGGTAAAGACTCCTACTTGTAGCCGTGGTCCAGCGTGGTCCACGGCGGCACAGCAGCGGGCTCACCACGTCCATCTTGCCGATGTCGAAGCCCAGCTCGCGGATGGGGATCTTATACAAGTAGGGATAAAGACTCCCACTTGTAGCCGTGGTCCAGCGTGGTCCACGGCGGCACAGCAGCAGGCTCACCACGTCCATCTTGCCGATGTCGAAGCCCAGCTCGCGGATGGGGATCTTATACAAGTAGGGATAAAGACTCCCACTTGTAGCCGTGGTCCAGCGTGGTCCACGGCGGCACAGCAGCAGGCTCACCACGTCCATCTTGCCGATGTCGAAGCCCAGCTCGCGGATGGCGATCTCATACAAGTAGGGATAAAGAGTCCTACTTGTAGCCGTGGGCCAGCGTGGTCCACGGCGGCACAGCAGCAGGCTCACCACGTCCATCTTGCCGATGTCGAAGCCCAGCTCGCGGATGGGGATCTTATACAAGTAGGGATAAAGAGTCCTACTTGGAGCCGTGGTCCAGCGTGGTCCACGGCGGCACAGCAGCAGGCTCACCACGTCCATCTTGCCGATGTCGAAGCCCAGCTCGCGGATGGGGATCTTATACAAGTAGGGATAAAGACTCCTACTTGGAGCCGTGGTCCAGCGTGGTCCACGGCGGCACAGCAGCAGGCTCACCACGTCCATCTTGCCGATGTCGAAGCCCAGCTCGCGGATGGGGATCTCGTACATGTAGGTGAGGTGCGCGCCCATCGGCCGCAGCTTCTGCGGCGCGAGCTGCTTGAGCCCCGCGTGCAGCAGCCGCCGCGCCGCCTTGTGGTACACCGTGCCCACCTTGTTGTACTTCATCGCGTTGTTGCACATCAGCTTGAAGTCGCTCTGGGAAATTGTGTGCATTGTTTTTAAAAGGTTTTATTTAACTTCACTCGAATGTATGTATGTATTTTTTTTTTTCAAAAATCCTTTCTTAGTGCTCCCCTACGTTATAAAAGGAACCCCTGTGCAAAATTTCAAGTTTCTAGCCCTTATAGTTTAGGCCCTGCGTTGATATGTCAGTCAGTCAGTCAGTCAGTCAAAGAATTATATAATTGTATAAGCGGTGTATAAGCGGTGACAGCCCAGTGGCTATCGAACTCGCCTCTCATTCGAGCGGTCCGGGTTCAAACCCCAGCGGCACGCACCAATGACTTTCTATATAATTATGTGCGATTTAAGAATTTAAATGTCACATGCAATGTATGCATGTATGTCCTGGAATCTAGCAATCAATATTTCAACCTTTTCCACTGAAGCTATCGAGCTGAAATTTGGCACACATAGTTGGTTCCGATGACAATGCATGAAAATAAAAAAAGAATAAAAAAAAATCAGAAATAAAAAGCTTTTTTAAAAAAAAATTTTATATTGTATTATTCATCTCATCATTATAACATAGATGAAGATACTTGCATACGGGCTACATGACCTTACAGTAATTAATTGTATCAGGCGTTACTTTGCGGAACTCCATTAGTAGTACAAACCAAGCATTAATCTACTTTACAACAATCCGCGAACAAAAATGTATGGTGGTGTATACCTTCATGCACGCAGCACCTCCCCCCCACACGCAATCAATGAATACATACACCAACACACAAACCAACATGTGTTTCGCCCCAAAACAAGGCATCCTCAGGGTTAGTAGACTGGTTTGTGGAGTCTACTTGCTACTTATTATTGTGTGATGCTAATATTTGAACCATGACCAAACAGCTACACTCCTTCAACCTTTGAAGAAACCTGAAAGCAAGTACTTACAATAAAACAATTTAACGACTTGTATTCATTGTCATCTATCTTCTGCTTGATGGTAGAGAAGTCCATGGGCCGCTTGATTATAGTAGAATAGCCCGGCGCAAAGGTGTCATTCACCGGCCACGCAAAGAACTGGTGCGGGTCACGCTTCTCAAGGTTCCGCAGGAGCTGCTCCAACAAGCGGGACAGGGGGCGCCGCTTCTGAGACGCCTGTGAACAAGGCGGACACTATTTATGACAAGATAACATGGCCTATATAAGTATCAATGATACTTGGCCAGTACACAATGTACAACTGTTGGGGTTAAGCTCCTCTGTCAGTCATAACCCAAAGTAGGATAGGATAGGAAAAAATAGAAAGAAAAACAAAGTAGATAGGAAACTAATTACTATTAAGTTTAAACATCTTTGAATGGTGCTTAATTTGTAGGGGTAACATTTAAAAGTAAATTTTATAATATAAAGGTTTTCCCATAAACAACACTGTTGCCCTTTACTAATTAACATTTATTAATATTTAAGCAATAAGGACCCTGTAAGTAATTTAAATACACAGAGGGAAATTGTACGCAGAACAACAAAAATAAAAAAACTAATTTACATTACTTACACATAGAAACAATTGGTGCTTGATATTTTAGCTTGCATGTTCGAAAATTCCCTTTAAATAATGCACACAGAGACAAAATGTACATTTGTATCCAAAGACACACATTCATACCAATCAATATGTAACACTATTTATTCTTAAGATAAACAACATGATTAGCTGATTTTTATTTTTATTTATTTATTTATTTAATTCACTAGCAGCTCCTGCAGCAGCTGATACGTGCATATCACTGCACTTGTGTTCAATTTCACAGTTTTTATGCTTATTTAATGTTTGTTTTTAAAAATGTTCACTGTTGGTGCACTAATCACTGTTTCAGGTAACCTATTCCATTGTTCTACTACACGATTAGGCCAAAAGTGATATCTAGGGTTGCTAGAGCTTATGTGTCTTTTCAGTTTCATTGAGTGTCCTCTTAGTTGGGCATTTGGTTTAAGTATGTAGAGATATTTTATATTCCATAGTTTAATTGTTGAATGACATAATGGTAGAACTGTTATACCTTGAGCACACAAGTGCGCGGCTCCCGGTGAGAGGCCGGGGAGTTTGGTCCAGGGCTGTGCCGTCTTACAACCTTCTTGCCCTCTTCTTCAGAGTCATCGTCATCAGATAGTTTTATCTGTAATGTTAAAAGAACAATGTTAGATGATGTTTCTTAAATGTTTTAATGGACTTAAAGATACTATATTCTAGACTCACTGCATGAGGGCAAAGCTGTGGCTCAAGGACTGGACAGTACTATAAGCAATTAAAATAGTAATACTGGGAAAGAAAACGGCGTGAGTGTCACAATCCCAAACAAGGGTTTAGAATACAAGGTGGTGTTTACCATGTCAACTTCACGGCGTCTTTTCTTTTTTTTCTTTTTGTCGGGTTTGTCATCAGAGTCCCTACGCTCTTCTGTTGCCGAATTCTCCATGTCACTCATCTCCAGAACTTCCTCTACAATATAAATAAAAAAAATAAAAATAAAATATTTATAAGTTTATCCTTTGAATCTGAGGCGATTCTGCTAGAACTTACTGTGAAGAGAATGAGGACAACATAATTGATGCTGTTTCATATTAAATGGAATAAATAAAGCATTAAAGTAAATTGAGAGAAAAAAGTACATGTTAACATAGCTAAAACAAATTAGCGAAAATTAACTTACTGCAGCTTAGTTTATTAGCTTCATCCATTCTTGTGTGGCTACTTTATCCGAGAAAACTTAATTTCACTGAGAATTTAATAATTTTAAGTCAATTAAATTAAAATAAAACATAATTAAAATAGATATAATATAACCCAAACCGACGCGACGCGATTCGATTACTTTTGCTTGACTTGACAATGACATTGACAGTTCAGTTGAGTTGAGAGTTTGACTGGTCAGTTGTGTGATGTCAGTTATCACGGTCGTGATCGATCCGCGACATTCCGCGATCGTAGACAGACAATGTTGAGTGCACAACGAAATTGGAGCTGATAAACTCTTAAACAATTTTATTGGTGTACACAGATGATGTATCTAAAATATACATCTTTTAAAGACTAATTTAAGGCTCTTTTACTTTCATACAATAATATTGACATGATGTTGGTAATCAATTGCCACCAAATACAATTTATTTCGTACTATAAACATAAAAATCTCCGAGTATTTTCAAATATTAGCGGGTTATAATCATAAAGTTACTCTGTGGTTATAATGGACTAACGAAACACGTCTGTGAGTGTGTGTGTGTGTATATTGTGTCTATTTTTCTCGCTACGTTAATGTACGTATTACGTACAACGTAATAATCTTATGTATCAACTATAATTTAGTAATTACTTAGATATTAGACCATAAAGCGAAATAAAAATATTGATTTAAATTTTTATAGATGAAAGAATTATGCGGCCATAGACTAATTCCAGTTGTTACAAAGTAATGTACAGTTGGTAACTTTACCTTAGGGGGCATCTCGAGGCACAAGGTACCTAGGCAGGTATATATTATATATGTATATGTGAAATTATAGGTACATATTCTTACTACGCGTGCGCGGGTTTAATTACTAGGTATGATTTATCTATCGAAATAATCAGCAACCCAATTATTTTGTAAAATGTTTTGATAAGGATTTCCTCAATCAGGTAGGTATAATGAGAGATGTTAGCTAGAGATCTAAACTGGATATCTGATTCCGGTCGAATGAACGGAACCTTTAACATAAACTTCGGCCTCATGTCATAAACTCAGGCGTAAGATCACAATATTATTCACATTTTCTTTAATTTTTCCTACAGCTACCTGCTGTAACGGTATAGAAAAACATCGTGAGGAAAGCAGCATGCCTGAGAGTTCTAAATAATGATTTTGAAGGCATGTAAAATTGGCCAATCCGCAATAATTGGCCAGCATGGTGGACTGAGGCCTAACCCCTCATATTTAGAGAAGAGACCCGTGCCCAACTGTGGGACAAAGAAAGAATTGTGGTGTTAAACTATTACGTATTATGATCAATTTAAGAACATTTGGTTCCGTATTACCTAAGTAGTAGTAGTAAGTAGGTACCTACTTAAATATGTATTTAACTAAGCATAATTATTGCTTGAGAGTTGTTTAATGTGAGAGAATAACCTACCTTTAAACCAAACTTAGACAAAATTAGCAGATTAGTCCAGCAAGATCATACCTGAAACTACTCAATTCTTTACGTTACAAACTTGAGTTTGGTTTATTAATATTACATAATACGCAGAAAATGCTTGTTGTCAGAAAATAGCAAAACGCTATATGTGCAAAGTTACCTACTCTTTTCGTTCAGGCGGCCGCCGCGCGCTGCAGCCGCAGCCGTCCTTCCGTGTGATCCGCTAATTAAATCGCCCGCCGTACGCCTGGATAATGGTAAATCGCATTTAATAAATCTTGCGTTGCGTTTTGCTCGCCATCCACGCTGCGAGTAATTCCGCTACCGATTTGCACTAAATAAAAAAACATTAAGATAATAATAACATTTATTTCCATGAATTACATTATATTCAATGTACCTACATTAAAAGGTTAAGAATTTTTTCACCTCTCCAGCATTGAAACGGTGGTTTTGGTGCGTAAAAACTGAGCGAGCGAGCGCGAGTAAAAGTGATTCGAATTTCGAACATCATCGTGGTATTATTACACCACACTGAAAAGTGCGATGTTTCGTTAAAAAATTAATTGGCCTAGCGATTTAACTCGAATGATAGGCATTGGCGTCGTGGCTAAGATTAATATGATTTATATGTTATTTATTAAAAGTTTGGTTTATAAGTTGCACTGAAGCCTTTTTAAACACATAAATATTTAAAATAACAACATTAATATCGCATAACTAATTATAAAATATCAATTTTGATTTTCTTGAAAACATTAAACAGCAAAGTTTCCGAACGCAACATCTAACCAAAGAGTAAAAAAGATATAGAAATAAACAAATGGCGGGAATCAATTTTTCAGCAAATTCGTTTGAACTTTAATTATTATCTTGTGGTTTGGCGTTTGGCGTGTTGTGTCTGTAAAAACGAAAAATAGTGCGGCCAGCGATGAAAACGGTTGTTTATCCTCAGAATAGTTGAGAGAACAAGTTTCTAATGTTGAATTTAGCTTTTTACCTGAAAAGTTACGTGAAAAATATCTCAAGATTTAGTACGAATTATTTAATATTCACAAATAAAAGGAATTAACAAACAAAAGGCAGCCGGGTAAGTACGTACACTATGGAGTATTTTTGTATTGTCTCCTTGAATGAACTTGAATGTTAATTGATAATAGAAATTTTATACCTATTATATGGACATTTTTATGTTTGTTAAAATACCTATTATAATTATGGCGTGCTTTTTCAAATGTCGATAGAATTGAATGGATTTATGCAACGACATTTTTGCGGCAGTACCTACTTTAATTAATAGTTGCGGCACGAAAAAAAAATTAAGCAACTAAAAATAAAATAGACTCAGTGACACTAGCTCCCACCCTAGGATTCCCTGTCTCATGGGAATCTAGGATTCACCCTTTCGTTAATACATAGATTAAATTAAACACAGTACATTTATGTAGGTACTGTACTCCTTGATATACAGGTTGATTTAAAAACTTACTAGAATACCTTAATGCTAACTTGCAGAATCGCCCGCCTTATAAATATTAGCAAAGCCCGGTGTCGAGTTCGCGGGGCGGTTTCTAATGATTCTAACGTTGTACTGTATCACTGTATCATCGCAGGTGCGGATTACTGCTCCCTGCTCGATGGTTATTAGAAAATATACAATATTTTCTGATATCACAGCCGTGGATCATACTGCCGTATTGCGGAACCGACGCGGTCGGCGCGAGCAGTGCCTCGAATTGATTTTGGGTTTTAGTTGGCGTAGGAATTTAGGTATACATATTCAGTAACTTATCTACCGCTCTTATTATTCCAAATTACCACTTTTTTAGCTAATGTAATAGACAGAGACAGAAAATTCTGTGTGTTTTCTGTCTCTGTCTTTTATTTTATAGTAGGTACCTAATGTTAGAAGTACAAAAAATTAGGTACCTACATAGAAATATAAGATCAATGAGGATAATATAGGTACAAGAAGATAAGATTTATCTTGAATATTGTGACGAACTATATTACTATTCACAGTTATACATCATTGGAATAAATCAACAATATAAACTGTAAACATTTACTCTCATCTCTAGTATGTAAGGTGACTTAATTTTTTTTTTTTAAATACGTTAATATTTTCTAATATCTCAAGACCTCGGCATCGTGCCAATCTGGCCATCCGTTTATTAAAAAAAGTAAATCTTTAGATATTTTAGTCCACCATGCACATCTAAGCGCAGTATGGTATTGAGCGTTATCTGAAAAATTCGATGCTTGTCGTCTCTCCCAATTAGCATGCGGGAGTGTCGCACTCTCTGTACGGCTGCGGGACTTGACCCTATAAGATATTATTTTATTTTTAAGCTATGCTTCAACTGATGAAGTTATTATGAAAGTTATTATTTCATTTGTACATGTGTCAATCATCATTATCATCACATAATTGCAAAGTACGCAAGTGTTTCTCCGGTCGCCGTATACAACGGTTTCTTTCCTTTAAATTAAAGTTTATTTGTATTTACGGAACGTTGCATACTGCATATTTTAATGTATCTTTGACCCCTGTCCACGCGGGCATCAGCTAGTCAGCTTGTGTAATTATATATTTTTTAGTGAACCAGATAAATTTGCGAGGGAGTCTAAATAACACTGTCTACAACGAACTTTGTCTGACTTCGTAACTTATTGGTATCTATAACAAAGAGTCTTAAAAAAGGAACTAGGTTCGGAGTGGTATAACAGTGTGATTTGAATAACGCATAGTTTTTGTGATTCTTATTTGCGTAACATCGCAGAGCAATGAATCGGAGCACAGTTCGGTTATTATGCACCATTGAATGCTGTGGGAAAGTCAATTTACGTGAAGTGATATAATGCAAGGGAGGTTATTGCTCCAATACACCCTCCATACTTGTGTGATTGGTCAAATGCACTACGATTATGAGATTAATGTATTTCTTAATTAACCAATAGTTTAAGATTCTCGGATTGTAGCGTATGTATTTCAACATCATTTGAGTGGTATTTCCAAACTCACACTGTGATTAACAGGGGGTCGTCTATTAAAGCAAATAAAATGTAGGAGTACCTATTAAAAGTTGAAGTAAAGGAAGAAATAATTATTACACTTATATAACTCTAATTCAGATATATACAATTAAGTCATGATTAATGTTAATAAGACAGCAAATCAGCGAAGCAAGACGCTATTAAGTTATTCTCAAGTGACAGTACGAAACATAATATCTTACTTCCAATTCTATCCGTAAATTTCATAATCCACGTAATAATAATATGTGCACCTCCGCGTTACATTTACTTCCTATCGTTATGTGTGGTTGCCTCGTAAAGTTATACCTACAAATTACATTAGCAAGTGAAGACCGTGTGAGAGGCATAACTTTAACTTATTAGCCGTTAGGTAACATCACAATTGGTATTCCATATTATCAATCTTCTCTTGTAAATTGCATTGCACATCATTTTTCTTGCTAAAACTTAAACATCTAAGAATCCTAGTATTTCACTTTTATTTATTTCGGTGTTATATTAACTAAATTAAATAAACTTAGAATATTTCTCAAGGCAAGTGCGCTAAACGTGTATTACTTAACTAGAAATTTCATATAACATTTTTGTATAGCATCGAACTCGCCATAGTAACTGCGACTGCGTCACCCTCAGGCAGGCATTCCTTCGGGACTTCAAGCATTCCTGTCTCCTTTAACTATTTAATTTGGCCTCTTACAAGAAAGCAAAGATAATCTGAGCCTTTGTTCAGGCCCTTCATAAAGATCGTTGCGTTGGCAGGGAATTATGAATGCAAGCTCTCACAAATTCAAAGAATTTTCTTAGAACATTGAAATTAGTAAAATGACCACTATGAAACTTGCGTAGGTTACTTCTTATTAAATTAGCCATAATCTTTGCTGACATTGTACACGCTGATAACTATTCTGTTATTAATATTCGAGGGTTAAGGTCTCTAATGACAGTAAAATATTCCACATTTTCGTCTATGTATCGCAATGGCATTCGTTTTAAACGTTGTTCCCTTGTTATTTGCAATGCGTGGGCGCAGGCTGCGGTGCGGAAATAACACTGACGTAATCCGGTATGCTAACACAAAAATATTATAAACAAAATATGTAACAAAGCTTTTTGCTATAACTTAACTTATCCCTAGTAGCACTGAGTGGATGTGGATTTGTGCCCGGTTCCACCCTCTAATCCCTATAATCTGTTAAAAAGTCCGTGGTTTCACACCACCACACATCTTTTTCCAAAGGGACAGGCGATTCCGTCGGAAAAATATAGGCATGATGTTACATTTTTGTTATTTTTTTTTTTATGAATGACAACGAGGCATCAGGATGTACCTACCTTTGTTACCATTACGCTTAAGACGTTATTTCTAAAGTGGTACCTAATTTCGAAATATATTCGAGCAGCCTTATACAATAAAATTATTAAAAAGTTTACCTTAGTTAATTAAAAGGTTCTAATTTATGTATTTTTACATTATTCAAACGAGTATGTTCGTTTTCATACTATTGGAAATATAGCTGAGATCTATCATTCATATGCTTATAATCCATACTAATATTATAAATGCGAAAGTAACTCTGCCTGTCTCGCTTTCACGCAACTACTGAACCGATTTAAATGAAATTTGGTACACAGATAGTCTAGTCTAGAGCCTGAGAAAGGACACAGGCTACTTCTGTCTCCCTGCCGACATTCAGATTCAATTAAAAAAAATCGGAGGCTAATTTTTTGTTTGCATCAGCAAGTTATAGTCTGAATAATTTTGAGTTCCTTTTTGACCCTACCTACCACCAATACCAATATCAATTTTACACCACCCATAAAAATTTTTTGAACATCCTACCAAGTACCAGTTTCGAAGTAGCTAGGTAGCAGATACAGGTCTCATCTTATACATGTTATTGTTGTAAATACAAGTCATGGTGCAATTTATATCTAGCATTTGAGTTTATGTAATGTCTTTTCAATGCAATAAAATGAAATGTCAAATTGCTAAAACCTACCAAAAACGGCGTTTCTCTCAAGTCCATTGAGTCACTCTCCCACGCATCACACTCATGGCTGTGCACTGAGATGCTGGCACGTCACATGGCGTTTACCATTTCTGCCATGTAATAAATGTTTTGAAGCAATTATGTTCCGGCTTCAAAGGTGTTGTTTTCGGTTACACTTTTGTACAGGCGGCCGTCTCAGTCCCCAAGGGTAGCAATGGCAACGCGTCTAGGAACAATGAGTTCTTGAACTATTACTAATTAGTAGAACTAACTATCGCTGATAGATAAAATTGAACGATTACCACACACACACACAACTCCCCCTGCTAATTTTACAAACAATTCCAAGCACTATATAGGTCTACTTCAAAGTCGGTCACAGTTACAAACCAATTATTAATCTACTTTGCAAACAAAAATGTATGGTGGTGTATATACCTTCATGCACGCCTTCCTAGTTATCGGTCACAGTTGACATTGTCGACAGCGGAGAGCTTGTTCTCGTTTGCTATCCTAAATCCGTAAAAAATATTATCAAAATCGCCAGACGTTTTCTTTCATAGCACACTAAATAAAAACGTAAAACAGCCATGTGAAACGCCACCATGGGCAGTGCGAGGTGCAAAACAAAGTTCGCCTACGTTTGTGGACGATGTGAATGGCGATCAATAAACTTGTTTCGATACAAGACTACTAGTCGATTCAATATCTTATGCAAGGAATGTTTTAGAACTCGCATATCATACACACTGGATTGTTACAGCTTTTTTTTTAAATATTACCTAAAGCATAGGTATAAACATGCAGGCGATAAATGTTTACCGTTGCCTACGAGTAGAATTTAATTTCGAATGGGCCCTTTTTAATAAAGACCTTTAAAAGGTTTTTCATCCGCTAAAACCCCATATTAGCGCTTATGGTGTACTCCGGGATTACCGGGGGAACGCCACAGCAGAGGGACGTCTATAGTGGATTGGTAAAATAAAAATATTCTCAAGCCATCCGAAGGTCTCCGACAAGGCTTAGCGTTTGTTTTTACAATTGAAAACAACCAGACCGGTAAACGTGCTCTCCGAAGCACGGGAATGCCCCTGAATGCCCTATATCCATACCAACAGTCGACCCCATACTATCGACGCAAGCTATAGGCTATGAATGATTGTCACCAGCACGGAGGTGTCTATGGTTCCGCCTTGACCTTCAGCAACCACTGCCACTCACCACCACACTTACCACTCGCCCCGTGACCACCGCTCACCACTTCCGTAACGGCCGCCCGCCACCCACTTTCCTCTGCTTCGCGGAACTGTACTGCACTATCGTATCTCCAATGAGTGTAATTACCGCGGCAAAGTACACGGTACACGTTATGTACGCGTGATTGTATACTTGTACCAAGTATATACTTAGCACGTGAACATAATCAGTAGTTAAGTCGCTGAACATCTCTTGAATCGGTTCCTATTGGCCCATTTACCAACAACTAGGAAGACCGGTTCTCACGGCCTATAGTCGATAGTCATAATGACTATCGACTATATTTTGTTAAAAAGGATTGATATAAGGGAAATCGCTGCGACCCATAGACGTCCTCTGCTGGGCACGGGTCTCCCCCACAGACTATGCTGCGGGAGGTCTAGAGCATACTCCACCACGCTGCTCCAATGCGGATTGGTGGAGAGGTTAGTGGCCAACCCAGTGTCGAATGTTCTCAAGCCACCCGAAGGTCTTCGACAAGGCTTAACGACTGTTTACCATTAAAAACCTTAAACTTACTTACATTAGAAACCTGAAACTTACCAAAGAGGAAACATTTTGTTTGTAATATTTTCACACAAAAACTACTGGACCGATTTCAAAAATTCTTTCACCATTGGAAAGCTGCATGTTCACTGAGTGACATAGGCTATATAATATTACTAGGTGTAAACGACAGTATTGTTGTGTCTAATTCCACGCGAGTGAAGCTGCGGCGTCCACTATTAATGATAATTTTATTAAATCTTCGCCAACGCATCAATAATTTATTAAACTGCACCCGAAACATTGGAAAACAACCTTCTAGCGAAATAAATACGCATTTAGGATTTCAAGTGTTTACTTATTTTTAATAACAGTTATTAAAATAACAATGTGTTATAATTAATAAGATAACAGTTATTTACTTCGTCTGCTATTTTCATGTCAACTGTCTGAAACAAGTAGCAAATCTGACTGGTTAAGAGGACTACAGAGGCTAAACGCGAGTTTTATAAACAAGATATCACACGAACCATTGCAGAGAATCAAATAAAAAAAATATATGGTATTCTTGGGGATATATGTTAGATTGCTACGGCCTTCAAAACATAATACATTAATGTTGACTCGATAGAAAAAAATCACGAAGATACCTCTAAAATAATCTTCTAAACAATCAAATCCCTTCTAAAATACGTGTTTTTTTTTTCAATTTAACATATATTTTTCATCACAATAAATACAATATATCAGTTATACCACTTTTTAAATCCATTTTGTAGAATTTCCAAAAAACCCTTGTTCTCATTTGCGCAGAGTTTTCGAACATAACTCGCGAGCATGTGTGTGTAAACGCCGTGTACCGACAGTCGCGGCTGAGGCCTCTTGCTAGACGGGCGTGTCGCGCTTTCTGCCGCAAAATTTCTGCAAGATTCCAACGTTATTTCATTACTTTTATTGATTGGTTATTACATTAGGTTAATTTATATAAATAATTTAACGTTATAAGTATTTTTTTAAGTTAGAAGGGCGTAAACGGACTCCTATTTTGTAAATAAACATGGGAAATAAATCAAAAGTGTTCATATAAAGCAAACGTCACACACATGAATGACGTAAAGATTTAAATTTTGTCAAACATTTATTAATTTTCATTGTTCTCTGCAATCCTGCAGAGTACAAAAAGATAGATACGTACACAGTTTTTCAACCCTAATCGTATAGCTGTAAATGGCGTAATTGGAGTTTGCGGCGAGTAAGAATCTCGCTCCAGAGACTCGGGTTCAAATCCCAGTTACACTTCCTATCTTTTTCAATTTTATTTTATTTTTTATGACTTTTTTTTTGTTATTATTTTATGCAAATGAAATAAAAAGCTAATAATATTTATATATGTCATAATATGTATTTATTACAGGAAAAGAGAATCCAAAGATAATATCAATAACGGGGAAATTATAGACATTAGCAGTGAGTAAGAATCTCGCTCTAGAGACTCGGGTTCAAATTCCAGTTACACTTCCTTTCTTTTTCAATTTTTTCTTTATTTTTTTATGACTTTTTTTTTGTTATTATTTTAAGTAACTAAAAAAATTGCATAAATCTAATTTCATTACGTTGTCGTACCTTCCTATAAATTTTTTGTTAGGTCAATTATTACTTAAAATAAACGCCATCTACTGAAACACTTCCCCGTATAAGCCGCGCAGATAGAGAATAGATTTGAAAATGGCGTCCTCTCGCATGCGTTCTCGCTCACTCTCTATCGCTGTCTATACTCACACAGTGAAGTACGAGCTGCAAACAAATAATCAGTCGGGATTCGCTTTCTAAGCTACTTGACGCACTCCGAGTAATTGTTGTTTTCGTTGATATTGTTGTTTTTGTTTGCGTTACATTTGATTGTTATTTATTTTCGTTAAGTTTTTGTTACGAACGTTGACATTTTGTGATGTAATTGAACAGCAACACCGAAGATGAAAGTGACGACTCTGAAGACCAGGACTGTGACCAGTCCATGGAAGATTTTAACCAATTCATGGAGGGAATTGAACCAGTAATGGGTACAGATGACCAGGACACTGCTGGACCAAGCGGTTTATAAAACCTTTGATACCATTCCCATCCTATTGTTCTTTATTTTTATAATCTGATTCTGAAATGTCACAATTAATAAAGGCAAATTTTACAATTGACCAGTCCATGGAAGATTTTAACCAATTCATGGAGGGAATTGAACCAGTAATGGGTACAGATGACCAGGACACTGCTGGACCAAGCGGTTTATAAAACCTTTGATACCATTCCCATCCTATTGTTCTTTATTTTTATAATCTGATTCTGAAATGTCACAATTAATAAAGGCAAATTTTACAATCCAGTGTTTTAAGTACCCTTGCTTGTGTTGTGTGTTGTGCTTGTATTTTAAGTGCCATTTTCAGATCTATTCTCTATCTGCGCGGGTTATACAGGCGATTAATACAGTACCTCATGACATGTCATTGTATGCTCTGTAAGGTAGTTCTGAGGTTTTCCGTTAGAGGCGCTGTTGTCGTTTGTGAGAATGTGTGCACCGATTCTCAAGGTCATTTTGCACCACTAGGCGCCTTAATAAACTCGCGTATCCGGAACAATTTGATTAGTACGTATGAAGTATTTATCGTTACAAATAGATTTTATCAGCGCTTAAACAAAGGCAGTCATGTATGTTACATACATTGTGTATCATAAGAAGTACCTACGTATGTATAAAAACACACCTACGCAATTTTCATTATGACCTGAGGAATGCATCGGGAAACTTCTAGAAAAAGAAGGGATCGGTCTGAGTGGCGTCGTTCAAGGGAGGCCTTCGGCCTAGTGGGCCTCTGCAGTCTGACAGAAAGACGGATCTAGAAACGTCGATAGCCTAGTGGCTTAGACTGCAGCTTATTTCCGGATCGAATAAACTGGGTCCTGGTTTATTCTCCAGAACGGACAAATGGCTTTTTATATTTAACGTCACTTTTGGAGTATAAATATCATCTGAAGAAAATATTTCATGAAGAACTGAATGTTTCTCATAAAGTTCTTGAAGACCCTAACAATTTATTTTCAAGCAATCAAGTCTTCTTTTCTCCGGAGAGAAACCTTAACCCGTAGTTAAGATTAGTCTGTGGCCTCCGAGCGGCCTGAAGACTTCGATCAATCGGTTTGCCACTTAACCCTCTACTAATCCGCACTGGAGCAGCGTGGTAGAGTAGGTACACTCAAAGCTCAATACTGCGAAGAGATCCGTCCCCTGCATGACGATAATGGGTCAGAGCCAACTCTTTTCTAATGGATGACTAATATCGGTAGTCAGTAGTCACAGACCGCAGCAGTCAACTCGCAAGATGCGTTTCTCCCGACCCGGTTACCTGATCAGCAAGCTAATCTATTCAGATTAGCGAAGAAAGTTACATGCTTTCTTTAAAATGTATAAAAATGTTTGTGAAAGGCTACTTTTTAAAGGATGCTGTGCGGTAACAGCCATTAACCAAACTTAGAATTAGGTAATAAATAGCATCTACATTTGATTCCACTTTGGCATTGAGGATTGGCTAATTTTATAAGATAGCAAACGAACATGCAGCAACAACCCACGAACAAGACTCAAAAATTCTTTTTCCAAGTACTGTGATGGTCGCCCATAGCGAAAGTGTAATCGGTGCCTCATACAAATGCAGGTTTCCCACCATGTTACCGAGTGGGTAAGAATTCGACCTTTTCATTCGAGAGGTCCAGGTCCAAATCCGGCCACGTAATTGATAAAATTTGCATTAGGTACTATGACCTGCATCAGTGCAGGAAAACATAATCATAATCATAATCATTTAAAATGTATAAAATTGTGAAATGATTGGTGTGAAGTTCACCAATCTGCACTCGTCTTGTCCTCGTTTGTTATTTTATATATTAAAAAAAAAACAGGACAGCGTATAGAGGCTGATGAAAAGATGTGATCTGATTATCCTATCCCGGTATCGCACGACGATAAGCTCCATCTTCATTGATAACCTGCAGCCGGCAAGTACCAATCAATTGTACAGAGGGGGAAGTAGGTACTTATGAACCGTCAATATCAACAATCCCTAAACTAAAATTGATAATATGCATACAATATTAATTGACTATTACGTATATTTATAAAATTTTGAAATAAACCTTATTTTGATTTTTCAAAAAATATATTTTTAATGAACTCTTAATTTTGACAAGCTAAAACCATCGTGTCATCGATTAACACACTAGATAGTCTCCCAATACTGGAGGCACAAATAACTTCCACCTAAACCCTCTTATTGTCCCACGGCTGGGAATAACTCTCCTCTCAGAATGTTAGAGATAGTTATAGCTAAGTGCAGATTGGGAGACTTCCATGAATCTTCCAATTAGAAAACACTGTGGAGAAAGCTCGGGTGTGGATTGCACACAATATTTTCCTGCACCGTTCTGTAGTATGTGGCATTTGATTTCTTAAATTGTAAATAAAAGAAAAGTGCAATTGATTAGATTTAACTAGCCTTTTAGGGTCCACTACTAGCCTCCCCCAACCAACGACCTTCTCGATCAAAAGGCCGATAAATCAGTCAATTTGCTACCACCGTTGTTTTAAAATCAAAACCTTCTACGAGTTATTGACTCTCTGCACGCTCGAACCTGCGCGGGCGCAGCGACCGCTTTCGTTTCTCTCATAACGGGCCGAGAGAGCACCGCGTGCGCACGTCTGTACGCCTGAGTCCGCGATCGAGCGCCTCGCGACGTGTACCCGACGGACATTGCGTGTTGTGTTGTGTGTGACATATTGTTCCCAGTTGTGTGTACCGGCAGTACCGGCTAACCAGAGGATTGACTCAGGTGATTTATTGTTCCATTTTTGCACAAGATTGTTCTAAGTAAGTTTGTTGCGTGCGTTCGGGTGTAGATTGAGAGAATTGTTAGAAATCGCTTGCGAACTGTTTTTGCGTTGCGTCAAATTTTATTGTGTCGCTAGAAGTATTTTCTCAATAGGTACTATTTTAGACATTTTTTACTATTTTGTAGTTGCACTACACATAATTACTTAGACCTCTAATTACTTTGTAGTATCCATCCATCCATCCTTAAAATAATATACTTGTTGTGCAGTAGGTAAGTTAGTTAAGTATCTGATGAGCAAAATAGCTTGTCGAACACATAGTGTTCTGAATGAATTAAGTACATTTTAGGAAGATAAATAATAGTTAATAATTTAAGCTTTTATGTTTTTCTAACGTTGTCTCTTATCAACGACACTTACTCTTCTTCCCGCTTAACGCAGACTCCAATCTATAGCCTCTCATTCTGTTTCACCTGCGATCTCCCTATCTTATCATCTTCTAGTTCTTTCAGCTATATTAAGGTATCCACAAGGGTCTATTTCATAACACCCAATAATAGGAAGCCATGTTTCTTGCAAGGTATGCAAATTCTACTTTTAAACTTCGAAAATTTTTCCTAACTACGAATTCTCTGGAATTCCTTACTGCTCTTATGGCGCTGTGATCTGACCGTATACAGGTTCTTCCACACGATAACGTGATTCTTAGGAAATATCAAAGCGGTAGGTTGGTAGGTCTGTAAACGTGTGTAAAATTATCACGTAATTGAAACATTTATTCGATAAATAATGTTGACATTGGAATTTGTTATTGAATCTTGTTTACCTATTGACTCATTCAATATCATTAAATTCATAACCATATAGCCTAGGTACCGAAAATTAAATATATGTATCACAGAGTCGTGTTTTAATTTATTATACCGACTTCTTAAGTTAGTACCTACTAAGTACCGGCTTCTAAGTAAGTACTTACATGGGTTAGTAAGTTAACTCTGTAAAATGAGCAAGGGTCAAACATTAGCGGGAGAGGGCGGAAAATCGCTTTACTTAAGGGACTGAGAGTAAAGAAAGAACCAATGCTATAGTAATAATATCGATGGCAGCCCATTGGCTATCGAATCCTACTCTACGGGATCTCGGTTCCAATCAAAGCACCACTCATCAATTACTTTTCCATGTCCATTTTTTGAAATGCTCCGGATAATGTTCTTGATAAATAATGTAAAAATTGGCAAAGAGGGACTTTGAGCTTACGCATGAGGCCAACGGTAAAGGACCACGTCTCGGATCCAAAAGTCAACACTGGCAACACACACTGTTCGAATAGTTTCGTCTTCTAAAAAGCACTAAAAAGGCTATAACCTAAGGAAATACGTTTTTATTTATTTCTTTAGGGCCGGGAGGATTGGCAGAGATTGAGGGATGCCATGTCCATTCATCCAATCATCCACTGGTGACCCTTAAAAGCCCATAAAGGATGGATTGATTGATGGATGGGTATGGATACGTATGTAGTTTAATTATTTTTTTGGTATAATATCTAAATCTAATTTGTAATTAAACGATATTAATTAATGAACTGACCATCCCGTTGTTACAATTCCGCTGCGCTATGATTTGAACAGAGCCCTCGTTTGAATGCGTTACACACCTGTTCACACACGAATAGTGGGCTAATGTCCGTATTAACTGGATAACGCGGCTAATTTCGTGCCACGCGTTTATGTTCTAAATGATTTACTTTTATTTGGGTTGCTGCTTTGGAACTTTACCTTGGTTAAGGAACCTTTTTAAAAATAATCATGTGTCCTATTGTCATGTATTTTTCAGTAGTCTATTGATTTTCTCTGGTTGCCATTTGATCCACTAGCCCAGCTAAAGAAACGCAAATGCTACTTATTTCTGAACGCAACATCACTTTGGAACAGTTCTAATATAAGCTTTTTATAGGAATAATCTAATTCCACGCGAGCGAAACTGCGGGCACGCTAGCGTGGAATTAGACATAACAATAGTTTCGTTTACACCTAGTAATATTATATAGCTTATGTCACTCAGTGAAGATGCAGCTTTCTAATGGTGAAAGAATTTTTGAAATCGGTCCAGTAGTTTTTGTGTGAAAACATTACAAACAAATCTTTCCTCTTAATATTAGTATAGATTTAAACTGCGTATATTTTCCCGCACACGTCACAACACCTTAACACGTGGATAGTGCTATATTTATGTAATACATACAACTTTATATACAAATATATATGTCTATGTAAAAACGACATCACAGAAAAGTTTTTTTTTAAATTCCACTCCCTATTATTTGTGACATAAGAGTGGTTTCGTCAAGCAGTCACATTAACTAGAGCTATAACTAACACTGTAGGAAACATTTCAAAGCATGTATCTGCAAATCTCGTTTAAATAAAACTAAGTTGCAATGTAAAGATAAACATTCCTGTTGTGTCTATCCGCACGAACTCGCTAGCTATAAAAATTATCTCAGCTAATACCGCGGCCTAGTTATACTGAGAATGTGTTGAAACTGCTACTTTGAAACCATCGGTCTCACTGTCCGATACACTGAATGACATTATTTATGTTGCCGGATTATAATTTGCAGTTAGTGAGCGGTTCTGTGCAGTCTAGTTTAAATATCAAATTTGGACATGAGTTGCAGTAAGCGAGCAGCGATCTAGTTTAGATGTTGTTAGCCATCAAATTTGGATTTGAATCTTACGGTTTGATGTTTTGAAATTTCGCAAGAAGGCTGCTAATCCGCTGCCGCCTATGAAAAATATTCTTTGAGCGATACTCGGGAAGTGATATAATAATAATGGACGGGTGGATGTAAGCGGTGGCCCACTGGCTATCAAACTCGCCTCTCACTCGAGCGGTCCGGGTTCAAACCCAAACGGCACGCACCAATGACTTTTCTAAGTTATGTGCGATTTAATTAATTAAATGTCACTTGCTGTAATGGCGAAGGACACAGCGTGAGGAAACCTGCATGCCTGAGAGTTCATCATAATGTTCTCGAAGGCATGTGAAGTCTGCCAATACGCACATAGCCAGCGTGGTGGTTTAAGGCTTAATCCCTTCCATTCTGAGAGGAGACCCGTGCCCAATAGTGGGACAAAGAAAGGGTTTGATGGATATCAGCGCAGTAGCGTGAGATATTGTAAATCTCAATTTCTGGCATTCAACACACGTGATCTTGCATTATTGTTTTTTTTTTTATTTAAATATTGTTAGCTAAGAAATTCGCTGCGACCCATAGACGTCCCACTGCTGGGCACGGGTCTCTCCCACAGACACTGCTGCGGCAGGTCTAGAGCATACTCCACCACGTTGCTCCAATGCGGATTGGTGGAGCTAAGAAATAAATGAATTTAATTATTATACTTATGCTAATAGGAACATTAGGAGGATCTTTTGGCCATTCGAGCTTTAGAAGAAGAAAAATTAAGGTCATAGCTTCTTCACGTATAACCATAAACCCTCCGTCCCCACCAAGCGTGCATCACAAGCACATTCACACGGCACGCATTCCTCTTGTTTGCCAGTTCGCAGGCTGTGACGCAATTTTGGCACGGAACGAGGTACTCGAACAATGTACGAGTACTCGTCCGTTTTTTCCATTGTACTTCTGGTTTATATTCTTATAGAGTTCTAGTTTATCTACTCATTATTTGGGCGTATAACGTTACTTACAAGTGGTATTACACGCAGCAACTACAGGAAACATATGAGCGATATAATCATGTTTGATTTAAAAGTCTCTGTTTAGTTTTTAGTATACTAATAAAACCTTTATACCTTTTATCAATCTCAGAACATTCTAAGTTTTCTGCAAGCTAGATTAACGACACGGTAATGTTGACACTCGGTAAAACTGTTTGCTCGCAAATTCAGTGCGCTACCTCTTGCGCGTTGATATCTTTTGAACCACAGAAAGGGACGTCTGACGACGTTTTCGTATAGTTTCGTTCAATTGGTTTATGAGTGCGGTCAAATATGGGGCAACAGATCCAGATATCTCATTTTGTATTTCACATAAGTCTATGATGTTGGATATAGGTATAAGAAACATTGTTTATGCTAATTTTGTAACGAGTAAATTCTACCTAGTAAAAATGAAACAATTATAATTATTTAAATTTTTTTTTTTTTTTTTTAATTTTATTTATAACACATTGTATTACGTCCGAGGCATTGCCACCGCCACTAGAGGTCCCAGGTACTGTTTCTGCTCTTCTGCGTTAACATAATAATTGTTTTAAAGCAACTGTGTTCTGGTTGCAAATGTGAGGTACCCGGATAGACTTTACCCTCAAGGGTAGCGATGTTTTTGCGGCCTTTGACCGAGACGCTTGAGTTGACGCTATTCAAGGTCGCAGGTTTCATGGATGGTGGATGGGTGTTGATGCATGCTCAATGCTACCTTATATACTTTAAAACATAAAAAAAATCCTTGAAGCACAGGGCCGGTCTCACACAATAACCAAACCTGCTAACTTATATCCTTTAAAACATAAAAAAAATCCTTGAAGCACAGGGCCGGACTCACACAATAACCAAACCTGCTAACTTATATCCTTTAAAACATAAAAAAATCCTTGAAGCACAGGGCCGGACTCACACAATAACCAAACCTATCGCGGACGTAGCCGGCAGTTGTAGGAAATTCTGTGGCAACCGACACATGTCATATTTCCAGCGAGCGGTCACGTCCGTTGTCATTTGTCGTCGAATGCACTCGACTGTTGGTTTTGCAATCGCACTGGGTATTTACTTTGATTGCTTCTGGCTTGCCCGTTCCCGACCAATGCCAGGCTTTGTGGCGTTTAATTGAAAACGTTGCAAAAATATTTGTTGTTCCGACTTTGATTATAGTTGACGGGCACGGCGGCGCAATCGGCAGTGACCCTGTTACTGGGTTGTGGGTTCGAGTCCGACTCAGGACAAACATTCGTGTGACGAACACTTGTGTTTGTTCTGTGTCTGGATGTTAATACATATTATCTATTTAAGTATGTATTTAATAATATCTATGTATGTATAACGATGTCTGTACACCCATAGTACAAGCTCGCGCCTAGTTTGGGGTCTAATGGTCGCGTGTAAGAATAACCATTTATTTAAAAAAACAAGTACATATTTCTACTTCAAAATAATATCAAGAAAACATTTTGTATGAAACATTTGTCGGGTGGGCTTATGAAAACTCTTTGCAAACGAAGTATTTATTTCCATGGTAGTTTACATCGTGAATAAATTGTGCATTTACTTTATGTACTTAATTGTTAAGGTCTGTTACAGTTGTCATGGGCTACAACAGACGGATGGTTTTGCTACATTATTTATCTATACTTCTATACTAATATTATAAAGAGGAAAGTTTTATTTGTAATGTTTTCACACGTAGGCTATATAATATTACTGGGTGTAAACGAAACTATTGTTATGTCTAATTCCACGCGAGCGAAGCTGCGGCCGTCCACTAGTAACAATAAACAACAACCGTTTCAGTCGAGATCATGTTATTGCCATGCGCACTCTTAACAATTTAATATCAACAGCAACATTGAATAGATCGACTGCCATTACCACACAGAACATCAAATTGATATCAAACAGGAGTTTCGTAACGCGACCACCGAGTCTTGAACCGCGAGTCAAGTGCGCTTGTAAGCTACTACGATGTCGGAGCGTCGATGTCGAGATTCTGATCCGAGGCCGTTTAAGACAAATTTACCTTTAACATGAGAAGTTTGTCGATTTTATCGGATCTTGATTCAAGGTCGCTCTAATCTTTACCTTTACAAGGTCCACTGTGGAATATAATAAATAATAACGGGTACATTTTTTTATGAGTGGTAAACCTTTTAAAAGTACATGGACAGCTGGACATCATGGGAGTGACGCCGGGTTATGTGGGATTTCCATTCACTAAAACCTCCTTGGTGGCCTTCCTCGGCGCTTGTGTTAGAGACCGGTACCCTCGAGTGTTGTGCCCATCACAGGCTTGTCTCGGACAGACGTTCAAAGACGTCAATACCCATCTACAACGTCTTGCAGCCACACACAACGTCGTCTTTCCCGGGGTCACCGGATGGACGGTTCGAGCTCCCACTCTTGCCGCCGGCGACCCCAGAAGCCCCCTTTTAGTCACCTCTGACGACAGGCAGGGGATACCGTAGCACTGTTCTAGTCCCGAGCTACAGGGACTATAATGGGTCCTAGATAAATTACATACATAATGATGTACCTATGCAGATGTATCATCAATGGATGATACATCTGATAGGTCAATATCGAAGCTTCGAAAACAAATCTTAAAGATCTAGCTAGACGAAGCCACTTACAAATGAGATCGTACTGTGAATTTCGTCTATATGTACGTCATAATTTAAAAACAAACAACAACAAAGCCAAACTTTCATTAACCTCAGGCCACAATAGTTCAGTTCAGCCTTGGGGATTTTCTGTATTCTAAAAACTTCCGACACTGACGGATAAGTCGACACTGGAGCAGCGTCACCATCGTACCATCAACCCCTTAATCCGAGGGCCAACGACACACGTGGTAGCCGCATTAGAAAACCGTGGGAGCCCACCTCAATGCCGCCTTTCTAACGCTCACGTAACGAACCGGGCTAATTGGCGGCGCGTGCTCGGATTCGCGGCTGGAGCGCTAATTAATCATCGAAAATTAATTAATACATGACAGATACATGCGTATGTGAAGGAAATTTTCAAGTAACGAAAGGAAATACAATAATTTGTTCTAAGTCTACATATTCTTCTTAAAGATGTCGTCACTCCATGTTAATTTGGTCCATAGTGCATGCACTTACCTTAGGTGGCCATCGGTGTATGAAAAAAAAATAGTACATTATTTAAAAAGGAAAACCTTTGCAGAAAACCATGAATTAGTGTACCTAAGGTTGTCGATTATGATACTTGATGATACTTATCAAAGTCGTCAAATATTATAATTCATTTGAAATCTTCTGCTCGAACTTTAATAACACGATCAATGAGTGCCACTCTAATTATACTGCAACTAACCCCGCCGTACGTTTCCAACACAAGTTATATCGCATACCTCTCTGGGATATCATTTAAAAACTAGCGAGCTTAACATATTCGAAACAGAATCTTGGCTTAAATATGTAGATGAGATGTTGGCGTTAAATTCCATCGCAAGACACAGCCGGTCCTTGATCATTACGATATTCTACCTGCCTGTGTTGAAAATACATTCATAAACGCAACAATGGCGAAGTATCGCACGGCGGACCGTAGTGTAACAGTAACGGCAACAGTTTCAATAGCAAATCTCGTCTTTGTCCGAGTAATGGTATCGCGTGCGGCATTGCGTAAGGCGTGCGGTGGTGCGGTGCAATTGACAAGATGGGGCTATCTGGCCAATGGCTGGCCATAATGAATCAATGCTCTGGAAATCGTGATATCCAGTTACGTGCACACACGATAAAAAATAGAAAAAAACTCTTAATTCTACAAAATGCAGCAAATGTACACAAAACATTTAAAAAAGAAAGGAAGAAAGAAAAAGATGCTACATTATGAGAAAAACGAACGCACTCAACTTTTCCGCGAAGGTGCTAGAGCTGCGACGCTGGTTTTCGCGTCCGTCAATGATGAAAATGAAAACTACGATGTGTCAAATTCACGAGTGTAAAACATATATTATAGTAAGTTACGACATGTCATATCAATTCCACTTTTGTCATGTAGCCCGCTGTCAAATACACCTTGGGCCGCGCCCGAAACGAATCTCCCACGAATTCAAATCGACCGCCTCACCTTGCTCGCGTGGAGTTATGATTGCCTTCTTCAATTAACGAACGGTTTCGTAACATGTTTGCTTTGGATTGGCCTCCGCTCGGGTCCAACTTCTGGGTGATGTATAGCATTCTTTTACATTTAAATACCATCGAGTTACCTTGATTCTGAGATTGCTGATTGGAAGACATCATGAATGTTAATAGGTTCGCTTGCTTGAAAAACAATCCAATCAAAGGAGTAGACTTCAAAATTAACAAGTCTTCTTTATTTAGGAAAACAATTCCAAAGTATTCTTACATTCCCCTTAAGCGGATCAAACAGACAGAGGCTTCTTAAGGCTACGAATATATTTACAAAACATTTAGGTTATTATTAAATCTACTGAAGATTAGGTGGAATGCTAATACAATGTTCATACATACATACATACTTTGTGTTATTCAATCAATTGCAAATACATATTATATCTCTGATTCAATGTATTTAGAACCATGCCGTTGTAAAGAAAATTACGCAGATAAAGTAGAATAGAATGCCTCGATGAAGAATATCTATATTGGCAATCCGAAATGTCGTGCCGAATCCTTCATCCATGGCCTAATGGTATAAAATCATACTCCGGCAGACTCGTGGCAACGCTGCGGCGACAGCGCATCAGATGCAGTGATAGGGCGGTCACGGCGTGGGCAGGAGACGGCATCGCGTAATTGGAGGGATTTTCCCTTAACTAGGGACTAACTAGAGGGATAGGGTTGTACCCAACTGCTTAGTCTTCTCGTAGGGTTGTTACCCATGCCCAACTTCTTAGTCCTCTCGTGATAGCTTCGTTATTGAGTTAGCTAGCTCTGCTGTTAGGCAGATAAATAGATGGATGATAGAAAACACAGAATAAAGCTACAAACGAGCTCATACTGAAATAAAGCTTGGGGGTGGTCGCTCACGTCCGTAGGCGAAAACCCGAAGGAAACCCTATACATACCTCCTGAGTGGTGCTAACGAGCGACATCGTATTACGAAAAGAAGTATTACCAAGTTGATAAGCAAGTTGTAGTGGCAATGGGAAGGGTTCGATGAACTGATAAGCGTTTAGGAGAGGCCTATGTCCAGCAGTGGACCTCAAAAGGATGGATGACTGAAATAAAGCAGAAAGTACATAAAAAATATATTACAAGCTATGTAAATCTTGTGAATTATACTCGTACCTGAGACAAGCAATCGAGATAGTTTATAGGTTGTCGGATCTTTAGAAGTCCTAGAGAAATTCTCGTTTATTAACGAAGAGAATAATAGTAAAGAAGCGAATGACAGCCCTATTAATAAGTAAATTGAATCGGCCAACGGTACCACAGTGTAATGACGGTGGTCAGCCAGCGATCTCCTTTATTGAATGAATAGATTTTGCACGCGACTACACTCATTGCGGGAAAAACGGATTGAGAAATAAGATTTACAGTTCCCTGCATTCCAACTTCGAAATGAAGCACGATCCGAATTATTTTCATAGAATTGAAAGCTAACCGAGTAATTTTAATAATTTTGGAGAGTGCACGTAATTTATGAGAATGAGACAATTTTGGCACGCAAATTATAGTCACGTTAAGTTTCGGAAATACTTGATTGTGACCTGAATTGAGTGTGCGTGGCTTATAATGACTTTAATTCACTTTTTCCAGGATTCTTACAAAATCTGGTTAGATGAAATTATGGTCATTGAAAATTTATTAAAATTTTACTCTTAGGTGTTCGAATTACAGTACCAGGAAAATAGTTCATCCATCCATCAGTAAGAAATACATTGACTTCCCGAAAAATAATAATAGGTTAATAAGCGATAGTTAATAGTCGTTTTCAAAACCCGGCTTAAGAGCAGAGCAATATTACGCTGTTCATTCACATTATGTCCTTTGATCGTGACGTGATCGCCGAAATCTTACTTCCAGGGCTGGAGCTCGCGGTAATGCCTCAAACCTGTCCTGTCGTAATTTAAACTTACATAACAACACGTTCTGTAGGCCTCCGTAACGAATTTTCGAATTCGTCATCAATCATTTCCGGCAATTACAAATGTCAACATGTTCAATTATCGCCCGCAGTTCCACTTTCTCTGGGTGAGAGGTCGTAAAGCCTCCCAACTTCTCGACGATCGACCAACTTGTGAGCAGAGTGGGCACTACCAATATGTCAACATTATCCCCGCTAAAATAGTCGCTATTGTGTGCCCGCAAATAATAAAATGCCACATCAATTTGCCATCTTATCTGCGAGATGGAGTTACGAAGCTGTGATCCCAGATGGCCCGCCGATAATATTTGGGCTAGTGGATAATAGTGGGCACTCAAGTGGAAGTTTCGCCATTCAATGGATGATTTTGCAGATATTAAAATTTAAAGGTTCCTTGCGTAAAGAGATCATGTCCAGTATTTTCAAAATACCCAATTAAAATTATTAAGAATTACCAATAATTTTAGGCAAATCATTAAAATCATATATTTACTTTATTTGCATCTTTATGCATACTGTGCTTTTCATTATAGGTAAAATTTCTTGAGCGCTTTTTTGTTTTGCGCATTTTATTCCAGCCGTCTATCCCAGTTGTTATAGTTAGATATAAAATACATAGACTGTCCTCAAGCTATGTCAGGTTGCCTAACAACTTCTGATAGTTGGGTTGGCACCCATGCCTTGAGATGCCGTGGCCACTTAATAGGTTGCATTTCACCGAATATGTTATATCTCTATATATATAAAAGGAGAAGGTGACTGACTGACTGACTGACTGACTGATTGACTGACTGACATATCAACGCAGGGCCTAAACTATAAGGGCTAGAAACTTGAAATTTTGCACAGGGGTTCCTTTTATAACGTAGGGGAGCACTAAGAAAGGATTTTTGAAAATTCACCCCCTAAGGGGGTAAAACGGGGATGCAAATTTAGTATGAAACTTTGCCGTTTTTGAAGTCAAGTGGGCAACCTGAACGCGGGCAGACGTCGTTGATGGGTCTAATTCTACGCGAGCGAAGCTGCGGGCGTAGACTATTAGTAATAAAGTGAATCACAAAATATGAACATATATTGTGAGTAATTACATTACTTACTAAAGCCTCTTGTTAGTTTCGAGTCGGTCTTTGAATGGACAGCGTTAGCTGTAGTGAAAGCCTTTGCATACAGTGTTGTCATCGGTCAATAACAATATTACGCAGTTGTTATGGTGTGGTTATGGTTATGCCTATTCTGTTTGCTGTTTAATGCATTGGAAAATTTCCAAGCACAAACACCGTTAAAAGTTTACTAGATGCTTTCTTCGCACCCACACCCTAAACAATTTTCTTCGACAGTTATTGAGCCAAGCCCAGACTTTCCAATAACTGCGTTAAAGAAATAGCCTTCGAACATAATGGCAGTTTTATATAAAAAAGTCTGGGTTGGACCATTGCCGGTGTGTCTCAAGGTGCAAGTTTAGAACTCTTCTTCTTTCTGGTTTATGTTAATGATCTATTTGAACCTTGCTTGAGTTATTTATGAATCATTTTAATTGTAACGAAGATACGCATTGCGATTTAACTAAGACAATTAAGGTGATTACAAAGTTAAAATTGATGACGCTGATGATATTTACAGTAATTAAGTATCTACTGCAGAATAATCAGAACAGTTATTTAAATTGTCTTAAAAACGCGTTTGTATGTTAATAATTATGGAATTGTGGCGAAGCTCAGACCGCAGTTAAATTATAGTCCTGGAACGCTATCACGGCGACACACGTAGATTCAAAGACGCGTGTTTATTGCCCGTCTGGCGTGATAAAAACTTAAATGGTGTAGCGTTGTAACACCGACTTTAATGAGGTCTGGAATGTAGTCCTATTTCCGTCAGTTCATTGTGGAATTAGGCAAAATCACATAGGATATTTCAACGGCGGTAGGCTCCGATGCCACGTTTTCTACTTATGGTACTATGTCATTATTTAATTTAGGTTTTGCTTTAGCGTTAGACTGGGAAGGATTTCCCTTAGCAACATACTGGAAAACGGCATCCGTGAAAATGATTTTGATCATTACGGCTTGTGCTAATTATCAAACGAATAGATTAGTATGCCCTTTAAATGTAGTAATGGTTTTGCAGTTGTGGGTGTACTGCTTATATTTTTTCTTACTTTTCTTTACGGTTTAAGAGAACATCATATCTTGCTTGCTGGTACAATCAGTTGCGTTTGCCGCGCGTTTAAACGCCACGTCAACAGTGAGCAATTTGATACATTTTTGTATTCTATTTATGAAGCTGTGATTATCTACAGCCATCTAAAGCGATTCCAGTTCTTAAGGTTGTATCATGCTATAGTCATCTCAGCATTCCCAGCTTAGAATATAAGGCGAGATGTTTATATTTATCGCTATGATCAAATGGTTCTTTGTTATATTTCAACCCGCTCATGTTTTTTTTCTATTCGGTAGGTATGTGTTTTTTTTCTACTACGTTTTTGTCGTATACTACTCACAATTTGAATTACATTTCATTAGTCGAATTGCACCAAATGTAAGTAGTAACTAGACGAGTAAGGACAAACAAATCGAGCTAGATTTGCAGTAAATCCTTATAAGGTTCCTTAATTTATCATTCAAGATATTTGGTATAAAGATGGCTGAAGGGCGGCCTGTGCTCCGTTTTTCTAGTCGTGGGCTCAAGCCGTGGACCTCTTTTACATTGGTGGATACTTCTAACATTTCATTTATTAACATTTATTTGTTTTATTTCCAGATGTCCAGCGGCTTTACATCTTATCGGGGTCCAGTTAACGTAAGTATGTTAAAAACAGTATATAATAATATGTTTATTACACAAGTAGTTATTAAGCGAACGGATTAATATTTTAATGTTTAATATTAACGGAAAACTGATCGATGTTAAAATTTGAGTAGATATTTACGACATATTTTATCTGGTCAGTAAAGAGAAAATAGTAATATTAATATTAATACAACGTAACTTAATTTACCAGTTTCTATACGAAGAAGTTAGTACGTCAATACGTTGGGTAAGAAACTGCATTAGCAATCTGTGTCAATGGCTATGCAGGGCGGTCGGATATGCAAGGAAATCATTGTTGTAGCGGTCTACATGCGCAGTTCATTGCATACACTTTATGGTTTCTTCCATTACTGGATCCGGTTATGCTAGAGCTACATAGATCATTAATACTGTTAAAAAGTCCTTTGGGGAAATCCCTCAAGGACTTTATTACACAATACAATGAAGTACTTCAAAAACGGTGCTCCTGAAAATCATCGGCTTTTAGCTTGCCACAGTCATTTGCTGACGTCGTCCCCATGGGACGACCATGGTCCAGGTTACGTCCCAGGTTAGGCCTTGGTCCACCATTCTCGCAAAGTGCAGATTGGCAGACTTCACGTGTTCGACAACATTATGATGAACACTCAGGCATGCAGATTTCCTCACGATGTGTCCTTCACCGTTATACACGAGTATACTACGAAGCAAATGACATTTAATTTCTTAAATCGCACATAACTTAGCAAAGAACTTACATGAAACGAGGACTTGTGAAAGATCCGTTGTGAGATTACGGTATCTAGCTATGAGCTATGATTGATCTAGTCTTCTAGAGTTATAGGTGGATCTATGCATATCGTATGGTGAGATGTGAAGGCATTCCAAGTCATTTCAACCTGAGGACCACAATGCTAGGGTTACTGAACTGCTACGTTAATGAACCGTTGCTTGTTGGCAGCCGGTAGCAGGTGGTTCGCTAGGTTAGCGGATTTGTTGTCCTTTGGTGGAAGTCCCATACAAAACCGTCGTAGGTTAATTAACCTATAACTATATGTTCTATTTAGAGTTTACCCGCGCTAGTATCATCGTCACATAAGGAACCAATCACCATTTCCGCAGAGTAATATTGTTTTTAAGTAATTGTATTCGGGTTGAAAGGTTTACACATTTAAAGAGACGATACCTTTTGATTCTTGTTTAACATATACATAACATCACGCCTTTAGTTATACGGGGTAGCCAGAGGCGTGAATACACCAATTACAACTAGTTATTACCTTAATGCTAACAAACTGATCAAAATTTAATTAGTTTATTTTCTGCCTTGGGTTCCCTGTATAACGATGGCACGTAGATTAACCCCAATTTAACTAACATACCCATATACCCCAGTGCTGACTGCTAAACAATGTTTAGTTGTTCGACAGCAGAACCCAGAATGTCAGTCAAGGTCACCGCCAACGCGCTCACAAGTCAGGCATCGACTCGATACGTCAACATCTCCGTGATCGATGGATGCTAATGTAAAATGACTTGCAGTCTTGCAGTGTTTGCATATTTGGAGCAATCAGAACGGGCACATCGCGGAAAGCATTTCTGCATAATGATCGTTACTGTAGAAAGTATTTGTGTTAGGCGCTGGTCCAATGCAGATCTCACGTGCTCCGGCGCTTTCTGATATGGTGGTAGGTCAGTGCAAATAATCTATACATATAAAAGGAGAAGCTGACTGACTAACTGACTGACTGACATATCTATCTGTGACAGGCAGTATGCGTAAATGCATTTCCCAGCGAAAAAAAAGGTACTCGTAGTAGGTATGTTCACAGGTTATCACAGAGGAATGGGTTTAACGTTTTAACCAGTTTGTAGTTCTTTGCCGGGAATGGGACCCCTTTGTACACCCACCTTATTACCACTACGCCAACTGCACTGTCCGAAGTTTTTAGACTACCGACAATTGTTAGATTCGAATATTGTTTTATCATAGTGAAACTGCAATTGGGACCTAATAAAAAAGTTGAATTTACATACTTAATATATTTTTTTAAGTGACTATCCGACTGTAGGAAGACTTAAAGTTATTTTACTAAACAGACTGCTAATTACAAATTATGCAGATGAGCTCATGTTAAGTGTTCGGAACCAGCTGATTTCGCATTAGCAGTATTAACGCTTCCTGGACTTGCTTAAGTTCAGATTTCACATTGCAAGAATGTCTATAAATTTATTTTCACAGCACTTCACAATTTTTCACGTTAAACCTGTATACGCAAATAAATATCAGATACACATTTTAAAACCACCTGTTACCTATATTTTTATGGGATGGATCCGTGCCCAATATCCGAGAATGTATCGAACGATATCGAAGGGAGAATGTATCGAACGATATCGAAGGGAGAATGTATCGAACGATATCGAAGGACGTTTTCACACGGTTATCTGCTCACAACTGAGAAGGGCTGGAGCATACTCCACCACCGTTGAATCTTTTTGGGGCCAGTCAAAAGATCAATTGTAGATTTTTTTAAAGGTCGCAGTGGCTTAAGGTCTTAATTCCCGTCAAATAATAATAAAATAAACCACGCTGTTCCAGTGTGGACTGGTGGAGGAGTTAAAGGGCACCTGAAAGATACGAATCGAGTTACTACGACGAACTTACGATCCATAGGGTTACATGCCCTACGAAATTTTAATATTACTCTGGCGGAAGCGGTGAAGAAATTTTGCTACACGTGGACACTGGACACTCATCAAAGTTTCGGGCATCCCCGCGCGACTTTTAACACTATCGACCGGTTGGTTATGTTCAACCTAATGTTGAGGTCTCTCTTGTCTCTTGCAAAGGGTTATAAAAGTTTTATTCGACCACAGACACTACTGGTGTAGTAGCGAGATTGGTGAGTGGTGGTGCACTGTGCGGTGGCAACTGGAGCGCGACGCGACGCAGCATCTGCCGTCCGCGCACGCGCATGCTCGTATTGAATTGCTTTGCGTTCTACGTCGTAGTATTGGCTAGTTCGGACTTGAGTGATCGTACGCGGTGACTCTATAAGATTCGATAGTGCGTTGGTTAAAGGCCTTATCTGGGTTCGATCCTCGGCCAGGCACATATTTTTAATTTATTTGAAATCTGTTATCTGTATGGTTGTACTTATGAAAATCGACTGTTAATTTTATGTGTTGAAATTTTAATATTAATTAGACAGGCCTTGAGCCTTGTAGATTGGACCCAGTATAGTGCTAAAGTGTAGTCTGTCGTTAAAGGCGACTGAAGTTTGGAGTTTTGAAGCAGGTTATACCGTTCATCCAGTTGACTGATGACTTAAAGAAGTCTGCAGGTACCACTGGATTCGAAAGGCTCAGGATCGGGAGGAGTGGCGCTGATTGAGAGAGGCCTTTGTCCAGTAGTGGACTACGAAAGGCTAAAGGATGGATGGATGGAGCTTTATAGGTATTGACGACTTAACTATCTCAACTGTGGGAAACTGGACAACTGGTCAAAGGTACAGCACTAGAGGGCTCCGGTGTGTTCCAACAGAGTCTTCCTTTAAGAGCTGAATAGGCCAGAGAATACTACTCCCACGATGTCATTGATACCTTTAAAAAAATCCCAGTCATAAAACAAATAAACAACATCTAAAAAAACGCTTTGTAGATAACCGAACTGAAATGTAGGGTTTTTAATAAAATTATTGCATTATCATCGGTCATTGATAAATGTGCAGAGTTTCAAATTAGTACGTTTTGAAGTTGGCGAAAACACGATCAAAGATACCGTTACATGCATACATACCAACATAGATGCCAAACTAATAAAAGTGTGTTCAAAAGAGACCGCAAGAGAGAGATAGAGAGACTGAGGGCAGTGTAAATTGCGATTAACTTCATAAGATAACCGCCATTGAAATAATTGGCAACCCAAAGTGTCGCGCGATGGTCGTATTTCCGATTGGTATTCCATCAGATGGTCGCTCAGCGCGCGCCGCAGCGGAAGCGATAAATATGCGATCCCGATCGCTCCTATCGCGCTCCTATCGTCGCCGGCGCGTTAGCGGGCGCGGGGGCGTGAGCGGGAGCGGGGGCGGGGGCGGGAACGGGCGCACGACAATACATCGGTTGATATATCTTCATCGCTTATTAGCTGACGACATTCCGTTAACTACTAGTAGTTACGGATGGGGTTTCACTTTGTCCCCCAAAGTGAAACCCCATTTGTTTGACATTTTTACGGATATATAATGCCAAACAAGCATGTAACACTGAAACCCCAACTAGTAGAACATGCCATAAGGAATTAAGTCCACGATTGTCTCCACCAATCCGCATTGAAGCAGCGTGGTAGAGTGTGCTTTACACCTTTCGCAGGCTTTCTGTGGGGGAGACCCATGCCCAGCAGTGGGACGTCTATAGATTGCAGCTAAGCTAAATGCAACGGTTAGACCATTTATACATAAATCAAACATGCCTTCATTAAATAAAGAAATTGAACTCAATTATACAATGTATTTAATAATCGATTACCTGAAACTAATCGATTCCACTCCATGAACGACCCATGGCCGCTGTAAGATTCCGATGCCATTGTTAACTAATGCATAGGAACAAATATATCCCTTAATCAGTAAATCTATTTTTATCTTAATAGCTAGGACATTCTTATTTTTCTTGATAAATTCGTCCAACTTGTTCGTTGTATTCAGTGCTCTGTATTGATTATTTTATTTACCGTATTTATACATACATAACTTCACTGAAACGGGAGAAGGTAAGTCTTCTTTCTGATATCACTTCTTGTTATAGATATAGGAGGCCTAGTCGCTTTTCCTTTCATTTCACTGCATTAATTCTCTAAAAAGGCATTACATTTACTAGCATATTCATTAGTTATTAAGTTTACCTTAGATTTTCGGTTTACGCCCCTATTCTCGCGGAGAACGGCCAGTAAATAACTACGAATTAGTTCGTGATTAGTGTCAATAGCTGCGTAGCGTTGTAGCGCCAATAGCCCAATGGCTCGCGTCGATTCAATGTGATCGACACAGTTAAGCAACGAGAGGCGCGGTCGGTTTGTGGAGGTGTGACCACTAGTGGCAAACAATTAATGGGCGCTACCGTACTTCGGGCGGTTAAGCCGTCGGTCCCGGTTGTTTTCAATGGTGAAAATAATCGTCAAGCCTTATCGAAGACCTTTGGCTCTAGACCCTCCGCATATTTGTCTGTGGGGAGACTCGTACCCAGCAATGCAATGGGATGTCTATATCTATGCTAGTGTCTATGAGTCAATTTTACATATTTTCGTCTTTAAATTCCTCTTACTTTTCTCGTTAATCGCATAATAGGAAGTATTATCGGCCATTACCGCAGGCTGCAGCCTGCGCCTGATATTGATGTCTTCCTGCCTGAACCTTACATCACCTGCTAACGGGAGCAGACAGCTTAGTACAGGTTTATAGCTCTGAGCTATGTGCTGCTCTCCAGTCTGTTTTAACATTTTGAGATTTTTTGTTTTGTTTTATATAGTTGGTGGAAAACCATTTGATTCAGAAGGGCTAGGGCACATAATTAAGGAGAGACTTACGTCCAGCAGTGGATCTCAAAAGACGCTTAAAATTACTGTCATAAAGCCATATCGGTGGCCTTCTGGTGGCCTAAAATCTTACGACAGTCGCACGACATCGAAGTTGTCAGAAGGCTTCCTGCAGAGGGACTTTAATGGGTTGCAGCCAGCAAGTATACTTTTGTCAGCTCCAAACAAGTGTATTATTTTATCATCATGTCAAATACATAGAAAACAACTATGGGTTTCGTGAAAATCATGACGTTTATCTTTACAAAGTATTAATCTTGTTAAGAGTTTATTGATTGTAAGTCATACAAATTGTTTTTATAACTACATAAGATTGGAGTTCTAGTTAAAAACATTTTTATATCCTCAAACAGATTGAACCAATTGGATGTCGTAATTGCGCGATAAGCTTGCGGTGTGGATTTTCTTGAGAGACACGTTGAGATACGATTAGTTATATCCGAAAAAACTATCGCTTGAGACGTGGTTTCATAAGCGTACACTCGTAAATAAACCACTAAGTTTTCTAATGCATGCTCGGCTCTGCGAGAGTGACTTGGTAATACCACTTTCAATGGTCGCGGTGTTCAGATTGTTGTGTTGTTTACAATCCGATATGATTATACAGTATATTGAGCAGATAGAAAGCCGTCTTCTAGTAAGCCAAAGTTGTCGTCGCCATTTTTGTAACAATTCTAGTCCGGTGGTCGGCTTGGGTGAAATCGAAAGTGTTCTGGGCTTATAGATCCCACGGTAAGCAATAAAGGTTTCCTCACGATCGTGCTGTTCGAGTCATTATCACTTATAATGTTAAGCCGCATCGGTCTCGTCAAGGAGCTGGAGTAACTGTTGCGAGATCTCCACTCCAGTAGTTCAATAGATTTTAGAGCCTTTGACGCGCGCATGACATACGAGCAA
The DNA here is from genome assembly GCA_944567765.1 of Carterocephalus palaemon. Lineage (NCBI taxonomy): Eukaryota > Metazoa > Arthropoda > Insecta > Lepidoptera > Hesperiidae > Carterocephalus > Carterocephalus palaemon. The sequence goes on along the minus strand of OX155638.1, from coordinate 15,526,669 downwards.
ATGTGGTCAAAGTGATAATAATAATATATCTGTAGTGCGACCCACGTCGTATAAAGCAATCGGCCGTCTCAACATTATAGAACGGTCACAAGGCTGCTGCTTTGCTTTAACGGAGTGACTACTGCGTATTTGGGATTGAAATGTATTGAAAAACATGTATTTCATAAAGTAAAAACGTTTTAGGTCCTATTAAGGATTGTAATGAGTTAGACCTTCTTATTCTAGATGGCGCGAGCTGTCTCTTAAATTGCAATTTTGTCTATAATCGTTCGCGCAACTGGTCAAATAACAACTTAATGAGAGGTAGAAATTAATAAAGAGGGCGACGCGCGACAGCCGCTATTTTTATAAGTATATATATCGTTTTTTGCTTTTGGCACGTTCTATTAATATACTAGCGTTCCCCGCGATTCCGCACGCGTCCAATAGATTTCCGTGCAGAATTACCTCGACGATCAAGGGATGGTTTAAAAGTTTAAATTAGGTATAAATGTGAAGACTTAATCAACGGCAAGCTGCGCCAATGATGTCCATTAATCAAAATTTTGAGCTTTCTTTGAAAATTTCGGTTCTTCGGTCCGGTTCGGCCAATCATAGCCCGAGATAGTCCTCAATCGATTAAATATGAATCGATAGTTAATTTCGAAGAAAATTCAACGATTGTATCAAATCGGATCAAAAGTATCTTCCTAGACGTATAGTACTACGTCTATGTAAAAATCACTTCCAAAAACAAACCAATACACCAACAAATAAAATTTATGTATCTTTAAGTAAGGATGCATTAGAAATACGTTAAATTAATAAAAGAAAACATTGTACTTACTACTATTGATTCGACACACTCGGGAGTCACTCGTTCTTGTTAATACGAGTAGGTATGTGAGGTACATTATGTTACTCGTACTCGTACCTACTCGTACTCAAAATTAGAAGCAGCACGGTATTTAGGTAACCGCTTTTAGGTAATATTCAACCGCTACAGCTATTAGAACTATGATTCAAAGAAGATACAAACATTAATATTCCAATCGTTTTGTTAACAGCCACACGTTGTAGAACGACATAACTAATATTATTATCATGCTTTCCGTTTACATCATTCAATTTCTATGAACTTTCTCTGACGATAAAAGTGCAACAAACACCAATTAAAGACTATTGCGCAATGCAATGGGATGTTTTCTTACCTATGCAGTCAGGTAAGAAATTGTCCAGTTTGTCTGTCCGTGTGTTTCATCGTAAATAAAACCATAGTTTAAAAAATACGCTTGTGTAAAAACTGAATTGAAAATGAAAGATTTTTTTGTTTTTTTTTTTAATTTCACTGACATCGGTCCTTGATAAGTGTGCAAAATTTCAAATTAATCCGACGTTTTGAAGGGGGTGAAAATCACGTTCAAAAATTCCGTTACATACATACATACATGTCAGCTAATATAAGCGTGTTAAGTTTCTAACTGTTGGATTTTAAAACTGCTATAGGCTGCCAGCCAGCAATCCGCGCTTACGAAGTAACTATTTAGTTGCCTTTAGTATCTGTGCCCGCGCGATGTACTGCAGGGCACTCTAAGGACTTGAGGCTTTGGAAGGCCTATGCCTAAGGATCTATGGCTTATAGCATCGGGATAACAGGAGAAGGGCGTAGGGCTTATCGTTGAGCCGTGTCGAACAAAAATACTGCAGATAGTCCAGTCTCAAACTTACCTATTCATAAGTGTTTGATGATCGCTTTTGCTTGCACCGAGGTTGTGTGATCAATGCTTGGTAGTCAAACTTGTAGATAATACGTCCCTGCACGATGTTCACTCGCATTGGTCCCTACAGCTTGTTGAAAACGATTGTGTTATTCAGATGGAGCTTGCGCAAATTTGTAAGCTGTTAAAATTCAGTCGCAAGAAGCCCCGTTAGTTCGAATGCCTTCGGCAACGCGTCCTGTTGTTACCGACATTACGAGGCGTGAAATTTGCTTCATTGATTTCTTCTGAATGTAGCATTGCGTTGCGGTATCGGCTGAATTGCAAAAAACGGCAATAAAAACAGCAATTTCGATATTGTTGCGAGTTATAACATACCGCGACGCTCGCGCACAGTATTGGTCGTGCAAGATCACAAAAATGTTGCCCTTGTAAGTTACCAAGCAACAATGCTTCTTTATTACAGTAAGTTTATTGGTGTATAGTGGTAGATGTGATATAAGTATGGTGCGAGCGTGTGAACGGGTGATAAAAGATAAGAGTCCGAAAGAATAGAAAGTTTATTATACACACACAGAATGGCACACACAGACAGGAAATAGTTAAGTATGATAGGCACAATAAGAAGTATGATAGGCACTAATGTCTGAGCTACAAGCGTTCTACCAACTATCAACTAAAACAGAATACGCTACGTAAACAAGTAGTAATAAAGAGATACAGCGCATGCGCGTGGCGGTTGCGAGTTGCGAGCCGACTGGACTGGCGGGCGGCGGGCCCCCCGCGCCGCCGATCGCCTGATGCGAAGATAACGGTTGCGCGGGCGCAGACCCCGCCCACTAAGTCCATATATAAAATCCGCACTGTAGTTTTCTGTGCGGCCGTGATTAAAAATGTGTGTATAGAATTATGTTTGTATTTTTGTGTATATTATGTGTGGTGTATGTATTGTGTAACTGTATTATGAAATGTGTGTTAGAATAAGTGTGAAAGAATAAATAATTTATATATATTTTATGTAATTATCAGTGTAAATATTATATGTAAATATAAATGTTACTACGTGTGTGCGTGTGTTTGTATGTATAATATAAGTATGCCTACATCGCTCCCCCCCAGAGACCTGGTTAAGGGCGATAATAGTCTGGAAACCTAACCTTGCGTCCATATCGAGTGGTGTGTGAAGTGCGTTGTGTTGGTGTGTTCGGTGTGTATGAATGGTATTGAATTGGTGTGTTCGGTATGTATGAATGGTGTTGAATTGGTGTGTTCGGTATGTATGAATGGTGTTGAATTGGTGTGTGTGTGTCTGGGTCACGCAGTATGTAGGCCGGTTTTAGCCTATCAATCGAGACTGTCGTACCTTTACCATTGTACATAATTTTAAACACCTTCTCACCGCGCTGCAAAACTTCATGAGGGCCAGAGTAATTTGGCTTTAATGACCCTGATGTGCTATCGTCCCTTAAAAATACATGCGACGATGTTGCAAGATCTTTGAAAATGAATGTTGGCCGTTTTCCAACGTGAAAGCTAGTAGGTGACGGTTGGAGGCCCTTTATGAGCCTGCGTAACCGTGACACATACTCTGTTACGTCTGTAACATCGTTTTGTTCGGGATGAAAGAATTCCCCCGGTAACCGAAGTGGTTCTCCATATAGGAGTTCGGCTGAGGTGGTTTTAAGGTCTTCTTTAATAGCGCTCCGGATGCCTAGCAGTACAACAGGTAAGACGTCTACCCACGACGCGTTGCCATGGCAAACGATTGCCGTTTTTAACTGCCTATGGAACCTTTCAACCAACCCGTTACATTGCGGGTGGTAGGCAGTTGTTCGACGGTGCTGAAATCCAATGATTTCTGAGAGACTTTTAAAGAGCGCAGACTCGAATTGTCTTCCACGGTCGGTTATAATGTCCAGTGGACAACCGAAACGTGAAATCCAACCACTGAGCAATGCCTTAGCCACTGTCTCTGCCGTAATGTCGGCCAGAGGCATGACTTCAGGCCATCGTGTATAGCGGTCGACGGCAGTGAGGCAGTACCTATATCCCTGGCACACCGGCAGTGGTCCAATGAGATCTATATGCACATAGGAGAATCTGGATTTAGGTAGCTTGTGTGAGCCGAGTGGTGCAGAGACGTGCCTAGTAACCTTAGAGCGTTGACATGATAGGCAATTACGGACCCACTCTCTACAGTCCCGTCTCACACCTGGCCACACAAAGCGTTCTGATACCAGTTTTGCGGTTGCATTTGAACCTGGATGGCTCAATGAATGCAAAGCCTCAAAAACTTGGCGTCTGAGCAGTTTAGGTACAAAAGGTCGTACCGTTTCACCACGCACGTCACAATAGACTTCAAGGTTGATACCTGGTATTGTGATCATCCTGAGACAGAGTGAAGTATTGCCATTCAGCAGGTCCTTCATTTCACAGTCTGATTTCTGTGCTTCAGCTAATATTTGCAGGTCGACAGGCTGTCCGATCGCCTCAATACGAGACAATGTATCCGCGACGACGTTGTCTTTACCTGAAATATGCCGGATATCAGTCGTAAATTGTGATATGAAGTCCAGGTGGCGAAATTGTCTAGGGGAGCATTTTTCTTTCCGTGAGTGGTAGGCGAATGTGAGAGGTTTATGATCTGTGTAGATCGTGAAATCTCTTGCCTCGACCATATGGCGGAAGTGTTTCACGCTCTCGTATATCGCCAGCAGCTCTCGATCATAAGGAGAGTATTTCTGCTGGGAGGGGCTCAACTTACGAGAGAAGAATGCGAGGGGTTCCCATGAGTTCTCACGGCGCTGTTGGAGAACTGAACCTATAGCTTTGTCCGATGCATCAGTAACTAAGGCTAACTCTGCGCTGCAAACGGGGTGCGCTAGCAAAGCTGCCTTGCAAAGGGAATCCTTGCAGTCGTTGAAGGCTTTTAGTTCGCCAGCCGCTAAATTCACCGGATGAGAGCCTTTCACGGCACCTGTTAGGAGAGCATTTAGCGGAGCCTGATGAACTGCTGCGTGTGGGATGAAACGCCTGTAAAAGTTGATCATCCCTAAAAAACGTCTCAACTCTTTCACCGTTTTTGGTGGTGGGAAGTCACGCATAGCCTCTACCTTAGCTGGCAACGGCCTGGTACCCTTGCTGGAAATGCTGTAACCTAAGAAGTCTACTTCTGGCTTACCGAACACACATTTACTCACATTAATCACCATGCCATACTCGTGTAGCCTCGAAAACAACTGATTTAGGTGCTGCTGGTGAGTTTCTTCGTCGCTAGAAAATACCAAAAAATCATCTATGTAGGCGTAAACGAAATCTAGTCCACGCAGCATCTCGTCAACGAAGCGCTGGAACGTCTGGCTTGCGTTCCGGAGCCCAAACGTCATAAATGGAAACTCCCATAAGCCAAACGGGGTACAAATCGCAGTCTTTGGAATGTCAGCTTCACTGACAGGAATCTGGTTGTAACTCTTAACTAGATCGATTGTCGAAAATATTTTACAACCGGCGAGGCTATGTGCGAAGTCATGTATATGCCTAACAGGGTACTTATCAGGTACAGTTCGCGCATTAAGCATGCGATAATCGCCGCAGGGTCGCCAACCGTTGTCCTTCTTGGGTGCCAGGTGAAGAGGTGAAGACCAGGCAGATCCTGAAGGTCGACAGGTACCGATCTGCAACATGGCCTCGAACTCAGCCTTAGCAATTTTTAGTTTGTCCGGCGCTAACCTACGCGGAGTGGATGATACTGGTGGCCCAGGTGTAGTGTGTATGTGGTGTACTGTGTTATGTTTGATTGTGCGATGCAAACCAGAGGGGTTCACTATATCAGGAAATTTAGATAAAATTTTGTAATAGTTAGAGTCACCCGAAACAACTTTTACGGAAGAAACATTATCATAAAGCGAGGCAGGCAAACCCGCGGTCGCGAGTGTAGTGCTGGCGTCAATAAGGCGTTTACCACGCATATCTATGATTAAATTAAAATTAGATAAGAAATCGGCACCAATAATCGCCTTACTGACATCAGCCACTATAAATTGCCAAGCAAAGTCGCGGCGCAAGCCTAGGTTTAGCGTTAGGTGCTTATAGCCGTAGGTACAAATTACTGAGCCATTTGCCGCTCTTAACTCTAAATTGCTTTTTGCTCGGTTCTCTTTAACATTTAAACGAGGGAACACACACACATCACTACCGGTATCCACTAAAAAGTCTATATTAGTCCGCTTGTCGGTCACAAAGAGACGGCCCGTCCCTGGACAGCTGTCGGCCGCCATTACAGTCTGTCCTCGGCGTTTCCCGCAAAGTCGCACGGTTTGAGGCACTTGCTCGCCTTGGCACCGAACTTATTATGGTACCAGCATACTGGGTACCTCTGGTACTCTGCATTCGATCGCGTTTTGGAGCGCGAGCCGGATCGGTGTCGTGATGGTGTACGTTGCCGGCACCGGCAGCGGGAACGGTCTTCATTTTCGTGGCGTCGTCGTGTATTGGTCAGTTTGTTCACTTGGACAGCAAGCTGTTCGACCATACCTTTTAATTCGGCTATCTCCTTTGTTGAACTGGTGTAGCTGGCTGCTGCTTCAGCTACCGTACAGGGCGTCACGATGTCATGAACATTGTCAGCCAGGTCGGCCAGCTGCTCCAGTGAGAGTGTCGCCTGGGATGCTAGAACTGTCTGGAGGTTGCTGGGCAGGCGTTGCGACCATATGGATCGTATAAAATCAGTTGGTACGGCGGGTCCAGCCAGATCCTGCAGGTGGCGGAGGAACTGGGAAGGCTTCCTATCCCCGAGCTCTTCATGGGTGAGCAGCTGCTTGACCTTCTTCTCATGTGATGCCGACAGTCGACGGATCAGCTCACTCTTTATTTTCTCGTACTGCTTCCGGACAGGCGGTTTCACAATAATATCCTTCACGGTTTTAGCATGGACCAGGTCTAGATTTGTAATGACCTGGTTAAATTTTGTTGCGTCATCTGTTATTTTAAAATTCACAAATTGTGTCTCCAGCAGTGCGAACCACAGCTCTGGGTCTTCTGGCGAGAATTGTGGTATTTTTAAATTCTTGGTGAAGGGTTTTTCGTTTTCGTCCTCGGCTTTTACCTCAACTGATCGTCGGGCCTTTTTCACAGGCCGCTTCGTTACATTGCCGCCATCTTGTCGAACGGCGGTCCCTGCGCTGTCGCTGCCATGCGTGTCGCTGGTCTCGAAGTCACTCATTTTTTTCCGTGCTCCGGCGGTGGTCACCAATATAGTGGTAGATGTGATATAAGTATGGTGCGAGCGTGTGAACGGGTGATAAAAGATAAGAGTCCGAAAGAATAGAAAGTTTATTATACACACACAGAATGGCACACACAGACAGGAAATAGTTAAGTATGATAGGCACAATAAGAAGTATGATAGGCACTAATGTCTGAGCTACAAGCGTTCTACCAACTATCAACTAAAACAGAATACGCTACGTAAACAAGTAGTAATAAAGAGATACAGCGCATGCGCGTGGCGGTTGCGAGTTGCGAGCCGACTGGACTGGCGGGCGGCGGGCCCCCCGCGCCGCCGATCGCCTGATGCGAAGATAACGGTTGCGCGGGCGCAGACCCCGCCCACTAAGTCCATATATAAAATCCGCACTGTAGTTTTCTGTGCGGCCGTGATTAAAAATGTGTGTATAGAATTATGTTTGTATTTTTGTGTATATTATGTGTGGTGTATGTATTGTGTAACTGTATTATGAAATGTGTGTTAGAATAAGTGTGAAAGAATAAATAATTTATATATATTTTATGTAATTATCAGTGTAAATATTATATGTAAATATAAATGTTACTACGTGTGTGCGTGTGTTTGTATGTATAATATAAGTATGCCTACAGGTGTATAATAATTTATGAACAGTTTTTACTATTTAAATTTTTAACTAACAGGTCTAACTATAAGTTAGTCCCTAAACCAGTCCTCATACCTTCACACGAACTGACCAATTAGTGTTCTTATCAACACCCTCTGTTAGCTGAACTAACCACCCCAGGGCCTATTGAATCTTGTTCAGTCCATCACAGTTATCACGTTTGCTTGAATCTTGATGTTTGAAATCTAATATGTATATCTGAATATATTTCGTGTGTACACACGGTATGACAGTGAACTCCTCCTAAACGGCTGGATAGATGTTGTTGAAATTTTTTCTGTGTGTTCAAGGGGATTTTTGGTCCACTGGGAAATGTTTTTTAAACACTATTCATTGACGTGAAGCTTCGTGTCACTTTGACATTTCATATGGCAAAACGACGTTTGCGGGGTCGGCTAGTTTAATATATCTTCTGAGCATCGATATCGACATGTCTGTAAAGAATTAACTCGCTGAAGACGCAGATACAGTACCCACCTAGCTAGATACTCGCAATTGAAAATAGACAGCCATTACCGACCTTAAACCTCACCAACAGCACCATAACAAGACATCAGGCCCTTTTCCACAGTTTTAACAGATATTTCGTGACTGCCATCAGATGGGATGAAACGCAAAAATGGTCCCTTTACAAACAGACATTAGAATAATTTCAGCTAAACAATGCTTGCAGGGAAAGTAATCGTGAATGAAATATTTGCCCGTTTCTGTCGGAAGACTCGTCATTAGCATAATGGAATCTCACTTTCTATCGAGTTATAGTTTTTAGCAGGCAGCGTGGGATGGTTCTCCGGTTACGAAAGATAGCGCCGTGATCCCAACTATCCAATCACTATCAGCCGAGTTAATTAGTGGCTACATTAAACTTGCGTGTGAGTGAGCATTGTGCTACGGTAGGGGAAGGGATTGTCTAAGTAGACACTATGTACAGTGATCCGTGTGCAGAAGAGTGGACATCTAGTTCTCATGTACCTATTTGTACTGTAGCATATTTCTGGAATTTTGTGCGGACGTAAGGTAGAGTTATTAGTATACGAGTAATATGCATGAAAAAATATATTTTAAATGTGCAACTAGAGCCATCTATGTATGTTTTGGGTGTCTATTTTGAATGTTAAATGTTAAAGCAAGAGTTACGATTATTCTAAGGTTACGGTAATTTTTTGGCCAATCGGTTACCACTAGTTAAAGTTATTTGTTGTTTTGCGTGAATCCAGCCCATGAAAAACAACATAGGAAAAACCAAAGGATTTGGCAAAATATATGTCTTTTATGATATTTTGACTCATACTGACGGGTTGGCGCAATTGGTAGTGACCCTGTCTGTTACGCCAGGGGTCGTGGGTCCGAATCCCACTCAGGAAAAACATTCGTGTGACGAACACTTGTGTTTGTTCTGTGATATATTTAAGTGTGTATTTAAAAATATCTATGTATTTATGTCAGCTTCTGATACCCATAGCCCCATAGTAAAGGCTCGCGCCTAGTTTGGAATCGGATGGCCGTGTGTGAGAATATCCATGATATTTATTTACTTATTTATTTATTTCAAATGACGTAGTGAGTGTTAAAATACACGCTCTGTTTTTATCGGACACACCGCCACCGAGTTGAAACGATGTCTTAATCCAAATTAACATACGACATTCTCCTCGAAAGATGGTTATGGTCGGAAAGTTTAGAGCAATGTAAACAATTTCGAACATTTGTATGTTACTAACGAACATTGTAAATTAATTATATTATCTAAGAAAGTCACATCTACCATTTTATTATCTCTTAATTGGTCTACCCAGCTTCGTTTCAAATCTGTCGGACATTATTAAACTAACTGGACTGAATGCGAAAAATTATAGAGAAGAAACGAAAGAGTAAATTGAATTTTAGCACAATGTAAATATAACTTCGTTGGGAACTGTAATATCATTCTGGTTCCAACGTCTGATGATTTAAAAAAACTATATTAGTTAGTATATATATATAGATAGTATAAGCTGTAACTTAAATTCTTGTGGGTTGGGTGGTTCCAGTGGGTGCTAAATAATATGTCATAACCGGCATAATCGCTTTAGCGACAAAGTCCTTCTATTCTGATTTTAAAAAATTGTTATTAAACGGGCGTCTGTTGCTACTGAGGTACAGTAGCAATAGACGCCCGTCTGTACATGGCGTCCAAAATTAAGTTTACATACCACTTGTTACTTTGAGGTAACTCAGTGTAGTTTTTCCATTGACATCGTGAGATAATTCGAATCAAAGTTATTGTTGTTTATTATTCGCTCGCGCGGAATTAGACATAACAATAGCTTCGTTTACACCTAGTAATATGATATAGCCTATGTTACTCAGTGAAGATGCAGATTTCTAATGGTGAAAGAATTTTTGAAATCGATCCAGTAGTTATTGTTCGAAAACATTACAAACAAATCTTTCCTCTTTATAATATTAGTATAGAAAAGGCCTTAAAATCTGTTTGTGATAAGTGTTAAGCCTGCACACCATTGTCGAACCATGGCTTCCCGCCTAGTAGCCTTTCCTTCACAGCCGCTATCGGAGCCGCAGCCAGCCAAATGTGAAGGTCTACACATTTCACGAGTCGCGCCCGATTGCCTCACCGCTGCTGGTCAATGGAATACGTGCTGCGGTAATGTCTCGCTATCAGCGCTCTGTCGAATTAATACTTGTCGGTGCTAATGTTTCGTTCCATTGTAGCTTGAGTTGGTTGAGTGATAAGTAACCATAGTAACCTGTGGACTGCGTTGTGGACCTGTCGACTCTCTCTGTCGTATCCATCCATCAGCCTTTTGAGGTCCACTGCTGGACATAGGCCTCTCCTAAACGACACAACTCCGACCGGTCCTGTGCCTTCTGAAACCAGCGGTTTCCAGCCGTCTTCTTCAGGTCGTCTGTCCACCTCTGTCGTATGAAACTTTAGCTAGATAGTTTGGCCAAATTTAGATTAACATAACATTTTATTACTGAATAATTCGTCCATATTCATAGTACACTGTACTGCCCGCCGCGAGCGCGTTAACTCCTGAAGATAGTCATTGTAATCGATCGAAACTAGTCGGCTTATTTCCGACTTAATTCACACGTGAGTAAGCCGGTAGGTACGCCGTGCCCGCCGCGAGCGCGTGTTAACTCCTGAAGATGGTCATCGTATTCGACCGAAACTAGTCGGCCTATTACCGAAATACCCGATATATATTACTGAATTATATCCATTTTAAAAAAAACACACAGCTCAACATAAGTCTGTAAGCACAAAACTTGTACCAAAATATTATCTGAGTATACCATCTGATTATCTCTCCAGATTACCGCAGGCATGACAAATATTTATTTGGTACGTCAATGATAAATGATAGGCCCGGATGTTTGGACACTAAACAATGTTTGTATTCCGAAATCAACTTGGGAATCAATTTTCGGAATTATCAAGTCGCCATGAAGTATATTGTCAATATTCTAAAGTGGGAACAGTAATCTTTTGATTATGTTGAATTACTGAACCCAGGACCTATAGCAGTTCGGTTACGATCACTAGACCAACATACATTATATACAATACCTTCAACGTGCCGCTAACCCGTAAGTACTGTACAACCCAGTAGGGTCAGCAAAAGTCCAGTAAAAAAACTGCTTCTAGACACCACTTTAAGAAGTACCAGGATAGTTCCGCAAATGATGAAATGAAGCTATATTATCCGTCGGGCATATCGGATAGCGTGTCGAGTTGTTATTTTTTACGGCTGAAGTGTCGCCCTGAACGCCTGACGCCGCCGAGGGTCGAGGACGAGTTGGATACTTCAGTTGGATAACTCAAAAAAAAAGCATTTTATTCAGTAAGTATATAATAAGAGCTCTTTAAAGAAGAAATAAGAGAACAGAGCGACCTATCGTTTGCATGTGAGATTATGTCCTGCCGTTATAAAGCTTGCTTCACCTCAGATCGAACCTCCTAGACCTCCTCCACCTCAGAACCGTAGGTACTAGTCAGAGACTGATATACAGAATACACACATAGATTTTTTTAAATACATAATTATATAGATATTAACGTATACGCAGTCACACGAATATTTGTCCGGAGTGGGATTCGATCCGACGACCCCGGCGCAGAAGGTAATGTCATTACCGATTCCACCAAAAGGCCAGTCAAATTGATATCCATAATAGTCGGTTTCAGGTACAAAAACAGCTAACGTCCTTATTCAGAAAGCAAGGTTTTCGGGCGGGACGCCGTGAGTTCAGCTCAATCATAGCGAAGGTCAGGGTCGATGCATTGTTCGCGTACCTTATCTTTATTACATAATTTGTTACAATAAAACTTTATCGAGATTCAATAAAGTGATCTAATGCTATGTTATTGTTGCGATCACCGGACCTCGATACAATCAATAAAAAAAAAAAAAATACAAGGAGTTAGTCAGGTAGTGATTATGAGTTTTACTGCATTGATTTGATAGAATTTATTTCCGGCAACAAAGGATTCCACTTCATAATCACTTCAAGATTCAAACAAATCATTCGTTTGTAATTTTTTAATTTGAATAACCATATATCATAAGCCTCAATATTTCATCATAAATAATTTATTTATAATAAAGATTTTATTTAAAATAAAGCTATAAAAACTGCTCTTTTATTTGCTGAATTTACAAATCTGAGGTTTCACAAGTTGGTGTCGGAACGAGTATCGAAGCCTTGCCATTCAGCGCTTTTACGCCTCGAGGTTTTGATAATAAATTTCATCAGTCTTCTAACCTCAGATGAGTAAGGAAATTCCCAGCAGAGACCAAGAATAGGACATCGGAGTAACAGCGCCCCTCCGACCAAGTGTATTGATGACTTGAAGAACTAGGGAGGTATTGTCAGTAACATTCCTGTCCTGCACACACAGTTATCATGGGCGGCAGCGTATTTACCACATTATTTCGATCGTACTATTGATCGCCCGATCAAAACGATCGTACTGTCCATCGTCCAATAGAAGGCTAGCTTAACCACCAACCGATCCAACTGTTACAGAATAAAAATTTTGCGTAATAATTATAATTCTCATTTAATCGTTCACGAACATCGAAGCATTTGAATCAATGCGCACGCGGCGTATTAAGTATTATTATTGGTCGATCGGCGCGTGAAATTACTTCGTTATTAAACCAAAGGGCGATCTTGCGTTGCGGCAATCACCACATCGCCACTCGATAATGGAATGTGAAAAATCGAGCACACGTGCGCTAACAGACGTTACGTAATGGTAATGAAGCGTCTTTTGTAGGTTGTTCGCATAACAGTGACAGTCCGGTGGCTAACCTCTCTCTCGAGCAGTCTGGGTTCAAATCCAAGCGTTACACACCAATGACTTTATTGCGATTTAGTACGATTTATGAAATTACTAGTGGACGCCCATCAACGTCGCCCATCAACGCCGCTTTGCTCGGGTGGAATTAGACATAACAATTGTTTCGTTTACACCTAGTAATATTATATGTATAGCCTATGTCATTCAATGAATATGCAGCTTTCTAATGGTGAAACAATTATTGAAATCGGTCCAGTAGTTTTTGTGTGAAAACATTACAAACAAATGTTTCCTCTTTATAATCTTCTTTAATATAAAAATGAATCGCAAAATGTGTTGGTAAGCGCATAACTCAACAACGCCTGGACCAAATTGGCCAATCCTTTTTTTTAAATGTTCGTTGAAGTTCAAGGATGGTTTTTACGGCGAAAAATTTGAAAATTCATCCCCTAAGGGGGTAAAACGGGGGTGCAAAGTTACTATGAAGCTTTGCCGTTTTTGAAGTTAGTGAATGTGTAACGCGAGCGAAGCTGCGGGCGTCCACTAGTATTAGTATAGAAATGTCACCTGCTGCAAAGTTGAAGGAAACAGCGTGAGGAAACCTGTATGTTTTAGAGTTTTATCATCATCATTTTGCGACGTGAACGTTAGAACTAACTGAAATAAGTATTATTTACGAATATCTATTACATTGTAATTGTAAATACTATTTGTGCGGCTAAAAATTTTAATCAAATATGTATGACCACGCAGCGGGGCCCATTCGGGGTCAGCAGTAGGCAATTTGGTTTGCAAAATGCAACCGGTGTTTTAACAAGCGTAGTACATAGTGAAAGGCATCAAAATATCGAGTGTTTACGCGTACGCTATCGGCGTCTAGTTGCCTTCTCCATGCAAATAGCTAACATAGCTATCCACTTACATTACGGCCCGCTTATACTTGGTGTAGTCTTAATAGACCCACACTATTGGCTCATACGCCCGGCACAAATCCAATCAATATTCAATCATTAATTTTTTTTAAATTTTCATTCGATATGCAAGAGATTATTCTTAAATCTGTTTTAATAGGTGATTGACTATCTTTTACGCAACTGGTTTTTGCTGCGACCAAACGATCAGTGAATTGGACAAAAAATGTATGGGTCTATCGAGTTGACCTTAGTCGCGGATGTCACGTGCGGAGCGACCGGATCTCGTCGGCAGACAGGCCGGCGGCAGTGAGAGTCTCAGGAGAATGTCGTAACCTTATTGTGGTCAGCTGGCAGATTTCGTTTAGAAAACAACCTACAGGCTCCCCTCGTTTGCAACCATTCGTAATGTTCAGCCCTTTCCTTGTGCCACTGTTGGACACGGGTCTCCTCTCGGCATGGTATAGTGCTATAGCTCAAGCTCACGTCACGCTGGACAGACAACAGCTAATGTAATAGTGTCTTCATGGCCCGCCAACGACACGCCTACTGCACTCGACTTTGCTTGTGTAATCGATTATGCCACGGTATGAACGTTCCAAGGTCTTATGTCCTTGAACCCACGCTCAACAGCGGGGAAGTAACCGACAGGTTTTACCCCTGGAGCAATTGCCCGTATAGGGGGATCTCCCCTAATTCCGAATTCCCTAAACGCAAGAGCGCCCACAGCGCCGCGGAAGATGACGAAATATATGTCTGTCTGTTGAACTCCTTGATAGGTAAATGGATTAATCTTACGACTTCCTTCTCTAAAATCAGCTTGCATGTACGTTTTGCATTTACAAGATAATTCAGTGGATAACATTTAGCAATATGCGTAAATATCACATGTCGATTCCCAGTTCCAGCCACCCGGGCATGACTAGACAACGATTTTGCATAGATTCCAGATAAAAACTGGCACGCTCTTAAAGTTTACGCTATTTCATCGACATCGCCGATCTAGAAAGGGCTGTAAGTTAGTTAAAATGGTCGACAGATAATCGGTTTTGAGAACCGGTCTCCGATTAGTAAACGGACTGATTACAAAATAACCAGCGTTAAAAGAATGGTTCTAATTTTCATTTTCCATAGATTTCAGTAGTCGTGTGACTAAGCGTCCTCTCATTATCATGACCATGGCCAGGCCTGGAGTTCTATTTTGTGACGCTGTTTTAGTGTCTAAGAAAAACTCGATTGACGAAACTGAAAATTGCCAAAACGCCATCTAAACTTACAACTTAAGGCCCAAAAGTTGTTTATAGACTATAATTTAGAGGAAGGAAAGAAGAAGATCAAGTTTAGTTACCAATGTTACAATTTACTTTACATTTTTAGCCTGATGAATAAGCAGACGGGGTTGACCCCCATGGCCTTAGAGAAATGAGAATGAAACATTTGTTCAGCGCTGGATTAAGAAATTCAAAGCTTGGGGACACCGAAACAATATTAGTTAAAATCCTATACCAAACTGGTTTTTGATTAACCAAGAGATGGAGAGATATAATTAGCGCGGTTGCGCAACCCTAGTCCTGAGCGACTGACGGTTGCCACGCGGAACTGGCTTGAGGAATAAGCTGCGTGATAACTAGATCGCGACGTACTGATTACGAGAGATATTTTGTAACAAGGGACATCGTACTCTGTCCCTGTACGGTGTCGATAAACAATATCCCTACGATATATTTATAATCTTATTAATAAGTCTACTGGTTTTGAAATACTCCAACAGAATGTCTCTCCTAATCTAAGGCAGAGCTGTAATGGGAGTAGTAAGGTTAACTGTTTCTTCTGTACACTGAATCTGTACTTCTGGCACGAGCCAGATGTGTGTCTTGAGACCTCAATAGGAAGTTTAAGCGTTTTCAACGTCAATGTTCTTATCCATTTATGTTGGTAGATAATTACTCCTGCTTTCTTACAATTACATTCACGCTCGCAATCCAGACCGGGCAGTTTTTTCATCGCTTTTGGCCATTCGCTCGCTGTAATTGGCAGTCGATTTGAGGATTCGTTCTACCATGTAGATCGTTATCTAAGGAATTGATGCTTTGATTGGTGATTAGTAAAGCATTCAGCATTAATAGCCTACTGGCTTACATCGGACTGAAATGATATCAGACTACCATATCGGAAATTCGTATTGAAGAGTCAATAGTTAGGACAGGAACGAGGTAAAAGGAGAAGTGGCTAGGTAGGTATTATTATTTATTTGGCTTGAGTTTTTCAGCTCCAGGCACGTCGTAAAATGTGTTTCTAGCCCAATACGTTTTGCCATCCTAATCCTGTCTATGGCTTTTAAGAAAGCAAGTATATTGTGAATGGCGATGATTTTGAATTCATTCGGATGCTGTACATATTAATCCCAATGAAGATTGCGTTCGTGCACCGACACAGCAGTTGAGGAGATAATTCAAAGGTCTCAAAATGCTATGGTCTCCTAGTAGAGAATGCGTTTCTCTACGAGGAGACCATAGCATTTTGAGATGGTCTCCTCGAAAGGTTCAGAAATTAATCCGGGAAATGTCTATCTGGAGCAATGTTTGCTACTGTCGAGGCGACCTTGTCTGTATGCAGGGAATGCCTACTTCACCAATATTATAGGTCGATCTGAAAGCGAAAGTCAAACTGCGTAAGAGATCCAATCATGATAATACGAGCTAGTCTTTAAAACAAACGTTGAGAGTAAAAGTATACATTTGCGATATTTTACGACTCATCGTTTAAAGTTTTTACACGTTCCGCATATTAAGTACCGAAACTGCGAAATTATCACTTCAAATTATTATAATCATATCCAATCATTCAGCTTTCAACCTTATCCTGTTGGTAGTAACGTCTATTTGATTTCCACTTTAGCTATGGGGTTTGAGGCGGCATTGACATTAAGATATTCTCACGGAAAAAAGCCCATGAAATTTGCTTAATTCTAGGTGCCCTTGATTCCTCTAGACGCAGCTAATCAACACTAAACATTTAGGTGAGGTGAATAGAAATGCTGAACGGGGACAAAGCGTCTGTAAAAATTCTGGAAACATTGACCTAGACATGGTAAAACCGATCCGAAAATTTGAATGAGTATTTTTGAGAGAAGGTGTTATAACTTAGAGGATACAACTTTATGTTATAATAAGTCACCCGTTGATTCGTTTTAGCATGATTCATGCTATATATGTTATACAGCTTTATTAATATATGCTATATATACATATATATCCAAAAGACGTACTCATTTTTGGTAAATATTTTTGAAGATATTTTTAAAAGCGGGCTGTTGTATCTAGATACATTACATTTACAAACTGCTTTGTGACAATCATATATCAGAGAAACGAGTGTTGTCGTACCTGTTTGAATCCGAAAAAAACACTCAGAGCAAAAACTTGAAAATAGACTGTTAAGAAGGAGCCGTCTACAAAAAACGTGTGATACCGTTTAGAAAGCTAGATTTCTAGAAGGCATACTGCTCAAATTGAATTAAATCATGATGTTTTGTCCGAGTGGAACTTCCATAGTGCAAGAATTTACTACGAATAATTTCCGCCACTTCAAGCAGTGACAGTCGAAAACCAGGTACAATTGGGCTTTACCAAAACCACGGCTTAATGTATACCTCACCACGATTCTCCGATGTGGATTGAGGGGTCAGGGGTATCAGTGGCCAACACAATGTGGAATTCATTTAGATATGATATTTTACACTGACTCGTGTTTTGCAATCAAATTCAAATTAAAACCTTGAATTCTCCGCAGGTGGGATTTGAACCCACGACCTTCACGTTAAGACGTATGAAATATAGCCCCTAGAAGCCGAATGCTTACAAATGCTTTGTAAAGATACAACCACGCAAAAATTTCTTCAGACATCGTCAATCATGAATTGACTTGACCACCACTACCAAGACTTGAGAAATCAGTTTTGGCTGTGAAGCAAAAAAGTCCAGTTCTCTAAGATAAGTCAAATACATGGTTAAATTTTGCGAATAGTAATGCGAAAATTCCCGAAAACATTCAACTGTAAGGAAATATATGTACACGAAGTAAGTAATAAGTACATCGAATTTGTACGAAGCGAAAGTTACAAAGCTCAGCATCCCAAAACATTCTGCAAAAAATTAAGCAACCATGCAAATACCTAATTGAGTCGCGGAAGCTGATGTTTGAATAAAAATAGCAGTGAATCGTATCCGAACCGCCTAGGAATGAGTGTGTTAGCAGTGACCTACAGCGCCCGCTCGTTATCAGGGGTCGACGACCGGTCGTTACGTGTGATTTCACTTTCCGGCGCACGCGCATCGGCTGTTACGACCGCCAAAGATTTGCTATCCATTAGCGCCCAATGACCATGAGTCTTTTCTTAAAATGAAAAGGGTCAGGCCCACCAATGTGGACTGGTACACTTCAATTTATACCTGAAAAAAACTATAGATTTCAAGCAAAGAACAGCTAAATGGAGGCGGAATTTTTACCGCCTGCTAGTTCTGGATTCAAATAAGTATATAAATTCTTGTATTTTATGCTATTGAACCAGTTATAAGTTATTAGTTCTTCATAAAGTTCTCGAAGGCATGTGAAGTCTGCCAATCTGCACTTGGCCAGTATGGTGGACTAAGGCCTAATCCCTCCCATTCTGAAAGGAGACCCGTGCCCAACAGTTGGACAAAGAAAGGGTTGTGGTGTGTGTATGTGTGTGTGTGGGTGTGTGTGTGTGTATGTGAGAGAGGGAGAGAGAGATAACCAGAAACACGTGCAATGCTACGTACAAATCCTAGAACATAATAACCTCACATCAGTATTCACAGAAGAGGTGAGCATTAGCAGAACTGTGTTGAATACCCACTTAACACCAGTTATGTTTAGGTATCATGTAATAGCTTGACGAATCTGAACACTTCAAATAAAATAACTCTATTGATGATTGATACAGATAGATAGTAGTAGATCGCGGTCATTTTTACGGCGAACTGGTCTTCTGTGGAATGAGCTTCCGACTGAGGCTTTCCCTTCGAGCTACGACATGGAGCGCTTCAAAAAGAGTGTGAAACGTTTCCTTCAAGGCAGGCAACGCACCTGTGATACCCCTGGTGTTGCACGTGTCCATAGACGACGGTGACCACTTACCATCAGGTGGCCCGTATGTCTGTTTGTCCGTCTATACTATAAAAAAAAAAAAATACAAGCCAATAAATAATGCCGAAGACTGTGAATCTTAATTATAATAATTCCAACGATAAAGTTGAAATGTTTGCTTTCCAATGAAAGTTTTCTATAAAGTATGTTAATAGCTTTTTTATTCAGCTGACGAGCCTATGTCAAGTTTATTGGGCCAAGATTAATATTTCATTTTATTTTCATAACTTGTTAAGATATTCGATTTGGGGAAATTAAATAATGTTATAATTAAGTATTATTAGTGTTGAATATACCGGCGCTGTGATATGATCAGAGGAAAACAAAAACCATTTCCTACACATCTGTCAAATCTGTTTAAAATTGTACAGTGGAATCCTTAGATTTATCCCCAGAGTTTATAGGTAACCTTCCTTCGGGAACGGGTGTTGTGCACGTTTTCGCGCAGTTACATACCTCAATGACTCTTTTACGAGCCAGTAGACCAACTCTATTGACCGCTAGTGGCAAATTTTCATGGACGCTACCGTGCTTCGGAGGGCACGTAAAGCCGTTGGTCCCGGTTGTTTTCAATGCTGGAAACAGTCGCTAAGCCTTGTCGAAGACCTTCGGTTGGCTTGAGAACATTCGACACTGGGTAGAGTATGCTCTAGACCTCCTATGCAACAGTGTCTGTGGGGGAGACCCGTGCTGACGTCCCACTGCTGGCAGTGGGACGTCTATGGGTCGCAGCGAGACCAACCCTATCGGTATGGATAAGCCTGCAAGTGTACCCTTATTCACTAAAGTACGTATTAACCTTCCTCTGTGCTCTAATTTTTTTAAAATTAAATTATAAAAATTAAAAATCAGCTTAAAGAACAGAGGAATCTGCGCGCATTCACCACGAAGTCTCGCCGCACCTGCCTCGATAAAGATTCGCATTAGCCATGTGGCAAACCCATTACAATTCGTAACTGTTCGCCCAATTTCGCTTACGCAAAATGTGGCGTTGGCGTAACTCTGGCGTAAGACAATTTTTATCGACCGTATCGATATTGAAAGCGATGCGCGATGAACGAATGAAAACTTAGTAAGAAATCAACGTCTCTCATCGATCAAGTTTCGAGAGCGTAAAGCCTTCCAACCTGTATTTAGACAGCAGGTAATATTTAGACATTCAAAATACCTACAAAAATATTTTGAACCTTATACTGGTCCTCTCGTGCGATAGGCCGAACTGTGCCTACTGTACTAATCGGAAAACGATATACTAGTCTGCCTTCTCACTGGTTAGACCTAAAGAAGACGGCGTGAAATCGCTGGATTCAGAGGGCACAAGAAGGTGGAGTGTCACCGAATAGGGTGGCCTATCCAACACCGGAGAGTCAAACTATGTTCAACGTATAGGGCTATAGTGCCTCACTCGTTGGCTCTCCGGAGACTGACTCACGTGTGGTTATGTCAGGAAACATTGAACTTTCGGCTGCTCATCCACTTTCGTTTTTTAATTGCGACCGGATCGCTCCATCCTGCGCTCTCAGTGATAAACATCATAATTAGCCGCTCACATTCAGTCATTCCTATTTCCTTTACTGTATGCTAATGTAAATATTGGAAGATGAGAACTGGTTTCATCCTTTTTATTATGCGTTACGTGATTTCCCTGAATCTTTTCATTAAATACATTACATACATACGTATAAAGAAATATTGTTGCAATACTTGCAATTGCAAAATTCATAATAAAGTTTTTCTATGATAGCAAAGGGATTTGTTCGTGAAAACTGAGCAGGAGTTTCTAATGTAAAAATACGATAATTCCTTAGATTTTTTTAAATGCCTTTCTCTTTGTTTCAGGACTTCTCACAGGCTGGTTCCCGGTCACCGCTTGACGTATGTAAGGTAAGCCTTAATTTTCTATGTATGGTTCCTGCAGTAAGGTTTTATTCTAGGCTATATGAAACTGTATGTATACATTTTTTTTTTTATAAAACAAATTCAAATTCAAATTCAAATAATTTATTTCGCTATGAGGTGATTATACACGCTTAACGTAAGTCTAGGTAACTACAAACTACTTAAAGAGATATAATGCTATTCTAAACTGATTAATATAAAGCAAAGGATGAGCTATTTATCCTTGAATGAATAGCTAATCCTACACAGGTGCCTAACCTGCCTTATGGCTAATTTACAATAATTACCTACCACTAAGCTAAGCTCTACCTAAGTCACGATAGACTATCTACCTGGTCATCGGCTTAAGGAAGAACTTACAATATTCTTAACATCGTGCTTACCAATTTTTTGTCGCGACTCTCGAAACGTCCAACATTCGAATTTTAGGACTGCGTTTATTATCTTTATATCTTTATATACATATAAATGACACTTACTGGTAATTTTCTTCGATATTGACTATTGGTATATGTTACAATTTAAAATCGGTAGTTAATATAATCATCCAAAACAAACGAAATCTAAGACTATCGTCAAAAAAACATTTATAATTTTTAGAGAGTCCTTCAAATCGGATCAAACTTTGTTTCCTAGTTCCTTCTATGAACTGTCTGTCTTCCTAAGCTCTATAAACATTGCTACATTTACTTCTACACGCGGTTAACTGTCATATAATCGGCGCTTATATACATATACATATACAGGTACCAGCTCCGCAAGGATGTCAGCTTTGTTTGTACAGGAGAGCTATTATCATGGCGTGTGGTCCGGTGTTAACTTCCTACACATAATAAGTATTGCACTTTTTTTTTTATAAAACATTGTGCTCACCAATTTTTTGTCGCGACTCTCGAAACGTCCAACGTTCGAATTTTAGGACTGCGTTTATATCTTTATATCCTTTGGCGGTAAAAATAATCATAATTTTTGTTAAGTTACCTGTGGCTACAAAGGAACAAAACATTTATTTTTGTAGTTTGCTTCGAGGTCTGATACAAATGAGCCGCAGTGGTTCACTGCAGCATGCATCGAAGTGCATCGGAGGAATTTTCCACTTACCACCGGCTAGAATACAGATCAATTTGCCAATTCATATCATTTATTGCTTAAGCGGTGACAGCCCAGCGGCTATCGAACTCGCCTCTCACTCGAGCGGTCCGGGTTCAAACCCCAGTGGCACGCACCAATGACTTTTCTAAGTTATGTGCGTTTTAAGAAATTAAATGTCACTTGCTATAACGGTGAAGGACACATCGTGAGGAAACCTGCATGCCTGAGAGTTCATCATAACGTTCTCGAAGGTATGTGAAGTCTGCTAATCCGCACTTGGCCAGCGTGGTGGACTAAGGCCTAATCCCTCCCATTCTGAGAGGAGACCCGTGCCCAACAGTGGGACGTCTATGGGTCGCAGCGAATTGCTTTCCCTCAGCGTTATTCAACCTCACATGTCCATACAACACAACCGCCTTAGCACACGAGCGAAGGCAATGGGAACGTATTGTTGCATTGTTCATGCAGTACGTATTCGTGTATTATGGATCACTTGAATAGATCACATTCGACATGGGACTGCAGAAAAACTCAAAACATTCCAATGACCTTAATTAAGGCTTCATAGTCTTAACAATGGAGAGTGGTTACAACTTTGGCCGCAAGTTGTCATTCCTGACAGTCATGTGGACATTTTTTCGTGATAGATAGCAAACGAGCTTGCAGCGCCAACCATCCGTTGCTGACAATACTGTCACAGTTGGTTTCTCAAGTCAATGGACAAGAAAGGAAAGAAGACAGGAAGAATGAGTCCAGTTGATATTGAGTGGAGGGATGTGTACAATCCAGTGGTGAATGTTCCCAAGCCATCCTCAGACCTTCGACAAGGCTAAACGTTTCACAAATCGGAACCCACAGCTCAACGTGCCTTTCGAAGAACGGAAGCGCCCATTGCTACTAGTGGTCACTAATGTATGTACCCACCGCACCAGGCGTTGCTTAACACGATTGCGCTGCAAAACTGTAAACCGTTATCCTGTTCGACCCCTACCAAACACACGTTACCAGTGTTGCCAGTCGCCCCATTGTCTCCCAGCACGACGCAGATAAGGCGATTGCTCAAAGCAAAAAGCGCACACACTGCGCACTCGCAACTCGTTGCGCAACCGATCGTGAGACATTCATGGGCTTTTTGTTGGTCGCCAGTTGCCAGTGTTGCCACACGCGGCTCGTGTGTGGCCAGTGCGGGTTTTCATTAATTTTACGATGCGCGATACGACAGGTTTTTGTTATGTTAAAGTGTTTAAATGAAACACCATTCTGATGCAATATTATTACCATCACAACCCTTTCTTTGTCCCACTGTTGGGCACGGGTCTCCTCTCTGAATGGGAAGGGGTAGGCCTTAGTCTACCTCGCTGGCAAGTGCGGATTGGCAGACAACAAGAGACATTTAATTTCTTAAATCGCACATAACACACTTAATAACACTGTGAGATACCTTCCCCACACAAACAGAGGAAACAGAATAAAATATTTTTTTTCGTTAATGTCAAATTGATTTAAAATGAATAATGCGCATACAGACACACCTTCACAGTAAAATAACGGCATATTTCGGTGTTTTCCGCATAAGCAGCGATCGCTGAGGAGTGTACAATAGAGCTATTTATCCTGAGCATTCACGTGGCCACCGATCTTATCAGCGTCGATTCATGGGACGATTCCCAGATGTTATGATGGCAGATTAATTCAATCATATTTGGGTGATAAATTAAAGTTTTAAACAGATAAGATCATCTTTCTTGACCTTTAGGTTATTAATAATTAATATCGTCAAACCGCCACTTTGGGGTCATTAATAAATGTGAAGTGAAAAAATTTACAAGCAAATTATGATCTGGCTTAATAATAATTATTACTATGTTTTAAACTAACGTGTAATTTCAACTGAAAAACAAATTCTACATTGAAAAAAAAAAGTCTTATGATCACTTTCATGTTGAAGAAAAGGACAAATTTTTACTTTAAAAGAAACATCTTATGATCACTTTCATGTTGAAGAAAAGGAATATTGGCTAAGAAACATACCACTTTCGATCAAACACAGTTCTGTAAATCAGTGGTTGAAAAGATTTAAACGCGCTACATTGAGCATCTGTGTACATATTGAGTTTTTGATAAAAAGTTTTTTTAAATGCTGTTATAAGACTTGTATATATTTATTTCGGCTCCGTTGGAGATATCCTATATATATCCTAGAATATATCCTAGAATATATCCTCTTCATTGTCCGTGTATTTTTCGCGATAAATATTTTTTGGTCATAATGTAGTCTTCAGATCCCAGTAAGAGTAAAATCCACTACTCGTAAAAAATTAACCAGCACTAATAAATTATAGTTATCAACCAATAAAGCATTTCTGTGTTTATGTAATTAAGATCTAGGATAGCGTAGTAGGTACTTAGGTTAATAAACAAATAAATATAACGCCAACAAGTCTTTAAATCTGGCGCGGCGATATAAACATTCCCGCCACTCGCATTAGCGAACACGTCAGTGAGCTGTCAAGGGCCGGCGGCCATTGAGCCATCGAGCCATCGAGCCATCGCTCCCGCGCGAACGTCAAACGCTCGCGATTATATTCGCGATCGTTTTTATTTGTAGTCGCCGCGACGGCTATCGCTGCGATCTGCCGGTCGCGGGCCGCGAATGTGAATGGTGCAAGTCAGGGGCGTGCAGCGACATTAGCGTGTTATTTTTATTATTAGATAATTACTTCGTAGCCTTTACAAACCAAGGATTAATCTCGCCCCAAAACTGAGTAGCAAAGTAACAAAGTATACAAGTCTATCTACCCTGAGGATGCCTTGTTTTCGGGCGAAACACGTGTTGGTGTGTGGGTTTGGTGTATGTATTCATTAATCGCGTGTGCATGTTTCCTGTGTGGGTTAGGTTAGGTTAGTGCATGAAGGTACACCACCATACATTTTTGTTCGCGGATTGTTGCAAAGTAGAGAAGTTCCGCAAAGTAACGCCTGATACAATTAATTATTTCGTAGCCTTTATCGTTAATACTCGTATAATTAATTGATGTTTATTACTAAGTACATGTATTGCTTTAGATTAACCCTACATGTTATGAAATAAATAAATAATAATTTCTATGTTCGGATGGAGCTTTGAAAACCAATATAGTGAAATTAAAAATTAAATTATTATTAAAAATTAATAACATAAATATCCCTTTTCTCATAACGAAAATGGTAAGGCCATTGCCTCTGCTAATCCATTCGCAGTTTTGAAGTTGAAGTTTTTGGTTGTTCTCTAAATTTTTATTACTTAAAATCAGCTAGTTTCACGATTGTTACCAATGTCACGGGTGGCAGTAGATGTGTGACCATAATGTACTCGAAGGCGAATGAAGTCTGCCAATCCACACTTGGCCAACGTGTTGAACTAAGGCATCAACCTTCCCATTAAAAGAAGACCCGTGCCCAGCAGTGACAATAAAAGGGTTGCGGTGGTGGGCCGTTCCCGCTGCCGCCCGTGGCTCGGCGCGCAGGCGGCACGCGCGTGCTATCCGCGCCATCGCCGCTCTAATTGATCGGCGCACCTGCCCGCGCGCACCTGGCCGCGCGACTGAGACTAGCTTGACCCGCCACGCTTCTCCATTGATTTTTATGGATATAAGAGAAAACGAGCATGCATAGCCACCCTCTGCTGCCCAGCATAACTGGGATAAATTTTTCAATCTCTGGGTGAACCTTCGGGATCGAACTGATCGGGTGAACTGAAGTGGCAATGGGCAGGCCACGTCGCTCGACGGACTGATAACCGTTGGGAAAGAAAAGTCCTCGAGTGGAGACCGCGTCTCGAAAAACGAAGTAACTGGACGCCACTTAAAAATTCGTTTACTCTCGTAAGAGTTAGTTAAGGGATGTCTACCTGCCAAGTTAAACCACCCAATGAGTATCATCTCAGTGTTTGGATACTACGATCACGCTAAGTTGTATCTACTGAAAATCAATATAAAGCTCAATAAACTTTCATTATTTAACTGTGAAATCTATGCGTGTCTCACTTTGACTAGTAATGTCCATATAAATAATATCTATTGCAGCGTTTCATAAAAGGAATCTAAAATGTTAACTCATCCACACATATAAAGAGCATACGTTACGTAATACTAAATTAGCTATGGTTCTACGAAAAAACGTCTCTCTTGCACATGTAATAAAAGCTTTGTATTGTTTGAACAGTATCGATGACGCTGCAGACTAATTTAAAACGAAAAGTAAAATTAATGTCGACTAATTTAGGTGCGGTCTTTAATCTTCATAATTTCAAAGTGATTGTCGGACCGTTCGTGTGTTGCACAGAAGCGCTTTATCGTCTGTACCTTATCGAATCATATCTCTCTAGGCCCTCCTCTTGGAATGGGAGGGATTATTGGCGATGGTCAACCATGTACTATGGTACACCAGGCTACAGTTAGCAGACTTTGTATACCTTGGAGATCATTAACGTTTTGCGTTTATAACATTTAACATCTTTACTAATATGATACAGCGGGAGAAATTTTTTGAGAAGTAGCAGACCGATTTAAAAAATTTGTACTAGATAGCTACATACATAGTTTCAATCTTCAATAAAAATCTTGCCCTAAATCTTAGGGCATGTTATTACAAACCAAAAATTAATCTACTTTGCAACTAATCCGCGAACAAAAATGTATGGTGATGTATGTATACATTCATGCAAGCAGCACCTCCCTCCCTCCCACACAGGAAAACACGGTTAATTGCAAAGTGCGATTTGCGATTAACCATCGTAGACTCTACTTACCCTGAGGATGTCTTGTTTTGGGGTGAAACACGTGTTGGTGTGTATATTGTGTGGTTTCCTGTGTGGGAAGGAGGGAGGTGCTGCGTGCATGAAGGTATACATACATCGCCATACATTTTTGTTCGCGGATTAGTTGCAAAGTAGATTAAATTTTTTTTGTAATAATGGATTTCCGCAAAGCCTGATACAATTAATTGAAACATGTTATATCTAATCCACGCAAGCGAAGCTGCGGGCGTCCACTAGTTCTTAATAAAGTAGTGGATGAGCTGGCCCGGCCGCGGCCCGAACAAAGCTAATTACAAAGCGAGACCGCTTGCATCACATTACGCATTCATTTGAACTTTAATATTATTGTAATATGTATTCCTTAAAAAATTCTTGGTTCAAAGGTTTCACAAATTTTTCCGACTAGGCGATATTATATAGATTACTTACTTAGTACACATTTTAAAGACCTACCAAACACGTCAAATACGAGTGACATTATATTTATTTATTTATTTATTTGTGTTTAGCATAGTACATATAAGTAGATCGCATAACAAAATTATGGGCGCTTATGCTAAGTCAACATTGTGACGTACAAATTTTAATTAAATTAACATTTTAATTTACTAGCAGTGCACATTACATTAGACAACATTTAAATGAATTATATATGTATTATTAAATTTTCATAAAAACTACAATTAGGTACTAAATGTCAAAATTATTATTCTTATGTACTTCATTAGACATCTATAATTCGCAAAAAGAAACAGGTTTGAACTCCTAACATCTCGAATGTCTAGAGTTTAACTAAAACTCTATCTTTCTAACTTAGCACTATTCACACAAAATAATATCAATACCAAATGCGATTTCAACTCCACTGCAACCCTATTCGAAAACATTCCGATCGGCGAATAATACCCGCTTCTAATCTGCGATCGAAAAAATTCCCGGCGCTATTCTCTAGTTCAAATCAAATACATAATAGTTACATAAGCCGGTGGATTTGAATGCGCTATTAACGTTAGTGGCGAAGTGGGAAAAGTACAATAGCTTGTCGAACAATGCGAGAGAGGGCGCCACGGGCGCGGGATGTGTCCGAGTGTAGTACCCTCGGAGGTCCACGGAGGAGGCAATTTCTAAGGCTAATTTCTATGGAGCTCAATTTCTATCAAATTTCTGACCTACACCTTTATTTCTATGTAGCTCAATTTCTATCAAATTTCTGACCTACACCTTTATTTCTATGGAGCTCAATTTCTATCAAATCCCAACCTACACCATTAGATTCAGATGCTTTTTTTAATGGATACAAGATAGCAAACAAGCTTGCAGCAACACCCACCCGCTGCCGCCCATGACAACTGTGACTTTGAACAAGACTCAATTAGGGACTGGGATGGTTAGTCCAGTTAGCTGAGAGAGTTAACTAGAACATTAGTAGGTAAGTTCGTTAGTCGGTACGTAAGTAGTTAGTAGGTAGTTTTTTAAGGTTAATAGATGGCAAACGAGCATGTTTATTGACAACGAGCATGGATCAATAACGCCTTATAAAACAGGCTTTGAATAGGGTTCATACGCCTATTGTTACAACATAGCACACGAGCGTGAATTCATCAGCATTATGACAGACCCTGAACAAGACTCATAAGAGTCTCATTCAAAGTCGGACGTATTGCTATACTTGAGGGCTATGATGATCGCAAACAACACCATTCGAATATTATTGTGTAAACGATTGAAACTGGTGTCCTGGTGATTATGATTAAAAACGATGAGTAAAAAATGGTTTGGTACATGTTATTTTTTGACAAGAAATGGTTTTTGTTATTGTCCGTCTGAGATTTTGTATTATCAAGACTGAAATAGTCTTGCCGGTCTTATATAGAATCTTACCTATCTATGTCTTTTGATATCTATGTCCAATATCCTACTTCTCGATTACCATACAGCTTTATATCAATAACTACTGGACGCTCGCATCTTCGCTCGCGTGGAATTAGACTTTGTCCCGCCTTAGAGGAAGTAAATGAGCAGATTTTGGATTTTTTTAGTATTAAAAGAAGAAGAAGAAGAAGAAGAAGAAGATATTTATTTTTCACACACAAAACTATACAATCTACAATTTAACTATGAACTTAAGACTACCTAAACTATGTACATAGTGTCATGCGTGAAAAATAGGGTTACGCTGAGCGTACTGCGTTGTGCCACAAGGTTGCTGATTTTCAGTGCAAACCTT
Source organism: Carterocephalus palaemon (assembly GCA_944567765.1). Taxonomy (NCBI): domain Eukaryota; kingdom Metazoa; phylum Arthropoda; class Insecta; order Lepidoptera; family Hesperiidae; genus Carterocephalus; species Carterocephalus palaemon. The sequence continues at coordinate 15,497,653 of OX155638.1, read as the reverse complement.
CCATGTACTTTATGGAACATACAAAAAAATAAATTAGCCGAATTGGTCCAGCCATTCTTGAGTTAAGCGCTTACCAAGATTCATTTTTATTTTTATAGATTAACTATTTAAATATCTACAATCTAAACCCTCTCCGTTCACATTCGCACATCCTAGTCTGCGCGGGCGCACGTCCCGGCGCTATTAGAGCGTTCGGTGTACAATACGCGCGATGCCAGATCGCCGCCATTGTTTCCGACAGCGCTGCCGACGGCGGACATCGCCGGACCACACCACCTCACCGCACGGGTGGCAGAACCTGCATATCCAGGCCGGTACCCATAACAGCGGTTGTTTCAGTCCCCAAGATAATGAGCGCGTCTATGGTCAACTTTAAAGAAGATATTGTTACGTGTTAGGGTTCGAAGGATTTGGAGAGAAAGACCTGCTGACTCAATGAAGACTTTATTCACTAGCACTAACACAAAGCACTAGGTCAAACACTAAACACTAGGTCCAACACAATGCACTAGGTCCAAACACAAAGCACTAACGATGTCCTAGGTCGTAAGCCAAGTCGTAGGTTTCACTTGTTTCACTCCGGTATCACTTGTTTTCACTTCGAAGTCGCCTCGAAAGCTCGAACTGAACTGAACTCGCGGCCCTCCCCGCGACTATTTATACGTGCCGTCGCGAGTACTAGACGATTCTGGAAAGATACCGCGTGTTCCCGAACACGCGAGAATACAGGCCCACTAACGCCATCTAGTATCGAGTCGGGATATCACGTTGTCTATGCGTTCACTGAGTGGTTCCACCAGCGGCGCTAGATGGCGCTAGCTTCCCTGTGCCTTCGTAACACCACTCCCCTCTTAGCGATGCTCGTCCCGAGCATCGTTGTTACTGCCATGGTAACGCGCCAGACGGTCTATGTGTACCACTTTGAATGCTCCTCTTGGTTGCTTTTGAATCCTATAAGTCACATCATTCAGTCGGGTAACCACTTTGTATGGACCGTCCCACTTGGTCTGCAACTTTGGAGATTTTCCTTTCCGGCGAGTTGGGTTATGCAGCCACACCAGTGACCCTTCCTCGAAGCCGCTCGTGTTCGATTTCCGGTCGTATCTGGTTTTCATGCCCTCACTTGACCGTAACCCATTTTCCCGTACCAAGGCGTGTATATAGCGCATTTTTTCCCTTAAATTGCAGACATAGTCTTGTACGGTCTCTGGTCCCTCCGGTGACCCTCCTGTCAATAGATCTACTGGTATTCGTAGTTCTCTACCGTAATTGACATACGCCGGGGTAGCTTTTATGCTCTCATGCTCGGCGGTTCGGTACGACAGAAGGAAGAGTGGTATATACTTGTCCCAATCCTTTTGTTTGTCGTCTACCAATTTCGCCAAATGCCTCTCCAGGGTCTGGTTAAACCTCTCAACCATTCCATCAGACTGTGGATGGTACGCGGTGGTCCTCGTCTTATGCATGCCCAAAATTTTGCACACTTCCTGGAATACTTGCGATTCGAAGTTCCTGCCCTGATCAGAATGGATTTCTAGAGGCACACCAAAGCGACATATCACTTCTTCGACTAACTTAGAAGCGACTGTTGTAGCTTCTTGGTTTGGTATGGCGAATACTTCGGGCCATTTGGTGAAGTAGTCCATGACGACCATAAAATACTTGTTTCCCGATTCCGTTACAGGAAATGGCCCAGCTACGTCAACTGCTATTCGTTCCCACGGTGCACCGACGTTATACAACCGCAGGTTCCCACGGCTCCTGGTCTGTGGTCCTTTTACAGCAGCGCAGGTAGTACATTTGCGGCACCAATCCTGTACATCATCTCGACAATGCAACCAGTAGAATCGTTCTCGCACTTTTGTTAACGTCCTCTTGACACCTAGATGACCTCCTGATACGCCATCATGTATTTCACGGAGAACATCTGGTACTCTCGTTCTTGGGACAATTATCTGAAGATGGAACTCCCTGCCGTTAGTCTTCTCCCATTTCCGGTAGAGTATTCCGTTTTGAAGTATCAGACTGTCCCATTGCGCCCAGTACGCCTTAGTGACAGCGCCAGTGGGTGCAACCTCGCTCCAGATTGGTTTTACGTCACCCCGTTTCTTCCATGTGATGATGTGCCGAAGGTCTTCATCTCTTTCTTGAGCCTCCCTCATAGCATCGTTCTCCCAGAGACCCAAAGGACCTGTTCTCGTTAATTTTAATGTTACTTCATGAGATTCCTGCTTAACACAATGTTTGCAGTCTTCCGAACACGGCCTTCGTGAGAGTGCGTCAGCATTCCCATGCGTCTTTCCGCTGCGGTGTTCCGTCTCGAAGTCATACTCCTGGAGCTGTTCAATCCATCGAGCTACTTGACCTTCTGGGTTCTTGAATTGCAGTAGCCACTTCAAGGCTGCATGATCAGTTCGCAGTAGAAACGGTCTGCCGATGAGATATTTGTTGAAATGTTGTAGCGTCTTTACAACCGCCAAGAGTTCTCTTCTTGTCACACAGTAGTTTCTCTCTGGCCTGGATAAAGATTTGCTGAAATATGCAATAACAACTTCTCTTTCACCCTGTTTTTGAGATAACACCCCTCCGATGGCCGTGTTGCTTGCATCCGTGTCGACTATAAACCGACCTTCAGTTTGTGGATACCCCAGGATTGGTGTTTCACATAGATGTTTCTTCAGTCTCTGAAAAGAATCTTCACAAGTCTCATCCCAACTAAATTGTCGTTTATCTTCTGTCAGCCGATGTAATGGCTTGGCTATCTCTGAAAATCCCTGAACAAAACGCCTGTAGTATGAGCATAGGCCGAGGAATGCCCGCACTTCGGTTTTGTCCTCAGGGGTAGGCCATTTTTGAACTGCTTCCAGTTTCCCCGGGTCTGTCTGGATTCCATCACTGGAGATAACATGGCCGAGATAATTGACCTTACTCCTGAATAAACGACACTTTTTCGGGTTCAACTTTAATTTGGCTCCCTCTATTTTGGTGAAAACTCGCTCCAAGTTTCGCAAATGGTCCTCGAAGTCACGGCCGACAATGATGACGTCATCTAAGTAGACTAAGCAAGCCTCTCCAACTAAGCCTGCCAGTACACACTCCATGAGTCGCTCAAATGTGGCAGGTGCGTTGCACAATCCGAAGGGCATGACGTTAAATTGCCATAAACCTTTTCCGGTCGAGAAAGCTGTCTTCTCCTTGTCCTTTGGATGAATTTCCACCTGCCAGTATCCAGATTTCAGGTCTAGGGTCGAGAACCATTTCATGCCACTCAAGGTATCCAAAGTGTCGTCGATTCGAGGTAACGGGTAACTGTCCTTCTTAGTGACATCATTGAGACGCCTATAGTCCACACAGAATCTCGTGCTACCATCTTTCTTCTTCACTAATACAACAGGTGAGCACCACGGACTTGCAGACGGTTCAATAATCTTATTCTTTCTCATGTCCTCCAAAAGGCCTTCAACTTCTTTTTCCTTTGCAATTGGTATCCGTCTTGCTCGTTGACGAATTGGTCTCTCGCTTCCGGTATCTATCCTGTGCTGAACCATCGACGTTCTTCCAAGGTCCCCTTCTTGACTGGAGAAGATATTCGCGTAGCGCTGTAAAAACTTCTTAGCTTTCATTTTCTGCGAATAAGTCAGATTACTCTTGCAGTCATCGAGTAGCTCAGTCACTATTCCGTAGTTGTTGCTGTTTGCTGAGTCCATGCCTGTCATCGAACTACACTTTTTCATCCAGACAACTTCCTCGCACTTTCCAATGACGTCACCTTTGTTCACGCAGATCTCGCGATCACTAAGATTCAAAACCTTGACCACAGCGTTACTGCTTCCACTAACAAGGGTTCTCGCCGTCATCAGTTTTTGCGCCGATGTCTTGGTAGGTGTGTCTTCGATCAACACGCATCTGTTTGACTTTTTCTTTCCAGCTGGCGGCAGTTTCACCAGCACCCGAGTTTCCGCTCGTCCAGGTATGATGATCTTCTTTACACATGTGACTTTCCCGCAGGCGCCTCCAAGAATGAAGATTTCTTCTTCACCACACTTGAAAACTCCGTCAGCGACATTAATTCTGCAGTTGTGTTTCTTCATGAAATCCAAACCCAAGATGCAATCATCCATAATCTCAGCCACGATAACGTTATGAGAGTACGAGGACCCCCCTACATACATCGTAACTGACATTTCTCCCAGGACGGGTATTGGCTGACCGGAGGCAGTAAGAAGCCGACAGTTAATTCTCCTCTTGTGTCCCCTTGCGGCTTTTACCAGATTTGGGTTCACTATTGTTCTAGAGGCTCCTGTGTCTAGAGTCATTTTGCAATCCGTCCCGTTAATAGTCCCCTGAATCACAAGACTATTCCCGCTGCATGCCTGGGAGATAACAGTTATCGGGGCTTCCTTCGCGTCAGCCAGCACTCGCCCCTTAGTCCTGGCTTTTATTCGTTTCCCTGATCCCGGGCAGGGGACGAAGCCCCTTGCTTCTTCAGCTCCTCTATTTGTTCCTCCATCCTTTTCTTCCATGCCATCTGGGTCTCCTTCTGCGGGCAGTTGAGTTGAAGATGGCCCCTCTCGCCGCACTTGTAGCACATGGCTCCAAAAGCTTTCTTCGTAGGAGCCTTAACCTCCTTGACTTCCTCAGAGACCTCGCGGATCTTATGGGTCTGCCGTATGTCATGGCGAACAGCCTCGACCTCCAAAGCATGCGCCAATGCTTCCTTTAGCGAGGTATGGTGACGAAGCCTCACTGCAGCTCTGACCTCCAGGTCTTTGATTCCGTCGACAAATGCTTGAACAATGTTCGTGTCCACCATCTTGGTGTCGGCTCCTGGGTGTGCCTTCCTGACTAGTTTTTCAATTTCCAACGCCCATTGTTGTAGTCCTTCTCCTGAGCGTTGTACTCTGTCACGCAGTTGGGCACGGAACACGTGCTCCAGGTGTCGCTCCCCGTATCTGGATTCAAGTGCCTCCATCAGGTCTTTGAATCCATTTCCTGTATGTGCTTCCAGGACCGACAAAGCTTGCCCTCTGAGCGCAACAGTGAGAGCGGTCAGGCATTGTTCTTCCGTCCATCCGTTGGCAGCAGCAACAGTCTGGAATTGCTGACGATAAGCGTTCCAAGAAGTAGTGCCGTCGTATGGTGGCACTTTCACTCTTGGTCCTTGTGCCACTACGGTAGTTCCACTAGACATCGCAACTCCCGTGGTTTCAAGGCGCACTACTTTCTTCTGTAATTCAGTGAGGCCGGTTTTCATGTTTTCCACATCCAATCCCAACCCGGTAACTCGTTCTTCCACCATGTCGACATCTTTTCGAAGCTTAATCACCGTGTCACTAACATCATTTATAGCCCGAAGCGCTTTTTCTTGGAGGTCTTTTTGTTGCTCTTGTGATTTTTGTAAAGCACCGAGCTTGCGATCTTGTGATTCCTTCATTTCCCGAATTAATACAAATAAACTTCCTAATTGAAGAGGGGCTGTAGAAGCTTCGGTGCCACTGGTGGGCGTGGCCTGTTCGGTAGGCGGGGCCTGGTAGGCAGGGTCAGTGGGCGGGGCTTGGCCCACAGTGGGCGGAGCTTGGTCCCCAGTTGTGGCCTCCGCAGCTCGTTGTGCCCTTGTCCTGACGCCCTCCTGTAAGTCCTCTCTCGGAGTCAATGGCATCTCCAAATCTCACTTCCGACACCAGTTGTTACGTGTTAGGGTTCGAAGGATTTGGAGAGAAAGACCTGCTGACTCAATGAAGACTTTATTCACTAGCACTAACACAAAGCACTAGGTCAAACACTAAACACTAGGTCCAACACAATGCACTAGGTCCAAACACAAAGCACTAACGATGTCCTAGGTCGTAAGCCAAGTCGTAGGTTTCACTTGTTTCACTCCGGTATCACTTGTTTTCACTTCGAAGTCGCCTCGAAAGCTCGAACTGAACTGAACTCGCGGCCCTCCCCGCGACTATTTATACGTGCCGTCGCGAGTACTAGACGATTCTGGAAAGATACCGCGTGTTCCCGAACACGCGAGAATACAGGCCCACTAACGCCATCTAGTATCGAGTCGGGATATCACGTTGTCTATGCGTTCACTGAGTGGTTCCACCAGCGGCGCTAGATGGCGCTAGCTTCCCTGTGCCTTCGTAACAATATGTATAATTTTACCCACAAATTAACTTTCAAAAGTCATAAGCATTCGGGTGGGAACCCTTTTAAAAGTACCCGGACATCATGGGAACGACGCAGGGTTATGTGAGATTTCTACCCACTAAAACCTCCTCATCAGATCATCATCATATCGAATTCAATACTATATTTATTTAGCTAACCTAAAGATACTGAGCCAAAAGTTGTTTCAATACTATAAATGAGTCTTCTGTTAACTATCTGTACAAAAACCAAATGAGGTCCGGTAGTCCAGTAGGTACCAGTTGCCAGTACCAGTTGCAACAGCGCGCCCGATGGCCATACGTGGGCTAATGGGCGCGATTACGCGGGAATGCAGTCCACTGGCCGAGAATTAGGCTCGCCTGTTTCTAGTTCTAGCTTTACGCATTGATTTTGCTCGTTCAATACTTGTTAGTTGTGTTTTTCGAAGGAAGTTTGACGCAATCATTAAACAGCTTTTCGAATTTCAAAGGGAATTTGATTATAACTTTCGGAATGAAAATTGTACTACTTATTTTACGATTGATTGGTTGGCTGGTTTTCGTGTCTATGGGTGGCGGGGAAGGTACGAATATGTACCACGACTTGATAAAGGAACACAATCCGCCTTTCGACAAGTTGGACAGACGGCATACGAAAATCATTAACAGCTAGCTCGACTTGTACTTCGAATTTCGAAGGGAATTTGATTATAACTTTCAATAAGGAGTGTTTCGGAATGAACATTGTTCTACGAATTTTACGATTGATTAGGTAGCTGGATTTCGTACCTATGGGAAGAAATATATACCACGAAATAGGAGCACAATCCGCCATTGTTGTTGGATAGATGACATACGCCGACACCGACGGCCGGAAACCGCTGGATTCAGAAGGCACAGAGCACAAGCACAAACCGTTCTGCTGTAGGTATGTAGAGCAGTGGACCTAAAAAGGCAGATGAGAGAATATGGAAGTCTAATTGGTTCAAAATGTTACGAACAAAGTTGCAAAATAGTACGAGTAGGAACAATCGATGCCTCTTAAGTCGCTTTCCTACACTTGCGTATTATAATTATACAATTATTGCACACGACGACAGTTACTTTGTACCGCTAAACGCAAACGAAGCCCTCATTACCGCACACGTTAAGACAGTAGGTGAACGTGAGAAAACGGAATGACATTTTCTATTTATCGGACTGTGATTCGCGAGCGCATCGTAATTGTTTACGTTCAAATATTCACACGAGACAATACGTAAAGAACGGACTCGCCAGGTCCCTTTGTACTCGTAAATGCGTAAACTTTGTAAACCGAGTGACATTTTAGAGCAATCATCTCATTTTACAAAGAAACTCCCAGAACACTAACAATGTGGCAGAACACTTGTATAATTCCCTCGCGGTAATTATACGAAAGAGCAACCGAAATAATTCTCGCGTGTATAATTACGATGCGCTTAAGAGTAATTTGTGCGCCGCGCCTAACGAGATTACGCACGGAAAGGTTATGGTGGTACCACTTTGATGCACTCTAGTATAAGAATTCAATTTGGTGAAGAAGTTTAGGTCTCATTTACACCGGGCACATATCCAAACTCCGAGCTGCTACAGGGCATTTCAAGTCAGAAAACCCCAATAGATGCTGACCGGGGCTCGAACGCAGGACCTCTAGCATAGCAGTCGCTACGACCACTAGACCAACGAGGCAGTGTCCAACAAAACTAAATTGCATAAGTTTAATAAACATTGATATCCGCAGATATAGCCAATAGCGTTCCGACGCATCTCTACGCGTCACGCATCGCCTGCTCCACAATGCAATGCTTAAAAAATGTGGCACACTCTCGCAGATGCACCTTGTTAACTGTACCGAGTCATCAAGCCGAGAGCCGTTACGTTGATGATGTTCTCATCTCACATATTTTGGCGAACAATGCTGATCGCCTCGGCCATCAGTGGCCAGCGCGCTTATCGGAATCCAGTGCCACTCTGTAACCCTAATTACTTGACGTGTGAAGTCTAGTGACATTATTTCAGCTTTGCATAATATTGGATGAGATTGTGACGTGGGTTGATTTAGTATTTTTTGTAATTCGTATGTAAGTAAAATGCGGTGACAACCCAGTGGCCATCGAAGTCGCCTCTCACTCGAGCGGTCCGGGTTAAAACCCAAGCGGTACGCACTAATGATTTTTCTAAATTAACGGTCATTTAAATTCATAATAATTGAAGGGATTACATGCATTAATCCTATCACGGCTAGATAAATTACAGAGGTTTAATGGTTGGTGGTCACTTCAATGAGAGACTTTCAATACCTACATAGTAAGAAACCTGCGCGCAATTTATAAGAATATGATATAATTGTAAAGCGAAGGGTTTAAGAGCTCCATTCAATCTTGTAAAGGTAATCGCTTGTCTATAAACAAGATAGAAAGTGAACATGCAAATAGTTGGGGCGCGGCGCGAGTGACAGCGGGTTTACTAGCGGAATTTATCTGCAATCCGTAGATGTCGAACTGCTGGGTCTCCCCCACAGATAAAGCTGCGGAAGGTCTAGAGAATACTCCATTACGCTGCTCCAATGCGGGTTGGTGGAGGGGTTTAGTGGTCTACCCAGTGTCGAATGTTTTCAAGCCACCCGAAGGTCTTCGACAAGGTTTAACGATTTTCTCCATTGAAAACAACCAGAACCGATGGCTTAAAATGCACTCCGAAGCACGGTAGGGCCTATGAAATTGTGCCACTAACTGTCACCCATCCGCAAGCTGACCGCGCCCGTCGTTGCTTAACTCTGTCGATCACATTGAATTGACGCGAGCCATTTTCACTGGACGCTATTTCATGGACGCTACCGTGCTTCGGAGGGCACATTAAGTCATCGGTCCCTGTTGTTTTCAATGTTGATAACAGTCGTTAAGCATTGTCGCAGCGTGGTGGAGTATGCTCTAGCCCTCCCGCAGTTTTATCTGTGGGGGAAAGACCCGTGCCCAGCAGTGGGACGTCTATGGGTTGCAATCATCAATAGTAGCTCAGATCTTGGATTTATGCATTATGGCAATAGGGTTAGCACACATGGGACTTTAGACCCATTCACCTTTTTAATTATAACGGCAAAATGTTTATAGGTTGACTTTACCTTCTTATAATTGGCTAGTTTTGGAAAAGAACTAAATAGTATATTTCATTACGAGTGCGGAAAGCCTGTCAATGCAAAGAGTTCCGACAAATGTTTACCCGAGCCGAGGAGTTCGGAAAAGGTAAAGAAAAAGCTCGAGTAAGTATGTAATAGCCCACATCCCGAACGCTATACGCCCCTGCAATACGACAATTTTTGAGCAACTGTATTAAAAAATATTATACATCTAATACCACCCGCTCGCACTGGCACCGCGCATCCGCGCGAAGCTAGTTGATCATCTGCGCGACATATTAATACATCAGGTTCCGCCCACGGCTCGATAGCCTCGACGGCTGCCACGCGGTCGGTTTATGAGCTGCATTTTAGGATGTTATCTCGCCTGGAGTGTGTAGAGCCCGATAGCGAGGCCCGGTAATGTTGCGGATATTTTTATTGATATGCGATCGACAAGCAATCGCTGGTGTTTGATTTATAGTCACGACAATATTCATAGAAAAATTAGAATATGTCGAACTTTAAACTATACTCCATCCATCCATCAGCCTTTTTGGGTCCACTGCTGGACATCCCTCCCTCAATCGTCGCCACTCCTCCCGATCCTGCGCCCTCTGAATCCAACGGCTTCCCGCTGTCTTCTTCAGGTCGTCAGTCCACCTCGTCGGAGGGCGGCCAATACTTCGTTTTCCGAGACGCGGTCTCCACTCGAGGACTTTTCTTATCCAACGGTTATCAGTCCGTCGAGCGACGTGGCCTGCAAACTATACTCGTACTAATATGTATATAACGCCCGCAGCTTCACTCGCGTCCGCGTGTAATTAGACATAACAATAGTTTCGTTTACACCTGGTAATATTATATTGCCTATCACTCAGTGAAGATGCAGCTTTCTAATGGTGAAAGAATTTTTGAAATCGATCCTAAAGTTTTTGTGTGAAAACATTACAAACAAATGTTTCTTCTTTATAATATTAGTATAGAAGCATAGATATAGATATACAATTTATTTGCGAAATATATATTTGGGACCTGGTACTCTCAGTACGGCAGTCAGACGCCACGGTGTGTTAAAAATTCTGTTTTGTCGTGAATCGCTTTCACTGGTTCCCACTTAACACGAGGCTCGCTACCCCGGAGTAAAAACGACCTCCCGTCCCGAGCAGCCTCCCGCGGCGAGCCCACGCGGCGCGTGACGAAAGCAATGACAACGGACAGGTGAATTAGTCGGAGTGCCCAATTCATACCGCGTGTTAAGGCCAGGAATTACTACTATTTAAACTCTGATTTCACTCAAAACACATATCCGGGTCAAACGGAAGTGTACGCAGCCGTGGCTGTGTTTACTCTTAGATCGTTGCCTAAGCTGCGAAAAACAATAATAATATATTATTTTGCGGATTTTGTTTAGATAATTTAGAATATCTTTTTCGGCGAAAATTTAGCCTTTAATTATATTCTTTTAAAATAATATGCTGTTACCACTAAATATTTTTAGAATTTTTAACGCGAATGTTTAATTTTGTTTGGCAAGTTATGATATTTTTAATTGGAAATACCAAATACTTACACACCTTTGCACTCTTTGAGAATATACAGGCGTAATTATAAGTAATGATTAATTTTGAGTCATGATCAATATTATGGTATAGTATTGGTTACAGTATGATAATTAGTGGGATATAATATGATAATTATTATAATATTAAGACAGCCGGAAACCGTTGGATTCAGAGGGCGCAGGATCGGGAGCAGTGACGACGATGGAGGGACGCCTATGTCCAGCAGTGGACCTAAAAGGCTGATGATAATTAGCAATGAATGAACATAACAATTAAGAATAACATCTAACCATTGCCATCTATCTTCTTGACATATTAAACTTAAAGCTCTATCAAAGTCATAACAAGGTCAGCAAGCTCTCGCGGTACAAACGCGGTATTGCGCACGTAGAGCGCGGACTGCATCAGTGCGGAAGCTGGGCCTTAATGCGCTCCCACGGCGGCGGCGGCCGGATCAAACGCATCGAGCGATCACCACGCTACTGTCCCACTGAGGATAGTCTTGATGTCATTCGCTGCGTATAGACGTCCTACTGCTGGACACGGGTCTCCCCCACAGACACTGCTGCGGTAGGTCTAGCTAGAGCATACTCAAACACGCTGCTCCGATGCGGATTGGTGGAGGGGTTAGTGGCCAACCCAGTCACGAATGTTCTCAAGCCACCCGAAGGTCTTCGACAAGGCTTAACGACTGTTTCCATCATTGAAAACAACCGGGACCGACGGATCTACGTGCCCTCCGAAGCACGGTAGCGTCCATGAAATTTTGCCTCTAGCGGTCACCGACCTCGCCAGTCGTTGCTTAACTCTTTCGATCACATTGAATCGACGCAAGCCATTAGGCTATGGACGCTGCATTGGCTACGCTACTTGAACTCATTACTATATTTTAATATAGTGGACACCCGCAGCTTCGCTCGCGTGGAATTAGCCATAACAATAGTTACGTATACACCTAGTAATATTATACCTATATACATAGTCAGGTCATAAATTCTGTCACATGTTTAATATAAAATAATTGAAACATGTTTATTCATTATGTAATCATTTATATACCAAAATGACCTTAACAAAACATAGATTCTTATGACAATAAAGTTTATTCAAAATGACCTCCGTGATTTTGAATACAGGCCTTCAATCTGCGCGGCCAGTCGTCTATCGCAGCACGAACGAGGTCCATGTCAATATCGGCGGCTGCCTTAATCAAGGATGTCTTGAGTGACTCCAAATTGGGATGAGGCTTTGAGCACGCCTTTTCCTCCAAGTGTTGCCATATCTTGTAATCTAACGGACTCAAATCTGGACTGGACGAGGGCCAGTCTTCGTGCCGGATGAAGTCGATTTCACGCGCCGCCAGCCAGTCTTGTGTGCACCTCGCTCTATGAGCTGGCGCCGAATCTTGTTGGAATACCCAGTGCCTGTTATTGAACATGGTATGAGAAACAGGTTCCACAAGGTTCGTCAGGACTGTATTTTGATACACAACTGCATTCGTTTTTACACCTTTCTCACAAAAATGTACCTCTGTTAAGCCCCAATAAGAAACTCCCAACCATACCATGAGCGAGGATGGAAAATGACCTCGTTGGACACGCGGAATACGGTTGCTCGCTTCTTCACTACTGTGTGCGTACACCTTATCATTTTGTTTGTTGTAGCTCTCTTCTACGGTAAAAATTTTTTCATCCGAAAAAAGAATTTCCCGATATTTTTTTCCCGCGTACCGCTTCAACAAAGCGCGGCATCTCTTCAGTCTCAGGTCCATTAGACGAGCATTTAAACGATGTCCTGTTTTTCTTCGATATGCCCGAAGCCCTAAGTCTTCATTTAACACCCTTTTCACCGTGGTTCTGCTTAACCCCATCTGAAGGGCCAACAGTTTCTGCTTACGTTTGGGATTTCTTTGAATTCGCGCCTTCACAGCTTTTATCAATGCTGGAGTCCTAACAGACCGAGGGCGACCACTTCTTAACCTATCATCTACACTAGAGTCTTCATTGTATCGTTTGATGGTACGATAAACGAATCTTTTGGTTATATTCAAATTTTTCAATATGTCAAAAATTTGAATTGGCGCGTAACCGCAAAGATGCAACGCAATAACTGCAACACGGTCTTCTTTAAGCGTCCACTCCATATTTAAAAATGAGTAAAATTCTAAAAAGCATACATTTTTATTTTCAAGAACAATTCGAAATTCGAATTCAATAAACTTTTTTATGGCCAGCATTCTAAAAGAAAAGTTTTTACTGTGTGACAATACTTATGACCTGACTATGTATATAGAAGATAAAGAAATAGTTTTTCGGAAGTCGTGGTAACCCATTGACCGAAAGTCGGGCTCACTACATAGGCTAAGGGGTTCAAACACAAGCGGCACGCTTACGTATGACTTTGCAGAAATGTTCACCTGCTTTAACGGTAGTGATACCTGCATGCTTGTAAGTTCTCCATAGTTTCATCGAAGGCATGAGATGTCTTTCAAACCGCCCTTAAAAAGGGTGAGATTGAGCCTTGCCCAGTAACGTACTCTTCAAATTCCGAGAAGAAACCCGTGCCCAACAGTGGGACATTGAAAAGTTGTGTTGTAGGTGTTGGTAGTTTGCCTTTTTTTGCAATTTAAGGCTCAGGTCAATCGGTTGCAATTAACCATTGTATTCTACGTAAAAAAGCATAGAGTCGATCTGAGATCCTCCCCCTTTTAAAGTCAGTCAACAAGTCACTTATTCATTAGATTGGAAATGGTTAATTTATTTAATACATCTGTTATTTTTCGAAATGATGGTGAACCTAACGCAAGTTGACGAACAGCGTCGATACATTTGAGTGAATTACATGTTTTATTCTGTGAGAATTCCCAGGTATTACATTTCTCGCATGTCATTCTGGATTTCAGATGATCGCGTGTTTTACAGAGAGACTACTTAGCTTCTACGCGTTACATCAAGTGTTGTAGATGCTGTGGATCATAAATTGATTGCCGGTGATCACCAAGTGACCAGTACCTCGTTCAAGAGGGAGCGGGTTCAAATCCATTAATGGCTTTTCTAAGTAATGTGCGTGTCTGGATGTAGTGTATGTGATATATATATAATCTGTTAAACATGACGTTGTCTCGAGCACACGGGAGTGAGGTAAACAGTCACGTATTAGCCACGGGCGAGAACGGACGTTTACTGCGCACTGGTGTGGTAACGAGCCAATTAATGTACCCTTTATGACAAGGGTGACACGGAGCACTACATATGGCGACGAGGATGGGATGGTTAGTGGTAAATTAAAAATATTAAAAATATTTTTTCGAAATACGGAGAGAGGAAGGTTGAATAAGTATGTAGGTACATAAATAAAATTGGATGGTCTAAGAACTTTATGCATTGGATGTTTATTACTTTATGATTGATTGTTAAATTACTGATGGATCAACATAAAATAAATATACATACCTCTGTCCATAAGGATCCCGATTACCTAATCATCGTGTCGCGGCATTGCTATGCGGTAGGCAGGTATCGCGGCAGATTATTGTAAACAAATTATTACAGTTTTTATTGTTCATAAAATTGAGTTCGAATTCCTTTATAAATAGATTGAATTTACAGCATTTTTTATGTAAGTTACTACAAAAAACTCGTTGCCTTTGGCCAAGGCATATTATATTAAGTTATATTATTATTATATAAGTTTCAAGTAGACAAGATGATATAGGCTCTTATTTCAGTGATAACAAAATCATAAATAAATAAATTGTATCATAAACTCATAACCAGGTACTTACACCTACCTGAAGGATTGTTCTTAAAGGGATAAAACGTATAGATTTTAATAACATGGATACAGATACTCTTCGGGGATCATCGAGATGAAGGGTACCTACATATCCTATGTTTCTATTAATTAATTCGACTGCAAACATTTGTTGCTAATATGAAGCAATTCATCAATTCTATTCATCCTTTAAGTAATATATCTGAGACTACGCTGCGCGGGGCCACCCACACCGCTTTATTTTATAAATGCATTATTTTCCTTAGACGGACATTTTAAATTCGTTATTGGTATGTTTTGAATGGAATTTCCGATTTTAACAATTTGTATTTTACAGGTATTGAAACGGTCTTTAATAAAATATCATTTAATGCGATAAGGACTGATACAGAGGTATGAATAATGTGGTTTGATTATATTGAGCAAATTATATCAACTTTTAAAATGTAAAAAAGTTGTTATAGTGGCATAACTACAGTAGTTGGATATATGGTATCGCGACACTTTTGTAAATAATGAGGTGTCTGCAAAGTCGTAGTACATTATTTAATTTTTATTCTATCATCAATAGTTTTCGCAGATAGCAAGAATATGTTAGGTAGTACGAACCTATAAATCGTGCGTGATCGTGTGTTAGGTAGTACGAACCTACATGAATTGTGAATCGTGCGTGATCGTGTGTAACTGGTAGTACGAACCTACATGAAATTGTAAATCGTGCGTGATCGTGTGTTAGGTAGTACGAACCTATAAATCGTGCGTGATCGTGTGTAACTGGTAGTACGAACCTACATGAAATTGTGAATCGTGCGTGATCGTGTGTAACTGGTAGTACGAACCTACATGAAATTGTAAATCGTGCGTGATCGTGTGTAACTGGTAGTACGAACCTACATGAAATTGTAAATCGTGCGTGATCGTGTGTTAGGTAGTACGAACCTATAAATCGTGCGTGATCGTGTGTAACTGGTAGTACGAACCTACATGAAATTGTGAATCGTGCGTGATCGTGTGTAACTGGTAGTACGAACCTACATGAAATTGTGAATCGTGCGTGATCGTGTGTAACTGGTAGTACGAACCTACATGAAATTGTGAATCGTGCGTGATCGTGTGTAACTGGTAGTACGAACCTACATGAAATTGTGAATCGTGCGTGATCGTGTGTAACTGGTAGTACGAACCTACATGAAATTGTAAATCGTGCGTGATCGTGTGTAACTGGTAGTACGAACCTACATGAAATTGTGAATCGTGCGTGATCGTGTGTAACTGGTAGTACGAACCTACATGAAATTGTGAATCGTGCGTGATCGTGTGTAACTGGTAGTACGAACCTACATGAAATTGTGAATCGTGCGTGATCGTGTGTAACTGGTAGTACGAACCTACATGAAATTGTAAATCGTGCGTGATCGTGTGTTTAGGTAGTGCGAACCTACATGAAATTGAAAATCGTACGTGATCGTGTGTTTAGGTAGTGCGAACCTACATGAAATTGAAAATCGTACGTGATCGTGTGTTTAGGTAGTGCGAACCTACATGAAATTGAAAATCGTACGTGATCGTGTGTTTAGGTAGTGCGAACCTACATGAAATTGAAAATCGTACGTGATCGTGTGTTTAGGTAGTGCGAACCTACATGAAATTGAAAATCGTACGTGATCGTGTGTTCAGGTAGTGCGAACCTACATGAAATTGTAAATCGTATGTGATCATGTGTTTAGGTAGTGCGAACCTACATGAAATTGTAAATCGTACGTGATTGCGTATCAGGCAGTAAATGCATTATGATACTAGTTGACTGTATGTAGATGTGGGGATGAATTAATAATATACTGTAAACTTGTAGTTACCAAGATTTACTTCAGTTCTAGGTCGCCCCATATCTACCTACCACGAAAATTACAAACTTATTGCCAGCTCCGGAAAAGCTGAATTTCGAAGGAGACAACGCTACAGTTGCTTTAAGATTTAAGCAATGGAAAAGATGATGGTCACCAGGTTATTTCCCTTTTGCACAGGATTCGTAGTGGGAATACCAGACAGGTCTGTCACCTTTCCTCCTCTTGCGCGGCGCTGTAGGCACTCCTGCGCTGAGGGAATTCGGAATAAGGGGAGATCCCCTCTATCCGGGAAATTGCTCCAGGGGCAAACCCCGTTGGTGCCTTCCCCGCTGTTGAGCGTGAGAGCCAGTCGTACGTCGCGCACGCGACTAGCCGTATGTCGCGAATTCCCCCTAGATGGTCGGAGGGAAGAAGGTCCAACAGCTCTCTATGTAGCGGTCGGCCTTCAGGGTTGCGCGCGTGCAGCGGCGCTGTCCCCCTTAGGTGAGGATGTGGCCCATTGTCGGCGCGGTTATACATAACACGTCCAGCCTGCTGTCGCGCGCTATCACCGCGTTCCGGACGTAGCGCCCCGCTCCTGTGATTTCTCGCAGGGCGAGGCTGGGCCTGGAGACGCTTGCGCTGCGTGGCGCCGCCAGAGCATACCATGCTGGCGCCGCGTACGTACTCTTAAGCCTAGATCGGATATAGCACTTGTAATGGGAATACCCGTGTCTGCACAAGATGCATCGTCGGACGGGCGCATTTGATGCGTCGTGTTACAGGTGCGCTAGGCGGTCGCGGTGCTACGGTGACAGCTGCAACAGCCAGTGGTTACAAATGATTGGATAATGCCTACCTACTAAAGAAAAGTTACATCCTGAAAAAGTCCAAGGTGCAGCCGAGGACGGTGCACGATCGACCCTCACTAAGCGGTCAACTCCCCGACCGTGCCTATAAAAAGCCAAACGCGGCCAACGAAGAGTATGGTTGCTCAGCCGTCGAAGGGTAAGGTTGTCGGTACCTATGCTATGTGTCGGAAACTACGCTGCTTTGCTGTAAGTACGTTCCATATTTTAAGTAGCACAATTTGATGCTACAATTAAAGGTAGTCCCTCACTCTTACCACTTTGTGGTATGCAAATGTCATAGTAGGTAAATTAATGGGTCACTTAGATTATGCTGTCAAAAAAAAAAAAAAATCAACAAGTTTTGTATAGGTTCGGATATCTTATTATAAATTCTAATACACATTCCGTAGGCATTGCTTTGGAGGCCTGCATTTTGGGAAAGGCCTATGTCCGTATCAATTAATGTCTATTTTATACTGATATTTTTCTTTACTCAATACCTTTTTGTGACTTATGTATTGGGATAGGGCCATTGTAATGGTGATAGAAAACGGCACGCCGAGTATCCAACACTTTTGAAGGATGGATGTAGTAGTAAGGAATGTACTTACTCGTCGTGAGATAGGTACCTAGCTCATTTATTTCTAGTTGTTTCATAAATCTACGAGATCTACATATGGATTTTTAGAGCGATACTTTATTAAATAAAAAATAAATAAAAATCATGGACCCTAAACTGGGTACTGACCTGTGCTATGGGTGTCGGAGTCTCATATGCATGTATGGACATTTTAAAAACATGCTTGAATATATAGTATCGACATCCGGATGGTGTAACATGCCAGTTTACAAGATCGAATACAATCTTAGGCTTTGTGAAAACACAACTAGAAACCTAGTACTTCCTACTGACTGCAATTGCGACTATATAGTATATGATATCCGTTGATGACTAATCCAAAAAACAATACTCATTATATTACAAATACGCCACCAACGCATCAAACGCGGCGCGTGTCGTGTTTATGTCTGACATGAAGCGACTTGCTGACGGTTGCTGGCTGGACTGTTACTAACGATCTGATCAACTGGTGTCCTTCATAGGTTTATAATACTTAATAGATTGGCAATGCGAAAGAAAAATAACATAGATGCTCATATTATGTTAGAGCGAAAAAGATAAGCGAGACCATTGCGTACACGCTATCAGCCGGTATAAGCCCAACGTCAGTTGTAAACGAAACAAATTTTATTACTGAACGATTCGTGAGTGTCTATATTCATGGTTGAAGTTACCGGCTTACTCACGTGTGGTTTGAGTCGAGAATGGTCCGACTGGTTTCGGTCTCTTGTGATGATCATCTTCAGGAGTGAACGTGCTCGCGGCGGGCACGGCGTTCACAAACAAATTTTGCTTATTTTTCTAAATCTTACGTTTGAAAGCGTACATTTGGTGTTAATTAGATGTATGCATTTCATATGTAAGTAAGATTGAAATATTTAATTCTCCAATTGCAATGTTAGTGAACTTTGAAAAAAATAAAAAAGTAAAAAAAAAAAATTAATTTAATTAACAAATGGATGGGTGGTGCTGCGAGCTCGTTTGCTATCTTAATGTGGACTATGTTCTCGATTATTAAATTTATAATAAGGAAGGGATGTAGTGTATGTGATATATATATAATCTGTTAAACATGACGTTGTCTCGAGCACACGGGAGTGAGGTAAACAGTCACGTATTAGCCACGGGCGAGAACGGACGTTTACTGCGCACTGGTGTGGTAACGAGCCAATTAATGTACCCTTTATGACAAGGGTGACACGGAGCACTACACTGGCAATCTTAGGCATCTCTTGATACGGTGAAGATCACAGAACAGATAAAGTGAAGATAAATCATAAGTTATTTTTAAAACGTCTTATATCTATGGAGAGCAATGATTTTTAAATTTTGATAGCGTGAGAGCCTGAAAGTGGTTCATATTTTTCTCGAAGGCCCTTGAATTTTGCCAAACTGCAATTAGGCAGCGTGTCCATTTATACATAGTATTTTTTTTATAATATAGACGGACAAACAGACATACGATGGTAAGTGGTCACCGTCGCCTATCGACACGTGCTACACCGGGGGTATCACAGGTGCTTTGTCTGCCTTGAAGGGAGCGTTTCACACACTTTTTGAAGCGCTCCCTTATATACATATTACGAAGTACCGTACATAAAATCAAAACAGAATGATATATTCTTGTTGCTGTAAGTAAAAGTCAATTCCAGTTCACTAAAAAACCTCTGCAAATATTGCAAAACATTGACGGATGTATGAATTACGGGTGCGGTGACACAATCCATTGATAACCGACATAACTCGCGTAGAAAGCTCTGTTACGCGGTGCTTTCCCCTCGCGCAGGTGTGGGGCCGCCTTTACGATGCGTCACACAGGTGTGCCGCGACCTTTAGCGTTGCTACTTGCACTTCTGCAAGTAATTTTTACTGTAGTTTTTAACGTAGTCTTGTTCATTTAGGCTAAGATTTTTAAGTGGTATGACAATGTGTGTGTCGTGGCGTTGCATGTTCTGAACTTTGTAAAGTTGCCGATTTTTATGTTGTCTAGATGTTGTCCTCTTCAATTAGAATACTAGTATTCAATAATACTTACACTAGTCTAGTTATTTAGTTATGTAATTCAGAATGCTTTAAGCTTTGTCCGCCTCAGCTTTACTTTTAATTAAAATAAATAAGTATCCTATCTTAAAGCAATGGATTTTACATGAAATCGTATTGGGATTATTTAAGACTAGTGGACGCCCGCAGCTTCGTTCGCGTTGAATTAGACATAACAATAGTTTCGTTTACACCTATTAATATTACATAGCCTATGTCACTCAGTGAAGATGCAGCTTTCTAATGGTGGAAGAACTTTTGAAATCGGTCCAGTAGTTCTTGTTACACATTACACATTACAAACAAATCTTTCCTCTTTATAATATTAGTATAGATGTAATTCAGAATGCTTTAAGCTTTAAGTCCACCTGGGCTTTACTTTTTTTTAAATAAATAAATAAGTACTTATCTTATCTTATAGCAATGGATTTTACATGAAATCGTAATGGGATTTTTTAAGATTTTTGAGTAGGTACTGGGAGTAAGGGTGGTGATTATATTTTTATTTATTTATTTAACTTTATTGACACCTTTAAAGAGATATACAATGGGCGGACTTAATGCCTTATGGCATTTTCTACCAGTCTATATGTCGTAGCATTATTTACTTACAACCACCACGAAACCTTTCCGACTCGCTACCGACCGAAAGTGATCACAATCGCTATTATTGCCTACGCAATAATACATACACTCTCTCCTATAAAACTACATTTTTTCCTATACTGAATGGCTCGAGTTAACATCACAGCGTGAGATGCCTGCAACCTCCAATCCTCGTCCCCCTCTTCCAACTGTTGCGATTGCGACTACTCGCAATTATAAATTTATTGGCAAATGCCTTATGGAATTTAGCGCCTGGTCATTATTATCTCTGTACAATATCAGATGGTGCAGACTTGCTAATTCTTTTGTAATCATTCATATTGCTCGATGTATTCTGTATGTGTCTTTGAATTCGACGGCTTATACTTTATTTTTTTTTATTTTACATTTATCCTTCATAATATTCTCGAGGATGTGCGAACTTTGCAAATCCAAACTTGACGTCGAGTCTAAACTCAAATCAGGGAAAGTTGCACCAATGGGCCCGTCAAGCTTTATATGCTTCAAGCTTTTAAACTTTGCGACTAAATCACCTCCATTAGAAACTCTCTGTGAGAAAAACACGAAAAAGAAACAATTAAGCAGTATTGTCGTGTTATCACATAAATCGAGATTTTTTTAAACTGACAAAAATGGCGATTAGTGTTTGACGTTTATTTAAATCGAGATTTAAGCTAAATCAATGATGTGCAAGTCGGTAAACCATATTAAAGCTGAAATTGATTTAAACTAAATTTAGAGCATTGCTGCAAGTGGCCCTAAATGTTAGTGAACTGCCTTATTTGACTTTAGATTTAGATACAAGGTAGTACGTAAGGCATCATTGCAGTGAGCAGATGTTGGGCGGTTCGCCTTGGCCAGATTGCGCCCGGAGCGACGCCCGCGGCCATTCGCAAACATTTCAATTGAATTGGTAATTACTGCCCAGTCTAAGTAACTGTACCGTTTAAGATTGTACTTAGGATAAGCTACGTTCTGCTATTCAACATATTTTATGTGTGTCGTTGGTCTAGCGGTCGCAAGCGAAGCGAAGCTAGAGGTCTTTTGTCGACCCCAAGACCTCTTGCTACTCCTCAGGTTTTTCTAACTTGAGAATGCCCGGTAGCAGCTCGGAGTCTGGATTTGTGTCTGGTGTATAGCTATTAGACTCACCACTTTTACTCACCACCTATTAGATGGGACCTAAATGGGTCTAAAATGAATTAAGTGGGTTACATTAGATGCTGACATAATAACGCTATTCCACGATAAAGCAGGGGTTCCATAAGTTTAAATGGACTATGGTATAACTTCTCCCATTCCGTGCGGAGACCCGCACCCAACAGTGGGCTAAAGAAGGGGTTGTGGTGGAGAAAAGCAGTTGCTAAGCGAGCAGACACTGTAAGAGATCCCGCAATGATCATTCTAGGGGGAGCAAGGATCATTCTATTTGGAGCTTGCACTACTTTAATGATCCTGTCTATGCGTAATGGAAAGCCGCAATCAGACGCGCTGCGCTGCCAAATGATACTATAATACGCCTTTAGCCACTTTTCAGCGCATCAACATTTCTCGCCGCAAAAAGGTCGCCTAAGTAATTATTTTTTCCCGCCGACAGCATGTAGGGTAGCCGCGTAATATTAAAACTAATAATTAAAAATGACAGTCTTACAACTTATGGTCAAAGAGCCCTGAGAGCATTGATGGAACTGCCGCCGTTGCTATATAATTTTTTCATTTAGGTAGAAATTGTTTCTGGGGTTTCCCGGAATCTTATCTAGCTACCAGCTGCAACCCATAGACGTCCCACTGCTGGGCACGGGTCTCCCCCACAGACAAAGCTGCGGGTACTACACCACGCTGCTCCAATGCGGGCTAGCGGTCACCCATCCATAAACCAACCGCGCCCGAAAGACTCATCTCTAATGCAATCATAATTCATTATATGAAGGACAGAAATAATTAATAACTGGTTTCATATAGGTATGATTTACTGAAAGTAACGAAAGAGATTAGTCAGCAGTAGAATACTCTTCTGCACATACTATTAAAAGCAGCGTCTTCCCTCGTCCAATATAATTTGCTGTACCATACATGTACCCGTAATAAATGTTTAATTTGCATACATTTTCATGGATAAGCAATAAAGCATAGAATATGAACACTTCTATAACTTTTCGTATATTTTTGTCTCCTTCACTCCCCTACTCGTAGTTGGTAACCCTATAAGGTATATGGTGACAACAAAACACTAATTCCGTTCTCATTTAACTACCATTAAAGCGCTCTCGGCCTGTCGCCGCGGAATTCGCGAACAGTCGTAAACACGTCGCGGCGTGTCATCCCAACCCACTTCTTATCTGTTTTTTCGAGAAGATCATCACGATGTTTTACTCGTGTGTTAATAAAACGAGGCTGCACCTGGAGACATGATATACAATCCGATAGCTCGGTTCCTTTCTCAGTTTTAACAATAAAAATTGTAAGAAATCGAGCCTGTTTGGCATATATTACGCTACAAATTCATTGATGCGTTCTGATGATTATTTCTGAACGCAATTTATCCGACCTACCCTCATCCATCCATACTTCCATTACTCCTCAGAAAAAATAATACTCCCAAAGTAGTAAGCGACAGTTCTCCTCTTCTGCGTCATGTCAGGTAGAGCTCCCGTAGTGTTGCCGTGGATCCCGCAGAATCCAAGTTCAAATATGCAAAACAATCTAATTTGTCTCATAAAGAGATATGATCCAGAAAATCATCATAATTATTGTGGACGATTAGAGGATGGTTGGAGCTCCGACGCGACACTATGTCGGCGTGGGGTAATTCGAATCAGGTAGGTCCCCAATCTTTATACAATACGTTCCTTCTGAGATATTTTAAAAAATTTGTGCTTAATTCTATTGATGGCTTTTCATCTGGAATTAACACACTTTTCTTGCACACGAAATATAGGTAACTATCTGAGGGGCTGCATTGTAATAATCAATACAAGCAAAATGTTTAATGGATATCGACGTGTGCCACTGCACACAGAATACTAAAGTACTGTTGCGGATATAAAGGTATTTTTATAAACAGTTTCCCGTCAAACAAAAGTGAGTACAATGAGTTTCACATTTCAGAATCGCGTTAACCTAAAAACTTCCGATCGGCAGTCCGCTCACGTCCATGCTGCACTTGACATGTTTATTGCAACCAGAACATTAGAACATCCGTCATTCGGAGATGCAGTATAAATATGCAGCAAAAGTATGTTTGTTTATATAATGATTGCAAGTGATTCCGGTAAAAGGTCGCGTGAAATCTATTTTTATTGTCAATGGTAAGGTGACTGTGTATGCAGCTGATTGAATCTCTTGGAACTCTGAGTGATTTAATTTAGCTATATAAACTGAAAGGGTAAAATACCCATTATTTATGACAATACATTAATACAGATCACAATATAAAATTATGAGTAGGCCTACAAAAGTTTAAATATTAGTAGATAATAGTCACTTTAACGGATTTAAATTTTTTTTTATTATTTGCTCGCTTGGAGACATACGAGTACGGAATTATCATAGCGCGCTAAAGCATAAAGAATTATATTTATGAGTTTACCAGATTGTACGCTAGATTTTTATTTACAACAAAAGTTTTTCTCGCAATTACTACCAGTCCTTTAAGGTCTCACGAGACGCGAAGTGAGATAAACCTCATCCGACTGGATATTTATGTGCCATCAGAAAAGTATGCGAGAATTGACCGGTGCCTAGTGACCTTTATGAATCCTTATCTATGGTTGACCTTCGTATGAGGAGCACGATGACCGTTCCCACTGAGCTATTAAAATAATTTATTACTGCAAGTAGTGTGGAAGGTGTAATTATATCGAGGTATTGCTACAATTTCGGTGTCAAGGGTCTACGAGTAGATTGTAATCTTTAAAAAAGGTAACATTCATGGGCCTGACTGACAAAGGTACTAGAAATATGGTCCCGCTCACTTCACTTTCAGTCCACACAGGCTTCCAAGGGTTGACCACTGATATTCTCGCGCCACATACAAGGACTATGGTCCAGGTACTAAATGTCATATCGCTCGTCAAATCTTTAACTTTTGGGAAACTAAAGAAATCAAATGATGTGCCGATGTGTGCCCCATGTACCCGTGGTCAATAAATCAGAATCAATCAGTAAGTCGTGTCAACTATCAATGGACTCATGGTCAATAAAATCATGATTAACGAAGTCAGCCTTTGTATATAAACAAACACTTATTCCTCCACATTCTTAGCTGCGATAAATAACGTATCGGATATCGACACCTGCCAAGATCACGTCAAAGGTGCACTAGGCGCGTTAAGTGCGTAACTAATACACGCCATTAAGGGCCTTCTTGTATCAATTTACGGTGGCTGTCTACATAAAATACCGTGCAGAATCAGTACGCATCGCGTCCCCCGCGCGTGACATTTCTTTGATACGCCGATGTCTTTTAAGCGGGAGTTTCACAACGAAACTATGTTAAAATTTATGCACGTGGGAATGATGAGAACGATAGTTTGATTCATTTACATATTTATGTGTCACTCGCAACATATTATTAGTTGAATTGCATTTAATAATATGATATTATTTGAATTGCTTACCATAAGAGTTACAAGAATTTAATTTTCGTCCCTAATTTCTTCATCTATCTATTCTCACTAAAAATATTGGAGTACTTATTATTTATTTTTATTTGTGTAGCTGGGGCTTGAGCTTTACGGCTCTTAGGCACGTCGACCATAGCTGTTCGTTTGTGCCCAGCCCATTAAAGTTCGCCATCCAGTCCAATGGCCTTTAAGTAAGCTAGTACTTTTTGGATGGCGATGTCCTTAAATTCATCCGGATGCAATATATACATTCCGAGATGAACATTCCGTTTGTGCACCAGAGCACAGCAGTTGAGGAGAAGGTGCAAGGGTGTCTCCTCGTCCTCCTTGCAGAATCTGCACTCCTTGGAGAGACTGAGGCCCATGTAGGATAGGTGCTTTCTGAGTCTGCAGTGGCCTGTGAGGGCTCTGGTCAACATTCGGATGTTGTGCCTACTGAGCTTAAGCAGCTCTTCAGAGCATTTCCGTTCATACCCTTTGATCAATGCTTTGGAGTGGAGTTGTCCAGGCTCGTTAGTCCAGGTCTCCAGTGCCTCCTTTATGCATTGGGCATAGAGCTGTTGTCGGATATTGCTTCTGGATATTCCACAGAAGGGTTCCGGGCCTTGCTGGACCCCTTTGGCCCCTTCACGCGCTAGGCTATCTGCCTGCTCGTTACCTGCAATGTTGGAGTGCCCGGGAACCCATTTCAGAACCACTTTATTTCTGGCTCCGAGAATGTTCAGACGCTCTACACAATTTTTGACCAGTTTCGTGTCAATGGTGAACGAACTTAGGGCCAATAGTGCTGCTTGGCTGTCTGAGTGGATGATAATTTTCCTGTTTACGTAGTTCTTTTCGATATTTTGTTCTACGCAAAGTATAATGGCGTATACCTCTGCCTGAAAGATGGTAGCGTGTACACCCAGATGGGCATGAATTGCCACCTTTGGTCTTTCACCGTACACGCCACAGCCTACTCTTGGACCCATTTTTGATCCATCGGTGTACCAAATTATATCATTTTCCCTATAGGACATTTGGCACGTGCGCCATTCGTCTCTAGTGCTACGAAGCTATTAAATGGTATGGTTTTTGTGTGTGGAGATAGTGAGGAGGGTGGAGAGTGACGTAGGCTACTTTTTACCCCGGTAAAACATCCCCATGGGAAGATATCGATGTTTTGTTATTTGCTAGATATTTAGTTCCGGTTGTTGTTAATAGATGGCGTTAGTAAAATTCATTTGCAAGTTCTGAATCACGCTAACAAATGATACATGTAAATTAATTAGGTCATAGGCAACTAATAAATTGAATTGATTTTTTGAATTCGCGTTGGATAAATTGTTGTTTTGGTTTAAAATTAATATGGTAAAGGACATATGCTTTGATTTTGGTTTTGGTTCGCTTATTGAATTGGTTTTGTCGACTGTTGTTGTTTTGCCTTAAAATAATAATAACATAAGTCGTCTACTCTATGGAACTTTAAGAAAAAAATCAGTCTCACAACAAATATGAGGGTGCATCTGTACAATGACATGAATGCTGGAAACTATGCTGAAACACTCTTGAAAATTGGAGATGGGCGTTTCTGATGGACACAGAACAGACTGGTGTACCACAGATGTGTCATGTATGATAAAAAAGTCATTGTTAATACCCTTTGACCACGCGGGCGGAGCCGCGGGCAAAAGCTAGTTTATAATAAAACTACTTTGCTAAACTACATTGCTAGTATGGAACTACTCTAGTATAGGCAGACAAGACTAAAGCGCAGGCCACACTGCGAGCGGGCGGGCATCGTCTCGCCCCTTTAGTTCACGCCGTGAACTATCACGGTGTGAACCGAAGCTGAGTTACGTCAACGACTCAAACAATATGAACAAAATCCAACGATTCTAGTGAAGATAATACGTTTGCCTCATCAATATGTATTATGATCATCATCTAATAATTAAAATAAAAAATATTTTTTGACAAGAATTTATTAAAAAAACTGTTGGTGAATATTTTAAAAATAGATGTTAATTTGGATTTAATTGTATTTGGAGATCAAAAATTTGGAACCTATATTATTATTGTATTAATTAATAATAATGTTGTTATTTGCCTAGCTGATTAAGTCCCACTTAATTTTAAGACCAATCACCTACTATTATTGTAAACTTATTCAAAGAAAATAGATGAATGATGATGATGATAAAGAAATAAGTTTAGCTCGCCGAAAGCTTAGTTCGCATAGTCTCCACATCGCCTCGCCCGCCACCGCGCCCGCCCGCAGTGTGTTCTGCGCGTTAGCACGAGATAAGGCGCTGGTACAGATTACTAAGTAGTCGGTAAGCGGTTCCCACGCGCGGCGCGGGCGTGGCGGGTGTGGCGGGCGCCCGCCAAGGCTGCGGCCTTTGCCCTACAGGTGTCTTTGTGGACTCGGACTCTATCCGCACAGAGATTCTTGACGGTAAAAGAGTCGATTGGGAGAAGCTTGCAGCAGAGGCTACATTCTTGACGGTAAAAGAGTCGATTGGGAGAAGCTTGCAGCAGAGGCTACATTCTTGACGGTAAAAGAGTCGATTGGGAGAAGCTTGCAGCAGAGGCTACATTCTTTGATTTGATTAGACCGTTTATAACAGAGCTTTAGACTTGCAGATAAGATTAAAATTTACACAATCTATATATATAAAAGGAGAAGGTGACTGACTGACTGACTGACTGACTGACTGACTGACTGACATATCAACGCAGGGCCTAAACTATAAGGGCTAGAAACTTGAAATTTTGCACAGGGGTTCCTTTTATAACGTAGGGGAGCACTAAGAAAGGATTTTTGAAAATTCACCCCCTAAGGGGGTAAAACGGGGGTGCAAATTTAGTATGAAACTTTGCCGTTTTTGAAGTCAAGTGGGCAACCCGAACGCGGGCAGACGTCGTTAATGGGTCTAATTCTACGCGAGCGAAGCTGCGGGCGTCACTAGTTTACAATACATGACTTAGGCTACAATATGACGACAATGTTTATGTTCTAGCCGCGACATTGGGTGCATGAATGGTGAACGGTTTCAATAGGAATTCATTACGGGATTTGCAGGTGCTTGCAACACCGACCGCGAGGTCATTCATAGCTCGCTTTTGGTACTTGATGATACTATTGATTAAATGACGTTGTTGCTTGAGTTGTAGATGCTAGATAGTATGCTCTTTATACTTTCACTTAACAATAAAAAAAATACAAAAAATAAAAACAAAAATTAAACTAAGTTATTAAAAAAACTAACCTGCTTAGTCATGTTATGGCTCTTATTTTTCCGTTTATACTTTTCAGGTCCATCTTAGTCCTCAAGAGTAGCAATGCGCTTGTGACAGTTTTCGAACGATACGAGAGTACTATAAGTCTTACTTATTCACTAGTGGACGCCCGCAGCTTCGCTCGCGTAGAATTAGACAAACAATAGTTTCGTTTATACCTAGTAATATTATATAGCCTATGTCACTCAGTGAAGATTAAGCTTTCTAATGGTGAAAATAATTTTTGAAATCGGTCCAGTAGTTTTTTGTAAAAACACTACAAATAAATGTTTCTTCTTTAAAATATTAGTATAGAAGTATAGATATGAATGTCTCACCATTCTTAGTAACCCTACACATTCTAGGTACTCGTATAATATCAGCAGAATGTACTTTGAGACCTATTATACTATACTATATTAGCCTACCAGTTGAGCCATAGATACGCGACCCAATATATCCCTCGCTACTGTTAACCGCACCCAGACACCATAATTGTAATTATTTCGCAAGTTTCTCAGATTCGACTTAAATCCTTTTTGTCTGTGTACGCAATTATCCCCAAATCCACTCGGATTGCAAGTGATCTATGGCTACCATTACCCTGTCCATTAGGTTTCGCCATCGCGAGAATTTGTGCCTCTATTCTACTACCAACGGCCGCGCCCGTAATACCTTAAGCACACTCGCTCCTATGGTATTTAGAGTTGTATTGATACTCCAAATTAATACTATTGTTTTATTAAAACGCCTGCAACCTATTGGTGACCCTTGAGAACACAATAATTGTTTTTGAATTAATTAATAACGTTGCTGTAACTTTTGTTAACCAGTTCATAATTTTTTCGGTTGTTTTTCTTTAAATAAGATAGAAATTGATCATATCTCCACTTGTTCGCTGCCTCAATATTATCTGTAACGATCCTGTAATAGGTGGAACTGGTAGTTTTACTCCAGTTAGTACCTATGAATTGGACAGAATATGAAAGCATTCGAATTACTGGTATGGTATGAAAAGTTATACGGCAGAGTATGCAGGATAATATGATTATAAACTTATATACTTAACTATATACGCTTTATGTTCGCAAAGCAAGCATACTTAAAGACAAATAAAAGATTTCATACATTCAGTCATTCACTTATGCATTCGTACGTTCATTCATTCATTGAAGAGTTATTACTGAAGAGTCAGTTCCGTTAGACAGTACAACCAAAGCCTAATAAGTATTATTTCCGACTTTCCCTGTGGTATTTCTGATACTTCTCTCAAAAGTACTAAATTCTTCACAATAACACAACGGTGGTCTAGCAAGCAGCATATATATCATTGCTAGCAAGTACCTAAGTATACCTTCCGAACTATTGCACAAGTCTGCCCCAGTGAGAATTACTCGCTACAGTTTTCAAAGTATCTCGACTGTCCTAATCCGGGAAAGTACGTCATCGCCCGTATCCAAACGTGAAGAACGAGTTGGAACGCGGCGCGGCAAGTGCGTGCCCAAGGCCGGCGTCGTCACGCGCCCAGCGTTCCCACACCTGTTGCCACTTGCCGCTGCTCGCAGGTAGCAACGCTTCCCGAACCCAAACATCAGATTCATCCACACCAACTGGATTGTAGTGTCCATAGCCCAATGGCTCGCGTCGATTCAATGTGATCGAAAGAGTTCAGCAACGACGGGTCGGTTTGTGGATGGGTGACAAAATTTCATGGACGCTACCGTGCTTCGGTGGGCAGAGCCGTCGGTCCCGGTTGTTTCCAATGCTGGAAACAGACGTTAATCCTTGTCGAAGACCTTCGAGTGGCTTGAGAACATTCGACACTGGGTTGCCCATTAACCACTCCACCAATCCGCATCGGAGCAGCGTGGTGGATTATGCTCTAGACCTCCCGCAGCCCGTATGTCTATTTGTCTGTCTGTGTAATAAAAAAAGCGGTGTGCCCAGTATATTTCTGCTCGTGTTAACTGTGGAATAGGATTAGTAATACGATAGATGATATCCGATAGGACGAATCCCCTAAAGTATTTTATCCTCGCCCTAGTGGAATAGGATTAGGAATACGATAGATTATGGGAACCGAGAGGACGATTTCCTATGCTTTCTGGTTAAAATCCAGCAAGGACACTGCAGGGCACTTATACATTTTCAATTGTGAGAAAGCCGAAATCGAACTCCACCACATTACTCCATCCGCCAATCCTTTATATGCTTACACACTTAACTTACCGTATAATAGTTAAATTATAGTTTCCTGTGTCAACCTGATTTTTTGACTAAACATTAACTTGTTTTGTACAGTGACGACCTTGTGTTAACATTCTATTATTTACATAATCTCAGATAGCATCAGAAGTGTTCGTACGAGTACAATGACAGACAAATTAATTGAGGAAACAACGACGTACGAGCCGACGCAACAAAAGGCTCGCCTCTAAACAATATGCCACGTGAAGCGATATGGCACTATGATTGGGTAACTATAAAATTAAGTCAGGTAGAAATCTTAATCAAAACAAAATAATTTTGGAAACAATCTTGTTGGAACTTAGTATTAATTAATTATTTCAATCAAAGTTCAAGTCAAAGTCAATTTTTTTTTATTGTTAATGTAGGATTAGTTATTTATCCAATTACCAATAGCTAATCCTGTATAACAAAGCATTTATAATTTTAATAAATTATTTGTTACATACTTACAATCAATTTAGATTATATCTTCTTTTTTTTAGTTTTTACCAAGACTTTCGTTAAGCGTGCGAAATAATAAAAATAATGTTTTTAAACGGTTTTTTAATGATAAATATTTTGATTTTGTTTCAGGTACGTACACGGTGGCATTTAACAGTTCTTGTGAGTAGTGAAAATATTAATAGTGAAAATGTTGCAAAGGATTAGATTTATATCAAGTTTTTTTTATTTAATACTTTATTGTTTAAAGTTATTATCTGATAATGTTGCTCACCATTTTAATGGTTGACGTTTAGGTCTTACGAGAAGGTTTGAATCTGTAATTTTAAGGTATGTTTTATATAAGTCAATATACATATTATAAGTATCATTATCAATATACATATTTATAAGTATCAGTATAAGTATCAATATCCTTTTACATTCTTGAACCCGACTCATTTCAGGACATGTAGGATGTCTACTAATACCTCCAGACACGCAATGCCTTGGATGCTTGACCCCAGAAAGTTAAAATCCTTAACGATGACTAAGAGTTGGAATACTTTCTAAATTGTCCGCATCCGATTCAAATCTATGGAATAATATATGGAAATTGGGTTTAAAATTGCTAAAAAATTTATGATACCGCCTATAATTTTCAAAACTCATTTCACAATTACAAAACTGTTCTTCACTCAAATAAACCTCGTCAAACTGATCTTCACTCAAGTCAACCTCGTCAAAAAAGTCCACCTGACAGTCAAACTGGCCTTATTATGCCTTTGTTTGGACTGCAAAAGCTTTGCCCTGAAGGCATTACATTATGTTGGTCTTACGGCAGTATCTATACTAATATTATAAAGAGGAAACATTTGTTTGTAATGTTTTCACACAAAAACTACTAAACCGATTTCAAAAATACTTACACCATTAGAAAGCTGCATCTTCACTGAGTTACATAGGCTATATAATATTACTAGGTGTAAACGAAACAATTGTTATGTCTAATTACACGCGAGCGAGGCTGCGGTCGTCCATAAGTAAGGCATAAACCTATTTGTCAGGGGGCGTCTAACCGTCAAACAGCCAATTAATTTGGCTAATAGTTGCGCATACGCACGAGGCTACTCGTGCTTTCGCAAACGCCCATTCATCGTAGCGTCGGTTTGCCTCTTGTGACGTCGTACGTCGTACGCGCGACCTCTTTGTCCATCTGTTGCGTGCAAGCTGGTGCTAAATGCTTCTCACTTGCTATTGAGTTACTCACGTTAAAGACTTAAAACGAGTCGACAGTGAGTTACAATCGGTTCCTGATTTCTATGCATCGATTGTGTAATAGTACTTATGTAATGTAACAAGCATATTTGATGCCTCAAACCTCCTTCCTTCAGTCATTGTTTTCATGTTATTTTTATAGGAAATCATTATAACGAATTCAAGTTTTTTGCGTTAACTATGTATTTTTGTTAATTGCCAAAGTTGTTTTTATGTGGTCTTTCAGTCAGTTCTTTGTCTGGTGTATAAAAATTCCATAATTTTAAAATTACGTGAAGTTGGACTATTTAAAAACTAGAAAGGCGGTCAGAATGTGTTAAAAAGTACTAAGCTGCAACTCAAAGGCGCCCCACAGTTGGGAACGGGTCCTTTTTGCAGCCTGAGGAAGTTCTATTCAAACGTACATAGTACACCACACTGCTCCAATGCGGATCGGTGAAGGGGTTAGTGACTAACCCAATATTGAATGTTCTCAAGCCACCCAAAAGTATTTGACAAAGCTTAACGATTGTTATAAAATTCAAAACGACCGAGACTGACCGCTTAACGTGTCCTGCGCTGAATTGCGCATGAAATTTTTCCACTAACGGTCAACCATCACGACAGCTCCCGACGTTGCTTAACTCGGTCGAACACGTTCGATCAATGCGAGCCATAGCGAGTGCTCATGGTTGATATGGTTTTATTCAGCAACATCAAACATTGATGGAAAAACGATGTATGATGAAAAAACGATGAAGGGTCAGTTCCAAGACCACGAATTATTCAAGGCCACACAGCCAGAAACAAGCTGCCATCCAGCTAGTCGTTAAGCGCATTCTTCACGGTAGGCACCTAATAGATGCCGACAACTTTTACGTTTGACTGCACTTTCCATTCAAGTAATTAAATTAAACCCGTTGTGCGATGGAAATGGGATGTGAAAACATCGTCGAATCATTTCACCGCCGCGCGCCGCCAAATGTGGGCTCGGACGTTAATTATCGCTAGATTAATTGCAGCTGGCTTGTGCGAAACGTGTTTGGCTATTACTGGTCCACTGCAGGGCACGGATCGTTTCTGACAATTGAGTTGATATCATCATCACAACCCTTTCTTTGTCCCACCGTTGGGCACGGGTCTCCTCTCAGAATGGGAGGGATTAGGCCTTAGTCCACCACGCTGGCCAAATGCGGATTGGCAGACTTCACATGCCTCGGAGAACATTATGATGAACTCTCAGGCATGCAGGTTTCCTCACGATATGTCCTTCACCGTAATAGCAAGTGACATTTAATTTCTTAAATTTAATTGAGTAGATAGTATATCTACTCAATTAAAGTAAGTTTAAGCCAGTGCTCTGGTAGAATTTAGTGGCCAATCTGCGTGTTAGGGCAGAATGTACAGGCCGCCCGTCAAGGCATAGCGGCTGGAATTTAACAATATAACAACAGGCGTCACTAAGTCATCACAGACACATTAACTACAAATCACTTATAACGCACTTATCCCTTTCCATTTGAACCCTGGACCTTTTAAATGTAGTCTCAATAACTGTAAAATAAAACCACGCTCGTTTGCCGCTAGTCAAAATGTGTGCTCGGTCAGTTTCTAAAAGCTCACGTATAGCAGGAACGTCTGTCTGTTTGTCGTTCCAATACGTGCGGCGTGTCAGTGTGTCAGAGGGCCGGGAAAGTGAGCACGTGGGATCAGCTCGTTAGGATTTACATGGATCTATTTACACCTTACTGCTAATA
This sequence comes from Carterocephalus palaemon, assembly GCA_944567765.1. Lineage (NCBI taxonomy): Eukaryota > Metazoa > Arthropoda > Insecta > Lepidoptera > Hesperiidae > Carterocephalus > Carterocephalus palaemon. The sequence continues at coordinate 15,463,523 of OX155638.1, read as the reverse complement.
GTTTACGATGTGGCCGGTATTGCCAGTGGCCTATGGGCATTTTCATTTTATTATGAACCATTGATTTATTGAGTAAAAAGTTGAGAACCAACTGGAAAAATACTGAATTAAAAATTTTCTTCTGAACAGTCATAAATACACGCACGCATGCACGCTAGATCACACACACACGCAAGGGATCTCAAGTCATTATTATTTGTGTTACTCACCACTATTCTTAATTATAAATGTCTTTAATTATTTTTGAATGGGTACATCTAATTGTATGACCGGGGATCACCACTACGCTATCTCCCGCCTAACATCTCAGGGAGAAGGGAGTAGCTGAAAAATATATGTGTGGCAATAAATAAATGTTTGTTTGTTTGTTGTTAAAACACGTAGATATGTTATCTTCGTAGAATTCAGTGTTCGCATTTTCGTTGACATAAGGATCTGTAATAATACGCCAGATACTGACTGCTGTTCAAGCGCTTTGCTTATTTATAATGAGTTGATAATTGTAGCGAAAATCGCAGTTATCGAAAAAATAATTAAGTATATTTACGTACACTTCCACCAATCCGCATTGGAGCATCGTGATGAAGTATGCTTTAGAACTCACCCAGCTGTCGCTGCGGGAGAGACCCGTACCCACCAGTGGGACTATTGGTTGTACACGTATATTTCAATAATTTAGAAAAAGATTGCCAGCGAGCAAAATAAACATCTTCGAAATCGTGACGCCGGTGTTCAGTGTGGCCCTGTCCCGATTAGTTCGGTCAACAAACGCAATCCATGTAAATACACAGCAGCGACTTCAATCCGTGTAATGGACGTTCATACCCAAGCTGACCTTGCATGTAAAGGTGTTAACCCACCATTTGACTTTTAAAACGCTATTTAACAAGGTCCGCCGTGTTTGCAGATCGCAAGCTCGTGCGAGATTTCACAGCTATCGTGAGATGTGGATAAGCGGTGATGGATTAGTAGTCCTTTAACCACTCCGACTCAGAGGAACTTTTTAAGGTATCAAAAGAGCATGCATCTCCAATTCAGCAGCCCTCCGCCGTCTGTCTGTCTGTGTCGCTTTCACGCCAAAAACAACTGAACCGATTTAAATGAAATTTGGTACACAGAGTCTTGAGCCTGAGAAAGGACATCGGCTACTTTTTAATTGTAAAAAACTGTTGAAAAGGGGGATGAAAGGTTGTATGAAAGTATTGTCATTTTAAATGTATGATATAAATAAAAATATGTGATATAAATAAATATGGCTATCAAGGTTTGTAAAAATGTTACTCTTAAGGGTGTAAAATAAACATAGGGGATAACACATTTACGAATTCATTACAAATTTGTGGAGCTAATGTTAACGCGTTAAGAAGAATCTATTATTATGATTCCACGTCCACTAGTAATTAATAAATTTAATAAATTACTCGTTTCTTAGCTCGCACTCAGTGTGGATTGTTTGTTCCTACGAGATTTCACACCAATCGGTCTGGTTCGAGATCGATCACTTACGGGTCGACGTTACCTGTGCGGCGATAACTCACGGTACGCCTCAAAGTGTTTCGCTGGAACCATTTGTTAAACAAATATTTTTAACTCCGCTACAAAAAATCGACTGTTTGTAATTTTTTGTTTTTCTTACGTATGCACAGAAATGACATACGAGTACATGACTTCGTTGTTTATTAACCGAATTTGATGATTTTTTGATGTTGAAATAAAAATAAACTGCAAGCCACACTGAAAAATTTACGTGAAAAAATGAATCAATCCGCATTGGAGCAGTGTGGTGGAATATGCTTTCGACCTCCCTCAACTGTAACTGTTTTGAAGTCGGGTTGGTGAGGTGTGTTGTTGAATAGCTAACTTTGGAAGGGCTGATGTCGTGGTTCTCCTATTTGAAGTCCAGTTTGTAACTGCCTCGCAGCTGAAGTCGTATTCTCAGCGATAGTCTAGTCTAGCATACTACCGGTCCTTTTGCACAAGGTTTTATACAAAACGAGTAAACTAGTTATATCGTAGATTCTTCCAAATAATAATAGTAGTAGCTCCAGCCAGCCAATTATGTAACTTCCATACTAGTGGATTCTAAGTAGGTTTACCAGACCAGCGCGGCAGCGCTCTCCTAACAATTGTGATCTATTAAGTCAAGCTTCCGTCCGTTTACAAACAACGAGATAGGCGTATCTTTTACTTCCAAGTAGCGTACTGTGTCGTCACGCTCCACATCTCTTGCCAAAATGCTGCTGTATGCTAGCAGGCGTATTATTCCGTATGTGGGTCTGTGTGTCTAATCTAAATACTGATTAAATGCGCGTCGGAAAACAATCGGCTGGCACCACCACGCTCTGATTGCGTGTGGCTGATGCGTTCGCTACCAGCACAAAGGGCGCAGTGAAAGTTTCACTTTATTTTAGCCTCCCAAACAACACCTTAATGAGATGGATCGGGTGCGAAGTAACTTGCATTATATCACTGTAGTATTATTTTAAGTACTTACATCAAACTTACATACATTTTTAAGGTGTAGAGCCTATAGAGATCAATATAGGTTTTAAATGAAATCATATAGAGTTCGTCCAAGGCAATCGCCGCCAGCGCCCTACCTAGTACCATTTATACCGGGTGGTAATTGTTTCTAGAACAATTGTGGTTAAGTAGGAAAGGTTTCCGGTTACACTTCTTTTGAGGTGACCATCTTAGTCTTCAAGGGGACTTCTTGAGGACTAAGACGGTCGTCTGTGTTAAACGCAATTAATCACTTTAACGTTATGATCTTCTCTTTAGGCTCTGACTCTCCTGAAGCAGCCTTGATCAGAGCAGTCTACCTGCAATCCCAGCCCCCGCAGCAGCAGCAATGTAGATTTATATTGTGGCAGCAGCGGCCTGTATGGTACCGCTAATGAGCCGGAGCCAAGTAGGCTGTGTATATGTAGCCGGAGCGTTGCAGACGCCGCGGCGACTGTGTCAGTGTGCGGCGGGCCTTGCCCGTTCCGGTGGCACGTTGTAGTGAATATTTGCATTTCGTTTTGTTTATTAACTATTGTTTTTCAATAATACTTTTTGTTATTTCTTGTTAGATGCATTTAATACTTTTTTAACGTGATAACGTTTTATAAATCGATGAACGCCAACACATACGAAACAGTATGACGTCATCCTCTTGTTACGCCATTCGTACCGCCAAGTGTTACGCCAAGTGTTATGCCAAGGGATTAATTTAATTTTAGTCTGTAACCGTAAAAGGCACAGCGCCACCTATGTTTTGTGAATCAATGCTACAATTTCTAATAATATTTCTTATGACCGTAAACCGACTTTACAGACAACCATTAAATGATTTATACGATTCATCATTCATTCAGCAAAAATTAAATTTATTTCTATAGTCAACTATTGTTACCATCGCCATAATTCTAACCCTTTGATTGGTCCACTGTTGAGCACTGATTAAGTATGATACTTACAGTACGTTAAACTTTTATAACTCAGCGTAAGCCACTCGTAGCGACTGAACTCCGTTAGCCAGTGAGGCGGTAAACCGACGGCGACCGAGATATAGCGGGACTTCCCCTTTAGTATGGAAACCATAACCAACAATCGATATGATTCTGATCGTAAGAAACTTTGAGCAAAGTTAACTACCCACGCACACACCACAAACCAACGTTTAGAGATTATTTTACATTAACAATACATTTGGAGAAACCAGCATACCCTATCCAATACCCAGTGTCAATGCTCTTGAAGAGTGAAGTGGATTATATCTTTTCCTTTTCCAAGATAAAATCATTATTTCAATAGCGAGCCCAGTGGCCCAATGGTCACAGAGGCCAATGATTAAAGCTGGTATTCGTACAATGCTAGACATCCCACCAGCTAGATCAAGTCGCCCAATTTAAGCTTCTCAGACAGCGGGACAGGAGAGTCGTCTCAGCGTCTTACTCAGAAACTCGCTGCGACCCATAGACGTCCAGACGTCCCAGACTGGCACGGGTCTCCTACACAGACACAGCTGCGGGAGGTCTAGAGCCTACTCCACCACGTTGCTCCAAGGCGGATTGGTGGAGGGGTTAGCGGCCCACCCAGTGTCGAATGTTCTCAAGCCACCCGAAGGTCTTCGACAAGGGTTAGCGACTGTTTCCAGCATTAAAAACAACCGGGACCGACGGCTTTACGTACCCTCCGAAGCACGCTAGCGCCCATGAAATTTTGCCACTTGCGGTCACCCATCCACAAACCGACCGCGCCCGTCGTTGCTTAACTCTTTCGATCACATTCAATCGACGCGAGCCATTGAGCTGTGGACTCTACAAAGAACTCAGAAACTCACTAGATAATATTCTACTCTAATTATATGTACGTGGCCTCGTACCGGCAAAATAGATAAATGTAACTTAGACACTGCTGCTTCACATGCAGATAGACAGATAGTCGCGTATTGTTCTCGACCGCGCCGGTGCAGTCGGGCCACGTGCCTGGGATTTTCTCACCTTATTTCCTTGGATACTGTGTTCTGCTCCCGATTACACGTTGAGCAATTTTGATTCGTTTAACTTGGCTGAGCATCTCGATTATACTAAATGCTATCGCGGGGCAAAAGCTCTTATTCTAAGGTCAATGAAAGTTATTGGAGGCTTGGAGGTGAGTCGTCTTAACTCAATAGTTAAGTAACTTTGGAATTTTCTTCTCCAAATAACTGTTGGTCTTTTGGCGAAGTTTTTGAAGACTTTGAGAAATACAATAGCAAAACTCTGAAAAACTGTTCATAGTCTTAATATCGTTTTTTTATTTTTAAAAACATTCTGTGATCACGTATTGGTATCCTTTTTGTGACATTGTGTAAATAACTTTCTTTTGTTCGATCAATCTTTCTGTTAAGTATGGTTATCTGGAAGCGATTGCTCTAACTAAGCAATAAGACCGCCAACCTTAATGATCTACATTTTAAACTATTTCAGTATTGTATATTTATCATTTTATTTTTATCATTTCTATTTTTGTATTTTAATTTGTACTCTATAAACTATATTTGTTAACCTGATATAAAATCTCAGCTACAACCCAAAAACGTCCCGTTGTTGGCAACGAGTCTCTCCCTCAGCAGCTGCGGAAGATCTAGAGCATACTCCACCACGCTGCTCCAATGCGGATTGGTAGAGCTGTTCACCTAATTCATACAAATACCGGCCGGCAAGTAACTACCGCCGTTACACAAAACGGCTTCCATGTAAACTTCCAACAGAAGATCAAGGTACGTTGTCGATTTAATCTCGCCCAGAGACAAATACGATTGGCGAACAGTTATGCGATTCTATCCCGAGCGCTGACACGGCGTGGCGAATCGTGACGACGATAATCCGAATATCAATTACAGAGATCTCGTTTAGCCCATGCCAAACCCATGCCAAACCGTACCGGGGAGTGCTGACACTTGTTGGTTGTTTGTCGGAAGTGGCTACCTGCTGACGTTCACATTGATTACTGACCGTAAAGGAATCTACCTTCCTAGAGAGCTGTTGGACCTTCTTTCCCCCCCGACCATCAGGGGGGAAATAGCGACTAACGGCTGCAGTTCAGCGTGCACGATTCGCATGCGCGATGACACACCGTCTCCCACGCCCAACAGCGGGGATGTCACCGATGAGTTTCACCCCTGGAGCAATTGCTCGGATAGAAGGACCATCCTTTCATCCGTATTCCCTCACGAAGGAGCGCTCACAGCGCCGCGAAAGAGGAGGAAGGTTTCGTTCGTTCGGGAATCTATCGAACTTCATACATTGTCACAAGCCTATAGGGAACCAAATAGGTTTTATATGAAAGCTAATTGGTTCCATATAGAGTTCGCCCGGGGCAGTACCACCGCCCGCCACGGTACTTAGTACCATTTCTGCCGTGTAATAATTGTTTTTAGAGCAATTATGGTCCGGTTGGAAAGGTGTGGTTTCCGGTTACACTTATTTAGAGGCGACCATCTTAGTCCTCAAGGGTAGCAACACATCTGTGACTGACTAAGAACGAGACTCCTACTAACAAGTACTAACTGGACTATTACTAACACCAACTAACAGGACTAACTATCACTAACAGTCCCCAGTCCTCATACCTACTAACGAACTGACCAACTAATGTTCTAATTAACTTTCTCAACTAATTGGACTAACCACCCTAGTCCCTAATTGAGTCTTGTTCAAAGTCAGTCACAGTTGTCATGGGCGGCAGCGGATGGGTGGTGCTGCAAACTCGTTTGCTACCTTGTATCCATAAAAAAAAAAAAAAAGAGTGGCCTGATGAAAATCTGTAAAACTGACTGATTTAACTTATTGTTTTGCTACGGTATATGATTAACACAAATAAGGACCTACTTCTAAGTATACGAAAAGGATAAGTACATATAATAAAACAGAAAACAAATCAAATACGGTCAAGAAGTAAACCGTCAGTCAGTTTTCCGGAAACTTCCACAGCAAGAACTACTTACATTAAAATGTAGTGAAGACCTCATGCTAATTGGATAACACAAGGGAGTAGATACTATCTAAAGCACTTAATCTATCGGGTGCCAGTTCAGATAAATGTGGGGCATCCCTTCCCCGCGGGATCCCGGATTCATAGCTGTAACCAATAATTTCGACGGAACTCTTTGCCCGCGGCAGTTACAGATATTAACAAGTAGGCGTACGATAAATGGTCGGGCCCTCCCACTGATGGACGTTCATTAACCCTTCACCATCGCTGCACTCGAAATTATGGGATTACACCATTAATATTAATAGTCCATTATTAATTACGTTCAGGAACACGAAAGGATACGAAGTGTCTTTACTTCTGTCTTTCTATGCTAAAAGGTATTATAAAGAGAAAAGATTTGTTTGTAATGTTGTTTAAAAACGACTGGACCGATTTCAAAATTTTTTTCACCATTAGAAAGCTGCATCTTCACTGAGTGACATAGGCTATATATAATATAATATTACAAGGTGTAAACGAAACTATTGTTACGTCTAATTCCACGCGAGCGAAGCTGCGGGCGTCCACTACTAATTAAATAAATAACAGCCAGTAAATTGTTGATACCTTGAAACACAAATCTTATTGCAAATCTATAAGAGTTCATAATCTTATTGTGTTTCCCTCTCCAATCTCTATTCAGGGTGTTAGCGTGGCGGCGTGTACTGTGCGCACGCTTCACACGTGGCTATCTAGAAATCAACGGTGCGCTGCGCCTGCGCGGAAGCAGCGCTCGGATAATTTTCCGCGTCCGTGCGCGCGCGCCGGCTAACTGTTCGCAGAGATTTTAATGACGCCGGCTGCGGACGCTTCGGATGCGTCTGTTCTGCACAGGCGCAGAATAGACGACCGGCGGTACCAGTTAAATTTTCTGGTTAATACTGACTTTGACAGTTTGATTTATTAGTTCGTTGGTTGATTAAATCCCTCTTTCAAGATTACTAAAGTTTAATTGGGATCCTACTAATGTGTGCACGGTGGAGAGCTGACGACAATTTGCGTTACCAGATAAAATTTTCGTAAATGCTGATTTTGGCAGCGTTCATCGGAAGATTACTAGATAGCTGGCCAACCAAATCACTTCTTCAAGCTTTACTGAAGAGGCCACTCTGTAATTTAAATTTGAAAACAAAGAATATTTGCCAATCTAGAAGGGGTCTATGCTTTTTGTATTTATTTCTGAGCAGAAATGTGCCAGGAAGGCCTTGACTGTGCAAACAAAACTTTATTTTCAGTTATATGTTGTTGATTTGGCGGTTGTTGGCTAAGAAATCTGTTTACTACCATGTTCATTCTAAAATTCGTAAAGCAGAACACATATTCAAGCTGATGGACATATTTCACTGTTTATGCATTTATGGGCATTTGTTCAGCCATTACACTCCGAACTTTTCAGATACATTCTTAACGTCCGTATTGGAATCGGTTGTCTGTTCTGTTCAGCAACTCAATTGCCTGTTAAAGGAACGCTGGCGAGAAGTCTCTTTCAATTCGTCCGTAATCCACCGACGTCGTTTTGAGTGTTTTCAATTAGATAATCTGTTGATAGCCTCGATCTGCCCCAGATTCCGACATTGATACAATTCTGCTCCGTGGACTAGTTCTATTGAGAACTCTCATTACCGAGGCTTGATAAAGGGTATATAAACAGAATGGAACAGAAACCCTATAAATTGAGGGAACAAGTTGCAATTGCAATCGTTGTTTACTAAACGTAAATCCGTCAGATTAGAAAATTCTTGTGTTCATGCGAGAGTTGGCAGATTGTCTTGAGAGATTGAGTTGTCTTGAAAGTGCAAATTTGCAACAACAATTTAATTTGTTACAGAGGAGTGATCTTGGGCGACTCCTCCTATTTCTCATCTCCTTTCTAATGTTAGATAAATAAGAATGCATCTAGCATGACAAGTGTTGATAGAGAAGAAGAACCTCCCGTTTGAGACGCATAAAGTTTTTTTATTGTGACTGCAGAACTATTGATTTAGCGCACGCATCCAGCTTGAGAGGAGTCCTGCCCAACAGTGGGACAGTGACAGGGCTTTGATGATGATGATTTCTATAGAGTTGCACGAATACTTAGTTGTAATCAAATTTCTTTTACCAGCTAATTGCAGCAATTTTTCTTTGTAACGTCACATTCTTTTGTCTGTGACAATGACTCACCGGAGCATTCTCACCGGTTAACTGGCCACTGCTTCCGCTGGAAGCGCTAGCAACCGGGTGGCCGCCCCACCCACTTGTAAACATTAATTATCACTAACAGCCGCTTTAAACGCAAATTAACTGTCATTGCGTCCCTTTTATTTTCCAGGTGAGTAATTGAGTGGTAGGCGGTAGTCAAGCGCGAGATGGGCTCCCGACTAAAGGTTTCGTGGTAGTAAACTTTTAGCTCAATTCAATCAGAACCTTGCACCCGTTCTTAAATATACGTAAACATTATGTCCAGCTTTATTAGCTATATTAATACACCATCTATCTATCAATGCTATCTTATACACTGGTTAAGGTAGGAGTAGACTGACTGATAGATATCGTCACCGAAGTAAAAGCGTTGTACCCCCTCAGTGAGCCTTGTCCTCTTTCTAAGAGCAAGTGGGCATTGTGCGCAGACGATAATTTCTCCGGTAGTTTGATATTTTTGAGTCAATTGATTGTGGTAGTAAGTAAATCGTCTGGCGGGCCAACTTAACAGTAGACTAAACAGTAGATACGAAGGGACTACACAGGGTTACACTTACCCTTTATGGAACTCCAAAAGGAATCCATGGAGTATGCATGTAACTCTGACAGACGCCCCCGACCCTCCGTTTAGCATGACCTGCGCGCGCGCATCTTTATTGCCCACGCGCTATGCTAATTGTCATTGTAGTTGCCATCGTATCGTGGTGTGAAATTCATCTGCTTGATCTTGACTCTGGACCTTACACGATCCGCGTCGCGTTTCGATTGAGTTAACTTTATTGCTGCTTGCACACGACACCCGGCAGCGAACATATTATTGTTACTTTCTGCTTATACGATTATTCTATTTGTCTATTTGAAATATCATAAACATATTTTCTTCAGCTTTTCATAGTCTGCGCATATGCCTTACTTGGCGCCACTCCTTAGTCCCGTTGCAAGTTGTAATTAATAAATTGATTGAATAAGCATTGGGTGTAATAAGCCTTTTCAATTGTGAGGAGGTATCTGAGGCGACTGAAAATTTGTGAAAATTCGAAATATTATCAACTAATGCTCTCTATGATTACTGTTAACGCAGTTTTATAATTTTCCAAGCATTCTCTCCCTACTCCACGAAAATACTTAAACTAGAAAAATTGAAAATCATCAAAAATTTACAAGTAGCGCCGCCCGTGCCTTTCGTTGGTAACATGGTCGAATAGCGCGTCCTGTAAGCGGGTAAGCTGTCCACTAAGGGTCAGTTAGAATCTCGAGCAACGGTTCAAGACATTCGGATTCTGAACGGTACTCGTCATATTTAATAGTCAGGTATCTCGGTGTAATGACGCGTCGCCAAAGGGCAAGTGTGTCCTAAACAGCTCCGTTACGAGTGTGTCGTGGCCCTCGTGGCTCCCAATAAATACCATACGGAGCTATTGAGCTACTGTCAGGGTTGTCAAATAAATAACACCAAACTTTTTCAGTCTGTAATAGTATCACTCGGTATTGATTGCCATCTCTTATCTGCGTAGGAACTGTTTTAAGGCTCACAACAATCTAGATTTGTATAATAATAGATGTTCCTAGCTAAAAATATTTCATACAACCTTTCATCCCCCTTTTCAACCCTTTACAACACTTTTTTCCAATTAAAAAGTAGCCTATGTCCTTTTTCAGGCTCTAGACTATCTGTGTACCAAATTTTATTTAAATCGGTTTAGTAGTTTTGGCGTGAAAGCGAGACAGACAGACAGTAGTTACTTTCGCATTTATAATATTAGTATGGATGTCCTAAAGGACGTATGTTTGTTTGCGATTAGCTGAGTTAGTAAAGCAAATATAACACAATGTTTTGAACTACCAAAACGTGGTTTATTGCGATTTCGCAGGAACACTCAAATTAAGTGAAACCAGTTAGGTCTAACTCCATAGTTAAAGAAGATTTTTCTACGTAGTGTATCTGCTTATCCAGTAGCCGCTGTGGCAGCCCTGATTAATCCTTATTTATGATGTCGGAGGATACAAATCAAGGGCTGTAATGGTCCGGCCCCGGGCGGGCGCGTAATGACCGGCCGGGGACAATTACACCGCTAAATGATTCCCCGATAGCGCTGGGAACTACTGGCCTGGACCAGGAACTGCGTTTTATTCCAACTAATAGGAGATAGATGGGTCGACAATTATGTTTTGTAGGCTTGTTCCCAGTCCATCATAAATTTTAGGTACTACGTGAATTCAAAATTCAATTCAATTTATTTAATGCCTTCATTAATTTACATGTATCATTATTTAGCGTGATTCAGAACTAGCAAATGAATTTTACTAACGCCATCTATTAACAACATCCGGAACTAAATATCTAGCAAATAACAAAACATCGATATCTTCCCATGGGGATGTTTTACCGCGGTAAAAATTAGCCTACGTCACTCCACCCTCCTCACTCCTCCACACACAAAAACCATACCATATAATAGCTTCGTTGCGACGTGAAAGCCGGACAAACAAACACACTTTCACATTTATAATATTACTAATAAAATATAATATATAATACTAATATATAATATAATAAGCATAAGTATGGACTTACTAGGTAATATTTCTACTAACACCTCACACCTGAATCATGAATTTTTCCAGACGCCATTTCATAATTTTAAATTTTAAGCATTTAATAGTCGATGGAATTCCAAGAAACATTTCAGTAAAACTGTGAAAAACAAGAACATGGCCAATTTACAGTATACTCCTATATTCTGCTTCAACCGTTCATGGTTGACTTCGGGCACAGAGAAAATAAGAGTTACAACGTACAACTTTGTATCACTTACTAGCTCGGGTAAAAGATGATGGCAACTATGTCAATACGTAAGTGATGCAGTGAGCCTGTAATTAGTCTGAGTTCATTGTAGTTGTAGTCCAGCGCAAATAGAGAGGAGGATGCGCGAATTATCATAAAGAAAGTGGCGCGTTGCAAGCCGCCCGGAGAAAATGTACGTGATTGCTATGCACTTTTGCCTTCGCGCCGTAGGGTTGGCGATTGTGTGACGTCATACCACGCCTGTTTTAAATAGCAGCAGACTAATTTAAAATTATATTATCAATAACCGTCTTCAAAACTGAAAAGTGAGAAATAATAGTTCGATTATGGGCACCGGTCCCTCCCATAATCACAGTTGAGAGAGGTCGAGAGCATACTACCACACTGTTCCAATACGGATTGATGAAACTTGGCCTGACTTCATAAAATGAATAAACGAAACGAACGAAGAATTTTTTTATGAAATTTATATGGGACCACTCGTGTCAATCGTGACAGGCAGTTTAACAAACTGGGTAGGTTATTACACACCTAGTGTAGTGTTTGGCACCACACATACTTCAATGTATAGTTAAATAAACAAAAATTATCCTCAATTATCTAAATAAATTATACTCAAATCAAATTAGTCTTAATTATTAGGATGAAGAAGTAAGGTGGAGAAATCAATGCTTCTAAGAGATTTAAGAGATATTAAGATTTAATTATTCAATTTTGTCATTGGCTAGTGTAGTCTGTTAACCGAGGGACTAAATCCTCATGAGTCATGGTCGTAATATTTAACCGTCCGAGATGAGAGCTATGCTCAGAGTAAATGGGTAGAATTACATGATTTAATGGGACAAATAATGGGAGTTACCGGTGATGAAGAACCACCTTGTTGAGTGACAACCCTGCGCACGGCCTAGCGACATCGGGCAACTGACAAGCGACATTAATTCGTATTTTCTCCACATCCGCCCGGCGAGTATCACTCATCACTACAATGAAATTTATTACTACTAGGATTTTACTTTCTATGAGATTAGTGGTATGATGGTGGTAGAACATGCATAATAACGACAACAGTAAACAAATAATCCAGGTCGTCCATCAATAGCGAAACTTGTTCAAAGTTGATAGCAAAGGAGTTCATGTTACCGCAAAAGAAGAGTTCTATTTAAAATCAGTTTTTTTAATAGGAATCAATAGTTGACAATGCCTTGGTATCTTGTTTCTTTCTTTATTTATTACTAGAATTCAGCACGTCTCTTTCCCATAACATAAATAATGCTGATCAGCAAAACACTGAAAGTGAAAAAGTCTAGTCTCTAAGTGAAAAACGGACCCTTCGTATTGGGTGCCTAAGTCCTACTCTGTTACAAGTCATCATCATCATCATCACAACCCTTTCTTTGTCCCACTGCACGAGTCTTCTCTCAGAATGGCAGGGATTAGGCCTTAGTCCACCACGCTGACCAAGTGCGGATTGGCAGACTTCAAATGCCTTCGAGAACATTCTCAGGCACGCAGGTTTCCTCACGATGTGTCTTTCACCGTTACAGTAAGTGACATTTAATTTCTTAAATCGCACATAACTTAGAAAAGTCATTGGCGCGTGCCGCTTGGGTTTGAACCCGGACCGCTCGAGTGAGAGGCGAGTTCGATAGCCACTGGACTGTCACCGCTTTTTTTTAGTAGTAACATATTATTTTATTGAATGATAAAATCACGTGGGGGTTTTAATTCAAGTTACTGCCAGTTTCAAGCCCTCGAGCCTGTCATCAAATCAACATAATGACTCTCTAGGAGGTCCTTGTCCCGGGATTATCGGCATACAAGACGTCTTCACCTCATTAAACTTCGAAATTTTAAGCGGCTTTTCTGTGTCGTAAATCTGAAATAAATTTTGATTTTGAAGCGTCATCTTCATCGCGAGAGTATCTGGCCACACAGAGAGTGTAGACTCTACACTCTCTGTGTGGCCAGATACCTCTACACTGTAGAGGAATAATGTTCTAGATTCTAGATAGACATTAGAAGACATTTGTATTTAAAATAGTTGTAATAATGCATTCTTAATAACCTCACACGTTGAAGAACGGGTCAAGTAACAAGAACAATGCCAAAAATCGATAGATTTTCTATTAAATGTTAAAACGAATTAGAATAAAACAACAATTAATTAATTAACAAAAATTGGTATATTTCCTTCAAAATATTTGTAATTAAACGAACACATTTACTACATCCAGGCTTCAATCATAAGTCAGGTTTTTGTGTCTGAGCAGGTCATATCAATTGCACTTTCTTGTACGTTGGATCAACCGCTCAAACTGGGTCAGTCGTTCACAATGATGATACACTTCATTTAATGATCTCAAGTTGGCAATTTTTGTTAGATGTTTTTATAACGTTATAGTCATTATTCTTTGTCCTATTTCATATTCACAAACTCAAATTGTTTTGAGGCTGCCGAAGTTTAATTTTAATAATTTGAATTGCGTCAGGCTACATTTTACAAAAAATAAGATTGTAACCCGCTCAATTTTATAAATAAAATTGCATGTATTCTCATCTCATCTCACCTCTACCAGATTAACTATTTTTAAGCACTACATATAATTCATGGCCAATTCCGATGCATTTAACTTTATGTGCGTTTGGTTTCCGATTTTTTTATTTGACAAAAGATAACTGATGACTTCTTTAGACAAGTAAAAGCCCGTGAATCCGTTTACATTTCTAACCCACGGCGAAAATATTGGTTTTTAGATTGCTTGTGTTGTTGTTGAAATTGAATACAAATACAAATTACGAAAATCATTTAAAATCTTATAAATATACATTTTGTGTGTGGAAACTCTGCCTTCTGCGTAAGCTTGCAGCTTGCACTGTGTTGCAGAAGTCAGTGTTTTGCCCCAATATGGTTTATCGTTCATATTAGGGTCAGTTACATTTACGGTGTAACAATAAAAATAATTAATTCTTAATTAAAATTTAGATTTAATTATTTTTATAAAATATAAATTTTTTAGACTAAAAAGATGAAAAAAAATGAAATGTTTCATAAGAAAACCTAATAAAACTAATATACAGCGTGCAGCGTTTGTGTATGCGAGTGTGTATAAGTGGATGTGTATGAGTGCGGCAGTTTGTATATTTTGCTTAAGTATGATTACTGAAAATTGCGATAAACAAAGATGATAAAACCCTCTGCAGCTTAAATAGATAGGTTTATTATTTTTTCAAACATACGGGGGTCCGTATGCTTAACATTTATGTGTATGTATATAAAACATAGGTATATCTTGGCATTATTATACGAAGTCCCATTACAATTACTCGTATATCCAGCGAGGCAGCGTAATGAGATGAAAGTTAAGCCACGGGCGGCGCACGCGACGCTTATTATGAAATATCGTCCTGCCCTTCGACGGAAAGATGTATTTTAATGCATTCTTTGTTAATCTGTGGCAAAGAGATTACTGTCGATGCACGGGCTCGGGGTGCCAGTCGAGAGAGGTACTGAATAAAGATAACTTCAACGCATTTTGATATCAATACAACTAGTTTTTATACTGACAGAATAATAGACACATAGGGCCACACGATTGGCAAACCAGTTGCTATGTTTGATAGCGTCTCTCACTCAGGGGGTCTGGGTTCAAATCCCGCACGTACCAATAACTTTTGAGCAATTAAAAGGCTGCTGGAACAGTAAAGAAAAAAATCGTGAGGAAACCTGCACGTCGGCGTTTTGTCTAATATTCTCGACGGCATGTCAAGTCTGTGATCTGCTCTTGACTGAACTATGGCCTTATCCGTGCAACAGTGGGGCATGGTAAGGGTTGCAATGGTGGTGACGGGGCCACATGATAATAAGCGACCTCTGTCCTCTGTGTACATGGACCTTTGACACGTAGTTTTACAGGTTTTTAATATATTGACTAAAAGAGTTTTACTTCAGTCAAGTTAGCCTTCGTCCTTTTGACACGCAATATTTGACGTAAAATTTGGTTGTTTCAGATGAGGCTGGAGTAGCATGGGCCAGGCTGGCAGCCAGCAGGCGGGCGCGGAGCGGGGCCGCCGCGCGCACACGCTCCCGCACGAACCGCCGCGGCACGCGCCCAAGGTAAGAATACACATCCATCCACTGTCCACTGCTGGACATAAATCTTTAAAACGATAACACTCCGATCCTGTGCCTCTTGAATCGGCCAAGGTAGTAAACTAAAACTGCGATTACTTTCGAGCCGCTTGAAGTCTTTAGATAAATAAAAATAAATAGACCCCTCACCTTGTGCAGGTGCTGCCGTCGCTGCCGGAGTCCCCGCACCTGCGCAGCACCGACAATGGCGCCATCCTGCTCTCGGGCGGGACCATCAGCGGCCGCCGCCCCCACGACGCCAGGGTACCGCACGGACATATGGTACGTTGGCTGCCACCACCACAACCCTTGCATTCCCCCACAATTAGGCGCAGGAACATGTCTCCTCTTAGTTAGGCCTTAGTCCACTTAGATTGGCAGATTTCTCGTACCCTTGAGAACATTAAGGAGAACTCTCAGTCATGCAGGTTTTCCTCACGATGTTTCCTTCACAGGTGATGTTTTATTTTATAAACGTTGACTACTCCATCATTTAATGATGTACCTAATAAATGAAAAAGCTACAGGTTAAGTTATAAAATAGGACTTTGCTAGACACAAACAGCAGCAGCAGCATATAAAGCAGTTAGCAGTAGGTTACTGCTAACTGCTTTATACTTTGTACATGTATAATAATAATTCATAATAATCACGCCTGTAATTCCCCTAAGGAGTAAGAGGTGTATACACAGCCACATTTAATTAGTTATGTTTAGGTCCCATGTAATAGGTGGTGAAACTATTGCCATACACCGCGCACAAATCCAGACCAGGAACCAGGCAATTCAAGTTGTAAAAACCCAATAGTGTTTGCCCGGCCAAACCCAGGACCTCTAGCATAACAGTCGCGCTTGTGACCACGAGACAACGAGGCAGTGTTCTTCTGTATTCATTACTGTTTTTAGAGAGTCAACAGAACGACAATAGAACCCAACGCATTGGGACAAAAGAACCTTTAAAAAGACCGTGTATAAATTAGATTAAAACACAAAGATAATTACGACACAGGTAGCAATCACCATAGCTACCCAAATCGACAAACGGAGGAACCAAAGTTCATTGTTATTAACCCATCCGAGCACGATGACATACGGCGTCCTCTCCTAATGAACAGCGGTAATTGCCCCGCCCTTAGCCTGCATGTCAACCAACTTAATTAACGGAACATTCCCAGGAGACGGGATCGACAAACCAAACTAATGGACAAACAATTGTAGTGTATTCATGTTACGTGAAGCGGTGACAGCCCAGTGGCTATCGAACTCTTTCACTCGAGCGGTCCGGGTTCAAACCCAAGCGATGACTTTTCTAAGTTATGTGCGATTTATGAAATTAAATGTCACTTGCTGTAACGGTGAAAGACACATCGTGAGGAAACCTACATGCCTGAGAGTTCATCATAATGTTCTCGAAGGCATGTGAAGTCTGCCAATCCGCACTTGGAAAGCGTGGTAGACTAAGGCCTAATCCCTCCCATTCTGAGAGGAGACCCGAGCCCAACAGTGGGAAAAAAGGGTTGTGGTGGGTACCTATTCATGTTTGCTCATGTTTCCTGCCAAGCTAAAAGTTAAGCTAAGGTACTGCCAATTAGCATCTCAGTCAGACAAACAGACATACCTTTCCTTCTCTTCCTCTTCTTCTTCTTTAAGGAAATTCGAAATTAGGGGAGATCCCTCTATCCGGGCTATTGCCAGGGGTTTAAAACCCCGTCGGTGACATCCCCGCTGTTGAGCGTGGAAGTGCAGGGCGAGGGTTTCTTCTCAAGAATAGCTAGGCCTGGAGCGTACTCTACGCTACTGCAAGATAGATTGGTGGAGGGGCTGGTAGCTTAACCTGATTGTCAGAAGGCCACATGGAAGGCTTCGATAAGTTTAACCTGCTTTCTGAAGCACGGAAGTAGCAGGCGGAACATGTGCATCTTACGAGTAAAACTATCGATCATGATAATGTCAGCCGCGAGAATACGAGCGCTTCATAGTTTCCGCGCTGCATACAAATTAATCTGACGGCGCGCTAGGGATTCCATGAAGCACAGGCTTCCACAGGTTCTCGCGACTGCGGTAAGCGTACAATTATTGTGATTGCCATTTGCAACTGTTCATTGTTTTTACTGATTTAATTTGCAATCAACGTAATGATAGATGGAAAGCCAACGATACAAGAACTAAACTCGTTAAAACGGTTATTTTGAACGGCAACACGTTTAGGTAAAAGGACCAAAGTAGATTTGGATACCGCTAGTAAAAAAATCTCACATAAAAAATACTGAAAAAAACACCTCACTCTTTTGTAGTTACTGTGTTTAAAAAATCGTAGAAAATTGTTTATGCTTGTTAATTTAAGCTAGTGCTGAGTTAGTCAACATCTGCTTCCATATTAAAAATATTTTCATCACCTCAAAAATGAATCCTGTAGCCTAAATATCGAATTCTATTGGTTCAGGCACTAAATAATAAAAATATCATTTTGATTTTCAGCATGTCAACGTCTACAGATCGCGGTCGGCCGGTGGATCTGGTGAGTCAAGCGAGCTTCGGGCCAGAGAACGAGACCCTCTTCATAGATCACATACGAATCTCGACCTTAGGCATAATGACCGTACGTACCATTTTACACTGACTTCTGTTTTATTTTGTATAGTCGATACAAACTATTAATACTTTTTCAGCTAGCAGTTTAAATAAAAGGTTCGGTTCAGAGCCTGATCTAAGAATAGAAGAAGAGCACAAGCCGAGATGTAACAACAAGCATTTTCGGAAAAAGTATCGAGCACCCCCACCGCCTACTAATGATGTAAGTTTGATATAAATTCTAACTCAAATAAAAGCACAGAGATTCGAACTGAACTAAAACAAGAATAAGACTAAAAATACTACATTCTGGTTATCAATTATATCAACTAAACGTCATCTTAACTTTTTTCATGATGTTAATTTTTTCACAGAACAGGGAAGCATCGTCGCTTGATTCCAGTGAAGGACACCCGAAACAGGAACCGCAAAGAAAGCTACGACTGTTTAGAACAAGAAATGAAACCAAAAAAATTGGTGGAAACGATTCAAAGATACCTACTTACAAAAGCACGTACACCGACTTCAAATCTCTTGATTTGAATGATCAATCGTTCGAACGGCGATTTAAATCGCCTTTCAAAGACAAGGAGCAACATCTTAAATATCCTGATAGTAAAAACATGGTGCAAACTTCTGCATCTTTAAAAAGAGAAGAACGAATTTTGCAATCTAGACAAGATTATAGAAAACCGAGGATAGACAGGGTTAGTGGATGTAGAGCGAAAACATCCAAAACGAATGAAAATACAGAAGCGTGGAAAACGCCGCTTTTAAATAGAAATTTCAGGTATTCGGAAAGATTGAAAAAAGATGAGAACGAGCTGCCAACGTTAAGGAGGGAAAAAACTTTCGACACTACCCTCATGATCACAGAACACGAGGACTCTCCCAGAGCTGTTCACGAGAGCAGAATGAGGGGAATCGGGGAGCAGTTAAAAGGCTCTAAACTCAGCCCGCTAGCTGAGAGTAGCAAGCCTTTAAGAAAATCTCTTCCTTCATTACTAACTAAGAGTAACGAAGAAAAAGATGAATTTCAGATGGAACTTAAAAAGGCGACGAGTAGAATAAGAAACGATTTAGGCAATAAAGTAAATGTAAGTGAAAAAAAAACTAGTCAGAATGAAAAATCGATTTTAGAAAACACAAACCCAACGAAAACACCAATACAGAGTAAAGTCAAAGAGTCTAGTCTTAAATCTGCGGCGAATGGTAAACAAGAACTAAAAACAGCAAAAAGTAGACGGCCACTGAGCCGACTGAATGAAAGCAATAGGAAACTAACTCCACCTGGTCGTAAGTTAAATGATAGTAGTAAAAACAAATTGGAAATCAAAGAAAATATTCGGATACTGCCAGACAGGGGGCAAGCATCTGGCAAGGAATCGACGCCAGAACATTCGCCAACGAGAAGAAAAGACACAAGCCATAAGCAAGACAAGTAAGTATAAACATAACACTGTTTGTTTACATTGCGAAACATAAGTGACAAACTAACTAACTAACAAACAACTAAGTTTAATAATTTCCAAGTTAATTTCTAGACATAAGCTGCTTTTAATCAGCTATCCTTCCCAGGTCCTCCAGGATAAAAATGACATGCATAATAAAACCGTAACTCGTTACTCTAAATCACTGTTTAAATTTCGATAATCTTTCTTCAGTAAATACCTTATTGTGATTTATGTATAAGTACGCGGTTTAAGGATTATAGGTATTAGTATACATAGATATCAGAACATTTCATTTTATTGTGTTAATACTTTATACCCACCATAATCACTTCACATAAATTCACACTGGAATTCTTGAATAAGTAAGGCTTTACGACTTTCAGGGTATATGCTATTAATTTTCTTAAAAGATTACAAAATAAAAGATTTCTAATATTAACAAAAAATCACTGATTGATAATATTCAGAAAAAACAGGTATCAATTACCTAGGCTCTACTTCCTGAACGTTGAACTAACCCAAAAAACATTTCCCACAGACAAAAACCCCAATGCCTGAACACTGAAGTAACCCAAAAAAACATTCTCCACGGCCAAACACCCCAGCCGCAGCCATCGAAGCAGTTCTACTTCGGCATGATCGAGAGCAAGCAGGCGGAGCGGCGGGAGCGCCTGAAGGACTTCCCCGGGCTCGGCAGCCCCATCATCGAGGAGATCAGCAACTTCCACCTCATCGAGAAGAAGTTGCTCGGCTACCACGAGGAGGATGAGCTAGACAAGTTTAATGAGAAGCTCAGGGAAGGGTGCAAGAAGAACTGTGAGTATTGAATTTGTTAATAAATAATGTCACTATATAGGTATGTTCCAACTTGTTAAAAACAACTAAAATATTTTTATTCAAATTCTGGTCACGGCTCCAAGCATCCACTTTAATATTATAGACTGATTGGTATTGCCTCGTAGCATCAATCTATTGGTGGAGGGCTTAGTGGCCAACTCAGTGTCGAATGTTCTCAAGCCACGCGCTGCGTGGTGGAGTATGCTCTAGACCTCCCGCAGCAGTGTCTGTGGCAGCCGTGCCCAGTAGTGGGACGTCTATGGGTCGCAACGAAATCCATTTAATACGTTAGTCATACTCCTAATTCAACGGTGTGGTCGCTTGTCCGAGGTGCGTTTGCAAATTTCAATTGTACCGCTGTATATCATACAGTCTCGTAGAACAACCGAACCGTTCAGTACCCGCAATAGAGACCGATTACAAGGCAATCAATGCGCACAACGCATACTTGATTTAGCAACAATATAAAACTACGCTAGGATTCACGCCATTTTAGGCGGCTGATCGGTAGGTCCGATCATTTCGACAATTAAGTTAGTTTTCTCCCTCCTTCCAGTGTCATCGGAGTCAGCTCTGTCGTCGGAGGCGTCGGAGGCGGAGGGCTCGGAGGGGTCGCCGGGCATCGCGCTGCGGCTGCGGCCCACGCTGCCCAAGAAGCAGCCGCACGCCGCGCGCTTCTCCCCCGCGGCCGCCTGGCGGCAGCTCGCCAGCTTGGACGCGCATCTTATGGCTGGTAAGACTACTCAACTACAGACAGACAGGACAGGTCAGCTTTTTTACGTTTCGGCTGGAGGTAGCTTGCCATATTGAATGTGAATCTTATGCAGGATACTGCTGCACGGTCTTGGTTATAAGCTGGAGAAGATGCTTCACCATCTCGTTATCAGGCTAGCTAGCAACTTTAGCTCTCGGCTGCTTTGTGGAGGATATCTGCACCAATGGAATGGCTAGGCTTAAGATGTGATCGTCCTTACAATGTTTTCGTTGGACGAACTGTCTTGGCATGTATTAAGTAGGGTAACTGATCAATGACTTTTCTAAGATAAGTGCGATTTGAGGGATTTTAATCTCACATATGAAGGAAACATCCTGAGGAAACCTGCATGCCTGAGAGTTCTCCATAATGTTCTCGGAGGCACTTGAATTCTGCAATCCGCACTTGGCCAGCGGGGTGGACTAAGGCCTAACCCGTCCCGTTCAGACAAATAAATAGTTGTGGTGATGCTGTAGAGTCTTCTAGATAGGAAATATAAGTAGTTTAGTGAGGATTCTTACCATATCTCGGACCACTCTCCTTTATTTTAAAGGAAGCACAGACAATGCAGACAAAGTTTTAAAAATCTTATCCCTTTTACGTGTCAAAATGAAAAAGACACAAGGTTTAAGTTTGTCAGTAGTCCTCTGCGGTAATACCTAATTTGACATGTTCTTAATTTCCAGAAACTCAACCACTTGCCGTAGAAACGAAGATGTCAGGCGAGATATCCCCTGAATCGTCGCCCAGGTCGGAGCAGTCTGCGGACAAGTCCGGCGACTCCGGGATATCCGGGGACCACGGCCACAGCGATCACAGGATAGACTCACCAAGGCATATTGTATGTTGCTTTAGTTTTTCATCATCTTTATCAGCCTTTATTGGTCCACTGCTGGACATAGCCTCTCCTAAACGACGACACTCCGACCGGTTCTGTGCCTTCTGAATCCGGTTAGTTTTTAACCACAACCAATTCTCAAGTTTAGCTATGTGTCAAAGGCTTATCGTGAAGATTATAATTTGGAACAGATTAATGTCATAGACTGTGAAAAAAGGATGCATAATATGCATACGCCGACTCTTACGCATAATTGACTCTTACCCTTGCAGTCACCTGTATAACTTGCCCTTCTTGTATCTAAGCTACAAATCATTAAAGACCCACAGGACCACAACACTGCCACGGATGGGCGAAGACTTAGTGGCCAATGCAGGCAAAGTGGTGACCAGAAGTTTTTAGACCGCCCGTCCATTTTCCAGCTGAAATCAGCGTATGGATCAGTTAATAATGTATCATACTACACGACCTGCTTATGTTTTATTCCCTCCTACCTGGCCAGCAGGCCGCCGAGCCCCCCGCGTGGACGCCCCAGCAGGACCTCGGGGACAGCTGCAGCTCGGAGGGCGCGGCGCCCGCGGCGGGCCGCGCGGCCGTCGCCACCTACAGCCCGGGCGCGCAGCCCTTCAGCCTGTCGCTGCCCAGGGAGGACAAAGTGAGCGGGGAAGGGCCGGCGGGCCGGCGCGGGGAGTTAGGGGTGCTCTGAGATGACTTGGCCTCATTTTAAAGCTCAAGAAATTTAAGTTTTGATTTTGACCTCTCCTAAATGATAAGTGCTTAGTGGTGGTCACGACCCTCAGCAATGAGGAAACCGACTTGTAGAGAGAGAGAAATGATAAGTGTTGAAGAAGATGTAGTAGACTAGCAACCGAGGAAACGTTTGTTGATACTGTATCCCAAGGGTCGGGAGCAGATGACGAGGCAATGCAGGAAGAAGGGACACTGGAATTCACATCCAAAGCGTGGGAGGGCACGCTTTGGCCAGTATAACTTCAAAATTGTTAGAGCCATGGGAGAGTCTTCTAAATTTACAGACAGACACGTGCTAACATCCCTGAGGGAGGGTCTTCTAAATTTGACGAATGAATACGAACAGACGCATGCTAACATCCCTGATAGAACTAGGACTTACGTTACTGGGGGAGACAGCGTACGCCCAGAAAATAACAATCTGAGGGGAAATATTTTTTTACCCTGTCCACAATTCGAACTGGAGTATTAAATTAATGTTGCGAATTTTTAAATCACATACTTTTTAAGTTTGCAGAAAGGTTACAGAAATTCTAAACGTTCTATTCTGATGTGTAAGGTGATCAAAAAATCTTTGAGGAAAAATTTTTTGGTAATGTGTAGGCTCAAACGAGTTTCCCACCACTTTTTCCTTCCTCCGTTCCTTAAAGACAAAGTAGATAGAGCTTCAGCTTACAATGCCAAAGTCATCTCAGATCGAAGTAGTTTAGCAGTAGATGTTGTCGATTGTGACTAAATCAAAAACTAAATTAAATCAGCGTTGTGACTAACAAAACTAATATCATCACCTGGCCTCCCGTGCGCCGCTGAGGAGGAGTAAAGAGTAAAGCACGCTTCAGACTGGCTTGGAGGCCTAAGGCCTTGTGGATCTGATGGCTTGGAGAAGGCACTTCAATACTATCTAACCTATTGTGCACCCTTTCACGTATTGCTTGACACGCTAAATTGTTCTTACGTAAACTGTAAATAAATCTCGTTTTATTATTGCTAAACATTTTGTTAAGCCGCCTCGTTGGTCTAGTGGTCGTAACCGCGGCTGCTAAGCTAGAGATCCTGGGTTCGATTCTCGGGTCGAACAACAACTGCTGACCGGGCATTTGAAGTTAGAAAACTTGAAATGCCCGGTAGCAGCTCCGAGTCTCGATTTGTGCACGGTAGGCAATAGCCTCACCATCTATTACATGGGGCCTAGAATACCTAATGTCTAATTCCACATGAGCGAATCTGCGGGCGTCCACTAGTCTAACAATAATTTTAGACATTTCTCGAGTTAAGAATGCATGTTGCTATAAGTGAAATATGACTTCCTTACTATAATTGTATAGTATAAGTCTGTATAAGTTCCTTCCTTTATCGCATTTATCGCTGCTCCACTTCCTTTCCCCAATTCAAGTTTATACTTTCCTATCAACTATCATATTTTAAATCCACTGTATTTAAACTGATGATTTAATTTTCCGACCGAATAGCCATCAACACGCGATATAAAGAGCATCTTTTCCGGTCTAATAATCAGTTATTTTGCGGACTTGAGCTCAAATAGTGCAATGCTTTTAATGATTCGATATGAAACCAATTTTAAATTATCTATGCGAATATATCAAAAGATAATTTCGACTTTCAAATTTTATATCAGTAGTGTAATAGGATGCCTTTTCAAGATCAAATGAGTTTCTGCAGAGCTAATAGTTCATCCAAGTCTCCAATCGGTTGTCCCAAGTCGTAAAAGTAAAATTTTAATATTAGTCTCACAGTGATGATTAGCATTAACAACTTTGTGAGTATTTTAGTGATCCATTTTCTACTCTATATTTGATTTAGAATTATTTGGCTGATTTTTCTTTTATTTATTTAAGATTTATTGCTTTGCACATGTTTTAGTAGGTAACATACAATTAGATACAACCAACACGTGCACCTTGTTAAGGCATTACAGATCTATAATTGCTTTTATTCATTTATTCATTAATTCATTTATGTAAATAACCATTTTACTACTCTCAAATTTTTTTGGAAATTACCTAAATCTAATATCTAATTTAAATGTCCTTAAATCTGTGCGATATCCTTATTCTGTCCTTATATTAATAAAAGGTCCCAACTTTATCTATTTTCGAGTATTTCTTTTATTTTCAATTTAAGCAAATACAATTTTTCTCGATCACCATAAACAAACCGACAGCGATTTATTCTTTATTCCTCACCAGTTACCAATCAAATCACCCGCTGACCAACTCCGCGTAGTTTAAAGGGATGTCGTGTTTCGCCGACTGCTTCCAGAGCAAGCAGCTGCAGCAGGGCTTCAACAGCCTCCAGAAGCTGCGCAAGTCCGTGTCGGGGGCGCTGGGGGCGCTGGGCTCGCGCCGGTTCGACCTGGACCACGAGCCCCTGCACCAGCCGGAGCAGAACTGGTTCCTCACCAAGTCCGCGCCGAATTCGCTGAGCAACCCCTTGCTGTTCACCGCGCCGAGGGCGAAGGGGTCCTTGGAGGAGGACATCAAGGAGGAACCCATGCCAGATAAGGTAGGGTTATGTGGCTCAGTTCATATTGAATTTTTTTTATAGTATAGGACGGACAAACAGACAAACGGGCCACCTGATGGTAAGTGGTCACCGTCGTCTATGGACACGTGCGACACCAGGGGTATCACATTGCCTGCCTTGAAGGAAGCGTTTCACACTCTTTTTGAAGCGCTCCATGTCGTAGCTCGAAGGGAAAACCTCAGTCGGAAGCTCATTCCACAGAAGACCAGTTCGCCGTAAAAAAGACCGCGAGAAACGTACGGTGGTAGTAGGCCATGAGTTGATTCGGTGTTGATGAAACTTCAGACCTCGGCGTGTAACACGATAGTTGAATGAGGTTGATTTTTGAAGCCAAATGATTCGTCGGTGGTACACACAAGCCAAATTAGAAGGGGCCCCAGCAGTTAGCCAATGTTGCTATGATCAGAAGTTTTAATCTAGAGTACTAGCAGAGAGTGATTATGATATACTACGTCACGCCTATGCCCATTAAGCGTCTACCAAGGCAAGAGTAGGAACAGTTTCTTAGCCGGCTGATGTTGCTGGACTCCATCACCGTCGTACTAAACCTTAACCTGGAAATTGAATCTTAATCAATGATTTTTTCATTAATTTCAAAATCTTTCATAAACAGTCTGGTCACCAGGAAACATCCTAATGCTGGGGCCACATTATCACGCGAATATTCGTGTCGCTTCGTCGCGATCATCCCTTTGACCTGCGACGTATTTGCCCGAAAACATCACCATAACTAGGCCACATTTATCACGATAACGCGAATATTTGCCGAATCTCGATAATGTAACCCTCTCACTTCTTACGCTTTTATAACCCGTTAGCATGCACAAGCACCAATTTACCTAGCTTGCAGTCACTTTGTACTTTCGCCATTTTTAACCCGCTCGGCGCTCATGTCATAACATCTGTCAGGCATACAGACAGACCTTTCCTGCTCTTCCGCGGCGCTGTGGGGCTTGCGTTGAGGGAATTCGGAATTAGGGAAGATCCCCGCTATCCGGGCAATTGCTCCAGGGTTATACCCCGTCGGTGACCCGCTGTTGAGCGTTGGAGCCAAGGTGTAACCCTAAACTGCCCTGCAGGAGGAGGCGAGCGCGTGGCGCGGCGGCAGCTCGTACCTGTCGTGGGGCGGGCACGTGATGTACCTGCCGCCGGCCCCCGCCGCCCCCGCCGCCCCCGCCGCGCCCTCGCAGCCGCTCTCCATCCTCGGGCCCCTCGACCGCCCTGTCAGGTAACACGGGTCACCCCCACAGACACTGCTGCGGGAGGTCTAGAGCGTACTCCACCACGCTGCTCCAATATGGAATGTTCTCAAGCCACCTGAAGGTTTCGACAAGGCTGAACGATTGTTTTTTTCCATTGAAAGAACCAGGACTGACTACTTTACTTGCCCTCCACAGCACGGTAGCGACCATGAAATTTTGCCACTAGCAGTCACCCATTCATAAGCCGGCCGCGCCCCGTCGTTGCTTGACTCTGTCGATCACTTTGCGAGCCATTGAGCTATGTCCTTGTCTTGAATTCGCTACTTCTATAAGATTCTATAAGATCTTCCAACCAGCTTCCAAGGACCACGCTGACCATATTCTGCCTCCCTCATAATGTTCTAGCAGTTGTTAAATGTGTGTTTTAACTGTCAAACGTTTCAGATCAAATTACGCATTTGCCCATCAAATATTGCCCCTATCATTCAACTAATCAAGTAGTAGTAGTAGTAGTAACCCATAGGGTTAGTCGAGGGTTATGCTAGGAGTAGGTTTATCTAGTAGTGGTCAATGAAACTGTTAGAAGAATAGCTTGTTTGACTGTCCAGTTACAAAAAAAAGATCATATAATTTTGATGCAGGAGTAAGTCTTCTGGATGCCTCGAGGTGGCGGCGCGGGCGGCGCGGGCGGCGGCGCTGGCGGCGGAGATGCGGGAACGCGAGCGCTCCGCCTCCCCCGACGTGGCGCGAGCGCTGCCCGCGCGCGTCGAGCCGGCGACCGTGAGTACACTACGCTTCCTTACTTGCTTTGAACTAAGAACAGAGGGCTGAACAGTTGCATCGAGTTCCTACAGATATCGGCACGGAAGCTTAGATCTGAAGGTAAGTCTTCTGGATGCCTCGAGGTGGCGGCGCGGGCGGCGCGGGCGGCGGCGCTGGCGGCGGAGATGCGGGAACGCGAGCGCTCCGCCTCCCCCGACGTGGCGCGAGCGCTGCCCGCGCGCGTCGAGCCGGCGACCGTGAGTACACTACGCTTCCTTACTTGCTTTGAACTAAGAACAGAGGGCTGAACAGTTGCATCGAGTTCCTACAGATATCGGCACGGAAGCTTAGCTCTGAAAGTAGGTTTAATGTCTTTGGTTCTCAACGAAATCCAGAGGGAATAGCTGCGAATGAGATATCAGTCATCATCACAACCCTTTCTTTTCCCACTGTTCGGCACGGGTCTCCTCTCAGAACGGGAGGGATTAGGCCATAGTCCACCACGCTGGCCAAGTGCGGATTGGCAGACTTCACATGCAGAGATATCAGTGCGGGGACATAATACGGCTGGGAAACCAATCCGCGTTACGAGTGACAACTCGCTCGCCCCGCCCAAAACGCCTTCATAATTTCGACGTCTTCTGCTCTTCGTCAGACCTTTTTCTTTTTTTTATATTTTTTTTATACGAGGGGGAAATCTGCGAAAGATGGACCTCTCTGGGGAAAGAGGCGAAGAGGGGGGAGAGGTATGTGAGATTTCTACTCACTAAAACCCCCTCGGCAGCCTTCTAGCACATCTAGGGAGGCTCCGGGATCTCCTACGGAACGCGCCGGTGCCTCCCTTGCACAAAGCCTTGGCTCATCCTAGGGCTAAGCCCTGTCGCTCCGTATACACTGTGTTTTTTTTATTTCATTTTTATTGAACTATATACAAATGTACAGAATACAAACGAGCTTAATGGATAAATCATTCTCTACCGGCCAACCATTGGACTCACTGGACAATCACGAAAGACTACTTGCTTTCTGAACGAAAGACAGAGAGCTGAAAGTGGCCTGTAATAGGACATCTGACAAATTTTTGGTAGATTTAGGCCTAACCAAAATAATAAAAAATAATATGTAGTTAAATTATTTTATCAGAGACCCCAGAACATTTCGGTTTATTACAGAGCGTTTCGTTTTATTATGTGTATACGTGAAGTACCCAGTACTTTACGTATACACGACGACTAAAACACGAGTCCGCATATGACTGAAATCCAGCGCCCTCTGCTCAGTAACAGGGTAGGCAATAGGCTCATCCCCTATTACATCGGACATGAACCATTAACAATACCTGTTTACCTCTTCAAAGCCCTTAAGGAAAATACAGGTAGGTATAATCTTAGGTTATACCAAAGGAAAAACTTGGTAAGGAAACTGGCTTTCATGACAATATTCCATAAATTTTTCGATCGCTTAAGGTGTCATAAATAAAGACGTCACAGGTAATTGACGGCAGATTATCGTTGTATTCAATAGCACATTGAAAGATTTTTTGTCAGTAGATGAATAGGCGATCATGACAGGATGTCACGACTGGTTCAGCAAACGATTTCAATGTCATACACTAACACAACACAGTTTGAATACGATTTATTTGCACTCCTTTGAAAATTGGTTCAGTATGTAGAATGAATAATTGAAGTAGATCGCGCTAGTCAGGTGCCTTTACGACTTATAAGAGGTTTTTTTTATAAGGATGCTTAAATTAAATCACTATTACCGTTTTGTAATTTAAATACCTAGTATAAAAAATTATGAAAACCATTCTTAATCACATGCTAGCATTGTTCGTTTTTACGTGTTGTTACTGTCCATCTCTCTCAGTAGTTATCATCTGGAAAATCTTTATTGCAACTAAATGCTAATCTAAATACATTAAAGCAGAAGAAGACGTGAAGTAAGCTGCCGTCGGACTTAAGCAAGCGTTTAATATAATATCTAACTATATACTAATATTATAAAGAGGAAAGATTTATTTGTAATGTTTTCACACAAATACCATTGGACCGATTTCAAAAATTCTTTCACCATTAGGAAGCTGCAGCTTCACTGCATCTCACAAAGGCTATATAATATTACTACGTAAACGAAGCTATTGTTATGTCTAATTCCACGCGAGCACTAGTTTACTATAAAACAAAGACCCATCGTTTGACTTACACGTAGCGCGTTTTCCACGACCGTGTCAATATGAAGGTGGATTTCAGCCATTGGAATATCACCGCTTTCACTTCGAAGAGCGAAATAAATTTCATTTTCATTTCATTTCATTTTCATTTCATTTAATAAACAATTTTTAATAAAGTTGAATATTTAAAAAGTTATACTTAGGTACATGAAGAATTTTCGTTTGAAATCTTACTCTCCTCTTAATCTCTTTTGTTCAGTATATTGATACTGCTATGAGTATGATCTCCAGTTATATATGGTTGGTTAGCAGTAGGTATGACGAACGTTGGACGGAATGATATTGGATATTAATTTATGCTCTACCTAACTCACTCATACTTCTGGGATACCTAGGTATACATCCGATACCAATCAAGTGCTTAAGCTATCCATAATAATATTTTAAATCCAAAAGTTACTTTGTCTGTCTGTCTGTCAAGCTTTCACGCCAAAACTCCTGACCCGATTTATATGAAATTTGATACTTACACTACTTTTAATTGGTATAAAGTGTTGTAAAGGGTTGGGGGATGAATGGTTGTATAAAAGTATTGTCATTTTCAGAACTAGAAGCATAAAATTTATATTTTAGTCTGTTGATTAGATATAAATAAATATGGCATTCAAAGTTAGCAAAAATGTTATCCTTATGAGTGTAAAATAAACAAAGGGGATAACACATTTACGGATTCATTACAAAGTGGAGCTAAAGTTAACGCATTAAGAAGAATCTATTATTATGTCTAATTCCACGCGAGCGAAGCTGTGGGCGTCCACTAGTGGATTATAAATCTGACAACAAGCTGACGAGGCACCTATGGTATTAATTTATGTTCATATTAAAGTTTTGTTAAGTGTCAGCCAGCATTTTCGAGTGTCCTAATTTACTTAGCTTACCAAACTTATTACCACATTCAAATATAATTTTTCTGTAATCAGCCCAGCACGTCACAGATATGTTCCCACGAACAGAGCAATTAGCGGCGTGCGGTGCGCGGGCGCAGCTTCCGTGGGATCAACATTTGGCCGCGAAGAATGCTGCGTCGCAATCGCATCATCTCGCGTTACGTGACGCGTCCTTGTTACAGCATAATAATATGAGCTGCGTTATGATTCGGGGGAAGCGTTTCATTGTAATAGATACAATGTTTAATGGCTTAAGATTAATGTTTGTGTGGTATTTTCTGTTGATTGTAGATCTAAGGCTAGCTAAACTATCTATCTACGTATCTCTAGGGACTAAATTGTATTCAATTTAATGTAAATCCGTGACGCGTATATTTATTATTTATTTATTTACCAAGAGTAAATAGTACGCGTAGTAGTAGAGCGGTGACAGCCCAGTGGCTATCGAACTCGTCTCTCACGAGCGATCCAGGTTCAAACCCAAGCGGCACGCCCTGAAGACTTTTCTAAGTTATGTGCGATTTAAGAAATTATATGTCACAGTGTCACTTGCTGTAACGGTGAAGGACACATCGCGACCTTCACGCCTGAGAGTATTTCATAATGTTCTCGAAGGCATGTGAAGTATACCAATCCGCACATGGCCAGCGTGGTGGACTAAGACTTAGTCCCTCCCATTCTGAGAGGAGACCCGTGCCCAACAGTGAGATAAAGAAACGGAAACGGTATGTCTACGGATACCGCGCAACGTAGGGCAAATTCTTACCATTCCAATGATTACCTACGTGAATAAAATAAGTATATAACTGCAATTTATGTATGTTCATTATCCTTTAATTGTTCTTATTAAATCGATCGATGTGGGAAATCTTGAAATAAAATTATAATGGTGACATTGGAAATCGAGGAAAACAGAGTCTAGACATGCACATAATTTTTCTTACCTGAGATATCCTGTCAAGTGTGATTTTACGTATCCCTTAGTCCGGAAAATTGAAATGGCGTTAAGAATCTGAAAATTTGACTAGTTGTAAAGCAAATCCGAGCAAAGAAGCTCATACAAAACCGCAGGTAAAGTATACTGTAGTAGCCACAAAGCGGACTTAAACAGATATCAAGTATGCGCGATGTTGTCTTCAATCGGAGGCAGATAAGCGACATTTTCATATAAATTTTCATATCGTGCTCATTCCGTCGTAAACAGCCGCGTGTCTTGCCTCACGAGGCCTATCGTTTGGAAACAATCTGCCTTCCGCAGTCCAGGCTATTGGGTACGAACCAAAAATATACCATATCAAGTACCTAGTACTTACTTAAGTAAAATTGAAAGAAGCATTCGTGGCGTGGCGCGAGGCTTAGGACTTTAATCTGCCGTTTCGTTAGTTCATAGTTATTTACTGGTAAAAATATGTTTACACTTCAAATA
Source organism: Carterocephalus palaemon (assembly GCA_944567765.1). Lineage (NCBI taxonomy): Eukaryota > Metazoa > Arthropoda > Insecta > Lepidoptera > Hesperiidae > Carterocephalus > Carterocephalus palaemon. The sequence continues at coordinate 15,431,643 of OX155638.1, read as the reverse complement.
TCTTATATTGTACTTGGTAAACGTATACCAAAAAGCATAGAAACAATTAAAAATTAAACATATTTAATTTATAAACCTATTACAAAACTATGTTTTAAAAATATATGCCAAAGTACACACTGAGCAAGTAATAAAGTACAAATCAGTAAAAGTCAGTTTATGAAATGTCAATAAGTATATAAAAAAAATGATATATATCTCATTCGGAAACTAAATACATTGATATAAAGAGCAAAGTAAAACATTTAAAACGCACAAAAAGTACGAGTTATGGAAATCATGATAAGCGGCGAACATTTAAATTTAAATTGCCGTTTATCCTCAAACGAACCTAAAGCCGGCGATTTCGGGATCAAAAAGGGTCAAGAAACTCGTATTAAACTTAATTACGTTTTAGAATGGGTCACATCATAATAATAACCACAGTTTTTGCTATATTTAATTTTTATGTTTATGCTTTTTTGTATTGTAATGTGAGCGACTAACTAAAACTAACCATTTCGGTTAACTTACGACATACCCCTTCAGGCAAATACAGGCGTGATGTTATATTTAATGCTTTTTAAGGCTAACCGTGCTTCGGAGGGCACATAAAGCCGTCGGTCCCGGTTGTGTTCAATGGTAGAAATAATCGTTTAGCCTTGTCGAAGACCTTCGGGTGGCTTGAGAACATTCAACACTGGGTTGGCCACTAACCCCTCAACCAACCCGCATTGGAGCAGCGTGGTGGACCGTGGAGTATGCTGCGTCTGTGGGGAAGACTCGTGCCCAGCAGTGGGACGTCTATTGTTCGCAGCGAAGGCTAACAGGACTCACCATCCCAGTCCCAACTTGTGTTGTTCTAGTTGAAATAGTTGGTTAATGCTCGTTTGCGTTCATCTCATCACAACCCTTTCTTTGTCCCACTGTTGGGCTCGGGTCTCCTCTCAGAATGGGAGGGATTAGGCCTTAGTTTGTTTGCGTTTGCGTTATATCCTTAAAAATAACTACATGCATCGTAAACTTACGCCTCTAGCGCCTAGATCCTGTATCTGATTAATCATTCAATAGCTGTGCGCGCGCGCATCAGAAAGGCGACAGGCGCGTAAACAGCCGCGTTTCGTTTAGTATGCCAGCCGTCGAATTATGAAAAAATACACGTGCCCGGCTCCACTGTACAACGGCTTGCAAATGCGAGGAGCAATGACTTTTAATCACAGGCTTTTTAGAAACAGTCGTCTATTACGACGTTATTATTATTATTCGAAGTTTTTTCTGATTGCTACTACTGAAAATGAACTTCTTTAGTGATAGGTACCGAGGTACATAGGTATAGAGGTAGGTAGGATGCAATTTTATTTGTCAAATAAAGCCAAATATTCTCAGTAGTTCGAATGGCTCAAGTCTACCTCAAGCGTAATATGAATTAAATGATTGCTAGAAATATTCTCACATTTTTATGCTAAAAAACGAAAAAAGAAAGACAAACTTTATTTTATTATTAAGTAGGTAGGGTAGCCACCAATCCGCATTGGAGCAGCGTGGTGGAGTATGCTCTAGACCACCTGTAGCAGCAGCGAGGAAGGGTAGTCGCTGCGACCCATAGACGTCCCACTGCTGGGCACGGGTCTCCCCCACAAACACTGCTGCGGGAGGTCTAGGGTAGTACTATTGATTAATTTCACTATACCTCGCTTACCTTTCTTAATTTAAATTTCTAGCATATACAGATTCTATCATCTCTCAAGTGCAGTTTAATCAAATCTGTCGACAGCCCTATCAGAAGATCTAGGCGGCATACGTAATTACAACAATATTTCAATAAAGATCTTATGTCCCTTTGATTACATGAATGTTAATAACCTATAATACGCCAGGCTATTTAGTATGCTGAGCGTAAACTTGACAAGTATTTTTTCTCGTAAGCAAGTAGCGATCACGCTGTCTGCCTTGTACTGAATTAAGGAGGTAGCAAGCACGTAGTGTTGTTGACGGCTACAGGTTAGTTATTGTGGATTTAAGCAGCACAACCCGGTCGTGACAGCTGTGACAAACTTTGAACAAGGCTGAAAGGGACGGGTTAGTCCAGTAAAGTGTAATATTAATAATACATATCTTGGACATTCTCACACACGGCCATCTGATTCCAAAGTAGGCGCGAGCCTGTGTTACGGGTGTCAGAGACTGATATACATACATAGATATTTTTGAATACATACTTAAATAGATAATATTAACATTCAGACACAGAACAAATACAATTGTGTATATTATTGTATATATTATTACAGGTGCGTTACTAAACTTGTACCCTTTACGACCAAGAAGTGTAAAACGCGTGGAGTGTGTTCAAGGCGTATTGGTGGAAGAGCAAATAAGGTTTGCTAGTTTCAGAAACCCACCGATACCACCGCCACTCTTTAGCGACCCGCATGTGAATAGACAAACTTATAATGCAAAACTACTTCAAAATAGGAATGGTTGTGGTGAGAGGTCGGCCTAACCCTGAAACTAGGGTATCCAAACACTTGTCTTCGTGAATGAAGACTGAGATTTGAGTGAGGTTCCATGGTACAGTCGCGAATACAAATTAATGATAATCTTAGAATGTTCTTCATTTACGTCAAACTTTAGCATTTCATATTATCAGCCTTTTGTTAAATACTGGACATAGGCGTCTCCTAAACGACACCGCTCCATTTCATATATTTTGATGAAATCAATTAAACATTGATGTAAATGACTTTATCTGACGAAATTTTTGAGAGGATCTAAAGCTGTATTTACTTATCAATATTTTTAAAGTGTTCATTACCTGTCATTATTAATTAAATTGAATAAATAGATAAATTTGATAGTCCTCAATTATTGAGCTGTGCCACTCTTAAACCTTATCCTTCCCCTTCGCTCCCTTTGATTGCGCGACAACATCGTCCAGTATAGGAAAGCCAATTACCTACAAAAAACATTAAATGTATTACTAAAAAAATCTACAGTTCAAAATATTTTCAAAACACATGGCTTTTCATTAATTCTGAGAAACGGCACTTTTCGAGGCAACTGTACCGGCGCATCGTAAACAAAGTGCAGGCTTCCCTCCCACGCGCGCGGCGGAGGCTTGCGGCTGCGCGTCGATCGCGCGTCATACGCACGTGTCTGTGCTGCGCGCGCGCACCTGTCGCTACGACTTTGATCCCGCGATTTCAAACTACGTTCCACGTCGCGACGTCGCTGAAACACCACCGGTTAGTTGTTTTTTGTTTTTAATCGTTATTTATTTATGTACGTACTTATATACAATTTTACGTGGTGTTAGATCAAATGTTTAATTTAAATTGAGTCTGTTCTGAAATTGATTTGGATTTTGCTGAAATTTAATTCAATGGGACTTAAATAAAACGAGCAACAGGCAGTTATTACGTATTTATCTTCTACGTAATTATAATGAGTATTTACCTAGTTTTATTCTCTTGATAGCATAGTGAATAGTCTGTGGGGGACCCGTGCCCAGCAGTTGGACGTCTATGGGTCGCAGCGATTCTCTTGATTGAAATAATATTATTTTTATGATTTACGCTAAATATATAACAATAATCATTATCTTTGTGAACATGCCTACTTAAAATATATAAGAAAATATATGTATAACAGTCTTGCGAAACCACCTACTACAGACAGACTGCTTAGGAACCAATCTTACAATAGTCGCAATAGGCACTGCCGTCTGTTATTATTGAACCAATAACATGAAACCTTTTCACGTTTGTTTGCAAACAGAAGCCAAAGGTTGTCCGCCGAAATCATCAAGATTCGTTACGGACGGACTATAAATAACAATTTCACAGTCGGTTCCGCTCGCTGGAAGCGCCCGCGAACCGTGGCTTATCTGCGACTCCGTATGGATATTAGCGGGCCCCATCTAAACCTTGCGCAATTACTTTTACTGCGGAGAAAACTGCTCGTTATGCTGCTTGCGTCCCGTCCGAAAGAAAGTCTTCTTGATATTCTCGGCACTTGGAGGACCATAAAGTTTGATTAAACTTAAATTTCAACGGTGGGGTAGACAGATTTATTCTTAAATTGATTGGAGCTCTGTCCCAGTAACTCGGGACCAGATCCTACCTCTTACTAGCGACTTCTGGCGCGGCCAAAGTCGGAGTTCAGGCCTTCCAGTCCAGTGACCTAAAGACGAGGCTCTGTGTAGTGACTCAATTTGGGTTGACGACTAATCGTCCAAAACCACGTAGAGCCTGTGAAGAGCAGAGGGCTGGATGGCACCAGGCGTTCCCGGAGATCCCGGATTCGTCAGGCGCTGGGATAGGCTACTGAGCGTGTATTAATGGATTAAAATTCCTCAAAACTCGCTGTTGTAGCCGCGATGTCATTTGAATGATTTTCCAATCGGTAATTAAGATAAAAGTGCACATAAATTGACAATTATTCCTCCAAAATTTATTAATTAATCATAGTTGTCTAGACAGTGACATTTAACATTAAATGTCACTTGCTGTAACGTTAAAGGACACATCTGAGGAAACCTGCATGGCTGAGAGTTCTTCATATGTTCTCGAAAGCATGTTAAGTCTGCCAATCCGCACTTGGCCAGGTGTGGTGGACTAAGGCCTAATCCCTTCCATTCTGAAAGGAGACCCGTGCCCGACTGTGGGACAAAGAAAGAGTTATGGTGGTGGTTTTGTAGTGTGTAGCCACTACACAGCGACAATATTATTTTGTTCATTGCATCTCCCATGACCCCATGGCGCAAAAATGTTAGTGACGCTCTGCAACTCAAAAGTTTTGATTACATAACTGCATTAAAAAAACTTCCACTACAGAAATATAAACAGTAATATAAGTAGTTATTAACAAGTAACTTCATCAATGATGCACAGATGCGGTTATAAACATTGATTATGGATTCCAAGTTAAGAACTTGTTCCAATTCGTCCGATGCGCTAGGAATACGCACAGAGTATAAAGATACTTGCATAGTAAATAATGCATTTGTAATGTTAATTATGTTTTTTTAGAAGCGATCATTTTAATCCTCAAGGGTGGCAACGCATCCGTGACCTACTTATAACTATTACTAACACCAACTGATAGGATAACGAACCAATCAATCAATCAATTAATCAATATTTATTGCTTAACAAACTGTTTACAAATTCATTGAAGTGACATTTCTTACAGTAGGTAGTAGGTACAGTTAACCCGCATGCAATTTTTCTATGAAACAATATAGTTACAATTAATTAATTACAATTATAGTTACAATATTTTTATACAATTTACAATTAAGTAAACAATTTAAAAAAAAAAAACAATAATTTCATCGAAATAATGTAGTAATGTTAACTTAATTTTAATTATATAAAATTGAATTTTTAATTATTATTGCCTACATAATTATTGCATTTATGCCAACTAATGTTATTCACGCCCTCTGCACTGGGCTAAACATCCCAGTCCGCATATGTGTGTTGCTCAGTCTTACAGTTGTCATGGGCGGTCTGTCTGTCTGTCCTTCTTTCTGCCTGGCACTCTCGCCTGCAGTTCGTAGCCTACCACTGTTAGTGGGACGCGCGCCCAGCGGCCTTGCCCGATGATGTCAGCCCGCTGCCGGTGACCGCCCATCGATTTGTGTCAATATGCTAACGTGTCTTCTCACTCTGTTATTAATGTATCTGTCATTAATATTAATCTTGGATTCACCATTTGAATAAGAATAATTGCTTCCCAGACAAAAATAAAGGCGATAATTTATTGGGTAGTTATCGTTAATATTATTGCATGCGGTTTTCAATTTTCATTATAATTTAACCACTTGTAATATTTTTGCTGTCTCGTGCTATAGTTAATGGCCAGCTGTCATGCCAGTGTTCTAGGTTTTGAATCAAGGCAAATTAAAACCTTGCTTATAGTTGACAGGAAAACTAAACTTTAGATAGTCATTTCAGTCTGCAAATCGACACTGCCAGCTTTTTCCTCCCGAGAGGAGACCCGAGAAATGACCGAAAAAAGAAAGCCCACATTACCGTCTGAATAATGTTTGGTTGTGTTTGAAATCGGCAGTTATTTTATAGTCTAATTAGACTCTTGAAACTACCCAGTTGAACATTTGAAATTGAATTATTAATTTCAACTTTCCATCAACATAGATTTTAAGTTATCGCACGCAGATTGTGCACTAAACTCGAACTTGAGAACCTTGCGTTCGACATACGAGCTAGCTAATAAAAATTTAGAACACCCGCTAGCAACATTTAAACTACATAATACAAATGTTACCACCAATAATATTAATATACATTACAAGAGAGTTGCCACAGAATTTTTAATGCATAATTTAATTTTTAATTAATCACCTAAATGTTTCTTATATTACTTGTGTGTGAATGTCTCGTCATTCTCTATTCTTAAACTGATATCATCACTTTATATAGAAGATAGAAATTAACATAGACTAGTGAAGACCACGCTTACGCTGCAACCCATAGAGGTCCCACTGCTGGGCACGGGTCTGCCCCACAGACATAGCTCCGGGAGGTCTAAAGTATACTCCACACGCTGCTTTAATGCGGATTGGTGAGGGGTTTAGTGGCCAGCCCATGTTCTGAAGCCACCCAAAGGACTTCAATAAGGCTTTACGAATGTTTCCAGCATTGAAAACAACCGGGACTGACGGCTTAACGTAGCACGGTACCGCCTACGAAATGTTGCCACTGAGCATAACCAACCGCGCCCGTCGTTGGTTAACTCTTTCCATCACATTGAATCGACGCGAGCCACTAGGCTATGAACGCGGTGAAGACCAGTTTTCAAATACAATCAATGTTGTTGTATTCACATAGAAAACCGCTTGATTGTGCTTGATGGCATCGTTTTAAAACTTGTGTAATAATTTGCCCTTTCGAAAGCTTTAGTCAGATTAAATTTCTATTTCTTAACTGAGAGGCATGTGGTGCCATAGAGTAAGCCATAGAGTAAACACACGGTATAGTGAATGTAAAAGATGATTTGGTAAAGATATTTGTACGATCTGATGGATTCCCGCGGAAAAAGTCCCTTATGGAACTGTACAAGTCAATAAGAAGAGACCAATGGACAATGGTTCACTAGTAGATAAAACTATATTATTATTATTAACTCTTTGTTGTACACCAAGACACAATTACATGGAATAAGGATTAATTATACTGTTTTTTTTTTTTAAAGCTTTTTATAACTTTTATTTTTATTTTCGTGCATTGTCATCGGAACCATATATGTGTGCCGAATTTCAGCTCGATAGCTTCAGTGGAAGTGGGTGAAATATTGATTGCAAGATTCCAGGACATACATACATACGAGTGAAGTTAAATAAAAGCTTTTAATTTAATAATTATACTGTAAAAATTATTTTTTTAAAAAGCTTTTATAACTTTTTTTTATTTTCATGCATTGTCATCGGAACCTAATATGTGTGCCAAATTTCAGCTCGATAGCTTCAGTTGAAGTGGGTGAAATATTGATTGCAAGATTCCAGGACATACATACATGGATACATACGAGTGAAGTTAAATAAAAGCTTTTAAAATACCTACAAAGGTATATAAGTAAAGTAGTAAAAAAATACGTAAATAATTTGTAAAATACGCTCTCGTACTTAGCTCGCAGACTATGTACTGCGACAGGCGCGATATAATTTTATTACGCTCATGAATAACCTGTATCGCTCTGCTTCTTCTCGCCGATGGTAAGACACGTCGCGAGTCGTCTGGGAATACTAGTGGTTTATATAAATAGCTTACGTAACACATTGAAATACAACTATTGATAAATATAGAAATTCACGTTTAAACAAAGAATAGTTAGATACAAGTTACGTGCAAAGAAAAAGGAGTAAAACGACACTGCAGTATCGCACTATCATGGATGTAATGCCTGTAGGTGTACGATATTAAAATATTACCAGCTGCTGATTTATGCGAGTAAAAGTCAACAAGTCAAATAATAAGTCACAAAATGAGGAGATATTTTCAAATTTAAGAAAAGTTGTGTAATTTCTTACTCTAAAGGTCGTGCCAACAACATGTTATTGTTATTTGATTTGAAAAAAATATATTTCCTTTTTAAACAGGTATTGTAAATTTGTTGGTAAATATTTTTCTACTGAGCCGCTATGAACTGGATATACGAACGCACTGCTACGATAGATGATAAAATTTATAGTAGCTATAACTTGTGACATGGATTGTCTGAAGCTGCAGTTTTAACTTTAAATTATTGTAAGTGATTTGGAATTTTTCCGCCTCCAGCCGTGAAACAAATATGTGTACAAGTGCAGTTAGCGCAAATAATGAATTTAATGCGCAATGCTTGTCTCACTCAGTTCCAGGGCTATAATATTACCACAGACTAAATATCAAGCGTGCGATATGGCCGCAGGTCGACGTGACGTGAATTTTAAGAGGCTTCTGTTTAACAACAACAACAATCATATCGCATTGTTTAGCATAACCACTAATGAGACGGCGTAAACAGATTTTGTTTATCTCTGTCATTAATTCGCAGTGTTGTAAAATAATATTTCTTGCCCAAAATAGGTATTTCGTCGAGTTTAATCAGTGGGGGCAAATACACAAAAAACTAAATTCAAATTAAGATTCTATTATTTAGAACTAGTGGACGCCCGGCTGCTTCGCTTGCGTGGAATTAGACATGTAGTTTCGTTTACACCTAGTAATATATTGCCTATGTCACTCAGTGAATATGCAGATTTCTAATGGTGAAAGAATTTTTGAAATTGGTCTAGTAGTTTTTGTGTGAAAACATTACAAACAAATCTTTCCTCTTTATAATATTAGTATAGATATAGAAAGCGTGCTTACAAAATTATACTAAGTCCATTTTAAGTAACTAGAAGAGTAGCACGAGATCCAATATTCAATTTACACCGGTCTTGGTTAGTTTAAACGCTAACTGATCAAGTATCGATGTATTACAACCAGTGCAAATGTAAACATGCATTAATTTGTAAGCATAAATACACGTTAAAAAAAATGTCTTACTTCTGATAGTTTGTAAGTGCCAATTTAAACACGTCGAGGCTAAAAAATCTGGATATTAACTAAAAACTAGAGTCGATTTGTAAACAGTAATTCTCGTTTGTGACATACCAGTTAGGACAGTTTATGGCCATTACTCTGTTTAACAATGCAGTAATAACATAACTCACTTATTAATATAGAGGTAAAAAATGCACAGTTATACGTGTTAGATAGAGTAAAAGTTCGCTTCGCTGCGACCCATAGACGTCCCACTGCTGGGCACGGGTCTCCCCCACAGACCCAGCTGCGAGAGGTCTAGAGCATACTCCATCACGCTGATCCAATGTGGATTGGTGGAGGGGTTAGTGGCCAACCCAGTATCGAATGTTCTCAAGCCACCCGAAGGTCTTCGACAAGGCTTAACGACTGTTTCCAACATTGAAAACAACCGGGACCGACGGCTTTACGTGCCCTCCGAAGCACGGTAGCGTCCATGAAATTTTGCCACCAGCGGTCACCCATCCACAAACCGACCGCGCCCGTCGTTGCTTAACACTGTCGATCACATTGAATCGACACGAGCCATTGGGCTATGTACGCTACAATTATTTCAATTCATTCTTTTACTGGTCCGCTATCCTAGGCCCAGTATAGTGTTGTTGTTGAAAAACTTTCCAATTTGTTCTCAATAGTATCGAGTCAGGCTAACCCGATGTATTTAGGACGACGGCACACGTGTCTTCCTATTGCGGCTCAATGAAAGCCAGGTTTCCTTCTTACCATTGACAGCTTGACTATGCATTTGACTTGTTAGCATACTATAACCCTTGTCTTTTTGCATCAATACAATACCTAGATACCTATGCAATATAGATGATTGAAAGAAATAATCAATTTAATCAAGTTATTTAATCTATATATATAAAAGGAGAAGGTGAGTGACTGACTGACTGACTGACTGACTGACTGACTGACTGACTGACTGACATATCAACGCAGGGCCTAAACTATAAGGGCTAGAAACTTGAAATTTTGCACAGGGGTTCCTTTTATAATGTAGGGGAGCACTAAGAAAGGATTTTTGAAAATTCACCCCCTAAGGGGGTAAAGCGGGGGTGCAAAGTTAGTATGGAACTTTGCCGTTTTTGAAGTCGTTAGACGGGTAGACGTCGTTAATGGGTCTAATTCTACGCGAGCGAAGCTGCGGGCGTCCACTAGTTAATTTAACTAGTGGACGCCCGCATCCTTGCTCGCGTGGAATTAGACATAACAATAGTTTCGTTTACATCTAGTAATATTATATAGCCTTTGTCACTTAGCGAAGATGCAACTTTCTAATGGTTAAAGAATTTTTGAAATCGGTCCAGAATCGTAGGGTCGTCGAACTTTACCTAATACTTGGTCCGACTTTGTTTTTTATATATTTGAACACAAATTTGCTCGTGTGTACCTAAATACTTTTTTGTTTGACCCTTTGATGCTTAACCCTGACTGAAGCCAAGCCTTCCACGGTTTAAATTGCACAGCCTAATCCACGCATTGGCAACCACATCCCGACCCAACACACGTGCGTTCCTATTGTGTCATACAATGGGTGTCCTTCTACACTCATCGATTCACTATTTCACTGATATTACCCTACTGTATTCAATTCGCGCCAATCAATAACAAACCGCTGTATTGTGGTTATAAATGGAATGGAATTTCGTATTGTCATTCAAATTTTGAAAATAGAACAATGCTCGCTATATTGTTTTCGATTTTCGCTTTTCGCTATCGGATTTTGATTGACAATTTGACACTCATTGTTTTTTATGTCAAGTAGCTGACTAGTTTCGGTTAATTACATTGACAATCATGAGTGTTCACTGCTCGGAGGAAGTCTCTTACTCAATTCATCAGCCTTTTAAGGCTCCGTGTCACAATCGTCATTTCAACGTTCTTAAGCCCTTTATACAAACATTTATTTATTGGAATATAAAGTTTGCAGAATTAAATTATTATATACAGGTAATATATGGGCAACTGGAAGTATCTCAGCTTCTGTTGACAAGAGACTATGGAGGCCGTGGTCCTAAGCAGCCACTGTTTTTCAGCTACTCCCTTCTCCCTGAGATGTTAGGCGGGAGATAGCGTAGCTCCCCGGTTATACAAATACATGTAGCAGTTTCCCGCCACCTTTTATGCTTAGATCAATATGCAATTAGTGTGAGCGGTGCGTTGATCTATGTTAAGTTTCGTGTAGCAATCCGTGGCGTCTTATCCACCTCGTTGGTGCTGCTGGGTTTTAGTGGAATTTCCCACAGGCACTGCGAGTCCCTCATAGGCACTTTGCCTGCGTCTTTATCCAGCTTTATATAATAACAACTAGTGGACGCCTGCAGCTTCGCTCGCGTAGAATTAGACCCATTAACGACGTGTGCCCGCGTTCAGGTTGCCCACTTGACTTCAAAAACGGCAAAGTTTCATACTAATTTTGCACCCCCGGTTTACCCCCATAATGGGTGAATTTTAAACAATCCTTTCTTAGTGCTCCCCTACGTTGTAAAAGGGACCCCTGTGCAAAATTTCAAGTTTCTAACCCTTATAGTTTAGGCCCTGCGTTGATATGTCAGTCAGTCAGTCAGTCAGTCAGGCAGCTTCTCCTTTTATATATATAGTTTCAACCCTTAGTGAAAAAGGCCCACAGTTCACCATGCCTAGCCAATCGCGGGTTGCAAGAGTCTACAAGCAACAGTCTACTTAGTGTCGCTTCTCGGTCCCACCTCGTTATGTTTTGAGGTCACGACGAGCATGGCAATTTTCTTTCCAAACACAGCTAAACAAATCGAATGGGCCACAATGGGTTTGCCGTAACGTAATAGGACAACAATGATGTTGTCGAATATATCGGCTGTGTACACACGAGGCCCGCGTTGTGAAAACGACGAGCACACACGATGACAAACACTTGGAAACACCAGCACTTGGCGAGTCGCATCGTACAAATAATTGTCTGAAACATTAATTTGATTCGATTGTGTATTGTGCCTGTTACTCTCTTGATAACCTTTGGCTGAAGTCATAGTTTTTCAAAACCTGTCTTTGTGACTCCCATCAAACCGTAATAAGTGCAGGATGTCAACTTTGTCGGCAAAGGAGATCTTAGGTCCTTGGATGTGAAGATACTAATAAGAGTTTTCCAACTGGTCGCTGTTGTCTGCTCATGTTCATGTTAGATGCTAATTTTTGGGCTGTTACAAAATAAGTGAGTGAATATTGCGACTGCATATTCGTAATTTGATTAAGATTCAACTTATTTAGCATTCAGCAGCATCAGTCGTTGCCCCATGCCCCAAGTTATGACACGTCTGTTCATCGTCTGCGTTGCGCCACGAGTTGGCCCAGTTTTAATTACGAACGCTTCATTCTCATTTGGCATGAACGATATCGTCGTAATTATGTTCCGCGCTGAGATTGTATCTTCTTCGTTTGAGCAACGCTTTCGATTTCTCGTCGGTGAAGTCGTCATTATTGTTATTATATGTTTGTTAATTCCTCATTGGTGTTAGGATTCTGGTTCTACCTGCTCTATGTTAAGGCATCGCTCTGACTGTAGGACGCGTTAGGACACTTTAGTTAGGAAATAGTTACATATATAACACAGGAAGAAAATGGTACAAGGGTACTACTTATTTCTTCTGAAATTTCTTCCAGTAGACCCGAGACATGAAATTCAAGGTACCTTTTAAGGTTCAAACAATATCAGGACAGGCTTCTGATAAAAATACAGATAGATCTGTCTGGATATAAGAAGAGACAACGACTCCTGTTCAATTCCGCATGATTCATAATACTCTCCGATGATTTACTCCCAAGGAAATCACAAAGTACTATTTCCTTAATTACCAATGCTTCTTCAAACATTCGAAGTAATTTAGCTGTTTGTGTTGGTGCCAGTGTTCCAATTTGCACAGATGAGTAACGCTGGCCGTTGTTGCTCGTGCCCTCGCCTTGCCCTTAGCCAAACATCGACCTTTGTCCGCCAGCACCGACAAGATTGGTGGTGCATGACAGTGAAACAATCTGAAACTACGGTTAGATCATGGTTAGATCCTTGTAGTTTATGTTTTTAGACGGAAGATTGATGATTGATTCATCTCTAAAATCGAAAACTTAGAAATTTTAATAATTATATTATCATTATTTAATTAGAGGTGCGTTACAACATTTAAAATAAAGTTTATTTAATGTTTCAATTGTTTGGGAATTATTTTCATTCGACAATGGTTTAGATTCAAAGTGGACCAACCACTGGAAAATGATTTTTTAACATTATTTTTGTATTTTTATATAAATTATCATTTACATGAAGTGTCGCGTTACTTTGACATTTCATATGGCAGAACAACGTTTGCGGGGTCAGCTAGTATTTATTTATATTTATATAGCAAGCCTCCCGTGCGGTAAGTTTTAGGTCGATTAGGGTCGAGGGTCATCGCTTGCTCTGCGTGCCCAATCTTGATGCACGTGACAACAGTTTAGAGTTTACCTGGCACGGCGGCTGTGATCCGGCCGGATAGTGATTATCTCGTGGCTTAAGCGACGCATTGCCAGTCGAACAATGTTGGGTTTCGTGATATCGTGCCGCGTTGAGCTAGTAAGAAGGACGTCCTTTACGTGACCATAATTTATTAGTGAATATTAATCTGACTATTGTGGCAGGGCTATTTTCGTACGTGTCTCCCGTCAAGTTGGTACATAGCATACCTATATGGCCACAGTGATTTTTAACAGCCAGATACGGAGTCTTGACGTTATGTATCATGGATGAATGTACATCGGCCTGTTGAGGTCTATCCTCTAGGTTCGCTGCGACAGACTCCTCTAGGTTGCCTGGAAGAAATCGCTAGTTAGCGATAATGCTACCTTTTGTACGTTTTTTAAGGATTCCATGTTCATGTATAGTCTTAGTGTTCAATCGAGACTTAATAAATAAATCCTCTAGCATCTATAGACAGCAAGAAATTAAAATATTTTCAACCTCAAATCATATCAGTCGGTTGACCTGTTCTCCTTTACTTAAATCGTGATCTCTCAATGATCCCATTTCAATAAGAAGATCGTATTTCGTACACAACACATATCTGACGCGCTCGCCGCCTCTGACTTCAATAAATTCATTATTTAACGTGTAATGAGTGCAATCAAACCACCATGCCGCTATGTGAGCGAGGCAATTAGTGCGTGTGAGGTCGAGTTGCGCAAAAAGGATGCCTGATTCACTATCTCACATCACCAGTAAGGCTGCCGGGAATTGTTTTATCAAGCCTGCTAAATTTAACTAATTACTGCTCGTTTTCTATACTTCTACACTAATATTATAAAGAGGAAAGATTTGTTTGTAAGTAATGTTTTCACACAAAAACTACTGGACCGATTTCAAAAATTATTTCACCATTTGAAAGCTGCATCTTCACATAGGCTACGTAATATTACTAGGTGTAAACTAAACTATTGTTATGTCTAATTCCACGGGACCGAAGCTGCGGGCGTCCACTATCTTTTAATAAAACTTTGGTTTATATGTCTACTATTTTCATGATTATAACAATTACCTGTTGGGGAAAAGAGGATTAAATTTTAATCTTTATGAACTTTATAATGACGATGATGCCAGCATACATTTCATGGGCTGGTCGTGTTTTCAAGTCAATTGGTACACGAGAGTCTGCGGGGAATTCTTACCCATACTACCTACTTTGTCAGTAACAGCAACACTGTCGTTCCCAGTCAGTTCTACGGACTTTCATACTAACGCCGCCGGTCCATCCATCCATCCATCAGCCCTTTGAGGTCCACTGCTGGACATTGGCCTCTCCTAAACGACACCACTCCGACCGGTCCTGTGCCTTCTGAAATTAGCGGTTTCCCGCCGTCTTCTTCCAGTCGTCTGTCCATCTTGTCGAAGGGCGACCTGTGCTCCTTTTTCCGAGTCGTGGTTTCCATTCGAGGACTTTTCTCCCCCACCGGTTGTCAGTCCTTCGAACGACGTGCTATGTCGGTGAGCTTTGCCGCCGGTCACATAGCAAAATACCAGGTAGGTACCTAGCTGAGTCCGTAGCGCGCTGATGTGAGCTGGAAAACTACTATAGATGTCACCATCAAGTCTCTTCGTTTAACACCAGCATCTGTCACCAACCGGGGCTATCTAATTGCTGGCGCGGTCGCACGCTCTGAATGCGCCCCAACAGTGTTAACCGCGACTCGGCGCGACCCACCACATAATCGTCGATTGTTCGAATGTAGGTTCGTCGAGATCATTTGGAGCACGCTGACATTAGGACGAGATGAGCGTTTGTAATAAACGAAAGCTTTTCCCTCGTATTATTCCTCATTCATACATAGGTATATGTCTTCATTTGAGAAAAATTCACAACAAAACTGTAATAAATTAAAGGTTTTGGTTTGTTGGCATGTACCTATGTATTTATTCTGATTTTCAGCTTATGTTGGATTACAACGAGCGCTTGCAAAGTCTAATTCGTGTTATTCCGGGCCCATGTACTACTTCTTATGTATTTTTCAGCTTGTACAACTCAAATGCACTTAGACCAAACATTAACGGTCAAACTTAATTTTCGCACTAAAGAAAATGTAATGTCTACTAAATTTTCCCGATTTCAATTTCTTTAAGAACCTCCTTCAGAGCCGACGACTTTTCAGCAACCCATGTATTCATTGGAAAAAAAACAGGTGTTAGATTGTTATTAGGTAATGTATGATTTTACGCTTACGATTTTAAAAATAAAATTTTTAATTTTAACATGCGTGTCAAGTAGTTGTGTTTGCCAGTTTTTTAGTACGGGACTAACCAAAACCAAATTTATTTTTTCTCTATCTCTCGTTCTGGCTACATTGAAACACCTCACTACAAAATAGCTCTTTACCACACAATCACCGGTTGTTCGTATGTAGGTCTGTATGACGCATCATAGAAGTAATTAAGAGCAGTGTTTGCATTATGCATTGAACCTACCTATTCTCCTATTTTATGTGAGAAAAAAATGTTATGATAAATTGGATAATTTCCCATCTCTATTGTTAACACTAGGTTACGTGGCAATCTTATGAAAACTGCATCTTTACTTTGTGACATAGGCTATATAATATTACTAGGTGTAAACGAAACTATTGTTAAGTCTAATTCCACGCGAGCTGCTGCTGGGCGTCCACTAGTATGGTAATAAGGAAGCTTGCACACAGCAAAGGTGACGTCGTTGTGACCTACCTGTCATACACCCGTTCGCAATGCCGATGCCTGCAGTGTTAACGCAACATAATTCTCCAGGAGATGGTTTCCGGTTTCTAGAATAATTTACCCATCCATCCATTCATCCATTCATCCATCAGCCTTTTGAGGTCCACTGCTGGACATAGGCCGACACCACTCCGACCGGTCCTGTGCGTTCTGAAACCCGTTTCCCGCCGTCTTCTTCAGCTCGTCTGTCCACCTTGTCGAATAATGAATAATTTACCTAGTTAGTATCAATAGGAATGTTATCATCTTCCCGTGGTTTGTTTACAGAGAACGCCAAGCGCGGGCGGTCGCGGCAAGCGGTTCACGTTCCAGTCGACGGTGCGGCAGCTGGAGCGGCGGCGGCTGGCGGAGCGGCTGTCGCGCGAGGCCGACCTGAAGGAGCAGCAGCGGCGCTCCGAGCTGGAGGCCATGCGGCGGTGGGTGTCAGCGCTCCCCGCACTCCCAGCACTCCCTGCACTCCCAGCACTCCCAGCTCACGTGCAGCCGTTCAGGAAGCGGTTGTAATGTGATCAGCCGAGTTGAGAAACGTCAGGCGCGGTCGGTGTGATGGGTGATCGCTAGTGGCGACTGTTCATGAGGCACGTGGTTCGGAGGGCACGTTAAGCCTCGTTCTCGGTTGTTTTCAATTGTAAAACAATCGTTAGATAAGCTTTGTAGAAGACCTTAGGGTGGCTTGAGAATATTCGACTTCAACTTTCTTGTTCTTAGCCAAAGTGTTAACTCCAAACTGCATTACATTTGGCAGTTCCTTAATGCTTCTTATTTACAATCACAAAGCATTTTGCCTTGCGCCATCACAGATATTCAAAAGTGTTTTTATTTTGGCAGAGTGGAGGAGGAGTTCCAGCGGAAGCGTGCGAGGGAGAAGGCGAGCATCAGACAGCAGCTGCGGCTGGTCAGCGGCGCAGCTAGCATGCCGCCTCCCATACTGAACAAGGTAATTTGTCTCCCTTTCACACATCTCTCTGTCTACCTTCAGCTAAAATTAGTCCCCTGCTGGAAACAGGTCTCTTCCAAGGAGAACTGAGTCCGATCTGCAATTGTTCCCGCCGTACTTCATCGTGCAAGCTAAGACATCATGTCAGCGCAATCTCCAATCACAACCGTTTCTCTAATGATTGCTGAAATGCCTTCAGCAAATTCGGATTATTGAGACATATTCCGCTTCTTTTTGTATTATTTCCTATTCACACCTGTTTGAATGTTTGTGGGAGCTAAAGGAAGAGAAAAAGGGGAAAAGTACAAGATGCATTACATTTTCAGCACCAATTTTATACGTATACCACCAATACTCATAGCACTTCGCAATCACTTAGCCCAGAAACTCCTTGCCTCCGGTTCACGTGAACAGTGTCCACGTCGCAGACGCGAACCAAGCGTACACGTAGCACTTCACAGCACAAATGAGAGGCTCCTTAACACCCGTTGCAGACGCGAGACTCCCCGGACGGCTCGTGCCGCGACTCCCCGGCGGGCGAGCGGCGCGACGCGCGGCCGCGACACAGCAACGCTTCGTCTGAAGCCAGCGGCCGCAGCAAGAGCACTACCCCTGTGAGTATTCTATGAAGGAACCATCTGATCATTCTTGGAGACGCTGATGATCCGGCTTGAAGGACCAGAATATTGTAATGGGTTACGTAATACAACTGGTTGTGTGAAACTAGCGGCTGCAGCAAGAGCGCTACTCCTATCTGCTCACACTTGTAATGCTGATTCTGAAACTATAATATTAATGCAACGTTTCGTCTGAATCCAGCAGATACAGAGTACAGCTCCTAAGTATTACCCCGTTTCTGCAGGGCTAGCTTCCAAGTTCCAATTAACGTCACATGCGTTACTCACTAGGAACGGTCAAGTATATCGAACAATGCATGTAGGAAGAGATGTAGCGCGAATATTTTTCAGTTAACTGCTGCTACCAGGGTTATCCTCGACGTTTGAAGTGCGTTAACAGCGTGGAATCAGCATAGCGTCAACCGGGAGTATGATGGAACGGTGGGAGTTCACGCTTTTCAGGTTCAGTTCATTCTGTTCACAATTCAGCACATAACAGGTGAAGACAGACGCATCATGCTCTTGATGACGTCACGCTCATGTTCGCTGCAACGCACACGTTGGCGCGAGCACGGGAGGTGGGAGGAGTGTAATGTGCTAGTTATAGAAATAGAAATTTATTTACACCAGCGAGCACACCATTACAAAAAAAATTAAACAAATCTAAAGAAAAAAAAGTAATACAAAAAAAGAAAGAAAAAAAGATCATAAAATAAAAAATAGGACTTGGTTGTTTTTTTTAACAGCTGCTGCCCCCAGTGCAAAGTTGGAGCGCACACAGCTTATTCTCTGGCATAGTACCTTGGCTGCTGGTTTTCAGTGCGCCCCAGTTGACGTAGTTTGGACAGTGGTGAAGATTTGTACAATTAGTAGTATAATTAGTAACACAGTGTTGGTTCTTCCGCTCCAGATCCGCATGGTGGAGCTGTCGGAGTGGCGCACGGAGAGCGGCGCGCGCGTGTACCGCGACTGGCCCGCCGCGCCGCCGCGCGCGCACCCGCCCGCCTGCGCGCGCATGCCGCTCTCGCCCTCGCACCGTGCGCGTGAGTACCGTGACGGAACATTGCGCACACGTGGTGGAGCTGTCGGAGTGGCGCACGGAGGGCGGCGCGCGCGTGTACCGCGACTGGCCCGCCGCGCCGCCGCGCGCGCACCCGCCCGCCTGCGCGCGCATGCCGCTCTCGCCCTCGCACCGTGCGCGTGAGTACCGTGACGGAACATTGCGCACACGTGGTGGAGCTGTCGGAGTGGCGCACGGAGGGCGGCGCGCGCGTGTACCGCGACTGGCCCGCCGCGCCGCCGCGCGCGCACCCGCCCGCCTGCGCGCGCATGCCGCTCTCGCCCTCGCACCGTGCGCGTGAGTACCGTGACGGAACATTGCGCACACGTGGTGGAGCTGTCGGAGTGGCGCACGGAGGGCGGCGCGCGCGTGTACCGCGACTGGCCCGCCGCGCCGCCGCGCGCGCACCCGCCCGCCTGCGCGCGCATGCCGCTCTCGCCCTCGCACCGTGCGCGTGAGTACCGTGACGGAACATTGCGCACACGTGGTGGAGCTGTCGGAGTGGCGCACGGAGGGCGGCGCGCGCGTGTACCGCGACTGGCCCGCCGCGCCGCCGCGCGCGCACCCGCCCGCCTGCGCGCGCATGCCGCTCTCGCCCTCGCACCGTGCGCGTGAGTACCGTGACGGAACATCGCGCACACGTGGTGGAGCTGTCGGAGTGGCGCACGGAGGGCGGCGCGCGCGTGTACCGCGACTGGCCCGCCGCGCCGCCGCGCGCGCACCCGCCCGCCTGCGCGCGCATGCCGCTCTCGCCCTCGCACCGTGCGCGTGAGTACCGTGACGGAACATTGCGCACACGTGGTGGAGCTGTCGGAGTGGCGCACGGAGGGCGGCGCGCGCGTGTACCGCGACTGGCCCGCCGCGCCGCCGCGCGCGCACCCGCCCGCCTGCGCGCGCATGCCGCTCTCGCCCTCGCACCGTGCGCGTGAGTACCGTGAACATTGCGCACACGTGGTGGAGCTGTCGGAGTGGCGCACGGAGGGCGGCGCGCGCGTGTACCGCGACTGGCCCGCCGCGCCGCCGCGCGCGCACCCGCCCGCCTGCGCGCGCATGCCGCTCTCGCCCTCGCACCGTGCGCGTGAGTACCGTGACGGAACATCGCGCACACGTGGTGGAGCTGTCGGAGTGGCGCACGGAGGGCGGCGCGCGCGTGTACCGCGACTGGCCCGCCGCGCCGCCGCGCGCGCACCCGCCCGCCTGCGCGCGCATGCCGCTCTCGCCCTCGCACCGTGCGCGTGAGTACCGTGACGGAACATCGCGCACACGTGGTGGAGCTGTCGGAGTGGCGCACGGAGGGCGGCGCGCGCGTGTACCGCGACTGGCCCGCCGCGCCGCCGCGCGCGCACCCGCCCGCCTGCGCGCGCATGCCGCTCTCGCCCTCGCACCGTGCGCGTGAGTACCGTGACGGAACATTGCGCACACGTGGTGGAGCTGTCGGAGTGGCGCACGGAGGGCGGCGCGCGCGTGTACCGCGACTGGCCCGCCGCGCCGCCGCGCGCGCACCCGCCCGCCTGCGCGCGCATGCCGCTCTCGCCCTCGCACCGTGCGCGTGAGTACCGTGACGGAACATTGCGCACACGTGGTGGAGCTGTCGGAGTGGCGCACGGAGGGCGGCGCGCGCGTGTACCGCGACTGGCCCGCCGCGCCGCCGCGCGCGCACCCGCCCGCCTGCGCGCGCATGCCGCTCTCGCCCTCGCACCGTGCGCGTGAGTACCGTGACGGAACATTGCGCACACGTGGTGGAGCTGTCGGAGTGGCGCACGGAGGGCGGCGCGCGCGTGTACCGCGACTGGCCCGCCGCGCCGCCGCGCGCGCACCCGCCCGCCTGCGCGCGCATGCCGCTCTCGCCCTCGCACCGTGCGCGTGAGTACCGTGAACATTGCGCACACGTGGTGGAGCTGTCGGAGTGGCGCACGGAGGGCGGCGCGCGCGTGTACCGCGACTGGCCCGCCGCGCCGCCGCGCGCGCACCCGCCCGCCTGCGCGCGCATGCCGCTCTCGCCCTCGCACCGTGCGCGTGAGTACCGTGAACATTGCGCACACGTGGTGGAGCTGTCGGAGTGGCGCACGGAGGGCGGCGCGCGCGTGTACCGCGACTGGCCCGCCGCGCCGCCGCGCGCGCACCCGCCCGCCTGCGCGCGCATGCCGCTCTCGCCCTCGCACCGTGCGCGTGAGTACCGTGAACATTGCGCACACGTGGTGGAGCTGTCGGAGTGGCGCACGGAGGGCGGCGCGCGCGTGTACCGCGACTGGCCCGCCGCGCCGCCGCGCGCGCACCCGCCCGCCTGCGCGCGCATGCCGCTCTCGCCCTCGCACCGTGCGCGTGAGTACCGTGACGGAACATCGCGCACACGCAAACACGCTAGCATCCCCTTATTAGGAGCAGCATTCACATACAAAAACAAAACAAAAAAAACTTCTATATCTATACTACTAATATTATAAAGAGGAAACATTTGTTTGTAATGTTTTCACACAAAAACTACTGCAGCGATTTCAAAAATTCTTTCACCATTAGAAAGCTGCATCTTCACTTAGAGTGACACAGGTTATATAATATTACTAGGTGTAAACGAAATTATTGTTATGTCTAATTCCACGCGAGCGACGCTGCATACTACCACTAGTACTTAATAAAATTACTGTGACAACATAGGATCAAAGACAAGGAACCCGTATATTGCGATAAGTCTTACGAAATAAATTAACGCTACAGTTACATACTCTCTTTAATTTAAATGAAACAAAGCAAATTGATGTATCAAATAATTCTACCTGTGCCACAATGGTGCCACGGTGTCACTGGCGCCCAACTGGGTCTGTGTGGCAAGGCCGCCTGCACATCCGGATAACATATTATTGTTGTGGCTGCATGAGTTATTCAGAGTTCATAGATAACAAAATGTCATTTTTTAATTGAATGTTATACATGGTTAACAAGACACGTAGATTTTTATCTACATTACCAGCTGACCCGGCAAACGTTGTTTTGCCATATAAATACTTTTTGGTTGATCGTAGAGGGTTGAAAATTCAGGGTTGTATGTATTTTCTAATGTTGTATCATAAAAAAATACAAAAATAAAAATTTATCTAACAATTAAAAAAAAATAATTTGGGATGGACTACCCTTAACATTTAGGGGGATGAAAAATAGATGTTAGTCGATTCTCAGACCTACTGAATACGCATATAAAATTTGGTAAAAATCGGTAAAGCCGTTTCGGAGGAGTACTGCAACAAACATTGTGACACGGAAATTTTATATATAAGATTTAGTAGTGCTAATGAGTTTTAGTTCATGGGTCTGCAAAATAATATAAAAATCTACTTCTACTGTTATTACTTGGATTACAAACAACGCTATCCACTGGTAATTTTTTATTTTTATGGATAAAAGATAGCAAACGAGCTTGCAGCACCACCCATCCGCTGCCGCCCATGACAACTGACTGACTTTGAACAAGACTCAATTAGGGACTGGGATGGTTAGTCCAATTAGTTGAGAGAGACATTAGATAAGAACTTAAGTTGGTCAGTTCGTGGCGGGCGGTGGTACTGCCCTGGTAATAATAAAACGTCAAGGTTTCTATGAGTGTATTAATAGAAATCAATAATATCGAAATACAAACAGTGCGTATGACCTTGTGGTTACCGAGGGCCGAACGCCTGTATAGCGGGGGAGGTTGGCTACAGACGTAGGCTGCCAGCCAAGGAGGTTTTTTTTAATAATATAGACGGACAAACAGACATACGGGGCCACGCGATGGTAAGTGGCTAGGTTAGACGAGATTTGACGTTTTCAAAATGCATTTGATAGTGGTGCGACAAACTAACGCAAAATGATTAGGGAAATCTTTAAGCTTTAAATCTTGTGTCGTCTCCTTGTGCGGTGGTGAGTTAGAGAACCTAATCCCCAACCTTGGGTCCAGGAGGGACCAGGAGGGGAGGGGGACGCAGGAGGGTCATGAGCTTCTGAGTGTGTCCACCAGGCCTTGGTCTACCGAGGTGTGATCCATCCATCTCTGTTCCAGCCGCAGTGGAGGCCGAAGCGTTCAGCGGCAGCCCGCGCTCCGACAACTACCGGCTGGAGTTCGCGCGCGGCCGCTCCCCCCGCTCCCCCCGCTCGCCCCGCTCCCCCCTCACGCCCCGCCCGCCGCGCCTGCTGCCCGCGCGCTCCCCCTCCACCTCCGGCTCGGAGCTGTCGCTGCGGCAGCCCATCAAGATCAGGTGACCACCTACTGACCACCTCGTCTTGCAGTCTTGAGATTGCACAAGATGACGCTATGTGAGACGAGCGAATGTTACTGCGGTTTGGCTGATGAGGACGTTCATCACGTGTTGTGGGAATGTCCTCTGTATGAGATGTATAGACGGGAAATGCTCGAGGGGATAACCGTGGAGAGCTTTGGGCCGGTCTACTACCGCGACCTTGTTGCCACCGAGGAGAACTTCCGCAGACTACGGAACTTCGCTACGAGGTGGCACAGGGACAGGCGGACGCGAGAAGAGGGTCAAGCCTGATGCTGCGAGAAAGCAGCCGAGTCGCTGTGCTGTGGTGTATTTCCCGAGACGGGAGGATAGTCAGGGACACGAACAATTTGTAGGGAGAAAAGAAGGCGCACTAGACTCTACAGCCAAATGCTGTCTTACTGGTGCGCCCTCCCACGTTTCGGCCCATGTAACCGTAAGGTTGGTGGGGCCATGGGTGGTTGGCGGGTTGACCACCTCGTCTGCTTGCTCCATGTCTGTCCATGCTAAGCCCCCTCATGAGCGTAGCGTCCACAGCCCAACAGCCCAATGGCTCGCGTCGCCACAGCCACAGCTGCGGGAGATCTAGAGCATGCTCCACCACACCACACTCCTATTGGGGAGACATATTATCTAGTCTAGTAGTTAATTGGTTTCGTTTCAATTTACCTACATAAAATTTAAGAAATTAAATGTCACTTGCTGTAACGGTGAAGGACACATCGGTGGAAACCTGCATGCCTGTGAGTTCTTCTAATGTTCTCGAAGGCATGTGATGTCTGGCAATCCGCACGCCAGTGGGACAAAGAAAGGGTTGTGGTGTTTAGATACAAAAGCTTCATTAATAAAACTGTGCAAAAACATCAATTGTGTTGGAAATAGCTTTGCTGTTAACTACCCTCAAATCTTTGAATTTTTATCGATTCATCTTAGATATAAGATTTAACCTATTTTGCATGGAATAATAAATACTTTTAAATAGTAAAGCTTATTTTAATGTTCGATCTTCCAAATCTCGCTTCCGATATAACTTTTTTTGTAAAACTGTTCAAATATTTGGTTTTCGTTGGTGAGTTCTTGTAGGTTCATAGTTAGTTAATAAGCTGTTTATGTTCCAAGGTGGTGATCCAGTAGCGCTAATAATCTTAACCGCTTCCCTTGGACAAGGTGAGTGCTTCCCAGCTTGATTCAAATAATTTTAATTTCCAGTGAAATCTTAGATTTGTAATGAATATTAATATAAAGGTTTTGTGCATGGACATGTAGAACCCTATAACAAAGATATTAATTATATAGCATTTAACAAAATCTGTAGTATCAGTAGACATTGGCTTTAAAGAGCATGATTAAAAGTAGTTTCTGAGTTATGTATGGTTTTGTAAATATATGACTTACACTTACATAACATAAAATATTCCGTAGCAATTATTAGCATAATCTTGACATAATGTGCGCCTTACATAAGAAGAAGAATTAAAAAAGTAATGCGTGCTTCCGTAAATTCGGACCAATAGCGAGCCAACGCAGGAGGAACCGGAAGAGCCGGCCATAGTGCCGACGCTGCGGCCGGCGGAGCCCGCGCGCGCGCGCGCCGCCCTCGCCACTCGCTGAGCGGCCGCGCAGCCGAGCGGACGTGCGCTCCTTCCAAGCAACACTAGAATATTGAAAAAAATATAAAATATTCTAATTCTAATACAGAATTTTATAAATTTTAGTTGCTCAATTTTCAAATCTGTTTTTTAAAGTTGAAAAGCAAATAAAGAGTAAAATAAAAAACATGTTTTGAATATGATTAGATATATACCATATTGTGGTTTTTATAAATGTTACTAATCAAGTAACAAAGACTGTGTCCACCTCCAATCAACTTGAAGTTAAAACAAGTTATAATGTCATACATTCGAATGGTTGTAGAGTTAAATAGTTATAAATAAGATTATGGTTGTTGCAATTCATGATGTCGACGAATGAATTTATAAGTTAAGTATCACAGGAAATAAGGCACCGTGAATTGAGGCAATTATTGTTAAAGTATTTGTATTCGATGTAAACAATGCAATAGCTGTCTTCCACTGGTAAGTGAACTCTGAAGCTTTAACGTAGTCTGTACTAACTTAGTCTGTACTGTAAAGGTGCTAAGCTCTTAACTTATAGATATTAAATAAGTGTAACATGTATTGTACTACTTTTAAAACATAGAACTTGTATTTTATCCCTAGAACTTGTATTCATATGAATGTTATTTAGTTCTGTGAAATTTTTCATAAGAATACTTAATATTTCGGTATATTTGTGAGACAAGTTCTACAGTAAAATTTGAAATTACCAATATGTTTTTTTTTTAATTTATTTGATGTAAACTCATAGACCTTTACAAATAATGTGAAAGTAAATACCTGAATGCATACTTTTGTCAATATTTCGAAGGAAATCGTCGTGCCCATAGTTGGTAATGATCTAAAAATCGAGATACTAACAGTAATTATCACGAAGTAGCACCTGCCGTTAAGACTGTATGTGCGATATACCTAATGGGTTACCCCAACGCGGGGCTACCCCAGCCGTGGCTTGTGATCGATTTGGGCATGAGTTGTGTAAAATAGCATATCGTTATATTGGGCAGATTTCGATTGCAAAGATATTTTCAAGTCAAATAATAACTTCTAATATCTTTAATACAATTTACTTAAGGGTTAACATAAATTTCAGGTGCAATATAAACCCTTGGTGTACTTTAAAATGTACAGTTACTTATGTGAAACAATTATTTCCGAGAATTTCATGAGAAGAATCTCATTATGTTGCTGTTGAATCACATTTTGTAAAATACGTAAATATTTTGATGTACTTAATTAAGCTAAGCTACCTTAAGTTAAGTTAAGATTTAACTCGTATCTTGTATTTTAGCTTAAACTTAATGCATACTCAATTATAACGGATCGTATACATTAAAAACCTGTATATAAGTAACGAAGGTGCATGTTTTTGTATATAGAAATAGTTTTATCCTATATCTAAAAGCATTGTTTATTTGAGAAAGTAAATATTTGTATAACAAATTGATGTTTATTTTATTTCAATCTTGATAAGTCCTTAATAACTCCTAGAGGTGTTTGTAAATCGATTGAGTAAGGGCAGTTACTGCGGGGCGCGAGAACCGGTCGACGTCCTTAAATTGCCTCAGTCCTGAAAGAATAACGAAGGTTGACCCTTTCTTTAGATGGTCATACATTGCTACCTGTCTACGTAGACAGACAGCTTGCAGGCAGCTTGTTTGCGGAGGAATATGTATTCCTCCGCAAAAGTTACATTTAGCAACCAGAAGGGAAGAGCAAATAAAATAGAAACATGTTCAAACAACCAACCAACCAACCAACCAACCCAGTGTCGAATATTATCAAGCCACCCGAAGGTCTTCGACAAGGCTTAACGACTGTTTTCGCCATTGAACGCAACCGGGACCGACGGCATAACGTGCACTCCGAAGCACGTTAGCGTCCATGAAATTTTGCCACTAGCGGTCACCCATCCACAAACCGACCAGTACTCACAGCTCGTCAACCAAGCCACTGATCTACCACGAGTTATGATACGTCATATTACAAACCAGCAATGGACATGTCATACATTAAAATAATCGTCAATTATTTTGAGACACATGCGCAGTAATCTAAAAGGCTTACGAGGAAAGCTTGCATTAGCTTTCAGTTCTACGTAAAGCTCGCGCGGCCGCGCGCGAATGTTGAGCGCCAAGCCCGGCTTTCGACTAATTACCTTAAGCTCGTGGTTAAGTAATTTAAATTTTGATCGATTAACTGACTCTTTGTGTAGTACATAAAGGATATTATTTCTCACTTCTACACTAGTTAAGGTGCCTACTTGAAATTTTAAGAACATTTTACGATCACAAAAGTTTTCAGTAAAATAATAGGTAACTAGAATCGTATAAATAAGTTATGTTAATTATGCAATATAATTAAATATCAAAAACTTTATGATCAAATTAGATAAGAATATATAAATTTTTGGCCGAGTTCAAAGTTTTGAAACGAAAACAGAAGTAAGTTCTACTCACAATATTATTATGTGCGGTACTTAGAATTGAATTGAAAGTTTATGTGCAAGCACTAATATTGAACTTCCTTTGGCGTGCTAAAGAAATTAAGGATTTATACGCTGGTATTCCAGATATCTACTGATACGGTTTCGAATCAAATTTAATGTCTTTGTTACGAAACAATAATACTACCGAGTAGCAGTAGCATTCCATAAAGCAAGCTAAAGTAGCTCTACCAAAAACAGGCACAAAACTCAGATGCCATTCCAGGATTCCCAGAAGCAAGCAAGTCAAGTCATCGCAGTCTAATCCGGATTGAAAAAATCTTTACTACATCCGTCTGCACTTATCCCAGAAGTTAGATCAGCTCGCAATCTTACCACATCTGTCTCAAAAGAGTCGCATGTGACCACTTAGCAAGCAAGTCAACTCGATCTTGAAGTCTAATTGAGACGCTTGCACGTATCCGGAACATCCTCGCCTTCATCCCCAGTGAAGCAAGGCTTATCAACGTAATCTTCAAGTATTCTTCTCAAGTCTTCTGGCGATATCAGTGAAGCGAGGCTTATCAACGTAATCTTCAAGTATTCTTCTCAAGTCTTCCGGCGATATCAGCGCCTAGAGCGCTGTACATCCAAGCTGCTGTCCGAGATCCCCGAGCCGCCTCCTTCTGGCGCGCAGCGAGGGAAGGTGACTCGCTTCTCGGTGGCCAGCATGCAGCCCAAGCCCGACAGTGGGCGGGAGGTGCTGGAGGACCGAGACCCCAACACCTTGAACCAGCATCTGCAGGTAAGAGAATAAATTTATAAACGCTTACAACACCCACGCACCTCTATTTCTTTGTCCTACTTGTCTCCCCCATAGACACAGCTGCGGGAGGTCTAGAGCATACTCCACCAATCCGCATTGGAGAGAAACATCCTAATAAGAACAAATTAGGATCCAAAAGTGGTCCTGAATTGATTCTGCTGCTCGTTATGCTGCTGATCAATTGAAAACAAACATTAACCACAATATGCATATCCAGTCCATTGCAGAATATAATGAGACAGTCATACACCAACCACCAACAATTCGACTGAGGTGGCTAAGGTAGGTTGGTACACGCAGTTGTTATTAAAAATACGATTACAGTCCTTGTAAGTAACAATTTCTTCAAAGCAATGCAAATCAACCGTTTCTTTTAGCGGGGCGGAAGCAAATTTGCATGCGCTATGTGCCTAATGGGACACGGCGATAAACAAGCTGTAAGGTCACCGCGTCCAGAGCACCGTGCTTTATTGTGGCTGCTTGTAAAAATGTTCATTAGTCTTGCCAAAGCGAAACATTGCAGAACTTACATACGCAAATATTTATCCCAGATTTCAAAAATTAGGTACATAGTTCTGGGGATCATTCATCGGAAACTTTTTATATTCCTAAAATAATTATACCTACATAACTAAACTGGCTTATAGTTTAGCTTAGTTTGTTGAATTTCTACAGCTCAGATTGGTTCCTAAGATGTTCCTAACTAAAGTAGGTACGCAGCTTACACACTTTTTTGCATTCTTCAGGACTTCAGTTGTTTGTGCTCAGTAAACGTGGTGCGCTTTATTGGTGGTGGTTTTTTTTGGGTGCAAATCCCACAGACGGCAATGAATTTCAACTTATTTGACTTAACATAATAATATCACCTGTAGTCGGTACTGTCCTGCTAAAAAGCACTAAATATAACATTTTTGAAGCACATAATATAACATACTTTGTAGCTAAATGTTAGCTAGGATTTATTTATCCAGAACCCAAACCATTATAAAAATGCTAGATTCTAGCAGTTATGTACGTTATAGGGGACGTTGGGGACTTATGATATTATTAGAAAAGTAAATTTTAAGTTTAAATTATTCAATTATTGTTTTGATTGAAGTGACTTATGTAAATCTTCTAAAAATAATTTTAATTAATTCCAAGATAGACCCAAACAAAAGGTATTAAAACCACTCCTAAAAACCTACATAGTTTTAATTTTTATAAAAAACATCGATAAATCACACACACACATCGATAATGTCACATTAAATGTTGTCCAAAATCCAGTTGGTAAGGCAACATCATGTTTAAGTGACATAAATGTTTCTACCCACAAATTATGATGTCGCGTGTGACATGTAATTAGCGAGTGTGTATGAGATTTACGAGTGTATTCGAGTTTTATACCTAAGTCGGTAAAAAATATTCTACATTTGTATTTGTATGGCCAACTCAAGTCGGCAAAAAATATCCTACTTTTGTATTTTTGAATCGCCCTGGCCAACTTCCCCCATAGCTGCCTTGAAGCAATCAACGCTAACATTTTCACAGTCCTTTGTTTTGAAGTCCAAAGTCAGGCTAGAGCACATCATGCGAGAAGGGAACAATGTAACTAAAATGTCACAGCTAAACTATAACCTGGCATTTAGGAAAAACTAACCACGGTTATAAGTAAGGTAAACTGTAGTTGCGGGAAGGTTTAAAGTCGGTTTAAAAAAAAATTTGCAATGGTCACAAATCTAAGAAAAACTTCTCAGTCAGTAAAATGCATCAAGGTTAGCCAGCTTACTAAAATGCATCAAGGTAATGACGATATTTTTATGATACTCGTAACTCTCTCAAGTTAGATTTGTTATAAACTGATGGAGTAAGTTGACTATTAGGTAAAAAAACTATAAACTACCAATAATTACTAATAAATAATAATAATACGCGCTCTTAGCCATAAGATTCTCGAGTACTACTACTAGAGAGCGAATGAGTCTAAATTAAATGTTTTACTACACATTGCATGGGTGAACGCTAGTGGCAAAAAATGTCATGGGCGCTACCTTGCTTCGGAGGGCATGTTAAGCCGTCGGTCCCGGTTGTTTTCAATGGTGGAAACAGTCGTTTAGCCTTGTCGAAGACCTTCGGGTGGCTTGAGAACATTCGACACTGGGTTGGCCACTAACCCCTACACCAATCCACATTGGAGCAGCGTGGTGGAGTATGCTCTAGATCTCCCGCAGCAGTGTCTGTGGGGGAGACCCGTGCCCAGCAGTGGAACGTCTATTGCTAACATAGTAAGCTGAGCTTTTCTTATAATTACCACGTTTAGTCGTTATGTATTACACCGGATTTTACAGTTGAGCTGCGACAGCTACCGGGTAGCGTGACTCGGCCGTTGAGCCCGAGCAACGGGTGCGGACGCGCGCCGGCCAATTGAATATTTGACCTGAAAACCCATTTCATTACTGTAAACATGACTGATTGTTATATCTGGCATACAACGGAGTTGGGGAGAGATTGATAGAGACGAAAAAGCTTACTTAAGCTTACTTAACTTGTCCTAGGTTATATATTACTCAGAAGATAGCGACAGTTCATTGCTATTATCACGGATTATAAGAATCTATTGATTCTGTGGCAGATCGAATCGGAATATTTTGACCATAGGGTCTCAAAACATATTTTAGTGGTGTCTTTGTCCAAATCTCCAAATAACTATATTTTCATGGAAATAAAACGGTAGTGATAAATAAAGCAAAGTAGGTATTTCAACGTAAGAGAATTTTACAAATCCTTGCACGTTTTCCAGATCGTTTGGGACGACATAATCGGGGAGCCAGAGGGCGCCCGCAGCCCCGAGTGCGCGTGGCGCCTCAGCCACGTGTGCTTCCAGTCCGCGCGCAACTGGTGCTACACACTGCTCTCGGTGCTGGCCGCGCCGCCCTGCGCGCTGCTGCTGGGCTGCGGCTTCGCCTGTCTGGCCTTCGAGGTGAGCTGGTTGATCCAAAACAGTTTTTAAAACTTGACAGTTCACGCAACTGGCAGCTAGTAGGCGTTGTCACGCTGCTGCCGAGTATTGTTCAGTATCTGGTTGAATTTAAATAGTTCATGTGATACTTTTTATGTAGCCTCATGGGTTCATCGACATATTATGCGTTA
This sequence comes from Carterocephalus palaemon, assembly GCA_944567765.1. Lineage (NCBI taxonomy): Eukaryota > Metazoa > Arthropoda > Insecta > Lepidoptera > Hesperiidae > Carterocephalus > Carterocephalus palaemon. The sequence goes on along the minus strand of OX155638.1, from coordinate 15,400,469 downwards.
ATTGCCTAGATTTTAGTATTCTTCACTCACACATGTCAGCTTCAAGTTGACCCGCAGCTGCATAAATCACTGTTATATCCTCGTGTAGATGAACGATCTAGAATATTAGATGATGAACTTACTTCACTACCATTAGCCTCATCTCACGGCCAGTTCAAAGCATAACATTTAGGTACTTATTTCCCTCGCAAAACTTTTCTGTCAAGCGCAGATATCGAAAGCTAACTCTCTTTAATTTTCCCCAGCAAATCTGGTGCACGACACCCTGCCTGCGCTGCGTGAAGGTGTACTTCGCTTCGCTCCGCACACTGGTGCAGGCGTGCATGGCGGCCACGCTGGCGCCGGCCATGGAGGCCGTGGGCCACGCGTGCCGGCACGTGCGCGTCAACCTGCGACGCGACGCGCCCGACGACCGGGATTTGCTGGTCGTGTAGCTTGGCCTCGCAGACTGGACTATGCATCACAACTTACGGCTGAGCCAGTACCTACCCAGCGTTACTGGTCGTGTTGCGGCTGGTCCGTCATTACAATCTGCCGGTCCACAGCTCATAGGATTTCTGCTGAGTAGTCCAGAACGCTTTGAGAATGTCACTGGAACTGGCAGTGAAGGAAGTAGAAACCGGGTTTATTATAAAGAGGCTGATGTACACGGCTGCTGTCAGCATTGATTATGTTAGTCCGTAGAATAAGGCTGGCTAAGAAGAATTTAAGAGAAAAAATTGTGATGTTCTGATGTGAACAAAATTTTTTTCATCACTATCACAACTACATACTTATTTATGCACTGAATGAACAACTTACATAGTTAAGTAGGTAATCAATAATCAAATTTCTAATAAAGTGCCTTTTATACGCTATTCAGTAGTGTAAATTAAAATATACTATACCATATTATATTCAATATGTAATAGTATTTACATATTTTTAAGTAAGTACTACAAATAGCGTTACTGTATAACTGGTGTTTTAAGGATATACAGAATGAACTCATTATTTTTAAATTTAATTAAAGATCTTAATTATCCACTACCTAGCTGTTTTTCATTTAATAGGTAGGTACCTACTTACATTCGGCAGTAAAACCAGCCTCACCGTATTTTTATTTTTACCACATCATGTGGTAAAAAATCGCTAATTTGTTACTTTACTTCACAAAAAAAAACAACAAATGTTCACCACACAACTTTCTGCACAGATATCCAATGAATGTAGGTAAGGTAGGTTACCGATTTATGTTGTGAAAGTAGCTCCTTTAAGTGTATATCTATTCTGTGGAAAGTAGCGATGTATCTAAACTACTCTTTATTTTCCTGTATTTATTTTTTATCTGTTTTCACTGCACTCAAATGCAAAAGCACAAGACGTGTGCGGCCATAGAGATTAAAAGAAAAAAAAATCCGAAAAAAATAATTTATGTATTACTAGTTTTGGCGGTAAAATGGTAGGTACATTCCAAAGAATTTAAAAAAAAAACAAATTCATAACTGATTAAATTTGGCTGCGTGTGTGTTCTTTTTACAGTGTTGTAGTGATTTTTATATTATTTCAGTTATTGTCGATTGCAAATTTTCGAAATACATTTATTTCGAGTGTCTTTCATAATTATATTTATTTGGTTACGGGAACGGAACAAATAGTTTATCTAACAAGAATGGATGAAAGCGAAGGCACATCAGCGAGCAGGGCGCGCCCCACACAGAACTCGTCCGCTAATGGATCGCGCCCACGGGAGGGCCACTTTGTAATAGCCCAATGTCGAAGGTTATAACATACCTACTATTATTTATTTTGTCGACAATCTTTACCTACTTAGCTAAACCTAATTACATTTGCCAAGCCTATCACCCTTATCTAAATCCAAGTATATTTCTGCCGTGTAATATTCTTCTATTTCTTCTATTAATAATTGTTTTCAATTGTATTTCTTCTGCTGGACGTAGACGTCCCTTAATTCCTGAATTCAAATATTGAAAATACGTAATTTAAATAGGTACCCGAAGCGAGATTACAATATCGTAATGAATCAATATTTCAGAAATACTGGAGCCAGTGACGCGGTAGGAAATAGTAACCAAGAAACAAGTGAGGAATCAGATTGTGAAGAGGTAGGTACACTGACATTTATACAATAGGTATACCCTTTTTTATACTATGAAATTATATGTCACCCGCTGTAACAGTGAAGCAACCGGCTACCTACATACTAGTCAGAGCATTCGCCTTATATAATACTAGTGGACGCCCGCAGCTTCGCTCGCATGGAATTAGACATAACAATAGTTTCGTTTACACCTAGTAATATTATAATAGTATATGTCACTCAGCAAAGATGCAGCTTTCTAATGGTGAGGAATTTTTGATATTGGTCCAGTAGTTTTTGTGTTAAAGCATTACAAAGAGGAAAGATTCCTCTTTATAATATTTGTATAGAAGAATAGATCTATGCTTGAGGTAAAAAAGTCTGACCTCGATTTTGGTAATATGGGCGTGAGCGTTAACACAAAAATTGGTATTTGCTTACCCCAATATGCTAATACAAACTCAACTCTCGTCTAGCGATCATAATCAACGACCCCTTACGTACAAATTATCGCCTTCCACATTCATGATTACGCGGACCAATTTCAGCTTGTGTATGAACAAATACGTGTATTAAATAATCATTAGATTCCTTAGTAAGTAAATAATCATTAGATTCTGTAGTTTCCATAGCCCAATGGCTCGCGTCGATTAAATGTGATCGAAAGAGTTTAGCAACGACGGGCGCGGTCCGTTTGTGGTCCGGTCACCCCGCTACACCGCTAGTGGTAAAATTTCATAGACGCTACCGTGCTTCGGAGGGCACGTAAAGCCGTCGATCCCGGTTGTTTTCAATGGTAGAAACAGTCGTTAAGCCTTGTCGAAGCCCTTCGGGTGGCTTGGGTACATTCGACACTGGGTTGGCCACTAACCCCTCCACCAATCCGCATTGGAGCAGCGTGTTGACCTACCGCAGCTGTGTCTGTGGGGGAGACACGTGCCCAGCAGTGGGCATGTCTATGGGTCGCAGCGAATATTCTCGCCACACTTACATCAATATTCATGGATTTTTCGGGAGAATATAGTGGATTAGTTTACGTCTTCACAATTTGGTGTCAATTGTATTTTCCCTCTATTTTAGCGGCTGCTGACAGTATACAGCAAGTCCGGGAGACTGGGCGCCGCGTGCTACACTCTACAAACAGGAGAGGTTCCTAAGGCATTCTTGCCATTTTATTTTTCATTAGTTACCTGGTGTATTAAATACTCTCGAAATTAGTTAATTGAAACATGAAAATAAACTATCCCTCTATATTCGTAAAGCTTATGAGAATACGAAAGCGTTCTTCATGCTGGTTCATATCCTAGGCACTTGCATTTTAAGTAAATTTCACCTGCCTAAAGAATCCCGCGCCCTAAAGTGGGATGCTAATGTGTTGTTGACAGATATAAGAAGTAGTAAAAAGAAGGTTGTAGTACAGCCTGACGTACATCTTAAATGAGAAGAGATGAGAAGAGAGGTCACCATTAATGTGTTTTCGAAGGCATGTGAAGTTTGCTCATCCTTTTTTTGCTTGGATTGCATATGCCGTAACTCATTGATAAAGGGGTTTGACTGCAAGAGTTCTGACGAACATAATATAATATTGTTATTTATGTTTGTTTACTTTTCGTGCCAGTCATTGCACCAAGGGGCCAGTCATTACGCCAAAGGGCCAGTCATTGCGCCAATGGGCCAGTCATTACGCCAATGGGCCAGTGATTGCGCCAACGGGCCAGTCGACTAGCTACATAAACACTTGTTACTCAGCTGCAAATTCTGGAGGAGATAGTGGACCGGCCCCCGGAACACCAGCTGTTCCTGGCGCTGTTCCGGCAGGTGGAGCCGGCGCGGCTGCTGCTGGACAGCAAGGCCAGCGCCGCCTTCCACGGCGTCGTGAAGAGGACAGTGTTCGACACCGGCGACGACGAGGGGAGGTGCAAGATTGTGCTCATGTCCAGCAAGGAGTATAGTAAATATCATGGATTATCTCACACACGGCCGGCCATCTGACCCCAAATTAGACAGCCTGTAATGTCAGAGACTGATATATCCACATAGATATTTTTAAATACATACTCTTATTTTAAATTTATTTCGCTGCGACTTGGAAACTTGGAATGATAATGGGAAATAATAAAAGTAGACGTCTACTCTGTGTAGTGTACTTAGTAGAGTACGACATACATAATACTTAACAATTATTTAGATTATATACACGTCATATTAAAAAACAAACAAAATAGCGTGGAGCACTGGCACAAATGAGTCTGACGAGCGCCTTTCGCTTTATCCCTACTCCGCGGCCGACCGTCACGCGACATGCAACACACAGACGAAAAAGTTTGAGACGATGTAATAAAAGTTTCACTTTAAAAATTGAAAGTCCTACAGCTAGCCTATTCTCTTTCCCACCCTAAGACTTCGAAGCGTGCAAGCGTCGGATCCTCTCGCTCTCTCTCCCGGGCGAGCCCGCGCGCTGCTCCGACGCCGAGCGGGCGGTGTTCCTGCGCACGGCGGTGGACTTCGCGCAGACGCTGAGCGCGCACGCGCTGGGCGCGCTGCTGCGGTACCTCGACCTCAACTGGGCCAGCCTCAGCCTGGACCTGCACGGCCGGCCGCACTTCCTGGGGCTGAGGAGGATCTCGCTGTGAGTCTAGAGCCGCTTACACAACAACGCGGAATGCCTAGGCCGGGAGTCGGCAACCTGCGGCTTGTTGGATGTGAAGCGGCTGCTTTTTAGTTCCATCGCTGCGACCCATAGACGTCTCTGCTGGGCACGGGTCTCCCCCACAGACGCAGCTGCGGGAGGTCTTTAGTTCCATACGCAAGTATAAATAGTAGTGTATGAATAAATAGATTTTGTAATTTTTGACTCTTCCGACTACAAAGGTTGCCGACCCCTGACCAAGGCGGACATAGAAAACATTTTTTTTATGGATACACGACAGCAAACGAGCTTGCAGCACCAACCATCCGCTGCCGCACATGACAACTGTGACGGACTTTGAACAAGACTCAATTAGGGACTGGGATGGTTAGTCCAATTAGTTGAGAGAGTTAATTAGAACATTAGTTGGTCAGTTCGTTAGTAGGTATGAGGACTGGGGACTGTTAGTGATAGTTAGTCCTGTTAGTTGGTGTTGGTAATAGTCCAGTTAGTACTTGTTAGTAGGAGTCTCGTTTTAAGTCAGTCACAGATGTGTTGCTACCCTTGAGGACTAAGATGGTCGCCTCTAAAGAAGTGTAACCGTAAACCACACCTTTCCAACCGGACCATAATTGCTTTAAAAACAATTACTACACGGCAGAAATGGTACTAGGTACCGTGGCGGTACTGCCCCGGGCGAACTCTATATGGAACCAATTACCTTTTATATAAAACCTATTTGGCTCCCTATAGGAGGTTAACAAATAGCCGGGATTTGAATCCAGGGCTGGCGTTTAAAAATCTCTCGTACCCCAGGGCGGACATAGTGACTATGGACGAGGACACGTACCGCGGGCTGCAGGTGTTCAGCCCGCTGGCGCACCCCAGCAACTTCAAGAGCGGCGTGCAGGGCTCCAACAAGGAAGGCCTCAGCCTGTTCAAGATGTTCAGCAAGTGCTCGTCTTCCGTCGGCCACAAGAGATTGAGGTATTTTACCTACTTCCTACTTTTCGAGACAGCGAGAACCACCTCCACCAATCTATTGGAGCAGCGTGGTGGAGTATGCTCTAGACCTCCCGCAACAGTGTCTGTGGGAGCAGTGCCCAGCAGTGGGACGTCTATGGGTCTTATGGGAAATTGCAATATTCCAGGACATACATACATAGATACATACATACATACATACGAGTGAAGTTAAATAAAAGCTTTTAAAAAAGATTTTAATTAATACTATCCAGAGTTTTGATGCGGCATCCCACCACCGACATGGCAACTCTGAAGCGACGTCAGGAAGTGGTGGCGTACTTCATGCGCTCCCAAAACGATGACGTCATGAAAAACATCTGCTCTTCACTCAGATTCATTAAAAACGTCAATGTGAGTTACATCTCGTTAATATTTATGTAAACTCAATTTGAGTCCATTTGAACTGAAACAATAATACTTACATTTATTTTAGGGCATTCTTGCTAAAATAAAAGCTTTGTCAAGCAAGGCTTACCAGTGGAAGTCACTTTATAATGTAAGTAGCTTGTAAAATTTGATTTCACAAATTTTTTCAATCAATTCATTGTTCACATAGAAAAGTAAAAGTAGAACAATGTCGACCATATCTCTGGCAAATTCTCTTCTTCTTCTTTGTCTTAAGGTAGGCTCTCTTATTCGTGCCACGACATTTTGTCGTGGGTTGTCGGGTCGGGTAGGTCTTTTTCTTTTAAAAGTTTGGCCATACTGGTCCACCAGGTATACGGGGGTCGTCCTCGGCCTCTTCTGGTCTCTGGAAGGCTCAATGATGCTCAATCAATCTCTCTCATTTTCTGGTAAATTATCTCTATAATTAGTCTCGGCTGTCTGGATTATTGTCTCTAGCTCGTCTAGTTACAAATATATATGTTTTAGACACTATACAATGCGGTGTTGATATGCGAGATGTGCGAGGGCGCGGGCGGCCAGAGCGAGTTCCTTGCCCAGCTGGCGTCGCGCGACAACACTAAGCTGTACGAGGTCAGTCGTTCAATCTGAAGCTAATGTGATTTAAGCTTCACCTTCAGCATAAATTTTAATATTTTTTTTATTTTTTAATTATTTTTTTTATTTTTTTTTGTCACCTACCACCAGCTCTAACAATCACACTAGGTTGACTGGTAGAAAATGCCTTGGGGCATTAAGTCCGCCTTTTGTAAAATCTACCCAGGATTTTACAATAAAGCCTTAAATAAATAAAAATAAATAAATAAATAAGCATAAATTTCATAGCTCCCCGTTCCCGCTAGAGATAGAAGCGCACGAATTTATTGTTTACTACCCTATGGTTAGTTAATCAATTTTTAGGATGGTCAATTTTTCAGAACATGGTAACATTATCAATTTTTTTTTTTTAATAATAATTGTGTTCAATGTTTAGCGGCACAAACGAATTATGGGAAGGCTGTTATGTTGTGTTATGCTTGGTAATAAATAAATAAATAAACAGAAATTAGTGGACTCAAGATCTGGCAAAAAAGTTGTCCAAATTAGTATACCTAGGAGTAATTATTTAATTAGTTTTAATTCTTTTAGTGTCCTAATAATTCCTTATAATAATTTTAGTACTAAGTACATATGTGATTTTTCCAACCAGGGTGGCTTATATCAATAAAAATTGAATTATTAAAAAATTTTTTTTAAAAAAAAGCTTTTTTTATCTTTTTATTTTATTTTCGTGCATTGTCATCGGAACCTAATATGTGTGCCAAATTTCAGCTCGATAGCTTCAGTGGAAGTGGGTGAAATATTGATTGCAAGATTCCAGGACATACATACATACGAGTGAAGTTAAATAAAAGCTTTTAATAAAAGCTTTTAATAATTTAAATCGAATTATTTCATTTCCGTTTCCAAAAGATAGAATTTTATCATCGATTTTGATATCATTCGAGCATTCTGCTTTCAACAGATGGCGCTATACATGAACAGAATTATCGATTTTGATCTTTCAAAATCGGAAAGAAAATTCACTGTGAAATCTGGCGTCGACCCTGATTTGGATATGAGTATGTGTTACACTTAAATATTCCTCATCGACATCGGATACGGCTTTACTGACAGTTCTCATATTGTCATCATAATAATATTCAAAACCCTGTTATTAAGTAATACTAACGCTCTCGCAGAGGGGCAGTCTACCACGGCGACCAAGTAAATTGGGACTTCACAAACCTACGACTATATTTTGGAAAACTCTCAGATTCCTCCCGATGTCTTTTCACCTATTCAGCAGATGTTACGAAAATACCGAATAAACAACAGTAATTGTGTTAGCGTTTAATTATATGATTTCACCCTCTCGAATAAGAGGCTGGATTTTTAGACACAGGGCTATCACAGCTCTATAGCAGTACGATGTAGCGTCCACAGCCCAATGGCTCGCGTGGATTTAATGTGATCGACAGTGTTAAGCAATGACAAGTGGCAAACATTTTATGGGCGCTACCGTGCTTCGAAGGGCACCTTCAGAAGTTGGTCCCGGTTGTTTTCAATGGTAAAAACCATCTTAACGCCTTGTCGTAGTAGTATGAAGTCTACTAATTCCCACTTGGCCAGTGGCGACCTTACCTTAAGTGTGAAAGCCGTATATCGTGGGTCAAAAAGGGCCTTACACCGATTCCTTCCGCACTAGAGAAGCAAACAATGGCCAGCCTCCACGGGCTGATGTCGGAGACAGCCAAGGTGGAAATGGAGCGGCTGCCCAGCTTCATCGAAGAGTGCTCCATGCTTTACATGCCGCACCTCGGCTACCTGCTGGGCGTCCACGCCTGGAAGGAAGACCTCACTGCCGAGGAGAAGCAGCTTCCCGACATGAAGTTTATGGTAAGCTTACCGTGGAGAAATAGCATTTTTTCCTTTTTTTCATGTCAAGAAATCGCATAAAATAAATTTGATTAATTACAGTCTGATTAATAGACACATTTATCTATTCAGTTCCAGAACAATGACTACATTCACTACAAAAGCAAAGGATGTGAGGGTACGTATTCACGTTATCTCTATTGTATCTGCAAAAAAGATTTGCAGAATTCCTACAATCTTTTTGGCAGCACTTTGATTCCAAACGCCTCCGTGACTTGAAGCGCGCAGTATTCATTTGTATATCCATAGACTGTAGCTAGCCTTCAGCCAAACTCCTTTAAAGTGTTAGTTTATGGTCAGGAAACACTTGCTCAGGAAATTCTAGTACGGACTACGATTTCATGAGTTGTGAGTGGCAGCACAGCCATTACCCGAATACAAAAATATTTATCAAAGTAATCCGGTGTTTCAGAATTGGACGTGCTGATAGGCGACACATACCCCGAGATCGTGTCGCACGAAACGCGCATCATGATGCGTCTCACCGAAGTAGTGCTGGAGAACCTCACTGCCCTGGCTGCGCTCATCGACCTGTGTGCCGAGCTAGACTGGTACTCTGCAGTCTGTTCCTTACCAAACAACTCTAGAGCAGCGTGGTGCAACATCATGGTCTTTTCTCGCCATTCGTCCATTTTGTGGTCGCCACAGTGCCGCAAGTAAAATCCCTGATCCTGTATACCGATCCACACTGAAATAGTGCGACATACCAGCCTTTCCTCGCCATTACTTGCTCAATTTGTGGATCATTGCAGATCCACAAATTGAACTCAACCGAAGAAAAAATAAGTATTAAGAGGGACTGACTGAAACAATCCTTCACTGCAACCTTGGACAACATCTATTTTTGTTCATAAAATCAGAAAAACGCGCTACAAATATCTTTAACATGCTACGTATCATGTTCCTGAATCCCGAGCACCTTTAAGCTTTGAACGATCCTTTAGTCTTCCTTTAAATTGGTGTAGAAGCCAATAAATTCTTTCAGCCTGATAGCCATCACGAAGACGTGCAAGGAATACAACTTCGTGCAGCCGGAGCTGACGCCCGCCAAGTTGATCAGCGTGACGCAGGGCCGCCACCCGCTGTACCTGGCGGCGGGGGAGGAGTTCGTGCCCAACGACGCCGAGAGCAGCCCCGCGGCCGGCCTCGCGCACATCCTCACCGGCCCCAACTCCAGCGGGAAGTCTGTCTATATGAAGCAGATTGGTGAGTGGTCAGCTGCAGCTGAAGTCAGACAGTAATCAGCGCGAGCTATTCAAGGTCCAACTCCAGAGGAAAGTTCAACTATTGAAGCAGATTGGTGAGTGTTTCGGCCGCAGATGTAGTCAGCAAAATTAATCAACTTGAACTTTTCAGGACCCAACTCCAGAATTCATTTATATGAACTAGATTGGTGATTCTCTAGAGACAGAAATGTCTGGGGCTCAACTCCAGAGATATATGTTTTTATGTATCAGACAGTTGAGTCTTCCAATTTGTCTCCACAAACACTAAACACAACAGCAGCCCCATTTTGTATAAGAAACATATCATAATTTCACAGTTGCATAAACCATCGCATTACTGTGGCTCAGAGTATCGATGACCTCGACCACTCTTTCTGTCACCCGGCAGGCCTGATCGTATACCTGGCGCACATCGGCAGCTTCGTGCCGGCAGACGCCGCCACCATCGGCATCGTCACACACATCTACTCGCGCATACACTCCACCGAGTGCGTCGCGGGACACATGTCGGCATTCCTCATCGATTTGAGACAGGTAAGGACAGTTAAATTGCAGCTGATCAAAGAAAGCACGCACATATGGGCCACTTGATGGTAAGTGGTCACCGTCGTCTATGAACGACACGTGCCACACCAGGGGTATCACAGGTTGCGTTGCCTGCCTTGAAGGAAACGTTTCACAGTCTTTTTGAAGCGCTCCATGTCGTAGCTCGAAGGGAAGACCTCAGTCGGAAGCTCATTCCACAGAAGACCAGTTCGCCGTAAAAAATACCGCGAGAAACGCATGGTGGTAGTAGGCCATTAGTCGATTCGGTGTGGATGAAACTTCAGACCTCGGGCGAGTAGTGCGATAGTTGAATGAGGTTGGTGGAATTAAGTTATGAAGTTCCTTCAAGCACTCACCATGGTAAATACGAAAATGCCAAAAACTACTTCCAGATATTATTTCTTAGTCCATATTCATAGTAATATCTTCCCATATGTTCGTCAACCATCATTAGCAGACATACAAGTGGCATCTCCATAGACTAAAATGCGAAACTATGATCATTCACGTCCAGGACAACACGTCCTTCGAGTTTTGCTAAATAAAAATACCTCGGACGGAAGCTCGTCGCTCGCCACCGACCGTTCTTATATTCTAAGAAAAACCTAAACAACAGGCAGGGTGTGGGTAAATCTATCCACAACTATAATTTGCAGATGGCGCTAGCGTTGCGCGAGTCGACCTCCAACTCCCTGGTGATCGTGGACGAGTTCGGCAAGGGCACGGCGGCGGGCGACGGGCTGGCGCTGCTGGCGGCGTGCCTCAACACGCTGCTGTTCCGCGGGCGCGACTGCCCGCACCTGCTGCTGGCCACGCACTACCTCGCCATCGGGGACTACATCGCCGACACGCCTATCGTCAAGTTTCTGGTCAGTAGATGGCGCTAGCGTTGCGCGAGTCGACCTCCAACTCCCTGGTGATCGTGGACGAGTTCGGCAAGGGCACGGCGGCGGGCGACGGGCTGGCGCTGCTGGCGGCGTGCCTCAACACGCTGCTGTTCCGCGGGCGCGACTGCCCGCACCTGCTGCTGGCCACGCACTACCTCGCCATCGGGGACTACATCGCCGACACGCCTATCGTCAAGTTTCTGGTCAGTAGATGGCGCTAGCGTTGCGCGAGTCGACCTCCAACTCCCTGGTGATCGTGGACGAGTTCGGCAAGGGCACGGCGGCGGGCGACGGGCTGGCGCTGCTGGCGGCGTGCCTCAACACGCTGCTGTTCCGCGGGCGCGACTGCCCGCACCTGCTGCTGGCCACGCACTACCTCGCCATCGGGGACTACATCGCCGACACGCCTATCGTCAAGTTTCTGGTCAGTAGATGGCGCTAGCGTTGCGCGAGTCGACCTCCAACTCCCTGGTGATCGTGGACGAGTTCGGCAAGGGCACGGCGGCGGGCGACGGGCTGGCGCTGCTGGCGGCGTGCCTCAACACGCTGCTGTTCCGCGGGCGCGACTGCCCGCACCTGCTGCTGGCCACGCACTACCTCGCCATCGGGGACTACATCGCCGACACGCCTATCGTCAAGTTTCTGGTCAGTAGATGGCGCTAGCGTTGCGCGAGTCGACCTCCAACTCCCTGGTGATCGTGGACGAGTTCGGCAAGGGCACGGCGGCGGGCGACGGGCTGGCGCTGCTGGCGGCGTGCCTCAACACGCTGCTGTTCCGCGGGCGCGACTGCCCGCACCTGCTGCTGGCCACGCACTACCTCGCCATCGGGGACTACATCGCCGACACGCCTATCGTCAAGTTTCTGGTCAGTAGATGGCGCTAGCGTTGCGCGAGTCGACCTCCAACTCCCTGGTGATCGTGGACGAGTTCGGCAAGGGCACGGCGGCGGGCGACGGGCTGGCGCTGCTGGCGGCGTGCCTCAACACGCTGCTGTTCCGCGGGCGCGACTGCCCGCACCTGCTGCTGGCCACGCACTACCTCGCCATCGGGGACTACATCGCCGACACGCCTATCGTCAAGTTTCTGGTCAGTAGATGGCGCTAGCGTTGCGCGAGTCGACCTCCAACTCCCTGGTGATCGTGGACGAGTTCGGCAAGGGCACGGCGGCGGGCGACGGGCTGGCGCTGCTGGCGGCGTGCCTCAACACGCTGCTGTTCCGCGGGCGCGACTGCCCGCACCTGCTGCTGGCCACGCACTACCTCGCCATCGGGGACTACATCGCCGACACGCCTATCGTCAAGTTTCTGGTCAGTAGATGGCGCTAGCGTTGCGCGAGTCGACCTCCAACTCCCTGGTGATCGTGGACGAGTTCGGCAAGGGCACGGCGGCGGGCGACGGGCTGGCGCTGCTGGCGGCGTGCCTCAACACGCTGCTGTTCCGCGGGCGCGACTGCCCGCACCTGCTGCTGGCCACGCACTACCTCGCCATCGGGGACTACATCGCCGACACGCCTATCGTCAAGTTTCTGGTCAGTAGATGGCGCTAGCGTTGCGCGAGTCGACCTCCAACTCCCTGGTGATCGTGGACGAGTTCGGCAAGGGCACGGCGGCGGGCGACGGGCTGGCGCTGCTGGCGGCGTGCCTCAACACGCTGCTGTTCCGCGGGCGCGACTGCCCGCACCTGCTGCTGGCCACGCACTACCTCGCCATCGGGGACTACATCGCCGACACGCCTATCGTCAAGTTTCTGGTCAGTAGATGGCGCTAGCGTTGCGCGAGTCGACCTCCAACTCCCTGGTGATCGTGGACGAGTTCGGCAAGGGCACGGCGGCGGGCGACGGGCTGGCGCTGCTGGCGGCGTGCCTCAACACGCTGCTGTTCCGCGGGCGCGACTGCCCGCACCTGCTGCTGGCCACGCACTACCTCGCCATCGGGGACTACATCGCCGACACGCCTATCGTCAAGTTTCTGGTCAGTAGATGGCGCTAGCGTTGCGCGAGTCGACCTCCAACTCCCTGGTGATCGTGGACGAGTTCGGCAAGGGCACGGCGGCGGGCGACGGGCTGGCGCTGCTGGCGGCGTGCCTCAACACGCTGCTGTTCCGCGGGCGCGACTGCCCGCACCTGCTGCTGGCCACGCACTACCTCGCCATCGGGGACTACATCGCCGACACGCCTATCGTCAAGTTTCTGGTCAGTAGATGGCGCTAGCGTTGCGCGAGTCGACCTCCAACTCCCTGGTGATCGTGGACGAGTTCGGCAAGGGCACGGCGGCGGGCGACGGGCTGGCGCTGCTGGCGGCGTGCCTCAACACGCTGCTGTTCCGCGGGCGCGACTGCCCGCACCTGCTGCTGGCCACGCACTACCTCGCCATCGGGGACTACATCGCCGACACGCCTATCGTCAAGTTTCTGGTCAGTAGATGGCGCTAGCGTTGCGCGAGTCGACCTCCAACTCCCTGGTGATCGTGGACGAGTTCGGCAAGGGCACGGCGGCGGGCGACGGGCTGGCGCTGCTGGCGGCGTGCCTCAACACGCTGCTGTTCCGCGGGCGCGACTGCCCGCACCTGCTGCTGGCCACGCACTACCTCGCCATCGGGGACTACATCGCCGACACGCCTATCGTCAAGTTTCTGGTCAGTAGATGGCGCTAGCGTTGCGCGAGTCGACCTCCAACTCCCTGGTGATCGTGGACGAGTTCGGCAAGGGCACGGCGGCGGGCGACGGGCTGGCGCTGCTGGCGGCGTGCCTCAACACGCTGCTGTTCCGCGGGCGCGACTGCCCGCACCTGCTGCTGGCCACGCACTACCTCGCCATCGGGGACTACATCGCCGACACGCCTATCGTCAAGTTTCTGGTCAGTAGATGGCGCTAGCGTTGCGCGAGTCGACCTCCAACTCCCTGGTGATCGTGGACGAGTTCGGCAAGGGCACGGCGGCGGGCGACGGGCTGGCGCTGCTGGCGGCGTGCCTCAACACGCTGCTGTTCCGCGGGCGCGACTGCCCGCACCTGCTGCTGGCCACGCACTACCTCGCCATCGGGGACTACATCGCCGACACGCCTATCGTCAGGTTTCTGGTCAGTAGGCCCCCTAGATTAGGCAGCAGACGGTGCATTACCCATACCACTCTCTATATTACGGATTAGCTCGAAGTGCTCTTCGAAGCCCCAGCGACCGTCCAGGGTTATGCCTAGGTACTTAAGGTCCACTTGGACATCAACGTCACCCACGCGGATCAACAAACTATGTGATTCCATTCGCCTGCGAAGCTCACCACCTCCGTTTTCGAAGGCACTAACTTTAGGCCCACTTTGCGGATTTCGGCAACCACGTATGCCTCTCCGTAGTTACCATTTTTTTTGGTTTAACGAGTGGGAAACTTTGATAAGGTACCGGTCGTGGGAGCGACGCCGGGTTATGAACATTCACCCACTAAAACCCACTCGGTGGTCTACTCCGGCGCTACAGGGCTCCGGGATCTCTTGTAGAACGCGCCGGTCCCCTCCAGCGCTGCGCCCAAGACGGGCTCTTCCCGGTTTACACAACGCTGTAACCACAAACAGCGTCGTCTCCATACTTACCCTGTCATGCCGAAAAATAACAGAAACTCTGTTGCGGCAGCGCTTCGAGCACATGATCGAGCACGGCGAGCCGGTGTTCCTGTTCCGCGTGGGGGCGGGGCGCGCGGCCGCGTCGCTCGCGCACGCCGCCGCCGCGCGCTGCGGGCTGCCGCCGCACGTCGTGGCGCGCGCGCGCGGGGCCATGGCCGCGCTGCTGGTGAGTGCCTGCTGGCGGTAGCAACGCGTCGCCGTTCCGAGAACTGGTGCGCTACAGACTTTGTCATCTGTATAGAAACTACTTCTTTCTTCTGCTTTAACATTTTATCGACTTAATTTATTGGACCGCTAGTGGCAAAATTTCATGGTCGCTACCGTGCTTCGGAGGGATTGTAGGTGGTAGAGCCTATAGGGAACCAAATAGGTTTTATATGAAAGCTAATTGGTTCCATATAGAGTTCGCCCGGGGCAGTACCACCGCCCGCCACGGTACCTAGTACCATTTCTGCCGTGTAATAATTGTTTTTAAAGCAATTGTGGTTTCCGGTTACACTTCTTTAGAGGCGACCATCTTAGTCCTCAAGGGTAGCAACACATCTGTGACTGACTTAGAACGAGACTCCTACTAACAAGTACTAACTGGACTATTACTAACACCAACTAACAGGACTAACTATCACTAACAGTCCCTAGTCCTCATACCTACTAACGAACTGACCAACTAATATTCTAATTAACTTTCTCAACTAATTGGACTAACCATCCCAGTCCCTAATTGAGTCTTGTTCAAAGTCAGTCACAGTTGTCATGGGTGGCAGCTGATGGGTGGTGCTGCAAGCTCGTTTGCTATCCTGTATCCATAAAATAAAATAAAGTTTTGGAAACAGTCGTTAAGCCTTGTCGCAGACCTTCGGGTGGGTTGAGAACATTCGACACTGGGTTGGCCACTAACCCCTCAACCAATCCGCATTGAAGCAGCGTGGTGGAGTATGACCCGCAGCTGCGTCTGTGAGGGAGAAATAATAATTCCCAAATAAATTATTATTTAATACATTATTTATTATTTAATATACATATATTTTTAACCTGATATTGCAGGACAATAAGTTGCCACCTCCAAACGAAAAACTCACATCAAAGTTGAAGATTCAGACGGATTTAATGAAAAAAGAACTATTGGAAGAAGATGTTTAATAATAAAAATTCCGTTATGACAACACATACTAGCTTAGCATTAGCATTCTAGATAACATATCGATTTAATTATTTACACTTCTCGAAATAAATTGTAATTTAAATACATTATCTGGTGGAATGTTCTTATCGTTTATACATTTATGCGTATACATTATTTACATCGAGTTACGCTTACAAGATGGATGCATTTTAAATAAACCTGATGGAGAATGAACTTACATTTTAAAAAATTCCACAGACGATAAAAGCGTGACAATATCTAACATAGCATTTTTTATAAATATATTGATGTACTATTTTCCGGTACATAGTAGTCGTTTTGATGTAAACTTTAGAAGATATGACAAGTCTTAACCTTACAACTTGTACAACAAAAACTCATTCATTGTAATACACAATTCATGTCATAATTTTACTATGATTAAATAGAATTTATGTATAAAAATAACCGTACAAAAAACATAGATTATATCACATTATGTCATAATCGTAAATACCTATAAAATAAAACATTTTTGAGACATCATACATATCTTTATCACCAACATACTATAAAGTATTTTACAATCTTAACAGCATAACATTAGCACAATACATGTATTCATAACAAATTAATAAACCTATTTTAGCTATGGAGAGTTTTGTCTTTTTCATTCAAACTCTATTCAGAAACTGACGGGTGACAAAACACTTTATATTATTTATGCCTTATATATTAACTTGTTATGAAAAAGATCCTTTGAAGCACATAAAATATTCTTTATTGATGAAGTAATCCAATTATATAAAATAACATCCCGCCTTTATATTCCCGAAGGGTTATGCAGAGATGTGTAATACACCCATTGTTCACCAGTTATGTTTAGATCCATGTAATAAGTGGTGAGCGTATTGCCATATACCGGGCACTCCAATCCAGATCCACTAGTGGGAGTTTCTAATCCCAAAATCCCCATAACACTTTGCTATAGCTTAGAAGTGGCGCTTACGACCACTTGACCAACGAGGCAGTGTTCAATATACCTATATAATATAATAATGGTAACATTAAATAAATAAATAAAATAATAATACATTAATTTAAATTGCTTTGTTTGTTAATTTTTATTTTGTTTGGATGTTGATGTAAAGCTTGTGTAATATGAATAAAGTAAAGTGTGTATGTGAATAAAGTTTTTCTTTCTTTCCATCTTTCATTATATTACAAAGTAATATTAGGCCCTGCCAGTTTACTCTATTGTTATTAATACGACTATAACGCGTGCACAATAACATGAGACCTGAATCTGATGACGTCACAGCGGAGTGCATGACATGTATAGTGTACGAAAAAAGTTAACGTCGTGAGGTGGAACGAGACGCATATATATATTCGTCACTTTTTTTATGGATACAAGATAGCAAACGAGCTTGCAGCACCACCCATCCACTGCCGCCCATGACAACTGTGACTGACTTTGAACAAGAATTAATTAGAGACTGGGTTGGTTAGTCCAATTAGTTGAGAGATTAGATCATTAGTTGCGTCAGATCCTTAGTAGGTATGAGGACTGGGGACTTTTAGTGATAGTTAGTCCTGTTAGTTGGTGTTAGTAATAGTCCAGTTAGTACTTGTTAGTAGGAGTCTCGTTCTAAGTCAGTCACAGATGTGTTGCTACCCTTGAGGACTAAGATGGTCGCCTCTAAAGAAGTGTAACCGGAAACCACACCTTTCCAACCGGACCACAATTGGTTTAAAAACAATTATTACACGGCAGAAATGGTACTAGGTACCGTGGCGGGCGGTGGTACTGCCCCGGGCGAACTCTATATGGAACCTAATGAAAAAACCAAAAAACAAACATGGGCGAACGAAGGTGCAACGTGGAGCGGGCGGGTGGTGGTATTCCACGGCATGTATGATATACGGTACGGTTGGTGGTTGCGTACGCGAGGCCAGGCCAGGCCAGGCCGGGGCCTACATGGCCTTCATCTGCTGCATGAGGTCCTCCAGCGAGAGCTCGGAGGCGGCCACCGCGCCGCCCGTGCTCGACTCCGGCGTGCTGTCCGCCGGCAGGCTGTACGCCACCTGCAACATCATATTTATTAAAGACTAGTGGACGCCCGCAGCTTCGCTCGCGTGGAATTAGACATAAAAGTAGCCTATGTCCTTCCTCAGGCTCTATACTATCTGTGTACCAAATTTTATTTAAATCGGTTCAGTAGTTTTGGCGTGAAAACTACACAGACAGACAGACAGAGTTACTTTCGCATTTATAATATTAGTATTAATTAGTATTAAAGATTAACAATAATAATGTATTCTAAAGTTCGCTCGCTGCGACCCATAGACGTCCCACTGCTGGGCACGGGTCTCCCCCACAGACACTGCTGCGGGAGGTCTAGAGCATACTCCACCACGCTGCTCCAATGCGGATTGGTGGAGGGGTTAGTGGCCAACCCAGTGTCGAATGTTCTCAAGCCACCCGAAAGTCTTCGACAAGGCTTAACGACTGTTTCCAGCAACCGGGACCGACGACTTTACGTGCTCTCCGAAGCACGGTAGCGTCCATGAAATTTTGCCACTAGCGGTCACCCATCCACAAACCGACCGCACTCGTCGTTTCTTAACTGTTTCGATCACATTGAATCGACGCGAGCCATTGGGACTATGGACGCTATTCTAAAGCTACTTTTAACTTACTTTAGTCTTACAGAGCTTACAAACTTATTTATCAAGAAAAAACAATTATCAAAAACCATAAATCGATGGTAGTGGAAAATGATTCTCACCTGAATACCTTCCGCCAGGTTCAAATGAGACGAGTCCTCGTCTTGAGGGGAGTTCTCGTCCACTAAGCTTATGCCTGAAAATTAATTTTAAAGTTAATGATTTAGTTTTACTGTCCACTAAAAGGAAATGTATGGGTGAATAAGATGTAGATTAAAATCAAAATCAAACAACAACAGAATAAATAATAAATACATAATAATAGAATAATAAAGCAGTTATTAGTTTTTTTTAAAGCAGTCGTTTGGCTCGCATCGATAATACGTGGTCCTAGTTAAGTAACATCAGGTGCGGTTGGTATTCGCAGTGACTGCTAGTAGCCATATTTCATGGCACTTCCGTGCTTCAGAGAGGACCTGTAAATACGCCGGTCCAGTTGTATTCAATTGTCAAACAATCGCTAAGCCTGTTCTAAGACCTTTGCTTGAGACATTCGAGAGAGGGACAGAGAATGTCCACAGCTGGACATACCTGCGCCCTCTAAATCTAGCTTCCCGCTGTCTTCTTCAGGCCATCAGTCCACCTCGTGGGAAGGCCAACACTCCGTATTCCGACTCGTGGTCTCCCATAGATTTATTACTCTATACTAGAGAAAGATCGGCAATGCGAAAGAGAAAGAACATAGATACTCATATGTTAGAGCGAGATAGATAGGCGAGACCATTTGCGAATACTCTATAGGCCTGTAGTGACTTATCGACAGTTGTGAACGAAACAAATTTTGCTTATTTTTCTAAATCCCACGTTTAAAAGCGTAGATTTGGTGTGATTTAGACGTAAATAATTATGGTTACGTGTGCAGTACCAGGATGTAACTCATCTAAGAAAGAAAATCCACAGAATTATACATTTCATATGTAAGTACGATTGAAAGATTTTATTCTCCTATTGCAATGTTTGAGATCTTTGTAAAAGAAATTATTAACAAATGGATGGCCAATAATGTGACATTTTTATATATAAATGCTCTGAATGCATAGGAATTGAATATTAAATATTATCAAATACGTGAATTTCTAGTAATTTCTCACCACAATCCTATAGAGTTTGATGTAATATTGACAACCGCTTACAGCACACATGCACATTACACGCATACTCGTGTGATTAAGTTTTGGTCTCGCTTTGATGTTCCTATTGCCAATCTTTCTAGTATTATATCTATTTGGTCTCCACTTGATTACTTTTCCATCACCAATCCGCATTTATACATCGCGATGGAGCATGGCCCCGTGCCCAACAGTGGGCCTGACACAGCACATACCCCAGTCGTTGTCCGCATGCAGCGGCGCTACGATTGATGCTACTTCTTCCTATTCTGCGCCCTCTGAATCCAGCGGTTTCCCGCTGTCTTCTTCAGACCATCAGTTCACTTCGTCGAAAGGCCAACACTCCGTTTTCCAAGTCCTGATCTCCAATCGAGAACTTTACCATCACCAATCCGCATTAGGACAGCGCGATGGAGCATGGCCCCGTGCCCAACAGTGGGATGCCTACACGACACATACCCCAGTCGTTGTTCGCATGCAGCGGCGCTACGATTGATGCTACTTCTTCCTATTCTGCGCCCTCTGAATCCAGCGGTTTCCCGCTGTCTTCTTCAGACCATCAGTCCACTTCGTCAGAAGGCCAACACTCCGTTTTCCAAGTCCTGATCTCCAATCGAGAACTTTACCATCACCAATCCGCATTAGGACAGCGCGATGGAGCATGGCCCCGTGCCCAACAGTGGGCCTGGCACAGCACATACCCCAGTCGTTGTCCGCGTGCAGCGGCGCGGGGTCCTCCGTGACCTCGGTGGCCAGCTCGACGGCGGGCCGCGCGCGCGCCTCCGCCTGCCGCCGCCGGCAGTGGGCGTCGTCGCACTGCGGGTTGGGCTGCAAACACGAAACATTTATTATTATACACACACTCACATCCTCACAACCCTTTCTTTGTCCCACTGTTGGGCACGGGTCTCCTCTCAGAACGGGAGGGATTAGGCCTTAGTCCACCACGCTGGCCAAGTGCGGATTGGCAGACTTCACATGCCTTCGAGAACATTTGAACTCTCAGACATGCAGGTTTCCTTACGATGTGTCCATCACCGTTACAGCAAGTGACATTTAATTAATAAATCGCACATAACTCAGAAAAGTCATTGGTGCGTGCCGCTGGGGTTTGAACCCAGACCGCTCGATTGAGGGGCGAGTTCGATAGCCACTGGGCTGTCATCGCTGTCACACACTCACATACCCACTCATATAATATATACGCACACACATAAATGCACATCCTCATATCTAGGCTTTCATGTACACCAAAGTACACACAGCTGTATATAATTTGACGCACTTTTTTAGTCTAATAAAGAGGAAACATTTGTTTGTAATGTTTTCACACAACGACTACTGAACCGATTTCAAAAATTATTTCACCATTAGATAGATAGATATCCTTATCTTTATATATATATTTCTTGTGGACGTGTCTATGTCACTGAACTCCTCCTAAACGGCTGGATGGATGTTGATGAACTTTTTTGTGTGTGTTCAAAAATATTCGAGAATGGTTTAGATTCACAATTTAGTCCACTGGAAAATGTTTTATAAACACGATTTTAGTATTTTTGTATGAACAATATCCAAGTATTATAACCGTCGTTCATTGACGTGAAGTTATTTACATGGCATTTTTAGTGTCGCGTGGTTTTGACATTTCATATAGCAGAACAACGTTTGCGGGGTCAGCTAGTACAATTATATAATAATTTGTATATAATTTTTAGTTGATTTATCTATCGATCAATTTGTATACGATTGATGGCCGTTTGGGTTTATGACCTTCCGACTGACCTTCAGGCTCATGGTGGGGAAGAAGTCGGTGAGCGCGCTGTAGCCCAGGTAGTGGGTGACGCTGCCGAACTGCAGCAGGCACTTGAGCGTGTTCTGGACTGAAACATATTAGGACACCTACCATGAAAAGGACCGTATTAACAAACTAGTGCTAGCCTACTATGAGTCGATTCGGTTTGGATGAAGCTTCAGACCTCGGCGTGTAGTGGCGATAGTTGAATGGGGTTGGTGGAATTAAGTTATATAAAAAGATACACTCGTCTAGGTTTCTCACTGATCCGCCCACCCGACACACGCGCTTATATTGGGAAAATCTGAGTCAATACAAAGTCTCATCAAAGATCATATAACAATTAAAATAATGAATATTAGTCTATAAATAAATAAATAATTAATAATAATGTCTTCATTAACACACACTCAATAACATATTAAATTAATAAAACTAGTAATTAAAGTAGGTAGATAAATGCTTCTTGCTTTTTGGCAGTGCGTAACATTTATGAAGTTCCTCCGAGCACTCATTACCTTATACTGTTGGATATTAACAGGATAATTATCAGATAATTATCGATAACTATGAACATAATTATCTTGATAATTTCCTGGGATGGATGGATGAGGATGGATAGATGGACGAGGTGCTCACCGAGGAAGCCGGCCACGATGCCCATGGTGGTGGGCAGGCTGGCGGCGCACACGCCCTCGCGCTTCAGCGTGCGCTCGTCGATCTTAGAGGCCACCACCAGCGGCGGCGCGCACTGCCGACAATACATTTCTTTTTTATAATATACTAGACGGACAAACAGACATACGGGCCACCTAAGTGGTCACCGTCGTCTATGGACACGTGCGACACCAGGGGTATCACAGGTGCGTTGCCTGCCTTGAAGGATACGTTTCACACTCTTTTTGAAGCGCTCCGTGTCGTAGCTCGAAGGGAAAACCTCAGTCGGAAGCTCATTCCGCAGAAGACCAGTTCGCCGTAAAAAAGATCGCGAGAAACGCACGGTGGTAGCAGGCCATGAGTCGATTATGTGTGGATGAAACTTCAGACCTCGGCGGGTAGCGCGATAGTTGAATGAGGATGGTGGAATTAACTCATGAAGGTCCTCCAAGTTTACATTCGTTACACGGTTAAAATAACGATATTCGCTGCGACCCATAGACGTCCCACTGCTGGGCACGGGTCTCCCCCACAGACGCAGCTGCGCGAGGTCTAGAGCATACTCCACCATGCTGCTCCAATGCGGATTGGTGGAGGGGTTAGTGGCCAACCCAGTTTCGAATGTTCTCAAGCCACCCAAAAGTCTTCGACAAGGCTTATAGACTGTTTCCACCATTGAAAACAACCGTGACCGACGACTTTACGTGCCCTCCGAAGCACGGTAATTTTTTTTGTTTTTTTTTTTAAATAAAAATAACGATATTAAAATATCAAAATAGCGACTTCATAACTAAAAATTAAGGAATAAAACAAGTGCGTGTCGGTAACAAAGTACACATGTCAGAAGTGAAACTTCTTTGGCTAAATATTCAAATATACCCAAAAAAAGAATAAACATAAATATTCATTTGAAAATCATGTTGTTTTATTACAAAACATAAGTTATGTTTAGGCAAAATTTCATGGACGCTATCGGGCATAAAAAAAAAACAAAGTTGTCTATGCTAGAGATCACTTACCGCGAAGCAAGCAGTGACCCCGGGCACTATGTACTGGATGTGGCCGGAGACGGCGTTCTCGCTCACGCCGGACTCGAACCAGCGCCGGCCGAGCTCGTTGCACGCCGCGTTGATGGCCATGCGCGCCTCGAAGTTGTCCACGCAGCTCAGCACCAGCTCCACCGGCCCGCCAGACAGGCTGTCGGTGCTGAAATCATCATCATCATCACCATCATTATCATTAATATCATTATCCTCACAACCCTATCTTCTTCCAACCTTCTTCTGTTGGGCATAGGTCTCCTCTCAGAATGGGAGGGATTAGGCCTAACTACACCACGCTGGCCAAGTGCAGATTGCCAGACTTCACATGCCTTCGACAACATTATGAACTCTCAGGTCTCATCACGATGTGTCCTTCAATGTTACAGCGAGTGACATTTAATTTCTAAAATTTAACATTAATATCAAGTCACCTTTGATTAATCCTTCTATCAGCCTTTTGAGATCCCCTGTTGAACAAATATCTCTCCTAAACGACTTTGTCTTCTTCAGGTCTTCCTTGTCAAAGGGCGACCTGTGCTCCTTTTTCCGAGTCGTGGTCTCCATTCTCATTCCTTAACCCATATATCATTAAAATGAGTTTTTTGGTTTGTTCTTCATCTCCGCCTAATGATGAATGTCCTGGGTTTGATCCGCAGGTCGGGCAACAACTATAATATTGTAGCACTAACTGAAAAACACCTCAACCAACTGTACTGTAGTAGTAATGTGTATGTATGTTATATTCGTGTGCGCGGGATTCCATAATTGTCAAGTTTCGTGTAATGTGAAGGAGTGCTAATAAACGCCTAAGCAAATGCGGACGTATATTATTTGTCTTCCCAAGTCATCAAGTGCATCACCCAACAATTAGCACGTATTGGTAGGCTCAAATTTGTCCCCGACGCTATAGCAGATGAGTTGAGCTGCAAATTAATAACTATCCACACACTAACCTGATAGTATCACAAAAGTGCTGAAAGTTATCCACGGTAGTGATGTTGTAGTTGTAAGCGTCGATGTCGACGTCCGGGTTGATGGCGTGCAGGGTGGCGGCAGCCGCGTCCACCTTGCTGAGGCCGGCCTGGTGCGGCTGGAAGAACAGCCGGTTCATGTTGGCCAGCTCAACCTTGTCGTAGTCGAATAGGATCAGCTGTAACATAGGACACTGCTTTAGAGGCGACCATCTTAGTCCTCAAAGGTAGCAACACATCTGTGACTGACTTAAAACGAGACACCTACTAACAAGTACTAACTGGAATATTACTAACACCAACTAACAGGACTAACTATCACTAACAGTCCCCAGTCCTCATACCTACTAGCGAACTGACCAACTAATGTTCTGATTAACTCTCTCAACTAATTGGACTAACCATCCCAGTCCCTAATTGAGTCTTGTTCAAAGTCAGTCAAAGTTGTCACGCGCGGCAGCGGATGGGTGGCAAGCTCGTTTGCTATCTTTTATCCATAAAAAAAAAGGAATAATAGTTTAATGTTAGCTAAGTCAATTATATTTTGCTATATTATAATTGGCCACATTCAACAAAGGCCAATAAATAATAATATAATCTAACCAGCTTATTCATAACACATTAAAAAACCTATTTCAGCTTTATAATCTGGTCACTTTCTTTTGAATTCCAAATTAAATTTGAGTAATGACAAACTATATAGCTAAAATATGTTTATTTTATGTCTTATCATTATAGGGGTTAGTTTCTAATGTCAAATTTGGCTAATGGATTGGATCAATAGGTAATCCTATAATAATCCTAATATTATTATTATGCATACAAACATCCATGTGTATTTCATTGAACTTTTACAGTTTTTACAATCTTTGGCTCCGGCAACTTCCATGGTTGAAGGATAGTATAATAGAAAAGAACAATAAGTATTGCCTCAGAAGAACTATGTGCTGACAAATTCCTATCATCAAACTCTTATTATTGTGAAGTATAAACTGAAAACAGTGGGGAAACTAGATAGTATCTAGAGAACCCAATGTCCAACAGTGAACTATAAGACACTGCTGGATGTTTAATGATAAAATACTATACCTTGCCAATACCACATCTGGTGAGCATCTCTGCAGTCACACTGCCCACGCCGCCAACACCCACCACAGCAACTGACATCTCTCTTATCTTCTCATAGTTGTCCACAATGCCCATGCGTTTTAATGCCATAAGCCGACTGAAAAAAACTTTTACATAGTTAAGTATGGTCAGTACTAAAAAAAGAATAATATTATTTTCACAATAAATGGATATGTATGAAAACAGTTTGTTGGCTATATTTACAAATTATGTACATTTTCAAAAAAGGTTCTTTTAAGTTTCAAAAGATATAGCCTGAGACAGAAGTCTCTCTTTAGCACACTTACGCAGTACACCATATTGTTTCAAGTTCTAGGATGAATTCCAATGAAATTTGAAAGTCTGATAGATGTAAGACAAGCGAACATGGTATACTAGGTGTAGAATTTTTTATTTCCTATAAAGATCTAAATAATTAAGAAAATACCTGTAAGGATTGGAGTCCACAACTTCAGACGACATCACTTCTATTTTCTGACGCACAGGACCCGTCGCACTTTGAACTGCGGCTAGCTTTGCCTTCAGTTCGTCGATTTCCTTTTGTAATGCCTCTACGGTAGTCATGTTTCTGATATTTGAACAAAATTATTTTAAAATATTAGATTAAATTCAGTGCGTGGCGAATTGATTGCTTGAACTGATTCTGAAATATTCTGATTTCTGATCTGAATTCAAATGACATTTTGTCTGACATTTGACATGTATGTGTCAACTGTCAAGTAACCAAAGACAAGTATTGCTCACAAACTAGCTAGAGATACTACGTAGTCTTGCTGCCGTGCTGTCGTGCTGCCACCACACAACAATGCGATTTAAGTACATTCCCCGTTGACGCAATCACTATTGCGAATTGCTCCATATCTCAGATACAAAACACACCACATTGTCATGTACACCTCCCCGACGGCGGGGAAAAAGGCACAACTTTCGAACGGCCAACACGAGTGATTGGTCAATCTACTGCTATACTGTAAACGCAGCATTGACGCCAACGTCCGTCCGTACCCCAGGGGCAGACCCTTAGATCAATCGCACCCACACACTTGAAGGAGTACCTGTATCCTGTATCTTTTGGTTTGAGCTCTTTGAAGCTTACCACCCTATTCGGTAACGCCGTAAAGGTCTGTATGACCATACAGCACAAGTCCATCAAAAAAGAAGGACATTATGTTCACACTGAAATGTAAGAATTGTTATATTATTATTTTTATTAAATACCATAAATATACCTTAATCGCTGCGACCCATAGACGTCCCACTGTTGGGCACGGGTGTCCTCTCAGAATGGGAGGGAATATGCTTTAGTCCGCCACGCTGGCCAAGTGCGGATTGGCAGACTTCACATGCCTTCGAGAACATTATTAAGAACTCTCAGGCATGCAGGTTTCCTCACGATGTGTCCTTCACCGTTATAGCAAGTGACATTTATTTCCTTAAATCGCACATAACTTAGAAAGTCATTGGTGCGTGCCGCTGGGGTTTGAACCCAGACCGCTCGAGTAAGAGGCGAGTTCGATAGCCACTGGGCTGTCACCGATATAACTATATCTGCGTAATTCCATAGATGTTGTTTTTATGTTTAAGGACATAATAATAAATAATATGCGCACTTATGAGCGTAGAACCCAGTAGAACCTAAGTTTTTATGGTCCGTTTCCGAAGTTACGATCGGAGCGGGTTTTTCATTATAGAATAAAAATAAGAATAAGTTTATTTCGACAAATTACATACATCATCATCATCATCATCATCATCCCAACCCTTTTTTTGTCCCACTGTTGGGCACGGGTCTCCTCTCAGAATGGGAGGGATAAGGCCTTAGTCCACCACGCTGGCCAAGTGCGGATTGGCAGACTTCACATGCCTTCGAGAACTTATGATGAACTCTCAGGCATGCAGGTTTCCTCACGATGTGTCCTTCACCGTTACAGCAAGTGACATTTAATTTCCTAAATCGCACATAACTTAGAAAAGTCATTGGTGCGTGCCGCTTGGGTTTGAACCCGGACCGCTCGAGTGAGAGGCGAGTTCGATAGCCACTGGGCTGTCACCGCTTATTTACTTACTTATATTACATACAAACACGACAAAAATAAAAATACATTGACCATAAAAAGCTAATAACCTAATAAAGTATGAATTTGTCGAAAAGGGGCCGTACTCAGCATTAGCCGTGGCGGACCACGACCGCTGGTTTTCAGTACGGCCCCTGATTCCGAGCAATTTAACATCTATGAATTTAACAGATTAATTCCGATTTAAACAGCTGGAGTGACATTTCAAATGTATGTTAAAACACTTTGCTAATAGAAGGTTCTATTATCTAGTGTCTTCGGTCCTATTAGATACATAAAATAAAAGTAAGTCAAATTCGAATTGCAAGACTTGTTTACTATCTATTTTGATAAAACGGTAAACAAGTATATTAAACCTACTATACACTACTCTACGTAGACTACGCAGCAGGGACGGCAGTCCGAGAAATCTGAGAATGTTGCGAGGCCCCCAGAATTGGAAGATTTCTTTTAGGAATTAATGTGAAAAGAAAATACCGTCTTACAGGTCTTTTACTGATGCTCATCAATAAAAGACCTGTAAGAAGGTATTTTCTAAATGATAAAAAAAAATTAAACAAGTTCAATAAGTTTCTGGAATAATCGGTAAAATTGGAAGCGATTATAAAATGGTCAAATGCACAATAATTATTCGGCAACAAGTCGAATGAACTTCTGTTCATTTATTTATTTATTTATTGAATACCAACATAATGTACACTATTAAACTTAATTAACTAATAACTTAAACATAACACCTTTCTTTTAAGTGCCATTACAGTTAGAGGTGTAGACAACATGCAAAACTCTTCTCTTCTGTTGCTGTATTATGTCCACTTCTGTCCAACTTCTGTCTGTCTGTGCTCCAAAGTAGCTTATTCAGCTTGTCTGGAAAAATTCGGTTCAGATGAACACGAGTCTCATTAGGAAGAGATGAGAATTATGAATGATGAATGATCACCGTCACCTGCACCTTCGTGTTTGCACCACATTGCTTGTTGTGAGAAAAAATTGGAATTACTACAAACTATTAAGGAGCTAATGAGCAATCAAAATATACCCGGCATTATACTGAAGATCAGAACTGTATTCTGAGTAATAAAGATATTCCGGACGACAGCCAAAAGGTCGCTGCGACCCATGTCGTGTGGGAACATTTCGCACACCCCTAAGTCGGCCGCTGCATGCAGGGCAATATAATAGTGGCAAGTAACCAATCAACCAATCTATACTACCTTGTACAGAGTCCTCCGTGCCGTGCCGTGCCGTGCTATCTGGTCATAGTCGACATAGTCTCATACAGTCCGCTATACCCGTCGGGCGAGTGTCGCGTTCAAAGCTCGAGTACGAATGTTTACCGAAGATACTTTTTGTAAAACAAAACGACTTAAATGATACCATTTCCATTTAGTTGCGTTAACAGTGGGTTTAATTTCGGACAGGTTGATGTTTTGGTACGTATCCATTTATTTTATTGATAGAAGTTTAATAACAGGACGCAAGGCGTGTTACGAAATGGCTTACGAAAGCTGTGGAAGAAAATGGTAGCCGCAAATCAGTGTTGGTGGTTGGTGCCCAGTATCAAAGTTAGTTGGAGGCCCAAATAATTTCTCAAAATTAAATATAATAAAATGATGAGAAATAAAATTAAATATTTTATTTTTTGCTTACAAACGTTGGGGCCTCTGTAATACTCTGTATCTGTAGCCTGGGGGTCCCGTATCATACATACGGCTGATACGGCGGTAGCTACGCCCCGCAAATGCAGATCACACAATCATCATCTGCGCACATTATGCATTTGTGCGCCAACAATAGTCTTTTGTGCGTTTATCCTGACTTCCGAACTGCGGTGGACGGGTTCGAATCCCGGCCGGGCATAGGTATAATTATTTCGCAGATAAATATTTGTACTCCGCCCATGGATGTTTAATTGTGTTGTTTTCTGTGTCCCACCAGCAGCTCAGAACTACCGCGCGCGTATGAAGTGCGTTTTCCTATGAATGAACTATTCCTAAAGACCATTCCATGATATTTTTACAAATGTTATTCCCGCCTGCAATTGACTTACGTACCTGCCTAGGGTATATACCATATTCTATATAATAAAAATGAATCGCAAAATGTGTTGGTAAGCGCATAACTCAACAACGCCTGGACCAATTTGGCCAATTCTTTTTTTTAAATGTTCGTTGAAGTTCAAGGATGGTTTTTACGGCGAGAAAAATTTGAAAATTCATCCCCTAAGGGGGTAAAACGGGGGTGCAAAGTTAGTATGAAGCTTTGCCGTTTTTGAAGTTAGTGAATGTGTAACGCGAGCGAAGCTGCGGGCGTCCACTAGTCTATATAATAAAAATGAATCGCAAAATGTGTTGGTAAGCGCATAACTCAACAGCGCCTGGACCAATTTGGCCAATTCTTTTTTTTAAATGTTCGTTGAAGTTCAAGGATGGTTTTTACGGCGAGAAAAATTTGAAAATTCATCCCCTAAGGGGGTAAAACGGGGGTGCAATGTTAGTATGAAGCTTTGCCGTTTTTGAAGTTAGTGAATGTGTAACGCGAGCGAAGCTGCGGGCGTCCACTAGTTATGTATAAAAATACCTCTCAACAACAAGTAGGTATTGCTGTTGGTGATGTAATAAATAAAATAAATACATACCTAAATAAAATAAAATTCCAATGAACCCAAACATGATGATGTTGGTTAGGTTATGGGTGTCCAGCAGCTCTCTCGATCATCAGCTCAAAGTAAGTGACAGGATTCCAAATTTCGGATCGATCAGACCCATGGAAGCCGCTCATATCCCTTTATCAATAAGAATAGAGCTGATAATCTTCAAAACCCTGACCAAATCTTCTTGCATTATACCTAGAGGCATCTTCAAACAAAAATATCATGTGTATCAGAACTTTGTTTACCAGTCATAGCATTCTCACAAATGCCACATGACATTATGTGCCCTTTGTAAGCAAAAATTTAAATAAATAAATACCATCCCTCTTTTTCATTCGGGTTTTAAAAATGCTGTATGTATTTGGCGACTTTAAGAAGATTCCGTTTATCATTATTTTAAAATTGATTGAAAATAAATAAAAAGTTGTTGTGAAAAGAAATCTTGTTTATGTTTTAGTAAGTAGAATTAATCGATACCGAAGATGTCCGCGATGACCTCCTTTCCGTACTTAAGCCAATTAAGTCCCTAAGTAGGTTTGTCAATATCACAGCTTTTTTTAACAAGACAAACACAGTTTACAAAAAGATAAAGAAACAAAGAATATGTACCTAATAAGTAAAGCTAATATTAAAATTAGGCGTAAAATGGGAACCCCTTCCATTCATGTATTCCTGGTCTGTGCAATCATGGGTCTATCAAAAGGTTTAATGTATACTTAATCCGAATTTTTCAAACACGATTCCGCAAGAATCTTTCATTTTTCGGGATAAAAAGTAGCCTAAGTTTAATAACATAAATATCATAACAGTTGCTAGTTCACAGTAGTTGTACGAGTCAATAGTTCATTTGAGGTGTGAAAGTAGATTTCAGAAGGACTAACACTGAGGACAAAGAAATAAACTGATAAATTTCGCATTACCTATTTACGAGAAGTTCCTACCACAGGTAGATACTATTGAAAACCGGCTTTGCGAATAAAATCGGTTCTACTATCCAAAAGCAGAGTAAGTATATTAAAACCAGAAGACTTCAAGACGAAGTAACTGTGGTAATACTAGTGGACGCCCGCAGCTTCGCTCGCGTGGAAATATACATAACAATAGTTTTGTTTACACCTAGTAATAATATATAGCCTATGTCACTCAGTGAAGATGCAGCTTTCTAATAGTGAAAGAATTTTTGAAATCGGTCCAGTAGTTTTTGTGTGAAAACATTACAAACAAATGTTTCCTCTTTATAATATTAGTATAGAAATCTGTGTAAAAAAACAGCGCAAAATTCTACTTAAGTGTAGGTACCTAGGTGCCTAGAATTAGGTCATACTTATAGCTTTTGGATTCTGATAATAAGACCATAATATAGTAGATTTATGATACATTCATTGGTTTTTCAAAGTACATGCCCTCACAATTTATTTTTATTATTACTTATTATTATTTTTGCATTCGCTGGAAAAATTCTAAAAAGCAGTTGGACCAGTCTTCCATAGAGACCTTCAACGGGTTCTTGTAACGCATTCGCCGCCGATTCTGGGCTCGTAAAAAGGTGTGTTTTTAAATTTTTGAAAACAAAAAGTTGTCGCAGGGTGCAAGTCTCAGTCAATGGCGGATGCGTCATCAGATCTACATTCGAAGCTAACAAATAGCCTTCCTATAGCCCCTGAAGCTTAGCGGAAAGTGATACGTTATCGTGGTGAAGACCATAGAACAGTTAAAATAGGTTCTTTTAACTGTTCTGTGATGAAGGCCGACTTTGCTTCGAGCACGCTTTTCATGATCCATTTTGCCGCCTGGCTTTTTATTTCCGGTTCAAAGCTGTACACACAGGTTTCGTAACCTGTCACAATATTATACACAGCTAATGACTGTCCTCCATTATCATTTTACGGTTCCATTTCAGCTCCGACATGGAGCTTTATCAACAAATGCGTATTAGTCTCCGGCCGACTTAATCCCATGGAGGAGGAAAGTGAAGAACTTTTCTCCATGCTTCCACAGCGAAAAGCGTAAAAAATCTTTGAGTGAAAATTTTCACGAGTTCCAAACCAATTCATTATTATAGCGACACACAATTTTATAAAGAACGCCAAAATCAAAAAACAAATGACAGCCTCGATTTTTTTTTATTATTACTGGCCAGTTCCAGAGACTTTTACTCCTAAGTGATTTAGGTCCTGGGTTCGATCCCTGGGTTGGTTTTTTCTAACTTGAAATGCCCGGTAGCATCTCGGAGTCTGGATTTGTGCCCGGTAGACTTAGATTAAAATGTTCTAAGCCGGCAGCCGGCTCACCACCTATTACGTGGAACCTAAACTTAACCTTAACACCTCTGCCTACTCCTTAGGGAAAATATAGGCGTGATGTTATATTATTGCAAGCAATATTTAGTTCCTAATCACATCAAAGTAATAAACATTACAAGATAAATTATAGCCTGACCATGTTAATGTTCTGAGGTCTTAATCTCAATAATACGAAATTGACGCTTTTCAAACCAATGGAATAAATCACGATAAAGAAGTGAATAAAAAAGTAATGTAGTAAAAAAAGAAACAGAACGACCATAGGAATCAATACTCAAAAGGACACACACATCCTTTAAATAATGGGAGTCAGTTTCCTGTTGTAACAAGCGAGAAGAAGAGATGCTAGATATAAATAGGAATACGTTGAAACAAGATCCTCTCTAAAGGCTAACGGCAAGGTAACCTATATAATTATTGTAATCGTGAATCGATATTACGGTCAGGAGCGTTCGTTGTTCATTGACGCGGCTGCACAGCGGCGAGCGGTCATACGACACCGTCCTCAGATTAGGGAAAGGACGGACACTGTCATTCATAAAGATCTTGTGTGTCGAAAACAACGAAGACGAGAAACAACGAAGGGCTTGAGAATAACATTGGTATTTTCCGCGCCGGACAGTTAGGCCGCATATATTAGTTTAGTTTTTGGTTTAGAGAGTTGAAGATGTGAAAGCAAACATTAAAGACCATGATACCGATTATTCTATGTAGCGAAGTCATGGCTCATACACCTTCCAACACCAGTTTCAAACTGCGTACAGTGATGCCAACCTTCCGCTAACAGTTCCAATTGCTCCCCTGATCAGGTAAGCGTTCTGCGAGCAAGTTGGAAACATGCAGCGAACAGAGCGTACTCCACTGGTGCAGCCCACATACATGTTTGAGTCCAGCGTGACGCGCAACTACCAGCGTCGCTTGCGCAACTTCCAGTGCGTCGTCTGCGTCGTACTCATGTAAGTGGCTGCCTACCCCCTACGGCTTTACGTGAGCGGTGGGCGCAAGTGCACGGTCGGTCGGTTACTAAGTTACCACCTAAAGATGGAATCTATACTACAAACGAATATATCACGTAAATAACACATTCATTTAGTTGCACAATTGTTTATGAGCGAGCACAATTGTATAAGAGGTAGCGTCCATAGCCCAATAGCTCGCGTCGATTCAATGTGATCGAAAGAGTTAAGCAACGTTAAACGTTTAAGTTAGTGGCCAACCCAGTGTCGAATGTTCTCAAGCCACCCGAAGGTCTTCGACAAGGCTTAACCAGAGAGAGGCTTTAACTTAGAGGCCTTATTCCAGAAGTGAGCTTTCAAGTCAGATGGATAATTGAATAATATTAAAAGACAAATCTTTACAGCATACTCCTGTCCATATCGCTGCTGCTAACGGTGTCCTACAATATGATGGACGACCCTGAAGACAACTCCACCACCGTGGTACCGCCTGAGAACCTTACCATGACGCCGGAGTTGGAGCCCCTGCTGCAGCTACAATGGCCTTTGAAAGGTGAGGATCTCTCTGAATTAATATTTTATCAAGTCTTTCTTTACAGACAGGAGGCCTCACTGCACCAATATATTGCTAGCTGTTAACTGGTGTTAGTAATAGTCCAGTTAATATATAATTGTTAGTAGGAGTCTTGTTGTTAGTAGGAGTTTTAAGTCTAAAGATGTGTGCCCTTGATGACGAAGATCGCCTCTAAAGAAGTGTAACTAGAGACCACACCACAATTGCTTTTAAAACAATTTTTACACGGTTGAAATGGTACTAGAATAGTGCTACGGTAGCCCCTGCCTGTCGTAAAAGGCGACTAAAAGGGGGCTTCTGGGGTCACGGGCGGTGAGAGTGGGAGCTCGAATCGTCCATCATGTGACCCCGGGAAAGACGACGCTGTTTGTGGCTGTACAGCGTTGTGTAAACCGGGAAGAGCCCGTCGTGGGCGCAGCGCCGGAGGGGACCGGCGCGTTCTAAAAGAGATCCCGGAGCCCTCCTGTAGCGCCGGAGTAGGTCACCGAGCGGGTTTTAGTGGGTGAAAGTCCCACATAACCCGGCGTCGCTCCCACGACGTCCGGGTACCTTTTCAAGGTTTCCCGCTCGTTAAAAAAAAAAAAAGGTACTACCTGGTCGTGCTGCCCCGGGCAAACTCTAAGTGGAACCAAATAGGTTTCATATTAAACCAAAATATATAATTAAACCACTCATTACATGACCGTATACTCAACTCTGACACACACTCAGGCCGTCCACCCTCGGAATTCGCGACGCCCCACCCTACGGAGGAAGCTATCGCAACCGCCGTGATGCAAGGCCGAGCGGCTTTGGAGGCTCGTCGGCTCCTCGAGAGGTCCAGAAAGCCGCTGGAGAAGGACACTCCGGCCAGCAGGGCCCAGCGCGCCGCGGCCACCTCGCCCAGGGTCAAGCCGATGGCAGACACAGCCTTTGCCGCGGAAGAAGCAACGAAAGTACTCGTGAGTGGGTAAGGAAGTGGAAATTAACGAATAAAAGTTTTATACGCAGTAGCTTGTTGCTTTTTACCTCATCTGTATGTAGATTTTATTGTACCTACTTGACCCTCTTTCAATCCTTTTTTATTAGGTACTAGTAGACGCCCGCAGCTTCGCTCGCGTGGAATTAGACATAACAGTAGTTTCGTTTACACCTAGTAATATTATATAGCCTATGTCACTCAGTGAAGATGCAGCTTTCTAATGGTGAAATTTAAAAAAAAAACAGTCCAGTAGTTTTTGTGTGAAAACATTACAAACAAATGTTTCCTCTTTAAAATATTAGCACAGAATAGTACAAGATATTAGTATAGACTAGCTGCTGGCCGCGGCTTCGCCTGTGCGAAATTTTTAGCACTATATATGTACTTATATTTAAATTGATTTTGTATCCCAAGGGAACACAGTATCGGGATAAAAGTATCCTATATGTTAATCCGGGGTGTCACCTACATCCATACCAAATTTTATCAAAATAGGTCCAGCCGTTTGAACGTGAAGAAGTAACAATCATACAAACGCACACTCACAAACATTCGTCTTTATAATATGTATAAGCATAATCCTTAAATGTAGATGTTGTTAATTTTGTTATTTTAAGTATTGTAGGACCGACAGTTGTCACAGTTGTAATTGTAGTTTTAAATTAAAAAAATAAACTCCATTCACTATCATAAATAAATACAAAAAGAACTTAAAAATAAGAGTATTATAGGTAGCCGGTGATAATAAGATAAGTGAGTCATTTATAATGTAATTTCTAAAGATTGTGAAACAATAAAGAATACAAAGAATTCTTCTTAAACTATAACGACGCCGTCGAAGTGTTTATAAATAAAAAATAAAGGTATTTCCGTCGAATAATTTGACGAGCAATAAAGCGAATCAATGAATGAGCGCTTTTTGAGCGCAGTTAAATAAACAAGTAAATACGATGTTCCGGACGATTAGCTCAATTGGGTAGGCTAGGCTCTCGAATTTAGGTCTAGAGCTAATTCTAGTGTATTATCTCCTGAGTTAATACCACAGAACAGATCTGATAAAAGAGGGTATCAACTCAGGAGGTTAGGTAGAGTTTTAGTTAGAGTTTAAGTTAAAATCTAGACATTTCATTCGAGACGTATGGAGTTCAATCCTTTAATATGTAGATACCAATTTCTTCCTCCGAATGTCTAATGTAGTAATCACTCGCTTTTGATGTGTTTGGTACACAGAACAGATAAAATCTGTTCTGTGGTTGATACCGTAAATAGGTACCTTGCGAAACTACTGAGACGTATCTACGACAGTCAGGTCAAGAGGAACGAACTGACAGTACAGCTGTGAAAGGTGTTCAGAACTCAGGTACAATTACAGACGCCTAGGCAAGTGGCAAAACGCTAGTTATATTGCTATTCTAAACTGATTAATATAAAGTAAAGGATGAGCTATTGATCCTTGAATGAATAGCTAATCCTACACAGGTGCCTAAGGCTAATTTACAATAATTACCTACCACTAAGCTAAGCTCTAAGTCACGATAGACTATCTATCTGGTCATCGGCTTTAGGAAGAATTTACAATATTCTTATCCCACAGGGTAAAACGGGCCCTATTACTAAGGCTCCGCTGTCCGTCTGTCCGTCTGTCACCAGGCTGTATCTCATGAACCATTATAGACAGTTGAAATGTTCACAGATGATGTATTTCTTTTCTGCATTGTGCGCGAGACCGACTCGCACTTGGCCGTGTTTTTTTTTAGTTAATTGTACGGAACCCTTCGTTCGACTTGCACTTGGCCGGTTTTACTTTTATTCTGTATCATCTAGCTCCTGGGTCACCAATTCCGTCACACGTCTATCATGTAACCTGATCTGCCACCGATATACTATCCGCTCGTGTTTGGCTTCGTTTCGCCCCACTGCCCACTGTCGGGCTCAAACGTCTACAGATAAACAAACATCAAACGTAATTGGATTCCCACACCCAAGTCGGAAGTTTCACGGAAACCACCCAAAATCGGTCGTTGGAGGATAAACATGACAAGTGTGGGTATTAGGGCACTCTGCAGTTGGTTTTGATAACAACTAAGTAACTAATGAAAGTTAACTAACTTATTTGAACTTTGTTCGTCAGTAAAAGACTGACAAAATAGGTATGATATGAGGCTTTTGATAAATATTTGTACTTGACGCTTATGTAATGAATGTAATGTACTAGTAGGTATGTAATGTTAAAGCTTAGCATTAGCATCAGCTTTAAGCGTTAGCATCCTAGGTTTTCAGAAAGTACACTTGCATAAAGTAACTGGTAACTGGTCCAACCATAACCATTCCAGTCCCTAATTGAGTCTTGTTCAAAGTCAGTCACAGTTGTCATGGGCGGCAGCGGGTGGATGGTTCTGCAAGCCCGTTTGCTATCTTATATCAATAAAAAAGGTACCACAAATTAAACATCTACAAGCCTACACAAATTATGCAATTAATGCTCATCAGTAGAAAACTGTGGACGGACAGAAAACTTGCAGATTTCTCTACAACCACTAAAGCGCCTGTTTAAAAGTAGGCTGCAATAACACATTAAGTGCGCATTGCTAATCTGTGAGTGAGCATATCAATTTATGTCGATTGTTTACTTTTATATTTAACTAGTGGAACTAGAGCTTCGCTCGCGTGGAATTAGACATAACAATAGTTTCGTTTACACCTAGTAATATTATATAGCCTACGTCACTCAGTGAAGATGAAGTTTTCTAATGGTGAATGAATTTTTGAAATCGGTCCAGTAGTTTTTGTGTGAAAACACTACAAACAAATCTTTCCTCTTTACAATATTATTATAGATAGAGATGGAGTTTCCATTTTCGGAGCTGCAGCTCGCTTCAAGGCGCTAATATATTGAATATTATATTCAAACTTTCTTTAAAATTTTCTTTTTTTAGTAATCTGACGCAAATATTTGGAAGGGTTTATGTGTGTGTGTGTATCATAATTTTGTTTTTTTTTTGTAAAATACCCGTGCGAAGCCAGGGCGGACCTCTAGTACCATACTAAAGTAGTAGTTGTAACCCATGCCTTGTACTATTATTCTGTGCCCATGCATAAGAGTATCAATTTTGTTATAGACTCGTTAAGATGTAAATTGCTCTGTCACAGCACGGACACGTCAACCCGCCCCGGCGGGGCAGGCATCGGCCCTTCAGCCGCCTCCCTCCCCTTGCCCCCCTACTGCGGGCCCCCCACTGCGTGCCCTCCCTCCAAATACCGCACCGTGGACGGCACCTGCAACAACCTACAGAACCCGCTGCGCTGGGGCGTCGCCAACACGCCCTTCAGACGAGTCCTGCCGCCTGACTACGCTGATGGTGAGTAATTAAATATACCATGGACATTCACACACGGCCATCTGACCCCAAGTTAGGCGCGAGCCTGTACTATGGGTGTCAGAGACTGATATACATACATATATATTTCTAAAGACATACATACTTAAATATGTAGATAATATTAACATCCAGACACAGAACAAACACTAACTGGTCTCCTGTGGAATGAGCTTCCGACTGAGGTTTTCCCTTGGAGCTACGAAATGGGGCGCTTCAAAAAGAGTGTGAAACGTTTCCTTCAAGGCAGGCAACGCACCTGTGATACCCCTGGTGTCGCACGTGTCCATAAACGACGGTGACCACTTACCATCAGGTGGCCCGTATGTCTGTTTGTCCTTCCTATAAGTACTATAAAAAAAAAAGTGTTCGTCACACGAATGTTTGTCCTGAGTGGGATTCGAACATTTCGAACCCACCACCACTGGCGTAACAGGCAGGGTCACTACCGATTGCGCCAACGGGCCTGTCAAATTTGTAATTACTTCTTTTTCAGTTGCCCAAAGTATGCCACTAGTCATGTATAATTTACGAACTCATAAACTCGAAGAAATAAATGAAACCCATGATTTACTATAGTAGTGCCTTCGACACATTTTGCTATCACACGTGTGCCTCAAACGAATCGAATCCAAGAACCAAAGTTCCACAGAGCACCTAATCTCAACTTGTATTATATTTCATTCCAGGAATAAGCTCGCCTCGCGCCGGAGCCGACGGGTCGGCCCTTCCCAGTGCGCGTGACGTCAGCGTGTCGGTGCACCGGCCCAACTACGGCCACGACACCGCCCTGACGGTCATGCTGGCCGTGTGGGGGCAGTTCATCGACCACGACATCACCGCCACCGCACTCAGCAAGGGTATGTCTGGCCGTTGTCTCTGCTGGCAGACGTGACGTCATCCAAAAGTCACCGGCTCAGATTCAGCGTCGACTCTGCACTGAGGGTCATACTGGCTGTGAGGGGCCAGTTTATCGACTGCAACATCACCGTCACCGCATTTAGCAAACGTATGACTGGCCGTTTTCTCTGCTGCCTCTCTGTGCTGACAAAATGTGATATCATCGTTAAGCCAGAGGCTCAGTGAACACGTTACGTCACTGGTCATACATCTACCACTACCTCACCGACACCCCGCTCAACAAGGGTCTGTCCTGTTCGACATTGCTGTGTTGTTCGCCTCCATCGCCCGTGACCTCAGACACGACGCTATACTTCTGCAACAGTGATCATCACAGATAATTTCATATTCAGATAGGACCTACTGGAAGAAATAGGCAATTTACGTTAGTCAGTCCCATAGAGCTAAATTGGTTGAGTTCCTATTACGTGGGACCTAAACATAACTGGTGAAAAGTGGGTGTGCTACACACGTCTGTTTGTTATAAAAGGTTTTTATGAGAACTCACAAAGAATGACACTGCACTTAACGGAGTCTGTTTCATCGCATATTTCCAGGAGAAAACAGCACGGGTCTGCTGTGCTGCGACAGTGACCTTCCGCCGCACCCGGAATGCTTCCCGGTAGCGCTGGATTCCGGGGATCCCTTCTACCAAGACTACAACCTCACCTGCATGGAGTTCGTGCGCTCCGCTCCAGCGCCCACTTGCTACTTCGGTACGACCCTACGCTACGTTAATCATTCTACGAACAATAACTAATTGATATGCCAATCAATAATCGTATCTGGTATAGTTGCTAGCATCAACTAATTGATGGGCAGCCTAGAAAAGCTCCTGGCTCGAAGGTAGGTATCACAAACTGCTATGCCATCTCAAGTTCGAATCCCAATGATGATCAAAAAATAATAAAAAGTAAAAAATAAAAATCTTGTCTCTGATTTAAGACGAAGACTGTGTCTCTGGATTACAGGCCCGAGAGAACAGCTCAATCAAGCCACGGCATTCCTGGACGCGTCCATGGTGTACTCCTACAATGACTTCAAAGCGACGCAGCTGAGGTTAGGGATGGACGGACGGCTGCGGATGTTGAAGATCGGCCCCTGGGAGCTTCTGCCGGTGTCCGACGACCCTGATGATGGCTGCAATACAGAGGAGATGACCGCTAAAGGGCGGTATTGTTTTGATTCTGGTGAGTTGATGACGATGGCGGAGATGTAGCGTCCATAGCCCAAAGGCTCGCGTCGATTCAATCACCAAGTCGACCAAGTTAATCAACGTCGAGCGCTCTCTCGATAGATGATGGTGACAATATTTCATGGTACTTCGGAGAGAACGTTTAGCCGTTGGTCCCGATTGTTTTAAATTGTAAATCAATCTTGTCTTTCAAAGTAATCAATCTTTGTCATGTTAAGGTTGAGGCTTTTTGTAGACTTTAAAAGATTAGACAGAACGCCACTCACCCAATCAACCAACATTTGGGTTGTAGCTTAGCTTAGCAGTGTGGTAACCCCTCACCCTCACCCCATTTGAGAGTATTTCTGGGCTAACAAAGATAATGAAAAGGTTCTGATCTTGATGATTAGATGCGACTATGTATGACCATTCCAGGTGACGACCGAGCGAACGAGAACCTTCACCTCACCACGATGCATCTGATCTGGGCGCGCCAGCACAACAGGCTGGCGGGGATCCTGAAGACCCTCAATCCTGGCTGGAGCGACCAACTCCTCTACCTGGAGGCCAGGAGAATTGTGGGGGCACAGATGCAGCATATCACTTATAATGAGTTCTTGCCCAACATATTAGGTTAGATGAATATTTTCATGCATGGCTATGGCAATTCTGAAGTCCAGACCAGCCAATCGCTGTGTTGTTTTTGGTTGATCGCTCGAAAGCAGTCTTGCTTTCGAGCGGTCTCGTGACCTCAATTTGCTGCTGGTCTGGGCTGTCATTGAGTTACGCAATTACCGTGCTAGTCAAATTCACTGTAACATCGTTACTGCATTGATTTTGATAGTTTCGGTAGATGTTCATGCAAGTCCGAAACCATCTGATATTTTCGTTAAAGATGACACATTAAATAACATGAATCTGTTATAAAAAGTTTTTTAATGAGCGTGTCTCATCTAGTTACAAAAACTTGCCACTCTCACCATACGAAGCAATTTTCTTTGCATTTTCAGGAAACGACGTGATGTGGGCGTTGAACCTTACTGTACTCCAGGAGGGCTACTCCACCGCCTACGACCCTACCGTGGACCCCTCCATCGCAAACCATTTCTCCGCTGCTGTCTTCCGGTTTGCGCATACCTTGCTGCCCGTAAGTATCGCCGGATCGTAGCATCGTAACGTAAGTGTTCCAGAGCCTATAGGGTTCAGATCAGAGAGAAGAAGTTTGGAAACAGATTAAGTAACTTGTAGAGAGTCGAGAAATGTGCACGGAGTTGCTGTGTATCATTTTTTGTTAAATTGTCGAAATAAATCTATATTCTATTCTATTCTATTCTATTCTATTCTTGTAGGTACTAGTTTTTATTAACTTCTCAAGTCTGTCTGCATCTGTTATACGTAAACAAAGTCAGATCTAACCGCAGCCAGACAACGATGGGGTGCCCTCGCCCTGTTGTCTGCAGACAAAGTTAACATCTTCATTGTTTGAAGTTAAGTAGGCAGATGCTTACAATAAATACAATGGATACATCTTGTTTTAGGATCTGATCCACAACGTGGATTCGAAGACGGGCAGCGTGACTTACACGCATCTGCACGAGATGCTGTTCAATCCTTACGCGCTCTACAACGCGGAGCTCGGCGTGGCTGACGCCGTGCGCTCCGCCATCGACACGCCCGTG
The DNA here is from genome assembly GCA_944567765.1 of Carterocephalus palaemon. Classification (NCBI taxonomy): domain Eukaryota; kingdom Metazoa; phylum Arthropoda; class Insecta; order Lepidoptera; family Hesperiidae; genus Carterocephalus; species Carterocephalus palaemon. Next base: position 15,358,395 of record OX155638.1, on the reverse strand, counting down.
CACAACGTCAAGCCGCACATCACCGCGGAGGTGAGAAGGGACCCTCTCAAACTGTCATGTTTCTCTTAGCTACTCGCACCTTCTGCTGTTCAACTCTTACGCATCAAGCAGAACATCACCTCAGAAGTGGGGAAAGACCATGGAAAGACATTAAAACGTCATGTCTCCGTGAGCTTCTCGCACCATAAGATTTTGATCAATCCTTACCCTTATACAAAGTGGGGCGCGGTGGGAGTGCTTTTGTCAAACTGTTGAACTATTTCTGCATGACATGTCCCTAAGTAGAATAAATTGCAATTCGTTCAAGCATGCTGGTTTCGTGACGTTTCCTTAAAACACTAACACTAACTAACATGAAGGGAAATTTTTTCTCTTGTCTTTGATATAACGTCGAAAAATCTTGTTTGTCTTGCGTGACTATCTATAATTCTAGATTGATCGAAGAATTCTAGGCATAAATTGCAACAACTTGACTATCTACATTTGATTTTCCAGCTCAGCAACCACCTCTTCGAGCGGCCAACGGTTCTAGACAGCAACTCGACCGTCTCTTACAAGGAGATCAAGCTGGGCCCATGCGGGCTGGACCTGGTGTCACTGAACATCCAGCGCGGGCGGGACCACGGGCTACCCGCGTACCCCGCCTGGCGGGACCACTGCGGCCTCTCCCGACCCCACACCTTCGATGACCTGGCCGACATATTCAACAATGTCTCGCTCAGCCGGATCAGGAATATTTACTCGTGAGTGACTTTCGTATATTTTGACAGACCACCTGAAGAAGACGGCTCGAAACCGCTGGATTCGGAAGGAACAGGCCTGATCGCAGTGTTACGTTTAGGAGAGGCCAGCAGTGGGTCTTAAAAGACTGATGGCTTAACTTAACCAGATATCGATCTGGCGGTTCACATCTCTATATTATAAAAATGAATCGCAAAATGTGTTGGTAAGCGCATAACTCAACAACGCCTGGACCAATTTGGCCAATTCTTTTTTTTTAAATGTTCGTTGAAGTTCAAGGATGGTTTTTACGGCGAGAAAAATTTGAAAATTCATCCCCTAAGGGGGTAAAACGGGGGTGCAAAGTTAGTATGAAGCTTTGCCGTTTTTGAAGTTAGTGAATGTGTAACGCGAGCGAAGCTGCGGGCGTCCACTAGTTGAACATAAAATAGGTAAATACGTATAGAGGATATTGCAGCAATAAGATAAAGTCAGGGATGTTTATTTGTGTAGTGTAATAGTGAAGCGTTTGTGTAGCGTTTATTACTTAATACCAATACTACTATCCACTCTTGGACTTTCCTTTTACATTAAGCCTAACCTAACCTAGCAGCTTTGGCTAGAATTTGACGGTCGTGTGAAGTGTGTTAACACGACTCACTGCCCAACAAATGAAATAAAACATGTTTTTCCACAACAGAAGCGTGGAGGACATAGACCTATACACAGGCGCGCTGGCAGAGGAGCCGCGCGGGCGGCTGCTGGGGCCCACGCTCACCTGCCTCATCGCCGACCAGTTCCTGCGGCTCAAGCTGGGTGACCGCTTCTGGTACGAGACCGGGGACCCCGCGGTCGCCTTCACCCCGGGTAAGCTTCGGTTGATGGTATTCTAGCCTCTGCTCCAAGAAGTTGAGATTCTGTTGCCGACCGCCTCACAACTTAGGGACTTGATGACTTTGAATAAGGAAGGCCATATAATAATAGACGGAAAATTTGAATTTGCGAAAAATTAAGGCTGCACTTCTGAACTTGCTGCCTCACAAACTTAGACTGCAGGTGTTGTTTCTAGGATACTGCAGAGTATGTATATTAACAATAATAAAACATTATTTTAGGTAGTAATTTAGCCAATATATTGTAAGTTCAATGACATTTCAAGGTAAGTAACGATACGTAGCCAAAGACATTGCAGTCCCCAACCCCGCTTCTAGCGCTTATTTGCGCGAAGGCTTTTATAGAAGCTTACCCTGTAACTCAGAAACTAAGAGAGGAGAAGAAACAGTCCGCCAGTGTGCTTATGCTGTCAGCATATGCACACTGGCTCAGCAGACACGCACAGGAGTCAACGGTGACGCGAAATTCATCAATGAGAGCCACGGCTATCATTCTAACAGTCCCAAAGGTACATCTAGTACATCTAGTAGATATTTAGACTGATGAGACTGGTTTTATATTACAGAACAACTAGCAGAGATCCGCAAGACGAATCTGGCGGGCTTGATCTGCGCGAACGAGGGACGGCTTGCGCGCGCGCAGCCGCGTTTGATGGAGGGCCTGAGCGCCATCAACCCGCTCGTGTCCTGCGCCGACCTCCCGCAGCCGGACTTCTCGGCCTGGGCTGACCCCGCAGCGGCCTGAACCATCGGGGCCTACACAGCGGTCTTCATCTTGGTCTGCGAACTGATTGTTTAACTCAAACCAATTATTGATTTGGTTCTGGTCTACGTTACGTGTCAAATCGAAACGAAGTCCACTCCAAGTGACCTGTCATTGATTTCGGGAGGCCAATCTAAGCCAAGTTGAAAACCCCATCGTCATGGTTTGAGTTAAACAATTAGCCCGCGGGTACTTTCGTCAATTAATTAGGTAGGGTTTTTTTTTAATTCCATTAAAAAAAAACCTACAAGTGTTTTGAGATTTTCACCATTTGACACGCAATATTTTTATTCAAAGTCAAAGTCAAATCATTTATTTCGCTATGAGATAATTGGACACGCTTAACGAAAGTCTAGGTAAGTAACTATTAAGTAAGCCTATCCACAAAAATGCGTACGGTACCAAAACTACCACATAACAAGAAATCAGTTTTGCAGAACAATACCTGATAAATTTACAAATACCAACGAAAAATTTTATTCGTATTTGAAACAGGTACTAATAGAACCTAATAGAAGCTGATTTTTTTTAAATAATAACAGGGTTATATTTTGGAAGTCGGCTGACTTCCAAAAAAAGGAGGAGGTTCTCAATTCGACTGTATGTTTTTTTAGTAGTTAAAGTACCTGCTCGTATGTTAATTAACTTATCTTTACCTCTCAATCAATTTCAATCAAAAAGATCTCACCCTGTCTCTACCATAGTCGGGTAATAATTTTTTTAAATTATGTTATAGGTTAAATTCCCAGGGGTTTTGAGCTTGGATTATTAAAGCCAATTAATTGTAATTGTAAAAGAACATCTGAAGATCATTTCTATTTTTATGATTTTATAAGTAGGAGTGTCAATTTAAAAAAAACCTTTGATTTCGGATTAAACTACCACAATAAATAAATCTGGATGTTGTAGGTGATGGAAAGGAAAATAATAAAAAATGCCAAAAATATAAGCGTAAGGTAAAACGTAATTTATAGATAAGTGGTTTGAGGGAGGCCCATCGATCTTTAAAAAATTAAAGATTGATGGGGAGGCCTATATCCAGCGGTGGACTTAAGGCTGATGGGTGGGTGGAAGAATTAATGTATAAGATAAGGCCTTGCATAGCTTGTTGAATAAGACACAATGTTTGTAAATTAAGTATTTATTTTTACAATTACTTACCATTCTATAAGTCTCTGGCAAACTCTACGTACATAGAGTTCTTTAAAAGTTACACCTCCGTAAATAACAAAATCCACTTTGTACCTAATTATAGTAAAATTATGTACACAATATAAGCATTGTTATGGTAGTTGCTTCGCTCTGTGGCGGGAAACTTATATAAAAGTCAGTTTTTGTTTAAAAAAATTCTTTTTCTACTTTGTCAAGCCACAGAGAAACATTATACTCCGTACATGTTAAGCTACGATAAATTATTATGTATGACTGGAAATCAATAATGTAAAAATATGTTCTAAAAATTTTGTCAGGGGACCAAATCATTTAATCAAGTAAGATTTTATAAAAAAAATTGCTAATTAATATATTTGACAAATTTTTTTTCTTACGCTGCAATTAACACAATGATATGCCGCTATGACAACGGTGATCGATTTTAAATAAGACTAATAGGCACTAGGATGGTTAGTCCAGTTAGCAGAAGTTAATAAGAACATTAATGGGTCAGTTAGGGGGTCTTGAACCTGAGGCAGGGACTATTAGTTGGTATTGCCACACCTCTATCGTATTAGTAATGTTCCAGTTAGTAATTGTTAGTAAGAGTCTGTCTAGTTCGAAGCCGTTGTTACCCTTGCGGACTAAGGTACACTTTACCAACTGGACCACAACTACTAGAAGGTGCCGTGCGGTGGTGGTACTGCCCCAGGCGAACCCCATATGTTTCATAGGCTCTACCAGCTAAAGTTGGTATTTAAAAATAAGCCACCCAATTACGTTCCTATTATTTTGTATATATACTAGTAGCCAGTAAATAGTTAAATTAATTATTGATCCTTAATCGGATGATGATACATAAGAATTCTTATTTATTATTTTATGCGATGGTATTCAAACGTAATTTTATATTGGTAACTTTTAATATTATGAATTAAAATTTGTGACATTTCACTTTGTCTTTTATTTAGTTTCACCTTGATAATAAATACTCTAGATTACCATGGATCTAATAATGTTATGCCCGGATAAAAATAATATGTCGTCGGCGCAGTATAGAGATTAGTGTGACATAATAAAACTCTGAATACATCGGACGGAGCGTATGATTATCGTATAAACACGTAAATAAATATATATATACCTTCTTATTGGGCAACTGCTGGACCTGAAATCAGCATATCAGTTGTCCCTGTAGCTCGGGATCAGAATAGTGCTACGGTAGCCCCTGCCTGTCGTAAGAGGCAACTAAATGGGGGCTTCTGGGGTCGCGGGCGGTGAGAGGGGGAGCTCGAATCGTCCATCATGTGACCCCGGGAAAGACAACGCTGTTTGTGGCTGTACATCGTTGTGTAAACCGGGAAGAGCCCGTCATGGGCGTAGCGCTGGAGGGGACCGGCGCGTTCTACAAGAGATCCCGGAGCCCTCATGTGCGATTTAAGAAATTAAATGTCACTTGCTATAACGGTGAAGGACACATCGTGAGGAAACCTGCATGCCTGAGAGTTCTTCATAATGTTCTCGAAGGCATATGAAATCTGCCAATCCCCACTTGGCCAGCGTGGTGGACTAAGGCCTAATCACTCCCATTCTGAGAGGAGACCCGTGCCCAACAGTGGGACAAAGAAAGGGCTGTGATGATGATGATGATGACCTTGGATTCCCTGGAGCTCTCAGGGCTTACCACTTGGTTATCGCTTTGCGTCTGAGATTCCGGCATATAATTTCGGAATTACTTGGACGTGTCTATACTGACATTAATGACTCATAATAGCATTGTTATTTGGGTAGGCCGTAGGAAGCAGTTGGCCTTACCGCTTCGGACTTGCACCTGACCGGCTTATTACCACTCACATCTAGCAAAACAAGCAAATATGACCTTTACCAACTCAATGATAAGTTCTACGTTTATTTTGACGACGGCAAATTTATGTTGGTGGATGAATATGGAGCCAAGCTGACGTCAGGATAGTTGGCGTATCCTGGGCCTTGAAATTCTCAGGACTTGTGATATAATCAGTACAACGACCCATAGAGAACTATATCGCCTCCCGTGACACGGTAAATACAACGCTATTTCCAAGGCATACGTTTCATAGCTATTTGACAAATCGAATTGAATGCTTGTTTCTTTGTCGGTAACTATGATAGTAATATTTGACAATTTTAAATTAATTTCTAGCCCCATAGTTCCACATATCCACTTGATGATCATCGGTTGCCTACTTGTTTATTTAATTTCATTAATTGTTCGTGACGTACAGTGCTTATGCGTGCGTGCGTTATGGGTGATTATGCCCAAGTTTATACATACATACATGAGAAATTGAGATTATTTATGAGGCTGGTGCGAGGGTCCATTACGCGAGACCGCTAATCCCTCCACAAGTCCGCATTGGAGTAGCGTGGTGGAGTATGTCCTAGACCAGCTGTGGCAGTGGGAAATACCCTTAATACGCCAATGGGTTTTAAGCTTAGCTCAGGCAGTATATCTTGAATTTACTAGAGTAGACCAATTTAGACACTCTACAATATTATCTAACTATGGTAGATATCTAGAGATAGCTCGTAGAGATGGGTTTGGCACCGCACGGATCGCACGAGCCTGGCGCCGATGATTGGCACGTTGGCACTGGTTGGCACGCACCGCAATGTGCATCACTATGTCACAGATACAATAACATCCTACTACAGCTTATATGTGATATATGTGATCACCTATAGGACGATGCGCAAGTCAGACACTGAAGCGACATGTGATGCACTAATAAGGCTGTATGAACAGTAAATCCTACTTGTACGATGGCACGATTAAAGAGGTTTTAGAGTAGTTAGTTACTTTTAAAGAGATTTTTGAGCCTAAATATACGCACCGTGAAACAATATCAATAGTTTTTTTTTGTTTGTTTATAACTGACTATACATTAATCGAAAGACCGTTATCCACGATACATACAAGTTTCGGCGCGAAAGTTAAGCTCAAAATTTGGACGGTAAGCTGCGCAGGGGGCATTCATTATCTATCCCATAATGTCATACAGTAATAGAAGTTGAAATAATGAGAGAACTTAAATAGGTACCTACTGTATAAAATTAACAAATACATATCACAAATACAATTTAACGCTATGCGCCACTATAAATAAGCAGATTGATAAATTAGTGTGCGTTGGATCGAAATCGTTGCCGCGTTGGCGCATACCTAGCTATCTGCATTCAATCAAATTATGCCACATACTTAGAAGCCACAGAGTAAAAAAATTAGAATGCCGCGACTACAATAGGTAAATTATTTTAATAATCTGTAGGCGGCTGACAGTGTATCGGATTTACTTATTACAATCATATTTTTTTCGCCACAATATTTATGAATTTTGTTCTATTAATTATTGGATAATTGTAGTGAGGTAAGACTAAATTTAAACGCTATTAGCTACATGCGACAAAGTAATAGAAATACTATATATTAAATAAAACGTTTGGATGTTTTTTTTAATAAACTTAAGGGTTGAGCATTTCTATTTTAAGTCTTAGAACGAAATTTAATATAAAAATGGCTTGGCATTGAAATGTAGAGTCAGCCGTTTTAGTTATTGGCATTGTGTGTGGCACCGGCGGAAACTATGCATCGGATTATGTCACACGCCTACGCAATTGTGTGAGACATAGATAATGTTATTATGCTTTGCTAATGAAACTAAGAAATCCGTGCTTTGAATGGAATATACGTAGAAAAATTACACATCCCCAATCTAAGGCTATTTACCAAGCTCAGACAGAAAAAGATTAATCAAGTAAGTACGTAAGTTTCCCGGAACAAATTTTTCCGTGTTTCATACTTTACGAGTCCTTTCTTTTTGAAGCAATTAAACAATTACGTACTCAGATAGTAATAAAAGTGCCTTTTAACGTTCAAGTGCTCCGCATAGCCTTAGTAGGACGTGGGAACGGTCTGCACCATATTGGTTGACGTGAAGCGGAGCCTTGGCACGCCTTGGCGAATATGGAGTGCAGTCATTGTGATAAGCTCACACGTCCGTCAGCAAATGAAGCTTTGATACGTCAGGAGTATGTACTTATACAATATTAATAATTTATCCGTACATAATTTACTTACATTACACTACGTGTGATACTGATATTGATACTGAGACTGATATATACTAATCGGCGCAATCGGTAGTGACCCTGTCTGTTGCGCCAGGGGTCGTGGGTTCGATTCGAATCCCACTCAGGACAAATATTCGTGTGACGAAGACTTGTATTTGTTCTGTGTCTGGATGTTAATATTATTTATAAATGTATGTATTTAAAAATATCTATGTATGTATATCAGTCTCTGACACCCATAACACAGGCTCGCGCCTACTTTGGGGTCAGATGGCCGTGTGCGAGAATGTCCAAGATATTTATTTATTTATTTATTAAAAGAGGAAACATTTGTTTGTAATGCTTTCACACAATTCTTTATAGGGGAGACACTAATAAGGATTAAAAAGTTATTGACAGCAACATAAAATGATAACACGATAAACCTAGGCTGATTGAGCAAGCGAGATAGCGTACCGCGTGGTCGCGAGGCTCAAGTCAACGTCTCGTGTCACGTCACGTCGACTGGTCACGTTCCATCGACAGCATGACACGTGACGCGGCCGAACACGTGTACTCCGGTTATCATTCGTCCATGTCTGAACTCAGACTTTACCCCGCTTTGTGGCAGTTATTCTTCTGTCTGAATAGATGTAAAAACACTGAAACCTCAGATGAATAAAAAAAGGTAGATAAAGCGCGGCCTTAGTTACAGGTGAAGCCAAAAAACTCGGCTCCTTAAAGTAAACACACGCGATCACGCACACAGATGCATTAAAACTACGCTCATTTTCGTCAGTACCTCCCGGAGCGCCGTACAATAACTTTGCCTACAAAATGCCATCCTGTGTAGTTAAATGGTGCAAAAACAACACTAAACGCAACAATAAGTGTCAAGGAATATCGTTTGACACGTAAGTACAAGCAAAGCTATATTTTTTAATGTTATCACTACTTCATTTGAGGTTGTTCGGGTCAATGTCGGGAGGTGACGTAACGGGAGAGTGTTGCCAAGTTCCCTTAATTCGAATTGCCTAAATTTGGGTTAGTCGTGGAGAAATTATGTAGATTGCACGTAATTATTGTTTTTGTATGTTATATCTAATTGAAGTCAAGATAAATATACATTTGCGCGTTCTTATGTACCTAAATATTTTTTTTACTAACAAATATTATGGTTTTAGATTTTCAAAGGATATTATTGTAAGAGATGAATGGGTAGGTAGCTGCTATAAAAATGAGCCGAGATGAACCAAGATGTTTTCGATATATACGCAACTTGCGAAGTAATATTAAGAAAAATATCTATAGAGAATATAAATTTGGTGAGGGAAAGTCAGCATACCTATATAGTCACGCAAATTTTAGGTTCTTTTACAGGTAACAATAGAACTTTTAATAACTTAGAAAATGACCACGATTATGCTGGCCATGGGTATAAAGTAAATTTAATACGATTAGTTATTGAAAAATATTTGAACATACGACTGCATCATATTTCTAAAATGAATACAATAAAGATGACACTGAGTTCTAAGCGCCAAAAATTTACAAAACTTATACAGCCTTTCGCCAGCCAGAATCCTTTATTCTAGGTTAAACCTAAAATTAAATTAAATTAAATTTTTATGTTATGATGAGGTAATATTTACCCCACTTAAGTAATTATCAGGGACTTTTAAAAAAAAGTGGCAACACTTCGCTAACTCACACATCGTTATAAAAATGGTTACAGTTCCTTATTAGAAGTGCGGCATCTACCTTTTTTTATTCATCTGAGACTGAAACAAATAGAGTTGCATACGTAATGGTACAAGCACAATATAATAATATCCTTTACACTGTGGTTTTATTGAAAAAATACCGTTTTTTGACTACTACTTTCTTCATTACAAGTAACAAAAATAAAGCCTTTGTTTATTCTTACTGCTGTTTCTACTTAACATTAATTTTAGCAGTAACAAGTTTCTACCTAATTTAAATAATACTAATCGCTCGTCTTGATTTATCAATGGAAATTGAATAAATCATTGCTCTACAAACTCAAGTGGGTAAATTTAATTTTCAAACAAAGAGAAGAGGCGCCAAGGAGCAGTTGCAAGGCCGACAGGACAGGGCTCATGCAGGTTCTTTGAAAATAATACGCTCTGGTTTACATGCAAAATATTTAGTGCATGGAGAACTCTTGAAAACACTAAGTACTAACTGGGTATCAGGTTCAGATTGCCTCTGGCTAAATAAGTTTGTGGAAATCAAATCGTGGAAAGGAAATGTAAAAGGTAAAATTTAATAAACGCCAGATTTAGCAAATTATCAAAAAGGTACCAAATTAATTAATTATGCGCGTAAAATCTATTATATTATCCTGATAGTTTCAGGTAAATTCAATCAATAGACTGGCAACACAAAGTTAATAATAATACCGTACCGGTTGCAAAATCGGCTCTATGCAAGCGTCGAACGAAACGGACCAATCCGGAACATTCATCGTTCTTTCTCGAATGAACTGGATGAGTTCTCGACGGCCCGGACTCGCTCGGTTGCCTTCGGTTCTGCATCGGCCGAGTTGCATGCCCTGTACTACGTTGGTACTACTTACGCATTATCACGATATACAAATAAAGACTCTAATGCAAGTTAATAAGAGGTTTTTTTGCGACGCGACGACGCGGACGCAGCGTGATCGTCGAGATTTTTCTGTTGTTGTGGTTTTATGCTTGTTTACAATGCGTTATTTTCATTACCTATGTACTTACTTAGATATGAACCGCATGGCACAAACATACAAGTGCTATTATTGTAAATATCTTTCTTTTATATTGTTTATTTGTTTGTTTTGTTTTGTTTGTTTTGATAATAAACACAGTGTAGGTACATTTATTAGTACTGTTACATTAATTACCTACCAATAATGTGCATACTTAATTATTATTCTTCATTCAATCGAATACCTTTCTATGTAAATATAAACAGCATCGGTCAGGCAATTGCGTATTATGGAATTAACCAAATGCACATTATTGTTTACTGGATGAGGACTGGTAATGGACAGTAATGGTGGTCAAAGGTACCTAAAAAACTCCTTCTTCTAAAAAGATCCTTATATACCTACCTAATATTAAACATGCCACAGTATAATGATGTACCTAATTATATAAATTATATATCATATTATTACTTCTGTGATTGATTAAACTTCAATGTTCTAGAATAATATTTCCTACCTACTTCAATCCTTTATTATTATCTTCTCTTTTTAAAATTCTACAATTGATGTTGCTTACTGCACACATGCAATTTATATAAATAAGCCCATGATCCTCATTTAACTAAACATCCTTGTTCAAACATTCTAGAATATGGAGCCAGTGCAATACGTTTCGCTCTATAATGTCACAATGTTCAATCATTCTAGAATCTGGAGCCCGTGACCCCGCTCTATGTCACAGTAGTGTTCATCGATTTTATGCAGACGATATGACTCGTAATTTTTCGCTCGTCGGGTGGCGAGCGACTCAAAAATAGAGCTCCAGATTCAGGCAGGATTCTTCTCTGCTTCTACTGTAGGCATCTTGCAGGAAGTAATAAATCAATAGGTATTAAATTCCATCCATTTATAATCAATTTTTTTAGGCAGGACGACCTAATCGTCCCGTAAAGTCTTCAAATAACACACACAAAAAATAATAACACCTCTGCTATTGTATAGATAGAGCATTTTAGCTTCATCCGACATGGGTTCGGCTAAAACGCTATTGGCAAGGCCGACCTGATAATAATTATTATTTACAAGGCATTTCTGTCGTTCGCTGAGTTCCGAACACACTTCATCAATACATGCTGTACAATACTGTACATCCTCAATCACAGCGCAAGTGTTACAATTTGGGAATGGAGCTCTTTTCATTAAAAACGTATTACATCTAGAAACGTGTTGGTTTTGATGCGCTAGAGTGCACCAAGATTTTAATAGCAACCATTTATCAACGACTAGTGGACGCCCGCAGCTTCGCTCGCGTAGAATTAGACCCACCCACTTGACCTCAAAAACGGCAAACTTTCATACTAACTTTGCACCCCCGCTTTACCCCCTTAGGGGGTGAATTTTCAAAAATCCTTTCTTAGTGCTCCCCTACGTTATAAAAGGAACCCCTGTGCAAAATTTCAAGTTTCTAACCCTTATAGTTTAGGCCCTGCGTTGATACTATATCAGTCAGTTAGTCAGTCACCTTCTCCTTTTATAAATATAGATAGGTATCTAATAAACAAGTTCGTCAGTATTTTCCTGCAAAGTTCCTCGTTCATCGAGATGGATCATGCATGCATGAGTGCATGACTCGTCTGTTCGCGATAATTAAGCTACTGTATACCTTTCCTATATCGTTCCTCCATGCTTGCGGGGAATTACAGTTTGCGGTAGAACGAAAACCGGTTGCAGTGAAATGAATAATCACGTAAAAGTAACTACCTAATTCATCACAACCCTTTCTTTGTCCCACTGTTGGGCACGGGTCTCCTCTCAGAACAGGAGGGATTAGGCCTTAGTCCACCACGCTGGCCAAGTGCGGATTGGCAGACTTCACATGCCTTCGAGAACACTATGATGAACTCTCACGCATGCAGGTTTCCTCACGATGTGTCCTTCACCGTTACAGCAAGTGACATTTAATTTTTTAATCGCACATAACTTAGAAAAGTCATTGGTGCGTGCCGCTGGGGTTTGAACCCGGACCGCTCGAGTGAGAGGGGAGTTCGATAGCCACTGGGCTGTCACTGCTGCTAATTATAACCAAGTAAAGTTGGTATGAAATGAAATTTGTTTATTTTTTCGCTAACAATCTACCTACTACCTACTCTATTTGCTCGTAAAGAAATCAGTTCAATGACCTTTAAACAGTGCAGACGTAGATGCTTCCTGCTCAGTAAGTAAGACAGTTTTATTCACGCAACTCTGAAACTGTTCCACTGTGTTAATTTTAGTAAAGGCTAATTTTGCACCAAATAATGCGTCACTAAAGGTGATTATGGTATCCTTTAGCTCCAATTTTCAGGCAATGTAATGACTGATGCCCAGCGAAAGGAAGAAAAAACCTGATTACGATATATAAAGGTAGAAAATGTATCTGTATGTAATCTGAATGAATGCCTAAGAATTTAGAGCTGAGCTGATTTTTCCATAACGCTGTGTAAAGTTTATCAACCCGAACTTGGCCAGCGCAGAGTGGTGTTCGGTGACTTTTACTTTTTATTAAAAGCTTTTATTTAACTTCACTCGTATGTATGTATGTATATATGTCCTGGAATCTTGTAATCAATATTTCACCCACTTCCACGGAAGCTATCGAGCTGAAATTCGGCACACATTTGGTTCCGACTCAGATGAATAAAAAAAGGGATGACAATGCACGAAAATACAAAATACAGATTAGTAAGTAGGTTTTAATATGTTGTGGTCGTTTAATTTAACTCAAACGAGTAAGATAACTACTTATTATGTATCTTCCTCGACGTCACTCACTGATGGACGCATACGCATTCTAGCTATGACGATAGCTTCTAGAGAATGTCGAGATATAAATTAATCAAGTTGTTGACATGTACTTACACGTACCTACGTAAGTAAATGTGTAGCGGCCATTCTTCAGACACGTTGGAGATTTTTTTTTGGAGACGGGCGAAGCCGTGGACAGCACCTAGTGGATGGAATAAGCCATAAGCATCATCAACAATAAAATTATAGGTAGGTATATCAATCGTAGTATGAGCTAAACAAGTAGTATAGGTAAATTTATAGGTAAACATAATCTCGCGGCTTACGACGTCATAAAATACATACTGTAATCGAGAACAACTGGTAGGTACCTAGCTTAGGTAATACCCTGGTAACACGTTACCATAATCTATATACAATATATCTATATATATAAAAGGAGAAGGTGACTGACTGACATATCAACGCAGGGCCTAAACTATAAGGGTTAGAAACTTGAAATTTTGCACAGGGGCCCCTTTTATAACGTAGAGGAGCACTAAGGAAGGACTTTTGAAAATTCACCTCCTAAGGGGGTAAAACGGGGGTGCAAAGTTAGTATGAAACTTTGCCGTTTTTGAAGTCAAGTGGGCAACCCGAACGCGGGCAGACGTCGTTAGTGGGTCTAATACTACGCGAGCGAAGCTGCGGGCGTCCTTAAAATATTTAAAGGAACACCTATTTGTTAGATATAATTAAAACGAGGGAAGACTGACACTGGATAGTTGCTTACTACTCGTTGTACCTACAGCTGAAGACGTTATTTCGTTGGAAATTAGGTAGGTAGGTATATGGGACAAAATTAATTCCATTGAACGGTGTGTCATTGAGTCATGTGTGAATGACCTACTGTATTTATAAGGTAGTATCGTACCTATCCGTATGTAGCGTCATGTCCATAGCCCAATGGCTCGCGTCTATTACAACATGAAGCGGTCGGTTTTCGTGGATGTGTGAGTACCTACCTACCGCCCACCACTGTACCTAGGTAGTACAGTATGTAGTATGTGTTAGTAATAGTCCAGATAGTACTTGTTAGTAGGAGTCTCGTTCTAAGTCAGTCACACATGTGTTGCTACCCTTGAGGACTAAGATGGTCGCCTCTAAAGAAATGTAACCGGAATCCACACCTTTCCAACCGGACCACAATTGCACTACTGTCTTTATCTATACTAATATTATAAAGAGGAAAGATTTGATTGTTTGTTTGTTTGTTTGCTTCGAATAGGCTTCAAAACTACTGAACCGATTTGAAAAATTCTTTCACTGTTGGAAAGCTACACTATCCCCGGGTGATATAGGCTAAATTTTATTTTGGAAAAAATAGGGTTCCGTAAGATATTTGGGTTTTTCGGACACAAGGTGTAAAAAATCAACCAGAAAAGTTACTTATTTTGCGTACGCTGCCTAAACTATTAAAGATAGAATCATAAAATGTTCTAATTAATTGTAGATCTTATAAATATCTATAAAAAAGTCCGCGACACACTATACCTATCTATGTCGAGTGAGGCACAACAACCATTTTTTTATCTTGAATTTTTTTTGGACTACATTTACAGTTTATGTAGATAATATTTGATCTTTGAATGATTAAAATTGGACGTTTGGTTTTGAAGTGTCTGTCTGTCTGTCTGTCTGTCTGTCTGTCTGTTTCGCTTTCACGCCAAAACTACTGAACCGATTTAAATGAAATTTGGTACACAGTCTAGAGCCTGACAAAGGACATAGACACTTTTTAATTGGTAATGGGTTGAAAACGGAGATGAAAGGTTGTATGAAAGTATTGTCATTTTCGGAACTAGAAGCATAAAACTTAAATTTTAGGCTGTTGATAAGGTATAATCCTTACTAATCCTATCCTACTAATATTATAAAGGGGAAAGTTTGTAAGTATGTATGTATGGATGTGTGTTACTTTTTCACGTAAAAAGTACTGAATGGATTTTAATGAAACTTTACAATAATATAGCTTATACATCAGAATAACACACAGGCTAAAATTTATAAAGATATTGTGTGAATTGTCCAAAATATGACGATAAGTGTCAAGTAGGTAAGTAGGAAAAAATCTACCATCTGCGAGCTATTCTGGCGTGCGCTGCCAAAACTACTGGACCGATTTCAAAAATTCTTTCACCATTAGAAAGCTGCATCTTCACTGAGTGACATAGGCTATATAATATTACTAGGCGTAAACGAAACTATTGTTATAATCTATATATGTAAAATAAAGTCGTGTTAAATTTTTATTTTTTTAGTAACCTGACGCAAATAGGGTTTATGTGTGTGTATTATAATTTTGATTTTTATATAAAATACCCGTGCGAAGCCGGGGCGGACCACTAGTACGTAATAAAGACATTCACAATCTGTGAATAGATGATGGTCGCATTGGTCGCAACTGGCATGGAATATAGTATTGATCGTAAATTCCAACGTAAAGTGCGCAGACTCTCGGAAACAAAAACTTGGTCTGAAATAATACGTGGCTATCTACTGATGGACATTGTTCAACTCAATCTGCTTCGTGTTTGTGTAAGATTGTTACTTAACTGAACATTATAATGAATTATTAAATTATGTATGTATTCGATAATTATGTTATCTACTTTAATATAAATGTATTGCTCTTTCATAACTCACACGCAACACAGTAGGTAGGTACTGACAGTAATGTAAGCCTGTAAGCACCACATGGCAAGGTATAAATCGTTTTTTCAGTTGATCCATTAAGTTTTTTATTTCAAACGAAACAGCTATAATTCAATGATAAATCTTGCCGGGATGCTGAATTTTCACGTAGCCAAAAATATTGTTTGTTGTTTGATAAAATAAATACAAAGTACAATTCCAATACAATAAAACAAGCCTGTATCAATGATATTATTCTAAACCTACATTACATTGACCTGTGTGCAGAAAGTAGACTAAAGCTGGCGCGCAGACGGTATGGAGTCAAGTGAGAGCGCATCATAATGTATCGTTACATTTAAATTACCGACGAGCATTAATTACACATAATTTGATGTATTGATCCGAATTATCAGGTTATCGAGTTCGCAAGCGCGGGGGCGGCGGCGGGTATTTTTACGAGTGACGTGACGCGTTGCGCGCCTTGATCGTGTCGTGGGGCCATGAAAACTAGCGATTTTGGGTGTCGTAGTACTTGTACTATTATTCTGTGGTCGTAGTGTAAGCAGTAAGAATTTTTTTAATTTCAAAACATAGCCGTTCTGAAGTCTATATTTTTCAGCATCAGTACATGCTGCAACGATATAACTTATACGAAGCAATAAATTTCATAAGACAATCTCTGTTTATTGACGTGCATTTATTAGTAAACTAGTGGACGCCCGCAGCTTCGCTCGCGTGGAATTAGACATTCACTAACTTGAAAAACGGCCATGTTTCATACTAACTTTGCACCCCCGTTTTACCCCCTTAGGGGGCGAATTTTCAAAAATCCTTTCTTAGTGCTCCCCTACGTTATAAAAGGAAGCTCTGTGCAAAATTTCAAGTTTCTAACCCTTAAAGTTTAGGCCCTGCGTTGATATGTCAGTCAATCAGTCAGTCAGTCAGTCACCTTCTCCTTTTATATATATAGATTGGTAAATAACCATTGTGATGATATTAGTTTTAGACAAGAGTAGTATTGTATTGCAATTGTGAAGCGTACCTACCTTAAAATTATTGTTTTAGGCGAATTGCCAAGTTAATTTGCGTCAATAGTCAAAATCAATATGTGCATCTCTACATACATGCATTTGAATACTTATTTAGACATAGACGATACTTTGTGAATGTTATAGTTCAGTCCTGCTCGGAACTGGGGATACCGTCCTCCCACAACACTATGCTTTAGCAGGGCATTCAACTCAGATAAATCGTAAGTATAATATATATTTATTGTAAGTAATATTATTTTCATGTAAGATCTATATACATATTAGCGATTGTTTATCTTACATGAAAATGCGGTGACAGGCCAATGGCTAATCTGGCTAATGATTGGATCTCTCATTCGACTGGGATTAAGTGTCACCTGCTGTAATTCATGAGGAGACCCAAGCCCAAGTGTGGGACAAAGAAAGGGTGTGTTTGTGGTGGTGTCGTACATCTACTTATAAAATGTGATATGGATAGACCTGAAAATCCTACGTCCTAAGTCTTCGACATACCTGCTATTCCCACAAATGGTATCGAAGATGCACGGCTTACTAAAAATTATGTGGTTTTTTGATGCGGAGTTTCGGATCGGGGTTCTGGATATTTTATAAACGCAGTTTTCCTGGCCTCGTGCCTCCAGCCGTCATTGCCGCCAAGGTTGGCGCGCCTGCCAACTGCCGACGCTCTCGTACAGCTGTTTACACTTCCCGCCAATATACTGCACGGTTATTCTAGTCCACATTCAAATTATTCCCTTCAAATCAAAATACTTCATTAAATGTCGTCTAATTTTGTTAGTTTTTTAAATAGATTTAGTATTAACTCGAGGTTTTGTATGTTATAATATGGTATGTGATGTGTTGAACAGTGTAATAGAAGTTTATAATTAAATTAGGAAAAGTATTTGAAATTATAAGGGGCAGGTGGAAATAATAATGCAGACTGATTTCTTTTGATAATTAATTGTTTTATTTATCGTTTTTTAACAGCAATTATAAGTAATAAGTTTTTAAGTCTATATTCAAATCACTACATCAACAGTAAAGTCAAAAATTCTTTTTGAAATTCAATCCTGCTATTGAATAATAACAAAATTCTATTTCAAAACTCAATGTAATTGTTAGATTATGTTTCCGGACAATACAGCTATGCTACAATGAATTGGAATCAGTTTAATATTGTGCGGAAACCTAAAACTTACAATCACTGTCTTGGCCAAGTATTTACATAATAAGTATTAAATATTTACAGCTTATCGGGTAAAATTAAATAAACAATGCACACACAACAAGACAAACTCGCTAGTTCCCCGTACTACAACGCACGAAGTCCACTCAACCACTCATTAGCTAACAGTATGCATGACCACATCAGACTGCGATCACTATATATTTCGTTGCATTTGGTCAAATACCAGTCCAGTAGTTCTGTGATTTTTGTGTTTTTCTTCACACAAAATAAGAATATATGTACTTTTAATTTTCCACTGTATTACGACGAAACGATAATTCGACCAAATGCAACCAAATCAAACAGTAAATTCGCAAGGGGGCAAAGCCCAGGGCGCGGCCGCGGTCACGCGAATGACCTCCTTCCGTCCACGTGCGTCGGCGACGGAACAACGCGAACTAAATTAGAATCGGAATAACCAATTCACGAGCACAATCCGCTAAGACCCTAAAATCGCGAATATACAGGGCTTTTCCTATAAATCATATCCCTGTGGAGCAGCCCACAGAAGAGTAAACAGTCTGTTGACATACTAAACACTAGCAGTCCTAATGACTAACAGTCCGAACTAGCAGGTAAAGTATCCTTCAGACGTCCTCACTAGTTAGGCAATGTGTCCATTAGAATCTCCTTGACTCCAGAACTTAGCTGATTGGGGAACTTGATGTCAAATGCGACGAGTAAGTCACCCTTTCTCGTTGGTTCCTTGGGGAACGGTAAACCATATCCAGGGAACCTCTTCACCGTGTGCGGCTTCACAACCTCCCCTTGCAGGTTCACAGTCAGTTTCTCTCCAGACATGGTTGGCACTTCAATGATGGTCCCGCAGAGAGCCTGCAAACAAAACCGTTGGTTAGATAACTGTATTCATGATTCATTAAACATTGTTTTGCTTATTGAGTATGTATTATGTCTGCATCGGACAGTCATCAACATAATTTCCATGTGAAAATTTGCAAGTCCCCCACTTGGATGTTGACTCACAATAAGGAAACATTAGTCTGAACTTTGATTTTGACATTGAGTATGAATAAGTCAGTAGGTAACATCTGAACAGTGATGGATTAGTGTTACATATACAGTTTAAACAAAAAAAAAGAGATGTGATGAGAAATTGCTTACCTGCTTGAGTGAGACCTTGGCGGTGTATCTGATGTCGCTGCCCTCCCTCTTGAAGAGCGGGTTGGGCTTGTCCCGGATGATGAAGACAATATCGGCTGGGATCTTATTCCTGCCCTGGTCGCCCTCCTTCTGGAACGTGATCTTGGTTCCCGCCTTCCAGCCAGGCTTCACGTGAATGGTCAGGACCTTGTCCTCCTTCTTCGAGGTGCCGTCCGGCTGCATCACGCGACGGGAGATCTTCATTTTCTTGACACAACCGCGAGCGATGTCTTCGAGGGAAACGTACAGGTCGTGTTCGATCGGCGGGTCCTGTGTCTTCTCCTTCCTGTTGGGCGAGCCGTGGAAGTTGAAACTGTGGCTGCGGAAGGCGCCGCCGGGCCCGCCGGGGCGCGCCTGGCCCATGCCCATGTTGGCGAACGGGTCCATGTCGACATCCATGTCTCGGTCGAAGAACATCGTGGTGCCGCCGCCGCCGCCGTTCATGTCGAAGAACGCCTGGAAGGGGCTCGCCGAACCGAAGAACTGCGCGAACGTGGCCCGCGGGTCGCCGTGGAACGTGTACGAGAACGACTGCCCGCCGCCGGGGCCGTTCTGGCCTCCCATTCCTCCCTTCAGACCCTCCTCGCCGTGAGCGTCGTAAATCTCCCTCTTCTTCTTGTCAGACAGCACCTCGTAGGCCTCCGCCACCTCTTTAAACCTCTCTTCCGCTCCGGCGGCCTTGTTCTTATCCGGATGGTACTTCAGAGCCAATTTGCGATACGCCTTCTTGATCTCGTCGTCCGATGCCCCCTTGGCTATTCCCAGTATTTTGTAATAATCCTTTCCCATTTTGATGATTTGACCTACAACAAAGAAATAATTCCTATAGCCTCACGTCTGACACCATTTTTGGACGTAGACACTAGACAGATCCTCCGCGCAATCTACTTTGCGTCTAGAAGGTTCCGATTTTATATAATTTATCGATTCTCAGTATTTCTAAGTAAAAGCACGAAAAGAAATATAAAAAAATATTACACTTACGATTAACTAGACTTTCTATTCAGTAATTCCAAAGAAACTGGCAGAAATTTTGAAGAAATCCACACGCAACACAACTCACAAGTTCACACACTTACACTTCAGAATTGAATGAAACGTAGCGCTGTCGTCGCGCGAAAATATATACATTAAAACGTCTAGAACATTCTGGGACCTTCACATGACGCGAAAGCGAGATATAACACAGGCAAGGGTTTGATACCTTTTGTGTTAGAAAGAGATAAAAATAATTTTACGTGTTCAGATTTAATGGAATAATGAGTTCATGTCTGACGTCGACTCCCTCGCACGGTTGGTCGCGTGTAGGGGTGTCACTCAATTCCACGGAGTACTTTTGCTCAATTCTTTAACTTAATAATAATTTATTAAAATATTGTATGTATATGTGTATACAGGAAGATACAAACTTGATAAAACATAATTTATTTCTAGTATAATATAATCGCTTCATGCGAGGCCTCCGGACCGGAGAGGGCTACCGCGCGACATCATCGCGCAGGGAGCCCCTTCACAACAACCCTGAGAACCCACCATCAGCGCGCTCACCGCCTTCAAGCCGCCGTCCGATCGCTGGCGGGCTCCTGCTGGGCTTCCCACAAGGATTCACCCGGTAGGGCCTGACCGCTCGGGCGACGTGAAGAAAGCGTGGTGAGCGCACAGAAGCCAACAACGGACAGCACGCTGTCCAGCCCAAGGACCGGCCCGTCGTCACGGGCCGCGAAAGAAATCGCAGGCAAGGGGATATATAGGCCCCGTCTCTGCTTCCCCACGCCCCCACGGGCGCGTGAGAAGACCTCAGTCGTCGTATAATATAAACAATCATTTTAATATAGTATGTATGTAACTAACTTTGATCTGCATTTGATTCACTCGTATACTACTTAACTTGTACCGGGCGGAGGTATCGTTCTGTATTCTGAGGTTTCGATGTAAAGTCTGTCTCTCCTTGTTGTAAGTACATAATGCTTGTATTTTTCCTGCATTTATACCTATTTATAAAATTAAAATAAATAAATATAAGAATAGAAATATACATATTATACATAATACGTTACATTCATTGTATTCAGTGGCACATTTCTCACTCGAAAATGGCACATTTCTTTGTTATTAAATTATAAGAATAAGTCAATTATAAGGATATTTTGTAGTCAATGAAATGCGCACTTTAATACATTTTAGAAAGACAAGGGACAAGGTCAAAGTCCAACATTTTGCAATTTATTTGGAACTGAGCATATTTAAACAAAACCTTAGTTTTTCAGCGGTTTTATCAACCCTAACATTGTCCTCTTTGTTTTAATTTCTCTTTGTGTTACCTAGATCATTTCCCGTGGGTTTTCTACTTATTTAGTAGAAATTATATCAAGTACTTATTTAACTTAACTTTGGGAAACCTAGTTTCTTAGAATAATATATTGTACTTGAAAAACTATTGGCGATAAATATACCTAGTATTAATTGGTTTGCTAAACCAGCATAAAAATGTTCATGGTTATAGAATATTTTGCAAGTTAAATGCTCGCTGTATTAGTAAGTGCCTTTTGGAAAGATTAACAACCCCCGGACCAATGTTTTTGGACTGCTACACTACAACTGAGCATACATCATTTTTGAGTTTCTTTAATTATAATTTATGTTGCCAATAAAAAATAAAAACGTGGTAGCGACTGTTTCTTCGATTAAAATCTGTCATAAATATTACGAGATATTTTTTATTTTAATTGTTGACTTTTATTTTTCAAGTCATAGAGTATGTACTGTAGATCGTTGTTTTATGTCATGAGTTAAGTGCAGAATAGATATACACTCACAAGAGGTTTAATGTAAAATCATTTGTACTTTGTTAAATACTGAAAATATTTTCATCTGGCAGCACTCTGTTCTGTAGTTCGTTCACTTCAACATGAGTCATCTATCTAGAAGTTGTCAACTACTGTTTGAGTACCTACTTTGTTAAATAAATACTGAAAATAATATTTTCATCTGGCAGCACTCTGTTCTGTAGTTCGTTCACTTCAACATGAGTCATTTATAAGTTGTCAACTACTGTCAAGTCAAGCAAGATGTCAAGTCAAAACAAAATCAAATCTGTCAAATCGTCAAATCAAGCATGCATGCTGTTGTGTCATTAAACCCAATAAATAAATAAAACTTGTCTTTCTTAGACGCACATCCCCCGTCTCATTTGCGAATATATATAATATCGAATTCAGGGATTGCTGCTTAATGATGTGTACGCTACGTTAAAGGAATAAAACTACATTTTAACAAGTAACATTTATTCACCGAACCAGTCTTAGGAATAGTGCGTGCCGGCAGCCCTTGTGATCGATATCGTAGTACTTCTCGTAGAAGTCTTGTATCAGCTCCTCGACCTGCAACATGAATGTTGATGTACTACTTGTGAATTGCGACGCGTGCGGTGAGGTGGCGCACGAGCCTTACATAGACTGCGCAGAGTGCGACGCGAACCTTTGCACTGCATGCTTCGCTACAGGCCGCGAGGTGGACGGCCACGAGAGCTCCCACAGCTACGCGGTACGGCGGAATGACTTCCCCCTGTTCGACAACTGTAACTGGTCGGCTAAAGAAGAATGCAAGCTCCTGACTGCCCTTTCCACTTGCGGCTACGGCAACTGGGAGGAAATAGCCAAAAGCGTGCACACGCGCTCCAAACTTGAGTGCCAGGAACACTACAGAAAATATTACATAGAAAATGTTCAGTTTGACGAGCTAAAACTCCTCCCTGAAACTGAGCAGTCCCTCTTCCCCAAACCGATTGTACCTTACTTATTCAATATCGATCAGAGTCTTAATCCACCAAGAAATAATATCGGGGACAAGCAGCTCTGTAAGCAATGTCCCCTGGCAGGGTACAATGCTTACAGATCTGAATTTGAGTTTAGTTATGATCATAACGCTGAGAGTATATTTAGCATCGAAGACAGTTACTCTGATGATCAGGACGAAGACTGCATGGATTCTCTTAAAGTCAGCTTAGGTAATGCTCTGAACACCAGGCTAAAAGAGAGGAGAAGAAGGTACAAGATCCTGCAAAACCATGGCCTAGTAATGACAAACAAGTTGCTGTCATGGTTGAAGAGATTCGAAGGGAAGTTCATGTCACATAAACCAGAGAGACTGCTGTCATTTATGCAGTTTATGACTGGCATGCAGTTTGATGCTTTCATGGAATCCTTGAGCTTGGAGGAGGAGCTAATTCAAAGACTGCTTTCCCTCTACGAGTATCGTATGAAGGGTATCAAGTCATTGCATACTGCTAGATTGTATAAGCATTTGAAGAGAGAGCGAGAGATTATGCTCAAAGAGCAGAAGTATGCTACTTCCATGATGATGAAGAAGTTTGAAAGCCAATCTCCGATAGCCAAGCCTGTCTTTGCAAGAGATGTGGACCACAAGAAGATGATGAGAAAGAAAATGCCCCTGGACATCACAGATTTCCCAGGATATCATGTCCTGTCAGAGAGTGAAAAGACACTTTGCTCCCAGTTGAGGCTGTTACCCAAAAACTACATGTCCATTAAAGATTTGTTGGTAGCAGAAAACAATAAGCTAGGCTCCCTACGCCTGCTCGATGCAAGGCGACTCCTCAAGATTGATGTTAATAAAACAAGAAAAATATATGATTATCTGATTTCCGAGGGCTTTATACAGAAGTGATATTTTTGTAGCATTTAGGGAACAATAGTTTTTACTGTGATACATTCCATTACATGTATCTTTATAACTTAGAAATAGCATAATTTAGTTTACAAGTGCATTTCCATAAGCTTGGTAGAATTATGTACATTAGGTTAATATACTCCATTTTTATTGAGCTGTTAGGGTTATTTGGTAAACAATCTGGCAATACTTTATATTGAATATTCATCAGAAGCAAATAGAAATATTTAGTTTTATCTTCAAATGTCTACTGACTGCTAAATCATTTTAATCTGTGTGTGATTTTAATAATACATACTCGTATTATGAGAAAACGACCCGACTAGATTATACTAAAGTTATGAATGCTCAAGAATTATCTATAGGAAAATGCTGCAGATTATTCATATTTAAAGCACTGCCTTAAAGTCAATTCATACTTTTTACTGTGCCTTTAAAACATGCTCAATAGCCCTGAATTTTTGAAAAAATATTTGTATTAAGTCACACTAAAATACGAGAGAAACATTTACATATATAATAGGCTTTTAAGTATTGTAAAATAAAAATAATAAACAAAACAAAGTGATTGTTTTAAATTGACTATGTGCTTATTTAACCTAACAACACACATTTGATTTCATTCAGAGGAAAGACGGCAATGAGTATTATCAAATACTGATGAACGCCCGCAGCTTCGCTCGCGTGGAATTAGACACAACAATAGTTTCGTTTACACCTAGTAATATTATATAGCCAATGCACTCAGTGATGGTGCAGTTTTCTAATGGTGGAAGAATTTTAAAATCAGTCCAGTAGTTTTTGTGTGAAAACATTACAAACAAATCTTTCCTCTTTAATAATAGATATAGATGTATGTTGGTTAACGAAAGTGATGGTATGTCAAAACTACTCGCATCAAATATTAATTGTAGACAATGTATTAGAAACTATTGTTTGTTTCTAATCTTTACTTTTAATCATGGACGCCTTTGACTGACAAACCCCATTTAAAAAAATAACATGCTTTATTTCGAAATGTGTGGTTGAAGTGCGACGTCATCTTACCAAGAGTTTCTTTAACATTCGGCCCCACAACATTAATAAGCATTTGTATGTGTTTTACGTTTCGTTGATCCCACATAAGCTCACCTTGAATCCAAACTTCTGATAGAGGAATATCGCCGGGTTTGTGGGGGACACGTGGAGCGTAACATCCTTCCCATTGCATGTCTGTCAATAAAAGCTATAGTCAATAGGTAATATTAATACGTATCTTGGAATCAATTAAGCTGTGTGGGTTGACTATGAACTATCTAAAGACGAATCATATAATACACAAATCACGGGGTCGTCCTGAAAACCAGCGGTCGTAGTATACTGCGGCCAGTGCTGAGTGCGGACCCTTTTCGTATAGATTTGACTGAATTTTTGGGTTATATAAGCTGGTTGCACACTAAGAGCCAGTTTAGATAGGCCGCGTGAGCATGAAGGCCTCCCCGCGGCCCGCGTCCTCAACCAGCACTCCAGCAGCTCACCTGCAGCAGGTGGTACAGCATGAAGGTCGCGATGCCCGCGCGGCGCCACTCGGGCCGCGTGAGCACGAAGGACACGTACGTCTCCCCGCGGCCCGCGTCCTGAACCAGCACTCCAGCAGCTCACCTGCAGCAGGTGGTACAGCATGAAGGTCGCGATGCCCGCGCGGCGCCACTCGGGCCGCGTGAGCACGAAGGACACGTACGTCTCCCCGCGGCCCGCGTCCTGCACCAGCACTCCAGCAGCTCACCTGCAGCAGGTGGTACAGCATGAAGGTCGCGATGCCCGCGCGGCGCCACTCGGGCCGCGTGAGCACGAAGGACACGTACGTCTCCCCGCGGCCCGCGTCCTGCACCAGCACTCCAGCAGCTCACCTGCAGCAGGTGGTACAGCATGAAGGTCGCGATGCCCGCGCGGCGCCACTCGGGCCGCGTGAGCACGAAGGACACGTACGTCTCCCCGCGGCCCGCGTCCTGCACCAGCACTCCAGCAGCTCACCTGCAGCAGGTGGTACAGCATGAAGGTCGCGATGCCCGCGCGGCGCCACTCGGGCCGCGTGAGCACGAAGGACACGTACGTCTCCCCGCGGCCCGCGTCCTGCACCAGCACTCCAGCAGCTCACCTGCAGCAGGTGGTACAGCATGAAGGTCGCGATGCCCGCGCGGCGCCACTCGGGCCGCGTGAGCACGAAGGACACGTACGTCTCCCCGCGGCCCGCGTCCTGCACCAGCACTCCAGCAGCTCACCTGCAGCAGGTGGTACAGCATGAAGGTCGCGATGCCCGCGCGGCGCCACTCGGGCCGCGTGAGCACGAAGGACACGTACGTCTCCCCGCGGCCCGCGTCCTGCACCAGCACTCCAGCAGCTCACCTGCAGCAGGTGGTACAGCATGAAGGTCGCGATGCCCGCGCGGCGCCACTCGGGCCGCGTGAGCACGAAGGACACGTACGTCTCCCCGCGGCCCGCGTCCTGCACCAGCACTCCAGCAGCTCACCTGCAGCAGGTGGTACAGCATGAAGGTCGCGATGCCCGCGCGGCGCCACTCGGGCCGCGTGAGCACGAAGGACACGTACGTCTCCCCGCGGCCCGCGTCCTGCACCAGCACTCCAGCAGCTCACCTGCAGCAGGTGGTACAGCATGAAGGTCGCGATGCCCGCGCGGCGCCACTCGGGCCGCGTGAGCACGAAGGACACGTACGTCTCCCCGCGGCCCGCGTCCTGCACCAGCACTCCAGCAGCTCACCTGCAGCAGGTGGTACAGCATGAAGGTCGCGATGCCCGCGCGGCGCCACTCGGGCCGCGTGAGCACGAAGGACACGTACGTCTCCCCGCGGCCCGCGTCCTGCACCAGCACTCCAGCAGCTCACCTGCAGCAGGTGGTACAGCATGAAGGTCGCGATGCCCGCGCGGCGCCACTCGGGCCGCGTGAGCACGAAGGACACGTACGTCTCCCCGCGGCCCGCGTCCTGCACCAGCACTCCAGCAGCTCACCTGCAGCAGGTGGTACAGCATGAAGGTCGCGATGCCCGCGCGGCGCCACTCGGGCCGCGTGAGCACGAAGGACACGTACGTCTCCCCGCGGCCCGCGTCCTGCACCAGCACTCCAGCAGCTCACCTGCAGCAGGTGGTACAGCATGAAGGTCGCGATGCCCGCGCGGCGCCACTCGGGCCGCGTGAGCACGAAGGACACGTACGTCTCCCCGCGGCCCGCGTCCTGCACCAGCACTCCAGCAGCTCACCTGCAGCAGGTGGTACAGCATGAAGGTCGCGATGCCCGCGCGGCGCCACTCGGGCCGCGTGAGCACGAAGGACACGTACGTCTCCCCGCGGCCCGCGTCCTGCACCAGCACTCCAGCAGCTCACCTGCAGCAGGTGGTACAGCATGAAGGTCGCGATGCCCGCGCGGCGCCACTCGGGCCGCGTGAGCACGAAGGACACGTACGTCTCCCCGCGGCCCGCGTCCTGCACCAGCACTCCAGCAGCTCACCTGCAGCAGGTGGTACAGCATGAAGGTCGCGATGCCCGCGCGGCGCCACTCGGGCCGCGTGAGCACGAAGGACACGTACGTCTCCCCGCGGCCCGCGTCCTGCACCAGCACTCCAGCAGCTCACCTGCAGCAGGTGGTACAGCATGAAGGTCGCGATGCCCGCGCGGCGCCACTCGGGCCGCGTGAGCACGAAGGACACGTACGTCTCCCCGCGGCCCGCGTCCTGCACCAGCACTCCAGCAGCTCACCTGCAGCAGGTGGTACAGCATGAAGGTCGCGATGCCCGCGCGGCGCCACTCGGGCCGCGTGAGCACGAAGGACACGTACGTCTCCCCGCGGCCCGCGTCCTGCACCAGCACTCCAGCAGCTCACCTGCAGCAGGTGGTACAGCATGAAGGTCGCGATGCCCGCGCGGCGCCACTCGGGCCGCGTGAGCACGAAGGACACGTACGTCTCCCCGCGGCCCGCGTCCTGCACCAGCACTCCAGCAGCTCACCTGCAGCAGGTGGTACAGCATGAAGGTCGCGATGCCCGCGCGGCGCCACTCGGGCCGCGTGAGCACGAAGGACACGTACGTCTCCCCGCGGCCCGCGTTCGGCACCAGGAACGCGCAGCCCACCACCAGCCGACGGTACGTCACCACGCAGCTGAACTCTGGGTGTTGCAGCGCCTCCGTCACTGGGGACAACAAGTCACTATACACCTCGTCGCGACTGCAAGCAGCAATGGTCAGTTAAGAACTTCCAATTATTGTCATCGACGTCGCTCGACGGACTGATAACCGTTGGGTAAGAAAAGTCCTCGAGTGGAGACCGCGTCTCGGAAAACGAAGTATCGGCCGCCCCCCGACGAGGTGGACTGACGACCTGAAGAAGACAGCGGGAAACCGTTGGATTCAGAGGGCGCAGGATCGGGAGGAGCGGCGACGATTGAGGGAGGCCTATGTCCAGCAGTGGACCCAAAAAGGCTGATGGATGGATGGATGGATCGATGGAATTATTGTCATCACTGTGTCAAGGAGGCGAGATGAGACTCACGGTCGATGCCGGGCCAGAAGAACTGCGCGCAGAGGCTGTTGACGGCGGGGATGTGCTGCGGCCGCACGTACGAGTAGTCCAGCGACGCGGGCGGCGGCGGCTCGTAGCCCGGCTCCTTCCTGACAATGTTACGTCGGAGTTAAACTACTTCTGTATGGGGGGATTTCAGAAGGCGTCATGTGGAAAAGATACTCCAGGAGGTTACATTTCTATTTATTTCTACTCAATTACTAGTCATGATCACAATCCTTTCTTTGTCCCGCTGTTGGGCTCGGATCTCCTCTCAGGATTGGGGGATTAGGCTGTAGTCCATCCAGGAGTTTCCACTCTCCACAGGAGATTCCATTTCTACTCAATTACTAGTCATCATCACAACCCTTTCTTTGTCCCACCGTTGGGCACGGATCTCCTCTCAGAATGGGAGGGATTAGGCCTTAGTCCACCAAGTTGGCCAAGTGCGCATTGGCAGACTTCACATCCCTTCGAGAACCTTATGAAGAACTCTCAGGAATGCAGGTTTCCTCACGATGTGTCCTTCACCGTTATAGCAAGTGACATTTAATTTCTTAATCTCTGCCAATTACTACTACTGTCACTAAATAAACAAGAGGTGCACGTGTGATCAAGTTTAGTGTGTCAATTTCATTAACATATTCACAGAACGCACCTTTCACTTCATAATTTATCCAAAAACATAGGCACGCACGCCCGAAAATACAAACCCACGCACGCAAGCACGCAAAATACGCACGATCGTACGTACGAATGAGCGCATGCACACAGCGACGCGGGCTGCTACAGACTGTAGCCAATCCGTTGTAATTGGCATGAGTCGTAGCGGCAGCGGCGTTCATAGCCCAATGGCTCGCGTCGATTCAATGTGACCGAAAGAGTTAAGCAACGATGGGCGCGGTCGGTTTGTGGATTGTGACCGCTAGTGGCAACATTTCATGGACGCTACCGTGCTTAGGAGGGTACGTAAAGCCGTCGGTCCCGGTTGTTTTCAATGGTGGAAACAGTCGTTAACCCTTGTCGAAGACCTTCGGGTGGCTTGAGAACATTCGACACTGGGTTGGCCACTAATCCCTCCACCAATCCGCATTGGAGCAGCGTGGTGGAGTATGCTCTAGACCTCCCGCAGCTGCGTGTGGGGAAGACCCGTGCCCAGCAGTGGGACATCTACGGTGCAGGTACCTGTGCGTGGCCACCAGCAGCTCCCGCATGAGCCGCGGCCAGGGCGGGCGCGCGGCGCGGTCGCGGCGGATGTACGGCTTGAGCACGGCGGCCGAGTACGCGGAGCGCAGCGGCGCCGCCCGCACCAGCGGCAGCAGGGTCACGCCGTAGCGGCGCTCCGGGATCGTTCCCGACAGGCTGCAATCCGCATTGGAGCAGCGTGGTGGAGTACGCTCTAGACAGCTGCGTGTGGGGAAGACCCGTGCCCAGCAGTGGGACATCTACGGTGCAGGTACCTGTGCGTGGCCACCAGCAGCTCCCGCATGAGCCGCGGCCAGGGCGGGCGCGCGGCGCGGTCGCGGCGGATGTACGGCTTGAGCACGGCGGCCGAGTACGCGGAGCGCAGCGGCGCCGCCCGCACCAGCGGCAGCAGGGTCACGCCGTAGCGGTGCTCCGGGATCGTTCCCGACAGGCTGCAATCCGCATTGGAGCAGCGTGGTGGAGTACGCTCTAGACAGCTGCGTGTGGGGAAGACCCGTGCCCAGCAGTGGGACATCTACGGTGCAGGTACCTGTGCGTGGCCACCAGCAGCTCCCGCATGAGCCGCGGCCAGGGCGGGCGCGCGGCGCGGTCGCGGCGGATGTACGGCTTGAGCACGGCGGCCGAGTACGCGGAGCGCAGCGGCGCGGCCCGCACCAGCGGCAGCAGCGTCACGCCGTAGCGGTGCTCCGGGATCGTTCCCGACAGGCTGCAATCCGCATTGGAGCAGCGTGGTGGAGTATGCTCTAGACCTCCCGCAGCTGCGACTGAGGAAGACCCGTGCCCAGCAGTGGGACATCTACGGTGCAGGTACCTGTGCGTGGCCACCAGCAGCTCCCGCATGAGCCGCGGCCAGAGCGGGCGCGCGGCGCGGTCGCGGCGGATGTACGGCTTGAGCACGGCGGCCGAGTACGCGGAGCGCAGCGGCGCCGCCCGCACCAGCGGCAGCAGCGTCACGCCGTAGCGGTGCTCCGGGATCGTTCCCGACAGGCTGCAATCCGCATTGGAGCAGCGTGGTGGAGTATGCTCTAGACCTCCCGCAGCTGCGACTGAGGAAGACCCGTGCCCAGCAGTGGGACATCTACGGTGCAGGTACCTGTGCGTGGCCACCAGCAGCTCCCGCATGAGCCGCGGCCAGAGCGGGCGCGCGGCGCGGTCGCGGCGGATGTACGGCTTGAGCACGGCGGCCGAGTACGCGGAGCGCAGCGGCGCCGCCCGCACCAGCGGCAGCAGCGTCACGCCGTAGCGGTGCTCCGGGATCGTTCCCGACAGGCTGTCCATCAGGTACTTCAAAAACAAACAAAAAATATATCAAACACAAAAACAAAAATATGTTCATAAACAGCTGCTAAAAGTAAAAACTGTGTTGCAGCTGTTTACGCCCGCCCCGGAAATAGAAGTACCGTTCCATACGCTTCAAAAAGAGTGAAACGCTTCCTTCAAGGCAAGCAACGCACCTGTGATACCCCCGGTGTCGCACGTGTCCATAGACGACGCGACGGTGACCACTTACCATCGGGTGGCCCGTATGTCTGTTAGTCCGTCTATATTATACAAAAAAAGCTACAATCCCAGACTTCTCGCAATTCAATCATATGCGAGTTCCCAATCGGAACCAAATCTTGAAGTCAACAACATCAAAATCCAGTAGAGTTTGAGGGACATGACCATATCAGAGCAGGGAATCATGAAATGTTTCAACGTCAGCTCACCGATCTCTGGAAGCGGTCCAGAACGCGCTCCACATCAGCGACCGCCTTCGGTTCCTCCGTCACGTATCCACCCAAAACCTTTACAGTCCTGAAACATACAAAAAATATTGGAAATGTCCTTTCATTACAAGTTTAATAGATAAGGCACTAAAACAAAGTGTTTCAAAAATTCTAAATTTAAACTTTAGTGATAGTTTTTGGACCCAGGCATGTCTCCCTGTTAAATTTGGGGGGTTGGGAATGCGAACCTCAGAGAGCGTGGCACTCCCAGCTTTCTTGGAAAAAAAAAAGTAGGTTCAGCTGAGCTCACCCGTTCTCAGCACTTTCGTTCACAGCCAATATTCCGCGAAAATTTGACTGTGAACGAAAGTGCGGGGATTTCCCGAAAATTCTAGAAATACTCACTTGTCGAGGTCGAAGACGGGCAGGTGTTTGTGTCTCTTGAGGCGGCGGAGGGACAGCTTAGCGCGCAGACGGCACAGGTACGCCTTCTTCTCCGGGTCGCGAACCTGGGACAGCGAATCGGAGTTTATTTAACTTTTTGTACGTATACACATGGTCCTACTTGAAATCAGAACGATTGAGGGGAATTTTTGATTGATTTGTATTTTTGAAACATTTTGATTTTAAGCACATTATAATGCAATGACTTTTACAATTCATTATTTAATAATGCATTGTGCACCCTAACCGGATCTCGAACCTGAAAGCCATTCAACACGTCGATCAGACATCCATAGCCCAATGGCTCGCGTCGATTCAATGTGATCGAAAGAGTTAAGCAACGACGGGCGCGATCGGTTTGTGAATGGGTGACCGCTAGTAGCAAAATTTCATGGTCGCTACCGTGCTTCGGAGGACACGTAAAGCCGTCGGTCCCGGTTGTTTTCAATGCTGAATACAGTCGCTAAGCCTTGTCGAAGACCTTCGGGTGGCTTGAGAACATTCGACACTGGGTTGGCCACTAACCCGTCCACCAATCCGCATTGGAGCAGCGTGGTTTAGTATGCTCTAGACCTCCCGCAGCAGTGTCTGTAGGGCAGACTCGTGCCCAGCAGTGGGACGTCTATGGGTCGCGGTGAAGCAGCGATAATTTGACCATTACCTACCATGATAGGCGCGTATAGTAGTCCACCAATCCGCATCGAAGCAGCGTGGTAGAGTATGCTCTACATAATATAGACCATCGTAACCTGTGACAGTGGGAGCGACACCAAACCATTCTCCATCAGCCCCAACAATTACCTTCTCCATCAGCCCCAACAATTACCTTCTCCATCAGCCCCAACAATTACATTCTCCAGCCCCAACAATTACCTTCTCCATCAGCCCCTCGACCTGCTTGAGCAGCTGGATCTCCTCGTACTGCGTGAGCTCGACCAGCCCGCCGGGGGGCTCCGGCGCCGGCGCCAGCCACGGCAGGTCCACAGAGTTCAGCTGCGACGAGAACAGCGAATCGCGTTTCACCTCCTAAAGTCACATTCTTATAACACTGGCGCATATTTATATCCAGCTAATTAATGGAGACATTTTAAACCTTTCATTCTTTTTTGTCTCCTTTGAGACCTGTTCCTGCCATATGAAATGTCAAAGTGACGCGACACTTCATGTAAATGATAATTTATACAAAAATAATGTTTAAAAACATTTTCCAGTGAACCAAATTGTGAATCTAAACCATCCTCGAATCGAATCCCCTTGACACACACAAAAATTCCATCAACATCTATCCAGCCGTTTAGGAGGAGTTCACTGTCATATACACGTACACAAGAAATATATATATTAAGATAGTTCTAAAACCTATTATAATAACACACAATATGTACACGTGCTTGAACACTCCCACCAACCTTCACCTGCATATACTATATACTACTATACTACCTATTATATATAGGTATTACATATAAAACTTATTATAACAGACAGACATATACATTCCTTCACAACATACAATAAGTACATACAAAAAATAATAAAATATTGGAGTGGTAGGTACAAATGGCGGTCCCTGTAGCTCGGGACCAGAATACGAGCTACGGTATCCCCTGCCTGTCGTAAGAGGCGACTAAAAGGGGGTTTCGGGGTTACGGGCGGCTAGAGTGGGAGCTCAAACCGCCCAACCAGTAGCCCCGAGCAGGACGACGGTATGTGTGGCCGCATACCGTCGTAACAAGGGCAGAGTAGGGAGAGGGCAGTACCTCCCAAGCAGAGCCCGCACATGAAGGGCACCGCGCTAAAAGGACTCCGGTTGCGTTCCATTGGAGATCCCGGAGTCCTCCACATAGCGCCGAGGAAGGCCACCGGGGGGGTTTTAGTGCGGCAAATCCCACATAACCCTGTGTTGCTCCCACGGCACCGGGTACCTTTTGAAGGTTTCCCCCTCGACAAAAAAAAAAAAAGGTACAAATTGCGGACTTATCACTTATTATAACTAATAACACACAATACGAGTATGTACCCGTGCTTGAACACCACCAACCTTCACCTGCTCGCCCCGCCTCCAGCGCGCGGGCGCGTCGCCGCGCGGCGCGGGCGCGTCCCCGTCCGAGTGCGGCTCGGCGGGCGCGTGCGAGCCCGAGTCCGAGTCCTCGGGCGCGGCGCCCGTGTGCGTCGTGCGCTCGCTCGACGAGTCGTTGTGCTCGTTCTGGACGACGACTCGACATTATCCAAAGTCAAAGTCAAAAGTCAAAGTCAAAAGTTTTTATTCAAAATTGAAACATATAGAATACTTTTTGAAAGTCAAAATATACATACATTAATAAAATCACATCCATAATCCATACTTCCATCCATACTAATATTATAAACGTGAAAGTGTGTTTGTTTGTTTGTCCGGCTTTCACGTCGCAACGAAGCTATTATATGGTATGGTTTTTATGTGTGGAGATAGTGAGGAGGGTGGAGAGTGACGTAGGCTACTTTTTACCGCGGTAAAACATCCCCATGGGAAGATATCGATGTTTTGTTATTTGCTAAATATTTAGTTCCGGATGTTGTTAATAAATGGCGTTAGTAAAATTCATTTGCAAGTTCGAATTTCATGTATGTTATACAACTCATTGTAAATTCCCTTTGACCACGCGGGCGGAGCCGCGGGTAAAAGCTAGTTATCCATACTATCTATCCATATGTTCGTGCGTGCACCCCCTACCGCGTCTTGCGTGCACCCCCTACCGCGTCTTGCGTGCACCCCCTACCGCGTCTTGCGTGTGCGGTCGCAGCAAAACCGGTTGGAGAGGACGGCGCCGGCCCCGGCTCGCCTCCAACCACCACTCGGCCTACCACACCGCTCGCGACCGCACGCCGCCCGCGATCCCATCAAATTGTATTCATCTTCATTATACCAGTACATATACTTACAGTTCGCTTTATTTCTACGAGCCTTAACGAGGCTCACCCCAACATATGGTCCTTCGAGCCGGATAGTATACTAGTATTATAAATGCGAAAGTAGCTCTGTCTGTCTGTCTCGCTTTCACGCCAAAACTACTGAGCCGATTTAAATGAAATTTCGTACACAGATAGTCTAAAGCCTGAGAAAGGACATAGGCTACTTTTTAATTGGAAAAAAGTGTTGTAATGGGTTGAAAAGGGGGATGAAAGGTTGTATGAAAGTTTTGTCATTTTCAGTATCTTATTGTGTTGTTGTAGTAGTTTGTTGTGTAGCGTCCATAGCCCGATGGATCGCGTCGATTCAACGTGATCGAAAGAGTTAAACGACGGGCGCGGTCGGTTTGTGGATGGGTGACCGCTAGTGGCAAAATTTCATGGACGCTACCGTGTTTCGGAGGGCACGTAAAGCCGTCGGTCCCGGTTGTTTTCAATGGTGGAAACAGTCGTTAAGCCTTGTCGAAGACCTTCGGGTGGCTTGAGAACATTCGACACTGGGTAGGTCACTAAACCCCCGCATTGGAGCAGCGTGATGGAGTATGCTCTAGACCTCCCGCAGCAGTATCTGTGAGGGAGACCTGTGCCCAGCAGTGGGAAGTCCATGGGTCGCAGCAGTCTCACCTTGGCCACAGACGAGTTGAAGTCAAACTGGTAAGTATTGAAGAAGCTCTCGACGTCTGAGAAGGAGTTGCGCGCGGTGAGGCACGCGTACGACTCGTCTATACTCAGGTTATCCGGCTCGCTTCTGGATACAATTATATTTTATTATCTATACTAATACAGTGTATGTGTTATATGTTATATTTTGAAATATTATGATATTTTAACATATACCCCATTATATATACATAAATATTATTATATTATTTATCTACAAATAATATCTTAATATATATAAATATACCTATATATATAAATAATGTACATAATATACCGTTATAAAAAAAAGAACATACGTGCTACTACATTAACATCACGTTACATACATTAGACAGCTGCCATATTAATAAATCAAATTTAAGCTATATTTTGTGATAAATAGATAAGATAATTATTAATTGTACTTAATATAAACAAATTATTAAATTTAAGGACCCCGAAATATAACATCGGGGGGTTTGAATTATTACAAACTAATATAAAAAAAAAAAATTAATACGGTGACAGCCCAGTGGCTATCGAACTCGCCTCTCACTCGAGCGGTCCGGGTTCAAACCCCAGCGGCACGCACCAATGACTTTTGTAAGTTATGTGCGATTTAAGAAATTAAATGTCACTTGCTGTAACGGTGAAGGACACGTCGTGAGGAAACCTGCATGCCTGAGAGTTCATCATAATGTTCTCGAACGCATGTGAAGTCTGCCAATCCGCACTTGGCCAGCGTGGTGGACTAAGGCCTAATCCCACCCGTGCCCAACAGTGGGACAAAGAAAGGGTTGTGATGATGATACTTTGCCTAGTTTCTGAGCTCCAAGGACATACCTGGGCTCCAGGTCGGACTCGCGCCGTCCCACCGACGCCTCCGAGTGACTTTCCGAAAGCCGGGGCTTCTTCGGCGCAGGCTCGCCGGACTTACGAGACTCGTCGTCCACTACTATGTAGTCCATAAAACCTGGAAAAAATGTAAGCCGTCACGGGACGCCTGGCAGATGTGAAACATCGAAATTATTTTGTACAAGTAATATGCACAAAAGTACAGATTATGACAGGAACTAAAACATATAAGAAAAAAAAAATACACTACGGAGTATACACTATAGGTATCCGAGCTCAGTGTAGCGAGAGAGATGGCTTAACGACTGATACCATCATACAGCGATGCGACGCGTCGCGCCACGGCATGCGTCGCCACGCCAGAAATCGGTTTTACGTGCGGCTATAGATGTTTCACATCAAAAAAACAGAACATTTACAGAGCTGCGTCATTCAAACATCCATCAAACTTTCAGAGTTCCCTGATGGACAAAGGTCTCTCTTATTGCTCGTCACTACTTCCAATTCTGTATCAAGTCAAAGTCAAAGTCAAAGTCAAATAATTTATTTATATGCTCGTGTTTTTCATGATACTCTACTCGTTACAGACGTTTGTGGACCTAACTGTAGAAATTTTCTAGTTATACGACGTGTATAAGATAACTGCTTTTTGAAGAGTGATAAATGTATATTTACATAGTTTCAACTATTTTATTGATTGTTTAAAGTTAGTGGAAATAATACCTGTCGTAGATAAAACTATAGGGATAATGGTTACTATTATTATACTTACCCATGGACCTTACTTTGGAATAAAACAGTGTTTTGTCCATCCCAACATGGCGCGGCCGCCCCTTCGGCTTGTCCTTAGCCATTTCAACAACTGCAATAAAAACAAACTGTATCCAATAACGCTGCAATCTAGACTTGTATTCATTGATCATCAAAATTTTTTTTAAACAAGCCACGTTATTTATACATACAATATACATTGAAATTATGTTGATTGAAATATTTCTTCAAATAAGTATTAGATAATTATTTATCAACCCATCGATCGATACTATCAAGTTTTACAGGTCTCAGCACCAGAAGTTGAGTGACTGCTGGTGGCAACATTGGCGTGAGCTGATCAATGTGTATATGTTTTATTTTAATTATTTATTTATTTGCTTTGAATATATTTTACAAGTTGTAACATAATATTTTAAAGTATGGTAACTATTCAGTTATATCTTACCAATAGCAATATTACATTTTTAAATTATATCATCCATTTACATTTATATCCATACATTTGTGTGTAAATGTCAATTAATACAATTGAGTGTAAAATAAAAATAAAATGTCAAGTATAAAAAAAAATTAAATCGATTGTTATTTTTAAAATAGTCCTATGTCATAGATTAAAAACAGCAGCAAATGTAAGCAATATGTATTAATTTTATGCACTATGTATTATTTAACATTATATTCTAAGAATTCCCTAACTGTGTTGTCTCTCATCTCAAATCTATTCAATTAACCACTTTTAAGAAAGTGGTTAATTGACAAGTTATTTTAAACAAGTTAGTAGGCAGTGTTTTAAACATTTCTGGTACCAATACACATCCCATATGCATAACAGACACTAGTAGCATACAACATGGTAATGTTAGATGCCTAGAGACATTGTGGGAGGTCAGAGACCTCCGTGGCAGGGATTACGCTATCCAGTTTTCCTGGTTACTGCACTACATACTTATGTGTGCGGCGAGCGCGGGCGAGAAGTTGTGCTGCAGCTTCCACCAGCCCGTCTCGCCCAGCACGTAGGACCCGGAGCGGAACAGCAGCCCATTGTACACCGACAGGGTGCCCGCTATTGTGCCCATCCAATTCTTCTTCTGCTTACTGGAATTTGTGAATAATTTAACTAGCTGACTTCAGTAATTGTACAATGTGTTAAAAGCACCCAAAATAGAGTTTGATGGAAGCGCATTGCGAGAGCTGTTGACAATTGTAAGGAATCGAGCCATTATGACCAACCAACACAATCATCATGAGACCACGACTACTCTGTCAAGTTGTACTACACAGCTCTCCCTGTCATTTTGTAATAATACAGGTGTGACGCTATGTTATTTGTAACTAGCTTTTGCCTGCAGCTTCGCCCACGGAAAAATTAAACAAATGGTGATAATATTTCTGAAAATAAAAATTTTTCTTTCCAATCCACAGTAAGTCATGGAAAGGATTACCGGGGTAAATTGTTTTTATTTATATACAGTGTACGTGTTGTTATCCAGGACATCGTCTGCTCCATTGCTAAGTTTCATCATAATTCTTCATTGTTACAGTGTAATCAAATTAAGAATTAATGTCAGCGAAATCTATTGACGTTGTGTTGTGTTGGCATAGGATAAGAATATTGCAAATTATTCTTCTTAAAGCCGATGACCAAATGGATAGTCTATCGTGACATTAGAGCTTAGCTTAGTGGTATTATTATTATTATTTGTAGGATGTGTTTTTTGTTGCCGGTGTAGGCAATTATATTAATTATATAAGCCACTGCGACCTAAAGAGATCTTAGCTTAGTGGTAGGTAATTTATAATTATTGTAAATTAGCCTTAAGGCAGGTTAGGCACCCGTGTAGGATTAGCTATTCATTCAATGATCAATAGCTAATCCTTTGCCTTATATTGATCAGTTTAGCATTATATCTCTTATCTTTTAGTAGTTTGTAGTTACATAGACTTTGGTTAAGCGTGTCCAATGACCTCATAGCGAAATATATTATTTGACTTTGACTTTGTGCCAGATGGCTTACCAATAAACGTGTAAAGCATGTCAAGGAAACATTTTTCTGGAGTGATAAATATCCTATGTATGTGGTAATATAAGTTAGGTAGATGACTACCTATGTGTCAATTTTCATTTAAATTGACACATTTTTACATGATTGAATAACAACAAACATTCACATTTATAATATTAGTAGTAAAGTAGGAACTAGGATGTAGGATGGTAAATGCTAATTATAAAATTAAGTATGTATAAGCTTATGGGTATCAACTTACACCTGACTTCCAAAAAGTTGATGCCAATTCCTGTCGATAAAAGATGCAATGTGGGTTTTGTAGTGAAAGAATCCACGGTGACTGATGCCATGAGACTGTATATTGAGGTGATGTATGGTGAGTAACATAGCATTGACCCTGCAAAATAGCAAAGCAGTTGAGAGGTTAGAGAAATAAAAAATGACTACATCAATTATTCCATCATCATCCTTTAGTGGTCCACTGCTGGAGATACACCTCTCCTAAACGATGCCACTCTGACCAGACATTAGGGTCATCTGTCCACCTTGTCGAAGGGTGGCCTGTGCTCCTTTTTCAAGGTCTCCATTTGAGGACCAACAAGATTCAAGATGATTCTTCCCCAACAAGATCTCGTGATCTCCACATCAAGCCATCTGCACTTACGATGTTGAGGCTGGAGATTGAACGCACAGATCTCGTCTCCTCCTTTTCCTTCCATCAATTATTTAGGTCTCTAGATTACTCTCAAAGACCTGAGAACACCAATTTGTGTAAAAATAAAACTGTTGTGTTACAGGGTGTTATTTTTATCAATTTGCCTGCTACTATACCAGTTCAGAATGAGGTGAAGTATTACTAGTTAGGTACAGTTTTCTAGAGTAGACCATTATAAACCTTAAGGGTAGGAGTAATCCATCTGTGAGCAACTTACCCATAATTATTAAATGTATAATATAATAATACTCATACTAATTCTATTAGGATTAACTAAAATAGTAATTCTTCGACCTAGTAAATAACACCCTTTACTAACTGTACTAACTCTTCCAGTCCTTCCTATATCTTGTTCTAAGTTTATCACAATTGTCATGGGCGGTAAGCAGATCTGTAGCGCTATCTTAACCATTAACATTTCATAAACAAAAATATTTAGTGAAATAGTACCAGGGCATTTTATTGCGTGTGAACGATTCCTCGCCATTTTCCGCGCAATCTATGCATTTAAAATCAAAGAAAACATCGCCAGCGAAGTCGCCCGGCGTTCCCTGCCTCTTCAAGCAGTGTAAATGCACACGTTTCTCACAAACCAAGCACTTTATTGCCGGTTTCTCTTGCTTATTCTCATGTTCATTGCAATATTTACAAAGTGGTTCCATTTTTGTTTTGTAGGTACTATGTTTCACTATTATCTTTATATTGTTTCATCTTATTCTTACATTATTAACAAGTATTCACTTCATTGAATTAAGTTGTATTGTAATAAACAACGATTACATAAACAAACAAAAACAATAAATGAAATGATTTTAACTTAAAAAGAAGTCAAATCTTTCAGTTATATAAAATGTACTCTGTGGTCAAATCAAAGTCAACGTCAACGTCAATTTTGACAGAGTCAGCATTTCAGAAATACTTTTAATTTTATAATGCCATATAGGTACGAAGCTTTACGACAATCGTAGATAAAAATCTCGATTAAGTTAGAAGAACAAAAATCGTATCCTAAAATCATTGACTTATTATAACTAGTATTATATATAGTTATAATAAGTAAATGCCTAAAATGCTCATTTTAAAAGCTTTTATTTAACTTCACTCGTATGTATGTATTCATGTATGTCCTGGAATCTTGCAATCAATATTTCACCCACTTCCACTAATTATAAATTCAATGCACATATTATTAATTCATAGCAACTTTATTGGAATGTGTTAAAAATGAGGCAACTAGGACTATTCCTAAGATTTAAGTGTAATTGGACAGTGCAATACTACACTGGCAGATCCACTGTCGGATTCTGCAAGAAATATTGTACCAGGGCGGCATGTTCGCTTTAGTGACAAAGTCCTAAATTAGATTTAAAAAAATCTGTCCCTGACATCGACCCAAGGATTAGGAAATAAGAACACGAAATTTAAAAAATATTACAAAACATATATTTAGGTACAAAAGTATCACATTCACTGGTTAGTGCTTGGCTTTGGTCTGCTCCCTGAACTCGCCGATCCACCTCTCGATGTTCTGTTTATGGATGTTCCTGGCCATCTTGACGGTCGCGGGGTCGAGCGGGTTGCTGGGCATGAGGTCCAGGTGGTGCGCCGCGTCAATGATCACCACTGCGGTCACCGTGTTGCTGATGCTGTTGAGGATTCCACCTGCAACACCAAAAAGCAATTTACCATGATTCATAAATGTTATCAGAGACCAACAATAGTAAAACATGACCCAGCCATCTGACATATCACGCAGTGCTTGGATTTTTGTGTTTTGCTCAGTTGCAACTTAATCTTGCCGACTCTGATGTGGAAGTTTTAGTGGTAGGCACCTTGTTTCAACATGACAATTAGAAGCGTCCACAACCCAATGTCTCGCGTCGATTCAATGTGATCGAAAGAGTTAAGCAACGTCTGGCTCGGTCGGTTTGTGGATGGGTGACCGCTGGTGGCAAAATTTCATGGACGCTACCGTGCTTCGGAGGGCACGTAAAGCCGTCGGTCCCGGTTGTTTTCAATGCTGGAAACAGTCGTTAGGCCTTGTCGAAGACCTTCGGGGGGCATGAGAACATTCGACACTCCCCTCCACCAATCCGCAATATTGGAGCAGCGTGGTGTGGTGGAATATGCTCTAGACCTCCCGCAGCTGCGTCTGTGGGGGAGACCCGTGCCCAGCAGTGGGACGTCTATATGGGTCGCAACGACTTTACTTTACTTTTATTTATTGTACCAAAGTTAAGTAGGTACACTGCTTTTTTGTAAAAAAAAAAACTTTTTCTTTCTTTAATACAAAAGTAGTTCTACCGCACCTCCCGCCCACGGGTCCAGGAGTCCGTTGCTGAACACGATATTGGAGGCGGCCAGCAGCCGGTCCCCGCCGTACTCGACGCGCGCCGCCCGCTGCCGCGGGAACACGCCGTACTTCCGGTGGCAGTCCTCGCTGTACTGCGTCAGGTTCCACGGCGACGGCTCGAACATGTCGTCCTTGCCCGTCGAGCACATCGGCATCACCATCTCTGTGCAAGCCTGCGAATAAATCAGACGTATGTGTTTACTAAATTATAGACAACTTTGAATGCCATGTTTATTTATATCTAATCAACAATCTAAAATATAATAAAGCTTCTAGTTCTGAAAATGACGATACTTTCATACAACCTTTCATCCCCCTTTTTAACCCCCTTTACAAAAAAAAAATCCAATTAAAAAGTAGGATGCCTTGTTTTGAGGCGAAACTCGTGTTGGTTTGTGTGTTGGTGTATGTTTTCACTAATCGCTTGTGCATGTTTCCTGTGTGGGAGGGAGGTAGGTGCTGCGTGCATGAAGGTATACACCAGCACATATTAATAATCTAAGACACCACCATACAATTTTGTTCGCGGATTGTTGCAAAGTAGATTAATGCTTGGTTTGTAATAATGGAGTTCCGCAAAGTAACGCCTGATACAATTAATTGAAACACACTGTGTATCTCAAGACCAACCCACCTGATAGTCCCAGCCAGAGGCGTCGAGGTTGCCGTAGTCAGAGCCCTTCTTGTAGTCCACACACTTGCTCTTGCCGTCGTAGTTCGTGAACGTCTCCAGAACCTTGCCGATGCCCTGAAATAAAAAATAATGTGGGAATTAGGAAAGTCAGTATTGCACGAGGCAACGCAGTTACCCTATACTGTGTTTCAGCATGCCGACTGGCGCCGTGCTGTTTACCTATTTTGTTGTTGCTCGTGTTTATTCGTGCTCCTTTAGCAGTAACTTTGACTATAAAAAAACCAAAGCTTTGGTAACCTTGCTTACCAAAAGCTTTATTTTTTAATGGATAAACGAGATTGCAGCACCAAACATCCGCTGCCTCCCAATACAACTGTGATTGACTTTGAACAAGACTCAAATAGGGACTGCGATGGTTAGTCCAGTTAGCTGAGAGGGTTAATTAGAATATTAGTTGGTCAGTTCGTTAGTGGGTATGAGGACTGGGGACTGTTAGTGATAGTTAGTCCTGTTAGTTGTTGTTAGTAATAGTCTAGTTAGTAATTGTTAGTAAGAGTCTCATTCTAAGTCAGTCACAGATAGCAACCCCTTGAGGACTAAGATGGTCGCCTTTCAAGAAGTGTAACCGAAAATCACACCATTTCAACCGGATCATAAATTGTTTTAAAGACAATGTTTATTGTGTAATACACGGTAGAAATGGTATTTGGTACTGTGGCGGGCGGTGGTACTGCCCCGGGCGAACTCTATATGGAACAAAATAGGTTTCATGTAAAACCTATTTGGTTCCCTATAGGCTCTACCAACTAAAACACCTTCTAGGTCGATACCTACCTGGAAGGTGTACTGGGAAGTATGGCCGACGCTACACTACGCCTATTCGTTAAGGACGTTTACTCGCTACATCTATAAAACAACTTGCCTCCAAAAGCTTCTGTCCAGTCAAGGTGCTGTTGAGGTACTGGCAGACGGTCCGGACTGGCTGCCCGGGCAGCGGCACGAGGAAGTCCGACGAGAACGGATAGTTGACCATGGCCAGCGTCTCGTACATGGACTGCAGGAACTCCAGCAGGACGTCGACGTCGGCTGGCGTCTTCACCGCATCGCACAGCTTCCACTGCTTCTGCAGCCACTCGCTGTTGTTCTGGGAGCCGAGGAACGTTCTGGAAGTTACGTTAAATTTATACTGTAGCATTATAAATGCAACTGCTGAACTATGGCTTTCTCGCAACTCCATCCAACCCTCTGCCATCTGGTTTCCCATTCAATTTGCTCATCGGCCAGTATAGAACAGCAAATTTGTATATAAAAAGACCTAAATACCGCGGTCTACTATGTTTCTTCCCAACCTAATTAAACAGGATAAGGTAATAAATACCTCATAATTAAAATAAAAAACAATAGCGTTTATGACGGTGTCACAGTAGTCCCTCCAGACTATTTAATTTAAAGAAGGCTAAGGATTTTCTTACTTCAAATTTCCGCTGAAATGTAGCAGACAATTTTGGGAGACATACACTACATATTATAGCGTTGGCAAGTAACATGGAGCTCAGTGATTTTGTAAAAGCATTCGGACCATTAAATCTTGAGTGTTTCTTGTACAGCATACCTCAAAACAGGCCAGGATTTCCTGATATTGTCGACGCACTTCTCGTTGGCTATCTTGAAGCTGGAGGTGACGATCCGGTGGAACACCTCGCAGGGCACCATGCCGGGGTACATGTGGATGGGGGCGGAGGCCGCGATGGCTCCAGTCACCAGGTGAGGGTACTTCATGCGGAAGTACGCTGCTAGCATGCCGCCGTACGAACCTGATGGGATTTGATAGATAAATAAATAAACAAATATCATGGATATCTCATACACTGACTGACCCCAAACTAGGTACAGTCTGCACTATGGGTGT
The DNA here is from genome assembly GCA_944567765.1 of Carterocephalus palaemon. Classification (NCBI taxonomy): domain Eukaryota; kingdom Metazoa; phylum Arthropoda; class Insecta; order Lepidoptera; family Hesperiidae; genus Carterocephalus; species Carterocephalus palaemon. The sequence goes on along the minus strand of OX155638.1, from coordinate 15,313,756 downwards.
CAGACTGATATAAATATTAACACCTAGACACGAAGTAGTGTTCATCACACCAATGTTTGCCCTAAGTAGGATTCGACCCACGACCGAAGGCAGGGTCAATACTGATTGCGCCAACGGGACACTCAAATAGTGTTGTAGATAGAGCGAGTAGAGTAGGTAGTCTTAATATGGATGAAAACTGAAGATAGTTACAATACCTATAATATATACAGATATACATATAATATAGATATATACACACCAACTGGATTCATGACAAAACTTCATCATACTTTTATTGGCAACCAACAATTTGATCCAGTTGATTGATTGGGTTCGCTGTTGTTGATCACAGAAAAATAGCCCAACGGACGTTGAATGTTCATCATAAATCGAAACAGGCAAATTGCTCTCCACTTTGTATTCAACGGTTAGTACAATGATGACAAATTTAGTACTGCGAAGTTACCCAAAATTATTTTGCCTTTATCCAAACACAGAGTAATTCTATCGTACCTACCAACCAATTTTGTCCATGCTTAGTACCTACCTACATACAATTTGCTGTGTTTAAACGTACCGAGCAGGCAAGCATCACGGCGTGACACCGGTATTGACGTAACACAACATGGTTTACATTTCCGATGTCGTGTTCAAGGCATTTAACTATAAACATGTATTCGTTTCGTATTTACAACGTTAAACCACGTTTGCAATGTTCATAGTGAAATTACACCTCTTATTCCCACATTCCCACAGTCCTAGATAATACCTATAGTAGTATTATAACTGTTCACATTATACAAGCGGTGGCAACCCAGTGGCTATCGAGCTTGCTTCTCACTCGACGGGCGGGTTCAAATCCACCAATGACTTTTATAATGTTTGATTCACCTGCTGTCACGGTGAAGGAAAAAACATCGTGATACCTGCATACCTACCTTAGAGTTCTCTAGAGTTACCTTAGCGCTACGACTCATAGACGTCCCACTGCTGGGCACGGGTCTCCCCCACAGATACTGCTGCAGGAGGTCTAGAGCATACTCCACCACGCTGCTCTAATGCGGATTGGTCGGAGGGGTTAGTGACCAACCCAGTGTCGAATGTTCTCAAGCCACCCGAAGGTCTTCGACAAGGCTTAACGACTGTTTCCAGCATTTAAAACAACCGGGACCGACGTATTTACGTGCCCTCCGAAACACGGTAGCGTCCATGAAATTTTGCGATTAGCGGTCACCCACCCACAAACCGACCGCGCCCGTCGTTGCTTAACTCTTTCGATCACATTGAATCGACCCGAGCCATTGGGCTATGGACGCTACGGACTATGGCTTAACCCTTCCCATTAAGAGACCCAACTCAACGACTCGACAGTGCGACAAAGGAAGGGTTGTGATAGTCCTAGTACCTCCAAAAGCGATGACCGGGTAGGTGGGGCGCACGGTGTCCCCCTGCAGGTGGTTCACCAGGTCCGCGTAGTCGGCCAGCGCCTGCGCGGACGTCAGGTAGCCGATGTGGTCGCGGTCCAAGGACTTGTTGCCAAACGGCATCGACGCGCCGTAGTATCTGCACAGACACGGGTCTCTTAGGTAATGGACCATGAGAAGATTTTGGGTCTTAGTCTTAGGTCAGAGACCCTGAAGGTTTTTTATGGATATAAGATAGCAAACGAGCATGCGTCACCCGCTGCCGCTCATGACAACTACATAGACTATTAAAGACCTGTAATAAGTTTCAAAAGGGTCTCGCACAATGTCGGTTAGAGATGCCTGTGAGGTACCTCAGTAAGCAGTCATATAATATGTCTTAACCCTTCCCATATTCGTGCCAAGCAATGAGACAAGGCTGTGGCGATGGTGAAGCAGACCTGTGCTCGGCAAACACCACCCTGGCCTTGTACTCGCGCGCGATCTCCCACACGAAGCCCGTGTGCTGCGCAAACAGCTCTATCTGGCCCTGGAACGAGAACAATTAATTTACTCAGTGAAGGAGTGGACATGCTTTATTGAATACTAGTGGACGCCCGCATCCTCGCTCGCGTGGAATTAGATATAACAATAGTTCCGTTTACACCTAGTAATATTATGTAGCCTATGTCACTCGGTGAAGATGCAGCTTTCTAATGGTGAAAGAATTGTTCAAATCGGTCCGGTAGTTTTTGTTTGTTTTTTTGAAAACATTCCAAGCAAATGTTTCCTCTTTATAATATTAGTATAGATATAGAGATGCTATATTCAATAGCTATTCTTTCTATTTATTCTATTTAGTTAGCTACCACCCATAAACGTCCCGCTGCTGGGCACGAGTCTCCACAGCCACAGCTGCGGGAGGTCTAGAGCATACTCCACCACGCTGCTCCAATGCGGATTGGTGGAGGGGTTAGTGGCCAACCCAGTGTCGAATGTTCTCAAGCCACCCGTAGGTCTTCGACAAGTATTCGTAAACGCTGATTGCCTCGCCAGCTGTATTGTTCCCCACACTGGAACCGCAATTCCCTCCGGATTTCGTTTAGTGCTAAACTTTCGTGCCGCGAGGTATACTCTAAGCACAGTTTAGCCTGGGGTTGTAACTTCAGACATTTCAAGCAAAGACGTTTATTTGTGTAATATCCAAACTTCATGTCCCGAGTGACTAATAAATATGCGCTACATTAGTCATTGTCATTGTACAGTATGTGTATGTACACTTGTGTTCGAGATAAAATTAGTTTAGGCCTATTGTTTTGGTTTTATGTACGTAGGTATTTAAATTAGTTCATTGGGTCGAATTATTCATGCTCATGCTGTGTAGACTAGTCTTAGATCATGAATAGAAGTCTTGTGACGAAGAAAGGAGATGAATATTTAATTTAGATTTTAAATTTAGAATTTAAATAAAAAGTTTAGATAAAATTTAATTTAGAATTTAGATAAAAAACCGACTTCAAAATTAAAAAATTAGACATAATAGTAATTCGTTTGTGGGCACAGGTCCCTTCCACAGTAACAGTTGAGGGAGGTCGAGAGCACACTCCACCACGCTGCTCCAATACGGATTGATTCTTTATTCACGTAATATCTTTCAGTCGGGCCGGCAGTTTATACTATACGAACATGAAAGTGGTCTTAAATTGAATTTAGAGGAATTACTTTGTAATCAGAGTTTTCAAATAAAAGTAGATTCATCAAAATCCATACACAAACACCGACGCTACAGGGCAATTAATACAACTATTACTAACATTGCTACCCTTAGCTTGTTAAGAACTTTCATGAAATTTAAATGGGACCATCTTCAATGTATGTTCTACCAAACACAAAGATCATCAAAATCGGTAAATATTGGAGCTAAAGTTAACGCGTTAAGAAGAATCTATTAATATGCCTAATTCCACGCGAGCGAAGCTGCGGGCGTCCACTAGTAAGTACCTACATATCTAAACAAATTTCGCAGAGTTGCATCTTGAGGTTATTTACCTCCTTGCGATAATTCTCATGATATTAAGCTAGCTAGTATCAACTGGTATCCGATTACTACAAAGAAATACTCGGGTTGGTGATAACATTCACTATATACGCTTAAGTATATACCTAATGTTTCGTGTACAGTCGTATGTATTACGCAACTATCGAACATTTAATGGTACTAGATTACCCATATCCACTGCAAATTCTCTGTTTAATAGAGATGAGAGAGAATGGTATTCTTACATTTTTATCTATGTACTAATTAATATCTTCCTAGTATTTTTTATTTTTTATTTTTATATATTTTTTTTTTTTTTTTCATCTAAATGTGTATTATAGCTATTAAGTATGTGTAAATATATTTATATATATTGGTTATACTTATATAAAAACATTATATGTCGTGGCAGCGGCTATCCAGGTTACAGGCATATTGTATAAATTTAATCATCTTTTTATTTTTTATTTTTTATTTTTTTTAGGTGTTTGTCGATTTTCATTTGCTTTCTAATTTATTAAATTGTTGCAAGGTTTATTTTATTTTTATTATTTTATTTTTAATATAGGTCTGTGAATTGACCAATCCACCCTCGCACACGGGCCTACACTGAAAACCAGCGCTCTGATTTAACAATATGAATCGGAGCATATGCTGAGTGGTGGCCTTTCACACAGCTGCGGCACAGATACAAACATGTTATGTTATGTTAGTTATAAAAATCGAGCTGTTTACCTTATTTATTGTTATTTTAATTTTTTAATTTTTTTTTTTAATGTTTCTTTTCGTTATGCTTATTTTTAATCTTCTATTGTTTTTATTTTGTCTGTCTTTATCTTTTAATTCTGTATATTATCTGTGTCCATGCGTGTGAATAAAGTTTTCTTATTCTTATTCTTATTCTTATTCATTTGTATTTAATACCTGGTCATTTCGTAACATTTAAAAAATTAAAGTGACATTCAATTTTAAGAAATAAACTTGCTGTAACGGTGAAGGACACATCGTGAGGAAACCTGCATGCCTGAGAGTTCTTCATAATGTTCTCGAAGGCACGTGAAGTCTGCCAATCCGCACTTGGCCAGCGTAGATACATACTTCACGCTTTCCAGTGCGTTATTAACATTAGTAGGGTTCGAGGAGTCAACCTAAGAGTACGAAATAAAGATTTAATAATATGTGCTGAGTCTCAATTTTATTGCTCTAGTCACCAAATTTTAAAATACTTCAGTATGAAAGCTATTGACCACGGGTTTACCATGTATCTACTGACAGACTTCCTTATTGTGCTGTGCTGTGACCTTTAGATTTCAGTCTTACCCTACAAACTCACTCCATCCCCAAATATTTCGCCTCAAAGACTCACCTCGTTGCCGGTATAGAAGAAGATCGGACCTCCCCCCTTGTCCCAATGCTCGTCGCTCACCAGATACTTGATGTTGAATGTCTCATTCCTCTGGTATCCGAAGTGGTCCAGCGGCACCTTAAACCACTTGGTATCATACTTATACTCTGCTACGGCACTACTTAGGAACAAAATCGCGATATATCCCCACATTTTGCGTCCACTCCGTTTGGGTTACGAAGCGATAATGGGGCCGAATGGCTCATACGTAAGATGTACAGTCCGCGACGAAAGTGTTAGTGATCAAAGCCGATCGAACGTTAACCTCACAGATGGCTAATGGTGCCACCGTTATGAGGAATGCATTCATGGCTATGTTGACCATAGATCGAGGAACAATGTATTTACATATGACTCGTAGTAGGTACTTACTATCTTCAATGTCAGTCAGTCAGTCAGTCAGTCACCTTCTCCTTTTATATATATAGATTTTAGACCCAACAACATAAATACATTATATTCAAATCCCAAAACAATTTTCTCGGAATAAATGAAGGAATGGATTAAAATTCCTTCATTTATTCCGAGAAAATTGTTTTGGGATTGTCAACAAATATTTCCTAGGCAATAGGAAATATTTGTTGACATTTAAAGGAATTTTAATCCATTCCTTCATTTATTCCGAGAAAATTGTTTTGGGATTTGAATATAATGTATTTATGTTGTTGGGTCTAAAATCTATATATATAAAAGGAGAAGGTGACTGACTGACTGACTGACTGACTGACTGACTGACTGACTGACTGACTGACTGACTGACTGACTGACTGACTGACATATCAACGCAGGACCTAAATTATAAGGGTTAAAAACTTGAAATTTTGCACAGGGGTTCCTTTTATAACGTAGGGGAGCACTAAGAAAGGATTTTTGAAAATTCACCCCCTAAAGGGGTAAAACGGGGGTGCAAAGTTAGTATGAAACTTTGCCATTTTTGAAGTTAGTGAATGTCTAATTCAACGCGAGCGAAGCTGCGGGCGTCCACTAGTAAAATATAAAGAGGAAAACTAATTTGTCGACAAAGACTTTACCTACACCCTATAGACTGGCCATAGCAAAAAAATATTTCATTAATAAACGAAGTTGATAAGTATCCTATTCACTTATATGGGTTTACTTATAATCATAATCATAATATAAAAAAAGACGACAATCAAATGCTAAAAACATTTATTTATTTCATTACAACTAAAATATTTTTTGACACTATAAAATCCTTGATCACTTAGCCAGTCTGTTAAGTCCTTTTTAAAATTATGGTAATAGTGGACGCCCGCAGCTTCGCTCACGTGGAATTACATAGTATAACAATAGTTTCGTTTACACCTAGTTATATTATATATCCTATGTCACTCAGTAAAGATGCAGTGTTCTAATGGTGAAAGAATTTTTGAAATCGGTCCAGTAGTTTTTGTGTGAAAACATTACAAACACATTTTTCCTCTTTATAATATTAGTATAGATGGAATATCCTTAATACTGTTAGGCAACTCTTTATAAATACTTGATGTCTTCACTTAATTTTTTTTCCATTGATGATTTTGCAAGCGTTTAAATCCATTTTATAGAATTTTGGCCACGCCAGTACAGTACTTATCAGTGCCATTTGACCCCACAGGGGCAGGATGTCGGCACTCGGCGTAATAACATCGCATTCGCATCAGATGGGCCTCGGTAGTGTGCAGTATAAGACAGACAGGTGACTCATTGCTGCCAAGCCAAAGTCAGAACTTGGCTTAACGTGATACTGGCCAGCACTTCAAAATTAGCAAAAAAATAAAACTGAATAAGTTTTCATTTTCAAGAGTTTGTTAATATGGTTTAATATCATGTAATGGTGAAATTTTTAACGGGCGACAATTTTGATATACTTAAGTACATAACATTTGCTGATACGTGTCTTTAACGGTTTAGTTTACACGTCCGGAGCCAAGTTTGGTTCATCATCATCATCATCATCATCGCAACCCTTTCTTTGTTCCACTGTTGGGCACGGGTGTCCTCTCAGAATGGGAGGGATTAGGCCTAAGTCCACTAGTAAGTAAAATGCGTTGTTATTTTTTATGATATACGAACACATTAGTTTGTGGAAACAGCTATCTAATACTTACCAGTAAAAATAGTTCAACGATTGATAAACCATAGCTTACATACTTACTAAACATTGAGTATGTTTAGTATGTAAGGAGATAATAAAATGCATTGCAGTGGATAGAAAAATACCAGTATTTAGGTTGATGTTAGTATTCAGGGGTTAGATAAGGTTGATGCGTTTTTGACAATGAAAAACAAAATAGGAAATAAATTAATTGTTTATTAAATATACTAATAAATGTATAAAATCAACAAACCTTGCAAAATTCGTCCTCAGAATTCGTTTCTGTGTTCAAATTCGAAAAGGGATCTTCCTAGGTTGTGTACATTATAGGCCATTTAAGTTATTGTTTTGTTTACATTAAAAACTCGATATATCATCCTCTACATTACTATAAAATAAGACTATTCAGATTCTGCGCTATCAATTGATTGCGAATATTGCATAACATGTCATATCAACAATGTTTTTACATTTTGGCCTTTAGCACCAGCACGTACCAATTCTAACGGGGACACTCTGGTCTCAGTGCTGCTCCCTTTGCATTAAAATATGATCACAGATAACTTGGTAGCCAGTCATTACCTAGTAGGATAGACGTAAGTACATTGGAGGCAGTTAGAGGACCGAGGGAAATTATAGGGTAAATAGAAAGGGTAAGGGTAGAGTGATGGTTCCTGGTGGGTTCAAGAGAACCACCAGTCCAATCACCTCCAGATGCGGCAGGTGTTGTCCTTGGAGGCGGTGACGATGGCGTCCCCGGAGTAGGAGTAGGCGCACGAGAAGATCTCCCCCTGGTGGCCTGATAGGACCTGCAGACCAGATATTAACAGTGATTTATTATCTCAACTGGTCCACCAGATAATAATAACTTCTTTCGCCAGTTTCTCATAATATTGTTACCAAGAGCAGAGCTGCGCTTGGTGCACTGAGTTATTCTCTTAACTGGAGGACTTAGCAGAGAGTCAAATCACCCTATCAGAACCTCTGGCGCACGTATTTTGCGTATTACCATTTTCCATCACCATTACCCGCCCTGTTCCATTCTTTCGCCAGTTTCTCTTAATTTTGTAACAATGGCAGTGCTGCACTTGGTATTTTGTTTCGCGGCTGAATTCGAAAGAATTCGTGGACGAACACAGACGCAACTCGTAGGGTAGGTAGTAAGGATAGGTACCAATAACATGACCCCGTACCGTAGATCGTGGCTGGCTAATAGCATGGTTCTTTCTGAAGGGTACGAAATTCTGCGCACAGCATCAAAGCCCTCAAGAGCTATAATTTCAATTTTTTATAACATAGACGGACCAACAGGCATACGGGTTCTGATAATAAGCGGTCACCATTGCCTGAGGACACGAGCTACACCAGGGTCTTCATGTAATGTAAAACCTTAAGAAATGTTAGTTTACCTGAATGCAGTTTCCGGTGTTGGTGTTCCAGACCCTCGCGCTCCTGTCCGCGGATGCAGTGAGGAGGCAGCCGCCTGCCGGGCTGAAGCACACCTGAGAGAGACAGGGTAGTAAGATAAGAACAAACGGTCACATCTTTGAAATAGGCTTCATTGGCCAGCGACAAACAGGGACCATTTTTTTAATAGCCAGTGACAACAGGGACCATGATTTGGGTATTCCATATTACAACTGAGAATTTCATGTTCAACCAAAAAACCCAATAATAATTAGTCCTACCGGGGATCGAACCCAGAACATTTAGCATAAAAATCTTGCGATCTAAGCTGGCAAACCTTGGAAACTTCCTCCCTATGGCCCTTCATGACGGCCAGCTCTTTGAAGTCGGACCTCACGTCGTAGATGCGCGCCGAGCAATCGCTTGAAGAGGTCGCCATTCGCTGCCCGGCCCAGTCGAAGCAAATGTCCAATACCTGTTGATGTCAACAGAGGAATATAACATAACAAGATATCTATAAAATAAATTTTCGATTCCATAATATCATCATCATCATCATCACAACCCTTTCTTTGTCCCACTGTTGGGCACGGGTTTCCTCTCAGAAATTGAACAATTAATTTTATTGTTGCCTTCTGTCAATGAAGGAAAGCGTCACGTGGAAGCCCGCATTTCTCAGAGAGATATCTCCATAAAATGCGGTCTGACCCCGTTTCATTTTGAGAATATTGATGAATTAACATGACAAAATATGTAAATCGGTCTAAAGACCAGCTGCTACTACGATGGCTGTGACTAGTTCTTAGAGCCCTTCAGTAAGAACCAGTCCCAATTCAACTGGGACTGTTGGATATCTCGCCGCCATCGGTAGCAACCAGTTGCCAACCTCGTCCGTGTGGCCGGCGACGGTGGCGAGGCAGGCGGTGCGGCGCGTGTCCCACAGCTTGGCGCTGCCGTCCAGCGAGGACGAGCCCACCAGCGAGCTGTCCCAGTTGAACTGTACGTTGGATATCTCGCCGCTGTGGCCCTCCAGCACGGATACCCGCCTGAGATTGAATAGAATAGATATAAAATATAGATATAAAGCGGTGACAGCCCAGTGGCTATCGAACTCGCCTCTCACTCGAGCGGTCCGGGTTCAAACCCCAGCGGCACGCACCAATGACTTTCAAAGTTATGTGCGATTTAAGAAATTAAATGTCACTTGCTATAACGGTGAAGGACACATCGTGAGGAAACCTGCATGCCTGAGAGTTCTTCATTATGTTCTCGAAGGCATGTGAAGTCTGCCAATCCGCACTTGGCCAGCGTGGTGGACTAAGGCCTAATCCCTCCCATTCTGAGAGGAGACCCGTGCCCAACAGTGGGATGTCTATAGGTCGCAGCGACATTCTCGTTTGATATCTTATATGTATATTATAGAAGAAAAAAACACATTACACAAACACACATACAGTCTTCCTTGCTGTCTTTAAAAGGAGTCATATACCTCATAGTTTTACAGTGCCTGATATTTTAAACATAGCAAATTATTCAATTTGATGCAAATGCTATGATGATAGTAGCGTTAAGCTGAAATGTGTTATTACTTATTATAGAATTATGTAAGTTCAATACTCACTCTTTAACCCTGGTGTCCCACATAGAGATGGTGCCATCAAAGGACCCCGTGATGAGCTGTTGACCTTCGTTGGGGTCAAACTGCAGCGCGATCACTTCAGCCTTGTGTCCGACGTAGCTGTGAATCTCAGTGCCTGAGCAGATAACATAATAAACTCTAGTTTGGTAAATAGTTTGCTTTTTTTTTTGTTATGGCAATAGTTTTAACTTTATGCCAGTTTCATGTAAAAATAGTTTACTTTTTCAGTTTAAAAACGCTTTAACTTTTTTTTAAATACATGCTTATGTGGCCAGCCAGTTTCAAACTAAACTTTATTTTTATGCTCCACACTTAGGTCTATGAAACATTATTTAGTTTTTGGAGACAATTAACAAGATGATATTAAATATTAGAGGCTTATTTACAAAGCTGACGATCACAAACTATACTTGTGACAACATCAGCTTCTAGCTAACTGCTAGAAATGAGTGGAAATGGTGATAAATACAGCCGCTTGACGAACTCCAGATCACTACTGAGTGATGGGTAGAGTTATATGCACATTATTATAAGCGGTGACAGCCCAGTGGCTATCGAACTCGCCTCTCACTCGAGCGGTCCGGGTTCAAACCCCAGCGGCACGCACCAATGACTTTTGTAAGTTATGTGCTATTTATGAAATTAAATGTCACTTGCTATAACGGTGAAGAACACATCGGGAGGAAACCTGCATGCCTGAGAATATATCATAATGTTCTCCAAGGCATGTGAAGTCTACCAATCCGCACTTGGCCAGCGTGGTGGACTAAGGCCTAATCCCTCCCGTTCTGAGAGGAGACCCGTGCCCAACAGTGGGACAAAGAAAGGGTTGTGATGATGATGTGATGATGATGATGACCTGTTCTGGCGTCGTACAGCTTGGCGGTGGAGTCCATCGACCCTGTTGCCACGCGGTCCCCTCGAGGCCTGAACTGCGCCGCGACAACCTCGCCAGAGTGCCCCCAGAGGGTCGCTAGGCATTCGCCGCTGGTGGGGTCCCAGATCTTCGCGGATTTATCGAAGGAGCCGGTTATCACGCGGTCGCTGGAGTGAAGATAATATATTAATTACTTAATGGAGTTTGTAGGAACAATGATAGTAGAGAATTAAAAAAGAAAAAATTGAAAAAGAAAAAAGTTTATTCCGCATTTATACTTCAGCACATAAAGTCATTGAATTGTAGGTAAATTAGAATAGGTATTGAAATAATATTGACTTTTCACCTTGTTGCAGTAGTTTCTAGGTTTCTACAGTTCACGGCACGCCCTGTCTGAAGTGACGACCTATTGATGGCTAGAGTATCTGAACGTATGAACTGGTATTAATCACTGAATATCACTTCACACTTCACATGCCTTCGAGAACATTATGAAGAACTCTCAGGCCTGCAGGTTTCCTCACGATGTGTCCTTCACCGTTATAGCAAGTGACATTTAATTTCTTAAATCGCATTTAACTTAGAAAAGTCATTGGTGCGTCCCGCTGGGGTTTGAAACCGGATCGCTCGAGTGAGAGACGAGTTCGATAGCTACTGGGCTGTGCTGTCACCGCAACAATGGATAGCAATATGGTAATACAAAAAATAATTTTATAGACTAATAAAAAACAGAACATACCAGGTTGGAAAATTGAATCCCACAGAGTAGACGACGTTCTGGTGTCCAGAGAGCGTGGCGAGCTCCTTCGCCTTGTCCACGTCCCACACCTTGCACGTGCGGTCGTAGCTGCCCGACAGGCATCTGCGGACACCATGCCGACACCATGGTCACTGGCAGAGATATCTTCCAACAACTGTGATGGCCTGGAGCGTACTGCACCAATGCGGATTAGCGGGGGGGTTAGTGGCTCCAACTACCAGAAATTTCGAGTCGCTAAACATGCCAAAGACTGATGTTTCGATAACAGCCGAGACCAACGGCTTACGTGCAGTCCGAAAAGCGATGTTGAAGTTTTGCTACTACCGTATAGAATACATATAATGGTCACTGAATCAGTGGTAAATAGGCGTGAAGATATTGTTTTTGTCGCAACTATATATATTAATTGCCAAATGTATGAAATCCCTACGTAAACTGACAGCTTTACAGAGGTTAAGAGAGTCGCGGTCGACTACACCGCGTGACCAAACACCTGTGTGTTCAAGATTTGCATTTAATATTTTTATTATCGCTTAAAAGCATACCACAGACAATTAAGATAATATAAGGATACTTCGTACTAACTAAAAATTATGATATAGGCCGATTAGCGTCCACACGAAACGATTTTACCAAATTTCATTTTTTCAAGGTCAAGTCGAGCGGTCTCAGCCTCGCAATAACATTGAATTGGGCAATTTGAATATTTTGCCTCCACACGAGACAGTCTTGTCGAAGGCGACCTCACCTGTGGCCAGTCTTGGCGAAGACGACCTCACCTGTGGCCACTCTTGTCGAAGGCGACCTCACCTGTGGCCAGTCTTGTCGAAGGCGACCTCACCTGTGGCCAGTCTTGTCGAAGGCGACCTCACCTGTGGCCGGTCTTGTCGAAGGCGACATTTGTGAGCGGCAGCACGTGAGTCTGCAGCGTCTTGTAGATGAAGAAGCGACGGCCGGCGGGGCCCTCGTGCTCCACGCGGCGCTTCAGCGTGTCCAGGCAGGCCTCCAGCTGGCCCCGGACCTCGGCCGTGATGAGCGGCTCGCTCAGGGCTACGCGGTTTGCTATCTCCTTTATGTCTGAGCTGCGATCAAGAATAAGCTGAGATAATTTTGTACTGTTTTTATACTGTTTTTTTATGTTTTATACAATATCACACCTAAAATAATTCTGTAAAAAAGAGAGTTACTGATAATTTTCGATTTTTTAACGTTCTCGAATAATCTGTGAAGATACTGTATCAGTCGCCATTTATATACCTACTGAAGAAATGTATATATTAATTATATAAATATAAGACGTTACGAGTAAAGTAAGAACGGCAGACAGTAGTTCGTATATCTGCACTGCAATAAGAGACGGAGATTGCCGATTGGAGATTGGAGTTTTCGTTTCTAATGATACCATCTGACATGCTATTAGAACGCTTCTTGATAAGCTGGCTGAATGTTACTACGAGATAATTCGGTTATCTGAATGCCAAACTCACTAGAAAATGGTTATGGAAAAATTCAGTTGCAGAATGAAGTTAGCGAATTGTCCACCGAACGAAAGATTTTTTAATAAGATTATTTTTCGTAAGATTTAATTTTCGTGCGCTAGTTCAACTCGCTTCGCAGAGTTAGTAAGTTGAAGTCGCAATGGGCAGGCTACGTCGTTTGAAGGACTGACAACCGGTGGGGGAGAAAATGTCCTCGAATGGAGACCACGACTCGGAAAAAGGAGCACAGGCCGCCCTTCGACAAGGTGGACAGACGACCTGAAGAAGACGGCGGGAAATCGCTGGGTTCAGAAGGCACAGGACCGGTCGGAATGGTATCGTTTAGGAGAGGCCTATCTCCAGCAGTGGACCTCAAAAGGCTGATGGATGGATGGATGGATGGAGTTCAACTCGCACTTGGCCGGTTTATTTTTAACTATGTGATGAATATTGTATATAATAGTGTATAACTTGTTGGTGCATTAAATAATAAATAAGCGCCTATACATAAATTCTACCGCGCACTCAACCACAACTCTACCTGTCAAGCGGCCAGGATGAGTGACTTGTGATCTCAAGGTAATAAATATGGGATCCCAAATTATGTATACGCTATGGCCCGTTTACGTACTTGCAATTGAGGTCGAGCAGGTCGATGTCCTTGGTTTGTACGAGCCCTCGCCGGCAGTACTCCAGCACGAGCCCCGGCGGATGGTACCGAAGGTGGAACTTTAACAGCTTCATGGCCTTTACAGATTACTTGCTCAGTGGCCTTTACTTCATTTTACTATGTTTTTGATTGTAAAAGTGTTTCTATAAAATGTACTCTGTGGTGTTTCTAAAGTGTACTGTCAGATTTTGTCAACAAGCTCGTTGCTATGGTGACATGTTCACATTATCGGTAACTACGGTTGGTAGATGTTGGTAGTACCGTAGCACACCGTAGTACGCTATGGTTTGCGAGTCGAGTTTTTTGTAAACTTCGATCAATATTGATCGAAGTTTGTAAATGTTTTCTTTGAGTTTTATCTACATCTCGGCGCTTCCAAGAAGAAGTGTGTATAGTTGTTTTATTATATCCACTTTGTTGCATAGAGCTTCCGATCAATCATAGAGCCAAGTTAATTTAAGGTGCGTTTTCGCTAATGCGGCACAAGGGATGGTAAATGCATATGAAAATAACGCTTCGATCTAACGCTTATCTTCGTTGCATTAATCAAGACATATTATTATACTCGTATAATGGACACAGAGACAGTGTGCGTGTGCATCCAGCCACCAAATCAATGGCAATTCTGCAGCTTGAAGTAAAACATCTATCTGAACAGAGTTCAATTACTTAACTTCATTTTTCATTCCGTTCTTATCAACTTTGTTATTCCGGTGGGCCAATATTATCCAACAAGGCGCACAGCACAGATTAATCTTGCCCAAACTCTTCTAAGAATAACTTTGGTTTCGTATGAAAAGCCTGACTAACACTGACGAATGTGAGAGCAGGGAATGATGCCCCACTCAGTTGAAAACAATCAGGTCGATGCATCATCCCGTAAAGGCCGGGCCTCAGACGTATCTAGATTTCGGAACAAAAACCTCGCCATTGGCCCAGATTCCCATCTTCTTGGCTTACTTGGGGCAAAATATATGCATCAAAAGGGCTGAGACATACTGCTTAGAAATATTTAGTGATTTGGCGATTATTATTAGTCTTTTTATTTAAAAAATAAATTATTATCATGTTTACATATTAGATAGATTGCCTTATAATGAGCCAATTTTAATAGGTTTCACTGAACCATAACTTAACCCGTCATTTATGAAGCATGTGGCTTGTGAGACCGGGTGGTTCGAAAAAACCGAATATCTTTTTTACCCCCATCAAATGGTGTTGTGCTTTCGTGTACTTTCCACATTCCTTGTCCATTTTTAGTCTATCCCCGGCCTGACAACGCAGATACATAATGTACCTATATCAGAGTTTTAGCACCAAGCCGGTCTGGAAGACTGGGGTCACAGATTACAGTCAAATTTTCGTAAATCATTACTTGGTTTTCAGATTTTTGAAAAGATTATGACTAATGTACCTTTTTGTATGTTGTAACCTATTTAAACTTTATGTTTTTTTAACGGAGAACTCTCTAACCAAATGTTGATAAATAGATTCTTCGAATTTCATTTCATTTTCGGACTTGAATTAATCCACAAACAGCTGATCGGAATTTTAGGGTCTGAAAGTCTATTGACACGCCAGATATTCTTAGATATAAACACGCATCGATGGATGTCATTGCCCATTGATGTTTACGGGGTAAGCATCTGACATCTAAAAATAAAATATGATAATTATTGATTCTTGCGACATAAAGTCGCATAGTCGCAATCTGAACGACACAGTCCGAGCGAAGCGCTGGTATTTTTTCAGGTGTCACTGTCAGTGTATTGGCCTGTGCATCGTTATGTACAGGTATTGTAGTTGCCATACGGTGTTTGAAGAGTATGTTGTTAGACATCTCCTCGGCGTATTATTGATTACATATTATTATTTTGTATCGACTAATTTTCCTTTTTTGGTGTGTTTTTTTCATTACAAATTTGTGGAGCTAAAGTTAACGCGTTAATAAGAATTTATTATTACTTATGTCTAATTCCACGCGGGCGAAGCTGCGGGCGTCCACTAGTACCTAATAAATTCCACCGCTGTCTTGCCGGAGCTATTAACATAGAAACCCTGCTTTATCCACTGAACTCGATCGATCTAAAACAAGCAAAAAGTTCTCGTGAGAATTTCTGCATGCCCTCATACAAAGAAGGCTTTGATATTTTTTGTTGAAGAAAATAAAGTAGGCTTGGCAGGAACACGTCGCGCTCCATACGTCACGACGAGGCATGTCCGTTAGGGTCACCACAATATCATTATGATTGAGTATATATGATGTAGCGTCCATAGCCCAATGGCTCGCGTCGATTCAATGTGATCGAAAGAGTTAAGCAACGACGGGCGCGGTCGGTTTGTGGATGGGTGACCGCTAGTGGCTAAATTTCATGGACGCTACCGTGCTTCGGAGGGCACGTAAATCCGTCGGTCCCGGTTGTTTTCAATGCTGGAAACAGTCGTTAAGCCTTGTCGAAGACCTTTGGGTGGCTTGAGAACATTCAACACTGGGTTGGCCACTAACCCCTCCACCAATCCGCATTGGAGCAGCGTGGTGGAGTATGCTCCAGACCTCCCGCTGCTGCGGGAGACCCGTGCCCAGCAGTGAGACGTCAATGGGTCGCAGCGAGTAAAAGAAAACATTACAGACACAACTATTGGTTTGACACACAACAATATGTTGAATTGTTGATTGCCTGGATATGACAGCAAAATTTTTAAGTTCAATACAAACTTAAAATTTAAAATACGAATTATGTTTGAATTTCGACTACTCAGTGTCTGTACTAGTACTAGTCTATTTAAATGAAACATATTCCTTGAGCGGCGCAACAGCATTTTGTACCTCCACGGAACAATACTTCTTCGTAATAGCTGAATAATGAAGATTTTGTATCAATAAATAGATATATTAAGCCTATTATATTGTGTACATAATTATTTTAACGATCACGTACTTCTGCTGTGGAAAAGTCACGTTAGTAAATGTTATCTCTCCACAATAGCTTTAACGCGCAGTGTGGTTATCTAGATCGTGCTTGTGTGTCTGTGATAAGATACAATTGTACAATAGGTTTATGTCACAAAACAAATAGTGTAATGTCTTTAATATTCATAAAAGGCTTATGGGAAAGACACCATTATAATAAGTGATGGAATAATGCTTACAAAATTATGTTAGTTTAACATTTCGATGGTTAGGGGTTTTAGGCACTGTTTATTTATTATGGCATACATAATCATAAAACCTTAGAATAAAGTTAAAAAAATATTAGGAGTATTAATATTATCAAAATAACGATGATTAAAAATCTAGATTTTAGACATTATCTATACGTAGAGCTCTTGTCTCTGCCGGAGTGTTAAATTATTTACCTTCATATATGTATAAAAATAACATTAGTAAAGGACTTATTGTTTTACCTATAGATATAGCATCTTTTCTTTGGTCCTAACTATAAGATAAAAGAATACTTAATAAAATACTTAGTAAATTATATGAGTACGAACCTTGAACTTTGATCGCTAATATAATTGCATACATAATACTGGCAAGATAATAAATAATTTTAGTTAAATGCAATTGTCAGATTAAATATGACAGTGTACAATATTGTGCTTATGATGATTATGAAAAACAACAAAAAAACTTTAATTCGTCACACCTGGCTGGCTTGCCACTAATTAAGGCAGCAATATCTGGCAACGAACCATGAAAATCTATAATTTCCCTACGAAGTTGGCCACCCTACATCCGGTCAAACAGGTTGCTGTTGGGTCCTTGACCGGTTTCTAGTGATGCCGGCTTCCATTGTCGATGTAA
Source organism: Carterocephalus palaemon (assembly GCA_944567765.1). Taxonomy (NCBI): domain Eukaryota; kingdom Metazoa; phylum Arthropoda; class Insecta; order Lepidoptera; family Hesperiidae; genus Carterocephalus; species Carterocephalus palaemon. The sequence goes on along the minus strand of OX155638.1, from coordinate 15,296,194 downwards.
CGATTTAACTTTTACTTTCATATATTTAAGAAATTCATAATATCTGTAAGTTGTCGTTACAATATGAAATTGGGGATAGTTAACTTATTTTGTTCAACTTTTATATACTTTATCCCTATTTATAGACAGGTTAAATACCTCTATGAATAGGAGTAAAGTACAAATTGATATTGGAATGTGGGTCTTGCTATAATAATAACTTCAAATGTGAAATAATTTAATAATATTATTAATCATTTTTGACTGAACCGTCTAAGGTGGAAAAAAAAGAAAAGTTAATTCCTCAAGTTGGTGCGGTACATCACCATCAACTTGAGACATCACCAATTATCTTTAAGTAGAAATAAGTATCAAATTTCAATGTACACAATATTTTTATAGTCACATATTGGCTAGTGACGTAACTATTATATCGACAGCTAGCCGCACTGCCTTCGCACAGAGCGCACATTGCGCGCGCGCCAGTTTACCGCGGGTCAGGTAGATAGGTGCTTGTTTCGCGCGTAAAATTTTAAATTCAAAATTCGAATCACGTTAAGACCGAGCACGCCTTCATTCACTTTTACTTTTCCTGATTCGTTATGTAAGTGATGTGACACCGTCTTGTAATATGATACTGAATCCTTAATTTGAAAAAAAAAAAGATTTTAAAGAACTTCTTTTTTTAAATGTTACACGCGTGTTCGTATCGTCTATGAGTGCGCGTAGAACCAAGGTCTATAAAAGCTAATATATCTCACGTTCTCGGTGTAAGATTAATAGCATAAAAAAGGATATTATATCGTAGTGAGTGAAAAGTGATTGAGTTGGTGTTTCCGAGTGTTTTTTACCACTTGGTGGACTTGTGAGAATGAGGAAGTGACATTCGCAAGCGATAAGAGGTATACTTAGTAGTATAATTTAAAAAAAATTATTCGGTCCTGCAATATATGCGTATAGGTATTATTGCGTAGGTATTATTATTACCTAGTTACGTTACAGAATATAACACGCTTATACAACAGACACACATCAATAAGTAACTAGACAATGAGTTAGTAGTAACTAAATATAACAAGTCCGTAAAATATCTATGAAATGCGAGCGATGATAGGTAATAACATTTCGAGATTAATAAAAAATATCATTCAAATAATTTAATTAATTAAATAAACTTAACAAAACGTAGGTTACATGATTTACTTACGATAACAATGGATAGATAAATACGAACAGATTGAAGCATACATACAACCTTATAAGCCTAGTGTTTTTGACTGAACCTGCGCCTGTCGTTGCTTAATAGAATTATGCAACGACGGGCGCAGTCGGTTTGTGGATTGGTGACCTCTAGTGGCAAATTTCATGAGCGCTATAGTGCTTCGGAGGACACGTTAAACCGTCGGTCCCGTTGGTTTTCAGAACCCGTGGTTTTGGCTTGAGAGAACATTCGACACTCGGTTGGCCACAAACCCCTCCACCAACCTGCATTGGAGCAGCGTGGTGGAGTATGCTCTAGACCTCCCGCAGATTTGTCTGAGGAGGAGACCCGTGCCCAGCAGTGGGACACAGAACACATGTAATTACAATAAAATCACATTGATCTGGTTGCTATATTATTATATTCGCAGCTGATACTTTTTATTCTGTCTGTTATTACATGAGACTGTTGTATGCAATAAAAGATTTCAACGTCGTCTTATCTAAATTCATTTAACTCTACAAATGTACTACAGTAAAACGTGGAGTGGGTCCTTAAATAAATAATTATATGTCTATTATTTTGCCGCTTACTTTTATTAAAAGTGTGTCTTCGTAGAGTGACATAGGCTATATAATATTAGTAGGTGTAAAGGAAACTATTGGTATGTCTAATTACACGTGAGCGAAGCTGCGGGCGTCCAATAGTCTAATATCAAGTCAAATCACTGTTCGGTCGGTCACCCATTCGTTTGTTCAAGTCTCGGAGCGTCATCTACAAGCAGATCGTGGGACCGCTCATGAATTATGAATGGTCTTGTATTTACACAAATATGTTTCCGAACTACCGCCTTTTCCTATAAAAATAATGTTTAATTTGCATCTTTACAAGCAGGTACCGTTACGATACGGTGTTTATGCTTGCATATATCATTTCAGTCCCTATTCATGTTTTGTTCTGGTGGTCGTAACCGGGACTGCGAAGGTAGAGGGTTTGATTCTCGTATTCGGTACGTAGGTATTACTGCTTACTGGCATAAAGAAAATTAAAAACTGTCGTCTGCGCAGAGCCTGACTGATGTGCCCGGTGTTCTATTTTTGAATTGCTCACATTGTATCAAACCAAAAATTACATCTCTCGGTCGGTTTTTACGCATCAGTGCAATGAATGATGGACTAAACTAAACGATGATAGACTAGACTAGATACTCGTAGTATAGAATTGTTCTATCGAACGAAAATGAGCCACATCCAAACGCTCGATACGCGGCGAGCGTTTCGAGAATAGAGATTGCATTGCTATTCATTTGAATAATTGACTGAACCCTCATTTTATTCTTTTGTCTTTAGCGAAAATGACATATACGAGTATTTTACACGTAGTTTTCTACCTAACCTGGCATCACTTTTATAGCATAAATCTTTAAACGAATCACGATTAGATTTGTGGTCCTTCATAAGTTGGAATACATCATTCGGAAGTTTCTGGAATACAAATCTGAAGATTGTCAACAGAAGATTGAAGTCCTCTGTAGGTCCCAAATGACATGCATCTTACCTTCAATTTTCATACATTCAATTAAAACGAAACATGACCACAGTTGTGGATAACTAGTAATTATATAATTATTAATTAAGTAAATATTTACATAATCGGCTGCCTTGTAAAACATCGATTGTATTCGGTTGGCACTTACTGGCAGGTAACGAATTTTTTGTAATGCTCCTTGATGCAGTAAATACATCAAGCATTAAAAGCGGTTTTTTAGACTTCAGATGTGATGTGAATCCGTCGTTCAGGTGGACGAAGTTTGGCACTTCAGTTCCAATTTGAAAGCGGGATGTTTTTGCCGCCTGTTTACCTTGTACAGCTCTGAATAATCAATTTTATCTGTGCGCTACATAAGCCAATGTGTTTACGTTATCAAATAATAATGGTGTAATTGTACACAGGGATTTATCGTTATTCACTTTACTTATAGCATACGAGTCAATTATGGTGGTTATAAGAGTAAAATGCCATTTTGTAGCGGTGACAGTCTAGTGACTAGTGGCTATCGAAGTTGCACCAATGACTTTTGTTATGTGCAATTTAAAGTTACTATACCTCATAGACTTGCCTACTTGCCTATAGCCCATGGCCGTCTAATTTTTTAGATGGGCCGATTTTTATACCATCATAAATCTATGTAGCCGTCCCAATGTATTAGGGGATTTTCCAACTTGTCATGCCAACATGAACTGTCGCGGTCAGCGTCGCTTGAAACTATGTCTTCCCACGACGCCCGGGTACTTTATAAGCGTTTTCCACTCGTTAAAAAAAGATTTTCACAGCTATCCCCGGCCTAGTTTGCGTGGTATCCAAATAGCTAAAGTATACAAATACTTTTTGAACAGTTCGCGCCGGCCCGGGGCGGCCCGGCCGCGTGCGCACCCGCCTTTCTATTTGCCTAATGAGTGACGTCACGTTCCGTTCCGTGTCACTAAACACCTTTCAAAATCGATGCAATTGAACGCCAGTTCAATGACCGGCTTGTTACGAACGAAACCGTCCTTATGTCCAAAACATGTAACCATCGAGCATCCTTTTTCGGCCACCATGCTGGCCAAGTGCAGATTGGTAGACTTCTTATGCATGCGAGAACCTTAAGAACTCTCTGGCATTTCATTTCTCTGCACTAACTTACTTACATTTTTCTTAACCGCTGGATTCAGAAGGCATAGAATCGGGAGGAGAGGCACCGATTAAGGTATGGACATTCTGTCTGTCTCGCTTACGCCAAAACTACTGAATTGATTTAAATGAAATTTGGTACACAGATAGGCTAGAGCCTGAGAAAGGACATAGGCAACTTTTTTTATTAGAAAAAAGTGTTGTAAAGGGATGAAAAGGGGAATGATAGGTTGTATGAAAGTATTGTCATTTTCAGAAAAAGAAGCATACAATTTATATTTTACGCTGTTGACTAGATATAAGTAAATAACTATGGCATTCAAAGTTTGTAAAAATGTTACCCTTAAGGGTGAAAAATAAACATAGGGGATAACACATTTACGGGTTCAGTACAAATTTGTGGAGTTAACGCGTTAAGAAGAATGTATTAATATGTCTAATTCCACGCGAGCGAATCTGCGGGCGTCTACCAGTAGATAGATAAATAAACCAAGCAGAATGAGTGTGGAGTCTCTGGGGTCAAAGGTAAGGTAAGGTCGAACGGCATTGGCAACATACTTCGCACTCAGGCAAGCCGCGCGGCCGCGCTATTCTCATGCATGTATTGTCTCATTGTATTGTGTACAGGCCTTGTTGGACTGTAGAATATAATGAATAGAAAACATTTATTATGACAAGCGCTTCAAAAGGTAAAACTTGCTGCCGCAACCCGTAGACGTCCCACTGCTGGGCACGGGTCTCCCCCACAGACACTGCTGCAGGAGGTCTAGAGCATATTCCACCACGCTGCTCCAATGCGGATTGGCGGAGGGGTTAGTGACCAACCCAGTGTCAGATGTTTTCAAGCCACCCGAAAGTCTTCGACGAGGCTTAACGATTGTTTTCACCATTGAAAACAACCGGGACCGACGGCTTAACGTGCCCTCCGAAGCACGGTAGTCCAAAAACCGACACTACACTACTAGCACGAACTACGTGCTAGTAGTCCTGTTATAGTTTAAATATAATTGTAATGAAGTATATTATTTAAATAAGCAGTAAAAGTAGGTTCATATACTGACCGGCAACCTTTAGAAAATCTCACTTTTACAACCGGAACATAATAGATATAAATGATACAATGTGACTGTCTATTGCAGGGCACCATGAGCGGGGAGGCGGGAGGCTGCGTCAACAGGGCCTTCGAGGGCCCCGACGACGGGTTCCACACCATCGACCTGCGGGGCTCGCGCCGCGGCCGCCTCGCGCGCTCTCGGGTAAACACCATCATAACGGGTTCGCTCGCTCGCTCGCTGCGTCCCATAGACGACCCACTGCTGGGCACGGGTCTCCCCCACAGACACTGCTGCGGGAGGTCTAGAGAATACTCCACCACGCTGCTCCAATGCGGATTGGTGGAGGGGTTAGTGGCCAACCCAGTGTCGAATGTTCTCAAGCCACCCGAAGGTCTTCGACAAGGCCTAATGACTGTTTCCAGCATTGAAAACAACCGCGACCGACGGTTTTACGTGCCCTCCGAAGCACGGTAGCGTCCGTGAAATTTTGCCACCAAACACTGATTTCCAGTACAGCCTGTTTAGTAGGTGAAAGTAGCTCGAACTGGCTAACAGTACCTGTTATTAATTAATATAACTAAAATTAAAAACAAAAAAATAATGAAAAAAAAAACAAAAAAGCAAGAGAACAGTAGTCTTTTTTTTTTTGGCAATGTGACACATGGTGCCTTATTACACCCATAGTGGCCATAGTACAGGCTCGCGCCTAGTTTGGGGTCAGATGGTCGTGTGTGAGAATGTCCATGATATTTATTGTCCATGATATTTAACTTGATTATATTGTATTACTTGATTATATTGCAAATGTATAACATTCACGCGATCTCATTCACCGTTGTTGTATGATTACCGGCTCCATGATAATGCTCTTAAACGGGTCACCTCAATAGGGGATCTTGGCCTTATGCTAGACTCTCAGCTTAATTTCAGAGAACATGTAATAAATCTGTGTAATAAGACCTCAAAAACGCTAGGATTTGTTATTAGAACTACTACGCACTTTTCCGACTGTAGGGTTGCATTAATACTCTACAAGACGTACGTGCGCAGTAGACTCGAATACAATGCAACCGTTTTCGATCCTCATGAGAAGAAATATTCTCTTATGATGGAAAGAATACAAAGAAAGTTTGCGCGTTTTCTGTATAAGCGTCTCTATGGGTACTACCCATATTTGTACCCTTCTTTATTTGTTTCCGGCATGGTTGGTCTGGATACTCTTGAGCTTAGGCGAAAGTTGTACCTTATGGTACACTTTTACCTTTTGCTCAATAGTAAAATAGACAATCCTCGAGCACTCGCGTCATGCTATCTGGAGGTCCCAACACATTGCTTGAGAGGGGCGTTTGGAGGCCGGAGGCCTGGCCGTCTGTTGGCACATCCCGTGGTGCGCACGCGCCGCACGGGCGCCGCGCCGCAATGTGCGGCGCCTGCTCTAATAAACCGGTTCCTGGCTCAGACACCAGACGCTGACATATTTTATAATTGCCTGAATTTATTTATGTCACTGTGTAGGGTATATCTTAGTTATAATAATATTTAATATGTTTATTAGTTATTTAGTCAGTAAGTTACTTTATTTAATGATACATGTAATGTTTTGGCCGTAGCTGTTAAATTACATGTAAATATGTATTAAATAAATAAATAAATAAATAAATAAATTATGTGGATATTCCACATAATCATAGGTAACTAATGACCTTTTAATTGAACTGAGCCAGGCAACAAACCAACGGGAAAATTAATTTCTCCGGGCTTACTGCAAACGTTTCCTTGGCCTGACTTTGTTTCCCTCCAAACGCCATAAATATGGCGCGCTTTTAATTCCGTTCGAAAAGCAAATTATGGTCACGTCAAGTTCCCGCACGTGCGCAGTACGCGACCCGCCGCACAGAATACAGATTAAAAACAGAGTATTCATTTCAAAGTTTGATAGTGAAAACTTTTCGTAAGCGTGTGGGGCGTTGATGAAATAATAAGTGAAGTACACGAATGTAATTTATGAGACTTTATTTCGTTAATTAAAGCGGTTTGAAAAAGATGGCACGATAAGATATTGAAGATGCCAATCAGCTTTTTGCTATTTATTATCTAAACTAAGATGGATGTAGAAATAACTAAGGTATAATTTTTAATTTTAGAATGTAGCAAAAGATTATTATGTATTTCATAATCTGGATTGCGTATTTATCGCGTTAATGTGAAATAAATATACGGTATATTCGATTCAGTGTGTAAAGTCGTGTGACATTTATCATAATTTATACGGCGATACGGATACGGTGATCGGAGCGGGCAAATGATACATGTCTGGACAGGGCTTAATGTATTTAAAAACATGAGATAAAGAGAACTAGTCTTACGTTTACGTCTAAGTTAGGCATGGCGAAACCTAACTATACCTAGGTATGTTGTACGTTCCTTTCCGATTTAGGTACAATTACTTTCGATCTCAGTTCTAAATCTCAGATCTAAATTATGATTGAAAAGAGATTTTTTTTAAATCTATGAACGTTCTGAGTTTCGTGGGTGTACTGTGGCCCCGGTTTGTTTATAAGTGTAGCGGGATGCCCGAGCCCTCAGTTTCCCGCGTGGGGTGGCCGGCACGCCCGCTCAGCGCCGCTCCTTCCCGCAAACTTTTACGATAACCACGTAAACATTTTCGTACGACGAACTAGTTGATTTGAACTTTCTCGATTTCCGTGTACTGTGGTCCCGCTATGTTTTGAATTAAGAACTCATTGATTTGGCGCCGAAGTTTGTTATGGTATTTATAATTTTTTTTATTCAATGTTTATTTTTTCTAATCGAATTTTGGTATTCGATACCTACTTATTCACCTATTTTAGTAGTGTTGGTACCTAAGTAGGTAAGTTTAACAAGACAAAATTACAAACAAACATCGGTTTTCTTACTACTTCAATGTTAGCAATCTTTTACTGGCTAAAAATATTCAAACTTGCTACGAAATATTCTGAGACGAAGATCGAACAGAGTAACTTTTTATAATGTGGCTAACGAGCAGAGAGAAAGTTATCTCTACATTTTCGTGGTGCTGTCCATAGATAATTGCAATGGGTATCTTTAAAAAATAAATAAAAAAACTAAACTTGAATTTTGTCTAAATTAAACTACGCACTAATAGCTGTGCTAATATAATCTAAACCCATTTTCAAATTCTTTGCTTTCTTTCTAGGGCCTCAGATCTATTCAATTTCTCTTATTGTACCTTATTTTTTTGTTTTACGATATCGAATATCTATATTAGTACCCGCGCCGGTGCCCTCTAGCGCTGCGCCCAACACGGGCTCTTCCCGGTTTTTATAAGACTTTGAGCCGACAAACCTCCCAGTCTCGCCGTCCGCAACCTCAAAAGTCCCCTTTTAGTCACCTCTTACGACAGGCAGGGTCTACCGTAGCACTTTTCTGGTCCTGAGCTAAGGTGTAGGTACTTATGTATCTTATTTTTACCGCTTCATACGGTTTGTTATGCTATTTGCTATAAAACTTGTATTTTATACACGAACGTACATTAAAAACTAAGCTATATGCTGTACCATACATAATATTGATAGTAACTCACACGATCGTAAAAACTGAACCGTGGCAGAGCATATTAAAATATTGTTATTGCATAAATAATGGTCTGCGTGTCAGTTAACTGATTATAACCGTTTAGCTTTAAAACCGTGCTTAGTTTATTAATTTATCACAAAACATATTCGTGGACGCCCGCAGCTTCGCTCGCGTGAAATTAGACATTCACTAACTTCAAAAACGGCAAAGTTTCATACTAACTTTGCACCCCCGTTTTACCCCCTTAGGGGGTGAATTTTCAAAAATCCTTTCTTAGTGCTCCCCTACGAAAAGAAATCCCTGTGCAAAATTTCAAGTTTCTAACCCTTATAGTTTAGGCCCTGCGTTGATATGTCAGTCAGTCAGCTTCTCCTTTTATATATATAGATAGATATACATAAGAAGGTAAAGTTACTATGAAAATTCATAGGTTTACAAAATGCCTTCGAGTAGGACCCCGGAAATAACATGCATTTTATGTACCTATTGCATTGCATTTTATGTATTGCATTTAAGAACTAAGAGTTCTCTGCTCTGTATCGAATGTTCTCGAAATCGCGTGTGCAGGTTCCGTATTTTTGAATTTCACTCGGGGTATAAGAATCTCTATGCGTGTACGAATTTCATGAAGTGTCTGTTTTTTAAATTCATTAGCGCGACATATATCGCGGTCCATAGCATTATTCTAATTTCGTTTGTCGATTTCATATGTGTTATAAATTGTCAATTGCAGTGTTTAAAATAATGAATTTGAAATTGTTCTCTAAACGAATATCTAAATTAGTATGGGTGGAAATCAAAAATCGGTGCCCAGATTCATTTAATAGTAGAGATGTTAGATAGAATTATAATTAGGAGTGTCGATAACTGATCCTAACATACGATGGGGTAGACATAGATACTTCGCCAGTTATGTTTAGTTGGCAAAGTGAGCCATGATCGGTTTCACAGATCCATCAACACTGACCCGAACATTGAACCGGCTTGGGACCACCAGTACAACGGTAGTAATCTAATAATCTTTTCCTTTAAACTCCATTTATTTTTATTGTAATTGTACGTAATTTGGCAAAATAAACATTTTCTATTTCTATTTATATTTCTATAATCAGCACTAAATATAGGCTAAATATATACAACAATAAATGCGTAGAGATTTAAGCGACTTTAGTAAGATACCTTTTTATAACCCTTACCCTTACATTTTATTATCGGTCAGACACCGGTACATTGAACCAGTGGTTAACTATAATTTAATGTGCTGTTGAACTATGTCAGGCCAATATTTATTAGCTGAGCCTATTTCTAATTCAAAGTCGGTTAATATCATTTTCTGTGAGTATTTTCTCTACTGGTATTTTTACTATTTTTATTCTCATTAGGATTCGATCGCGTTCTCTCGAGTTCAACTCACTGAGCAGTCACCGCTGTCTTTGGACCCCAACCAGCTAATCTACCTACTAACCCGTATGCAATGCCGCTCTTTCAGCCCAAACTTCTGAATACGTTCCGTTTCATTTGACACCTCAATGTATGCACGGGCACAGCCGAGCCCATTCAAACCCCATCAAAGCCGTGAAAGGCGAAGCGGGTCACTCGGCGATAAGCGGAGATCACTCACTCACTGAATGGTTGACGCACTGAATGGTTGACGCACTGAATGGACCGGCTACCGTTTCGTTCATACGGTGTAATTGAGGCACAATTGTCGCGCAATCAATACGGTCAACGGCTGATATCCTGTGCTTTGTTGACTATTGTTAATGACTGAATGGCCTTGTCTGTGACTTCTTCAAGTTACCAAAGCTTATATTATTATAGTTACTCGATAGAATGAATGTAGCTGCGACCTATAGACGTCCCACTGCTGGGCACGGTTCTCCCTCACAGACACTGCTGCGGGAGGTCTAAATAATGCATACTCCACCACGCGGCTCTAATGTGGATTGGTGGAGGGGTTAGTGGCCAAGCCAGGCTTTACGTGCCCTCCGAAGCACGGTAGAGTCCATGAAATTTTGCCACTAGCGGTCACCCATCCACAAACCGACCGCGCCCGTCGTTGCTTAACTCTTTCGATCACATTGAATCGAAGCGAGCCTTTGGGCTATGGACGCTAGTTACTGGATAGAATGAATAAAAACTTATTTCATTCATTGTCTCGACGGTTTAGTGGTAGCGAACGTTCCTGCTAAGCTTGAGTTGGGTTCTGTCTCCGGTTCGCGCAAAGTATGATTGGGTGTTTTCTAGCTTGAAATTTCTAGCAGCTTGCATTTGTGCGGTGTAGGTTATGTACATAAAGCGGTCCTTTTATACAAAAACTTTGATTCTAGTTTAGCTAATGAATTCCACAAATGTAAACGAAACATCCTGAGCGGTTTGTTACCTCGTGGTAAAAAGTATGGGAGCATAAGTTCTGTTCGCTATGGCTATCTATTTTTTGGCATTAAATGTCTTTTACATAACAGCCACAGGAAGAGCGATTGGTTGACACATACACACAAAACTGACTATTAATATTCACGTGTACATTAGCTGCAACCCATAGACGTCCCATAGCTAGGCACCCACAGACAAAAATCTTCGGGGGGTCTATAGCATAGGTATAGGCACCACGCTGCTCCAATGCGGATTTATGGAGGGTCATAGACGTACAGGGACGTTTAGATACAAAACGTAAAATATTTTTGACAAAACTAACAAAATTAAATGCTTCCTCCGTAAATCGAACCTGAAACAGATGTTCGTGAAACAGGAAGTTACTACCGCATTCTAGGAATGGTAACAGTCTGTGATAGTTAGTCCTGTTAGTTGGTGTTAGTTGTCCAGAACTCTTATTAAGATAAGTAGGCAATCATCTCAAAATTCGTATGAGATTGGTATGATTCAAATATTTTTCCTGCAATAAGATACGCCCACCGCGCATTGAGTTAAGGCCCACCCACATCTTAATTATCCTTTGATACAGAAGATACAATATGGCTTCCTGCTATTTAGTGGTTATGCTCTTTGACAATCTTCTTCGATCTTATATTTTATTTGTAGCAATAGGGTTACCAATTCAATGTGAAAGTATTTATTTCAATGGAAAAAAAAATCTAAAAATAAAAAAATAGGGTTACCAATTCAATGTGATATTATTTATTTCAAAAGAAAAAAAACTTACTAAAAACTATTAATATCAAAATGTATCCGTTCATGACATTACACGTGAAAGCTTTAATACCTATAATACATTCCCTATTACATGTGACCTACTCGTATACTGATGTATGTAGATATAACAGATACATCAGTAATTAAAACCCCTCCATCTTTTTTTGATGGGGAAATCTTCCAAAGATTCCCGACCACTCTAGGGGAGAGGCCGTAACATTTCTACTCAATAAAACCCCCAACGTAGTAGGAAGCCTTCTGCCTACTCTATATAGAAATACAGGCTTGACATTATTTTATAGCTTTTCTTTTGTCATAATAGGTGGTTGAGATATCGTATACCTAATGGAATCTTTTCGCTCGCGTAGAATTAGACTTAAAAATAGTTTCATTCACACCTAGTAATATTATATAGCCTATGTCACTCAGTGAAGATGCAGCTTTCTAATGAAAGAAATTTTGAATACGGCCCAGTAGTTTTTGTGTGAAAACATTACAGACAAATCTTTCCTCTTTATAATATTAGTATAGATAAAAGCTTGTAATACCACTTTAACACAAAGTAGTATTTTTAACAAGCATCTAGTTTAGATAACCCTAATAAAAGAAAGTCGACCGATATCTAAAGTACGTGAGGGCATTAAATCTTAATTTAAATTGTAACGAAATTACAAGTTCCGGTGCAGCATTGTTTAATTTAACTTGCTTGTCGAGTAGCCGCTTAAATGATAGGATAGAGATCATTATTACAGTCACATCGTGCTAGGTTATTCAGAATAACAATACCGTTTGAAAAAACTAAAAACCATGCTTTTGTAGATAACCTTATAAAATGTTTTTTTTTTAATTTTTTTCTCAATTTTTTTAAATTATTGCATTGCATATTAACAATACCGTTTGAAAAAACTACAAACCATGCTTTTGTAGATAACCTTATAAAATGTTTTTTTTTTTTAATTCTCAATTTTTTAAAATTAAGTATTGCATTGCAGATTAACAATACCGTTTGAAAAAACTAAAAACCATGCTTTTGTAAATAATCTAATAAAAAATATTTTTTTAACTAAGCATGTATCTTTTTAATTTTTTAAAATTATTGCATCGCAGATTAACAATACCGTTTGAAAAAACTAATAACCATGCTTTTGTAGATAACCTAATAAAATGATTTTTTTTTTCTTAATTTTTTAAAATATTACATTGTCATCGGTCCTTGATACTTGTGCAAAGTTTCAAATTAATCCGACGTTTAGAAGTGGGCGAAAATCACGTTCACAGATTCCGTTACATACATCACATAGATCACCTTATCATAGATACCTACTCGTACATACCAAGATAATAAAAGCGTGTTAAAACGGCCAATTGTACCTAGACTACCATGTGGGCAGACATTTCGTGTGTCAAGATGATCAAGGATTTTTTTGCCTTGAAAACATTGCACAATCCTACTAACTTCTAGCTACATACTTCTTACATAAAAAGGAACGTAAGTGGGCGCCTGTTCTACCTACATACTTCTTACATAAATAACGTATAATAAAATAACGTATAATAAAATAAATACGTATGGGCGCTTTTTTTGTGTCCTATTTTTATAGATATTGTCAAGATTATAATAAAGCGTTCATTAGTTATCGTGATAGACAGTAAACACGCTAAAATATCTATTTGACATAGTCGATAGGTTGGTTGATGGTTAGTAGGTAAGTACTAACCATTTTCACATGCAGATGTCTGTATGTGCTACATACTTACATAAACTTTGTTGGTAATACCTTTTACAGCAGAGTGGTGTAGGCTAGGCTATTCGGATTCGAGAATTCCGCGTTCAAATCATAGGTCAACTAGCCAAACAAATGAATTTTCTTAGCAATGTGCAAAAAATTTGTAAAGAATGAAAATGACAGACCTCGACTTGGTAAAGGAGCACTTGGTAAAGGCTTGCCGCCCTTCGACAAGGTGGACGGACGCCCTGCAGAAGACAGCGGGAAACCGCTGGATTCAGAAGGCACAAGACCGGTCGGAGTGGCGTCGTTTAGGAGAGCTATGTCCAGCAGCGGGCCACTGAAGGCTGATGACGATGATGATGATTGAAAATTAGGGCAGTATATGGGTATTTTTTTTCTGTACTGATGACACCATTGTTAAATTTCCTAACGACCTGAAGTCTATCAACGATAATCCGAATTGTCATGAAGTTGAATTCTATGGTTACGTTACGGTTGTAGACGAAGTCGAGAGGTTGGACTCAGTTCAGTTGAATAGAATAGAATATGTTTATCTGGTTTAGGAATTACAGTAAATTACTTATAAATATTATTCCTTAACACTAATTAAACCTTAAAACTAATTACAATTTTAATTATACCCTAGTACCTATTTATCTTATTTTCTGAAGCTGCACTCCCTTTCCCAAAAAGTTCAGCATTTCGCTGTGACAATAATGCCACAGCGCTGATTTTCAGTGGTGCCAATGGGTAGGGTATCCAGACGGTTTGCATGTAGGTACTACTACACCGCAGTAGAAATACAAATAAAAATACAAATATTAAATAAATATATAACATCATGAAAACTCGGTTAGGCCTCCTGTCAGATCAAAAAAACCTTTCTCATAACCATTTCTCCCGCAGCACGAGTCCGAAGGCGAGGTGGACTCGCAGGGGCGGGCGATGGAGCCCCGCGCGCTGCGCTGCGGCTGGGGGGTGCTGCGCCCCCGCTGGCTGCAGCGCTTCCGCACCGCCAAGTGGGCCCTCTTCTGGCTGTGCTGGGCCGGCGCCATACAAGGTACACTTTACTTTCATCCATTCCCACTGCATCCACTCTTCGAAAATCTTAATATATATTTCTTGTATACGTGTGTGACAGTGAACTCCTCCTAAACGGCTGGATAGATTTTGATGAAATTTTTTGTGTGCGTTCAAGGGGATTCGAGAATGGTTTATATTCACAATTTGTTCCACTGGAAAATGTTTTAAACAGTATTGTAGTACTTTTATTTTTAACAGTCGTTCATTAACGTGAAGCGTCGCGTCACTTTGACATTTCATATAGCAGAACAACCTTTGCGGGGTCAGCTAGTATATTATATATTTTATATCACCTCATACGTGGAAAGTTATACAATAGGGTATAATATCTGAAGGCTTACCGTACCTACTGGGAGCGCGATTCGAGCAGGGCGGCGAAAGCTATTCGCGCTCTCAGTCGCGCGCACCGTTGGTCTCCGCTCGTGAGTTCAATGGGGCTAGTAAATTATATAGTGGCACGGTATCTAGAAAGAAAGAAAACCGCTGGAGAAGAAAAGTCCTCGAATCTTCCCTTCGACAAGGTGGAGAGACGACCTGAAGAAGACGGAGGAAAACCGCTGGTTTCAGAAGGCACAGGACCGGTCATAGTACTTCAGTAGTCGTTACAACTGCGTTCAACCATTTTTACTGCAGAACTCAGTCACAAAGGCAACATTAGACCCCAAATATAACTAGAAAGATCTTATAGTCATACAGCGTGTACTCGTATCTACATATTGCGCACATGAGAACAAAATTCAAGCATATTAATTAAGTGGAGCGATGAATAAGAATGATTGCATAAAAAGTGTCCAATAACATTGGCACGCGACCAGCACGCAGCGTATTGACAGCTGCGCCGACGACACGCCGGCTGCAGGCCCCGTTCACATGCGACGTTTCTAGATAGGCTCGATAGTACGTATCGATAAAGATATCGACTTTTAGGCGATTTCAAGTTAGTCATTTTTACTAAGCAAAAAATGCGAGTTTTTGAACTTATATCTTAAACTACCTAAGTAATGAGTAAGAAGATGATCATCGAAACTAGTCGGCCTGTTTCCGACTTAAATCAGACGTGAGTAAGCCGGTAACTTCAACTATACTTAAGTAATGTTTTTTATATTACTTATTGATAGTATTAAGAGCGCACCAGTCGACCGTCACTTTTGAAGAATAGGTTATTACCAAAAATATTGCCGTCGCGCTGACCCCCAACCTTACCCCTTAGCGTGCGATAGAGAGAAGTGCAGTCTCGAACTGATTTTACCTACGTAAAATTAAGAAAATCGTCCTTTCGTAATCCCCTGTTTCCTCCTCGAAATCTAGACCGATTTCAATATTTCTTTCAGTTAAAATGTAGAACAGGGTCTAAGCTATGCCCGTACGTTTTGCTTTTTTGGGATATGTTAGTAATTACAAGTTTGCTTGATGTTTGAAAATGTATGTAAAAAACGTCGATATTTTTGATTTTAAAAGATTTTTTTTCTCTTCTATTAAGCAAATTATGAAAAAAAAACAAAACGTACAGGCATGGCAGAGGTACGTATAAATCGTATGGTATTTTTTTTATTCTGTAACTTCTTTATCCTAGGAGGAAACAGGGGACTACGTTTGTATGGAAAAAGTGTCGAAGTGACGGTCGACTGATGCGCTCTTAAATAGATAGAATTGATAAACAATGTCACTGTTTAAATATTTTAATAGAATCAACTGATTGCATCTTTTGACAACTGAATGTGTAATTTTAGCTGTGACTGTAATGAGCATGGAACATTATACTCTAGAGGTAATGTTAACAGATTTGGATATATAATGTATACGTATGATGTTATTATTGAGCGTATTCCATTTTTATCCAGAAAAATACTTATAGGACATATAAATATGGCTCATGATGGCTCTCTTACGTTCTACAAAGTATTTTTGCAGTAACTGACCACCATATCAACAGTCCAGTGTGTTCGTTGCCTTATTCAATTATTATCGCATGCGTACGCCGCGTAACACCTTTGCGGAGTAAATTAAATTGCAATTGAATCTGATTGCGTAGAAGTATTCATAACATGCCGATAAATTTCTTTAAGGAAAGTTTTTTCTCCGCTATCTTAAATGTTTTCTGCGTAATTTTATGCTAGGCCCCGAAATGTATGCGATTTTCAATGCTTTTTTTTTAGAGTCTGAAACATACAGAATACACAGATAAGTCACAGAGTACCTAACATACAGGGTACACAGATAATTCACAGAGTACCTTACATACAGAGTACACAGATAAGTCAAAGAGTACCTAACATACAGAGTACACAGATAAGTCACAGAGTAGGTACCTAACAGTTTTAATGGGCGGTAGCAAAAGGGTGGGCTTGCATCAGAGACTTTCAACTTATACTATACTTGCATTTTGGTTTTCTAGTTTTTTAGTTTATTGTCTGGTTTAAATTAAGTTTGCTATAGTTATTAAGTATTTACATGGAACCTTTTATTACAATTACAAACATAAATGCATAGGCACGGGTCATTGACTGCCGTGTATGTTCATTTTCATAAGTTTCAACCAATTTTAAGTAATCACTTCTTGGTCGAAGTGTAATGAATTAATGTGATTAATCACTTCTTAGTCGAAGTGTATATGAATTAATGTGTAACGCTTAAATTAACCAAACATGATTTCGGTATTTCACAATTAGGAGATACCAGGTGATTCTGCGGTGAGCTGAATTTATTACTCTGTATCACGCTACTTGCGATCATGAAAGTCTCATGATAAGATTTTTTTCATCAATTTTAACAATTAAAAATATATTTATTTATTTTACAGAGTAGTTTGTTTTTTGGTTTGATTGCTTGCCTATAATTGAGGTGACTCTAAACCTGTTCTTATTTTGGATTTCTTATTTTTGTCGGTTACGCTGACCCATAGACGTTCCACTGCTGGGCACGGGTCTATCCCACAGACACTGCTGCAGGAGGTCTAGAGCATACTCCACCACGCTGCTCCAATGCGGATTGGTGGAGGGGTTAGTGGCCAACCCAGTGTCGAATGTTCTCAAGCCACCCGAAGGTATTTTTGTCGGTTACACCGGACACAAATCCAGACTCCGAGATGCTACCGAGCATTTTAAGTTAGAAAAACCCAATAGTTGTTGCCCGACCCGGGGATTGAACCTCGGATCTCTAGCTTAGCAGTCGAGGTTACGACCACTAAACCAACCGGGCAGTCCTCAATAGTAAACTCTGAATATAATATCTCAACTAAGCAAAGTTACGAAGCACTAGGTATACAGAACTTCATTAGAGAAAACTAGGAACTACGTATTCAGCAAGTGACAGTAAAGTTTGTTAATAAAGGCCGAAACAATAATTTGTTGTTGCGAATACGGGGCTTATTAAACCCCGAAACTCATAAGGGGTTAGCTCGGAACGCGAGGTAAATTCCTGTACTAATAATACAACGGAAGCTGATATTAAACGCTCCATACGTATAATTCCGTAGGTCTCGTTCCTAATATTCACAGGCAGGCGCATAAAAGGGCAATTGTGTTAATCTATATGAATTTGGGCGTAGTACGTAGTAGCGTCCATAGCCCAATGGCGAGCGTCGATTCA
Organism: Carterocephalus palaemon; assembly: GCA_944567765.1. Lineage (NCBI taxonomy): Eukaryota > Metazoa > Arthropoda > Insecta > Lepidoptera > Hesperiidae > Carterocephalus > Carterocephalus palaemon. The sequence continues at coordinate 15,278,153 of OX155638.1, read as the reverse complement.
ATGTGATCGAGAGAGCAACGACGATCCCAACTAAACACTAAAAAATTAACAAAAAAAAAACTATATTTTATTTCGGTTATCTACAAACGGTTATCTAGTCATTCTTTTTAAACGATGTTGATATTTAATAACTAATTTTAATGGATTTCATACTGCTACATAAGCACTTACATAGCATAATTACAAAATAGCCCTTTTAGTAATAAACTCTTCACTGTGAAACATACTTTTTCTCCAAGTTTGGCTTTTCTTCTATTTGCGTTATAGACATAGCCGAAAACGAAATAAAAATATAGCATTACAATGGCTATAACCGTGCGAACGGGAACATAACCTAGTATTGTAAATATACTTTAAAAATATATTTTTTTTAAAAAGCTTTTATAACTTTTTTTTTTCATGCATTGTCAACGGAACCTAATATGTGTGCCAAATTTCAGCTCGATAGCTTCAGTGGAAGTGGGTGAAATATTGATTGCAAGATTCCAGGGCATACATACATACATAGATACATACGAGTGAAGTTAAATAAAAGCTTTTAAAATAGCCCTTCTGATAATGAACTGTGCACTGTGAAACATACTTTTTCTCCAACTTGGGCTTTTCATTTATTTGCGTTATAGACATCGCCGAAAACGAAATAAAAATATAGCATAACTGGCTATAAGCGTGTGAACGGGAACATAACCTAGTATTGTTAAAACAAACGAAACCTCGCGGAGGGCAGCTAACAAGATTTGCTGGGCGATTTGCCCGCTAAATTAACGGCAGCGATGAGTTATAGGCTGAGAGCGGTTCTAGTTAAAATTTACTTTTTTAGACTTGATTATTTTTTTGTCAAAATCTTTTTTCTAGATTTAAGAAAAAAAATACTATGAAATATTATCTCATCCAAAATATACTACAGTATATTATATGCCCAGTAATCTGGCAACATGAACTAACTAATCATTTCTATTTAATTTCAAGCGTAAAGGTACTTTCACCTTATAATTTATTTATTTACTAATTTATGTACACACTTTAGTTAGGACATAGGTACCTACAATATATATAAGACAGGAAGAAAATGAAATATTATGCAATTATTGTATTATGTCATTTTTATTGTATTATTGAATCAATTACGAACTTAATGCAATTGTCTACAAGAAACTTAGATTTTTCTATGGATTGAAAAAAAAAGCATTTTTTATTTATTTAAAAAAAGCACTGACATTCTGATTCTCTCGTCACTTGTGACTCGAGGGCTTATTTAGAATTGTGGTTGCTATTTCACGAGGAAAAAGGGCTAAAAGCAGAACATAATTAAGTCTGAAAGTCTATTAGTTTTTATGAAAGCTTCCGGACGATATGCGGGGAGGAGTATTTTGTAATTGTAAGGGGCCCCATATACGGTACGATTGATCTATACCACTGTTTCCCAAAGTGGGCGATAACGCCCCCTTGTGGGCGCTACAGGCCTAAAAGGGGGCGGTAAAAGACCCAGAAAAAAATAGGGGCGTCCTTCTGCGCTCAGGTTTCAAGTTACGAGTAACTCTTAGTAAAAGTCTCGTTTAGAATTAATGTTTAATCTCCGCTAATATAGCACACACATAATTAATTAATTTAATTTGAAGTCATAGTGGTTTTTAAGTAGGTGAAAAATGGGGGCGCTTAAAAAATAATTTATTCTCAAAGTGGGCAGTAGACAAAATAAGTTTGGGAACCCCTGATCTATACGATCGATCTGACGGAAATCGTAAACGATCGATCGTCACAAAAATGCCTTACAAAAAATTAAGTAAATCGTTAACGATCTTGACATACACTATCAATTCGTCTTTTGCGATCGGTCTGAAATGACGGATCGTACTGATCAATTGTACCGTGTATCGTTCGTCGTTGCGACCCATAGACGTCCCACTGCTGGGCACGGGTCTCCCCCACAGACGCATCTGCGGGAGGTCTAGAGCATACTCCACCACGCTGCTCCAATGCGGATTGGTGGAGGGGTTAGTGGCCAACCCTGTGTCGAATGTTCTCAAGCCACCCGAAGGTCTTCGACAAGGCTTGACGACTGTTTCCGACATTGAAAACAACTGGGACCGACGGCTTTACGTGCCCTCCGAAGCACGGTAGCGTCCATGAAATTTTTGCCACTAGCGGTCACCCATCCACAAACCGACCGCGCCCGTCGTTGCTTAACTCTTTCGATCACATTGAATCGATTCGAGCCATTGGGCTATGGACGCTACACCGTACCGTGTATAGGGCCCTCTAAATTCCCGTCTAGTTTTGTATGCGTTTTTGGAATTTATAATTAGTTTCGAAAAGTTAGATCAGATTCGAGGAGTTGAATAAACTCTTTATGAACGTGGAAACCTAATTAAGCATCATAATTAGGTACACGTTTTGTTTATAAATCCTTAGTGCCATCGTCCAGGTACATGAAAAATCAAGCGATTTTATCTCAAACACTAACTTCTCGGAAATTATGACGAACGAATAACAATAGCCTGAGAACTATAGTTAGTTCACGGACAGTGCATGTGTTAAATATTAAGCAGTCGTAAAGTAATAAATTAAGTCTATTCACGATTGGCAATGTAGCTAACAGCTTAGCTCAGCTGCAACCTACAGACGTCCCTATAGACGTGCCACAGTCAGCTGATTACGACCTAGACATGTGCTAGAAGACCCTGATAACGCAATCACTATTACTACCAACCTGCAGGATGACTCTCTATCTCGGGACAAGCAAATCGTAACAAAACAGTTGAATTGAACATCGACAGTTATATTCCTTTTGGAACGAAGTTCCTTATCGCGTGTTGCGAAAGGGGGCTAGACGGAAAAAATTAAGACTAAAAGTTGTAACGACACTTTTTGCTATAGTTGTATGCTTGTGTTGTTTTGCATAGCTAGGTGGTAGAACCTGTATACGGTGCGATTGCTGCTTGTTTTGAATAGCTAGGTGGTAGAACCTATTTACTGTGCGCTGTTTTATTTTGAATATCTAGGTGGTAGAACCTGTATACGTTGCGATTGCTGCTTGTTTTTTATTCTGATAACTTTCCTTCACCACAGTACTTTTTCCACACTGAAATTTGTATGTAAAATTTCACAATTCGACAAAGAGGTAATTGAATTACAGTAGGTAGAGTGCACACCAAACCAATGGGCTCAAAAAGCGGGTGCCACATAATAAACCCTCATTATAAGCGCGCGCAATAAATGTAAATTCCCAAGCCCGCTCATAAACAACCCTTGGGGTTGCTATCCACTGACGTATCGTATCGATTATTTTATCAAGATATAGTTTCAGTGGAATATGCTTATAGTTAATCACAGATAATCCGATGCTAGTCAAGTTTTAATCGACTTTTCTTCCTTCAAGTATTTATGATCTGTCTTTTCGTAGTTTGAAAAGTATGAAACTTTGCCGTTTTTGAAGTCAAGTGGGCAATCCAAACGCGGGCAGACGTCGTTAATGGGTCTAATTCTACGCGAGCGAAGCTGCGGGCGTCCACTAGTTCTGTCATATTGTCGCTGTCATTCTGTCTATGGGTCGCAGCGAAATAATAGTAACAAATATTTTACATCTATCGCCACGCAGTGGAGGGCGGGGTGTAGCGAGCTATCGCACGCCGCCAGCGCCGCTGCGTTTCATTTTATAAACCTGTGATTTGTAGGGCGGGCGGCTACTTTCATTACAGCTCACTGCCACATCGCTGTGTGTCGGCATGCGTTTATTGCGATACACAGTGAGCTCGCTAACATATCCTTTAGACGCCTAAACACTAGAACATATACATTCATAGTTGAAGTTACCGGCTTACTCACGTGTGATTTAAGTCGAAAATAGTCCGACTAGTTTCGATCTATTACGATGATCATCTTCAGGAGTGAACGCGCTCGCGGTGGGCACGGCGTACGGAACACCAACATAATGTACACTGATACACTTAATTAATATCTTAGCCATAACACCTTCTAAGTGCCATTACAGTTACAGGTAGTAATTAGTAAAATTTAGTAAAGATCATGTAGATGAATTTTACTAGTCTAATCATACCCTCCAGAAAATCGACACTGTATTTCTGAACAGGAAGACATAGAAATAGGTAGGTAAGGATCGGTTCTAGGAAACAACCATACTCTACAATACCAGAGCTTTATTATTCCAGTATTCCGTAGCGAGGTGTACAAAAAGATGGTAAAACACGTCTCGTATACACCTGTTGGAAACCATAATTCCTGCGGGAACTTAACGCAGATATATGATCCAGCTCTACACGAAGTATAGCGAACTATATATGACAAGAAAATACTTACAATATTACTAGACTTGATTAAATATTATGTATTTAAATAATATTTAATCTAGTCTAGATGTATATATACTAAGCTTGGATTGGATGGATGGATGGACTTTTATTATATGTGAACTTCAATGGGTAGAGCTGTTCCGGTTAAGTTAATTTTCTTGAGTAGGACAGGAACTATAAACGAAACTTTTATTATACGATAACATAATTATATCTAATCCACGCAAACGAAGCTGCGGGCGTCCACTAGTACCTATATAAATTAGACTATTTTTTGGTTTACTTTTATTGTTTTTGTTAATACTCATTACCCCATTTTTACTTGAATTCTTTATGCATAGTTTGGGTTTGGTACCGTATCTAGTACGGCTCTACGTCTGTGGTATATTCACAATGGTTGCACATACTCTTTTATAATGGATTCTGAACGTCGGTGTAACAGTACGTGGTTAATATAAAAATATTGAGTGTCGCGAGCCTGCTTTGTGATGGCGTCGCGCTGCGTTTTTAAACAGCCTTGTTTTAATGTTATGATGTAGGTAACCATCCCTGTGTTAATGAATTTATGATTCACCAAGGTGATGTTATGATTTTTCCTATAAAAATAACTAAACCAACGTTAAAGGTGAGGTACGTAATATTGTACGTAAGTCTTTATGGATGAAACAAGACATTGTTCTAACACATGGGTAATGAAAAAATGGATTTATATAAATTAAATCGGGAAAATCATACATCTATTTATTCTGACCAAACTGAATTTTAGCTATTACCACAGAATAATAGTACAAGCTATTACCAAAAATTGCTCTAGCTAGAAGTGAACGCTGCGTAATGATAATCTTGATTAATATCTGTTTATATCCAACAAAGTTTCAACGAGTGAGTCTTTAAAAAAGCTTTTATTTAACTTCACTCGTATGTATCTTGTATGTATATCCTGGAATCTTGCAATCAATATTTCACCCACTTCCACTGAAGCTATCGAGCTGAAATTTGGCACACATATTTGGTTCCGATGACAATGCATGAAAATAAAAAAAAAGTTTTAAAAAGCTTTTTAAAAAAACATTTTTTAACGGTATAATTATTATTCATACGAAAATACTGTTCATCCATCCATCAGCCATTTGAAGTCAACTGCTAAATACTATTACCAGGATTTATTTGTAATCTTAATCGCATCAACTACATTTTAAAAGGATACAACGAAAAGACCCAGAATGGCACCCTTCCCGCGGGAAATTTAGACATCGCTATGTGCCCGTGTATTAAGCCTCCAGTGCTTCTACACAAGTGTTCACCACTCACAATTCGATTTGACACCTACGTACTGCTAATACTACTTTAAGATTGGCGGACAACTTACGGTTTAAGATATTTTATTTTCCCAAAAGATTAACAAAATAATTACTTACAGATAAAATATAATACAATTTTAGCGACAGGGTTTTAATTTAAAGTCTCAGACGAATAAATACTATAGTATAGAAGAACTTATAGTATAGAATAGAACTTGAAGCTAAGATATCCGAAATGATCAAACTTGACTGATAAATTTTACGAGTAATACCTGATTTTTCTCCTGTAATACCTGATCCTCCACCAATCCGCATTGGAGCAGCGTTGTGGAGTATGCTCTAGACCTCAGCAGCAGTGTCTGAGACCCGTGCCCAGCAGTGGGACATCTATGGATCGCAGCGACCTGATTTTTTTACGTTAAAAATAAAACTAATTCAAATGTATTTGCGCGGGAAAATTTCAACGCCTGCCACAGGTTAAACAGTACCGTCTGCTAAGAATATAATTTGGTATTCCGCTCCATAAAGAATGGTGAGTGCAAGCCAAACGTTGACACAAAAATATTAAAGTCTCAAGGATCTCGCTCCTCCCGCGCCAAATGAAATGAACTCGAGACTATCCAAATTCAAACCTAAAATGTTATTCAGGCAAATACGTAACAAGCTGGCCTGTTATATTGCTAGCATTAGGAAAGGAAACTAATTCATAGTCGATGGGTTATATGGAGAATGAAGTATTCTATAAATCGTTCTTCATAATCCCAGTGAAGCACGAGTATATTCGTTTACGAAGTAGAAGGAAGCAAATTCTAACTACTATCTAACTCACTATGACCTTCGTCCCCCGCCGTGTCTGTCTGATCGATCAAATCAAAATCTACTGAACGGATTTTCATGCGGTTTTCGCCAATAGATAGAGTGATTCATAAGAAAGTTTAGGTTTTTTGGTGTAACATTTGTTAAGTTTTTGTGTAAATTGGACGGCTTGTCCACCTGGGAGGTACATAGCCGAGTCTGATTGAGAATGGATTGTTGCTACCAATAATGGATAGGTTACAATCATCACAACCCTTTCTTTGTCCCACTGTTGGGCATGGGTCTCCTCTAAGAATGGGAGGGATTAGGCCTTAGTCCACCACGCTGGCCAAGTGCGGATTGGCAGACTTCACATATCTTCAAGAACATTAAGATAACTCTCAGGCATGCAGATTTCCACACGATGTGTCCTTCACCGTTACAGCAAGTGATATTTTCTTGAATCGCACATAACTTAGAAAAGTCATTGGTGCGTGGCGCTCGGGTTTGAACCCGGACCGCTCGAATGAGAGTCGAGCTTGATAGCCACTGGGCTGTCACCGCTTAACCGATAGGTTACAAGCTTAATATTAACTGAGGGCCATAAGCTATATTTAACTCAGTCGAAGTCGCGGGCAACTGCTAGTCGGAAAATAATTGAATACTCTTATTAGTCGACAAGCAATTTAAGACGGGGACACCCCATCACAATTACAACTGCAGGCTTATGGGGAGCACCTATTATGTCCAATCCAATATATCGTTTCTAAGTGCAAAAAGTGTTTATTAACCTTCCTTTCATCTTTCAAGATGGGGTTGGAGAGATCACAAATACGAATGGACACAGCTATTCGTAATTTAATATGCGCACGTCCTTTATTTGGTTACCAAGCAAGTACACGTGCCATCTGATTTTAAACGTCATGGAGACTTCACAATCGAAAGATTGAGAACTAACTGAAATGTAACTCAAGAGTAGAAGTCATATCGCATATTTAAAAGATTAACTATCTGCGTATATTATTACGCAGATAATTGAACTTTTAAATTATTTTATCGTTGAGCGCAAACAGGTATCTATCTATACCTACTACACGTGGACGCCCGCAGCTTCGATCGCGTGGAATTAGACATAAATTCGTATACACTTAGTAATATTATACAGCCTATGTCACTCAGTGAAGATGCAGCTTTCTAATGGTGAAATAATTTTTAAAATCGGTCCAGTAGTTTTTGTGTGAAAACATTACAAACAAATCTTTCCTGTTTGTTGGATAAAGAAAGATAGGGTGGAAAAGGTACCTGGTTCGACTGTACCCCGCGTCGAGGTGGTGATGACGCGTCGGAGCTCCGACCTTTCTTAATCGTCCATATGATGATTTTGCTGATTTCCAATTTCACGTATCACTGTAGATTCACTAATACGTGACACTCAAATAAAGTTTTTGCTATTTTCTAACTTATTTCTGCGGCGAAATCGACGGGAACACGGGAGTTCGTCCGGACTTGACGCGCGTAGTCGGCAGAAGAGGAATTGTCACTTTCTACCCCCAAATAGTTGGTTTTTTTGTTGACGGGAAGGAAGTTGAGATGAGGGTAGGGAATCGGATCGATTGCGTTCGGAAATAACCATCATACCGCCCCCCAAAGAGCGCCTAAGCTCTTTAGTATAAGAATGAGTTTCAGCTAGCAAAGAGCTGACCAAAAAAAAAAAGATAAAATTTAAGAGCAAAAAAAAGAACTAAAATTGTATATTTAAATTAAACTAAACTAAGGTAGATAAGATGGCAGCTACAGACTATTGAAGGCATGGCAACAAGGGACAAAGCTTGACTACTGGCCTAAGCATGGAACCAGTAGAAGTTTTCACCTCTACCACCCTAACAGTACCGTCAGAACCTGGGCATACGCGGATCACTCGAGCCTTTCTCCAATGAAGCGGAGGCAAGTTGGGATCTTTAATGAGAACCAAGTCTCCTACTTTTAAGTTACCAACTTTAGCAAGCCATTTAGGACGTTGCTGCAATGTATGCAGGTACTCAGCTTGCCAACGCTTCCAGAAATGCTGAGTGATCTGACGTAGTAGCTGCCAGCGTTTTAGTAGGGAAGTATTTTCCTTTTCGAAATTATGTTCAGGCATAGCCAATAGAGGTTGTCCTATAAGAAAATGGCCGGGCGTTACAACTTCTAAATCGTTCGGGTCGCTACTCAAGGGACACAGCGGACGAGAGTTTAACGCGGCTTCTACCTTTGAAAAGATGGTGGCGAGCTCTTCAAACAGAAGTGGGCGATCGCCAATAACGCGAGCGAGTATTAATTTCGCGGATCTAACCGCGCTTTCCCACAGGCCGCCCATATGTGGGCTAGCAGGGGGGTTGTGGTGCCAGACAATTTGTTTTTGTGCTAGAAAATTTTGAATATCTTGTTTACTAGTTTTGTGCAACCTATAAAGCTCGTTCAAATAGTTGCGTGCGCCGACAAAATTTGTACCACAGTCGCTAAATATGTCAGAGGGAAGTCCTCTTCGAGAAACAAATCTATCCATGCATGCCAAGAAAGCCTCGGTCGACAGATCAGATACGATCTCCAGGTGCACACATTTGGTTGTAAAGCAAATGAAAATGCACATGTAGGACTTAATAGACCTTGCATTTCTGAGGCGTGAAGCCTTGAGAAGAAAAGGACCAGCGAAGTCGACGCCCACCCTTTGAAAGGGTCTACAAGACGTAACTCTATGGACAGGAAGATCTGCCATGAATGGCTCGACAGATTTAGGTCGCAGTCTGTAGCATTGGTGACATTTAAATATTTGCCGACGTGCTACTCTACGCGCAGAAAGAATCCAAAACTTTCGACGAAGTAAATTTAGAAGCGTGTTTACACCAGGGTGTAGAAACATGCGGTGATAGTGGTCGACTATAAGATTGGTGACGGGATGATCCTTGGGAAGTATGAGTGGATGCTTGGCATCGTAGCCGAGATCTGACTTGGCGATCCGACCGCCGACTCTTATAAGACCTTCTGAGTCGAGGAATGGATTAAGTCGCGCCAGACTGGTCTGAAGAGGCTTATTGTCACGTAGCAACCGGACTGCTTGGGAGAACTCTGAAGCCTGAACCAACCTAATGATGATTCGAAGACTTTCGTTCAGCTCCAAAACTGTCAAGTAACCCGTATGACGATTTGCTGGGTTGCGTGTGTTGTGCAAGAATCGATTGCACCAGGCTACAACGGATTGTAACATGGGAAACGAACTGTACTTGCACAACACGGCCAACTCTTCAGAAGTCTCGACGACATTCGACACGACTACCGAAGGTTTGAGACCGGGAAGCTCGGCTTCGGTTAGAGTTTGAACGTCTCCAGGCCATGTTGATGGATCTGCCTTAAGCCATGCTGGAGACCACCAAAGCGCATTGGCCACCAATTGAGAAGGGAAAAGACCACGACTCGCCGAATCAGCAGCATTAAGTTCGGAGGGTACGTGCCTCCACGAAACGTTTGGCGTCAAGGCTTGTATCTGTGACACACGATTTCCCTCGAACGTTTGTAAAGCGTGAGGAGAAGTCTTGAGCCACGCCAGTACAATCCTTGAGTCACACCAGGCAGTAGTGCTGCTGACCTGTAGTTTGCCCCCCAGGATGCGAGTTACGTGCTCGAGCAGGCGAGCGAGAAGAAGGGCACCAGATAATTCAAGCTTGGGAACAGTAAGCCGTTGCTTGAGAGGAGCGACTTTTGATTTCGCAAGCAAGAGATGAACGAAGACGTTACCATCGCAAGTCAGAACGCGCAGGTAGACGCATGCCGCGTACCCGCGTTCAGACGCGTCACTGAAACCGTGAACTTGATGACTCACAGGTTGATCAGTGGCTATCCAACGTGGAATGACGACTTCGTTGAGATTACGAAATTCGGACATAAAGGACGACCAAACTTTAAATATGTCACTGGGCAGCGGATCATCCCAACCACACTCCATCCATCCGTGACCATAAGCCTTGCATAATGTGTTTGGCATAGAACGTTACTGGCGCCATGAAGCCACATGGGTCATACAGGCGAGCTATGTTCGATAAAACACCGCGCATCGTCATCGTTTCGTTCATCTTCGAAACACGATAGACGAAGCTGTCGTTGTCAGCGTTCCATTCCAAGCCTAAGACCTTGAAGACTCCATCCCCTTCCTTCTCAAAGCGGTAAGGCTGCTCGCAATGGTCGGGTGCGAACAGACCAAGGAAACCCTTGGAATTGCTGGACCATTTGCGCAGGAGAAAGCCGCCTTGAGATAAGATGTCAACAAGGGCCTGTTGAAGATCGTTGGCGGAACTTAGGGACTCGGACCCGCTAACAACGTCATCGACGAAAGTGTCTTCTAGAAGAACTTTTGACGCTTCGGGATACTTCTGAGAATTGATGTATGCAAGCTCATGGATAACACGTATTGCTTGATACGCAGAACTAGAAACGCCGTAAGTGACGGTGGCTAATTCGTACTGCTTCAGTGGATGATCAGGAGATTCGCGCCAGAATATGGTTTGATACTTACAGTCAGCATTTTCTAGACAGACTTGGCGATACATCTGCTTTATATCGCAAGTGAAAACAATTTTGTGAACTCTAAAGCGCAGAATGATGTCCTCAATGCTTTTCTGCAACTTGGGACCCGACATCAGAACCTGGTTGAGTGAGACACCCGTCGAACTGGGACAAGAAGCGTCGAAGACCGCGCGCAACTTAGTCGTGCTGCTGTGTTCGCGTAGCACACCATGGTGAGCAATATAGTAACGCTCACTGGGGTTGGTACACACAACTTCGCGCATGTGACCTGCGTCTATGTAGTCACGCATAAAGGCAACATAGAGTTCGCGCAATCTGACGTCCTTCATCAGGCGACGTTCTAAATTGTAGAACCTCTTCAGCGCTGTGAGGTAGGTGTCACCCAAAGGTTTGTGGTCGACCTTGAAAGGCAGACGAACAATAAATCGACCCGTGGCATCCCGCGTATGAGTGTCACAAAAGTGCTTCTCACATAAAATGTCCTCTGGATCGGACAGTGGTTGACTGGGTGGTTGTTCAACCTCCCAGAACCTCGTGAGCGCAGATTTAAGATCCGTAGTGCAGGCCATCGAAGCCACATGACAATCATGTGGTGATGCTGCTGGAGCCCTACCCATGATGATCCACCCAAATGTAGAAGAGTAGGCAGTAGGCATACCTTTACCTAGACTGTACTTCCTACCATCTAGAATTTGATCATACAAATCAATACCAAAAAGAAGGTCAATCGGTCCTGGAACCAAGAAGTTGTTGTCGGCCAAGACCAAATTTTCACAATGTTCTAATACAGACTCATGAATAGGAACCGAAGGAAGATTGTTTGTGATCTGCTTTAAAATTAAAAAATGAGAATTTAAATTTTGTGAACGGTGTGTCACAGCCCTAATGTTGCAGCATACCATACCATGAGTCTTTTGAGCAGACGAAGCACCTAATCCATATACTGCACCAGAATTAGTCCGTGGAAGATTGAGCCTTTTAGCAAGGCTGTCCGTCATAATGGACACTTGAGAGCCACAGTCCACCAAAGCGCGTGCCGTGTGATAATGCCCTAAAGCATCCTGTACCTCCACAGCAACAGTACCTAATAACATGGCAGACGACGTGTCGATGCCATGCAGGGCTTGGTGTTGGACCGTGGAGCTTGAAGCTTGTGGGTCAGCATCACCGCTATCCGTAGAAGTGATAGCCTGCGGGCTGCTGGATGTGTGCAACTTAGTATGGTGTCGACCGCGACAGACTTGGCATACACTGCTAGATGTACACCGGGAGACATGATGCGAACGCAAACAATTAAAACAAAGCTTGTGCTTAATTACAAGGGCCTTTCTTTGTTCTGGAGTCTTAGCATTGAACTCAGAACAGTAGTAAATACTATGGTTTTCCTTGCAGCACGGGCAACACTGATTTGAATGAAATTTAGTAGGTGCCTTGTAATCTGAAGATACTACATTAAGTGAGCTGTTTGTTGTAGGTTTTGAATTATAACTAGATATATTTTCTGTAATGCGCAATTGCTTTTCTAGAAATTGTAAAAGTTCATCAAACTGAGGTATTTTGGAAGGATCTATTTCCATTTCAAATTTAGTCCTCATATCTAAGGATAATTTCTTTAATATGATATGGAGTAAAAGGAAGCTCCATGACTTAACATTAAATTCTAAAGCAGTTAAAGCACTTGTGTTTTCCTTAATAACATTGACAAACTTATTCAAGAACTTGAAGTTGACTTGAGACAAGTTTGGCAAATTTAAAATGGCTTCTACATGTTTGTCTGCTATGACCCTCTTGTTTTCATACCTATCTGCAAGAAGTTGATATGCTACACTATAATTATTACTAGAAAGTTTCAAATTTTTAACTAAAGATAGAGGTTCTTTGTCTAGGACACTCAGTAGATAATGCATTTTTTGTATTTCATTTAATTTGCTACTGGTGTGAACCAGGCTATTGAACATAGATATGAAGTTGGGCCAGTCTGTGTATGAACCTGAAAACCTAGGTAATGAAATTTTAGGTAAGCAGAAATCACTGTTAGGACTACATGTACCATGCTCAGGTTGTGAAGCTTCGGTTTCAACTAGGCTCTCATGCAATACTTTGATTGAGTAGTACATGTCATTAAATGTTGAATAACTTTTTTGTAATTCCTTTCGTTTGACTTCGGTTAATGACTCGATGTTTGCAAACAGTATAGAAATAGCGTCCTCCACTTGTTGCCGATACCGTTCAATATCCTTATAGCGCACTATAAATTGCTGTTTGTCGGATAACTGAGAAGATTCCGAGTTAACTTTACCTGCTAAATCATACAAGTTTCTCATATAATTTAAGGCCATGTCGTATTTGACCGTCATAACTTTGACTTGTTCCATTTTGTGGCAAGAAAGTACGACTTTTTCGGTTAAAAAAAGTAAAAGTAAACAAAGAAAAGGTTAATTAATTTAGTTAACCTTCAAACAGAAACAATAATAAAACTGACATAAAAATTAGAATGAAGGATTGACGTCAGTCAGTGTCACTTGATGTCACTCTCGCTTTGACGTTGACAGATTATTGATAGACAGATGTACCGAATGACTGAACGTTGTACGAAATGAAGTGAGCCACGGATGTGACGTCATGCGATGATTGGATAAAGAAAGATAGGGTGGAAAAGGTACCTGGTTCGACTGTACCCCGCGTCGAGGTGGTGATGACGCGTCGGAGCTCCGACCTTTCTTAATCGTCCATATGATGATTTTGCTGATTTCCAATTTCACGTATCACTGTAGATTCACTAATACGTGACACTCAAATAAAGTTTTTGCTATTTTCTAACTTATTTCTGCGGCGAAATCGACGGGAACACGGGAGTTCGTCCGGACTTGACGCGCGTAGTCGGCAGAAGAGGAATTGTCACTTTCTACCCCCAAATAGTTGGTTTTTTTGTTGACGGGAAGGAAGTTGAGATGAGGGTAGGGAATCGGATCGATTGCGTTCGGAAATAACCATCACTGTTTATAATATTAGTATAGATTACATCATTATGATGTGCTATTCGCATCTCGTAGCAACAAAAACACAGACAAAAAGATTCCAAAAACATTGCAATAGGATGTGAATATTAATAATCTCTCCCTCTATACCAAATTCTAAATTTAAAAAGACTTTCTTTCCCTCTATACCAAGGTGTAAATTTAAAAACAGTTTCTAATGAATTTATTTTTACCGTACGAACCAGCGCAGCGCGCGAAGACTGTAGAAAAAAATGTACCTAATCACGTTAATTAAGCATTAACAAAAAATTATGGATTACGAAAAACCAATGGAGCTTAATCTATCAGATAACTAATAGAAGAGGTATCGATTTTCAATATCGATAAGAACATCGATGCATAAACCTTTAAAGAAACTCAAACAAAAAACCGTCCACGAAGCTCGAACAGAAGCTATAAAAACGTCCAAACTTATTAGACTTTAACGGAGACAGCGGAACGGGAGGACCTATTTATTTCTTGTAAAAAGTACGGGAAGCTTACGGGAAGCCATAAAGATGTCCAAAGTTGGAATAAGGCACCTGTTCGCTGTTCACTGCGAGGCTGCCTCCGAACGTGCCGTAAGGGCGGATCTATTGCGATGTGAAAAGAAAAAATAATGGAGTAACGAAGAAAAGTTGCAAATCACCATTCTACGCTATGAAAAGAAGAAGAGGAAACGGACATTTAAAAGATGAAAAAAATATTCAGACCATTAGAACCCACGAGGTGTTCGATAAAAAATCGTGGCAATACTTTTTTGAATAATTAGTTTAAAAAAAAATAGTTACTTAGTAAACAAAAATTAGTTTTTGTGTTAATTGACTATTTATTCTGTAATAATTGAGTTATTATTAATAAGTTGATTATTAATAAGTTAATGCAAACTGCAAACTTAATTACATTTAATAAATCAGAAATATCTCACTAATGTCTTTCTCAATATCCCAAGGTGAATTATTAAGGTGAAAATGTATGCGGAAGGAAGGTTAGTTAGCTCCGGAAGAATTTCATTATACGGACACGAGACATAATCCAAGGCGGCATCAGATTAATAATTCAGACGTTAATCAGAACTTTGCGTGTTAATTTGCACATGTTAACGAATTTGACATCAGATCTGTGCAATTTAATTAAAAAAGTTCCGATATGGGCCGCGCGGGGAGGATTGACGGGGATTACCCGCCGTTTTTTCTTTTAATTCGTACTCGCAATAATGCCATAATATTGGGTTGGGTTCATGCCATAATTTAAGAGTGTAATTTTTCTTATTTTAACTAAAGCTGTGGTAAACACTTTCAGCTTTTATTTATTTATCTTTATTGAACCACATACAAAAGGTAAAGAGAACAAATGGCGAGCTTAATGCATAAAGCATTAAATTGGATGTCAAAAAAGTTATTTTAATCTGAGTAAACCTTTACTTGTAGCGTCCATAGGCCAATGGCTCGCGTCGATTCAATGTGATCGAAAGAGTTAGGAGTAGTTAGGAATAGTTTTCCTTTTCTCAGGTACGTTATCATCTATGCTTTGGTATGTATTCAAACGTTCATTGATGTGTTCTTTTAGGGTGGTACAATTTGATTGCCAACTCAACAGAAAATTCTGGACTCTTGTACATAATTAAGTTAACTTTATTATTCCTATTTCGTCTATGGCTGCTACATTCAAGACCTCTCGTACGTCAACTCAAGGGTATAAGAACATCTTACGATCAATACTTGTATATAAGTATAAGATAAATGTATCTTAACACGGGAATCACTGTCACTATAAATTCAAATTCTGCAGTTTCCAAATTAACATCCAAACCTTTCGCCGACTGATTGGCAGTCTCATTTGCCTCTGTTTATACTAACTAGAGTCAACTAGACCCATCGTGTCACACGGTTCGTTAGTCAACGCGAGCTCGCTGCTCTACTAACGCCACTTCAGACTAGCCAGTTAGTTGAAATTGAACTTGTTTTTAAGTTAAATACGAAGCTGTTATGCATGTTGTGGTGGCAAGACTCGCATGTGGACACTGTAGAATGTTGACACATCGGTTTTTTTCATATTTCAATACCGTTCAACGTAATGAAATCAGCTGCGTTATGTTTTGCAATTATTGGCAATGCTTCTGATCTGAAGGTAAATTCTGTTAATTCCCCGTAATTCGTGTGTTATTCCACAAGAGCGATGCTGCTAGCGTCCACTAGTGAAAAATTAAATAAAATGTATCTGAAACTGAAATCGAATACAAATCACCGAGCGGACCGTGTACAGAGTCTACCACATAAAAACTCCGTTACCGAACCTTATTTAGCTACTCTCGTTCGCGCCACTCGAGACGTCTCCTTCAAATCGACTTGTACATATTATTTGAAATTTTAAATTAAACACTCCAAGTTAAACTGTTGGAAGTAAGTAATTACGCCGTAGCGATACACCGCTGCTGTAGACGTTCACTTGAGATGAGTCCAGGATTCGAAGCTAAGTTACCTCGTAGTCCGTACTGTACTTATTAGTCCACTGCTGGACATAGGCCTCTCCTAAACGACGCCACTCCGACCAGTCCTGTGCCTTATGAATCCAGCGGTTTCCCGCTGCCTTCTTCAGGTCGTCCGTCCACCTTGTCGAAGGGCGGACTGTCCTCCTTTTTCCAAGTCGAGGTCTCCATTCGAGGACTTTTCTTCCCCAACGGATATCAGCCCTGCGAACGACGTGGCCAGCCCATTGCCACTTCAACGTACTAACTCTGCAAACTATGTCGATGAGCTTTGTTCGTCTACGGATTTCATCATTTCTGATAGGGTCGCGTAGCGAAATACCGAGCATAGCTCTCTCCATAGCGCGCTGCATGACTCTGAGCTTGTGAAATAGGCCGACGGTAAAGGAGCACGACTCGGATCCGTATGTCATCATTGGTATGTCAATTAATAATAATAATACATATTTATCTACGTGTTGGACCTGGCCTACACAGATTACACACTGCTGCACCACAGTTATTTATGGAGTTCATGGTATATAGGTAATACCTGATATCATACAGCATTTTCGACGTCCTTACTTATTGTTATTATCACATGAACCGACTTTTGTCGGAGCGACTGAAGTCGTCGTCTGCACAACGCCTGCATCGTTTCACGCTTCGTTAGAACCGCTTAGCCCGGCTGCGGGGCGACCCTGCACTTGTAAACTGTAATTGAGATCGAACTGAGTAATATTCGCTTCTGATTGAATGCCAACCAACCTGAAGGGAATCCGAGGAGGTACCTTAACTATTGTTGTTACGTTCATTTCTAATAATCCTTGCTAATATATAAATGGGAAAGTATGTTTGTTGGTATGTTGGTTTGGCCTTCTTCTCCGCCTAAACGGAATGATGAATCCAAGTGATTTTTCCTGGAAAATTGCACGGATCCCATGGAAATTAACAAAAACCTGTAATTATCATTCGATTTTTAATCGATTTTCCGTTGGTCTTCTAATCCTTATCAACGAAGTACCTACTGGATCGATGTAATTTTTTGCACATATCTGAAATCTTTCGATCACATTGAATCGACTAACTATTAAACAAAAATAAAAGTTTTTGTTTCGTACTGCCGCTGTTTCTGCTTAGCGTAACTTTGAAGGGTCACTGATGAGGAAAAATTCGAGTAGCTTTCAACGGATTTGTAATTCAAAGGTT
The DNA here is from genome assembly GCA_944567765.1 of Carterocephalus palaemon. Classification (NCBI taxonomy): domain Eukaryota; kingdom Metazoa; phylum Arthropoda; class Insecta; order Lepidoptera; family Hesperiidae; genus Carterocephalus; species Carterocephalus palaemon. The sequence goes on along the minus strand of OX155638.1, from coordinate 15,260,497 downwards.
CGTAATGGCTGCGTATAATAAGGATGTAAGTATATTTTTGCATAAATGCGACTTTACGAGGAATTATAAAAGCCGATCCTTCAAATTAATACAGACGACTTTCTAGCCTTCCTAAATTTATTAAAAAGCTTATAAAAAATTAGAGATTAGTCATAGAAATGAGATTACCCATAGAAATGAGATTAGCCATAGAAATGAGATTAGCCATATAGAAATTGTGTTCAGATTAATTAGTTCCAGGTAACAGGTCACTTGGAATAGTTCAATTAACGCAATTCGCGTCATTTGTTTTCCATTAAATGGTATTTGTATACGATTAATGAATGTAATAATATTTATTTATCTACGGCCGGTTCACAAAGTTGATGCCGAGAACACGGCAAGAAACTAGATAGTTACTCGGTAGTTACTAGTATGGAGGAGGTATGTTTACATCGTGGGTAAATCATGAACAGCTGTACACTCCAGAACTTTCTGCTGCAGCCTGTAATAAGGCGGTGCGCCTCGCTCAAGGTAATTAATGTTATTTGATCCGATATGTAACGCGACGAAATCGAATTAGCGCGCGCCGGTGGCTAATGAGGTTTGATTGAAGCCTCGCTCAGGCTCTTGAGGAGGAGCAAATTTATAAGGAACGGGAGCAGAAGCTTGCTAAATACACCTGGCGTACCGTTACTTGGCTCGCTGTGCCACTTAAGGTAATCAAAATTATTTGATCCGATACTCTAATTGAGTTAGCGCTTTCTTGCATGAGTTTTGATTGCTTTTTCGCCTTTGATTAAAGCTTGATAACTTTCGTAGGGCCTCGAGGAAGTGTATATTTCTAAGCAATGTTTAAAGATTTGTAGATATTAAACTTTGGTCATGACAAAATCAGAACAATATTTGCGATCAATCAAGCGTGTTGATCGCAAATAATTATTCCTAAGCTGATCACAATGGAAACTCAAACAAAAATCAATCAGAGTACTAAAACGAACGGTACCTTGTACCTATAATGGTTGTTCAGTTCGGAAATACCTGCATGAAGCGATGAGAAACGTTCGTTAATTAGTTCCCAACAAAAGTTCCTGCGCGATAAATTTCACCGGCTTTCCCTCGCGAGCTATCGATCGAAAAGTGCATTTAGTACAATGAAAACGAACGGGCGAATCTCAAGATACATGCGAGGCATTAGTATCTTGGCCCTCGGCCCTCTGTTCCTGTCAGCCTTATTGTTTTCCGCCAGTTCCGGCACTGAGTTACGGTCGCAGCGGAAGCATCCAACGAAAGGATTGATAGAAATGAAAGAGCGAGTTAAGTAAATATGGGCTCACAAATTCAGTGATGCAAGCGACTGTAGTGTTTGGGTGTCCATTATAGTAAATAAAACACGCCTTTGATCACTCAATGGGTGCAGTAGGTAATGCGTCCGGTCCACGTCCGTACTGGCTCACCGCTAGCGCGTGACTGATGCCGGCGCATACACTACAGCGACAAAATAATTTATAACATTACATGTGTGTGTTTATAACATTTGACAGGCCCGTTAGCGTAATCGGTAGTGACCCTGTCTGTTGCGCCAAGGGTCGTGGGTTCGAATCCCACTCAGGACAAATATTCGTGTGACGAACACTTGTATTTATTCTGTGGTATCACCGGTATTTCCAACGCGCTATTCACAATGAAAAAAATACATATTTGATCAGCTTTGATGTCCCAATGTGATAAGCCTATTACCGCACAGGCACAAATTCAATGTCTAAACTAAGTACGTCTGGTAATTTCAAGTTAGAAAACCCAGCAATACTTTGCCTGAACTTGTCACTGACGAAATCTTAGCACTTTCCAAGTAGGTAGGTGTATTTTTGTTTTTTCTTTGGTAGATATCATGGTGCTATTGATTTATTTCGGAGCAAATTTTACTCGAATTTATAATTATTACTTATCTTTACCAAACCTTATGCAATATTATTTAACTTACTTATTACATTACATACAGTAATAATATTAATCTAGTCTAATGTTTATACTGCATAAGAATAAAGTTATTATTATTATTGTAAAATTATTAGTAGTAATTTAGAAATCACTGTCTCTTTTTCTTTTAGTAGTTACCTAGACTTTCACTAAGCGTGTCCTAGCAAAATAAATTATTTGACTTTGACTGACTATAACTGACTTAGGGTCTCTAAGATTCAAGATTCTTCAAATTTACAGAAGTTACAAGCTTTCTGCCTACAACCGTAGCTCGTAGCTTCAAGCTGTGAGTGAGACGCGAGCTTTACTGGTCAGGAGCTCTGATTTGAGCGGACTGCTATCCTTTCGGCTCCCGGAACTCTCGCGGACTTATTAATGTCCCGATTACTGTTATGAATTGTCAGTATCTGCGCTTCCTTCTATGGCCATCTATATCCTTTTATTTGGATTATTACTAAGCTCTAGCGGGCATTTCCTCTCATATTGTTTGGGGAATTCAGTTTACGGACGTCGTTGGTCCATTTTATTATTTTTTAAAATGTATTTATTTCATAATTTATACACACTTTAGTTAGGACTAGATACAGAATACAGATGCACTTATTTCTTCTGAGATTTCTTCCAGTAGACCCGAGACAGGAATGCATATGAATCTGCAATACATATAGACAAATAATTAATTAAAATATAACATAGCTGTGACATGGCTGTGACCCATACACGTCCCACTACAGGAGGTCTGGAGCATAATCCACCACAAAAAAAAAAACATACTATAAATAAATTAAATAATATGTTTGTACACTATGTATAGTACTATGTATCTAATAGATTGAAAATATTATTGGTTTTATTAAGTAAATTTGTTTTTAATTTTTATAAAAATTTCTTTGAAAAATTTTTTTTTTAAAAAGCTTTTATAACTTTTTATTTTATTTTCATGCATTGTCATCGGAACCTAATATGTGTGCCAAATTTCAGCTCGATAGCTTCAGTGGAAGTGGGTGAAATATTGATTGCAAGATTCCAGGACATACATGAATACCTACATACGAGTGAAGTTAAATAAAAGCTTTTAATAATGTGTCGTTTTATGACCATATTGATCATTCAAATTAAATTTTTATTAAAAGTGGCAGATGCAGCGGACGTGGCAGTTGACCTTACATGTCCTATACAAAGGCTTGCAGAGCGAGTGACCCCACAATATTTTCATCTTAGACACGTAACAGCCATGTGTGAGCATAATTAGTCGAAGTTCGTGCCCGCGCGCGTAAACAAGAGAAACTCGTATTCGGTATTGATAAGCGATCTACTCGCTGCGACCCATAGATGTCCCACTGCTGGGCACTGTTTCCAGTATTGAAAACAACCGGGACCAACGGCTTTACGTGCCCTCCGGAGCACGGTAGCGATCTACTATTTGATGCGATTATGAAGCTGTAGAACGAACTCGTTTGTGACCACACAAACGTGAAAGTTAATCTTTTTTGTTTTTAATATTAATCCCAAAAGAGTTACATACAGAATTACTAATATCTAATTTCTAATATCTATTTCCGGGTGGGGTAAAGTAGTTGATTCAAATCGGGATTTCTGCCCGGTATCTTGCAATACACTCATCACCATAAATGTGAAGGTGACTCATCATCGTAAAGGTGATGAGTCTATTGCATGGTCTACGACATGGGTCCTAAACATAACTGATGAAAAGTGGGTGTTGCTGTGCTGTATGTGTAAGAACAAGAATGTACATGGGCGACATATTCGTTTATACGAAAAAGCCCTTTTATTTATAAATAAAAAAAAAAATCTGCCTAACCGGCCACAAGGCAGTGTTAATGCCGCCGCTCAGATTTAGCTGATCATCATGATGAGCGGGATTTCATTAGTTGTTCGCGATGGCTAATTCATCATCCCGGATCCGGACCTTTGTCCTTAATGACAGTGTTTACAATATTTCGGGCCTTAAGCGAATTTCCCGCCATTACTGACTAGGAAAATGCTTTATGAAAACATATTTTTCAAAATTAAATAGGATATGAAAATCTTTTTGTGTGTGTTTTGTATTGGTTGTGCTTTCACAGCAAACATCCATTTATTTACATTTAATTTTGCCTATGACTTTAACGCACTCTTGTATTATGAAAGACAGAGCTTAGAAACCGAATGATATTCACCATAGGCCATTTTAAACATAATTATATTAACAATGGATGTGCAGTTACAGTTACAATAGGCATGATGACAGTATTAAAAAAAATAAAGAACTAATGGTTTTTTAACGGTTTTTTTAAGTTTTAACAAAAAACATTAAGATTAATGAGATTAAAATTAAAATAAAAGTATAAATTACAGCAATTGGCCATGTTAACTGAATCGCCAATCAGAACGGATGACGTCTCGGCTATGTGAAAATTCTCGCTTGGGCTTCTGTTATAAATACAACGGCATATTTACCTAGGCGTGACGTCACAAGCGGACGCCATGACACGAGCGTTTTCGCGCTAAATTCAAAGTAGACAGGAAAACCTGCAATAATTTGCGACAAAGCTCAATTTATTGCTGAAATAATGTTTTCTTGAAATATTGGATGTTAGGTACACATTACAGAAAGCAATTTCAAAATCTGTTATCATGCCTAATAAAGTACAAAGTTAATAAAATACAATTTGAAAAGTAAACTTTGTAAGTTAAAAAAAAGCATACAATCAAACATAGAACCTCCCTTTTTTCGAAGTCGGTAAAAATGCTTTCGATTTGTCAGGCTACGATGAGCCCCGGCAAAAAGAGTTCACAGTCATAAGGGAGTCGTTGAACTCGACTAGCATAGAGTATGTACAGAATAAGAAAAGTAACGGAGTACGATTGCAGCTCTACTAAGCTATCTTTTATTACCTGTGCTTATCATGGCGCGTAAATATTTCATAAGATAGATAGATGAAGCGTCTGTAGCCGGTATTTTTCAGAATGATATTACCGCAATATAATGGTAATTTAATTTTTGGGTTATTCAGTCCCTGGTTCAAACCCAGACCCCCTGAGAGGCCGAATTCGACATCCACTGGGCTATCCACTGCTATTACTATAGTCATAAGTCACTCATAAAAATTAATTAGAAAAAAATAAATATAATATGTATTAAACTCAGTCATTAAAAAGGTTGAATCGGCTCATAAAATAATATTTAAAAACCAACTCGTTAGTTGCGATCAATTATGGTAATTTTTTAACAATGTAGGTAAAATAAGATGGATGTAAACAATTGTTATAAATGTGTCATTGACCCCTATTTGCCGTCTCGTAACGGCACTTAAATTGCATACGAAACTAGAATTTCCTTCACCGTTATAGCAAGTGACATTTAATTTCTTAAATCGCACATAACTTAGAATGTCATTGGTGCGTGCCGCTGGGGTTTGAACCCGGACCGCTCGAGTGAGAGGCGAGTTAGCCACTGGGCTATCACCGCTTGCGGGACAGTATAAATTTGTAATAGCAAATACCACTTACTCATATCAGCCGTGCGCACTCATATTTTATATATGGGACGTGACTGGGCATAGTGATATTCGTTTTGGTTTTCATCGGTCATAAACACTACAGTAGGGACATTTATTTTAATTTTTTTCTCGTACATCACACTTATAATGCATACTATAAAGTTTGTGAGTATGTGTGTTTGTATGTTTGTTACTTGTTCTCGCTCAAACGGCTGGACCAATTTTGATAAAATTTGGTATGGAGATAGCTGGATTAACAAGAATATTTTTTATGCCCCTGTTGTTCCCTTGGAATAAAAAATCAATTTCAGTATTTTTCCAGTATAAAGGTACTATAAATTTCACGCGGGTCAAGCCGCGGGGAGCAGCTAGTATTTTCGTGCATTTGAGTGTGAACTTTTTCCGAACAAATTCACTGGGCTATGGAAGCTTCGGGTACCTACACGGTATAGGAAATATTTGACAAATAATGTCACAAATGTTATAATGTCTCTGCTGCCAGTTGTAGAGTTCGCAGTAAGACACTCGACCACCAAGTTTTCCTGTCTTCACCATTTAAACCCTCAGTAAGTGGACTGGTTACTAATGAAGTATTGGAAACTGGGGCCCCTACCACAACCTCTTAGAGCAGTATTATATTAATATTACCTTGGCTTTTCGTACCACAACGTCCATAGAGTAAGCTTAATACAAGCTTGAAACAATATTACTTTTTCAGCAGTTTTGATGACGTTACCGAACACTGAAAAGTGTGTTCTCGTGGAAACAATGAATCAGGATAATAATTGAATTCAGTAATAAGTAAGATGATAACATCCAATCACGTAACGTGATACAGACGGCTCGCGGCGGTCCCTGATCCTCTTACAACCTTGGTTTATTTCAAAATGGACGTTGTATTATATGAATTAATCCGCCTGTACATTGTTCTTTGGCACATGCCATCTGATAATCGGATCTCGGATTCGCTTTGTTTGGCATACGCGTATATATACACTTTTGAACATGTTAAACTATCAGAACAAAATTTATTTAAATGAAAATTTACAATTATCAAAATAAATAATAAGTATTTGTATATCATGGATATTCACACACTACATGGTCATTTGACCCCAAACTAGGCGTGAGATTGTATTATTGGTATCGGAGACTTACATAGGTATGTATGTACATTGTACATACATCGATATTTTTTTAATTACATTTAAATATAAAATTAAATATATAATTAACATCCAGATACAGAATACGTCGTGTTCGTCACACGAATGTTTGTTCTGAGTGGAATTCGAACCCACCAGATTTTCTGTGACATGCCCCTAACTTAGAAAAACCTTGTTCTTTGTCCTTGAACGAAGGTTTGGTATGGAACGGAAACAATTTCACGGCGCATTGACCGCTGTTCCGTATCAGCCATCAATCTGGATCAAAGTTTCGTGTAACAAATGTAATTAGGCCCAAACTACCGCCGTTTTTATGACGTGTGAGGTATGCCTTTAGCGCGATAACGATTTTGAATAATATGATTACAATATTATAATAACTTGGTTATATTTCATTGTTGTTCGGAATCACGTTTATAATAACGGTAGGTATAAATCAGAATATAATCATAGCTAATCTATATATATAAAAGGAGAAGGTGACTGACTGACTGACTGACTGACTGACTGACTGACTGACTGACTGACTGACTGACTGACTGACTGACTGACTGACTGACATATCAACGCAGGGCCTAAACGGGCTATAAGGGCTAGAAACTTGAAATTTTGCACAGGGGTTCTTTTTATAACGTAGCGGAGCACTAAGAAAGGATTTTTGAAAATTCACCCCCTAACGGGGTAAAACGGGGGTGCAAAGTTAGTATGAAACTAACTTCAAAAATGTCAAGTGGGCAACCCGATCGCGGGCAGACGTCGTTAATGGGTCGAATTCTACGCGAGCGAAGCATATATCATTATAATTGTAGTTGTAATAGTAAGTGTAGTAATTGATTTATTTTAAATAGTAATTAAACAAAGTGTCGTAAGGAAAATATAATAATAAGTAATAATAATATAATAATAATATAATAATGTTTGTATTTTTTTGATTAGTTTTAGGTTATTTAAATTGTTATTAACTTATTGAAATAATTTGTTGTGTAAATAGAATTGTTTCTTATTTGTTACAGAAAATAAAAAATAAAAATTATAGATTATTACGATTATGAAATTATAAAAGATGACATGTATTTTAAGACCTTAAATTGATTACTCATTGAGCTATGAACGCTTCAAGCCCAGATGCTAATGCAGCAATCAGGATATTTCTGGCCCGTCAGCTCTGATAGGACATTTAATTTCCAACTCCGCTGACCGCCTCGGCCAAGTATAGACATAATGAAGCGGCGCGTGTCCGTCTATTTTAGTTGACAGGCATCCGTCCGTCCGTCCGTCCGTGCCGCTGCGTATTATTAACGTATTATTAAATATTCGCATAAGTTCTGCGTTCGACAGTCACAGTAACAAATTTTACATTAACAATACCTGACAATTAATGCATTGTTTTGAACTAGTGATGGCTTAAGCAATTTTATTGTCGATACAATTTTTTGAGTTATCAAACTTAACACACTTACAAAGTAATGAGTGTTTTAGCTGTGGAAGATTGTTAAGATTTTGTTATGTTTCAGCAATACAAACATAATATACAATAACAATTCAATCGTTCAATGGATTTGGAATAAACCTGCAGAATGATTATGCCTTAATCACCAATAAATTACAAAAACACTTTTATGTGGAGTATGGGATCAAATCTTAACAAAACTGAGGTGCTTATTTCAGTTGCAATTCCTTATTTCATGCTAGCGAAGTCGCATACGGCTGCTACTTTTCGTCCTTGCCACACAATGTTTGTATGGAAGTAGACGATAATCCTCTGAACTGAACCTTTTGGGGTCAACTCCCAAAGCGTATTATGACATTCTACCAATAACGTCTGCAAAGTTTTGAGGTCAAAAAATATAATAAAGGTTTAAAAGTTGCACACGATGTTCACAGCCCGCCACGAACAGCACGTCCGTATTGTGTGACGGCTGAATACAGAATGGCGAATAACTTCGGAAGTTGTGGACAAACTTTAGCGAGGGCCAATTTGAAAAGCGTTATCTTTTTGCATGTATCCTGGATGGGAACCCTGATCAGCTTGTTAGCCTGTTGTGATGAAAATGTCAATGGCTAACTTGCTCTTTTTAGGATACCATCGAGTTTGTAGAGTTTGGCAATAAGGACATTTTTGGTGATAGAGTATTTTTATTTGGACGGACAGTAGAGTCCTATCTAGCTACTTTATAACAAATAATACAAAACTACCGAGATATCTGTCAATATTATAGTTACTGCTTTTTATAATAGTTGTGTGCGGGATTGTTATACTTTACTGCTGGAAAAATAGCGTTTTCAGCCAAATGACTCACGTCGAGTTAATGTGATTATACGAGTTGACCAGTATATGACTTAGTGTGAGTTAAGCAATAATAAAATAACAGCACAACTCTTGGGTGCCACCGGTTGTATTAAGTCGTCGGTACCTGTTGTTTACCGCCTCTCACTGGAGCGGTCCGGGTTCAAACCCCAGTGGCACGCATCAATGACTTGTCTAAGTTATGTGCGATTTAAGAAATTAAATGTCACTTGCTATAACGGTGAAGGACACATCGTGAGGAAACCTGCATGCCTGAGAGTTCATCATAACGTTCTCGAAGGTATGCGAAGTCTGCCAATCCGCACTTGGCCAGCGTGGTGGACTAAGGCCTAATCCCTCCCATTCTGAGAGGAGACCCGAGCCCAACAGTGGGGCAAAGAAAGGGTTGTGATGATAATGATGACCTGTTGTTTTAAATGGTGAAAACAATCGTTAAGCCTTGTCGAGGACCTTGGAGTGGCTTGAGAACATTCGACACTGGGTTGGTCACTAACCCCTCCGTCAATCCGCATTGGAGCAGCGTGTTGGAGTATGCTCTAGACCTCCCGCAGATTTGTCTGTACTGGAGACCCCTGCCCAGCAGTGGGACGTCTATGGTTTGCAGCTATAGCTACCTACTACTGGAAATGAATTCAATTTGTTTATTCCAGTAATAAGGACAAGATTAGTTTTATCACTGAGCCGGTTATTCATATTTTTTAAGCTACTTGAAACAATATCGTAATAAGAATTCCAATTAGGATTAAACAGAATTTCCATTCACTTACATTCTAGGATCGACAGCGTGGAGAAACATAGAAATAATAAAATAGATAGATATACCAACAAATTATACTAAAATCGTCCCGCGGGAGGGCGCTGGTGAACTGTATCACATGTTTCCAAAAACCTACATCAGTGACTAGGCTCTCACGCTCTCACAAAGTATGGTTTGAATACACAACTATAAATAAGACTATTGTAAACAAGACTGTGAGAGCAAATGAATAAAAATCTTTAATCTTTAATGATTTATTTGCATAAAGGTCTCACAACTTAATATAAATAAGAGCCCTATATGTGTGTAAATGATTTAGTTATAAACTAGAATGTCCTCACTGAATGATCACTGAATGATAACTGTGTGTCCTCACTGAATGAGTCGGCAACATTGAATTGATATCCTAAACGAATGAATAAAAATTATTATATGAAATGCGTACTAATCCATACCAAACAGCCTGACAATAGGACGTTCATTATCAACACGTGAGGTCCCAAGAGGCAGGAGGCTTAGCGGAACGCGCTGCCCCAAGGCATGAGATGATAGCGGTTCCACCTCTGCTCCACTAAAATAATAATTAACGAACACACTCATGCAGGGGGACTCAGACAGTATTGTGGGGGATTGGAATTCTCTGTTTTGTGGGTAGCGGTGCCGGTACAACAAAAGAAAACAATATTATAATAAAAATGGCGGAAATTATTGAATCGTGCATTGGCATCGAAACCAAATATGTGTGCCAAATTTCAGCTCGATAGCTTTAGTGGAAGTGGGTGAAATACTGATTGCAAGATTCCAGGACATACATACTTACAAGAATACATACGAGTGAAGTTAAATAAAAGTTTTTAAAAAGGAAAGATTTGTTTCTAATGTTTTAACACAAAAACTACTGGACAGATTTCAAAAATTCTTTCGCCATTAGAAAGCTGCATCTTCACTGAGTGTCATAGACTATATTATATACACAGACTGTATAAATATTACTATGTGTAAACGAAACTATTGTTATGTCCAATTCAACGCGAGCGAAGCTGCGGGGGCGTCCACTAGTAAACGATAAAAGTAGCGTAGTAATCAAAATGAAAATTTTTTGTGGGGCATGTTCTTGTTCGTTCGAAGAACTGATGAACACAGAAAGAAACTCGAATCTCTATTCTATTCTCCGTTCGTTCTTTGGTACTGTCCACGGCTCTGAAAACCAGTCAATCACGATCTAACAGACCGGTATTTGTACCAATTACTTCAGTATACCCCAGAATGTCACAGTCAGAAGGTACAGCGAGTGGAATGGTCCTTGGCTGATTGAATAGATCCGCTTCAAACTCTAGCTTTGATATCTCATATGAATGGACCACGAGCGAACATAAATGGCGTAAACAGGCGCCTCAACCTATACCATTATAATCTTTCTGAATGAATGTAATCTGAATAATAATCGCAGTGTCTTGACAATTGCGTCCGCGGCCGAGGCGGGTAGGTTAGGGAATACTGTTCACTGCTCCATTTGGTTCCAAATGCATGACTGTATCAACTGACTTGCCTTCATATTAATGTATAGCGTGAACCCCGAAATAGTTTAATTAGAACCCAATTACTGAATGGTCCCGAGAGAATGGGGCCTGTCTACCAAAGCGATTTACTGCGGTGTACCTGAGGATTGCTTTGCTTTTTGACAGGTAATTAGAACAGAAATCGTTTCAGGGGCTGCCAGCTGAAATTAACAAAAAAACCTGTATGGATCTAGTGTGAATATTTTTGAAAGCTTAGAAATGGAATTATTTTCTCATTTTTGTCGCTGTTCTTGATAAATTGCATTTTATAATATATGCATTGTTTTTTTCATTCTTTTTAAAGGTTTTGGGTCTAAGTTTCGTGTACTTTTAAATACTTTTTTCATCTTTTCCTTTTATAGTTAAGTAGTAGTTTTGGTAATTGTCAGCATGTCTTGAATAAATATTCGAATCGATATCGATTTTTAAACAGGAGTTTGAAGATGGTCATAGAAGTTGCAAATTAATAATTATAAGAATAACTAATTAATAAAAAATAATGTGATATGGTGGAGTATGCTCTAGACCTCCCGCAGAAGTGTCTGTGGGGGAGACCCGTGCCCAGCACTGGGACGTCTATGGGTCGCAGCGAACTGTGATATTTTCAGTAATATGCATAAACATTCAACGATCTTTATCTTTCCCGCAGGCATGGTTGTGAACGGGTTCGTGAACGTCGTCATCACGACCATAGAGAAACGGTTCGGCCTGCGCTCCATGCAAACGGGCGTCATCGCTGGGGGGTGAGTTGTGTATTTTATTACGTCAGAAGCTATAGCCTGTTGTAATGTATGGCCACTGACCTGCCATCAAGTCGTCTGCCCATGAACCGCGTAGATATTAAATACTATTAACGTGTGGACGTGAAGTTTAACGCTGTAAACGAAGTGCACAACGTTGGCGCAATCGGTAGTGACCCTGCCTGTTGCGCCAGGGGTCGTGTGTTCGAATCCCACTCAGGACAGATTCGTCTGACGAACACTTGTGTTTATTCTGTGTCTGGATGTTAGTATTATCTATTTAAGTATGTATTTAAAAATATCTATGTATATCAGTCTCTGACACCCATAGTACAGGATCGCGCCTACTTTGGGGTCAGATGGCCGTGTGTGAGAATGTCCATTATCTTAATATATATATTTCTTGTATACCTACGTGTGTATGACAGTGAACTCCTCGAAAACAGCTGGATAGATGTTGATGAAATTTTTTGTGTGTGTTCAAGGGGATTTGAGAATGGTTTAGATTCACAAGTTGGTCCACTGGAAATGTTTTTAAACACTACATATTTTAGTATTTTTATTTTTAACCGTCGTTCATTGACGTGAAGCGTCGCGTCACTTTGACATTTCATATGGCAGAACAATGTTTGCGGGGTCAGCAGCTCAACCTTGCCTAAAGGGACTCCTTTTTTTGATATATTTTAGTAATTTTTTTTAGGTTATATTTTTAAGGATTTTTTTTTTAGTTTTATAATGTTTGAAATATTTGGCAGATACGACATGGCGTCGTTCATCTGCCTGGCACCAGTGACCTACCTGGGCGGGCGCGCCGGCGCCTCCAAGCCGCGCTGGCTCGGCTGGGGCGTCCTGCTCATGGGTGCAGGCTCGCTGCTCTTCGCCCTCCCCCACTTCCTCGTGCCGCCGTACCGGGTGGCGGGGGACGAGCCCGACGACCTGTGCGCTGCCAATCGGACTGCGGTGAGTTCCAACGAAGCTACGTACCAAGATTGATATGAGGTGAATATAAGATAGCAAGTGAGCATGCATGAGCTCTGGAACTGGAAAATGTCATGCCAACGTCGCCATTCATCGACTTTCGCATGACTACACGCCGAAGACTAAAGTTTCATCCACACCGACTGGATTTCTGGTGATCCTGTACTAAACGGTTTGCGCAATCCTTTTCACCGCGCACTTGTCAACTGTGGAATGAATTTCCTTCTGAGGTCTTCACGGTAGGCTATGACATGGGGTTCTTCAAAAAAGGCGTAAAAAGAGCTCTCCTTCAGGCAACTCCTCTGTTGTTGCTTATGTTCATAGGCGACGGTGACAACTTACCATCAGGTTGCCTGCTTGTTAGTTTGGCTAAAATCTATTTAAAAAAAATGCAGCAGCACCCATCGGCTGCCGCCCGTGACAACTGTGACTGATTGGTAACAAGACTCAAATAGCACACATAAATTTATTTCGACATACATGTGAAACAATACAATTTTAATTAGGTATGTAAAAATTTGCGATGCCGAAATGGGACGCCTTAATTACAGAGTAAAGTGAGAGGTTGAATGTTAGAGTAGATTCCTACCGCTAGCTTATCCGCAATAGTCTACCTACAAGAGAGAGCCTACAATTTCAGGCAGATAAAAGGCATGTAACGATTACCTATCAGTCACTGGATGAGGCGTAATGCATCCACTGATTGCAACAACTCGAAAGCAACGCGGACGTCGTAAACACTAGTTAAAGCGAGGCTGGAATGACGAGATAATACGCGCCTTGTTTACTCAGCGCAAAATGGCTGACCGAACATAGGTACTATATGTATTTAAATTGATTCAAAGAAATTTAAATTTCGAAGCCTTTTTGAGTTGAGACCCTGACCGCTAAGAATAAAAGCCACAATGCACTCAACGTATCAAAACCTAACAATCACTGGTCATCAAACATCAATCAATTCATAATACAGATCGAGTCACTGCAGCGGCATTCCGGATGCAGCCTCAATACTACATACATTACCGGCGGAGATCCAATTCAGGCTTCATCTATTAATTCCTATCATTCCAGCATAATTATATCCCAATCGAGTAGTGAATGGACATAATAGACGTGGTCTGATTATCGGCGAGTATCAGCGTTCTGGTTGATCTGAACCGCCCATTCGGAGTCAGCGGGGCGCGACACTTTGTTGTGGAATTAACGTCGTCAAATATGGCGTCGACTCTTGGCTGTGCAGTCGTTGGAAGTTATGTCGTCTGGCGGCAGTTGTTCTTGATAAGAGCTCGTGTTTGTGTGCATGGAGCAAGTCTTAGCTCTGGAGTTTAATACTGAAATGTATAAACTTTAGTTTCAAATGCATTGGAGTGAATCAGTCCGCAGAAGCGTTTGAGGATAGATGTCAATGTCTTTATCTTGACAAACTTTGACCTAATGCAATAAGCATTTACTGGTCATCACCAAACGCGATGGCTTTCTAACTATCCTGTCGAAGTTTTTTTTGGGTTCCGTAGCCAAAGGGTAAAACGGGACCCTAAAAAAACTTGGAGAGGATAGTATTGAAATGTGATTGTTTGAGTTGTCTTTTTACTCCATTATATCTAAAAGCCCATAGACGTCTCACTGCTGGGTACAGGTCTCCTCCACAGACAAATCTGCGGGAGGTCTAGAGTATACTCCAACACGCTGCTCCGAAGTGGAGGGGTTAGTGGCCAACCCAGTGTCGAATGTTCTCAAGCCACCCGAAGGTCTTTGACAAGTCTTAACGATTGTTTTCACCACGGCTTAACATGCGCTCCGAAGCACGGTAGAGCTCATGAAATTTTGTCACTACCGGTAACCCATACACAAGCCGACCGATCCCGTCGTTGCTTAACTCTCGATCATATGAATCGACGCCAGCCATTGGGCTATGGACCTCAGACTAAGGAAAAAAGCTATGAGCTATGGACGCTCCAATTTGTAATCCTGTCTTTATCTTCCATCTCACCAGGTGAGCTCGTGTTCAAGCGAGACGCCGGCAGAGGGCGGCGCGTGGGCCGTTGCAATCTTCGTGGCCGCGCAGCTGCTGCACGGCGCGGGCGCCACGCCGCTCTTCACGCTCGGCGTCACCTACATAGACGAGAACGTCTCCAAGAAGATGTCCTCCGTCTACTTAGGTGAGAGAGAATGACGTCACGCTGACGTCACGCATATGACGGATATTGAGATGCCTTAACAATGTCACTGCTGGCACCTGCTGGTGCTACGAATCGCGGTGGTTCAGCTGTTAGTACATGTCCCGTACTGATGAGCAGGTCTTGAGTTCGAATCCCACTTGTGGTGGAGATTTAAAAAAAAATATAACTGGCGTTTTAAAAATATCTCATAATCAAGATATATTTTGTAAATACAATTACAAATGAAGCTGCTATACACAAATTCTTCGAGGTTTTGTTTGTTATGTGATAGTGCGTAGGGAATCCTTCACCGCATATTACACTATTTCGCGTTTAAAGTAAGATTCGGGAGATAGCGAATCGGGGTATTAGTTGTTGTTATCGCTATCGTTGTATCGTCAAGTTATCACCATTTATTTTATAGAATACTTTATAAAGGAGATTTTGTTTATGTAACGGAATTAATACTTTTTTGAAATGCTAAGGGATGTGGATTTCGATATCTCGGCAATCATTCATACTAAAACATTGTAAAGCTTGGATAATCATACATGGATAATCTTTTCCCTTCTACCGAACCAAACTTAACGCTGTACATATCTAAATTCGTACAAAATAAATGTTCTACGATTAGATACGATTAGAACAGCGCTTTAATAATACAGTTTGGAATGGAAGGTGTAAATGGCCCTATGAAAGCGCTTTTCTCCTGCTTAGCCATAAAACGCTATACGATATACGCTATAGAAGTAAACGTTGGGTGGTCATTTTCTTTATAGGTTATGGGTTGTTCCACGGAACACGGGAAAGCACTCGAGCGAGCATTCAGCTATGTAGTCTTGCGTTATAGGACCCACTCTAATAACCATATTATTATGATGGTGGCATGCTAACCAGTTCTTATAATGCTGTGTCGTATGTATCTATGTATGTCCTGGAATCTTGCAATCAATATTTCACCCACTTCCACTGAAGCTATCGAGCTGAAATTTGGCACACATAGGTATATTGTTCCGATGACAATGCACGAAAAATAAATGTAACAGTATATATTATCTCCTAAAACCGTGAGAGTGTGGAGATCTATGGAAAAAAATTATTGAGTCTTATTTTCATTAAAAGTTTATTTCACTAAAATATTTATCTGTCAAATAAACATCTATAACTGGCTTGGCGAGAACAATGTTAATTTAAAACATTGTTTTAGCAACTAAGTCGTTGCTGTTAAAAATAACTCTAAGGTGAATATTTTCTGCATGCATGCAAAGAGCTGCAACAGCGAAAGGTAGAGCAGAGCGCCTGCACTGAGACTGACGTGAAATTAATAGAGTGGCGACCGTTCATTTCCCGCGGAAAGCCGGTTATACTACGGAGCGACTTTATTTTATGGTTATACTGTGATACGTGTGTTTTATACTGTTGTGAGTGGTTAGTTATGTGGTATATTTTAACCGTTGCAGTTTTAAACCGTCTCTTAAACGGAGGTATGTTTTTTTTTAAATTTAATTCGATCGTGGGTAAACTAATCCTCATTGGCGCAGCGTGGCGGAGTTAGTAAGTGTGCCTACACAACAGTGGGACTCCTATGGTTTTTTGATATTTTAATAAATATGGACGATCCATAGCACAAGGGCTCGCGTCGAATCAATGTAATCGATAGAGTTAAGCAACTTCGGTTGAGCAACTTGAGCAGTAAAACACCGTGATCTTTATTCGCTGCGACATAACTTTAGTGTGCAGTCTGTGGACATAATAAGTCAATGGCTGCGACCCATAGACGTCCCACTGCTGGGCACGGGTCTCCCCCACAATACATAGCTGCGGAAGGTCTAGAGCATACTCCATCACGCTGATGCAGATTGGTGGAGGGGTTCAGATTCAGATTCATTTATATTTCATTATATGGTATTTTGTATACGGTTAATGAACGTCATAAAAAATTTTTTATCTACCGCCTCTTCGACAAGGCTTAAGCAAGCCGTAGGGCTATGAGCGCTCCCAGGCCTACTTACTTAAACCTACCATTGATCTTCGATCACCTACTCGGCTGCGTCTCAGGTGAACCGTATGCGTGTATCGTCCATTAGCGACGTATCGAACGCCATGCCATATACGTCTCACCGCTTCTCGCCTCTTCAGAACTCTCCACTCGAGGTGTCGCTGTGGCTCGAATGTTCGATCATCCGCGAGGGAGCGATAAAACCGTTTTCAGGGTTGCCACATCAATTTTGTATGTTTAGTAAGAGGTGGCGACGGGGAGCAAGTGGATGAAGAGAGCCGAAGATAGGGCTCAGTTGCGTGCCTTGGGAGAGACCTATGTCCAACAGTGGACTAATGTGGGCTGAGGAGAGAGAGAGAGAGTGTAAGAGATGACAACAACCCTTTGGAAATCTCAACCCTTCTGATGATCATTACGTTATGTCGTGACCGACCATTCTATAAACATAAATTGTTGTAATTTACGAATTACTATAGACATAAGTAACGTCCATAGCCCAATGGCTCGCGTGCATTCAATGTGTTCGAAAGAGTTAAGCAACGACTGGCGCAGTCGGTTTGTGGATGGGTGGCTAATGGCAAAATTTCATGGACGCTACCGTGCATCGGAGGGCACGTAAAGTCGTCGGTCCCAGTTGTTTTCAATGCTGGAAACAGTCGTTAAGCCTTGTCGAAGATCTTCGGGTGGTTTGAGAACATTCGACACTGGGTTGGCCACTAACCCCTCCACCAATCCGCAGCGTGGTGGAGTATGCTCTAGACCTCCCGCAGAAGTGTCTGTGGGGGAGACCCGTGCCCAGCAGTGGGAAGTGTATGGGTCGTAGCGATATACATAAGTAGGTGAAGATGTAACAACAAAACATAAAAAATTGCGGTTTATAGAAGTTAAAATCATTCTGACATCGCCAAGCGCTGTGTAGCGAGCATTTCCCCGCTTTCTTCAACGGGCTTTTAGCTGTGAAAACACGCCGTGAAGCTTACCGTGAAGGGTTCATAAGAAATGGGATACCCTGAGCCGCTCCAGTCCTCCACAAACAATGACGGGCCGCTTCGAGTTGCTAATGGACGTATTGGTGCTCTTGAATGCTATTAATATTAACACCGACGTATTTTTGCGAATACGCTCCCTCATGGAGGTAAACAATGTTTGAACGAGCCTCGTAAGTATTCTTATGAACCCTAAAAGATTTTCGCAAGGTAAACAATAAGGAGACATTTTTGTGGAAAATACCGTCGTATTATTTTTGTATTTGACGGGCCCGTTGCGTTGGTGCAATCGGTAGTGACCCCGTCTGTTGCGCCAGGGGTCGTGGGTTCAAATCCCACTCAGGACCAATATTCGTGTGAACGTACACTTGTATTTGTTCTGTGTCTGGATGTTAATTTATTATCTATTTAGTATGTATTTAAAAATATCTATGTATGTATATCAGTCTCTGACACCCATAACACAGGCGCGCGCTTACTTTGGGGTCAGATGGCCGTGTGTGAGAATGTCCAAAATATGTATTTATTTAGATATTATGGCGTTTAACTGCCTCTTTGGTATAGTGTGCAAGCGTGTCTGCTAAGCAAGAGGTCCTAGGTTCAATACTCGGTTTAAGCAAACTATCAGGTATGAGGTTTTTCTAACTTGCGAATCCCACTAGAATCTCGCAGTTTGGAAATGTGTCCGGTTTATGACACTCGCCACAAATTACCTACTGTCACCGGGTGAAAAGTGGATGACACACATCTACCTACCCTTTCGAGAAAATACAGGTGTGATTTTATGCTATAGAATTTACAGATAGCTACAGTTATACTCAACTGCCTTGTGTTTGTGTATTTACAGATAGGTACAGTTTATTCCACTGCCTTATGTTTGTGTCTGTGACTGTACTTAGCTCAAATGGATTTTATGTGGACAAAGGCTCAGACGAGGCTGCAGTATTCCCAGATGGCCAGTAAAATCTACAGATCTCTGTTTTAAAAATACACGCTATGATTACTTTCCTGTTGTCTATTAAACGGTGATAGCCCTGTTGCTGAAACTCGACCTTAAACTCGACCCCTACCTAGGATTTGTACCCTATCAAGTACAAATGCAAGGCACTCATTTTTCCACACCAAATTTTTCCATAGTAATTGTGTAGGAAACCTGAATCAATTGTTCTCGAAGGAATGTAAAGAGCCCTGCACACTTGGCCAGTCGAGATGATCATGACAGAACATTGAAAGTGATTTTGTGCAATGCATTGAAGGTGACCCTGCATTGTATTGTATTGTAAACGAAAGGGAAGGTAAAATGTATGTGGCTTTGATTTTTTGTAGAATAGCGATTCCGCTATCAACGCAGAGATCGAATAATCCATAAGTCGATTAATGTAATCCATACTAATGCGAAAGTAACTCTGTCTGTCTGTCTCGCTTTCAAGCCCAAAATACTGAACCGATTTAAATGAAATTTGGTACACAAATAGTCTAGAGCCTGAGAAAGGACATAGGCTACTTTTTAATTGGAAAGAAGTGTTGTAAAGGGTTGAAAAAGGGGATTAAAAGTTGTATGAAGGTATTGTCATTTTCAGAACTAGAAGCATAACATTTATATTTTAGGCTGTTGGTATAAATAAATACGGCATTCAAATTTTGTAAAAATGTTACCTATAAGGGTGTATAATAAACATAGGGGGATAACACATTTACACATTAATTACATTAATTACTCCACTTAAGAAGAATGTATTATTATGTCTAATTCCACGCGAGCGAAGCTGCGGGCGTCCACTAGTATAAGAATTTTTTTTTCCATTAACATTATCGGCGACAAGTAGGTGTACGAGGTACCAACTCTGTATGTTATAGAACTAATTCTTTTTGGTTCCCATAATTTTTAATAATAATTTTAATTGATTTTATTATTTATTATTATATTATTATAATTGCAGATAATTTAAATTCCAGGTGTGTACTACACTATGGCAGTGGTAGGCCCAGCGCTGGGATATGTGTTGGGCGGACAGATGCTCAAAATCTACACAGATTTCGTTACTGTTAACTCTGAAACGTAAGTCAACTTTATTACTCTTGGCTTTTCTACTTTCCAACCACTTGTTCTAGCATTTTATAGGTTTTATTAACCCTCATGGTTAACCATAGAAAGTGAGTACTTACTAAGTATGTGAAATTCGCAGGATCCGGGCCAAGTGGCGTCCCTAGCCGAAACCTTAGAGCTCCAAAGAGGCGGCCCTCGACCCTTACAATAGGACCTTGCACGTGCCTTAATTGTAGGGGTGCTAGTGTTGCCACTTACTTTAATTTTATTATTATGTTTCACAGGCGCACAATTTTTCAACACCTCCCCTATTTTGTTCCTGTCATATCGGACAGTTCAACGTTCACAACGATGGTAGGTATAGTTGATTTAGGTATCAATGAAATGTCTTAAAAATTGACGAAGAAACTGCAGTGCGTAAAGCCCCTCACACGGTATTAATGAGGCGTTCGTGGCGAATAATTGGTTCGGTTTCACGAATTCGAATTGAGAATATTGCCTGTCATTCTATCCTATCCATTTATGTGGCGCCAATCAAGGGGAAATACATTTTCGCGCGCTTTTCGCCACCTCACCTTTATTATCTGTGCGTGCCTTGTTCACGTTTTTTAATATTTCAGCTCGACAGCGACATGGCTTCATTCATCCAACTTGCCCTCTCGCTTTCATCTCATTGTGCGTTCCTCTGGCAACTTTTCAGCCAAATTAATTCCACCATTTTATACTTTCATGGCTTCCGCAGTGAAATATGATTTTCCGTGCGACGAATTTTTGAACGATCTCTTTAATACGGTTTCACTTCTAAATTAACTCCGTCGATTTTAAACATGGAATGTTAGCGTCGATACCGCCGTAGCTTTGAAGCGTAGTTTATGTGGCTTCAATCGTAATTTAATATTTCTGTGAGGAAGTTCTTTGCTCAAGGCGAAGAACGTTTGAATTGAATGTCTAGAAATATACTTATATATATCCCCTTATAGGTACAATCCCTATAATCTGCCGTACAGACAAAATAACGCACGGTAAAATACCGTCTCAGATAATTTATGAACACGCATTTTGCACCTTACTTTGCATTAGTACCTATCTAAGTGTAAGACCATACGAACGGTGACGGAGAACTCAGTACCTACTCAAATATGTACGATATAATAATATTATGTCGGGAAAGCATAATAAAGGTACTTACCTACTGTTTTTCAGCATTTTTTTTCAACCTATTAGTGAGCCAATGCAGGCTCGGGTCTCCTCTCAGAATGAGTAGGATTCAGGCCATAGTTCATCAATCTGCCCAATTGCGGGATGATGAACTTCGCACGCCTTTGAGAACATTTTATAGAACTCTCGGGCAAGCAGGTTTCCTCACAATGTTTTCCTTCACCGTTAGAGCGTGATATTGAAATGTTTCAAAAGCACATAACTTAGAAAAGTCGTTGTTTGCCGCCGCTGGGATTTGAACCCGGACCTCCCTAGTATGAAGCCGTATTCATAGCTGCTGGGCTATCTCCGCTCCTTCTTCCTTTCAGCATTTACGTATCATAATTTTAAGGTCATTATCGCGCTAAGCTCTCATAACTTCTACAGTGCTTCACCACTTTGCATTCATTGATGGAGCCAGTTCTAAAATACCTACGCCAGGTTTCTGAAAAGCTGATCAACAGAAAAATTAACTAATCGGCTGTCAAATCACTTGTTAAGTAACATTTGGGTTGCTAGAAGCTTATTCATAGATTTGATTTGATCGGATTGTCAGTTGACAAGACAGTCAAATCATGCGCCAGAATCCTATTTCAACCGCAATTTCGGGTTTCTGAAACGCTTGTTACGCGATAAAATTCAACCGAATGTCAAATCAAATTAATCATAGATTAGTAAATTTTTCTCTGATCAACGTTTCAGAAACCGAAATTGATTTGACAGCGCTGTTAAGTTAACAGAGCTGTTAGTTGATTTGAATTTTGATCAGCCTTTCAGAAACCGGGCATTAGTCCCGTATCCAAAGATCTTTGCAGAGCCACTTTATTTAGCCAAGTGCTGTCGAGTCCGCCAGATGGTGCCTCGCTTCGTAGCCGGCCGGAATATACTGCCCGTTGTATTTGCATATGAAAACATTTTCAATTACCAACCTAACCATACTGCCTTAATTTTAGACGATGCTTTTGTTACTCCAATCATGTTTTAAGCGTACCGGCACTTGTTTTGATAATGGGATGCAGTTGAATTGAATTATAGGGGATTGCTTGTTTTTTTTAATTAAACATATTTTAAAATAGCTTAGAGTTGTCTTTTAGAAAAAGGATCGTATATAAACTCGGATTGGGAGTTTTGCCTGAAACGTCCTGTAAAATAGGTTATTCACTGGCGCATGCCACAGGGATTCAAACCCGAGCCGCTTTAGTGAGAAAGAAGTCCACTTCTTAGCCACTAGACTACTTAACATCTTTTAGTTAATTGTTTAGTATGCATTGGAAATCATCAGAAATTTGTTATCAGTCTATACTAATATTATAAAGAGGAAAGATTTGTTTGTAATGTTTTCACACAAAAACTACTGGACCGATTTCAAAAATTCTTTCGCCATTAGAAAGCTGCACCTTCACTGAGTGACATAGGCTATATAATATTACTAGGTGTAAACGAAACTATTGTTATGTCTAATTCCACGCGAGCGAAGCTGCGGGCGTCCACTAGTTTAATTATAAATAGAACTATAACATGCAAATAAAACTATCTTAACAGTTATTATAATTACTTATTTATTTATTACTTGTTGTGTGTTGTGTCTTTGTTCTTTTGGTGTACAATAAAGGAACTTGTCTGTCTGTCTGTCTTTTATTTTGTCTGTGAAATATTTTCTCGTAATGAATTTCTTATCTGTCGGCAGCATGGGCATCACCCCGCTGAGTTCTGTGTGGATCGGCGCGTGGTGGGTGGGCTTCATACTTTCCGCGGTCCTGTGCCTCATCGTCGCCATACCACTGCTGGCCTTCCCCTACGAGCTGCCTGGTAAGTGACCTGCTGGTGACACTCATATCGCTGCAACAGACGTGCCACTGCTGGGCACGGGTCTCCCCCACAGACACTGCTGCGGGAGGTCTAGAGCATACTCCACCACGCTGCTCCAATGCGAATTGGACACTCATATGATGTTCGACAAATGTAATGTACAGCCCGCGGAACGGAAGTTAAACGGTAAAAGAACTCCGGAGGGGACATCTGCGCATGGGGTATCAATGGGGGAGACATAATATAACTGCAGTCATAATACAAAGATGCAATGCGTTTCCACAAATTGGATGATAATCGCCTTCTTGCATAACATTTCTATTGAAATTAATCGATAGTCAAATTCACCATTAGCTAACTAACCTCTTTACCAGTTGATTCTGGTAAGAGCTCTACAGTTGTCGGCTGTCGTTTAGTATTCTCTTTCTACGTGAATTTATGTTGATCTGTTCATCTTGAAATTCTTCTATCAGATACAATGTGTTGGATAAATAAAGAATCGACGGGAACACGGAAGCTCGACCGGACTTGACGCGTGACACTTCCTACCCCCAAGTATTATTGTTTTTTTGGAAGGGACGGAAGTTGAGATGAGGGTAGGGCGGATAAGTTGCGTTCGGAAATAACCATCTGCCCCCCAAAGAGCGCCTAAGCTCTTTAGTATAAGAATGAGTGTCAGCTAGCAAAGAGCTGACTTTAACAAATAAAAAAAATTGTATTTATTTATATTAAACTAGTGGACGCCCGCAGCTTCGCTCGCGTAGAATTAGACCCATTAACGACGTCTGCTCGCGTTCGGGTTGCTCACTTGACTTCAAAAACGGCAAAGTTTCATATTAACTTTGCACCCCTGTTTTAACCCCTTAGGGGATGAATTTTCAAAAATCCTTTCTTAGTGCTCCCCTGCGTTGTAAAAGTGCAAAATTTCAAGTTTCTAACCCTTATGGTTTACGCCCTGCGTTGATATGTCAGTCAGTCAGTCAGTCAGTCTTCTCCTTTTATATATATAGATTAATGACAGGATTGATAAGATGGCAGCTACAGACTATTGAAGGCATGGCAACAAGGGCCAAAGTTACTTGCTCAGTGGGCCAAAGCTTGACTGGCCTAAGCATGAAACCTTCCTATTTTCAGGAGCGGAAGAAATACGAGCATCAAAAGTATCGGAAGCGCACGAGGGAGCTGCATCGAAGTCAGCGGCGTTCAACGCGCTGCGAGAGCTGCCCCGCGCCGCCGCGGCCCTGCTGCGGAACCCCACCTTCCTGTTCCTGAACCTGGCCGGCGCGAGCGAGGGGATGCTCATATCCGGCTTCGCAGCCTTCTTGCCCAAGCTGATAGAGAACCAGTTCGCGGTGAACGCTTCGGAGGCTGCGCTACTTTTAGGTAGTTATTCGTTTTATTGGTGGCAATATGATCCTTAATACTTCGTTGCTATATTAATACTGGCATTTTATTACGGACCGTAGTGCGACGTAACAATACATACTTAGGGGAGACCGGGGGCAAAAGTAACATGGGGCAATAGTTGGTGATATTTTGGTTACCAAGCAACGCGGAAGAGTGTACGGGCGCGGGGGCATAGGCCGTATCATGCTCGGGTAGGCTAACCAACCAGTCGGCCGTGTTCTCCGAAAGCCGTGGATGTGTGTTATTGACTCCGGCCATTTGGACAGCCCCGAAGTAAGTTTTCGTACTTAGTGAAATCTGTTATCGCAGATTCGGGAGGAGTGGCGACGATTGAGGGAGGCCTATGTCCAGCAGTGGATGGATGGATGGATGGATGGATTTCATAATGTCTCCGTATGGTGTCCAGGAGTAATCACGGTGCCGGCGGGCGGCGGCGGGACGTTCGCGGGCGGGTGGCTGGTGAAGCGCTGGCAGCTGGCGTGCGGCGGCATCATCAAGCTGTGCGTCGCCTCCACGCTGGTAGCGGCCGCCTTCACCTTCAGCTTCGTGCTCAGCTGCGACGACTATCCCTTCGCTGGCGTCACCGTGCCGTACGGCTCCCCCGCACTCCCCGGGTGAGTAAGCTTCGACAGTTTAAGGGGTATTATTTGTACCTTCCGGTTCTCCACGTGCCTCGATGATGAATCCTTTAAGATTCTTGGATCTCTTACTTTAACTTTTTTGTTTACGGCACTAAAGCTAAACCACTCCCAACGTTGCTGCCTTAAAAGCCTGCAGTTGGAAATTTCACCTTTGCCGTCCGCAGCCCAAGCCATATACCGCCATCGGAGCACTACTCTGATCCTGAACTATGTACACAGACAGCAGACGTCTATAAATAAACTTACAAAATTTGTAAACAGTATTTAAGTCACGACTCACATGGTATTATGATATTCGCAGCGCCGACCGGCTAACCGCACAGTGCAACGCAGCTTGCGGCTGCAGCGAAGCAGAATTCGCGCCAGTGTGCGGCGCCGGCGTCGTGTACTACTCGCCGTGCCACGCCGCGTGCCGCCGCGTGCTGCCGCAGGGCTCCGCGCAGCTCTATACCGACTGCGGCTGTATAGACTACGGGAACAGCTCGCTGCCGGTGTACACTGTTGAAGGTGCGTTTTACAGGCCAAAAGGCATGCAATTGTAAGCAAACATACCATTTCGTGCGAAGACGCAATCCGCCACGTGGTTCGTCAGGGCTTTGTGTTCTTCTTCGATTACAGATGAATTCCGTGATTGAAGATGCAACTCCTCATCGATAGCGGTTGTATAGACTACATGAACTCGTTGCCGGTGACCAAAAGACATGAACATGCAAACAGACTACTATTTATACTTTTAGCTTTCTCATTAACATCTAATAGTTTTTGGGTTAATGCTCTATGTTCCTTTATATCATGCGAAACAGCGGAATTAGTATTATTAGTGTAATTAGTACCATAATAAAGGAATATTTCTTCCACAAAAACGGTTTATGTTCATCAGATACTGATATGAAGCCTATGGAACAATTAATCAAAGGTTATGGATAAATCCTATTTTAGATTTATATATAGCGTACAACCACTCCTTCGATCCATATAGGAGTAGCGTTGTGGAATAAGCTCTAGACTAGACCGATCTCAGCTGCAGCTGTTAAAGCTGCTGTGCTGAACAAGATATCGGTTACAGATTTAGCATATCTATGCTAAATCTATCTATCATGTCAAACGCAGCCGAAGCGAAATGAAGTAAACTTGTGTTTCCCAGGCAGCAACACGTCGGTACCGTACGAGGCCATCAACAGCGTGTGCCACTCGCAGTGCCCGCACCTGTGGCTGTTCGTGGCGCTCTCCTTCTGTGTCATGCTGTTCACCTTCCTGGCCACCATGCCCGCGCTCTCCGCAACGCTGAGGTACTACTACATCAACAACTTCACACAGTGGTAACCAAGTGTCATATCGGTTTGCTGGAAATATACCATGTACGAGTACGAGTCAGGCCTGCTAATTAGTCTTGAAATGTAGCTTTATGCTCGCCATTTTATGGCTGTACAAACAGCAGTCTCCAATGCCGGAATGGTAGGGAGAAAATCGCCTTAAACTGAATTCTTTGGTAGCCACTTGGGCTTTACGCAAAAGGCACCGTTGGGTTCCCAGAACCTTCCAAAATGCACAGGAAGAGTCATAAAAAATGGTTAATGATCAAGAATATTAAAGAATCGTACATGCCAGACATTCCCCGGACCAGAACCCCCGAACCCTTACATATATTATTTTAAGGAGATTTGCCCCTCAAATGGCGCAGGATCCGTGAAGCTTTGCAGCACAACTATTTTTCTGGACTTTTATATTTTGTTCTTAATTTGGATTGTTTCTTAATTCAGATGCGTGAGAGAAGACCAACGATCGTTCGCGCTGGGCATCCAGTGGATCAAGGTGCGGCTGCTGGGCACCATCCCCGCGCCGCTGCTGTTCGGCTTCCTCATCGACCTGTCCTGCTCGCTGTGGGCGCGCGCCTGCGGCTCCACCGGCGCCTGTCTGCTCTACGACAACATTCACATGAGCAGGTCAGTTGCTCTCTCGGCTTCCTCATCGACCTGTCCTGCTCGCTGTGGGCGCGCGCCTGCGGCTCCACCGGCGCCTGTCTGCTCTACGACAACATTCACATGAGCAGGTCAGTTGCTCTCTCGGCTTCCTCATCGACCTGTCCTGCTCGCTGTGGGCGCGCGCCTGCGGCTCCACCGGCGCCTGTCTGCTCTACGACAACATTCACATGAGCAGGTCAGTTGCTCTCTCGGCTTCCTCATCGACCTGTCCTGCTCGCTGTGGGCGCGCGCCTGCGGCTCCACCGGCGCCTGTCTGCTCTACGACAACATTCACATGAGCAGGTCAGTTGCTCTCTCGGCTTCCTCATCGACCTGTCCTGCTCGCTGTGGGCGCGCGCCTGCGGCTCCACCGGCGCCTGTCTGCTCTACGACAACATTCACATGAGCAGGTCAGTTGCTCTCTCGGCTTCCTCATCGACCTGTCCTGCTCGCTGTGGGCGCGCGCCTGCGGCTCCACCGGCGCCTGTCTGCTCTACGACAACATTCACATGAGCAGGTCAGTTGCTCTCTCGGCTTCCTCATCGACCTGTCCTGCTCGCTGTGGGCGCGCGCCTGCGGCTCCACCGGCGCCTGTCTGCTCTACGACAACATTCACATGAGCAGGTCAGTTGCTCTCTCGGCTTCCTCATCGACCTGTCCTGCTCGCTGTGGGCGCGCGCCTGCGGCTCCACCGGCGCCTGTCTGCTCTACGACAACATTCACATGAGCAGGTCAGTTGCTCTCTCAGCTTCCTCATCGACCTGTCCTGCTCGCTGTGGGCGCGCGCCTGCGGCTCCACCGGCGCCTGTCTGCTCTACGACAACATTCACATGAGCAGGTCAGTTGCTCTCTCGGCTTCCTCATCGACCTGTCCTGCTCGCTGTGGGCGCGCGCCTGCGGCTCCACCGGCGCCTGTCTGCTCTACGACAACATTCACATGAGCAGGTCAGTTGCTCTCTCGGCTTCCTCATCGACCTGTCCTGCTCGCTGTGGGCGCGCGCCTGCGGCTCCACCGGCGCCTGTCTGCTCTACGACAACATTCACATGAGCAGGTCAGTTGCTCTCTCGGCTTCCTCATCGACCTGTCCTGCTCGCTGTGGGCGCGCGCCTGCGGCTCCACCGGCGCCTGTCTGCTCTACGACAACATTCACATGAGCAGGTCAGTTGCTCTCTCGGCTTCCTCATCGACCTGTCCTGCTCGCTGTGGGCGCGCGCCTGCGGCTCCACCGGCGCCTGTCTGCTCTACGACAACATTCACATGAGCAGGTCAGTTGCTCTCTCGGCTTCCTCATCGACCTGTCCTGCTCGCTGTGGGCGCGCGCCTGCGGCTCCACCGGCGCCTGTCTGCTCTACGACAACATTCACATGAGCAGGTCAGTTGCTCTCTCGGCTTCCTCATCGACCTGTCCTGCTCGCTGTGGGCGCGCGCCTGCGGCTCCACCGGCGCCTGTCTGCTCTACGACAACATTCACATGAGCAGGTCAGTTGCTCATGCAACGTCTCGCACTGGGCTGGCTGTGCTCGCTGCGACCCATAGACGTCCCACTGCTGGGTACGGGTCTCCCCCACAGACACTGCTGCGGTAGGTCTAGAGCATACTCCACCACGCTGCTCCAATGCGGATTGGGGTTGGCCACTAACCTCTCCTATACCTAAGTATAGGAGGGGTTAATGTCAAATGTTCTTATGTTGGTAAAGTTTGCAGAATTGCGCCTTTAAGTTCTTGGTTCTAAAGTTCTTAGTTCTAAACCTTACTTTAAGTTTTTGTTTCTAAACCTTACTGTACTGTTTGCCGGACAGGTACATGCTAGCCCTAGCGCTGGTCGGCAAGCTGTGTTCCCTCCTGTTCTTCTCCCTGGCGTGGTGGTGCTACAAGCCGCCGGGCAGCAAGGCCGGGAACGCGGTGGGCCCGGCGCTGGACCTGGTCCCGCGGGACAAGCCCAACGGCCTCACCACCATCAGCAACGGGATCAACGGGAACGGGCTGGGGAACGGGTACTGTAACCCTGGCTTGGAGTGCAGCGACCATTTATAGACTAATCTGGTGATTGGATTAATCTATCAATCGGTATGACTCATTGGCATCTAAATTTAAAAAAAACTTTCGTCAGCCTCGAAGCACCATCAGAGGTGGGATCAATGTGATTGGGCATGGGATAGGGTATGGTATGTGTAATGAATTATTCGCGTATTCGATATTTGAGGCATTGTGCATATATCAATTTCTCGTCACGCACACTTTATAATGTTTCAGATACTTATGTACTGAAGTATTTGTAAGGTACCTTGTTTTGAACTTTGATGGTCTTCAATTCCATAGCTGCCCACTGTAGAACTCGAATCTTTTATCAGTGAGAAGGAGAACACTTGGGAGACTATTCGATCACAATTTTCCAAAGTACCAATGCGGAATGATATAGGGACAGCATTCCTGTTCGACTCCGAGAACTTTGACTTTTTAACATATTTCATATTGGTGTAACAATTATTTTAAACTAGTCCTAGAAAAGAAATACAAACTATATTACCAAATTTTTTATTACCCCTACTTCAATAGTCAATATAATATAAATTGAATATCAATACGAATTGAAGTTCCATACCAAAATTTCGAATATTTACCTACAATATTTGATCTAATTGGCCAATTACTGAATCTTTACCTATTTGACTTTATTTATCTGTGGACGCGTTCACAGTACTAGTGGATATTTAAACTGCACGTAAAATGGTCTATTTGGATTATTACATAACTACTTATTCTGAGACATTCCTGTAATGTTATGTTGTAAAGCATCTGTGATGTCGTAGTCTTTACAATGTGTTAGAGTTGACTCAAAATAATAAGGATAGCGTAGATATAAAAGTGTATAGAATAGAACAATTAAATATATAAGTACATTTAGATATGCCCAAGTTTACAATTTACGATGTAATAACCAATTAGTCATAATACATTTTTGATCCATTTTTGTCATACACGAGTAAGTCATAGCTCGTAAACACATTATTAAAATAGATCCTTAGGAATTTTAAATTAGAGTACAATTCGTAACGGCACAATTTTACTAGAATCAATTGTTATTTTAATCTTTTCAATGTAGATAATTTTATTAATAATCATGTACAGATTTTGTATAACATTTAAGTTATTTGTTGAATATATGACTATCACTACCTGTTAGTTATAATGTTAACTGTATTTTGGTTGAAGACTGATTGTTTATTTAGAGTTTAGTGATACTTAGGTTAACATCTTACATTTCAAAGGTACTCTGGTACATAGGTACCATAGATTTCAATATCAATAAAAATACACTTATTATCTGCAACTCAAAGATATGATGGAGTTGTGGTCTCATAATAGACTAGTAGGAGGCCCTATTAATTAATCTCTGTTAGTTAATCGACCAACTTCCCTTTAACAGGCTTAGATTTATTTTTTAACAACTCTGAGCTTGCTATGGTTACATCATTTCTAACGATTTGCAGTTACTTAATTATTATTTAGGAAATATCAAATTTTTATCATATATTTATTTATTTAAGATTCAGTCATTTGTTTATATTTGTCTAATAATTTATTTGAATTGAAATTTGTTATTTAATTGGATGTTTATTTTAAATTTATATTGGTCGCAAGCAGTCCAAGTGTAGATAAAATTTCATCTTTGTTATCATCAGATATCTGCATATTTTTATTTTAAAGTTATCTAGAGTGAGAATAAAAATAACTACCAATATGAAACCCCATTTTTAACTGACATAGAACTGTAATCACTCAGCTCTTTTGTAAACTTATACAGTACCAATGCAATTTGTATAATATGTATAGTAGACATAGTTAATGTAAAGGTGATCAATTTTGAAATTGTACAATTTTACACTTATTGATTGATGATTATTAACTTTGAAATAAATTTGTGTCATTATTTTTACCCAAAAACGGAAACAACAGTGGAGTTCCCAAGTAGAACATAGAAAGGGTTGTCACTATGGTGATAGCTGCACAATTTGGTTCGCAACCACCAACTTCACTGTTGTTGGTAACTCTAGTGGTCGAACTAGTTTGGTGAATTAAATAAAAAAAATTCAATTAAAAATCGTAAAGCAATATATTCCAACATTATAAAATCGGTAATTACAACTTAATAAAATGCATTGAATCTTTCTATATTTCGTGTCAAATATACTTACGATAGTGGTTAAGATCAGTACAAATATGCCGCGTTATTCATACAGAAGTGTGTGAAAATTACATTGAATGGATATTACCTACTGTCTATCAATCCACGTTTTCGTCTATATCCCAATATGTTTTAGGTGGTAGAGCCTATATATAGAACCTGTGTAGCACTGACAGACATGAGATGATTCAAATTCGGGTCGAGTGTGGATTCATATATAAATTTAAAAAATATTTGACTATGGTAACTCTGTTTGTACATTCAGTTCCTCACAAACAGTAGACTGATTCACTGATTTTTCAATAGATGGCACCATCTATCCCACTGAATGTTGCGAAGCCACCGTTCACTGTCTCTGGCACGGCTGTTTCTGCGTCTTGTGCAATTTTAGAAGAACTTCACTCCACGATGGTCATCAAACTCCATCAGCTCACACTTGCCGCCTGCTTCTAGCGTCTTGAGGGCCTTTACCAACACATTCATTTCTAGTCCGTGGAACTCTGGAAAGGCAAGACAACTTTATAGAATTATATAACATGTTTTAGATTATTTTTTTTCTTTGATATTTGGAACGCTTGGGGAAGGCACTATCCCTCCATAACACAGTGCAAGCTAAAATGGAAGGTAGGGATCAAACAATATTGTACTCATATTTACATTAAGTTATTAAAGATTTTTGTATTTGTATTTGTAAATTATTGAGAAGAACAATTTTTACTCATGTTATATGTATATAATTTGTCATTTGCCAATTATTTTGCAACTATTCTTATTAACTTGTTCCACGCTGCCCTGCGCAGATCGTCGCGCCATATAGCACGAGGCCTTGCCTCTTTAAATTGGTGCCAGTCCTCCCGATCCTGTGCTGTTTGAATCCAGCTTTTACCTGCTGCCATATGCACCAAGTTGGAGTACGACCCGTGCTCCGTTTCCCGAGATGTGGTCTCCACTCGAGATGTTAAACTTTGTTCGTCTACTGATTTCATCCTGTATCTTAGCGAAATACCGAGCATGGCTCTTTCCATACCTCGGTGGGCTGCTTTGAATTTAACGGTAAAGGACCACGATTCGGATCCTAAAGCCATAACACATCAGATGGTTGATAAGGTTGCTAATTATGAACTAAGCACTAGATGGCTCTGACGCTGAATAACAATATTATGTCTTATCTCAAAAGACTTGATAAGCTTAGTTTTTAGAATTCGATACGTACCTTCACCTTCAGTATTTTCGCCTTCTATTAATTCAAAAAGTGTGCACACAGCATTATTCATTCCATTATTGCATGCCCAACTATACACCATGTTGCCCCACTCGTCCAGGGAATGCCAGTATACCTCCCACACTGCTTTACTCTTATCTACGGGCGCTGCTCTGCCTGTCTTAGCCATCTCTTCTAATATCGTTAAAATTGACTCCTGTGACAATTTCCTATTTATTGAAGCGTTATTAAATAGAGGACTATTTTGTGACTCTCTTATATCTATGGTTGACTTTTTTGTGGCTTTCATGTATTCTGCTATAAGTTGCTGCCATGCTTCCAGTTGCTTGGCTCTGGTTTCCGAGTGCGGTTGAATCCTGGAATAGGAGAGTATACAATTACATAAATATGATGTGGATAGATTAATGGGTTGTCAATGTGATAATTCAGTGCTTACAACATGCTTACAATGACAGTAACCAAAGAATGCCTAATTGCATATCTTGGGTTTATCTTATTTGTCTAAAGCAATCTTATATATATTTTTATACACTTGGTGGGTTGTATCAAAAGATAAATATTACAACAATGAAATTTACATTATTTATGTAAATTACATAATATATTATTGTTGTACATAAATGCATTGAATATTTAGTCTGCCACTCATTAATACTTTGACAAAATACTTACTCTACATATTGACATATTTCTGGTAAACATTAATCAATTTTTGTTCTGTGCTCTTTCTTTTTGTTAATGATGTGACTGGCTTTGGTTCTAAGTCTGTCACTGCAATTCTGTATGAGATTTTTTTATCACCAAGTTTTGCATGTGACAATATATTACTTGATTCAGAGCAAAAACTGATCATGATCGAACAATCTTTAGCAACAGCCGATATAAGAGCCAGATGTAACGGGTCAGTTGTATCGATAAACTTTTGTCTATCTCCTTCACGACTTAGAGTCAGGTTATTTGACTTTAACTCCTCTAATATTTTTGGCACGTAACTAAATTTGGTGTCACCATCTTTTATATCAAATGGTAAATTCTCTGAAATCTTTTGCAAGTTCAAAAGCTTATAGAGAAATGTATTAGTTTCTAATTTAGAATCTTCAACACATTCCATACTTTCTAATTCAAATGATACAGTCTCTGATTCATTTACTGCAATATTAGATTGTCTATCACTTATTAATATATCAATTACAAAATCAAGAAAATTATTTGATGAAGAAAACATTTTCATGTTTTTGATTATGTCTTCAAATTCTATGATACTTGATTGCTCACTATAAATAATTTGTCCATCTTTAAACATTTTAAAATTGTTTTGCGGATTGAGTACCAAGCTCAGTAGGGCTGCCTTCATCCTCCTCCTGTTCCCCGAGAAGAAGTTCAGTGGACAATAGCTGCTTACAGTATCAATCTGATTTTCTTGTAATTTTAGGAATTGTTTCATACAATAATAACATTTAGGGAAGTCTTTGAAGCTTTCTGCCTTGAAACCCTCTTTAGCTTTGATTTCTAAGCAGTAGTTTATATGATTATGGCTTATCAATGTCAAGTTAGGAGCTTTAATGGCAAACCTACAGAGTTTTGATTTATTCTGCCTGTGTTGTGGGCGCATTTCAACTAATTTTTTAGACACATAATGTAAATTTTCCGTCGAAACCTCAACAAGTTCTTGATATTGGTTAACACCGATAAGAGGCACCATTACTAAATTAACAAATTGAATCGCTTTTTCTATTGACTGAATACCTACAGGGCTTTCGTCTTCTTTAACTAGTCGAAGTACATAGTCAGTGTTCAGTATTTGTAAGACGATGTGGAGGTTGCCTTCGTTGATATATTTCCATTGTTTATCATGCAACTCCATTGTAAATAGAGTGTTTTTGCAAAATGAAGTTACTTACGTAAAAAAAGGTGGAAAGTTATACTGCCAAGGCCACGATATCTCTGCCATATTTCTAATAAATTTCTTGTAAAACTAATCAACAACTTAATATTTCAATGATTATAAACAAGTCTTCTCTTTTCCTACAAATTCATCTGATCATCTGTGACTGTGATTGATTCATAGTTGATTGATCTCATGAATGACATGTCATGATCTGACTAATTAATTTGATTGACTTTGACTTTGACTGATGAGATGATTCATGAACTCGCTCGAATCGAATCGTTTGACATTGACATATTATGCGCTGTCAGTGTCAGCTCGACGTGATTAAAAAAAGAAGACGAACCTAAAAATTGAAATGAAGGAATAAATCATGAACATTGGAGGTATCGACATTTTTAAAAACCTTGGGATGTTACTGATTAAATTCGCAGCATAATTGAGTTTCTACTTCACATATCCAATTTCTGGAAAGTGAAAATCAGATCGTGTGGAAGGAAGGAGTGATTTTGTCTTCAAGAACATTTATCGTTTGTCAGCACCACAGAGTACCTTTAAATATATGGTCAGCACAGAGTACATTTTAAATATGTTTGTCAGTGTAGGGTTGACTTGACTTGACATTGACAATTAATTAATAGTACCTGTCCTGTCAATCAAAATCAATCGGAATCGAAATCTTGAAATTGAAAACGAGCTTCATTTCATTTCTTCCAAAGAAAATACTAGAAAGCGCTTGTTTTAATTTTTATAAATGTTATAATTTTATTGCAGATCTCGTAATTAGTTAGAATAATGATAACGCTTAATAGGAAAATAAAGAAGGAACATACGGAGCCCAGTAACGGTGTTATAGAATCAGTGCCATCAGTGAAAAGGATTTCAGTGAGGGACAAGTTGCTTGTGAAGGAAGTTCAGGAGTTAAATGAAAATCTTCCAGCGACTTGTTCGGTGCGCTTTGAGGATCCAGATGTGCTCAGCGAGTTCACGCTGGTCGTGAAGCCCGACGAAGGTTACTGGCAGGGAGGAAAATTCAAATTTAGTGTAGTTGTCACAGAAGATTATAATATGGCTGTGAGTATGCTGTTAATTTGATTTTAGAATTGATAGTGGTTTTACTGTCTAGAAGTACTAGAAAGTAGAAAGCCTTGGAACCTATATCATGATCCTGTGTTTCTGTCATGAAATTAGAGAAATTCATGATTTCATTTAAAACTTAATGATGGATTAAAGCTTAATCAAAGCCCATGAAGTTTATTATTTGAACTTAATTTTATCAATTAAGTATCAATGCAATTATGGATCAATATCCGAAATAAAAAACTATTAATATTATTAAGTTTACTTTTGCCATGTCATTGTTACGCTTGTTGTTTTATATTTTATATTTGATCATTGCAGCCACCCAAAGTAAAGTGTGTGACAAGATTATGGCATCCTAACATAAATGTGGACGGAGACATTTGCCTGTCCCTTCTGCGACAGACCTCCATCGATGAGCATGGGTGGGCTCCCACTCGGAGATTGAAGGATGTTGTTTGGGGCTTAAATTCATTGTTCACTGTAAGTAGTCTTTTTAGTAACATATGATTAGCGGCTCTTACTCAAGATATTGTTGATTCAAGACCTGGGGATATAGCTTTTAGATTATAAACTTAACATATCATCATTACTGCATTTCCTCAAGGGGTATTTAGGGATGTGTAATATACCCACTTTGCACCAATGATGTTTATGTCTCAATAGAGGTTAGCCTATTGCCATACACTGTTCAAAAATTCAACCTTTAGACTGTGTAATAATTCGAAATCACCTGTATTGAGTTATAACTGCTGCTACAACCCATAGAAGTCCCACTGCTGGGCACAGGTCTCCACAGGCACAGTGTGAATTGCATTGATGTGAGCCATTGGGCTATGGACACTAGAAATGAAAGAAAGACTGTAATAATTGTTCTAATTAAATTGATTCTTAACTATTAATAAATTTTTTGATCAATAAAATCTAAATCTTGATCGGTGGTTTGGGTAAACCTAGATTTTGATTAGCGGTAATCTATGGTATTGCTTGATTTTTTATTTTAAACCATGCCTCTTAATAGAGGTAAGGTTTTATAAGATGGAAAATGCTTTAAATATCCATTTAAGACTTGAAGTAACTTGTAGTAACTCTTAAATTTTCAGGATCTCCTCAACTTTGACGACCCTCTGAACATTGAAGCAGCAGAGATGTACAAACAAAATAAAGTAGAATTTCAAAGCAAAGTCCAGGAGTACATTGCAGTGTCTAAAGGCAAGAGATGAGAATGGCTGAAACCACACTAGCTTAGACCTGCGTAAGATAATCCTGAAAATCTCCTAACTATTAATATTTGACTAGGCAAAATTTTATGGAATGTACAGCATGTCATGTCATCAATGTCTGTATGAACCATCCATACTAATATTATAAATGTTTGTTTGTTTATTTGTTTGTTTGTCCGGCTTTCACGTCGCAACGAAGCTATTAAATGGTATGGTTTTTGTGTTTGGAGATAGTGAGGAGGGTGGAGAGTGACGTAGGCTACTTTTTACCGCGGTAAAACATCCCCATTTGAAGATATCGATGTTTTTTTTATTTGCTCCAGTAAGTCAGTTTACGTACGCTTTATCTGCGGTCAGCATTACCTCAGGTTCCTCTAAGTATATTTTAATTGTGGAACCGTCACTATTCATCCACCACAAATGTGTCATGTATGTTAAACAACTCATTGTTAATTCCCTTTGACCACGCGGGCGGAGCCGCGGGCAAATGCTAGTTGAAAATATTTACAAAATTTTTTGTGTTTAAAACAATGCTGTAATGAATTGTATGAAATTGGCAGGTTTGATCAATATGCAAAGACATCCTACTATCTACTAATATTATAAATATGAAAGTTTGTAAGTTTGGATGTTTCTTACTCAATCACAGAAAAACTACTTAACAGATTTGGATGAATGTTGGCACATAGGTAGATAACTTAGCTTAACACATAGGATACTTTTGGTCCCTATATGTTCCCTTAGGATGCTTTGCCCCTTTATTGGAAAGCTGTCTGGCACAGATAGCGCTGACTAATTCTTAACTTGAGTACTTTCAGAAAGATAAAGACTGTTTAATTTTTCCGCGGCCGAAGCTGCGGGCAAAAGCCAGTATGACATATTTCAGTGTGATCAATAGTATATTAATTTGTTGGTTTGTAGGCTAATAACTTTATTCCATAGAGAATGAGATGTCCTAAAGTGCATGTACATTATGGTACCTAGTAAAAATAAGTTGTATGTTGAAATAATGTATAACCATGCTTTTTATTGGCTAATGCCAAAGTTGTTTTAATTTAAGACTGCACAAAATGATACATTTTATAACATAAATAGCTGACCCCGCAAACGTTGTTCTACCATATGAAATGTCAAAGTGACGCGACGCTTCACGTCAATGAACGACGGTTAAAAATAAAAATACTAAAATAGTGTTTAAAAAACATTTTCCAGTAGACTAAATTGTGAATCTAAACCATTCTCGAATACCCTTGACAACACAAAAAATGTCATCAACATCTATCCAGCCGTTTAGGAGGAGTTCACTGTCATACACAAGAAATATTATATTAAGATGTGTATGGACGCGCACACTTGAGAGTATATATAAGGTGCATTCAGAGCGAGCTTTTCATCTTACGATATAAAGAGCAGAAGC
This sequence comes from Carterocephalus palaemon, assembly GCA_944567765.1. Lineage (NCBI taxonomy): Eukaryota > Metazoa > Arthropoda > Insecta > Lepidoptera > Hesperiidae > Carterocephalus > Carterocephalus palaemon. The sequence goes on along the minus strand of OX155638.1, from coordinate 15,222,304 downwards.
GGCATTTCAAATATATGAAAAAATGCTTGGCACCGCAATATATACCTTAAATACAACCCATAGAGGCAATGTGCATGAATGTGGGGTTGGTATACCCCACAATATCCACATACATATATGGCAATTTTGCAGACTTAAAATAAAACATCTTTTACTTTCAATCAAATTAAAAATGCGTTAAAAGATTTTTATTGCATTCGAAGATTTTCACTGTTATTTGTGCAAGTAGAGTATTGCTATGTTAGATTATTATTCTCACAAGGGGCCGCCCGTGGCTTCACTCGTGTAGAAATAGCCATTGCTGCAGTAAAAAATTCATACAAACTTACATTATCCCAAGGGATATATCCTTTCCAGGATACAAAATATCCTACAACTATACTATATTATACATGATTGGACCAAGTTTGACAACACAATCAGATGAAGGTTATGGCAGCACAAATACGAACAAATATAACAATGATTTTTACATACTAATTTTATGGTGTGCTCTTTGTAAAGCAATAATGTACAGAATATATAATTAAGAAATATTGGATGGCAAGAATGTTTGTTTTATAACTATCGTGAATACGCCATAGTGAAATGTTGTGTAGAATTTTGTAATATAAGTAGCTCTTTTCAAATCTGTTGTTTAATTTTTATACCAAAATCAAATGTTTAATGGACTGGCTCTTAATAATTTTAGGTAATTCATAGAAATCTCATTGTAAAGTTTAAGTATGTTGCTTACAGTAAGTAGGTATCATTTACGTTAGGAATAAAAAACAGCAGCAGTTTTACAGTTTTTATTGTCTTCATCAATATTGAATCATCAAGTTTTTCTGTAAGTATAAACAGTAAATAAATAGTAAAAATTGTTGTATACAAATAAATACAATAACTTAATTAAAGTTGAATAATAAAAAACATTCGTTTCATAATGATTCCCTCTTGACCACCTTTCATCTGGGGCAGGCCCAACGGGTCCACGAATGAATGACGTTATTCTAATGCAATGATTCTACGTAAATATATTCCCTTATTCAAGAAATATTCCATTCCACACAATATTAAGCCTCTTTTCGGAAATTCTTTCGGTTGAGCCTCTATATCTGATATGAGATAATCTGTGACGTAACGCTCAACCGACTTGCATACACCGACTATTCTCCTACCGTGTGGACACTAAAACACCGTGTAAACGTACCTACCTAGTTCGTGCTACAAACGGAACGGAATTTCGACGACAATGGCACATCATCATTCCTTCGCAGCGGCTGCTGTCCTAGTTCAGTGAGTGGTCAGCTGATTATATAAGATCGAACCGGAAGCATAGACCACCGATACATTAAGCCTTCTTTGAACGTCTACTCTCCTGGTACTTTAGAAGTCAAATCGTAGAATCGTACCCACAAACTTCATTTTTACTTCAGACCTTATTACATTACCACAGAATACCATAATAGTACAAGGATTACTTGCTCAGTGAGTACAAGCAACGCACAGTTCCACTACAATTTTTTTATCAACTCTCCTTGCTAATCCTGCTATCCTAGTACTGTGCGCCGCGGAGACAACGTATTAAGCCATGAAGGAAGAAAGGGGAGTTCCTCTATGTATTAAGCCTTCTTTGAACGTCTACTCTCCTGGTACTTCAGAAGTCAAATCGTAGAATCGTACCCACAAACTTCACTTTTACTTCAGACCTTATTACATTACCACAGAATACATAATAGAGTACAAGCAACGCACAGTTCCACTACAATTTTTTTATCAACTCTCCTTGCTACTCCTGCTATCCTAGTACTGTGCGGAGACAACGTATTAAGGAAGGAAGAAAGGGGAGTTCCTCTATTTATTAAGCTTTCTTTGAACGTCTACTCTCCTGGTACTTTAGAAGTCAAATCGTACCCACAAACTTCACTTTTACTTCAGACCATATTACATTACCACAGAATACATAATAGTACAAGCATTACGCACAGTTCCACTACAACTTTTTTATCTACTCTCCTTGCTACTCCTGCGATCCTAGTACTGTGCGGAGACTTAACGTACAAAATGCCTCGCTCGCCCGTTATAAACTTCTGCATTCGAATCGAACGCACAAGTGACACGGACTCAGCGTCCTCAGAAACGGTCTCGAGTGTGTGTGTGTGTGTGTGTGTGTGTGTGTAAGGGTCCGGAAGAGATACATAACGACCTCACGGATTTTAAAATAGAAAGAATGTTTTATAAGAAATGTTTGTTTTATAATTATCGTGAATACGCCATAGTGAAATGTTGTGTAGAATTTCTGTAATATAAGTAGTAGCTCTTTTCCAATATCATATATTATATCCACGCGTGGCGAGCGTGGCAAACGTTGGAATATATTTACTATACAGTTCCGACAAATGACGGTCGGAAATTATTTTATTAATAAAATAGATTTTTTTTTTGTTTTATTAACAGCTTTTATTTAACTTCACTCTGTATGTATGTCCTTTCCTCTTCGTATGTATGTCCTGGAATCTTGCAATCAATATTTCACCCACTTCCACTGAAGCTATCGAGCTGAAATTTGGCACACATATTTGGTTCCGATGACAATGCATGAAAATAAAAAAAAGTTTTAAAAAGCTTTCTTAAAAAAAAAAAATTTTAACGGTATAATTTATTTTTAATATGTTTTAGTTCCTGTCATAATCTGTACTTTTGTGCATATTACTTGTACAAAATAATTTCGATGTTTCACATCTGCCAGGCGTCCCGTGACGGCTCACAATTTTTTAAAGTTTTAAACTAAAACCATAGATTTATTACTCTATACTAGTATATCTATTACTAAAAGCAAATGTTTATTGGACTGGTTTTTAATAACTTTAGGTAATTCATAGAAATCTCATTGTAAAGATTAAGTATGTTGCTTACAGGTAAGTATCATATATTATTAGGAATAAAAAACAGCAGCAGTTTTACACTTTTTATTGTCTTCATCAATATTGAAGCATCAAGTTTTTCTGTAAGTATAAACAGTAAATAAATAGTAAAAATGTTGTATACAAATAAATACAATAACTTAATTAAAGTTGAATAATAAAAAACATCCGTTTCATAATGATTCCCTCTTGACTACCTCGTGAAGTGATTCATGTTTTATACAGTGCAATAGGCTATTTTATTATTAATTAACTGTAATAAATAGTAGTAGTAGGTGATTGCAAAACCACCTTTCATCTGGGGCAGGCCCAACGGGCCCACGAATGAATGACGTTATTTTAATGCAATGATTTTACGTAAATAAATTCCCTCATTCAAGAAATATTCCATTCCGCACAATATTAAGCCTCTTTTCGGAATTTTATCAGTTGAGCCTCTCGATTTGCGATTGTGTACGAGCCTTCAGATAATATTCACAGTCCAAAAATTACAACACTCCCTATCACAATACCAGGTCCACTGTGGAATATAAAGATATTTTATTTAATCCTAATCTAATATAATTGTACGGTTATTTTGTTTTGTAGCGAATTTTCCAGTTTAAAAAATGCATTTTTTTTACATCCCTAAAAAAAATTGTCGAAAAATTAACCATCCATTAAAGGGTCCGTAATAGGTTTCTTTTGTAGTAGCTTTAGGTGTAAAAATTTAGTTCGTATTTAAAAATATAGTAAATCTACTATATAAAAATAAGTCGGGTTTTCCTTCCTGACGCTATAACTCCAGAACGCACGAACCGATTTCCACGGTTTTGCATTCGTTGGAAAGGTCTCGGGCTCCGTGAGGTTTATAGCAAAGAATTATATGGCAATTATTATATGGCAAAAAATATTTATATGGCAAAACAATGTTTGCCGGGTCAGCTAGTTTATTATATATACATATTTATAATATTTATATTCCACAGTTTAAAGCTGGTTTGAGTTGTTCTTCAGCTACAGCTGATGGATTAGACGAAGCAGTGATGATACCCAGAAGTAGGTGAATGATCTAATTCATAACATACATTTCCAACCGGTAGATTCACTTATAATAATAATAATAAACAACTTCGTTGCACTTTTCCACGATTTCCAACGATGGAAGGTGACGCGCGGAGCGTGGGCCCCTTTAGTCGTTCTGCAGAAGAAATAGTAAAGAGGCCACTTGTTGTTGTCATGTTGCTTTAGTGAATCGTAAGATCAGTTCTGGGCACCAGGGGTCGCGCCCGTCAGCGGCTGGAGAAGTTGGTGAGCAGCTCCTCTTGGATGCTGTTGGAGCGTGCCAGCAGGCGTGGGGCATCGTGGCCGAAGGCGGCCGCCAGCGAGTCCGCGTCGGACGCCTCGCGCGCCTTGCGCTCGTGGTACTCTTCTGAGAACTCCTGCAATCACACATGGCCGTACGATGGCCGTTAGATTGAGAGCTCTATAGCCCAAAATTATTTCTACGACCTTGTACTATTGCTAGTGCAAATCTATTGTTACGTGTTAAGGGTTCGACTGATTTGGAGAGAAAGACCTGCTGACTCAATGAAGACTTTATTCACTAGCACTAACACAAAGCACTAGGTCAAACACTAAACACTAGGTCCAACACAATGCACTAGGTCCAAACACAAAGCACTAACGATGTCCTAGGTCGTAAGCCAAGTCGTAGGTTTCACTTGTTTCACTCCGGTATCACTAGTTTTCACTTCGAAGTCGCCTCGAAAGCTCGAACTGAACTCAAGTCGCCCGCCTCCATGCGGCGTATTTATACACGGGCCGACACGTTCCAGATCTTTCGGGAAAGCCCGCGCAAGCACCCGATTGTTCGAGACTAATACACCACTAACGCCATCTAGTATCGAGTTGGGGTATCACGTTGCCTGTGCGTTCACTGAGTGGTTCCACCATCGGCGCTAGATGGCGCTAGCTTCCCTGTGCCTCCGTAACACCACTCCCCTCTTAGCGATGCTCGTCCCGAGCATCGTTGTTACTGCCATGGTAACGCGCCAGACGGTCTATGTGTACCACTTTGAATGCCCCTCTTGGTTGCTTTTGAATCCTATAAGTCACATCATTCAGTCGGGTAACCACTTTGTATGGACCGTCCCACTTGGTCTGCAACTTTGGAGATTTCCCTTTCCGGCGAGTTGGGTTATGCAGCCACACCAGTGACCCTTCCTCGAAGCCGCTCGTGTTCGATTTCCGGTCGTATCTGGTTTTCATGTTCTCACTTGACTGTAACCCATTTTCCCGTACCAAGGCGTGTATATAGCGCATTTTTTCCCTTAAATCGCAGACATAGTCTTGTACGGTCTCTGGTCCCTCCGGTGACCCTCCTGTCAATAGATCTACTGGTATTCGTAGTTCTCTACCGTAATTGACATACGCCGGGGTAGCTTTTATGCTCTCATGCTCGGCGGTTCGGTACGACAGAAGGAAGAGTGGTATATACTTGTCCCAATCCTTTTGTTTGTCGTCTACCACTTTCGCCAAATGCCTCTCCAGAGTCTGGTTAAATCTCTCGACCATTCCATCAGACTGTGGATGGTACGCGGTGGTCCTCGTCTTATGCATGCCCAAAATTTTGCACACTTCCTGGAATACTTGCGATTCGAAGTTCCTGCCCTGATCAGAATGGATTTCTAGAGGCACACCAAAGCGACATATCACTTCTTCGACTAACTTAGAAGCGACCGTTGTAGCTTCTTGGTTTGGTATGGCGAATACTTCGGGCCATTTGGTGAAGTAGTCCATGACGACCATAAAATACTTGTTTCCCGATTCCGTTACAGGAAATGGCCCAGCTATGTCAACTGCAATTCGTTCCCACGGTGCGCCGACGTTATACAACTGCAGGTTCCCACGGCTCCTGGTCTGTGGTCCTTTTACAGCAGCGCAAGTAGTACATTTGCGGCACCAATCCTGTACATCATCTCGACAATGCAACCAGTAGAATCGTTCTCGCACTTTTATTAACGTTCTCTTGACACCTAGATGACCTCCTGATACGCCATCATGTATTTCACGGAGAACATCTGGTACTCTCGTTCTTGGGACAATTATCTGAAGATGGAACTCCCTGCCGTTAGTCTTCTCCCATTTCCGGTAGAGTATTCCGTTTTGAAGTATCAGACTGTCCCATTGCGCCCAGTACGCCTTAGTGACAGCGCCAGTGGGTGCAACCTCGCTCCAGATTGGTTTTACGTCACCCCGTTTCTTCCATGTGATGATGTGCCGAAGGTCTTCATCTCTTTCTTGAGCCTCCCTCATAGCATCGTTCTCCCAGAGACCCAAAGGACCTGTTCTCGTTAATTTTAATGTCACTTCATGAGATTCTTGCTTAACACAATGTTTGCAGTCTTCCGAACACGGCCTTCGTGAGAGTGCGTCGGCATTCCCATGCGTCTTTCCGCTGCGGTGTTCCGTCTCGAAGTCATACTCCTGGAGCTGTTCAATCCATCGAGCTACTTGACCTTCTGGGTTCTTAAATTGCAATAGCCACTTCAAGGCTGCGTGATCAGTGCGCAGTAAAAACGGTCTGCCGATGAGATATTTGTTGAAGTGTTGTAGTGTCTTTACAACAGCCAAGAGTTCTCTTCTTGTCACACAGTAATTTCTTTCTGGCCTGGATAAAGATTTGCTGAAATATGCAATAACAACTTCTCTTTCACCCTGTTTCTGAGATAACACCCCTCCAATGGCCGTATTGCTTGCATCTGTGTCGACTATAAACCGACCTTCAGGTTGTGGATACCCCAGTATTGGTGTTTCACACAGATGTTTCTTCAGTTTCTGAAAAGAATCTTCACAAGTCTCATCCCAACTAAATTGTCGTTTATCTTCTGTCAGCCGATGTAATGGCTTGGCTATCTCTGAAAATCCCTGAACAAAACGCCTGTAGTATGAGCATAGGCCGAGGAATGCCCGCACTTCGGTTTTGTCCTTAGGGGTAGGCCATTTTTGAACTGCTTCCAGTTTCTCCGGGTCTGTCTGGATTCCATCACTGGAGATAACATGGCCGAGATAATTGACCTTACTCTTGAATAAACGACACTTTTTCGGGTTCAACTTTAATTTGGCTCCCTCTATTTTTGCGAAAACTCGCTCCAAGTTTCGCAGATGGTCCTCGAAGTCACGGCCGACAATGATGACGTCATCTAAGTAGACTAAGCAAGCCTCTCCAACTAAGCCTGCCAGTACACACTCTATGAGTCGCTCAAATGTGGCAGGTGCGTTGCACAATCCGAAGGGCATGACGTTAAATTGCCATAAACCTTTTCCAGTCGAGAAAGCTGTCTTCTCCTTATCTTTTGGATGAATTTCCACCTGCCAGTATCCAGATTTCAGGTCTAGGGTCGAGAACCATTTCATGCCACTCAAGGTATCCAAAGTGTCGTCGATTCGAAGTAACGGGTAACTGTCCTTCTTAGTGACATCATTGAGACGCCTATAGTCCACACAAAATCTCGTGCTACCATCTTTCTTCTTCACTAATACAACAGGTGAGCACCACGGACTTGCAGACGGTTCAATGATCTTATTCTTTCTCATGTCCTCCAAAAGGCCTTCAACTTCTTTTTCCTTTGCAATTGGTATCCGTCTTGCTCGTTGACGAATTGGTCTCTCGCTTCCGGTATCTATCCTGTGCTGAACCATCGACGTTCTTCCAAGGTCCCCTTCTTGACTGGAGAAGATATTCGCGTAGCGCTGTAAAAACTTCTTAGCTTTCGTGCTCTGCGAATAAGTCAGATTACTCTTGCAGTCATCGAGTAGCTCAGTCACTAATCCATAGTTGTTGCTGTTTGCCGAGTCTGCGCCTGTCATCGAACTACACTTTTTCATCCAGACACCTTCCTCGCACTTTCCAATGACGTCACCTTTGTTCAAGCAGATCTCGCGATCACCAAGATTCAAAACCTTGTCCACAGCGTTACTGTTTCCACTAACAACGGTTCTCGCCGTCATCCGTTTTTGCGCCGATGTCTTGGTAGGTGTGTCTTCGATCAACACGCATCTGTTTGACTTTTTCTTTCCCTGATCCCGCGCAGGGGATGAAGCCCCTTGCTTCTTCAGCTCCTCTATTTGTTTCTCCATCCTTTTCATCCTTGCCATCTGGGTCTCCTTCTGCGGGCAGTTGAGCTGAAGATGGCCCCTCTCACCACACTTGTAGCACATGACTCCATATCTTTTCTTCGTAGGAGCCTTAACCTCTTTGACTTCCTCAGAGACCTCGCGGATCTTATGGGTCTGCCGTATGTCATGGCGAACAGCCTCGACCTCCAAAGCATGCGCCAATGCTTCCTTTAGCGAGGTATGGTGACGAAGCCTCACTGCAGCTCTGACCTCCCGGTCTTTGATTCCGTCGACAAATGCTTGAACAATATTCGTGTTTACCATCTTGGTGTCGGCTCCTGGGTGTGCCTTCCTGACGAGTTTTTCTATTTCCAACGCCCATTGCTGTAGTCCTTCTCCTGAGCGTTGGACTCTGTCACGCAGTTGGGCACGGAACACGTGCTCCAGGTGTCGCTCCCCGTATCTGGATTCAAGTGCCTCCATCAGGTCTTGGAACCCATTTCCTGTATGTGGCAGTGCTTCTAGGACCGACAAAGCTTGCCCTCTGAGCGCAACAGTGAGAGCGGTCAGGCATTGTTCTTCTGTCCATCCGTTGGCAGTAGCAACAATCTGGAACTGCCTACGATAAGCGTACCAAGAAGTAGTGCCGTCGTATGGTGGCACTTTTACTCTTGGTCCTTGCACCATTCCGGTAGTTCCACTAGACATCGCAACTCCCATGGTTTCAAGCCGCACTACTTTCTTCTGTAGTTCAGTGAGGCCAGTTTTGAAATTTTCCACATCCAATCCCAACCCGGTAACTCGTTGCTCCACTACGTCGAAATCCTTTCGAAGCTTAATCACCGTGTCAGTAACATCATTTATAGCCCCGAGCACTTTTTCTTGTAGGTCTTTTTGTTGCTCTTGTGATTCTTGCAAAGCACCGAGCTTGCGTTCTTGTGATTCCTTCATTTCCTGAATTAATTCAAACAAACTTCCTAATTGAAGAGGGGCTGTAGAAGCTTCGGTGCCACTGGTGGGCGTGGCCTGTTTGGTAGGCGTGGCAAGGTGGGCGGGGCTAGTGGGCGTGGCTTGGGTCAAAGTGAGAGGAGCTTGGTCCCCAGTTGTGGCCTCCGCAGCTCGTTGTGCCCTTGTCCTGACGCCCTCCTGTAAGTCCTCTCTCGGAGTCAATGGCATCTCCAAATCCCACTTCTGACACCAGTTGTTACGTGTTAAGGGTTCGACTGATTTGGAGAGAAAGACCTGCTGACTCAATGAAGACTTTATTCACTAGCACTAACACAAAGCACTAGGTCAAACACTAAACACTAGGTCCAACACAATGCACTAGGTCCAAACACAAAGCACTAACGATGTCCTAGGTCGTAAGCCAAGTCGTAGGTTTCACTTGTTTCACTCCGGTATCACTAGTTTTCACTTCGAAGTCGCCTCGAAAGCTCGAACTGAACTCAAGTCGCCCGCCTCCATGCGGCGTATTTATACACGGGCCGACACGTTCCAGATCTTTCGGGAAAGCCCGCGCAAGCACCCGATTGTTCGAGACTAATACACCACTAACGCCATCTAGTATCGAGTTGGGGTATCACGTTGCCTGTGCGTTCACTGAGTGGTTCCACCATCGGCGCTAGATGGCGCTAGCTTCCCTGTGCCTCCGTAACACTATTTTAAGAATAACCTACCAGAGGTTTTAAATCTTTCTCTAGAAAGTGATAAGAGTAGATACGATGGACGAGGCGTCCAGAGTGTGCTGCATTTCAAAAGTGTACAAGAAGTTAAACAGCAGGCGTGCGAAGTCTGTCAACCCGCACTTATCCATTAGAAGACTGGCGTAATACTTTATCCAAGAAATAACCCACCTTCTTCCCGTTTTAAGTAAGTTAGGTGCTTTGAGGTAGGGTATAACTTTTTTTACGTCTTTCCTGCTGGTGGAGGAAATATTGTGGGAAATCTACATGCCAGTGAGTTAATATTCTTGAAGGCTTGTGAAGCCTGTCAATCCGCTTTTGTCCGGCATGGAAGACTGACTTAAACTAATCATGAGCCCAGCTGTGGGCAACGCGTGGAACGCTCTTAAGGCGGTTGCCGAGGAAGACGCCACTTTCGCGCTTGCGGTGCGTGAACCAGCTGTGATCGTAGCTCTCCTTGGCGGACGGGGCCCAGCTGTGGGCAACGCGTGGGACGCACCTTGAGGCGGTTGCCGAGGAAGACGGCGCGCTCGCGCTTGCGGTTCATGAAGTCCGAGTGCGTGAGCCAGCGGTGCTCGTAGCACTCCTCGGCGGACGGGGCCCAGCTGTGGGCAACGCGTGGGACGCACCTTGAGGCGGTTGCCAAGGAAGACGGCGCGCTCGCGCTTGCGGTTCATGAAGTCCGAGTGCGTGAGCCAGCGGTGCTCGTAGCACTCCTCGGCGGACGGCTGCCGGGCCCAGCTGTGGGCAACGCGTGGGACGCACCTTGAGGCGGTTGCCGAGGAAGACGGCGCGCTCGCGCTTGCGGTTCATGAAGTCCGAGTGCGTGAGCCAGCGGTGCTCGTAGCACTCCTCGGCGGACGGCTGCCGGGCCCAGCTGTGGGCAACGCGTGGGACGCACCTTGAGGCGGTTGCCGAGGAAGACGGCGCGCTCGCGCTTGCGGTTCATGAAGTCCGAGTGCGTGAGCCAGCGGTGCTCGTAGCACTCCTCGGCGGACGGGGCCCAGCTGTGGGCAACGCGTGGGACGCACCTTGAGGCGGTTGCCAAGGAAGACGGCGCGCTCGCGCTTGCGGTTCATGAAGTCCGAGTGCGTGAGCCAGCGGTGCTCGTAGCACTCCTCGGCGGACGGCTGCCGGGCCCAGCTGTGGGCAACGCGTGGGACGCACCTTGAGGCGGTTGCCAAGGAAGACGGCGCGCTCGCGCTTGCGGTTCATGAAGTCCGAGTGCGTGAGCCAGCGGTGCTCGTAGCACTCCTCGGCGGACGGCTGCCGGGCCCAGCTGTGGGCAACGCGTGGGACGCACCTTGAGGCGGTTGCCGAGGAAGACGGCGCGCTCGCGCTTGCGGTTCATGAAGTCCGAGTGCGTGAGCCAGCGGTGCTCGTAGCACTCCTCGGCGGACGGCTGCCGGGCCCAGCTGTGGGCAACGCGTGGGACGCACCTTGAGGCGGTTGCCGAGGAAGACGGCGCGCTCGCGCTTGCGGTTCATGAAGTCCGAGTGCGTGAGCCAGCGGTGCTCGTAGCACTCCTCGGCGGACGGGGCCCAGCTGTGGGCAACGCGTGGGACGCATCTTGAGGCGGTTGCCAAGGAAGACGGCGCGCTCGCGCTTGCGGTTCATGAAGTCCGAGTGCGTGAGCCAGCGGTGCTCGTAGCACTCCTCGGCGGACGGCTGCCGGGCCCAGCTGTGGGCAACGCGTGGGACGCACCTTGAGGCGGTTGCCGAGGAAGACGGCGCGCTCGCGCTTGCGGTTCATGAAGTCCGAGTGCGTGAGCCAGCGGTGCTCGTAGCACTCCTCGGCGGACGGCTGCCGGGCCCAGCTGTGGGCAACGCGTGGGACGCACCTTGAGGCGGTTGCCGAGGAAGACGGCGCGCTCGCGCTTGCGGTTCATGAAGTCCGAGTGCGTGAGCCAGCGGTGCTCGTAGCACTCCTCGGCGGACGGCTGCCGGGCCCAGCTGTGGGCAACGCGTGGGACGCACCTTGAGGCGGTTGCCGAGGAAGACGGCGCGCTCGCGCTTGCGGTTCATGAAGTCCGAGTGCGTGAGCCAGCGGTGCTCGTAGCACTCCTCGGCGGACGGGGCCCAGCTGTGGGCAACGCGTGGGACGCACCTTGAGGCGGTTGCCAAGGAAGACGGCGCGCTCGCGCTTGCGGTTCATGAAGTCCGAGTGCGTGAGCCAGCGGTGCTCGTAGCACTCCTCGGCGGACGGCCGCTTCAGCGGGACCTTCTTGAACAGGAACATCAGGAACCGCGTCGCCTCCTGGGAACAGTGGGGAATGAGAATCACATAGGGAATGAGAGGAGCAATAATTTCCTGTCACTGACAGGCATGTTAGATATCGAGAACGATTGGTAATACTCGTCTCGGCCCCAGCCTGTGATTAACAGACGTATTTTCATAGTCCGTCTGTGAAGAACTTACGCAATTGACCACTAAGTAATGATTCGAAACACCAGTGGGACGTCTATAGGTCGCAGCAAAAAGGAATTTCCGTCTAGTCCGAACTGCATAACAAAACGGTTCGCACTGAAAACCAGCGGCTGTGGTTACACTACTCCGTGGCCAGTGCTGAGTGCGATCCATTTTCATCAAGTATTACTTCGACAAACTATTTGGCTTGTATGTTATTTTAGTATGTATCCAAATTTAAATTATTATTCTTTGTATTGTATTTTTATGTCGTTGCAATGTTTGACAAAATAAATGATTTCTTTCTTTCTTTCTCTCATTCTTTCTCTATTTCTTTCTTTTTCTCTTTCTTCCTAACACTGACCTGCGTGATCTCCTTGTACAGATGCTCGAACCGGTACCGCACGAAGGATATGTTCTGCCTGGTCTCGGCGTCGTCGCAGCCGCGGAAGGGCGCCACGCCCGACAGCATTATGTACGTCAACACGCCGAGCGACCAGATGTCCGTCTGCGGGTACGCTGGCTCGTCGTTCACCACCTCGGGCGCTGGGAGGGAAACACACAGTCCGTATTTTTTTTTTTTTATCTTATTTTTATTTGGGAAACATAAAATTTTTATTACAAATAAGTAGTAAAATAGTATTTAATTAACAGATATCAGTAAAGTTTCCACTAATAACTAACATAATAGTGTTTTAGTATTGTTTGAAGCATTAAAATCGTATGTAAAAAGAAAAAAATGAAAAATAAAAAGAAAGGAACTGCTAATGATAACATATTACAAAAAAAAAGAGTTTGCAGGTAGGTATGCGGCACGGGAGTTTATCGTGTGAATCTATACTAATATTATAAAGAGGAAACATTTGTTTGCAATGTTTTCACACAAAAACTACTAGACCGATTTCAAAAATTCTTTCACCATTAGATAGCTGCATCTTCACTGAATGACATAGGAATATAATATTACTAGGTGTAAACGAAACTATTGTTATGTCTAATTCCACGCGAGCGAAGCTGCGGGCAGTCCACTATGTAAAAATATATACCTTCTGAAACTATAACTAGTGTTTATCTCTCTCTATAGTCTCTCTATTAGGTGTGTGTGTTGGTGTATGTACCTATTCATTAATCGCATGTGCATGTTTTCCTTTGTGGGAGGGAGGGAGGTGCTGCGTGCATGAAGGTATACATACACCACCATACATTTTTGTTCGCGGATTGTTGCAAGGTAGATTAATCTTTGGTTTGTAATTAACTCTCTATTTTTATATTTGTCTCCCTAATGAGGCAACACTCACCTTTGTAATCCAAGTCGCCGACCTGCGGCACGATCGTGCCAAGCTTGGTGACCTTGTGCGCGGAGCCGAAGTCGGTCAGCTTCACGTGGATGGAGCGCACCGTCGCCATCACCACGTTATCTGGCTGCAGGTCCAGGTGGCAGTACCCGCGCCAGTGGAGGTACTGCAGGGCATCCAGGATCTGCGTCACTATCGTCGCCACCACCTGCTCGGTATAATCGTGCCGGCTCGACAGGTATGTCAGGATATCGGCGCCTTGGAGTTTCTCCAGAATGAGGACGGCCACGGGCGAGCCTATGGACTTGTGAGCTGCAAGCAAGTTGGATATCCTCTCGTGCCTCAGCCGCCTCAGACACTCGTACTCCCTCTGCACTTGCACTTCAGTCTCCGGCCGGTTCTCCAATATTTTGGCGACCACTACGTTGTTGGTCCTCTTGTCGACGCCCTTGACGACGATCGAGAACTTTCCGCGCCACAGTTCCGATATGAAGCTGTACCGCTCCGTGAAGTTCTGCGCGTCGTCCCATTCGAGAGGACTCTCCTCTATCGAATAGTTCAGCTTGGGCCTCTCTTCGTCGAGAACGATCTCTTGCCCAGACTCAGTCAATTGTTGCAAGTGTCTCATGGCTTTTGTGATTTCGATTTTAGGGGCGCCCCAGCCTTTCGTCTTCACCAGATTCGTCGGGATTCCCTTGTCGCTCCAGCCGATCCTGTTTCTTGAGGACAGGCGGAACTGGTAACTGGTCTCCGGCTGCAGGTTCGTGACAAGGTAGAATTCGTGGTCGATGTTCTCAGCTACGGTTTGCCACTCGACGCTGTCGCCCGGCTTGTACTGAAGGCTGTAGCAAACCACTGGGGAGTTGCCGTCGTACTTCGGTTGCTTCCACCTGAGAAGGACCTCCGAGTCCGATATTTCGGCGGCGGTAGGGCTGTCGGGTGCATCTGGATTCGTCGCCTCCACGATCCTGGAGCGCGCCAGGGTTTGTCCGACCTTGTTTCGGGCGATCACCTTGTAGAATCCAATGTCGTGGTGCATGGCCGGCTCGAACTTGAGGGTCGATCGTCCCTCCTCGTCCTCGACGATCTTGATGCGCTGTCCCTCGGCGATGACCATGTCGTTCTTGAACCACTGTATGACCGGTTTGGGGTCTCCGACGGCGAAGCAGGAGAGATGAGCCGGTTCGCCCTCCTGGACGGGGAGGGTTTGGGGCTTTTCCCTGAAGAAGGGGATCTGGCCATCCTTCTTGGACTCCATGAAGGCCTGGGCCTCCGCGTAGCTGTCGAGGCGCGTGCCGAGCTCGTGGCGCAGGCGGCGGATGGTGTAGCTCTCGCTGCCGTAGTTGTTGATGCGCTCGCGCCGCTCGTCGTCTATTTCCTCGTCCATGATGTCGGTGAAGCGTCGCCTCTCGCGGATTATTGGGGCCTGCAAGATAAAATTGTTGATCTTTAAGATATGACCGATTATAAGCAAACAGGTTGTAAAGAATGCGAAGCACTTTTAGGTTGTATTTCATATTAAACACGCCTTGTTGTGTTGATTGCAAAATTTCAATTTGGTTTTTAGTATTCGGTTGAATTTGATCGCTGCCCGTTTGAGATGTTTGCGATTTCTGATAATATATTTTCCACTTAAATTACAGAGCCCGATGCTTCAAAGAATCCAATGCATAGACAACTTGACTGTTATAGAGTATGTGCCTTTGTAGGAAGGGGGTGTGGGCAATTATGCCCATAAGCCACTGCAACCTAAAGAGATCTATTGTAGCTAAAGTATGTGCCTTACAGGATACGTACCCTGGGGTCGTAGGTGTCGTGCAGCGACACGCTGAAGGTGGGCGAGCGCGCGCAGGCCACCTTCATGTACTCGCGCAGGCGCACCGGGAACTGCACGTCTCGCAGCTGCAGCAGGTACGTGTCGGGGCCGTTCTGGTAGCTGGAAACATGGGACACTTCAATCGTTTTCGTCCCACTGTTGGGCACGGATCTTTCCTACAGCCACAGCTGAGATAGGTCTAGCTAGAGCATTTGCTGCTCCAATCCGGATTGGCCACGGCTAACCCAATGACCCAGTGTTTTAAGCTATCCGAAAGTCTTCGACAAATTAGAAATCGGAAACATTTATTTTTAAAGTACAGGTAGGTACAAAGGTGTTACAAGAGTTTATCGATGCCATTACGCTGCCTAATGGCGTACAAATATAAAAATGTGCTTAAACATCTATACCATTACATTCAAGGACAAGGTTTAACGATTATTTTACAGTTGCGCTCGATGTTACTTAACTCGGTCGAATATGCACAATTGACGAGAGTGTAGACATCCAGTAGAGGGGAAGACAAACATTTTAGGGGATGACCCGAGACATCCGATCGATAGTATAAAGGTATCCGGTCTCGGCGGGCATTCGGATGGGCCACCGTTAGGGCCAGTACAGAGGAAGATAAACATTTCAGAGGAAGGGCTTGTGGTCGTCAAAACATTGTCAACTAATCGATAGGGTAAAACCGCCCGTTCTCAGCTAGCATGGATAGCTGGGTGACCGGATCGCTGGCACAAAATTGCTTGATTGTTTCCGTACTTCAGAAGGAACGTCAAAACACCGAGCCTTATCCACGTCGTAGGAATTTGGGCGGCTTAAAAATCACACTTACTGAAATCACTGCCAATTCCGCTCGACACCTCAAAGCTTACTATAGATGTGCCTAGCACAGACTAGGTAGATCTCAACCTAGTCTGTGGCACAGAGTAGGTAGATGTATGCCTAGTCTGGCACAGAGTAGGTATACTCACTGGCTCTCGGACTTGGCGGAGACCTCCCAGTCGGGGTGCTCCCACTGCTGGAAGTTCAGGTCGAACTCGCCCGGCTGCCGCGCGTGCGGGTCGCGCTCCGGCGTCGCTGTGGACATCACCATTCTTAGTATCCAGTATCCACCATAAGCCTTCCATAGTCCCACTGTTGGGCACGGGTGTCCTCTCGGAACTTGGCCAGAATGGTGGACTAAGGACTTACTTAACCTTAGTCCATCATGCTGGCCAAGTGTGGATTGGCAGATCACGTGGTCACGTGTCTTCGACAACATTATGAGGAACTCACAGGCATGCAGGTTTCCGCACGATGTTCCTAACCGTTACAGCAGGTGACATTTAATTTCTTAAATCGCATAACTTTACAAAAGTCATTGGTACGTTCCGCTTGGAACCCAGAACGTAGAACAGAAGTAAGCGGTCGAATTCATAGCCTCTGGCCATAGATTATCAACGCTGGACTGTCTCTTTCTCATTTACATGTATTTAAAGTATGGTTGATGTTTGTTAGATGGCGTTAAAGTTCAAAATACACAAATCAATATTGGGCAAGGTAATCCGAAAACTTGAAGTAGGTACCTTCTGGAGTGTAGGTCTCCCCGGGCGGGTAGACCATCTTGGAGGGGTGCTCGAAGGCGCCGCTCAGCGGCCGGCGCCGGAACCACGTGCGGCACTGCGCGTTGCTCGTCCAGTCTCTGCAGCCATTATGGTTAGAAAATAGATAGAGGATATCAGGATATTATTATAAGAGGATATTTTACTTCAGGTTTCAATGATATCGCCATAAACCTTTCATCGGTGCCACTCCCGGTAATGTGCCCTTTGAATTCAGCGGTTTCCCGCTGACTTCTTCAGATCCACCAAGAATTGCAAGGCGGCCTGATCTCCACTATTCTTACCCATTCATACGGGCGAAGTTGCCTCCTCAATAACACTACCGCTTGGTAACTCGACGACTAAGCAGTCGCAACATTCACGATATTTCCATTAGTACCTTCTAGTAAAAAAAAAGCGTCCATAGCCCAATGGCTCGCGTCGATTCAATGCGATCGATAGAGTTAAGCAACGATGGGCGCGGTCGGTTTTTGGATGGATGACCGCTAGTGGCAAAATTAGCGTAAGCCGTCGGTTCGGGTTGTTTTCAATGGTGGAAACAGTCGTTAAGGCTTGTCGAAGACCTTCGGGTGGCTTAAGAACATTCGACACTGGGTTGGCCACTAACCCGTCCATCAATCCGCATTGGAGCAGCGTGGTGGAGTATGCTCAAGACCTCCCACAACTGTGTCTTTGGGGGAGACCCGTGCCCAGCAGTGGGGCGTCAATGTATCGGAGCAGCAGGAAAAAAATATTGACAAACATCCACTGACCTGTACAAGTTATAGTAATTCCTCAGCCTGTCCGTACTGATCACATACTCGTCCTTGTAGATCTTATCGGCGAGCGACAGCCAGGGATGCGCCAGGGCCGTGTTCACGTCCATCCTGTCGTTCCAGTTGAGCACCAGCAGCCTGCCGATGAAGTCCCGCGACTCGGTGCTGAGCCGGGACCACCACTCCTCGTCGTGCCACTCCCACTTGCCCTCCCTGACTCGAGTTAACGTCTCCATGTCGTTGGCGCCGCGGAACGGTGAGCGGCCGCTCAACAGGATGTATCTGGTGAGGAGTTAACGTTCGTATCTTTACAACTAGTGGACGCCCGCAGCTTCGCTCGCGTGGAATTAGACATTCACTAACTACAAAAATGGCAAAGTTTCATACTAACTTTGCAACCCCGTTTTACTCCCTTAGGGGGTGAATTTTTAAAAATCCTTTCTTAGTGCTCCCCTAGGTTGTAAAAGGAACCCCTGTGCAAAATTTCAAGTTTCTAACCCTTATAGTTTAGGCCCTGCGTTGATATGTCAGTCAGTCAGTCAGCTTCTCCTTTTATATATATAGATACAACAGTATTGACACCGAGCGTTGACAGCCCAGCGGCTATCGAACTCGCCTCTCACTCGAGCGGTCCGGGTTCAAGCCCCAGCGGCACGCACCAATGAGTTTTCTGAGTTATGTGCGATTTAAGAAATTAATGTCACTTGCTGTAACGGTGAAGGACACATCGTGAGGAAACCTGCATGCCTGAGAGTTCTAATGTTCTCGGAAGCATGTGAAGTCTTCCAATCCGCACTTGGCCAGTGTGGTGGACTAAAGCTTAATCCCTCCCAGTGTGAGAAGAGACCCATGCCCAACAGTGGAACAAAGAAAGGGTTGTAATGATGAATGATGATGATTGACACCACTAAAGATATATAAAAATGGCGGATTTAATGGCCTTTTCTAACAGTCAAACCCTGGTTGAGTGGGGAAAAGTTTACTGATTCTTTGGGAGTAATGCAGCGTGTGTTTTTTTTAAAAGTTATTTTTGTGTTCCTTCCTTTTTTCCTCTGACACAAGTCAGAGACAATTTTAGGTCGATACTTTTGACTTTTCTCAGCAGCGTGTGCATGCAGATGTAACTCTTGATTAATCTAAGAATATCTTTTTTTTTTTATAGTATAGGACGGACAAACAGACATACGGGCCACCTGATGGTAAGTGGTCACCGTCGTCTATGGACACGTGCGACACCAGGGGTATCACAGGTGCGTTGCCTGCCTTGAAGGGAGTGTTTCACACTCTTTTTGAAGCGCTCCATGTCGTAGCTCGAAGGGAAAACCTCAGTCGGGAGCTCATTCCACACAAGACCAGTTCGCCGTAAAAAAGACCGCGAGAATCGTACGGTGGTAGAAGGCCATGAGTCGATTCGGTGTGGATGATCGATGTCGATCTTCTATTATATCTTACGTGATGATCCCAACGCTCCACGCGTCCGCGGCGAAGGCGACGCCCTCGCCGCGGGCGACCTCCGGCGCGACGAACTCGGGCATGCCGTAGTCGAGCGCCGCGTGCTTGTACAGCTGGATGCGGCGCGACAGCCCGAAGTCGCACAGCTTGAGCTCGTCGCTGCCCGCGTGCGAGAGGACCAGCTCGCCGATCTGACGGGATATGGGGTTGGGTTGGTTGGATTCGTCTATTTATTTTATTTATTTAATAATTTTTAATTACACTTTAGTTATGACATAGGTACAGACGTATAGGTATAAGAAAGGAAGTGAAGAGCTATCTATATATCTATCTATCTAAGCTATCTTCTAACTGTCTTCATGAGGCAGATCTTTTATTAAGAGCTAGCTACTAGCTTTCCCCGCGGATCCATTAACAGCGCGTTTTACGTGCTATTAATTACCTCTACCATTATTTCAAAATATAGAATGATTTTATCAGATGCAATTTACACTAAAATTTAGCTTCGCACGCAGTTCGGCTGGATCATTATCAGAGAATGTCATCAATCGATTTAAAATTGATCGATTAAAAATCGAATAATTATTTCAGTGTTTTGTCACGGGAACGTTCCGAAAAAAGGGCTACCCCTTTTTTCACGCATAACACTTCACATAGCCTAGACCTAGCACACTCACCGTCAGGCCGAGATGCGCGACGCTGTTGTCGTGCATGTACTTGAGCCCCTGCAGCAGCTGGCGGATGTACCCGGCGATCTCCCTCTCGGTGTACCCCTGACCTCTACCTGTCTCCATCAGTCCTGGCACACTCACCGTCAGGCCGAGATGCGCGACGCTGTTGTCGTGCATGTACTTGAGCCCCTGCAGCAGCTGGCGGATGTACCCGGCGATCTCCCTCTCGGTGTACCCCTGACCTCTACCTGTCTCCATCAGTCCTGGCACACTCACCGTCAGGCCGAGATGCGCGACGCTGTTGTCGTGCATGTACTTGAGCCCCTGCAGCAGCTGGCGGATGTACCCGGCGATCTCCCTCTCGGTGTACCCCTGACCTCTACCTGTCTCCATCAGTCCTAGCACACTCACCGTCAGGCCGAGATGCGCGACGCTGTTGTCGTGCATGTACTTGAGCCCCTGCAGCAGCTGGCGGATGTACCCGGCGATCTCCCTCTCGGTGTACCCCTGGCCTCTACCTGTCTCCATCAGTCCTGGCACACTCACCGTCAGGCCGAGATGCGCGACGCTGTTGTCGTGCATGTACTTGAGCCCCTGCAGCAGCTGGCGGATGTACCCGGCGATCTCCCTCTCGGTGTACCCCTGGCCTCTACCTGTCTCCATCAGTCCTGGCACACTCACCGTCAGGCCGAGATGCGCGACGCTGTTGTCGTGCATGTACTTGAGCCCCTGCAGCAGCTGGCGGATGTACCCGGCGATCTCCCTCTCGGTGTACCCCTGACCTCTACCTGTCTCCATCAGTCCTGGCACACTCACCGTCAGGCCGAGATGCGCGACGCTGTTGTCGTGCATGTACTTGAGCCCCTGCAGCAGCTGGCGGATGTACCCGGCGATCTCCCTCTCGGTGTACCCCTGACCTCTACCTGTCTCCATCAGTCCTAGCACACTCACCGTCAGGCCGAGATGCGCGACGCTGTTGTCGTGCATGTACTTGAGCCCCTGCAGCAGCTGGCGGATGTACCCGGCGATCTCCCTCTCGGTGTACCCCTGGCCTCTACCTGTCTCCATCAGTCCTGGCACACTCACCGTCAGGCCGAGATGCGCGACGCTGTTGTCGTGCATGTACTTGAGCCCCTGCAGCAGCTGGCGGATGTACCCGGCGATCTCCCTCTCGGTGTACCCTTGACCTCTACCTGTCTCCATCAGTCCTAGCACACTCACCGTCAGGCCGAGATGCGCGACGCTGTTGTCGTGCATGTACTTGAGCCCCTGCAGCAGCTGGCGGATGTACCCGGCGATCTCCCTCTCGGTGTACCCCTGACCTCTACCTGTCTCCATCAGTCCTAGCACACTCACCGTCAGGCCGAGATGCGCGACGCTGTTGTCGTGCATGTACTTGAGCCCCTGCAGCAGCTGGCGGATGTACCCGGCGATCTCCCTCTCGGTGTACCCCTGGCCTCTACCTGTCTCCATCAGTCCTGGCACACTCACCGTCAGGCCGAGATGCGCGACGCTGTTGTCGTGCATGTACTTGAGCCCCTGCAGCAGCTGGCGGATGTACCCGGCGATCTCCCTCTCGGTGTACCCCTGGCCCCGCAGCAGCCGGTCCCGCACCAGCTCCCCGCCCGCCGCCAGCTCCGTGACCAGCGCGAGCGTGTGCTCGTGCTCGTACGCGTCGTGCAGCCGGACGAGGCGGCGGTCGTTGAGGATGTTCATTATGTCCAGCTCGTTCTTCATGAACGGCTTCAGTGCCGAATGGCCGTGCATTATCTTGGCGGCGTAGTTGCGGCCTGCAAGGGACGTTGGATTGAGATCGATCGATCGTTTTTGGAACGAAGTTTCTTAACGCGCGTTGCGAAAGGGGGCTAGACAGAAAAAATTAAGACCAAAAGTTGTAACGACACTTTTTGCTATAGTTGTAATGCGTGCGGCGTGCGCGTGTTTCTCTGTCTCTCTCTCTCTCTCATAGAGTGCAAGCCAGTTATTTTCGTTTCGTCTTTCTATTTCGCATTGAACAGTGTGGTGTCGCGACGATTATTTTTGTTGTGTATACAGGTTTTTTGTATATAAAAAATAATAAAAATAACAATAACAATAACTTATAATAACTTATATATCCAATAACTTCGTTCCATCCGGGTGTCCCTTGACACCTCTCAAGTTTTTTTTTTAAATGGGGTGTATACTCACACTGTGATAGGCCTTGGGCATAATTTAACATCCATAATGAGAGTAGGTACACCGTTCAAAAAGCAGAAACCAGCCAGTAAGTGGGGTGACAAGTGACAACCCAGCTATCGAAATCGCCTCTTACTCGAAACGGTCTGGGTTCAAACCCACTTCAAACCCACGCGGGATGCTCAGCTCACACAGAACAAATACAAGTGTTCGTCACACGAATATTTGTCCTGAGTGCGATTCGAGCCCACGACCCCTGGCGCAACAGACAGGGTCACTACCGATTGCGCCAACGGGCCTGTCAATGTGATGTGTGTAATGAATCTGGATGTGATGGATGGATGGATGGATGGATGGAGTTGTCAGGCTCACCAGAGAGCCTCTCGGCGGCGTGGTAGACCACGCCCTGCACGCCGCGGCCGAGCTCGTCGCCGAGGTCGTAGTAGTCTCCGAAGGGCTTCGAGCTCGGCTTGATGCGCG
Organism: Carterocephalus palaemon; assembly: GCA_944567765.1. NCBI lineage: Eukaryota > Metazoa > Arthropoda > Insecta > Lepidoptera > Hesperiidae > Carterocephalus > Carterocephalus palaemon. The sequence goes on along the minus strand of OX155638.1, from coordinate 15,199,952 downwards.
GCGGGTGCTCCGGCATCCTGCGGGGATTCCGGTTATTTATTTTTGTAGGATTAGCTATTCATCCAATGATATAGTTTAACGATTAGAGCGTTTATAATCAAATAAATCATAAGGTACCGTACCTTACTTAATACATATTAAAGTCATTTTATTACATTATATTATTATCTCCTTTTTTAGTAGTTACCTAGACTTTCGAAAAGAATGTCCTATCACCTTATAGCGAAATAAATTATTTGGCTTGGCTTGACTCTGAAGACAATTTATTATTATAATACATGTATGGATAGTATGGGTACGCCAGGGCCAAAATTTCATAGGCATTTACGTTATCCGGCACGTTAAGCAGGCTTCGAAAAGTGGATTAAAAATGTTATAATTATGTTAAATGTTATATGGCTACGAGAGACCCGTGCCCAACAGTGGGATGCTTATGGCTTGGAGCTAGCTTAAGCTACTGTTATAAAAAATGTTTAGAGAGTCTGTTAAGACTGTCAGTTGTCATCTAAGGGGGATGGCACCGCTGCATGCACCCCCTGAAGGCCGACCGCTCCCTAGAGAGCTGTTAGACCTTCTTCCCCCCGACCATCAGGGGGGAAACAGCGACTAACGGCTGCAGTTCCGCGATGACACACCGTCTCCCACGCTCAACAGCGGGGAGGACACCGACGGGGTTCACCCCTGGAGCAATTGCCCGGATAGAAGGACCATCCTTACATCCGAATTTCCTCACGCAGGAGCGCTCACAGCGCCGCGAAAGAGTAGGAAAGGTTTCGTTCGTTCAAAAGCTACGAATCTTAGCGCCATCTGTGATCAAGCCCCAGCAACGTACCTGCAAGAGTATTCGTGCTCGCTCTCCTCCACGTGCAGCATGGCGGACGAGCTGACGGCGCCGGCCACGTTGCGCGCCGACACCGAGTACAGGCCCTCGTCTTTCAGGATCGTGTCGTGGATCACCAGAATTACCGTATCCGGCTCGACGAATTGCATCTGCGGGTATAAAATGACTTTTGTTAGGAAAATTTAAAAAAAGGATTAGTAAAATGTTAAGTGATAAATAGTAAAGAAAAAACAAAAAATAATGTATACACAAATTGTGCTGCAGCCATTCGCAGAAAAACTTGATTCAGCGTGCGGAAAACCACTGTTGTGCGTATTTTAATTGATACCATAATACAAGTGCAACTTATTTGTTACCTTATATTGTTGGCTTTTGGCAATAAAAATAATTTGCGACTTCAGAAGGGACGGGATTATCTGTAATCGGTGAGGCATGTTCTGCCTATATAGAAAATATTGCATGTCATCCCCCAAGGATCTATTCTTGGTCCACTTTTATTTTTAATTAACATTACCAGAATCAGAAATTAATGCTTTTCCAGCTCACCTTAATTCTCGAACTAGGCGCAATGGGCTGCCAGTCCTTGTACCTCTTGATGTCTGGATACGGCACGCCGGTGACGCGCGCCTCTATCCGCGCATTCTTGCGCTGAAGTACAACGGTCTCTTCCGGCCGGCGGATGAATGTGGGGTACTCGGCCAGCTCGAGACGCACGCGCTGGCGTGCTTGCCCGTGCTCGTTGGTGGCGACTGCCTCGTACCATCCCGCGTCACGTTCCAACATCCTGACCATGATGTACATTTAAGTTGAAAAACTTACAATAAACTTTATGTGATTTAATCCACCTTATGCGCTTTCGTCTAAATTCCTTATGGTTGTTAAAAATGGTTTAAAAAAAAAAAAAAATTAGGTGACCCTATATGCTGGTAACGTATGCTGATTTACTATCACATCCGTAAAAAAGCCCTGTTGCGACCCATATGCCAAAAATCCAGGTATTTTTACATTATATTCATAAACAAAATTAATGGTTTTTCTATTCCTATGCGTATATTGAAAAATACTCACTTGTTAATGAACAGCGTAGCTTGTCCGTTTCTCGTGTAACTCCAATCGTAACGTCCCCCAATCTCAATGGGCTCGTCATTGAAGAAGTACGTCATCTTGGGCTTCGGATACCCGTACACGAACCAGAAGAGATTCGCATTATGCCCCTTAACGCCGTACTGCGAATCGTATTCCTGGCGAAGGAACTTCGGCGCTTGGGCGTAGCCGTCGTGAGGGGGCCGCTCGATGTCGAAGTCCCTCGGGAAGTACGGGGAGGTCTCCGGACGGAAGTCGATGCCGGGCTCGAGGTAGGGGACAAACTTCGGCGGGTCCGGCTCGAGCTTGGCGCGGTGCGTGACGGCGTAGGGCGAGGGGTCGCTGACGCCGTACTTGTTCTCGACGCGCACGCGGAACTTGTAGTCGCGGAACGGCTCGAGGTTGCGGATGTCGCACGCGCACGAGCGGAGACCCGTGCGTGCTGTGAACCACTCGCCGTCGGGCACTTCGCACATCTCCACCTGCGTACCAAATAATGAACCACTCCTAAGAATTTCTGCGACGGAAACCCGAATCCAGGGTCAAGCAGAATTTAAAAAAAAGGCTATTTATAAAAAAAAATTTTTTACGTGCATTGTCATCGGAACCAAATATGTGTGCCTAATTTCAGCTCGATAGCTTCAGTGGAAGTGGGTGAAATATTGATTGCAAGATTCCAGGACATACATACATACGATTGAAGTAAAATAAAAGCTTTTAAAAAGGCAAAGAAAAAGTGCAGGGAGCATCAAGTTTACCTGGTAGGTGACAGGGAAGCGCGGGCCGTGGGGGATAGATGGCCGCCACGAGAGCGTGAGGTGGCGGTCGGCCATGCGCGAGATGATGGGCTTGTCGGTGAGCGGCATGGGCACGCCGGTCTTCTTCATCTTGTCGAAGTCCGAGTACTGGTCCGAGATGGGCCGCTTGCCCGCGTGCGGCTCTAGACCTGGACAGAAACATATTGCAGAAACATTGACAAAGTACTCATTTAGGTTATAGATAGGATTCGTGTCCCTGTAGCTCGGGACCAGAATAGTGCTACGGTATCCCCTGCCTACGTAAGAGGCGACTAAAAGGGGACTTCTGGGGGTGCGGGCGGTGAGAGTGGAAGCTCGAATCGTCCATCATGTGACCCCGGGAAAAACCGTTGTGTAACCGGGAAGATCCTGTCTTGGGCGCAGCGCGGGAGGGGACCGGCGCGTTCTACAAGAGATCCCGGAGCCCTCCTGTAGCGCCGGAGTAGGCCACCGAGCGGGTTTTAGTGGGTGAAAGTCCCACATAACCCAGCGTCGCTCCCACGACGTTCGGGTACCTTTTCAAGGTTTCCCACTTGTTAACAAAAAAAAGGGTAGGATTCGTGTAAGCTCTTGAGGTTTACGGAGTGGACGAAGCAAATACCATTTGCTGTTTCTCTGATTTCAACTATCATGGTGTACAGTTTTTCCGCCTTTATTATAATAATATACAATGTTATTCTCGGTCCCTTACTGTCGTAGGTGAGCTGAGCGGTGCAGGACTCCTCGCCGTAGGGGTTGTAGATGCGGCAGCGGTAGGCGCCCACGTCGCTGGGGTCCACGCCGCCGATGGTGAGCCGCAGCAGGCCGGTGGTCTCCTTGTCCATTATTATATACAATGTTCAATGTTATGCTCGGTCCCTTACTGTCGTAGGTGAGCTGAGCGGTGCAGGACTCCTCTCCGTACGGGTTGTAGATGCGGCAGCGGTAGGCGCCCACGTCGCTGGGGTCCACGCCGCCGATGGTGAGCCGCAGCAGGCCGGTGGTCTCCTTGTCCATTATTATATACAATGTTCAATGTTATGCTCGGTCCCTTACTGTCGTAGGTGAGCTGAGCGGTGCAGGACTCCTCTCCGTACGGGTTGTAGATGCGGCAGCGGTAGGCGCCCACGTCGCTGGGGTCCACCCCGCTGATGGTGAGCCGCAGCAGGCCGGTGGTCTCCTTGTCCATTATTATATACAATGTTCAATGTTATGCTCGGTCCCTTACTGTCGTAGGTGAGCTGAGCGGTGCAGGACTCCTCGCCGTAGGGGTTGTAGATGCGGCAGCGGTAGGCGCCCACGTCGCTGGGGTCCACGCCGCTGATGGTGAGCCGCAGCAGGCCGGTGGTCTCCTTGTCCATTATTATATACAATGTTCAATGTTATGCTCGGTCCCTTACTGTCGTAGGTGAGCTGAGCGGTGCAGGACTCCTCGCCGTAGGGGTTGTAGATGCGGCAGCGGTAGGCGCCCACGTCGCTGGGGTCCACCCCGCTGATGGTGAGCCGCAGCAGGCCGGTGGTCTCCTTGTCCATGCGGATGCGCTCGCAGGGGAACAGACGGTCGTCGTTGCGGTACCTAGCGGATACACGAGGTTTTAAAGTTTTGGTCTTTAATTATCCTAAGATCACTGATCTCGGTTTGTGATGGTTGGATCTCTATTTAATTTATTTCGACGGATCCGTTGGCGCAATCGGTGAGCTGCCTGTTGCGCCAGGGGTCGTGGGCTCGAAATCCCACTCAGGACAAATATTCGTGTGACGAACAGTTCTACTTGTTCTGTGTCTCGATGTTTATATTATTTATTTAAGTATGTATTTAAAAATATCTATGTATATAAAATCAATAATTCAAACTCTATATTGCTTCTTTTAATGTTTGGGTAAGCAAAGTATTTGTTTATCAGGAATCGTCATCATCATCACAGACCTTTCTTTGTCCCACTGTTGGGCACGGGTCTCCTCTCAGAATGGGAGGGATTAGGCCTTAGTCCACCACGCTGGCCAAGTGCGGATTGGCAGACTTCACATGCCTTCGAGAACATTATGAAGAACTCTCAGGCATGCAGGTTTCCTCACGATCTATCCTTCACCGTTAAAACAAGTGACATAAAATTTCTTAAATCGCACATAACTTACAAAAGTCATTGGTTCGTGCCGCTCGGGTTTGAACCCGGACCGCTCGTGAGAGAGGGGAGTTCCATAGCCACTGGGCTGTCACCGCTTTAATTGTCTATGCCCTATGGTAATGTTGAAGTATTTGTACTTGTACTATTATTCTGTGGTTCAGTGTTATCGTATGATGTAGTAAAATTATCGTGGTGTCGTGGTGTCGCGGTGTCATAGTGTCGCGGTGTCGCGGTGTCTTAGTGTCATGGTGTCGTGATGTCGCGGTGTCATGGTGTCGTGGTGTCGCGGTTTCGCGGTGTCTTAGTGTCGCGGTGTCTTAGTGTCGTTGTGTCGTGGTGTCGCGGTGTCGTGGTGTCGTGGTGTCGTACCACTCGACGTCCGGGTCGGGCGTGCCGGTGGCGCAGGCGGTGAACTTGGCGCTCATGCCGCGGATCACCTCTATGTCGCCGATCTTCTTCAGGAACGACGGTGGCTCCATCTTTTGAGCGCGCCCTCTGAACGAACGAAATCAATGCGATGTATTACTTTGCTATAGGTGTGCATCATGGGATATGAAGAGCGGGAATTTAAACAGCTGGGTACAGGACCGGGTGGAGTGGCCGTATTATAATACTATGCACTTATTGTTATCAGAGATTTTCAATGTTTATTTCATGAGAAAAGGATCGATTAAACAAAATTTCGATTATTAAAATTCTGAGTTCTAATTATTAAAATTTAAATATTTGTCGTCAAGCTTAACAATAATTCCATAAAATTCGACAAGACTATCCAGCCGCAAAGTTAACTAAGAAGTCTACACTCACTAACCACCCAGCTTATATTGCGTCGCCGAGACCACTAACCATCCAACTTATATTGCGTCGCCGAGACCACTAACCATCCAGCTTATATTGCGTCGCCGAGACCACTAACCATCCAGCTTATATTGCGTCGCCGAGACCACTAACCACCCAGCTTATATTGCGTCGCCAAGACCACTAACCATCCAACTTATATTGCGTCGCCGAGACCACTAACCGTCCAGCTTATATTGCTTCGCCAAGACCATTAACCATCCAACTTATATTGCGTCGCCGAGACCACTAACCGTCCAGCTTATATTGCTTCGCCGAGACCACTAACCGCCCAGCTTATATTGCGTCGCCGAGACGACACACGTCGCCGAGACCACTAACCATCCAGCTTATATTGCGTCGCCAAGACCACTAACCGTCCAGCTTATATTGCGTCGCCGAGACGACACACGTCGCCGAGACCACTAACCATCCAACTTATATTGCGTCGCCGAGACCAATAACCGTCCAGCTTATATTGCGTCGCCGAGACCACTAACCATCCAGCTTATATTGCGTCGCCGAGACCACTAACCGTCCAGCTTATATTGCGTCGCCGAGACGACACACGTCGCCGAGACCACTAACCATCCAACTTATATTGCGTCGCCGAGACCAATAACCGTCCAGCTTATATTGCGTCGCCGAGACCACTAACCATCCAGCTTATATTGCGTCGCCGAGACCACTAACTAACCATCCAGCTTATATTGCGTCGCCGAGACAACGTGCGGTACTCACATCTTGTCGACCACCTCGAGCTGCGCCTCGCACTCGGCCTGCCCCTCCCGGTTGCGCGCCACGCAGCGGTACCGGCCGGCGTCCGCGGGCGCCAGGCCGCGCACGTACAGACTGCACGCGTCGCCGAGGCCACTAACCATCCAGCTTATATTGCGTCGCCGAGACGACGCGCGGTACTCACATCTTGTCGACCACCTCGAGCTGCGCCTCGCACTCGGCCTGCCCCTCCCGGTTGCGCGCCACGCAGCGGTACCGGCCGGCGTCCGCGGGCGCCAGGCCGCGCACGTACAGACTGCACGCGTCGCCGAGGCCACTAACCATCCAGCTTATATTGCGTCGCCGAGACGACGCGCGGTACTCACATCTTGTCGACCACCTCGAGCTGCGCCTCGCACTCGGCCTGCCCCTCCCGGTTGCGCGCCACGCAGCGGTACCGGCCGGCGTCCGCGGGCGCCAGGCCGCGCACGTACAGACTGCACGCGTCGCCGAGGCCACTAACCATCCAGCTTATATTGCGTCGCCGAGACGACGCGCGGTACTCACATCTTGTCGACCACCTCGAGCTGTGCCTCGCACTCGGCCTGCCCCTCCCGGTTGCGCGCCACGCAGCGGTACCGGCCGGCGTCCGCGGGCGCCAGGCCGCGCACGTACAGACAGCACGCGTCGCCGTCGCGCTTCATGTTGTACTTCTCGGACGGCGCGAGCTGCTGACCGTCCTTGTACCACGTGATGTCGGGAGTGGGGAGGCCGTATACGCGCGCGGGGAAGTTGGCATCGAATGTTGGCAGCTGGGGAAAGTGGCAAATAGAAATAGATTCACTAAAAAAAAAAAACTTGGACATTCTCACACACGGCCGTCTGACCCCAAAGTAGGCGCGAGCCTGTAACATGGGTGTCAGAGACTGATATACAAATAGATATTTTTAAATACATACTTAAATAGATAATATTAACATCCAGATACAGAACAAATACAAGTGTTCATCACACGAATATTTGTCCTATGGATTAGGATAAGAGGATTAAAATAACCTGCTTATAAATACCTACTGTACCCTATCCTGCAAATAAATAATTTTGATTTTGACTTTGAGTGGGATTCGAACCCACGACCCCTGGCGCAACAGACAAGGTCTGTTGCGCCCGGGTAAATTGGTAAATATTTCAGTTACATACAGATCTTCTATGTCAGGGTTGAAGTCAAAGTCAATTTTCTCACCTGCTGCAAGTCAGTGAACTTCTGCGTGAAGGTGGGCGGCTGGTACACCTTGCGCACGCCGATGTTGCCCTGCGTGGTGTCCTCTCCCAGCGGGTTCACCAGCTTCACCGCGTACACCCCAGCGTCGGGCAGTTCCACCGAGCTGATCTCCAGACCCACCTGGGTTCAAGGAAAAGGGTTTTACTTATCAAGTAAAAAGAAGAAAGATAGTAATATCTAACCTTCCTAGTATTCAGTCAAATTCAGGCAAATGGCAAATTCATTAGAAACCGCAAGGATTAATCTACTTCCGCGAACAAAAACTTTGCGATTAACCGTCGTGGAGTCTGCTTACCCTGAGGATGCCTTGTTTTGGGGCGAAACACGTGTTGGTGTGTGTATTCATTAATCGCGTGTGCATGTTTCCTGTGTGGGAGGGAGGGAGGTGCTGCGTGCATGAAGGTATACACCACCATACGTTTTGGTTCGCGGATAGCAAAGTAGGTTAATCCTTGGTATGTAATAATGAAGTTCCGCAAAGTAACGCCTTATACAATTAAATTACTTAGACTTTAAAATCTGTTAGAACACTCCACTGCTCGACATCAATTTTTGGATCAATCTCTACGTCTACCCAAACCCCCTCACCCTCTTCCCGTCGCACGTGAGCAGCAGTTTCTCCGACGGGCGCAGCTCCCGGCCGTCCTTGGTCCAGGTGACCTCGGGCACGGGGTTGCCCACGAAGGGCGCGGTGACCGCCAGCGGCTGGCCCTCCTCCGCGGTCAGGTCAGGAATCTCTACGTGTATCCAAACTCCCTTACCCTCTTCCCGTCGCACGTGAGCAGCTGCTTCTCCGACGGGCGCAGCTCCCGGCCGTCCTTGGTCCAGGTGACCTCGGGCACGGGGTTGCCCACGAAGGGCGCGGTGACCACCAGCGGCTGGCCCTCCTCCGCGGTCAGGTCAGGAATCTCTACGTCTATCCAAACCCCCTTACCCTCTTCCCGTCGCACGTGAGCAGCAGCTTCTCCGACGGGCGCAGCTCCCGGCCGTCCTTGGTCCAGGTGACCTCGGGCACGGGGTTGCCCACGAAGGGCGCGGTGACCACCAGCGGCTGGCCCTCCTCCGCGGTCAGGTCGCGCAGGCCGTGGATGAAGCGCGGCCGCTCCTGCGGCTGCGAGTCGTCCGCGCGGCCTGAGAAACAAATATAGTTTAATGTAGGAAAGGAAAATGTGTATTTTCTGTATTTCTTGTACTCTTGTTGTTCTGTCTTTTTGTACAAATAAATAATATTTTTCATACTGACATACTGAAATGCAAATAATTTTTATTTATTTGCATTTAAGTATGTTAGTTAGTTAAGGTTTAGTGGCAAACCCAGTGTCGAATGTTCTCAAGCCACCCGCAGGTCTTCGACAAGTTACATTTGAAAACAACTGGGACCGACGGCTTAACGTGCCCTCCAAAGCACGGTAGCGCCCATGACATTTTGCCAATAGCGGTCACCCATCCACAAACCGACCGCGCCCGCCGTCGCTTAACACTGTCGATCACATTGAATCGTCAAGCCATTGGGCTTTGGACGCTACAACGTTGCTTAACTCGATCGGAGTCCCTCCAGCTCCACTCCGGTACTAGGAGCGCATAACTCACTAGCAATGCTGAGGTCGGCCTGGCTGGCGCTCTCGCCCTTGTCGTTGAAGGCGCGCACGGTGTAGCTGCCCACGTCGGCGGGCGCGGCGCGGCTCAGCAGCAGCGCGTGCGTGCCGTCCGGCTGCTATGGACGCTGCAACGTTGCTTAACTCGATCGGAGTCCCTCCAGCTCCACTCCGGTACCGGGAGCGCATAACTCACTGGCAATGCTGAGGTCGGCCTGGCTGGCGCTCTCGCCCTTGTCGTTGAAGGCGCGCACGGTGTAGCTGCCCACGTCGGCGGGCGCGGCGCGGCTCAGCAGCAGCGCGTGCGTGCCGTCCGGCTGCTATGGACGCTGCAACGTTGCTTAACTCGATCGGAGTCCCTCCAGCTCCACTCCGGTACCGGGAGCGCATAACTCACTGGCAATGCTGAGGTCGGCCTGGCTGGCGCTCTCGCCCTTGTCGTTGAAGGCGCGCACGGTGTAGCTGCCCACGTCGGCGGGCGCGGCGCGGCTCAGCAGCAGCGCGTGCGTGCCGTCCGGCTGCTATGGACGCTGCAACGTTGCTTAACTCGATCGGAGTCCCTCCAGCTCCACTCCGGTACCGGGAGCGCATAACTCACTGGCAATGCTGAGGTCGGCCTGGCTGGCGCTCTCGCCCTTGTCGTTGAAGGCGCGCACGGTGTAGCTGCCCACGTCGGCGGGCGCGGCGCGGCTCAGCAGCAGCGCGTGCGTGCCGTCCGGCTGCTATGGACGCTGCAACGTTGCTTAACTCGATCGGAGTCCCTCCAGCTCCACTCCGGTACCGGGAGCGCATAACTCACTGGCAATGCTGAGGTCGGCCTGGCTGGCGCTCTCGCCCTTGTCGTTGAAGGCGCGCACGGTGTAGCTGCCCACGTCGGCGGGCGCGGCGCGGCTCAGCAGCAGCGCGTGCGTGCCGTCCGGCTGCGACACCAGCCGCACGCGGTCGCCGTCCGGCACGACCTCTTTGCCGTCGTGCAGCCTTGGTAAACAGATTTGTTTTGTTAGCTTATACACAGCTTTTTAAAGATACATATCTTGGACATTCTAACAAACCATTTGACGCCAAAGTAGGCGGGAGCCTGTGATATTATTAGATATCTGTGTATACAGACAACTATGACTGTCTCTGACCACAACACTTTAATAGGGACAAGGTTAGTCCTCCTCCCCCTCCCTTTCTCCTACATGGACACAGCTGTGGAAGGCCTAGAGCATACTCCACCACGCTGCTCCAATGCGGATTGGTGGAGGGGTTACTGGCCAACCCAGTGTCGAAAGTTCCCAAGCCACCTTAAGGTCTTCGACAAGGCTGAACGTTTGATTTTACCATTAAAAACAACCGGGACCGGCTTAACGTGATCAAAATAGAATCGACGCGAGCCATTGGGCTATGGACGCTACTCAATGGATACTATTTATCGATGGCTCACCATTTGACAGTTGGTGGTGGATGCCCCAGCACCTTGACTTCGAGCTTCACCGGGAAGCCCTCGATGACCTTCGTCGGCTGCAGCTCCGCGAGGAATGCGGGCTTGCGCTCCTTCTGGCCGACCTCCACCTGGGCCTTGCTGGCCACCTCGCCCAGCTTGTTGACCACGGTCAGGGAGTACACGCCCGCGTCTTCCGGCTTGCAGCTGTCTATGCTCAGCCCGATGACGCCACCCGGCTGATTGATGAAGTTGATGGCTTGCGATGGGCGGATGGGGAGACCTGGGGACGATATAATAGTGTCAGACGTTTAATCTATATATCTATACTAATATTATAAAGAGGAAAGATTTGATTGTTTGTTTGTTTGTTTGCATCGAATAGGCTTCAAAACTACTGAACCGATTTGAAAAATTCTTTCACTGTTGGAAAGCTACACTATCCCCGGGTGATATAGGCTAAATTTTATTTTGGAAAAAAATAGGGTTCCGTAAGATATTTGGGTTTTTCGGACACAAGGTGTAAAAAATCAACCAGAAAAGTTACTTATTTTGCGTACGCCTCCTAAACTATAAAAGATAGAACCATAAAATGTTCTAATTAATTGTAGCGATGCAAACAAACAAACAAACAATCAAATCTTTCCTCTTTATAATATTAGTATATTAGTATAGATTATAAAGAGGAAAGATTTTTAGTATTAGATTATAAAGAGGAAAGATTTGATTGTTTGTTTGTTTGTTTGCATCGAATAGGCTTCAAAACTACTGAACCGATTTGAAAAATTCTTTCACTGTTGGAAAGCTACACTATCCCCGGGTGATATAGGCTAAATTTTATTTTGGAAAAAAATAGGGTTCCGTAAGATATTTGGGTTTTTCGGACACAAGGTGTAAAAAATCAACCAGAAAAGTTACTTATTTTGCGTACGCCTCCTAAACTATAAAAGATAGAACCATAAAATGTTCTAATTAATTGTAGATCTTATAAATATCTATAAATTAGTCCGCGACACACTATACCTATCTATGTCGAGTGAGGCACAACAACCATTTTTTTATCTTGAATTTTTTTTGGACTACATTTAAAGTTTATGTAGATAATATTTGGTCTTTGAATGATTAAAATTGGACGTTTGGTTTTGAAGTGTCTGTCTGTCTGTCTGTCTGTTTCACTTTCACGCCAAAACTAATGAACCGATTTAAATGAAATTCGGTACTACACAGTCTAGACTCTAGAGCCTGACAAAGGACATAGACACTTTTTAATTGGAAAAAAGTGTTGTAATGGGTTGAAAAGGGAGATGAAAGGTTGTATGAAAGTATTGTCATTTTCAGAACTAGAAGCATAAAACTTAAATTTTAGGCTGTTGATAAGGTATAATCCTTACTAATCCTATCCTACTAATATTATAAAGGGGAAAGTTTGTAAGTATGTATGTATGTATGGATGGATGTGTGTTACTTTTCACGTAAAAAGTACTGAATGGATTTTAATGAAACTTTGCAATAATATAGCTTATACATCAGAATAACACACAGGCTAAAATTTATAAAGATATTGTGTGAATTGTTCAAAATATGACGATAAGTGTCAAGTAGGTAAGTAGAAAATCTACCATCTGCGAGCTATTCTGGCGTGCGCTGCCAAAACTACTGGACCGATTTCAAAAATTCTTTCACCATTAGAAAGCTGCATCTTCACTGAGTGACATAGGCTATATAATATTACTAGGCGTAAACGAAACTATTGTTATAATCTATATATGTAAAATAAAGTCGTGTTAAATTTTTATTTTTTTAGTAACCTGACGCAAATAGGGTTTATGTGTGTGTATTATAATTTTGATTTTTATATGAAATACCCGTGCGAAGCCGGGGCGGACCACTAGTATAAAAGAAAGTCGTGTTAGTTACACCACTTATAACTCAAGAACGGCAGAACAGATTTGGCTGAAAATTGGTAGGGAGGTAGCTTAGAGCCAGGAGACGGACATAGGATACTTTTTATCCCATTCGACAGCGTTCCCGTGTGACTTGACATGAAACGTCAGTCACTATAAAACGTGGTATAACAAAAAAGAATCAGACTCGGAATAACAAAACGCAAATGACAGCTATGTAATTGACGTATAATGACAGCTATGTAATCTACTATATAAAAATAAGTCGGGTTTTCCTTCCTGACGCTATAACTCCAGAACGCACGAACCGATTTCCACGGTTTTGCATTCGTTGGAAAGGTCTCGGGCTCGGTGAGGTTTATAGCAAAGAAAATTCAGGAAAAATTTCAACAGAAAAGCGGGAAAAATCTTTTTTCACATACAGCGCCATCTCTGATACATAGCATGTACTACAAACCAATATTTTAAGTAGATGGCGCCGGTGCGTGATAGGTAGTGGTAGGGGTAGATGTAGGGGTAGTAGTAGTGGTAGGGGTAGTGTTAGTGGTAGGTGTAGTGGTAGGGGTAGTGGTAGGGGTAGTGGTAGTGGTATTGGTAATGGTAGGGGTAGGGGTAGTGGTAGAGGTAGGGGTAGTGGTAGGGGTAGTGGTAGGGGTAGTGGTAGGTGTAGTGGTAGGGGTAGGGGTAGTGGTATTGGTAATGGTAGGGGTAGGGGTAGTGGTAGAGGTAGGGGTAGTGGTAGGAGTAGTGGTAGGGGTAGTGGTAGGGGTAGTGGTAGGGGTAGTGGTAGGGGTAGGGGTAGTGGTAGTAGTAGGTGTAGTGGTATTGGTAGTGGTAGTTGTAGTCCACACACTTACATTAAGTTCTCCCAAAATATTCAGTAAAAATTATTTATATGGCAAAACAACGTTTGCCGGGTCAGCTAGTTATAAATAAATATAAATAAATATCTCGGACATTCTCACACACGGCCATCTGACCACAAAGTAGGCGCGAGCCTGTTATATGGATGTCAGAGACTGATATACATACTTAGATATTTTTAAATACATACTTAAATAGATAAATTAACATCCAGACACAGAACAAATACAAGTGTTCGTCACACGAATATTTGTCCTGAGTGGGATTCGAACCCACAAACCCTGGCGCCTCAGACAGGGTCACTACCGATTGCGCCAACGGGCCTGTCTGTTTAATTATCCTTATTAGTTGTATCAGGCGTTACTTTGCGGAACTCCATTATTACAGACCAAGGCTTAATCTACTTTGCAACAATCTGCGAACAAAAATGTATGGTGGTGTATACCTTCATGCACGCAGCACCTCCCTCCCTCCCACACAGGAAACATGCACGCGCGATTAATGAATACATACACCAACACACACACCAACACGTGTTTCGCCCCAAAACAAGGCATCCTCAGGGTAAGTAGACTCCACGACGGTTACTTTGATTAACCGTTTAATTATCCATCGCCGAATAATATGAGGCTCGAAAAATCTTATTGAGACGAAGCTTGAAAAGATAACAGTAAATCCTTACTAATATGTAAATAGGAAAGTGGATTTGTTAGTTTGTTGGTTTGTCTTTATTTTCCTCCTCAACGGAATGATAGATCGATGTGATTTTTTGCATACGAACTATAGAGTGATAAATACAGTAATAACCATTAGATTGTTGAAGAAGTGTTCGTCTACGGATTTCATCATTCCTGTCATGATCGCGCAGCGATATACCGAGTACAGCTCTCTTCATAGCGCGTTGAGTGATTCTGAGTGTGGTTCTGAACGCAGCTATATTTTGTCTGTGGTTTTTGGTTCGGGCTAGCGTATTAAGAAAATGGCTAGTTTAAAGGCAACGCTTAAATTCAAGTTAAAACTGTAGTTCTAGCTGTGTGTAAGAAATTAATAAAGTTGATAGCCGAAAATATCTGTGTTTAAATTAAGACAACACTGAGCTTGTGGAAGAGGCCGACGTAAAAGATCGCGTCTCGTATCCGTACCCGTAAGTGTTGCCAACAGAAAGAAAGAAAGAAGAATTTCTTCTTTCTTTCTTTCTTTCTTTCAATACACATTGCACGGATACTTTCGACTTCAGAACCTACTCACCGTCTTTGAACCACTTGACCTCTGGTGCGGGGAAGGCCATGACGACGGCTTCCAGCTTGAGCGGCTGCCCCACCACCGCCTTGGTGTCGTGCAGCTCTTCGCTGAATGATGGCTTGCGCGGGGTCGCTGTAGAAATGAAAGGAACTCTCATTGATAACGAAGACACGAGTAGAAAAAGAAAACAATTTTAAGACCAATATAATAACTACATGATTCCCATTTCCTATCTGCCGGTGATTTAACCCTAAATTTACAGATCGCCGATCGTCACGGCGCCAAAATTGGTAGGTAGGTAATAGTTTTGTTCTGTTTTGTTGGTGTTTGCCCAACTGGTTAAGTCAATATAGTATCACCGAACAGCTGCATGTTCAAGTGAGGTTGAAGGCATACTCTACCACGCTGCAGGAGTGAGGATTGGTGGAGGTGTGGCCGACCCGTTGTCCAATATTTTCAAGCTATCCGAAGCAAGCTCCACCATACTACTCCAATGCGGTTTGGTGGAGGGGTTAGTGGCCAACCCAGTGTCAAATGTTCTCAAACCACTCGACGTTATTCACCAGACTTCTATGAAATTTAGCCACTAGTGATCACGTACACAAACCGACAGGGCTATGAGCAGACAGACAGACCTTTCCTCCTCTCACGCGGCGCTGTAGGCGCTCCTGCGCTGAGGGAATTCGGAATTAGGGGAGATCCCCTCTATCCGGGCAATTGCTCCAGGGGTAAACCCCGTCGGTGACTTCCCCGCTGTTGAGCGTGGGAGCCAGTCGATCGTCGCGCACGCGGTACGCGCGCGGGGTCCCACTAGCCATTAGTCGCTAATTCCCCCCAGATGGTCGGGGGGGAAGAAGGTCCAACAGCTCTATAGGGAGCGGTCGGCCTTCGGGGGGGCGCGCGTGCAGCGGCGCAAGGCTATGAGCGCTTTATAAATGTCATATACTCCGTCTGCCATTTTGAAACACTCACGGTTGACGGCGACGGCGCAGAGAGCCGAGTGGTCGCCGTTGGGGTTGGCGATGACGAGCTTGTACGCGCCGCAGTCGGCCGGCGTCGCGCGCTCGATGCGCAGGCGCACCGTGCCGTCGGGCAGGGCCGTCTGCTCTACACGCGAGTCGTTGGCCGACAGCGGAACACCGTCCTTGAACCTGGAGGAAGTCAAAGTCAAAATCAAATAAGCCGACAACGGAACACCGTCCTTGAACCTAAATGAAGTCAAAGTCAAGTCAAATAATTTATTTCGCTATGAGGTGATTGGACACATTTAACGGAAGTCTAGGTACAAACTAAATAAAGAAAAGAGTTAAAGTACTATTCTAAACTGATCAATATAAGGCAAAGGATGAAAGGAACAAATTATCCTGCACAGATTTCAACATTTTCCATGTTATCAGTACTTCCCACAGAATATTAAGAACATGTGAACTGGTAGTCTGGCTTGAGGCATTTTATAAGACCATTGTTTCGGTGTTACAAAGCTTAAATAAATTATATATTTAGTAATACAAAAAATTTGATTGGGGTCAGTATTCTAGCCAGCAATTAATTACACAAAAGATGAAATGACACAATTGTGGAAAGAAAGTGTTCAATCTTAGCACAATGCACATCATCACATAAACCCCATTTATTGTTCCAACAATATGAAATATTGCCACTAGCGTTCACCCACCCAAAAACCGATCGCACCCAGTCGGAGCCATTGTGCTGTGGACGCGACAAAGGTCTACTAAACTGGTTTTAACCAGATCTTACCACGCGGCGGTGGGAATAGGGCTGCCATCGAGCTTTGCCTTGAGCTCCAAGGGCTCGCCCTCGTCCACGTCCTTCTGCCGCTCCAGCTTGTGCACGAAGCCCGGCGCCGACTGCACCAGCGACAAAGGTCTACTAAACTGGTTTTAACCAGATCTTACCACGCGGCGGTGGGAATAGGGCTGCCATCGAGCTTGGCCTTGAGCTCCAAGGGCTCGCCCTCGTCCACGTCCTTCTGCCGCTCCAGCTTGTGCACGAAGCCCGGCGCCGACTGCACCAGCGACAAAGGTCTACTAAACTGGTTTTAACCAGATCTTACCACGCGGCGGTGGGAATAGGGCTGCCATCGAGCTTGGCCTTGAGCTCCAAGGGCTCGCCCTCGTCCACGTCCTTCTGCCGCTCCAGCTTGTGCACGAAGCCCGGCGCCGACTGCACCAGCGACAAAGGTCTACTAAACTGGTTTTAACCAGATCTTACCACGCGGCGGTGGGAATAGGGCTGCCATCGAGCTTGGCCTTGAGCTCCAAGGGCTCGCCCTCGTCCACGTCCTTCTGCCGCTCCAGCTTGTGCACGAAGCCCGGCGCCGACTGCACCAGCGACAAAGGTCTACTAAACTGGTTTTAACCAGATCTTACCACGCGGCGGTGGGAATAGGGCTGCCATCGAGCTTGGCCTTGAGCTCCAAGGGCTCGCCCTCGTCCACGTCCTTCTGCCGCTCCAGCTTGTGCACGAAGCCCGGCGCCGACTGCACCAGCGACAAAGGTCTACTAAACTGGTTTTAACCAGATCTTACCACGCGGCGGTGGGAATAGGGCTGCCATCGAGCTTGGCCTTGAGCTCCAAGGGCTCGCCCTCGTCCACGTCCTTCTGCCGCTCCAGCTTGTGCACGAAGCCCGGCGCCGACTGCACCAGCGACAAAGGTCTACTAAACTGGTTTTAACCAGATCTTACCACGCGGCGGTGGGAATAGGGCTGCCATCGAGCTTGGCCTTGAGCTCCAAGGGCTCGCCCTCGTCCACGTCCTTCTGCCGCTCCAGCTTGTGCACGAAGCCCGGCGCCGACTGCACCAGCGACAAAGGTCTACTAAACTGGTTTTAACCAGATCTTACCACGCGGCGGTGGGAATAGGGCTGCCATCGAGCTTGGCCTTGAGCTCCAAGGGCTCGCCCTCGTCCACGTCCTTCTGCCGCTCCAGCTTGTGCACGAAGCCCGGCGCCGACTGCACCAGCGACAAAGGTCTACTAAACTGGTTTTAACCAGATCTTACCACGCGGCGGTGGGAATAGGGCTGCCATCGAGCTTGGCCTTGAGCTCCAAGGGCTCGCCCTCGTCCACGTCCTTCTGCCGCTCCAGCTTGTGCACGAAGCCCGGCGCCGACTGCACCAGCGAGATGGCCGCCTCGCACACCGCCTCGCCCGCCAGGCTGCTCGCAGTCACCTTGTACTGGGAACGAATAAGAATAAGAATAAAAAGGGAACGAGATCATGACTGGGTAAATCCTTGTGAAATAATGAAGTGGACGACATTATAATGACGGAATTCTGAAATTAGCTTAACTTAACCAAGCTACAACGATTAGGCGTGCACTGTTGGGCTCGGATTCGCCACAGTTAGTGTTTCAACCTGAGAATCCACTAGGCTTATCAATTATTTATGTTTAAAAACTACCGGGCTACCGAGCGCGACCGACGTTACTTAAATCGGTTGATCTCGTACGATCGAGGCGAACCACAGGGCTATGAGCACTTCTGCATCACTCGCTGCCACCCATAGACGTCCCACTGCTGGGCACGGGTCTTCCCACAGACGCAGCTGCGTAAGGTCTAGAGCATACTCCACCACGCTGCTCCAATGCGGATTGGTGGAGGGGTTAGTGGCCAACCCAGTGTCGAATGTTCTCAAGCCACCCAAAGGTCTTCAACAAGGCTTAACGATTGTTTCCACCATTGAAAACAACCGGGACCGACGGCTTTACGTGCCCTCCGAAGCATGGTAGCGTCCATGAAATTTTGCCACTAGCGGTCACCCATCCACAAACCGACCGCGTCCGTCGTTGCTTAATTCTTTCTATCAAATTGAATCGACGAGCCATTGGGCTATGGACGCTACTATCACTTCTGCATACTATGCTGTAATTTCAATCGTCAACTGACAATGTTTAAGCTTGAAGACTACGGCTGTCGCCTCAATAGCTCTCTTTAGGTCGCAGTGGCTTATGGGCATTATTGCGCACACTGCCTTCCTACAAATAATAATCGCCCCCATTTTGGGGAGTCTTTGCTTGAGATAAGTCAGTAATGATAACCAACCTTGCCAGCATCCGTAGCGTTAAACGCCTTAATCTCCAGCTCGCTGTCGACCTGCCCGCCGACCTCGGTGGCGACCTTGTGCCGGTCGTCGTCGACTATCTCCCGAAAGATTCCCAAAAGTGGCGCCCCCACTTTTGGTAAGTCTTTGCTTGATAAGTCACTAATGATGACCAACCTTGCCAGCATCCGTAGCGTTAAACGCCTTAATCTCCAGCTCGCTGTCGACCTGCCCGCCGACCTCGGTGGCGACCTTGTGCCGGTCGTCGTCGACTATCTCCCGAAAGATTCCCAAAAGTGGCGCCCCCACTTTTGGTAAGTCTTTGCTTGATAAGTCACTAATGATGACCAACCTTGCCAGCATCCGTAGCGTTAAACGCCTTAATCTCCAGCTCGCTGTCGACCTGCCCGCCGACCTCGGTGGCGACCTTGTGCCGGTCGTCGTCGACTATCTCCCGAAAGATTCCCAAAAGTGGCGCCCCCACTTTTGGTAAGTCTTTGCTTGATAAGTCACTAATGATGACCAACCTTGCCAGCATCCGTAGCGTTAAACGCCTTAATCTCCAGCTCGCTGTCGACCTGCCCGCCGACCTCGGTGGCGACCTTGTGCCGGTCGTCGTCGACTATCTCCCGAAAGATTCCCAAAAGTGGGGGCGCCACTTTTGGGGAGTCTGCTTAATAGAGTCACTAATGATGACCAACCTTGCCAGCATCCGTAGCGTTAAACGCTTTAATCTCGAGCTCGCTGTCGACCTGCCCGCCGACCTCGGTGGTGACCTTGCGCCGGTCGTCGTCGACTATCTCCCGAAAGATTCCCAAAAGTGGGGGCGCCACTTTTGGGGAGTGTTTGCTTGATAAGTGACTAATGATGACCAACCTTGCCAGCATCCGTAGCGTTAAACGCCTTAATCTCCAGCTCGCTGTCGACCTGCCCGCCGACCTCGGTGGCGACCTTGTGCCGGTCGTCGTCGACGATCTCCCGGAAGATTCCCCAAAAGTGGGGGCGCTACTTTTGGAGAGCATTTGCTTGATAAGTCACTAATGATGACCAACCTTGCCAGCATCCGTAGCGTTAAACGCCTTGATCTCCAGCTCGCTGTCGACCTGCCCGCCGACCTCGGTGGCGACCTTGTGCCGGTCGTCGTCGACTATCTCCCGGCCGTCGCGGTACCAGCGCACGGCGGGCTTGGGCACGCCGTCGCAGCGCACCTTCAGCACGCAGTCGTCGTGGTCTTTCACCGATTCCTTCTGGAGCGGCTTCGTGAACACCGGTGTGCCGGCTGCAGACGTATTGTTTTCAAAGTCAAAGTCAAATAATTTATTTCGCTATGAGGTGATTGGACACACTTAACTACAAACTACTTAAAGAAAAGAGATATAATGCTACTAGTGGACGCCCGCAGCTTCGCTCGCGTAGAATTAGACCCATTAACGACGTCTGCCCGCGTTCGGGTTGCCCACTTGACTTCAAAAACGGCCAAGTTTCATACTAACTTTGCACCCCCGTTTTACCCCCTTAGGGGGTGAATTTTCAAAAATCCTTTCTTAGTGCTCCCCTACGTTATAAAAGGAACCCCTGTGCAAAATTTCAAGTTTCTAACCCTTATAGTTTAGGCCCTGCGTTGATATGTCAGTCAGTAAGTCACCTTCTCCTTTTATATATATAGATTCTAAACTGATCAATATAAGTCAAAGTATTAGCTATTGATCATTGAATGAATAGGTAATCCTACACGGGCGCCTAACATGCCTTAAGGCTAATTTACAATAATCACCTACAAATAAGCTAAGCTCTAAGTCACGATAGACTATCTATCTGGTCATTGGCTTTAGGAAGAATTTACAATATTCTTATCCTATGCCATAGTGTAGGCCGAAAGAGAAAAAAGCCGGAGGAATTTTTTTTCGCATTTATAATATTAGTATGGATTTAAATCTTAATGTACAATCTTAACGTACTAAGGGCGGATTTGACCAAAAGAGAATAAATTTTATCCTTAGAATAAGGCACCATATGATCGTCTACGCGATTTTTATGTTCTATCATACGTCAGAAGAAGCTGTCATGTCTAAGCAAAATTAACACATGATTGACAGCTTTCAGCTCGCTACTTTAAAATTATCCCGGGTATAGTTACGCGCGCGTAAGTCTATGTTTGGTCGAATCCGCCCTAAGGCGGACTTAATGCTAAAGCATTCTCTCCCAGTCAAACTTTTTACTTCTCTACGTATTTTCTAAAACATTCGGGAATCACTCACTGTGCACGCTCAGTCGAGCCTGCTGCACTGTCTCGCCGACCTCGTTCGTGGCCGTGACGGCGTACACGCCCGCGTCGTCGACGCCTATGTTGTGCACCATCAGCTTGTACAGGTCGTTGCCGTCGTTGTCCACGATGTCGATCTTCTTCGACGGCACGATCACGATACCGTCCTTGCTCCTGTTAGCAAAGTGCGGAATGATTATGGTCAACTGCTTGTTGTCAGACTTATTTTGTACAATTCAACGAGAGAAGCAACGACGGGCGCGGTTGCTTTGTATACGGGTAATGGCAAAACTTCATGGCCACTTCCTTGTATCAAAAGGCACGTTTAGCTGTAGGTCCAGTTTGTTTTCAATTGTTAAAACAATCGTTATGCCTTTTCGAAGACCTACAAATGACTTAAGAATATTGGACACTGTTTGCCACTATCTTACCCCTGCACCAATCCGCATTGGAGCAGCGTGGTGGAGTATGCTCTAAGGAGCTGTTGGAGTGACTTCCCCAACAGTGGGACGTCTTTAGGCTGTAGTTTAGCTTAGCTTTTACTTTTTGGTGAAAACTCACCATTTGACCTCGGCGATAGGGTTGGCAATGATCTTGGTGACGAAGGTGGTCTCCTCGTAGGGCTGCGCGTTCACGTCCTTGAGCGGCTCCACCTCGGGCCGCACCAGGATGTCGAGCCGCGCCGAGCACTCGCCCACGCCGTACTTATTCTTCGCTTTGATCGTGTACAGCCCTGTGTCTGCGTGGCGACCTGGACAAAGGTGTTTTGTAGATCTATCACAAGCTTGTTTTCGACAATATTACCTATTATTGTTTTGTTACTATTATTTTTACTTATTTTTATTCGGGCATTGGTCGTGGTCCACCTGATAAGTCCACCTGGGTGGACCACGGGCACTTTTTTTTGCCCGTGGTCCACCTAAACGAAGAGTATTAAACAAATCAAAAAATATATGGGCCGTGGTCCACCTAAAATTAATTTTGAAAAATAATACTAAAAGAACAAATGAAAGTGGAAAAAACTAATTAATATACCAAATAAAATTTTCTACTATAATTTGATTTCATGTGTTCAACTTTAATTTTAAAATTAGAAAGCCTTTTTCTTACCCATATGTAGGTAGGATGGTAGTGTCCTGTAGTGTCTAAAGTCTAGTGAATAATAATAATAATAATAAACTTTTATTTCTGGCAATTACAATTTTGCAGCCCATATTATTATAATGTTAGTGGGTATAGCCTTACAAACAAAGTACCTTATCCAGCAAATTAATTATTTAGAATTTTGAATTTAGCAGAAGTAAAATAAGGAGGAAAATGTATGCAACTAAAACATACAAGTTTTTTCTTTACAACGTTTTTTGACCATTTTTGCAAATAATAAATTAGCTACGCCAGCGAGAAAGGAAACTTCCAGAACACAATCCTCCTGTGCAACTCACCGGTCGGGATGTGCAGAGTGAAGGTGCACTCCTTGATCCCATGCTCCAGGTCCTTAGTATCGGCGCTGGTGGTGACGGTAGCGTCCGGGCTGAGCTCGGCGCCGTTCAGCAGCCACGCGACGTGCGGCAGCGGGTCGGCGGTGCACACGGCGCGCAGGGTGACCGGCTCGCGCTGCATCACGCGCTGCGCCGTCAGGGGGCTCGTGAACATTGGCTTGCGGAGCTCCGCCACCGCTGGATACAATGGTCATGATTTATTATTTGACGGGCCCGTTGGCGCAATCGGTAGTGACCCTGTCTGTTGCGCCAGGGGTCGTGGGCTCGAATCCATCAGGACAAATATTCGTGTGACGAACACTTGTATATGTTCTGTGTCTGGATGTTAATATTATCTATTTAAGTATGTATTTAAAAATATATATGTATGTATATCAGTCTCTGACACCCATAACACAGGCTCGCGCCTACTTTGGGGTCAGATGGCCGTGTGTGAAAATGTCCAAGATATTTATTATTTATTTATTATTTATTTATTATCTACAAAATCCTGTACTTGTACATGGACAAGGTACGGCACGGTTTAGGTTTAGACGTTATGAAATGTAATTGTTACCTAGATAGTTCGCCATCCCTTCAGAGTGGATTCGCGTCCATATTTCAATCGCTGCGACCCATAGACGTCCCACTGCTGGGCACGGGTCTTCCTCGCAGACACAACCAACCCAGTGTCGAATGTTCTCAAGCCACCCGAAGGTCTTCGACAAGGCTTAACGACTGTTTCCACCATTGAAAACAACCGGGACAGACGGCTTAACGTGCCCTCCGAAGCACGGTAGCGTCCATGACATTTTGCCACTAGCGGTCACCCATCCACAATGGAACGTACGAATGACTATTTAACAGATACAAGGCATGTAAGGTGTGTCAATCTACACATGGCCAGTATGTTCGACTATGGCTTAACCCCTCTAACTCCGACAGGAGAACCTACCGTGAACAGTGAGAGAACCGGTTATGATGAATGAAATAAACTCACGTGTAACACTCAGTTGGGCCTGCTGCACATTCTTGCCGAGATTGTTGCTGATTTCGCACTGCCATTTTCCGGCGTCACCCAACTCTACGCTATCGATGATCAGCTTGTACACGTCGCCTTCGTTGACGACGTGGACTCTGGCGTCGGAGGCCACCTCCTTGCCGTCGTGAAGCCACTTCACTGTGGGCTTGGGGGTGCCAGAAGCTTCCACGGTGTACACCAGTGGGAGGGACTCGAACACTTTGCCGTCCTTCATGCTGCTTTCCTTGAGTGAGGGGGGTGCTGCAATATCAAGCGAAAGATCGTGATGATATGTTTTATTTGAAACATGATATTATTTCTAAAATATTTTTAACTAAATTGCTCAGGTAGAAAGCAAAAGGACCGATCATCATATGCCATGGCTTTTTGAAATTATGACGCTGGTTTACAGTGCGATCCTGGCTTAATCAGTTTGGTGAAGACTTTACTTCCTCATGATGAAAATACCTGATCAGTCTATGAATTTTGATGAATTAAGTATCATGTACCACTCAAGTTACATTTCAATGGCATTCTATTATTCATAGGGATCTTTGTAAAACAGAAGTATTGAATTAGATATTATTTCTATGTTACACATTTTCAAAAAATTATATATTTTAATAAAATAGAGGTCGAGAAAGAGTGGCTACTGATCCAATAAATTAGCAAGACTAAAAATAATTTAAAAGCAAATTTACACATCCTTATCAATAAAAAATCTTATAAAAAACCTTTTTTTGACAAAGCGCAATTTTCAAGCTGAGTTTTCCAAACACCATCGATATGTACATAATTCACGTATCTTTTATAATTTTGCGATATATACAGCTAGTTATTGAGGAAATCCTTTTATACTTACCATATCGTGTAAATTTGTGAGGCAGAGGCTGTGTTGCATTGATTTGTGTATACGTACCGTTTACATTGACAGAGGATAAAGGTTCTTATCAAACAAACAATAAGAAGCGTTTTGCCATGCCTGCGAAATGCTTTAGGTAATTAAAAGTTACCTTTACGACGTCGTTGAGAGGGCTACAGATGGGCTCAGCAGCGCCGGCGCAGCGGGACCCAAGTATTAGTATGCCAGAAGGGAATGTTATTACGCATGCGTGCTAAAACAGACATACGATAGACATTAGTTAAATAACAATGGCGATATGCTGACTGGGTACGATGATTCGATCTGATAATTACTTTGCAAATTTATCCACCTATCCACAAAGGAGAGATTCTAGAATTATTTTTTACGTAAACGATGTTAAATATTTGAAGTCAGAAAACAGAGTAAAAAAAGAAAGTATCAGATCTTCGTTACACATCGACAGCAGCTTAATATTCAATTTAAAAGCAACCACGAAGTTAAACGCTGGCAAACACCGCGTAGCGTTACAAAATGAATCAATTCAGCCGCGCGCATCAATTATTATTTTTCCTTTCGAATTATTTATTGACTTGAATTACCTTTTTCATCTTCTTGATTTAATATATCGTCTAATATGCTCCTTTGCCTCTGGCTTCGCCTTAGCAGCTCCTCTATGTCACTCCCGGCCTCTTCTTCCACGATAAACAAATTTTGTCTCCTCTTTCGTTCGAGGGTCGTTTCGGCTGTGTTCTTCGTTATGTTTTCAATATTTTTAATAGGCCCCAGAACTAGCTCTTCTATAAGCCGATTTTTCACATCATCAATCTTGTCTTTGGCCTTTGTGAATTCATTTTCATCAAATTCCTTCGATATGTGAATAAGTCTCTCAGTAATGTCATTCTCGAAGACCCTTTCCGATTTTTCTTTAAGTATAACCGATTCCTCCTCACCCTCATCCGTAAAGTAATCTTCCTTGAATGAAGATTGACGCACGTAAGAGTCTTTGCTGAAAACCTTTCTGGTATCATCTATCTCAAAAATAGATTTAGAAAGATCTTCGATGGATATCTCCCGAGAAAGTGAATCATTTTGCCAACTCATGTCATCTTCTGAGACTGATTTGATTGATATAGTTCTACTACCAAATTGCTTGCCAAATCTAGAATTATTATCTGCTTCGGAATCAGTTTGGGGTTCTTCGATAATTCCATAAGTACCTCTTCTAACATGATCGGGTATCGTATAATGACCCATATCGGTAAGAAAGTAGCTGTGACTGGCTATTTCTTCAACTTCCAATGACGTCGTATGAGGTTTGTTCGGATGAATAATTTTTTTGTCGTATTCGTCATCGTCATCATCATCGTAATACACGGTGGATGAAGTCATTTTGTGTAAAGTGCGCGTTTCGGCTGGACCTATCAGTTAAAATAGTATTATGTTGATTTTTACATTACTTATTTAAGATATCGTTAAGACATGCGATGAATTTGTTTGCGTTATATATTTTTGTACTAAGAAGCAACTTCGTATGAAAATTAATAAACCATGAATAATGAAGTTAAAATTTGGGAAGAGAAGGAGAGAAGCTTGGTACTGACCTGTGATAATTGCGCCGTGAGATCGAGTGCTGCTGACTTTAGACACAATAATTGAACCATCCTCGCCTTTCTTGAATGTTGTTACTGTTTCGAAAACCCGGCCTAAACAACAAATCACACTAGGTAGGTTATAAACACAAGTTAAAAACATGCAAAACTATGCGTGATATAGTGAGTGTATCGTAACCTAGAAGCTGTTCGCTGATTGAGGAGATAAGCGGAGAAGCAGATTGTTATACCTTCAGTTTCAGCACTTAATGGTTCTTCTTTGATAGCCTCCTTTTTAATGGATTTTCGTTTCGGAGATTTTATTTCTGTGTCAATAGATACTTCTTCAGCCGATTCTGGTTTAGTTGCTCCTTTTTTGCCCTCTTGCCTGTTAGGTGTAACATCTTCTAAATTAGCTTTCTTGATCTTTTCATCCTGATTATCATCCCAAATAGACTTTTCTTCAACTGTTTCTGCTTCAGTGACGGACTTCTTTGATTTTCTCAGAGGAGCATCTATATCATCTACTTTTTGTTTCTTAGGTTTAGCATCATCTTCACTAATATCATCCCAGAATGATTTTTCTTCTACCACTTCCGGCTCTGTTACCGACATCTTACCTGTAGCTGGTGTTTCAATATCTTCTGATTTTGGTTTTTTAACTTTGGAGGCATCAGTATCATCCACAGATTTTTCTTCTACTACTTCCGGGTCAGTTTTTCCTTTTTTTGCAGATTTTTTCACTGCAGTATCTACTGAATCTTCAACTGGCACTTTCTTTAACTTACTTTCGTCTTCAACTTCGTTTTCAACTAGTGTTTCCTTTGAGAACCGCGAATGAACTTCCTTTGCTATTAAACACAATGAAAATATGATAACAAAATGATTTCTTTAAATGAGTGACAAAACAATAAAACTATTACGTCACAAATGTCAGATGAAGACAGGTGGAAACGGTGCAGTAATGTTTATGGGTGCACACAAGAGCATTCTAGTCAATTGAATGCTTTGGGTTCAAGGGCTAATATCTACCGGTCGTCCATGGACGGGACAGCACAAAAAACTAAAACGTGCAGTGCAGTCATCTACTGGTAAATTTCGTTACGGTTACTGGACTACTACTGTACCTATAGGACCTCCCAGGTGGCCAATTCACTGGTGAATCTACTGGCAGTTGGGACTTCATACTTTACCAAGTGTGTGATGTGTTTACATGTTCTGAGGTAGTGTGGTATAGTTGTCTGGATCTATGATGCTACAGTGGCGCTAAAGGTTTCTCTAAAACGTCTAGTAACATTGGTTCGTAGACCCAAAGCAAAGTTATTTAAGTCTAAAGGGATTTTGAATCTTGACCTGATCAAGATGGTTTGTCAAAAATGTCATCTATAAACTGGCCTGACATTCATTGGAGACCTGTAACTAAGTCTAAAGGGGTGTAAATCAGATCAATTGCATCTACTTCGAAATTTTTGACAAAACATTTGGTCTAATAATATTATTCTATAACGTAAATAATAATTTCCCCCTAAATTCATTGCAATATTTCAAAACTTTAAAAACCAGGTCTACTTTAAGTATATCAATAACTTTATTGGAATACTGTATTTTACTTTACTGCAGTTGTTGTCGTACTTAACACAATACTTACTGTGCACTGTGACCGTGCTTTTAGAAGACACGCTGCCGAATTCATTTTCCGCTTTCACTTCGTATTCGCCACCGTCTTCCTCTTTTACAAGAGTTACCGTAAGGTGGTAATTCTCTAACCTATAAATGAATAGATGCATTGATACTTTCAGACTTTAATTCACGTGAGAAAGTTTATCTGTTATTGGTTATCTTATTAGACTAAATATGATGCTGGACACATCGCGAGGATAGGTGAAGGACACATCCAGAGAAAACCGGCATGCCTGAGAGTTCATCATAATGTTCTCGAAGGCATGTGTAGTTTGCCAATCCACACTTAGCCAGCGTGGTGGACTCAGGCTTTATTTTTCCCATTCTGAGAGGAGACGCATTTTTTTTTACAATTTCATCGGCATAACAATTAATTAACCATTAGATTATAGAAATTTTAATAGTGCCACAACCAGTGTATTAGTCTGAGAAAGGTACCAAGATACGCGCAAATCAAATTCAAATTCGCATCTTTTCTTTCCTCGCTCCATCTCTGGACCATAACAAACTAAAAGAGCTGTTGGTCTACCAGCCACAACCAGCTCTTTCGACCTATACTTTCTGGTCGTCACTAATAATAGACAACAAAACATCTGAGAAAGGATCAAACCTCTGCGTGTCCCTCTCGATCCTGATCCTGGCGTCCGTGGTGACCTCCTTCCCGTCCTTGTACCACTTGACTCGCGGCTCGGGGCAGCCCTCCACCTCCACCTCCAGCTTGAGCGTCTGCCCCGCGTCCACTGTCATGTCCACCAGACTCTTGGTGATGCGCGGCTTTCCTGGCGAAACATTCAATTAATTATTTATCATGGCTTCACGTGAACATCGAAGTACGGTAGTGTCCATGAAATTTTGCCACTAGCGGTCACCCATCCACAAACCGACCGCGGCCGTCGTTGCTTAACTCTTTCGATCACATTGAATGGACGCGAGCCGTTGGGCTATGGACGCTATTACCAGTTAAAACTTATGAATAATATACCTGTAGTGCTTTTTTTGGAGTATGCTCTAGACCTCCCGCAGCAGTGTCTGTGGGGGAGATCCGTGCCCAGCAGTGGGACGTCTATGGGTCGCAGCGAGTGCTTTTTACCTAACATCCAACATCAGTATTCTCACCACCCCCCAGGGTGAACTGGTAGAAAATGCCGTATGGCATTATGTAACCCCTTTGTATACTAAAAGGTATTACATCCACCCATCCATCCATCCATCCATCAGCCTTTCTAAGTCCACAGCTGGACATAGAGCTCGCTTAATCGGTGCCACTCCTCCCGATCCTGTGCCTTCTGAGTCCAGCGATATCCCGCTGACTTTTTCAGATCATCAGTCCATTTGGTTGGAGGGCGGCCTGTGCTCCGTGGTCCCCACTCGAGGACCTTTATAACCCATCGGTTGTCCGTCCTACGAGCGACGTGACCTGCCCATTGCCGTTTCAGCGTGTTTTCTCGGCGAGCTATGTCGGTAACCCTCGTTCGTCTACGGATTACAAAGGTATTACATAAACTTAAATAAATGTATAAACAACAAACTGACTGTTGACGGTGAAGGTAGCCTCGCAGCTGTCCTGGCCCAGCTCGTTGGACACCTTGCAGGAGTACCGGCCCGACAGCTCGGCCGTGACCTCCTTCAGGATCAGCTTGTGCGAGCTGCCGCTGTCCACGCGGGTGTACACTGACTTCTTCTCCGTGATCTCTACGTCGCCAAGGTACCTGGAGATAAGTCGTAGACAGTAATAGTGGATTTTTCATGTTTACCATGTTTTTCACTAATACCCGTTTACTAGTAACTAATACACGGGTTTCTCAAATTAAAAAATAGAACTGTGACAAAATGGAATGGAATCATAAAGATACTTTCTAAAGAAATGTAACAAAATGGAATGGAATCATAAAGAGACATTCTAAAGTAATGTGACAAAATGGAATGAACTGATAAAGAGACATAGAATGGAAACATAAAGAGACATTCTAAAGTAGTGTGACAAAATGGAATGAACTCATAAAGAGACTTTCTAAAGTAAAAGCTCATTGATGGAAATAAAAAAAAAGTCATAAAATATCTGTCTCAGCTGCCTCGTCTGTTCTAGTGGTCGTAAGCACCACTAATAAGCCAGAGGCCCTGGGTCCAATCCCCAGGTATTATTGGGTATTTCTTGGAGTTGGCTTTTTTTTTATAATAACGACCGACAAACTGACATACGGGCCACCTGATGGTAAGTGGTCACCGTCGTATGGACACGTGCGACACCAGGGGTATCACAGGTGCGTTGCCTGCCTTGAAAGAAACGTTTCACACTCTTTTTGAAGCGCTCCATGTCGTAGCTTGGTAATAGCTTGGAGTTAGTGGCCGGTACTAAACTAACCACTTGACGCTGGGCTCGGGGTAGGCCTCCACGTCGACGGTGAACTCGACGTTGACGTCGCCCTCCCTGGCCGCGGTGTCCACCAGCCGCTGCGTGAACACGGGCCCGCAGCGCACGTTCAGCGCGCACGAGTCACTCGCGGTACTAAACTAACCACTTGACGCTGGGCTCGGGGTAGGCCTCCACGTCGACGGTGAACTCGACGTCGACGTCGCCCTCCCTGGCCGCGGTGTCCACCAGCCGCTGCGTGAACACGGGCCCGCAGCGCACGTTCAGCGCGCACGAGTCACTCGCGGTACTAAACTAACCACTTGACGCTGGGCTCGGGGTAGGCCTCCACGTCGACGGTGAACTCGACGTCGACGTCGCCCTCCCTGGCCGCGGTGTCCACCAGCCGCTGCGTGAACACGGGCCCGCAGCGCACGTTCAGCGCGCACGAGTCACTCGCGGTACTAAACTAACCACTTGACGCTGGGCTCGGGGTAGGCCTCCACGTCGACGGTGAACTCGACGTCGACGTCGCCCTCCCTGGCCGCGGTGTCCACCAGCCGCTGCGTGAACACGGGCCCGCAGCGCACGTTCAGCGCGCACGAGTCACTCGCGGTACTAAACTAACCACTTGACGCTGGGCTCGGGGTAGGCCTCCACGTCGACGGTGAACTCGACGTCGACGTCGCCCTCCCTGGCCGCGGTGTCCACCAGCCGCTGCGTGAACACGGGCCCGCAGCGCACGTTCAGCGCGCACGAGTCACTCGCGGTACTAAACTAACCACTTGACGCTGGGCTCGGGGTAGGCCTCCACGTCGACGGTGAACTCGACGTCGACGTCGCCCTCCCTGGCCGCGGTGTCCACCAGCCGCTGCGTGAACACGGGCCCGCAGCGCACGTTCAGCGCGCACGAGTCACTCGCGGTACTAAACTAACCACTTGACGCTGGGCTCGGGGTAGGCCTCCACGTCGACGGTGAACTCGACGTCGACGTCGCCCTCCCTGGCCGCGGTGTCCACCAGCCGCTGCGTGAACACGGGCCCGCAGCGCACGTTCAGCGCGCACGAGTCACTCGCGGTACTAAACTAACCACTTGACGCTGGGCTCGGGGTAGGCCTCCACGTCGACGGTGAACTCGACGTCGACGTCGCCCTCCCTGGCCGCGGTGTCCACCAGCCGCTGCGTGAACACGGGCCCGCAGCGCACGTTCAGCGCGCACGAGTCACTCGCGGATCCGTGCACGTTGCGGATCTGTGGATTATTTTTTAATTTTTTAAACTTTCACTTCAAAATTTACCCCCAATATCATATTTCGGGGTCCTTAACCTTTATTATTATATTATTATTGGAGGGATTTAGTGAGGGTTAGGTCCACAAGCCACTGCGACCTAAAAGATCTATTGTAGCTAGCCCCTAAATAGTTTAAACCTGTTGTTAAGGCTAAGGTTAAGGCTGTTGCTCTGGGCTGTTGTCTTTAGATTCAAAAGAAAACCACATATCTATACACACAAGGGAGCCTAAGGGAGGTCCATGCCTACTGCGGAAGCCGGTAGTAGCAGGGAGCCGATCTAGTTCCTCAGCCATCAGATATGTTGAAGATGTATCATATGTATCAAATATTTCAAGAAAACATGTCCTCAATATAAAGTCAAGGTTGATAGAGCCTTGCACGTTACGGATCAGTATCATGTTGTTTCAATAGCCTAGAAAACGTTTGCAAAACAAATTTTATTGGATATTTCATGAGCCGTGTAGTAATAGTATTGTCCGTGCTGTGACTGTGAAAGTGGAGTGCACTGCCTTTACGTTAGACAAAACTAGTGATCCTGTCTAATGCACAATAAGATCCGGTGAATTCGTAGGCCAACAGCAAGTAAACAATGGGAGACGTAGTAAAACATGTAAAAGCAAGGTACCAAGGTATATAACAGTAGTATATCCATCCATACTTCCATACTAATATTATAAATGTGAAAGTGTGTTTGTTTGTTTGTCCGGCTTTCACGTCGCAACGAAGCTATTATATGGTATGGTTTTTGTGTGTGGAGATAGTGAGGAGGGTGGAGAGTGACGTAGGCTACTTTTTACCGCGGTTAAACATCCTCATGGGAAAATATCGATCGAGTTTTGTTATTTGCTAGATATTTAGTTCCGGATGTTGTTAATAGATGGCGTTGTCATGTATGATAAGCAACTCATTGTTAATTCCCTTTGACCACGCGGGCGGAGCCGCGGGTAAAAGCTAGTAACAGTATATAACAAGGTATATAACAGTACCTCGCAGGAGTACTCCCCGGAGTCGGCGCGCGCGGCGGACGTGACCACGAGCTTGTGCGCCGCGCCCGCCGACGAGATCTTCACTGTGGACGACTCGGTTATCTCTTTCTTATTCTTGTACCTGAAGCATAATAAATAAGTCTTCATTTGTAGACAACATCGCGGCTATAAGTTAAGTTTACGGAAGAAATAATTTTTAAGATTTAAAATCATAACCAATTTTCACTTCGATTTAAAAGCTGACTTGGACCGCTCAACAAAAGGCAAAGACAACGGGATGTAAAGAAATTTTACAGCAAAACAAAAACTAAACTTAACTTTATTTAATTTACTTATTTCAGCTTTTACTTATACTCAGTTTAATTCACCACCTCCAAAATTCTTAATCCTAACCTCCGATCTTAGTTTGCGATTGCTACTGCAAATAAATTGCAAATATGAGAGTACATAACTTTTTCGAAATGTCAAGTGCTCACAGTATGACACTTGTAAGTAAGAAAGGTCCTCGAGTGGAGATGATGAATCGGAAAAAGCACCTACTCTTAATAGCCGCCTTCCTAACAGATGAACCGATGACGTAAAGTAAATAGCGGGGAACCGCTGTATTCCGCTATTGAATTGTCTTAAATGTCTTACAGTGGACTAAAAAGGATTGTTGTCCCATATTGACTTGTCTAAAATGTCTTACAGTGAACTAAAAGGTAATGTTGGCCCCTATTGACTTGTCTTAAATGTCATACAGTGGGCTAAAAGGCTAATGGATGATGGATGGATCCTCTTACCACGTGACGGTGGGCGCGGGATCCGACTCAGTCTGGAGCTCGAAGGTGACCGTCTCCTGCTCGCGGCACTCCTTGGCGCCGCCCAGCTTCTTCAGGATCTTCGGCGCGGACGCCACGTGCCACTGCCAGAAGTCTGAGCATTGGTTCA
Organism: Carterocephalus palaemon; assembly: GCA_944567765.1. Lineage (NCBI taxonomy): Eukaryota > Metazoa > Arthropoda > Insecta > Lepidoptera > Hesperiidae > Carterocephalus > Carterocephalus palaemon. The sequence continues at coordinate 15,166,744 of OX155638.1, read as the reverse complement.
CCTCGTTCCTGCAGAGAGATTTCTTACTTTAGTTATATTAGCCACACAATTTAATCCAAAATCAATCAGCAAAAGGAATCCATCAGTTATTTCTTATTAAGGCCAATTCAAACATCAATGAAAATTAAAGTATTTTTAGCAACCTGGAAGGGAAAATAAATAAAAAGAACACAGGTTCAAACAAGTACCAGAATCGGCGTCACATCCACCAAAAGATGGAACGTACTTACATCAAAGTAGCGTAGGTACCGACAACCTTACCGTTCGATTAGTTAGTTCGATTTCGATTCGAGTTCGATTATTAAACTACAAGAGTAAAGAGATTAGACAACTCACTTAGCAACCACAGAGTAGGAGCCGGTGTCAGTAAGCCGGGCGTCCTTGATGGTGATCTTGTAGACCTCATCGCTTTCCTTCACGATGACGATGTGTTCGCAGGACTTGAGCTCAACTCCGTCCTTGTAGAAGGTCACCTCGGGCGTCGGCGCGCCCTCTATCTCAACGGTCACCGTGTGAGTTTCGCCGACCTGGAGAGAGGTAATTAAAAAAATGTATACCACTAAACTAACTGGTCTCCCAGAGACCAGAAGAGGCCGAGGACGACCCCCGTATACCTGGTGGACCAGTATGGCCAAACTTTTGAAAGGAAAAGCCCTACCCGACCCGACAACCCACGACAGAATGTCGTGGCGCAAATTAATTAGGAGAGCCGACCCTACCTAAAGTGGGAATGAGCAAAGGAGAAGAAGAATACCACTAAACTAATCCCAAGAACTATCTTGAGAAACCCATCGAATGAAACATCGTGAGGAAACCTGCATGACTGAGAGTTCTCCATAACGTTCTCGAAGGGATGTGAAGTCTGCCAATTCGCGCTTGGCCAGCGTGGACAAAGGCCTAACCCCTCCCATTACGAGAGGAGCCCCGTGCCCAACAATGGGACAAAGAAAGGTTGTGGTGGAATATAAATGTGATCTGTGGCATTCTCTGTAAGTGCTCTATATTAGCAGCTGCTGCCGCGACCCATAGACGTCTCACTGCTGAGCACGGGTCTCCCCCACAGACACTGCTGCGGGAGGTCTAGAGCATACCTCACCATGCTGCTCCAATGCGGATTGGTGGAGGAGTTAGTGGCCAACCCAGTGTCGAATGTTCTTAATTGCGATGAGTATATCTGGCCCCGTTCAGCTAAACAATGCAAACTCACCATGCAAGTCTGGTTCTCAATCTTCTTCCTGATCTTAGGCGCGGCCTTGACCACCAGGCTCATGGTGGTGGTCTCCTCGCCCAGCTCGTTGGACGCCGTCACCTTGTACTCGCCCGCGTCGCTGGCGCTCACGTTCTTGATCACTAGAGACATGCTCTCTTCGTCCTCGTATAGGAACCTGGGAGGTAGACGTATAACTATTAGCATAAGTGGGCATGAATCGTAGAGTGAAGGCTTTTAGCGCGATGGGACTGATGCCGGCTGAATGTGTCCATGTTTTCAAGAGCTATCATCGAAGAGGATGCATCGAACAGACTCTGCGAAAACAGACTCACTTATGCCCGGCGTCAGACGGTACGAACAACACGGATGACCTGGGGTAGCCCTTGCAGGTGAGCTCGAGCATGGCAGATCCATTAGCAGGCAACAGGGTTGCTCCACGATCTAAACGAGCCGCAAGCGGACTTACTTGTGCCTGGCGTCAGGCAGTACGACCTCCCCTCCGTGCTCGAACACCACGGTCGGCCGGGGGTAGCCCTTGCAGGTGAGCTCGAGCATGGCAGATCCATTAGCAGGCAACAGGGTTGCTCCACGATCTAAACGAGCCGCAAGCGGACTTACTTGTGCCTGGCGTCAGGCAGTACGACCTCTCCTCCGTGCTCGAACACCACGGTCGGCCGGGGGTAGCCCTTGCAGGTGAGCTCGAGCATGGCAGATCCATTAGCAGGCAACAGGGTTGCTCCACGATCTAAACGAGCCCAAGCGGACTTACTTGTGCCTGGCGTCAGGCAGTACGACCTCTCCTCCGTGCTCGAATACCACGGTCGGCGGGGGTAGCCCTTGCAGGTGAGCTCGAGCATGGCAGATCCATTAGCAGGCAATAGGGTTGCTCCACGATCTAATCGAGCTGAAAGCGGACTTACTTGTGCCTGGCGTCAGGCAGTACGACCTCTCCTCCGTGCTCGAACACCACGGTCGGCCGGGGGTAGCCCTTGCAGGTGAGCTCGAGCATGGCAGACCCTCCCGCGGATACGATGGCCTCGCGGTGTTCCACCACCAGTGTAGGCTTCTCGGGCTCCCGATGCAGTTCGTGGACAGCTCCTTTACAGACGTGGTGTGGTTTATAATTTTATTAAGCATTCAAATGATTGCCTCGGGAATGTGGTTATTTATATTCCAAAGGCTTTCATGTGCCACTTTCAGAGTACCTATAACTATTTTTACGCCTGACATGATGGTTTCATTCAAAATCGTTAAGGGCAAGAAGTGAATTGGAAGTGAAGAATTGTATAACATGAATGTAGAACCAACCTTGCACGGTGAGCTCAGCGGAGCAGGAGATATTGCCGGTGCTGGTCTTGGCCACGCAGGTGTACAGGCCCGCGTCCTCGGGCTTCACATGCTGGAACACCAGCGCCAGCGAGTCTTCGTCGTCGCCCAGCAGCACCTGCCCGACAGACAGATAGATTATATAGTATGTATATATAAAAAAGATTACACACTCACGCTCACGCAGTAAGAGGTCTGTGTTGTGGTTGCGGATACATACAGAAAACATTATAATTTACTTGACTACAAATATTTATCGACCTTCGCTGCGACCCATAGACGTCCCACTGCTGGGCACGGGTCTCCCACAGACACTGCTGTGCTCCCACAGCAGTGTCTAGAGCGTACTCCACCACGCTACTCCAATGCGGATTGGTGGAGGGGTTAGTGGCCAACCCAGTGTCGAATGTTCTCAAGCCACCCGAAGGTCTTCGACAAGGCTTAACGACTGTTTTCACCTTTTAAAACAACTGGGACCGACGGTTTTACGTGCCCTCCGAAGCACGGTAGCGTCCATGAAATTTTGCTACTAGCGATCACCCCTCCACCAACCGACCGCGCCCGTCGTATCATAATTTGCTAGAGTACAAATATTTCTCGACCTTAATCTAATATATTTATTGTTGATGATGTTAGTAACATAAATATAATTTCTTCCATCAATATTGATGGAATTGTTTGCAAATCTTACCTTGAACCTCTCTTCGGGGTCGAAGGGCTGTCCATCGCGCTTCCATGAAAAAGCAGGCTTCTCTCCTTTGGCCAGCAGACCCTCGCCGCCGGGCGGCAGCTCGAAGAATATGTTCTTGTCCTCTGGGGGTAAAAAAAGTACTTACTATCTTGCACCACTATTTTCACCCAACCGAGTGTAAATATGACAAATTGCAAACATTTGTTGATCAGTTAATAAGCGAATATTTCCTTAGTGTGATTGTGGATAATAAATCGGTTTGTTGCTTAGTGGTCAATATTGCCTTTAAACCAGATAACAGCACACACTAATGCGTTGATTCATCACAACCCTTTCTTTGTCCCACTGTTGGGCACGGGTCTATTCCCAGAATGGGAGGGATTAGGACTTAGTCCACCACGCTGGTCAAGTGCGGATTGGCAGACTTCACATACCTTTGAGAACATTATGAAGATCTCTGATGTAATTTCTGAGCGATACTGAATGAGACATAAGTGGATGGGAACAACTACTAACTACTAACGGTATTAGCTAAAAACTCAACTTATTCAAATGATAGGTTCATGGTTAATTCTCAAAAATAAATGAAAAATATTTTCATCACATTTACCTGCGATCATTCCAAAAAAATTCTTTGATTTTACTGTCTATTATTTTCAGTATTAGAAATTAACGAAAGCAAGACTAGAAGTACAAAACCAACATTAGTAACAACTTGTTTCAGCGCGACTAATTAAATAAATGACTATGTTTATAGGTCACGCAAGCACCAGTGGCTAACCATTACAACAATAATTATTATGAGTAAAAATGTTAGCCACTTCTGGATGGCGTCCAATGTTTGTTTATGGCGGGAGGCTATAAATATTCTCTGCTAAAATTACATTGAACTTGTTGATTCCGATGATACCTATTACGTAAAGTGGAATCGGATGCAGGGAATTCTTTATATGAAAAGTTGCAAACATTCCGCAGAGTGCGTTGACCGCATGCATGTTTGATTTAAAATAATCTACCTCCATATAAAATGCCAATCACGAATGTATCTCATATACCAGTATAAACAATTGAAATCTGTACTGAAAATCAGTGTTGAGATGTTATGTCGCAACTGGGCTAAGAGCAGACCCATTTGTTATTACCTATACATATTTAGCAAATAAATTCTTTCTTTCGTTCTTTCAAATACCTACTTAGTTACTTACTAATCTGCCCAATTTTTAGTCTTGAGTCGATATTTTACTAAGAACGTTTTGTTATTCTACGTGGTCTTTTAGTTATGTGATTTACTATATTTATTGAACATGAAATATTATGTTCAAAGCAAAGAGTAAGTCAAAGCTATTATGGTGACTTTTCCGTCGATATTTACAGCATCATCGACGATCACAATTTATTCTCCTAGATAGCTTGTAACCTCTATTTTTGTAGTGTTTTGAGAACATGGCTGTCATTTACCTAGTAAAGAAGGGAACCGCCAAAATCTGAAATTGAAGCTTGGTTTCGTTCTTTCACTTTCCTCTTCAAAATTTTGATGCCAAGGATATAGTATAAACACAATGACACTAATATTTTCTTGTCCACTGAGTTCACCAGCTATTTAAGGTCTTTTTACAAATTTACCCACTTTTCTTGGTACCCAAAATGTGAAACTACCTTGCCATAGTAGACCAGTCTCGATAATTTTTAAAACAAAAAAATATTGGTTGCCTGTAAAGTCGGTATACGGGCGAAAGTTTTACGTGACAACGACTTTGAGTGGTAAAATAATTTTAATGTGAATATTCATTCGTATAGTAGTATCGTCTCGTATCGTATCGTCTCTCTCGCTCTTAGGCGGGCTAACCATGCCCGAGTGGAAGGGACGCGTGCCTCTCACTCGCTCTCATTGTGAGCGCATAACGTGAGCGGAGCGTAACGCAGTTTCTTGAAGTGTCACCCGGCAAACCAATTTATAAGACGTTGTCACGTCAAAAAAATAATAGTAGGATGAAACCCATTAGAAAAGGAGACACTCACCGACAACAGTGACGTTGGCTTCAGTGGTGACGTCGCCGTAGATGTTGATGGCGGTACAGGAGTACTTCCCGGCGTCCTCCTTGCCCACGTCGGCGATCACCAGCTCGTAGCAGCCGCGCTCGGCGCGCGTGCGCACGATCGACACGCGCTCGCTATGCGATGACGTCACGATCTCCTTGCCGTCGCGGAAGCTGCAATTTTAAAGATGAGCTCTATCTTGAAAGTATAGTAGATAAAAAAAATGTTATGACGTTCATTAAGCGTAAACAAAATATTATATACCTAATGAAAAATAATAAGGCCTAATCCCTCCCATTCTGAGAGGAGACCCGTGCCCAACAGTGGGACGTCTATGGGTCGCAGCGAAATGAAAAATAAATGAATCTGAATCTGAATCTTATGACAATGTATTTGATTGATAAAAGGTGGTTAAAGTTCTATTGTTACGAGTGGCTTAATCGGACGGTTGGACGGTTCGTTGGGTTATCGAGAATTGAAAATAAATTACCATTAGTTTAACTTAGCTGTATATAAGTAGAAAATAATATGACACACATTCTCTTCAGATTTAACTAGGGGATTTCGATAAGGGGAATCGATAGAAAGAGTTACGTGCCTCTCCTAAACTTACAATTTGACTTCGGGGTTGGGGTCTCCCTTGACACGGACCATAAAGCGCAGGTACGTGTTCAGCAGTATTTCCGTATCCTTGAGGGCCACCAAGAAGTAGGGGGCGTTCAGTGCGTTCTTCTGTTTCCTTTCTTCAGGAGTCACTATAATTATATAGGAAAAGATTAGAAAGCTTGTCTATAAGAACAGGTTTTGTGTCTGTAAAATGTTTTTGTGTAACGTTTTATTTTTCTTCTGAAGTCCAGCGATCTAAGGATAGATTCTCCTATAAATCATAATACCAAAGTAATTAAAGATAATAATTATAATAATAATCTGCGGACAAAATCGTGAGAAGAATTAATGCATGCTCCAAACTACGACACGTGTTTGAGTGGCATAATACAGGAAAATTATACATTGGACAGATAACAAAGAGCTACGGTTATCGCGATACAATGTTTTAATCGTGATGATTTTGCAACGGCCATGCGGGTACACCATTAAGGATAATTACGCAATAAACTTCTAAAAAAAGTCTCCTTTCATTTAAAAAAAAAAAAGTTTGTGAAATAAAAAGTGTGATGGGGTTGGGCAAGTTGACGTATTAGGACCACTATTTTATATTCTTTATATTAAAGTGTATAAACACTAATTCAGTTTATACTAAATGTTAATGTACAATCTTGTGTGTTATTTGCAAAAGCAGTCATGTCAAACTGGCCCAACCCTGAACTAATAGTGCAAAACCACTCACGCTCGTGGACGACTAACTGGGTGGTGCAGTAGGCGTTGCCTTTCGTGTTCTCTGCGCGCGCCGTGTACGTCCCCGAATCGTCCTCTCTACAATGCATCACTTCCAACTTGTGTGCGCCGTTCGCAGCGACGACGTTGACACGGTCCATCAGCCGGTCCGTCAAAGGCCTGTTGTCCTTCAGCCACGTCACTTTCACCTCCTCGGCCGACTCAATCTTGCATTCGAACGACGCATTCTCGCCGGCTGGGGATTCATAGCAAGTTAGGGGAGGATCCGTACGGTGTGTCAACCAATGTCTCACATATGGGTTACCAGGTCAAATGTAATGACAAATTCAAGGTGTCTAAAAGTATTTAATGATAACCTTGAAATGCATTTGATCCGTACGAAACCTCAAAAGGAAATACAACGAAGCAGAGTTAGAAAAATGTGTTGTGTAGGTTAGTTTCCTAGAAGCGTATGTACAAGCGCTTAGTGTATCTACTTTTACTAAGATGTATTTTCTACACTACAGAATGTGTTGGTACTTACGCTCGATGTTTTGCCCTTCAAGAGTCTTCGTGAATATAGGTTTTCCATCCGAGGACTCTGACCTGTTGTAGGACGTTTTGGACAAAATATCTTCTGAAGCGGATCCATTCATGATCTTAGAGTATTTGCTTTCCGAAATGGATTCCCCCTTTTTAGATCGCTCGTAGCTCGACTCTACCTTACTAACGCCGTCAACATTACTGGCGTCAATGCTGAGCCTAGTGGATCGCCCGTTCTTTGAGTCACGTCGATATTTTGAGGCAATGCTGTCAATCTTGCTTGTAGTGTCGCGTTCGGTCCCATCGTAGCTGGATTCGATGCTCATTGCATTGGAGCGACCTTCGGTTTTGCTCTCAGAGCTGCTGTTAAGCCCGTATTTGGACGCAATACTATCAAGCTTGCTCGCTCCATCGTAAGACCCATCAATGCCGTACTTAGAAGCTTCCTTGCTTTCATAGCTTGATTCAATTCCATATTTCGATCCTCCTTCAGTAACCGAGCTTGAGGAGTACTTAGATTCATATCTAGAGGCAGCACCTGCTTCGATAGAGCCACTCGTCTCATACCTTGCACTATCTAGACGTGAACCACTCTCACGTCGAGCGTAAGATGTTGCGCCAGCACCATCGTAAGTGGATGATTCATAGCGACCACCACTTGATAACTTGCGAGTGCTACTGGAGTATTCTGGAAACAATAATATATTGATTAACATCACAAAATGAAACAGCATTATTATCTCCATAAAGAAACACTTATCAGTTCAATGCACTAACCTCCAGAAACCCGCGAACTGCGGCTATACCTCGACATTTCTTCGTCGGCGGTTGCAGCTTGACTGTCTGTGGAAACTTCTTTCGATCCTTCGGTTGTTACAGTTTTACTTGTATCAGTTGCGTTCTCGTTTGATACTTTAGATGCTTCAGTTTTATCATTCACTGAAACTGTTTCAGCTGAAGCCTGAGTAGTCTGAAGTTCAGAAGCAACTTTTTGGTTTTCCCTGGCACTAATAGTTTGCGCTCTAACAGTATCACCTGTACATGAAACGTTTTCTGATGCGGAAGTTGTTTCCTGTTGTAATGTTTCTCGTTGTACAGATGACGCTTGTTCTACTTTCTGTTCAGTACTAGCAGCAGATGAGGTCTCTTTGACACTAGTTGACTCTTCAACAGATGATATATGTGATACTTGAGTACCGTATGATATTGATTCTTGCTGGTGTTGAGATGATTCACTTGATTTCTTAAGAACTGTGCCTTGACTTTGTTCAATGGAGCCTTTTTCAGTTTCATGTAATACAGATGAAGACTCTTCTACTGAAACCTTGGTTGTTGTCGCTTGGACAACAGAGTGACTTTCTTCTTCAACTCTTAACTCTGCAGATTTGGTTTTCGAAGAAGTTGATATAATTTCTTTAGAGGCTTGCTGAACAATTTGACTAGATTCTTGAGCTGACTGTTCAACAGAAGAACTTTGTGCAGATTGTGATTGTTGAACAAATGTTTCTTTTACAGACTCTTCTGCAGTCTTTGCTGTTTGCGAAACGACTTCGCTTTTGCTTGAAGATTCTTTGGCTGTTTGATAACTTTCGCTAGCTGTAGTACTTGCAACTTGAGTCTCAGACGATTTAGTTTCTAAATCAGCTTCGACCTTGCTAGTCACAGTACTGCTCACAGTTGAGCTGCTTACAATTTCTTGCACTTCACTTAGAGATAAGACTTCTGTTACTTCTTGTTTTAAGATCTTTTTAGCGACTTGACTGGCCTCTAGCGATGCCTTTCTTTTAGCTTGAATTTGTTGCAGAGATTCTTCTTTTGTAAGCAGTTCAGCCGATTGTGTGGTTTCTTCTAGTCGTGTTCGTTTTTCTTTGATTTCCTGACTGACTTCTACCTGTGTGTCTTCTACGTGTTCTCGTTTTTTATTTCTTTCTTCCGGTTCTGGTAATTTATACTCAGGTTCTTCAGGTGGTAGTACTTGTAGATCGTCCGCTGCGTGTTCAGCTAAAGCAACTAGAAAATAAACAATTCATTTAATGTTTTGACCTGCACTGGTAAAACAGAATGGAATTGTATATTAATTAATTCTTACCAGCGTCAGAACCGTACTGTCCGATATCTCTGAGCCAATTAACCTTTACTGGTTCCCGGTGAGCTGTAAGGGTTATTGATTGTTGTGATGATTTATGACGAAGCTCAAACTTTGAAGTGTTCGGATGATCTATTACTTCGACGTCAGGGAGCTAAAAAGATAGAGAAATGTTTTGACATGACAATCGCAAGACTTAGAACCTATTATAATGGAATTTATGAACATATTAAAAATACACCTTACCTTTATTATATTTTTTAGAACAAAGACTGAGCGATCTTCGGAGATCCTCTTGACTTTGCAGATTAGTATCCTCGCTTTGAATAGGAATACGTATCTTTCTTTGGCGGTGCCCTCGTAATCGACGGTAAACCAATCGTGGGTCAGTAGGCGGCCAAGCTTGTAGATGTTCCCTCGGTAACCTTCGATGCTAGCGATGAACTTGTTGTCGGTGGCGCGGCTTGGGACACTCAGGAATAGTTCTAGTGCTTTGTGGAGGTCTGTACTGTCGTCGCCGAGACGTTTCGAGTACTTCACTAGCTCCTGTTTGGGAGAATATTACAGTTTTACAAGTAGTAAGTAGTAAGCACAAACTGGGAAGATTCACTAAGACGTTGTGACTATAAAGTTATATTCATATACTCGTACATATAAGAGGGTCTTTAAGTATAATTTTAATTGTATGATTCAAAATGTAATAAGCATTTTGATGACTATTTTCAACTACAAGAACATGACGTCAAACATCCATTACAAATTTGTAGCTGGCGCATAGCGTTTGAGCTGTAATTCAGTTCGACCGTCATGATCGTACTTCAGCTGGCTAATTTGTAGCGAAACTGGGACGTTTAGCACGGTAATAAAATCAGTTATACAGGCTAAATCTTAACAGCGGTGACAGCCTAGTAGCTATCCCATTCGCCTCTCATGTGAAGTCTGACTATCCACATTGCGCCAGCGTGGTGGATCATGGCCTATGGTGGTAGTGGTAGTGGCTATATCGTTACTCTACCTTTAATAGGAGTTGGTAGTCGTTGATTCTCTGTATTGGTAACTTGAGATGCTCCGGAAGTCCTTTGTCGTCACCAAGTTTTTCGGAAAGATTCTGCAAAACGGAAATGCTTTACTATTTTAGCTAGGGACTTGGTTTTTTGTTATTGGCCTGTATTTAGCAGTACACCTGGACTTAAAGGATAGATGGATGGATGGAGAAGGAAAAACAATATATTTGTATAACGTGACACATGATTTTGCGAGTTTCAATTGAGCAGAAAGCAACATGAGGCGTTCTGTCATCGAAGTCGATGCTAGTATTACAGTTGGCGATGTGCCAAGCGATTTGGGTGATGCCGGCGGTTATGTGTGTTCTCTTAATTCCAATTGGCGTTCGGACGTGCCTGGCACAGTGACATTAGAAATGTAATAAATCTGATAACGGCTTAATGAGAGTTCAGATGGTGTCAATATTTGTTACTTCGTTGCTGCCTTGACCACCACTATTTAACGAACATAATAATTAATAATAATAATGAGTATCATGGACATTCTCACACACGGCCTTCTGACCCCAAATGTCAGTCTGATATACATACATATATATTTTTAAATACATACTTAAATAGATAATATTAACACAGAACAAACACAAGTGTTTGTCACACGAATGTTTGTCCTGAGTGGTATGCGCAACCACGAGCCCTGACGTAACAGGCAGGGTCACTACCGATTGCGTCAAAGGGCCCGTCAAGCCGAACTTAAATTGCTTATCAAGGCATCCTGACTACCTGCTTTATCACTTCGATTATCAAGTACGCATCGTACCTACGGTTTAGATTAAAAGTCTCAAATACCGCTTAGTTGATTGATGATTATAGCTGTTTTTTAATGTAGTTATGTAAAAGTATTTTACCGAAAAACAGAATAAAGATCAGGATTAGCTGTTCTAACCGCAAAATGAGCCGGCTCAATATTTACTCGAAAAATTTTTCAAATTTTAGTTGACCTAACATGTTCAAATCCAATTTAATACCCCACAAAATGAACTAGAGAGCTTGTGACATAATTTAATTTTATAAATATTATAGCAGTTATTAATGTTCTTTTTTATAGTATAGATAGATTCATATTTTACAATTTAATTAAAGCTAGTACGTAGCATGCAATTATTAGCAATATATTAATTTCAATAGTTAAATAATCTGAAAAGTGTTATTAATGTTTACTAGACATAAAGATAACCTAGAAAAGAAATGTGTACTTGACCAAGCTTAGCACATAATTACCCCCAAAAGATGCCCCATCAACCGACCACTGTTGGCGTCGTAAAACCATCATAAATAAATCAAAATGCGCATAACGTGAAGCTGTCGAGTACTATATTTAGATCGCCTTGACACATTGCTTCCAGGCCGTGGGCCGTTGATGTTGGAATCGGGATACTGGGGGAATGTGCTCATTCATCGGAAATTCATTCTAGATTCGTCGAAAGAATAATAATGGCCTATTGATGTGTTTTAAATAAATGCGGTCAAATTTCACAAAATATCTCGTCGAAATTCGATAGAGTATTGTTAAAAGAATTACTTTGAAAATTGTGAGATTTACTTTACATTAGAGCTTACAATATCTAGTTCTATAATTTTACCAATAAAAATCTCTAGAACCTGGGATTTTGATTTTACGTGAGGCTATTGTAAACAGAAATTCTTCAGAACTTATATGATTGTCAAAAAAGAGTTTTATGATTTTATAAAAAAAAATGTGTTACTAAATATAATTTAAATAAAATATTATTAACTTATCATCTGCCTACCCGCAAATGATCACAAGCAAATGCAATATTAATAAAACTAAGTACATATGTATTTATTTATATTACCTATATTATTTATATGTATATAAATTTAGGAACCTGATATTCAGCTTTCCAAGAATTAATCATTTGGGTTACGTTACTTGAGACTTCTTATGATCTCTTAATGCTCGATCTGAGCAACCAAATGAGATCAAAGTGCAGTCTTGTGCCATCAGTTTGTTCATTTAATAATATTATGAAAGTGTTCCATTCCATAGTATCCAAAATTAAAAAGTGTAATACAAAAATAATGTTAGGATACAATCATATACATTTGTTCTAAACATGCCAATAGCAACATATTCATAATTATACAGGTACTTAAGTACATCCGCAGCCTGTAAAAATTTCGTTCGATATAGAAGACTAATATATCAGTTCATTCAAAAGAGTTAGAAGTTGAAGGCTGAGTTATACCTAAGCACTACTTATTAGCGAAGAAAAATGCCTTACCTTCTATTTTATTCGGTCGCTGACCTCCTGTAGTGACCCATTATAGCACTATGGATTGAAGATGTTACTGTTTGTTATGCGTTCATTATCTTCCGCGAAATTAATATACTTCATGCAAGATGCAATGCACCAAAATTAAATGTGAACCGTGGAAATACAAGTGTTATTTGTAGTGAATATATTTAAATATTCAAGCAAAGGACAACAGTAGACTTTATTAAGACTAGATTATCTTATTTTCAGTCAACTAAGCTGTCAACCCTGTGTTATCCTGCTAGTGTAATAGTAGTTGGTTCTCCATTTTGAGGTAGCAAAGAAATCATCAAGCTGAGGAAATCATGATGGACTTTTAAGACCGCAAGTCGGAATATTAACTGACCAATGCCAGTGTTTATAGTTCGTGTGAGAAACTTTGTTAATGGAAATGCATTGACGGCTGCAATGAATGACTTTAAATTCCCCACTGAACTCAACATGAAATGCTAGCCAAGTTTTCATTTGGTGTTTGGAGAATGATTATTACTTAGAGATATTTCTAAATACTCTGCTAACTTTGATCTAGCAATTAATTTAATGAATGACTGCTGCATGCTTCATTTGAAGTGTAACCTGTTATATCAACATGTTACGAAGTAATTTGGATTCGGAACCTATTATTAATAAACCATTACCCTGATATTATATTTAATTTAGCTTTTAGTCGCAAGTGAAAACGATATGTAGGTTAACGGATGCAGTAGTTATTATTATTTTCCAAGCTTGTTGTAGTTGATTTTTTGTGTACATACTTGTGTTTAATAGATTTATTTATTTATTTGTTTATGTTTTTACTTAGTATAGCATTAATTAACTTTCTCATTTGAAAATAGGTGTTTTAATAAGAAAATCATAAGGTTATTTTTTGGTAAATGAGGTTTGGCATTCAGATTTCATAAAAAAATTGTCTGGTCATATCTGAAGCTCATATCATATTGATAATGAATTCGGTGGTTTCCACCTTCCCCAAAAGTGTTTTCCATTCCTTTCTATTACCGATATATTATCAAATAATAGATAAACAACTGTTTATACCATGATGGACCCGTTGGCGCAATCGGTAGTGACCCTGCCTGTTGCGCCTGGGGTCGTGGTTCACAGGACAAATATTCGTGTGACGAACACTTGTATTTGTTCTGTGTCTGGATGTAAATATTATCTATTTAAGTATGTATTTAAAAATATCTATGTATGTATATCAGTCTCTGACACCCATACTACAGGTTCGCGTCTACATTGGGGTCGGATGGCCGTGTGTGAGAATGTCCAAGATATTTATTTATTTATACCACCGGTCCAATCCTCAAAAATACATTTGTTAAGTGGGTCAAGGTCACCCGGCAGCGCTTTAGTGGGGCTGCGCGCGCGCCGCCGCGCGACTGCGATCTGCCGTCAGATAGCCGCGACACCCACGCCGTCCGAAATAAACCAGACGAGAGTTTGAAACACTACACCTGAATGCGCGGAAAACTCGCAATTTCGTAACGGCCGCACAAGTCGCAAGAGGGCGTAGGACGGCGCAAGAGGGCGCAAGATGGCGCAAAGGCGCGAAAGGCTTTTGGCGCGTACCTGGACGCTGCTGGTGGAAACACTACACAGTCACACACTTCACTCGGACGAGTGGTCGAGGGTCGAACGCTGGAGCGTGCGAGGTGTTCGCGGCCGCGGCTTCCAAGCGACTGGTGCCCGCTCTCGCCGCTGCTAAACATAGAACGGTCGCGTCGGTAGGACCCCGCCATTTCTCCGGTGACGTCACAGGCAAGGGCGGCGGGCAAGGTCGCCAAACAAACCTTGAGGGATCCTTCGGGCCGGCGTTGTTGACAGTCTTTCTCAGTTGCAGACTTCGCGGCTCAAGGAATTCTTACATTCTTGCTCACCGATAACATTTTGCTTACGACAAAGTGAGATACTGTCTTTCTCAGTTGCAGACTTTGCGGCTCTTAGACTTCTTACGTTCTTGCTCACCGATAACATTTTGCTTACGACAAAAAGAGATAGCTTCTATTTTGTAATCGGAAATGTTAATAAGCTAGAGTCGTGACATGATGTATGCGGTAGTCCTAATGCATCTTAGTGTAATAGTGTATAGTAAATTAATGTCTGAGTCGGAGGCACGATGCATCAAGACATTCCTGAGCGGTCAGCGCTCTAAAACAATAATATTGGAGCATGTCTTCTATGACGAGATTTTACTGTGCCTTACTTTGTGGTAGAATTGTACCATAATAGAAACTAAATAAATAATCAAAGAACTTATTAATAGAATCGGAATAAAAGTGTATTATATAAAAGAGCTCATAAAATTTGTATTTCTGGAATTGACTCAGTTTCCACGCAATCTTTCCTTGATTTTATCCAAAAAGTTATGATTGACTCAGCTGAGATTTGCGTAGGATTTATAGAATAAAGATTTTTATAGTCACATTAACATATCATCACACCTGTAATTCCTTAAAGGGGTAGGCATTGGTGTAGTACACCCACTTTCCACTAGTAATCTTTAGGTCCCATGTAATAGGTGGTGAGCCAATTGCCATACACCAAGCACAAAAACAGACTCCAAGTTGTTTCGGGGCATTTAAAGTTAGAAATACCCAATAGATGTTGCCCGACCCGGGGAACGATCCCAGGACCTAGCTTAGTAGTGGCGATTGCGACCACTAGACCAACGCAGTGCTTGAATATAAAACGAAACGATGAAGATGGGCATGATGATTCAAGAAATTGTAATTAGGTAAAAAATATATTGGCTTGCAAAGTATTTATAAAACCAGTCAAAACAATATCATATGTGACTTTTCGTCGTCTTGATATTTTTCGATCAACACAAACTAGTCAAAACAAAATCATATGTAACTTTTTTTCGTCTTGATATTTTTTGATCAACACTATGATGTCTATGGTTATATCTCAGGGTTATAAATGGAATTTTCATGTCACTTTTATCCTACAGATCCATTAATCATAATTCTGAAGGATATCTTGGATAGCCTTCGACAGAATACGTTTGTATATTTATCTATAGAACCTTACTCATCAAAGCACAACCCATAAGCGCGCCACTCCAAAGTCTCCCTTAAAAGCTAAGCAACACAAGCATCCAATGTTACAGTTGCTATAGAAACCAAAATACAACAATGAGTGCATTGTTTACAGGCAAGAATAGAGCACTGATTAAACAGCTGGCAAATATATTTAAAGCAGATGGCGTGAGATGAAAGGACATCAAAATGTTTACGTGGTCTTTTGCCATGAAGCGATAGAATTTTTTAAAATAAAAATATCACACTGATAAAACACCTATTGAAATAATCTAATCTGTTGTACAAATTATGCTTATTTCACAAATCGCAGACGTGATGACGATGAGATCTGCCTGTCTATTAATTAACATGATTATCGTCTTCGTAAGTTTAGACAATAGTTACCACCCACAACTACACAATAGCTCACATATTTATGGCCATTAAAAGCTCAGGAACAGAATTTTACGATATTTTTACGGCTCTACGTAAAGCTCAAAATCTATTTATTCCTTTGTCTATTACCTAATGTAAGTAGTATAATCTCAACAGCTGTTGTTTTTAAAATTTACCAATTTATTACTAATAGGATATTTATTTACTTAAGCACCTTTCTTTGGTATCAGTATTCATTTACGCTGGATTTCAATAACCTATCTACTGATAGATTTGGCTATCGGAGATAGAAATTTGACTTAAGTTCCATATAAAATGTTTCAAATTTCTATCTCCGATAGCCAAATCTATCTGTAGATAGGTTATTGAAATCCAGCGTTAGAAAACAGTCCCGATCAACAGGATCATAATTTGATCGATCGATGAGAATCCATTTTACCTGAGACTGAAGTCTATATACGAATAGTGTCGTATGTACATACAATCAACCAATCAAAATAGATGAACCGTACAACTATGTCCGAAGGGTACTTCATAGAGTAAAGTCAATTAAGCAATTAACATTAGTTTCTACCTTCAAGGTGGCATCAAAATGGATAGTGTCAAATAAATCAACAAGTATGTTTATCAATACTAATTTGTCTGAATATTTATAATTGCTGTGTATTGGCAACTGTTAATTTAAGTATAATAAATCTGTCATCAGTAAGGTTAGCTCGTTAAGTGACCGCAAACGCTACTGCTAACGGGACGCACTGAACGAGATCCTGCGCTCGATCCCCGTGGACAAAGTATTATTGCGCTTTTCTAACTACTCCCGGTGATTACATACCGTACATCTGCCTAGCCCTTCGGCAAATACAGGCGTGATGTTGTTTTTTTAAGGATGACTAAGTAGCATTTGTAGCTACCATAGCCCAATGGCTCGCGACGATTCAATTTGATCGAAAGAGCAACGCAGTCGGTTTGTGGATGGGTAACGCTAGTGGCAAAATTTCATGGACGCTACCGTGCTTCGGAGGGCACGTAAAGCCCGGTAGTTTTCAATGCTGGAAACAGTCGATAAACCTAGTCGAAGGCCTCCGGGTGGCTTGAGAACATTCGACACTGGGTTGGCCACTAACCCCTCCACCAATCCGCATTGGAGCAGCAGTGTATGTGCCCCGTGCCCAGCAGTGTGACGTCTATGGGTCGCAGCGAAGCAGCATTTGAAGGAAATATTGCATAGCGTCTTCTACGTTATAACAGTCGTCTTCTACGCAATATTTGCTTCAAATGCTGCGTAGGTACGTATTAGGGATAAACAAGTTTAGAGCGTATACAACCGGTCCACGTAAACCGATGTAGGTAAATCTAATTTGGCACTGTTTGGCGATGTCCAAGTAAACAAATTACACATAGGTCATGCGTCAGAGGAGATTCTTGGCTCGTAGGTACCTGCTCCATGTCCGAGTGACCTAGTACACCAAGCCATTATCCACCAATCTTTGAATAGTTTTAAATACCTTAAAAAGGTCATGCATGTTGTAGGTGAAGTACACTTATTAGTACAAAATGAGATTTGATATAAGAATGTATTTTTTATCTCTGATCATTCACCGAGTTAATTGTCTGTCGGTTTGTGGACGGGCGACCGCTAGTGGGAAAATTTTCATGGGATCTACCGTGCTTCATACGTTAAGCCGACGGGACGATAAAAACAATCGTTAACAATCGTTCGTTAACCTTGTCGAAGCGAAGACCTTCGGGTGGCTTGTGAGCATGGGCCTTGTGACACTGGGTTGACCTAATGCCACCATCCACCAATCTGCAGTGGAGTAGCGTGCTCTAGACATCCTGCAGCCGCGTTTTTGGAGACCCGTAGTGGGACGACTATGGATTCTAGCGAAGTCCAGAAGTGGATGAATGGATAGAATACCAGGCTGCTTTCTCGATGGCTCACTACGCGCAATCAATGGTTGTATGGTAACTACGATCTGTTAACGAAATAAGGCGGCCGGCCGGTTATGACAGCATGCGGGCCGGCGCGGGAACTATTTCTGGTCGTTGGCGTTTTGCCGAGAGAATCCCGCGCGGCGCCCGCGCCGACGGCCTACTCTACAGCGATGCTATCGGCTATCTGACAATTTTATCATAATTGGCATGTTTATTCATTAATCATCGTCACAGTACCAGTGGCCATTTATTCATTAATCGTGGTTGCAGTACCATCAGTGGTATTTTTATAAAACACAGGTTATCTCGATGGTTGGTGAACGAAAGTTTGGCTCTACAATTAGGGTCATTTTAGATTGTTGGTTTTGTTAATGTGGGGGAATTCAAGTATTGCGCTAGGAAACTTTAGAGTTGGTGCCCACTTTTTGCAATGGTTGTCAATTGATCGAAATATTTTGATTTAAAAGAACATCATGATACGAGTACAAATACATCCTGTTTCAGTAAGAAGAATAAATTATATTGAAATTAAATTCAAATTAATTTCGACTGAAAGTTTACTCTTGAATTAATGTAAAGTTTCTTCAACTTAGAGCTTCGATCAACTTGATCGAAGACTGAGTTCAATTCTTTTAGTCTAGTTGTAGTGGAGCCATCTGTTGAGGATGCAAAGTAACATTTCAACTCATACTCAAACCACCCGTACGTCCTGGCTTGACGCCAGCGATGTCTTCACGGCGAGAACATTTTCAATACGCTTCCAATCTGTATAGTTTTGGTGTTTCATGATAGATGGCGCGTTTCTGACTTTGATTACAATTATTATAGTAAGGAGGTAGCAATAGGGCTCTACAATAGGTAGCCGATATTACAACTTGCTGCGATATTATTATTTTTTCCTTAAATAGATGCGAACGGCTACGAGTAAATTCGTATAACAAAATTCGCCTCGAGTATGCTCCCACTGGCCTGGAAATAGCTGCTGACCGTGTGGTCGTTGTAAAGCTGGTTCTGGGCGCGCTTATATCGGACGTGCAGTTGTTGGCAATATTGGCCTCAACCCTGTCACCTATGTGCCGGCTTATGCTCATGCAGCGCGGGCTAGCGTACCCCAAATGACCTGGAAGTAGCTGCGAACCGTGTGTTCGTTGTAAAGCAGGTGCTGGCCGCGCTTATATCGAAGGCGCAGCAATATTGGCCTCAACAGCGTCACCTATGTGACGGCTCATGCTCATGCGCCAGCGTGCCCCGACTGACCTGGAAGTAGCTGCGAACCGTGGGGTCGTTGGCGAGCAGGTGCTGGGCGCGCTTAAATCAAACGTGCAGATGTTGGCAATATTGGTCTCAACAGCGTCACCTATGTGACGGCTCATGCTCATGCGGCGTGGGCCAGAGTGCCCCAACTGACTTGGAAGTAGCTGCGGACGGTGGGGTCCTTGGCGAGCAGGTGCTGACCGCGCTTAAATCGAACGTGCAGATGTTGGCACTATTGGCCTCAACAGCGTCACCTATGTGAGGGTGGGCCAGCGCGCCCCAACTGACCTGGAAGTAGCTGCGGACGGCGGGGTCGTTGGCGAGCAGGTGCTGCGCGCGCGGCTCGTCGCGGCAGTACGCCACGTGCTTGTCGAACTCCCGCTCCATGCGCAGCAGCGCGGGCCAGCGCGCCCCAACTGACCTGGAAGTAGCTGCGGACGGCGGGGTCGTTGGCGAGCAGGTGCTGCGCGCGCGGCTCGTCGCGGCAGTACGCCACGTGCTTGTCGAACTCCCGCTCCATGCGCAGCAGCGCGGGCCAGCGCGCCCCAACTGACCTGGAAGTAGCTGCGGACGGCGGGGTCGTTGGCGAGCAGGTGCTGCGCGCGCGGCTCGTCGCGGCAGTACGCCACGTGCTTGTCGAACTCCCGCTCCATGCGCAGCAGCGCGGGCCAGCGCGCCCCAACTGACCTGGAAGTAGCTGCGGACGGCGGGGTCGTTGGCGAGCAGGTGCTGCGCGCGCGGCTCGTCGCGGCAGTACGCCACGTGCTTGTCGAACTCCCGCTCCATGCGCAGCAGCGCGGGCCAGCGCGCCCCAACTGACCTGGAAGTAGCTGCGGACGGCGGGGTCGTTGGCGAGCAGGTGCTGCGCGCGCGGCTCGTCGCGGCAGTACGCCACGTGCTTGTCGAACTCCCGCTCCATGCGCAGCAGAGCACGGCCCAGCATGCGCGGCTCGCCCGCGTAGTACTTTATACCCTCCAGCAGTGCTCTGGAATAGATTGGACCGAATGGATCTTTGTCCAGCAATTAGCCATTACTTTTAAGGTGTGTGTCAATTACAATCACAACCCTTTCTTTGTCCCACTGTTGGGCAGGGGTCTCCTCTCAGAACATGAGGGATTAGGCCTTAGTCCACCACGCTGGCGAAGTTCGGATTGGCAGACTTCACATGCCTCCGAGAACATTATGATGAACTCTCAGGTATGCAGTTTTCCTCACGATGTGTCCTTCACCGTTACAGCAAGTGACATTTAATTTCTTAAATCGCACATAACTCAGAAAAGTTGTTGGTGCGTGCCGCTGGGGTTTGAACCCGGACCGCTCGAGTGAGAGGCGAGTTCGATAGCCACTGGGCTGTCACTGCTAAGGTGAGTGTAAAGAACATTTATTTATTTATTTTTTATTTATTTATTCAACTTTATTGACACCTCTAAAGAGATTTACAATGGGCGAACTTAATGCCCTATGACATTTTCTACCAGTCAAACATCTTCCTAATTAATATTACCTACAAGTAAATGTGAACGTGCGTTTGTAGGTCTTTCACGCCTCAACATAAGCGATAACAAAGGGCAACTATCCCTTCACTAATCCGCATTGGTACACGGTGCTCTAGACCACCACTGGCTGTGAGAGACTCATACCCGACAGCGAGACGCCTATGGGTTGTACCTTAGAGTTAGTTGTACGTTAGAGCTCACGTGTTATGAAACTCGCAGATCTGCTTGAAGTTGGAGAACAGCAGGTCGCGGTTGTCGAACACCGGCTTGGGCGTGGCGGCCTTGTCCATCGGCCGCATGTACATGTTGACCACCTGCTGCATGTCGCGCCCGAACTCCTCCTCCGTCTCGATCAGCTCGCGCACCACTGCCCTGCAAACACGGCGTACGTTACATCTAGCTTGGCATAAAATAGTGCTACGGTAGCCCCCTAGGGTAAAAGGCGACTCAAGGGAGTTCTGGGTTTGCGGCCGGTGAGAGTGGATGGATCTCCTCCACCAATTCGCATTGGAGCAGCGTGGTGGAGTATGCTCTAGTCTAGACCTCCCGCAGCTGTGTCCGTGGGGGAGACCCGTGCCTAGCAGTGGGACGTCTATGGGTCGCAGCGAGAGTGGTCCATCCCTAAAGTGTTTAGTTGTGAGGCTACCGTGCATATTGAGTGTTGAACATGAAACGTAGGAATAAGCTGCTGTCTATCTCCAGAAAAACTTCTAATCCTCCTCTGTTATGAATACCACTCACAGCGATCTCTACCGGAGTGAATCAACAACACATGGGATATAACAGTGCGTAAATTATCCTGGACATAACAAAAGATCTGAAGTACATTAGGTATATTTAGAATCACATTACAATCATGCCGTTTTATCGTAAATCAAGCGCGGCCGGAGTGGTCGCAGACAGATATCCTGCATAAATCAAAGTCGAGTAAGACGTAGGTAATCGTTCCGTGCGTTTTGGGATCCAGGGCAATCAAGATGAGTGGGGCTGCTGAGCTGAACAGTCCTTTGCGTGTTCAACTTAATTCAAACGACTGACATGGACGTGGCGGTGAAAAATGAGATCAAAGCGATGTATATTGGACCAAGGGTTACAGTAAAATGATGTTAAATGTTGCTCGGATGATCAGCGACACGGACCAGAGGGCAGGATACGAGTGGCAAGCAGGCAGGCAAAGATATACGATCAAATATGGTAAGGCACTTAACTATATTGCGAATTAATTATGTAAATAAGGACCATAATTAAGACACAACGCAATCTTTTTTTTCCCTTTAACGTTGCTGCCTAACAATCTTTATTCTCACCATCACCCTGGGTTGACTGGCAGAAAATGCCAATATGCGTTAAGGTCATTGTAACATCTTTTTTTTTCGTTGGTGTAAAAATAAAGAATTTAAATAAATAAATAAGAAATACTAAAAAAATTATGAAATAACGTCCCGTGACAATATTTTAAAACAGCCATTTCACGACGAGCAGGTAACGAGACAGCAACCGAGTAATTGGGTATGAAACTGATTTATCGCGCTCCAAACAAGACTTGTCTTGCTGAATTATTGTGTGCTAAGCAGAAACAAGCCTTATCATATAGCAATAAGTGTTTTGCTTCAGTTCAGGCTTCAGGGACATACGAAATATTCGAAGGGTTGGATGCAAGTGGGCAGCTCTTCACGGAAGTGTTGATAGATGGCGAAGTGATATACTCATTTATTTATGAGCGCGCGGCAGAGTGACATCTTGCAGCTACCGTGCCGTAGGACAAACGATGGAGATGTGAGCCAATGACAATTATGACAATTTTCAGTTAGTGTAAGTTTTGTAGGTAGGTATAATATTTTCCACACAATTTTCTTACTCCTTGTAATTTATTTTATTTATTACATTTATGCTTATAAATAAATATTTATTTAAATATATTATGACTAATATAAATGCATATTTTCCTTTTTATTAAAAACTTTTATTTAACTTTACTACTCATACCTATGTATGTATGTCCTGTTCTGGAATCTTGTAATCAATATTTCACCCACTTCCACTGAAGCTATCGAGCTAAAATTCAGCACACATATTTGGTTCCGATAACAATGCACGAAAAAAAAAATAACAGAATAATTTTTTTTTTCTATTCAATTTTAACATATTTTTTTTTTATTTACTTTTCTGCCGCTTTTACGTTTACTAAGTCCGCCTTTGGTATCACCACCGTTACAGCAGGAGACATTTAATCTCTTAAATCTCAGATAACTTAGAATACTGATTGGTGCGTGCCGCTTGTATTTGAATCCGGTACGCTCGAGTGAGAAGCGAGTTCGATAGCCACTGGGCTGTCACCGTTTTCTCATTCTCACCACCACCACAAGTTCTTTGTCCGACTGTTGGGCACGGGTCTCCTCTCAGCATGGGAGGGATTAGGCCTTCGTCCACCTAATTCATTTAATTCTCTAGCAGCTATTAATTCTAATTAACTTCAGATCGCGAAATTAATCATCTGTTAACGTATTGCTCTTCTATTTGCGGGAAGCACTTGACTAATTGTACACTGATGCATTACCTGCTTACGACAAGTTTTGACAGCCCTGCGAGTTGGCATCCGTATACAGGGTGAGTGGTAGGTTATTATTCATCATTGTTATTCCAGTAGCGTCATATTTGTTGCAAATACATATATATTCATCATTCTTTGTCTTCACGCCTACACATTCTGGAGCAAAGATGGTAATTTATCTGTAAAATTTTAAATCAAGTCTACCTACGAGTACATAGGTAGGTGGAACATTCAAAGCCTTCGGTGTAAGATGTGAATTCCAGGTCTAAAAACTACGCTTTTGTAGATAACCAAACAAAAATGTAATTAGTTTTTTTTTAAATTATTGCATTGTCATCGATCCTTGATAAGTATGCAAAGATTCAAATCGATCCGACGTGTTGAAGTGGGAAAAAATTACATTCAAAGATTCCGTGCGTGTTACATTTTGAGAACATACATGGGATTAGGCCTTAGTCCACCACGCTGGCCAAGTGCGGATTGGCAGACTTCGCATACCTTCGAGAACGTTATGATGAACTTTCAGGCATACAGGTTTCCTCACGATGTGTCCTTCACCGTTATAGCAAGTGACATTTAATTTCTTAAATCGCACAAAACTTTTATCCAAGGATTATTTATTCAAAGAATATTTTGATAATGGTAAGAAATCTCGAAAAAAGTATTTGCACGTTTTCAAACACCTGCGTACATAAAATTTTATAATTTAGTAGCCAAAGCTAAACCAGTCCAGATGAGCCATTGAACTGAATATCTCCAGAAATCGGGCTGGCTCCAGACCTTTACGGGCAGATATCGTAAATCTGTCAAAGATCAGCGAGTGCGGTGACCCAAAAAGCGAAGATCTGTGGACATTCCAGGCAGCCCGCTTCCTGGTGATTAAGGACAGGTTGATCGCCGCCACTCATTGACGCTGACGGCTTAGTGCCCTCGACCTGGATACACCCGGTGTCTTTTGGAGTTCCTTTGATTTTCTTACTTAAAGTGGAAACGATTATCTATACTATCTTTACTTCTATACTAATATTATAAAGAGGAAACATTTGTTTGTAATGTTTTCACACAAAAACTGCTGGACCGATTTCAAAAATTCTTTCACCATTAGCATCTTCACTGAGTGATTAGGCTATATAATATTACTAGGTGTAAACGAAACTACTGTTATGTCTAATTCCACGCAACAACCCGCGACCTTTCTAGCTTCGCAACCGCAAGGCATAATAATAAGGTGGTGTATATTTCATGCATAGACTGCATAGTTATATAACCTCCCCCATAAGAAGGCACGATTCGCTTATCATGGTGTTTTTTGGTAATTTTTGACCTTAAATCTACTAATATCGGCAGTAATAGGTAACCTAAAACAATTTTGTACATGATTTTGGTAAACGCTTAAAACGCCTGATTGCAAGTGGCGCACACGTACAGAAAACAACAATTTCCAACATCCATGATACGATTACAATTATTAATCTACGAAATGAATATCTGCCCTGGCCGGGATTCAAACCCAGGACCCGCGATCAGGGTTCGAATCCACAACCGCGCCACGCAGTCATCCAATGAATGAAAATCAAAGGTACGTACTTCAATAAGACGATATAGGATAATGACGAGAGTCGGATGACCACTCAGGAATCTGACGAACATTGACGACATTGGTAAATGGTACGTAACTAGTAAACGAAACGTGACGAGCTCAACCTGAATGTAATTGTAAGTATAGTGATGCTTTTCAAAATGATAACTAAGCTAAATAATCCCGTGAAAAGGTAAAATTTGGTTTAAATGTTTGTTAAGTGCACAACGGAACCCGAGGTTTTTAAGGAAAATTCCAATCAAAGGATTGTTGCGACGCATAAAATTCAAAAAACTTGATTAGGGTCGTATAAACCCTCTGAAGACGCGTACCAGCATGAAATGCATCGTAAAATCGCTTTAAAGCTTCCGCAAAGACTTTTACGCCCGAGCCAGCTGCCTCACCTTACGACGACTGGTATTGCTGAGCCAAACATATCGAGATTGGCGATTGGCGAGAGCCAAAATGCATTAAATTTTATTTCTGTAACGACAGAATCAGGACGATGGCAGTCACTTGAAAGTAAGAGTATACATACGAGTACTATTTATTTTATGGATATAATATAGAAAAGAGCCTGCCACCCATGAATAACTAGAAATACACACTAGAACACTCAGAATTATACACTGGTAGCCATATTTTTGACGATGTACCTACAATGTAAAAATATAAGGTATAAAGAAAATGGCACACTTCGTCGATGTTAGAATCTATGAGAATGCATCAAGTACTGACACGAAACTAAGCAAAAGGTGCACAAATTTGATCAGATTTAGAGATAACTTTTATAAACTTCATATATATCGATGTTTAGATTTAGATTCATTTATTTAATTACATATACGAGTATGGTATTTGAATACGCTTAATGAAAGTCATGACATTTTTTATCTACCGCCAGTTCACAGTTGATGCTACCGAGAAACGAAAAAAAACTCATTAATATATCAAGTTTCATCTATCTAGACTCATAAATTTTACAAGAGTCCTATAGTATCCGGCGTAAAAATCTGGCAATAGGTAGGTACCTGTGATTCATCAAAATTGACGCAGCTGGCTTTGATTCAATGTTTGGCAACACGTGAGCTCGACGAGCGCCTCTCGTAGCCAGACCTGCGGTCATCCTCAAAGTGCCGGTTTATCACCGTTAGGAGGGCCACGCGTCCATTAATATTTGCTATAACTAACCGGGTTTTCAGGGATGCGGGATTGACGCATTTCTATGTTATGGTTGCGTGGTAATAGGTTTACCTTGTGCCGATTGGATTTTGGGCTTTTAAGACTGTATCTGGGTTTATTAGGCAGGTTAGGCACCCGTGTAGGATTAGCTATTCATTCAATGATCAATAGCTAATCCTTTGCCTATATTGTTCAGTTTAGAATAGATTATATCTCTTTTCTTTAAGTAGTTTGTACTCGTAGTTACCTAGACATGCGTTAAGCGTGTCCAATTACCTCATAGCGAAATAAATTATTTGACTTTCGCTTTGACTTATTGATAACTGATACTACGTACAAATGAGTATCCAAGTATTTTGCGACAGAAATAACTGTTCTATCATTCCCTACACGTTGTATTGCCGTCCATATTTTAAACTTAGGCGGTAACAAAAAAGCATAATATCGTTGAGAATAGAACACTTTCTCGAGTACATTAGTCGTTAGTTGGTGTCACTGTCAGTAAGAGTCTCCAATTCAGTCACAGATGCGTTTCTACCCTTGAAGACTAAGATGGTCGCTTCCAAAGAATTCTAACCAGAAACGGAAGTTTCCACACATTCCTCCCAAGTTCTCTCAAAGACCGCGTGACCTATCCACGGATGGATGTTGGATGGGTACGTACTGGCGGCGGGCCGCCAGGGCCGTCTGCGCCTGCTTCTCCTGCAGCACGCGCGCCGGCACCAGCCCCTGGCGCGTGCGCAGCTCGCCAGCCTGGACGTCTTCCACCACGCGCACCAACCACCTGGAAACAGAAAGACAACTTTGAGAATTGCACCATTGTATTTGAAGTATTCTCAGCGATGATAAGTCTAGTAAGTAAGATTTCTGGCTAAGCGGTGCTAGGCCAGAGGTTGAGTCTTCGGCCTCAAAGGTTCCAAGATTGCCTCCACATTAACCAGAACACTTCAGCATGCAATTTCCTTAAAATGTTTTTCTTTACCGTTATATCTGGTGACATTTTAATGATTAACCTGTCTATAACTTAAATAATTGGTGAGTGCGTGGTACTCGGTACGGTGATAGAGGTAAAATAACCTCTAACACCGTAGAGAGAGACAGGGGGGCCTCCATCCTATAAGTAAGTGGTCTTAACCCATCTATCACCGCTTCAGCTGTAATTTTTGCATCGATCTCAAACGCTAAGGATTACGTACTTCACCTCGACTGTTCTATAATAAACTAGGGAATACAAGCACGGCGGCCGGATAACGACCCCGAGCGATGACCTCAATTCGACGTTTTAATGGTAACACGTAATTTTAAATGCGTAATTTTAGAATGGCAATTTACTTTAAAAATGAATGAAATAGTCATTTTCAACAGCCTAGATCCTAAAACTTCTCAAAGACGGGAAAGAAGATCAAAAAGGGATTATATATCTTTATGGCATGAGTCTGCCAGGTGCTTCGTGGTGTCCCTGTAGTGGTGTCCCTCGGGACCAGAATAGTGCTACGGTAGCTTGCTCTGCTTGTCGTAAGAGGCGACTAAAAAGGGACTTTCAAGTCCCTTATGGCCCTAAGAAAGACGATGCTGTATTGCTGCACCGAGTTGTGTAGTTTGTCGGTTCAAAATCGAAGAAGACCGAGAAGAGCCTTATGGCGCAGCGCTGGAAGGCACCGGCGCGTTACAAAAGAGATCCCGGAGCCTTCCTGTATTGCCGGGGTAGGCCATCGAGCGGATTTTAGTAGGTAAATGTCCCACAGAACCTGGCGTCGTTCATACGACGACCGGGTACCATTTTGTTTCCCACTCTTAAAAAAACACATTCTGCGCATTTTCTAGCAGCTTACTGCAATCTTGTGCAACATTGCACAAACTGCATATTTTGTATCTGTTGACGTTATAATGATGAAAGACCTGCCAGTTACCGCTGCTGCTATGTATGCGTGATCATTGGGGAAATAATAACGCGTAAATGAAAGGTGCAATTTGAAATGTTGGAGATATGAAAATAGGTTATTATAAATTAATATACATGTAATATATAAACTAAGAAATAATAATAATAAGTGGACTAAAAGATATATGAAATTAAAAAATACAGGGCATTGAAGCGGACTAAACCGTTGAACATTGGGCATACATTAATTGTGGTGTGTAGAGTTCATATCATATTGACTATTTCAGATTTTGATATTGTTTTGCCGAATTCAGCAAATGCTAGTATATACATTTATTTGTCATTTAGTCTCGTTAATACAACGAGAATAAAGAACGTACCGAGAGTAAGTACTAAAGAAATTGATATGCCGCATTTTAGTACGCAAGGGATCAACGAATCAATGACCATCATGAAAACATCAGAAAACTGAACTGAAAATCAGCAGTCGTGGTTCTAAATCATGACACAGGCTGAGCGTGTCCACTTTTTTTTCCCCAGTGCTGCAGCTCCAAGTCATGCTTTTTTTTATTAATTATTTAATTTTACTTTATTAATTTTTTTAGCAGCATAATAAAAATACACAACAAAGTGTATTTTTATTATTATGTACCTAATTTCTATTCTAGTTTCTGATGACCAAATGCCTGAAAGCTTTTCTGCTCAAAAGCAAGTCGTGTTTTAAATATATTTTACCATGACTAACAAAGAAATGTAACAACCGGAAAAGCGTTTTGCATGTATTTGCAAATTTGTTTTAATGTGACGAAAATTTCACACTTAGGGCTTTCAGCAGACATAATTAGGTGAGACTGGGATAAATCGGGTCCATGCGTCTCATCTTACTGTTCGCCAAACACTGAAGAACTGTATCTGGATAGCTTAGTCACTTGCTTGGGAAACTTAAACATCTTCAGGGGTTCTAGTGAGAGCAAAATCTAATAAATGGTAATAAGTAGGTAGTCGGTAGTTAGTGCAAACATTTCTAGCCGTATCTTTTGGTCTAAGATCAGATGCCTGTTGTCATGGCGCTGGTGACTATACGTTCAACTATACCGAACAACGAGATTAAGTACTAACAGATATTTCCAAGTAAATGTAAGGGTAAAATTTTACAAACTTTGAATGCCGTATTTATTTATATCTAATCAACAGCCTAAAATATAAATATTATGCTTCTAGTTCTTAAAATGACAAAACTTTCATACAACCTTTCATCCCCTTTTTCAACCCTTTACAACACTTTTTTCCAATTAAAAAGTAGACTATGTCCTTTCTCAGGCTCTGGACTATCTGTTACCAGAGTTACTTTCTCATTTATAATATTAGTATTAATATAATTTAGCGTGAGGTACATATTAAATTAAATTAAAAATTAATAGCGGTGACAGCCCAGCGGCTATCGAACTCGCCTCTCACTCGAGCGGT
This sequence comes from Carterocephalus palaemon, assembly GCA_944567765.1. Lineage (NCBI taxonomy): Eukaryota > Metazoa > Arthropoda > Insecta > Lepidoptera > Hesperiidae > Carterocephalus > Carterocephalus palaemon. Next base: position 15,137,404 of record OX155638.1, on the reverse strand, counting down.
CCGGGTTCAAACCCCAGTGGCACGCACCAATGACTTTTCTAAGTTATGTGCGTTTTAAGAAATTAAATGTCACTTGCTATAACGGTGAAGGACACATCGTGAGGAAACCTGCATGCCTGAGAGTTCATCATAACGTTCTCGAAGGTATGTGAAGTCTGCCAATCCGCACTTGGCCAGCGTGGTGGACTAAGGCCTAATCCCTCCCATTCTGAGAGGAGACCCGTGCCCAACAGTGGGACGTCTATGGGTCGCAGCGACATATTAAATTCATAACTCTTGCAAAACTGTCTCAACATCAACTAATTACCCAATTTCCCGCCACTTCCTAGGCTCAGGAGAAAGAGTGACAGTTGCGCGTACAGGTTGATGTTGGTACACTGCTGGTTCCGGCACACGGTTAATGAAGAGATCGCCGCCGAAACCGGGACACTGGACGACACTTCCTCAAACTTTATAGGGTTGCTACGTTCCTAAATAATATGGGAACAACTCAAAAAACACGTGTTCTTTGCTTAGCAAGAGCTTACAAAGGATACAAAATCAATTACTGGGATACATTCTTCATCTAACGTATAAAAGTGCTATGTAAAGTTAACGTACCAGGTTGCCAGAGTTCGGGTTATAAATTCAGATTCCTTTCGGGATTCCCTTAATATTTTTAATAGATTTATGGGATCGGATATAAACTACTTTTAAGATGATGGCTCATTATGCCTGTCCGAATTTATGTGCTATGAGACGATGATTTCAAGATCTTCAACTGGAAGGAAAGCAGTAAAAGCTGGTGAACCATTTTTTTTTCGTATGGACTATTCGTTGAATGGTCATAAAGACATTTCCGTAAATGTCACCGAATAAAACCATTTTTAACGTGACAATCTTTGGAGACAACAGTGTTTTGAGAAAAATCGATTATCAACCCTATTCGATAAAAACGCCAAAAACTGGAACGGCCGTGTTTACGTACGAGCGATGTTTCAATTATTTTCGTGTTCTACACGAATGTCCTGCAAATCAGGGCTTTGTTTTTATTACGGCGTCACCGGAGACGAAAACAGACAGTGTTTTGTAGACATTGTTGATTTGAAACAGATTTCAGTGTTCTAAACATGTGTAGAATTGATTATTTTAAGTGACATGGCATTTTGATAGAATGTTTGTTTAAACTGGCGGAGCCAATGTTTAGAATGTATGAATATCATAAATTATAACTAGTCGACGATGTTTCATGAAGCCAAACTGGTGAAAATATATATTGGAGAAATACGCGAACCAAAATTGTGTGTATTGAATCGTTGATAATTAACCCACCATCACAACCCTTTCTTTGTCCCGCTGTTGGTCTCCCAGAATGGGAGGGATTAAGTCTTAGTCCATCACGCTGGCAAAATGCCGATTGGCAGACTTCACATGCCATCAAGAATATTATGAAGAACTCTCAGGCATGCAGGTTTCCTCAGATGTGTCGTTCACCGTTACAGCATGTGACTTTTAATTTCTTAAATAACCCAACGGTTTGAATTTATTTTTACAACAATTATTTTTGAAGTAAGAATTTACTTGCGTACCTACACACAAATGTACCTAGTTTAGCTAGTTTTGTTGTGAAGAAACTTCTTCCTTTCCAAATCCGTTCTAGATACAAGTTTATTACTCAGATAAAATACGATAACACATCAGTGAATGTGTAACGGAACATAACAGTATGTGCGTCGCTCGCAGCCCGGATCCTATTGAAGTATTCGCTGCGACCCATAGACGTCCCACTGCTGGGCACTGGTCTCCCCCCCAGACACTGATGCGGGAGGAGGAGGGGTCAGTGGCCAACCCAGTGTCGAATGTTCTCAAAACCACCCGAAGGTCTTCTATAAGGCTTAACGACTGTTTCCAGCATTGAACCATCCACAAACCAACCGCGCCCGTCGTTGCTCAACTCTTTCGATCACATTGAATCGACGCGAGCCATTGGGCTATGGACGCTAGTATTGAAGTATTACCGAGCTGTATTCTGTGCCAATAATTTGTCAATCACAAATAATTTATTTACGGCAACTTTCTGTTGATCTTTACGGCAATTTGCTAAGTCGTATTTTACCTGTTTTGTTTTTGTTTTCATTCTATTTTGTTTAATATTAGATATTCCAATATTAACTGCTACACATGCGCCAGAGAACAACGAAATAAAAGCTTTCTTTCTTTCTTTCTTTCTAAATATAATGTTTTTTTTTCCTTTGGTTTTTCGTTGTTTATTTTTCTTCCTTTTTTTTACAATCAACAATCCTGTAACTAACTCAGGGAGGTAGTTTCAGTATTTTTTTTAATTCTCTATATTCAGGTAATTAATGTATGTATGTCATAATTTTGCAATATACGGCATCAGACCCAGACACAAAACCAAGGGTGTGAGACGTGGTTTGACCCAGTTTAATACCATGGTGGATAAGGACGGACGCGTCACTTTAATGACATAGAAATGTAACATTGGATTCCGATCGCGAGCGAGCCGGATGCGGTAACCCTGTGCCATGAACTCTTTCTGGACTGCCGATCGGGGCCAGCTCAAACTGCCGTGACGCCGTGACGCTTTCACGTCCATCAGGTCCGTCTACGTGACAGAAGACCCAAACTCATGGCAATAATAGATCTGAACATTGTAAAAGCGGAGTACGTATATAGGTATAACTAAACGGGTTTCTTCTTCTGCCATAAGGCATTATGTCCGCCCATTGTATATCTCTTTAGAGGTGATAAAATTATGGTCGAATTGTGATCAAGCGTAGTAGTCATCGATATCACAAAGACATACGTCCTACATACAAAATGTTGATCAATTTAACCACAATTGCGCCATACTAAAAGCATTTTGTACAATGATTATTTATAAATATGTACTTCTTTTTTACAACTTCTATATTTATGGTTCGGTATGTGATCATTTAATTAAAAAGTCTACCATTATGTAACTGTATATGTTTACTCCTACGAGTACGTTTACGTATAATCCTCAGCTGCAATAATCGCATTGCTTTGATATTTTGCGCGCCTAAATATTTAATCTGTGAGGTGTCAACGGCCGAAAGGGTGGTTTGTTTTGCTCGCAGCGAAGTATTAATATCGGGCGCATAGAATGTTGCAGCTGGGGCTACGGCGCTAGTTCCGTGTGCATTCAGCTATTCCTGGCCATGCGTGATTTAAGTTTAATACAAGATCATAAACTGTACCAAATAGATAGGTACTGTCTATCGTGACTTTAGGGCTTAGCTTAGTGGTAGCTAGCCTATAATGGCTAGCTATGAAGGCTAGTTTTTCGTGGGGTTCGACTATGATTTATTTTGGAACTGAATATATTTAATTTTCGATTTTATGTAACAAATACATACTGCATTTTGATCGTTCTTCCATTTAATGCCATTGGGACTTCCTTGAAGTTCGGTTAAGACATAAAAATAATTACTTCTGCAGTCTCAATTTACTGGATCCATTCGGGTTTGCAGCCATAAGACAACCCATAGACGTCCTACTGTTGGGCCCGGGTCTCTTCCACAGTCAGAGCCGCGGAAGGTCTAGAGCATACTCCACTACGCTGCTCCAATGAGATTGGTAAAGAGGTAGTGGCCACCGCAGTGTCGAATGTTCTCAAGCAACCCGAAGGTATTCGACAAGGTTTATCGATTGTTTTTTACAATTGAAAACAGCCGGGACCTATGTCTGAAGAACGGATGCGCCCATGAAGTTTTGTCACTAGTGTTCACTCGGTCGGATGGACGGTTTGAGATGGTCAGAGCACCCACTCATGTCGCTTGCAACCATCAGATTCTACAACATTAGCTTAGGAACCGCCTGCGTCCCATCAAAACCTAGAAAAACAATGTCTGTAAGAACAGATGTCACGTGTTAGTCTGCAAGTGATCTGTTTCGCACAATTCGAACAGAGAACTCTCCAGCTGCCAGCTCGAGCATGTCGGTGTGTGTTGAAAGCTGTTTAAATTGTTTTGCGTAAATAGGATCTAGACAGGTTGTTTGCGCCTGTAAAGTGTGTGTCAACATCATCATTCGGACTATATATAATGCGTCTATAAAGTGTGTGGCAGCACCTTAATTCGGACTATGTTATCTGTGCAAAAGCTTAAATGACAAGTGACATGTAAAACTGCTTATTCATTATCTCAAATTCGAATCTTCCAACGAGTCAAGTTGCATACAAGTACAAGTGAAATCAAGAAAGAAGCTTCTATCAGCTCCATCCAGCTCGAAGAGGTACTAAAGAACTAAAATCAGCGTGCATTTGGGCTCAAGCTCAAACATTGGCGACCGTGACAGGACGGGTCTTCGGGAAAAATACAGCGCAAAGCCACTGCAGCAACGGCCGGACAGTGACGAAGAAAATCCACTCCGCAGCCCAGCCAGTGCAGCTAAGTGCCCTCCTTCATACCCATATCCTACAAGACCTTCGAATTCCTTGCATCCAATCCAAATTCCATCTATCTGAGCGAATCAAAGTCTATCAAATTACTACGCAGTTAACGGTACTCATATCTACCCTTAACTTTTTCATTTTTTCGCATCGTCAAAAACTGCGAAATCACGTTGATTTTAGACAAATTCAATTTAATTTACTCGTATTTTACCTAGATCATACCATAATACGGACGATTATTATCGAATTACAATTAAAAATATACAATATTTGCAATTACCTACCAGATTTCGTCGGAATTTTGTTCGTAACCTATTTATAGTGTGTCATCATTGTTAAGCATATTATTCAATAGCAACTGCATAAATCTATTCAATTTTAAGTTACAACTACAAAATGAGTAACAAGAGTGAAGAATCATTGCAAGGGCTTTTGATTAAACGGAGTTCAGTCAAAGGTCAAATAACAAAATTTAAAAACTTTCTGTCGGGTCTCTCCTCCAAGCCTTCGTTGTCTTCCATTGAACTAGCAGAGCTAAACTTAAGGCTGAATAGGTTTGAACAGCTATCAAACAAATTTGACGACTTGCAGAGTAAAATAGAGGTTTTAAACGGTGAGAATTTGCCTACAGAAATCGATGAAAGGGAAGATATTGAACAGTTGTTCATTGGTAATATAGCATTTGCCCAAAGTTTAGTTCAACGGAACACTGCACTGTTAAAGACTGAGGAGGCAAATAAGAGTCTTAATTCCTCTCATTTATCATTGCAATGTTCTTCGATGCATACACAAGAAATGAACTTCAAATTACCCCAGATTCAAATAGCAAAATTCGACGGATCCTACTTTCGATGGCTTGAATTTCGAGATACTTATAAATCTTTAATACACAATAATGAACGCATCCAACCCATTCACAAATTTCATTACCTGGTAAGCTATCTAGAGGGTGATGCGGCTAGAATTATATGCAACTTGGAAGTCTCAAGTGACAATTATGCAACAGCTTGGAAACTACTTTGTGAGCGTTATGATAATAAACGGCAATTGATTAACCATCATCTCAATTCCTTACTCAATGTAAGTACGTTCAGTCGTGAATCGGAGAGGTCACTTAGATTCTTAGTTGACCATGTCACTAAGAATCTCCGTGCACTTTCCACATTGAAGCAGCCAACTGAGCACTGGGATGTTCTGATCGTCCACATCATGTGCACTAAGCTTGACAGTCGTACACTAGGTAAGTGGGAGGAGTACAGGAACACTCTCGAGGATATACCAACTTTGAAGCAGTTTCATAAATTTCTAATTGACCGTGCTGATGTATTAGAGTCACTAAACAGGAATAAGACAGAAAACATCAATACAAAGCCTGTAATTGCAAAGCCAAATCGTTCATTCAATCAAAACAAATCAATTGCATGCACTTCACAAGCAGTCTCTATACAAAATACAATATCATGCATCTTCTGTAATGAAAGGCATAGGATCTACGACTGCCCTGCTTTCAAGGCAAAGAGTGTCGAAGAAAGAAGGTCTGAGGTAAGCAGACTACGCCTTTGCCCCAATTGCCTTCGACAGGGTCACTCTATTCGTGATTGCAGGTTAGGGCCATGTCGTGAATGTAAGCAAAGACACAATACTTTACTTCATACACCTATTAATACCAATGAAGGCATAGAACAACAAGCATCTGTTTCTAATTTTTCTCAACAACAATGTAATGAAGTCATATTATCAACTGCTATCATTGAAGTCTGCAACCCATCTAGCAATAAGACTGAAAAGGTGAGGGCTCTTTTGGACTGTGGCAGTCAGTCCTCATTCATTTCAAGTGCACTTCAAAGGAGACTTTCCTTAGACACAACAATTATTAACAAAACAAACATAATAGGTATTGGTAACTCCAAGGTGAATCAAGTGAATGAAACCTGTTTAGTCAAACTCAACTCACTATATAATTCCTTCAGCATCACAGCCAACTGTTTAGTGCTTCATGAACTGACAGGGGAGTTACCCAAATCCTCAATAGATTTATCACAATATACATCAATATTAAAGGAGTTTACACTAGCTGATCCTATGTTTCATCAACCAGCACCCATAGACATCTTACTTGGTGCAGATATATTCTGGGAGATTCTTGGCTGTGAACAACATGTTCTTGGTCCTAAGCTTCCTAAATTAAGAAGCTCTCAGTTTGGTTGGTTAGTGGCAGGTCCAATGTACTCACCGAAATCCAGAAGCATTAGTTGTAATCATGCAATAACTTCTGATTTTTATGAGAACCTAAGCAAACAAATTACTAAGTTTTGGGAACTTGAAGAGGTTCCTCAAAGAAATCCTTTCAATGAAAGTGAAAGGGCATGCGAAGAACATTTCTTAAAACACACATCTCGGTTACCTTCAGGCAGGTTTTGTGTCAGACTACCCCTGAAAGATTCACCAAATTGTTTAGGTGAGTCCTATCACTTAGCTAAAAAAAGGTTGCTTTCTTTAGAAAGGCGGTTTCATAAGCAGCCCAATGTTAAGTCACAATATGTTGAGTTCATTCAAGAATATGCAAATTTAAATCATCTATATGAATCACCTATTTCAAAACCTGAAATATCTTATTTCTTAAGTCATCATGCTGTGTTCAAAGACAGTGAGTCAACCAAGACACGTGTGGTCTTTGACGGCTCCGCTCCTACTACATCTGGCTTCTCCATTAATGATATCCTCATGGTAGGCCCAAACATGCAAGATCCTCTTCTTTCCATTTTAATAAGGGCTCGTCTATACAAATATGTCATCACTGGCGACATAGAAAAAATGTATCGCCAAGTGCAAGTGCACCCTGATGACCAAACCCTACAACTTATTTTGTGGAGGGAGGATGAGTCTATGCCTATCAATACACTGTGCCTAGCTACTGTAACCTATGGTCTTGCCAGTTCTAGTTATTTAAGTACTAGGTGTTTGTGGCAATTAGGTGAGGAGTGCGAAGATCCTCTGGTCAAGACTATCATACAACATGACTTCTATGTAGATGACTTATATACAGGGTGTGATTCCGAACAAGAACTAATTTATATACACAAGTCAGTAAAGGAAACTCTACAAAAGGGATGTTTCAACCTACGAAAGTTTAAAACTAATATACCTTCTTTATTTAATTTTCAAGATGACAATAATTGTGAAAAATTAATTACTAGTGAGTCCTCCAGCACCCTAGGTATGGGCTGGGATCCTACTTCAGATACCATACATTATTCATTTAAAATTCCTACAAGTACTGACATCATTACTAAAAGATACATTTTGTCTTCTTCATTTACTATTTTTGATCCAATGGGATTACTGAGTCCATGTATAATCATACCTAAGATGCTTATTCAAGAGCTATGGATTCAGAAGGTGGATTGGGATGACCCGGTCCCTCAAAACATCTCAATCACATGGAATAAGTTTCTGTCATCGCTGCCATCTATTAATAATTTACATATACCTCGACTAGTTTTGGGTAACAATTATGTTGTGATTGAACTACATTCTTTCAGCGATGCTTCACAAAAGGCATATGGTGCCTGTGTGTATGCGAGAAGCATAGATGCAGACAATAATGTCACCGTCAAACTACTTTGTGCTAAATCTAAGGTAGCGCCTATAAAGCCTACCACCATTCCAAGGCTGGAACTCTGTGCTGCTCTGCTTGCAGCTAAACTTTGTAAAACTGTTTTGGATTCGTTGCGTACCAACAATCAGGCAATTTGTTTTTATCATTGGTGTGACTCAAGTGTTGTGTTAAGATGGTTAAAGACAAACTCACGAACTCTAAAAACCTTTGTAGCCAATCGAGTTGCTGAGATATGTGATCTGACTAATCCTGCGTCATGGCGATATGTACCTACATCTATGAATCCAGCAGATCTCATATCCAGAGGTGTACTCCCAGATCAAATTCAAAATACAGATTTATGGTGGTCCGGGCCTAACTTTCTTTTGCTGTCACCTACAGAGTGGCCTACTTTAGATTCAGATATACTACATGAGCAAATACCAGAAATTATATCCAATGCTTCTGTGAAGTTAACAAATACAACTGAATCTTTTGTAAACTTCTCCAATTATTCCAATTTTAACAAATTAAAAAGAACATTTGCCTATATTCTGAGATTCATCCATAACCTAAAAAATCCTGACAAAAGGATGTTGTCTACTCTTTCTGTCGATGAATTAAACACTGCTTTTTTACATTTGTGCTGCTTGTCTCAACGGGAATCGTTTCCGCTTGAATATGAATTACTGTCGAGTGGTAAATCATTGAGCTCTAGGTCAAATATTCTATCATTAAGTCCATTTTTTGAGGCAGAATCAAGGACAATTCGCGTCGGTGGTAGGATCGATGCATCAAATTTCCCTTATGACAAGAAACATCCAGTCCTATTACATTCAAAGCATCGTTTCACACAGCTTCTATTTGAATATGAACATATGGAAAACCTACATGCTGGTCCACAGCTACTTCTATCACTAATTCGCGAAATCGTGTGGCCTATAAATGGTAGGCATCTTGCTCGCCGTACGGTTTTCAATTGCGTAGATTGCTGTCGTCATCAAGGTAGGACTTTAAATCCAATCATGGGTAATCTACCTAAGCAGAGAGTCACCGTAGACTTTCCTTTCAACTCAGTGGGAATAGATTTCGCTGGACCATTCTATATCATAAATCGAAAAGGGCGTGGATCCAAGGTAATCAAATGCTATCTTTGTTTGTTTGTATGTCTTCGATACAAATGCATACATCTAGAAGCTACCAGCGATCTTACAAAGGATGCTTTCATTATGACTTTCCGACGGTTTGTGGCAAGACGGGGCAAGCCATCGGAGGTATTTTGCGACAACGGAGGCAATTTCGTTGCCGCATCCAAGGAATTTGCTAACATAATAATGGCAAACCTCCATCACTTGTCTGACTTTGCAAGTCAGAAAGGCGTAAAATTCATCTTTTCTCCTTCTTACGCTCCAAACTTCGGCGGAATCTGGGAGGCTGGCGTCAAGTCTGCTAAACACCACATTAAACGCGTAATAGGCAATAACCATTTAACCTTCGAAGAGCTTACAACTTTGTTCGCTCAGGTAGAAGCCATACTTAACAGCCGTCCTATATGTCCCTTGTCTCCATCTCCTGACGATTTCTCAGCCCTTACTCCCGGGCACATGCTCATTGGCAGGTCGTTGACTGCGCTGCCGTCACCGCCTTTGACAGACTTCAAGCAAAATCAACTACAACGCTACGCATTACTAGAACAAATGCGCCAACATTTCTGGCAACGCTGGAAGCGAGAATATATAGCAGAGTTGCAACAACGCACCAAGTGGAAAACACACAACGCAAGGTCAAATCTAAAGATTGGAGACATGGTGCTATTGCAAGAGGACAACACCCCTCCATTATGCTGGCGCCTCGGACGAGTACTGAATCTGTACTTGGGTCCTGATGGTGTCGCGCGAGTCGCTGAAGTACGAACCTCAAAGGGATCCTTGCGGAGGCCATTAACTCGCCTCTGCCCCTTGCCATCTTCTAACTGATCAACAACGTGACGGTTGGAAATCTCCTGCTGCAGATTTCCAACGGGGGAGAGGATGTTTGCGCCTGTAAAGTGTGTGTCAACATCATCATTCGGACTATATATAATGCGTCTATAAAGTGTGTGGCAGCACCTTAATTCGGACTATGTTATCTGTGCAAAAGCTTAAATGACAAGTGACATGTAAAACTGCTTATTCATTATCTCAAATTCGAATCTTCCAACGAGTCAAGTTGCATACAAGTACAAGTGAAATCAAGAAAGAAGCTTCTATCAGCTCCATCCACCTCGAAGAGGTACTAAAGAACTAAAATCAGCGTGCATTTGGGCTCAAGCTCAAACACAGGTCACGACGGAAGCCGCGTGATTCTGAACTATGAATTATTCTGAGTCCTCCAAGATTCAATAACGTGGATTCAACCCTCTTTTTTCTGTTTTACGAGTGGGAAACCTTTCAAAGGAACCCGACATCGTGGGAGCGACGCCGGGTTATGTGGGATTTCCACCCACCAAAACCGCCTTGGTGGCCTTCTTCGGCGCTTGTAGAGGGTTCCGGGATCTCTGATAGAACGCACCGGTGCCCTCCAGCGCTGTGCCCGTGTCAGGCTCGTCTCGGACGAAACATCCAAAGACGTCGAAACCCATCTACAACGTTGTGCAGCCACATACAACGTCGTCTTTCCCGGGGTCACTGGATGGACGGTTTGAGTTCCCACTCGTGCCGCCCGTGAACCCAGAAGACCCCTTTTAGTCGCCTCTTACGACAGGCAGGGGATACCGTAGCAATATTCTGGTCATCTATCCGAAGATCAGTTTTCTAGAGAGCCTTCATGACTCGGCGGCACTATTGTCAGTGACCTTGACTAATATTCTGTCCTGGTTTAACCCCTAAAATGGGCCGATATTTAATTGGCAGATTAATAAGGCGAGGTCTCAAATCATGTAGTTAACTAAAACAATTTACTCGTCCATTTAATAATTACACTGAAAACTTTTTAATGTTGGCACACTTAATAAATTAAACAGTTAATGATGTTAAATTGTCAAAATTTAATAAGTGTCCAATGTCTTAATTTAATTTAAAATTCATGGTTTGTTTACTTTTTTTACTTTGTTTGGATGTAGATGTAGCTTGTACCTGTGTATATGTGAATAAAGTTTTTCTTTATTTCTTTCTAAAATAGTTTTAACGAAAATACAAACACCTACATATCTCCCAGGCTGCTTGAATATTTTCGACATTTTCAACAATTATCATTATAATTTCAACCAATTTACACAAAACCTTAACAAATTATACCTACACCTAAAACTTTCTCATGAATTACTCCGTTTATTAGTGAAAACCGCATGAAAATCCGTTCAATCGTTTTTCAATTGATCGCGTAGGTAGAGTCAAAAGCAACTAATATGTATCGATGTCTCATTCAAACGACAAAGAAACGAAAGATATCGCATGTTCTAGACTAGACATCCCAAATTAGAGCTATCTGAAAGTAGGACAGTCACAATACGAAAGACAAACATGACTCCAATGGCAGGTCCACATTCGACGCGAGCCATGTTGAATAACGCTAATAATAAAGGCAGAAAACCTATTTACAGAGCTGCGACCACGCCAATTAGCGACCAGTGTAAGATGAGCCACTCTTTCTGAAAGAAAGTATTGGCACTAAAGTCCAGACGGGGCTCCTGATTTTTCCGAACTGAAACTGAACTGTCGTGAAGGCAATAATATTACGATACGCGTCGTTTAATTTATCGGACATTGACCCAATCAATTCGGCAATGATAAAAGACACGCTTTTAGTTGTACGAGGAAACTACATGAAAACTAACTAATTAAACAACTAACTAAACTTTGTGTACCTATGAGAGGTTTCACATCATAGATTTATCATTACTCTATATCTAGTATTATATCTATTTTTCACATAGAAGTCGCTTTGAATTAAACATTCGGTTCTTCATCTTAAATCGATAATTGTCAAATCTATAATTATTTTACTTAAATTTAATATTATCTATATGTACCTAGGTAATTAGTACTGGGCCTAGGGAAAATCTATGCGAATACAATTTACATGAATTTATCGAAAAATCCATTATCTTATCGTTTATGCCAATTGACAACCTACTTCTTTATTGAAGTCGGTTATAAATCACATGAATCAGATGTTCAGTGAATATGATTACAGTATCAGTTCTCTGATTTAGTGCTTCTCTTTGATCGAATGAAAAGTTAGACGCATTTTCTGACCGATCCGGAATCGAACCGAAGACCATAATTACAAATCAATTGAAATAATTTCAAAAATTCGATTCAAAAATTCTTTCACCATTAGAAAGCTTCATTTTCCACGCGACCGAAGCTGCGGGCGTCCACTAGTGGTAACTAACCATATTAATATCTAGTAGAAAGAGTATGCTTATCACACCTCTGCTTAACCCTACAGGAAAATACAGGCGTCATTTTATTCAGGCGAATCAATATATCTAGAAATTTTAATTCAAATCTACAATCCAATTCAACGTCTTTACCCAAAATAAAAACAAAATTGAGTACCTATACAAAACGATGTAATTTTAATACAATTGAGAGAAACATCCTGACCACTCTGTTCGACAATAAAAGCTCTAAATATTTTTGAAAAAGCGATCAAAGCGTTCCTATTTCCTTAAGCTTTTAGGAAATTGTGTGCCAGTATTTTCTGGTTGTTCTCAGAAAAAAAAAACAAAATCGTCTCGAATCAAGAATTTGGCGGGAAGATAAATTAGTGGCGTTACATTAAACTAATAGCTTTGTTCTCATATTCTGAATGTACCATTTGTATTATTGCTCGGGATTTTCGTTTTTCATCTGCTATATTTCAAATACATTTGATGTTTGCCGTGTAACAATTACGGTTTCCCGATAGCAACGCCAAATTTTAATAGGGCTGACATAATTCGTTTGAACCTATTGTAGGTAGATACGAAAAATACTGATGCATAGGATCTGAGCATAGGATAATAAAAATGTGTCGTGCTATTCTTTAATAAATATCGCTTATTTTTAAGATGGTAGAGTGTAATTTAACAAATATAAAGAATTAAACAAACATACATATATTTCTTTGTATAATTTACCTTTATATTTTTGGTTATAGAGTTTTTGAACATTTGATTAAGTTAGATCATTTATGTGTCACCGTTCTAACCGCCTACGTAAAATAAATAACCTGGTTAATGGTTACCTAATAATAAAGAAAGTAGGCACTCGTGGCCTACACTTGGCCTACTTTACTGAGATAAAATTCGTGTATCAATATTTCTACGTCAAATGTTAAAAGAGACAGCAATTACTTGATGTCACTGTGATTTACCAATTATAAGCGGCAAGCGAGCCATGTTGAAAGAAAAAAAGTTATGTGTTTTTTAAAAGCTTTTATTTAACTTCACTCGTATGTAAGTATGTAAGTATGTCCTGGAATCTTGCAATCAATATTTCACCCACTTCCACTGAAGCTATCGAGCTGAAATTTGGCACACATATTTGGTTCCGATGACAATGCATGAAAATAAAAATAAAATGTTTTAAAAAGCTTTTAAAAAAAAAAATTAACGGTATAATTATTTGTTTATTTTATTTATTTTTATTTTAAGACTTTATTGATACCTTACAAAAGTAAAATTGCCTGATGGCATTCTCTACCAGATAACCGTGGGCGGTGTAGAAACGTGTGGTAGGTGTAAATACAAATACGAGTTATGTTTAATCACGAGTATGTTGAATGTTTTCCACTGAAAAAGGGCTTAAGGAAGTTAGAAAAACTCAGTAGTTGTTGCCCGACCCGGGGATTGAACCCAGGACTTCTGGCTTAACAGTCGTGCTAATCACCAGACCAACGAGGATCTTCATTTAAACACATACGTATATAAACTACAGGGTACAAACTTAAGGCATAAAAAATTCTTTAAAACCACGACAAGAGTTTCATACGTATATTGGTTTAATTTCTAAATATCGGCAATGTTTCAAAATAATGTGATGAGTGCATCGTCTGCGCTCGATAATTATAATTGAAGTACAAGAGCCGCGCATATTCACTTCGCTTATGACATGCTATTGTTACGAATTTTATTATTGACATGGCCAGTTGCATCTTAGGACAAATTGCAAATTAAAATGTCTCTCTTGTTCAAACACGAGGGACAGTCAAGGGGAATAGTGCAATCTCTTGGGGAAAATATGGGTCCAAAAACTGAACTTAAAAGTCGAACAGTGAACCATTCGGTGAGAGCTTCCTGTGCCATTAAGTATTTCATGTCTTTTAGTGTTTTATTAAATAAATTACAATCATTTTATTAGCTCGCCGACTGATCGAAATACCAACTTCATATGGTCTGCACTGAAAATCAGAGCTTCGTATTTTAAACTAAGCTAGTGCTAAGTGCAGACCATTTATAGTTAAAACGCTACAACGTAGATAGTTAAGCCATTGATTTATCTATTATTTTACAATATCTTTACCTTTACCTGTACTACATATTGTTTATTTATTTATTTAAACATTATTGAACAACAATAAAAACAATAATGTGGGACCAATGGCGAGCTTAATGCATAATGCATTCTCTACCAGCTACCCACTGTACTTATACAGAAAAAACAATGAAGATGCGGTATAAGAGAGTCATGAACCTACACAGTATAAATTGGAATATATATTATCATATTAAATACAATGTATCTTTATCTTAATATATGTATATCTTTCTTGTGGACGTGTGTATGACAGTGAACTCCTCCTAAACGGCTGGATAGATATTGATGAAATTTTTTGAGTGTATTCAAGGGGATTCGAGGATGGTTTAGATTCACATTTTAGTCCACTGGAAAATGTTTTTTAAATACGATTTTAGTATTTTTGTATGAACAATATCCAAATATTTTAACCATCGTTCATTGACGTGAAGTCATTTACATGAAGTGTCGCGTCATTATGACATTTCATATGGCAGTATAGCGTTTGCGGGGTCAGCTAGTATATATATATGTTTAAATAAGATAACCAACCATAGATATGTAAATATACATATATTTATTTATATATTTGCATATATGTATTTATTACTATGTACTAGGTATATACTATAGGCATAATGAAAATTATTTATTCTCGTTTATTTACTAGACATTTACGCCTGACGACCGTCCACTCGTGCCAAACACTATTATAAGTGCCTCCACCCACTGGACTTAGCCTGTGTTGCGTAACTACGGAATATATTGTTGCTTTTCAGGTGACCCCGATTGCGAAAATTACAAAATATTCGACCGAATCCTAGTACCTATATCAGCGCCTGTAATGAAATAGTTTGGCCCTGTTGCAAATTTACACCATATTTTATGCAATTTTGATACTAAATAATTAATAACATTTAAACCGTCGGGAGGCTTGTATTGTACTCTTATAATAGGTATTTTTTTATATTTTATAGATACGTACTTAGGGCAAGTGTCCAAGCTATCCGAGCAATGGGGCAGCGTGGGCCACGATCCCAATAAAAGACGGTAATGATTGCCGTTGGGTTTGTTTACGGCTATCTTACGCTTGCATAATTTAAAGGAGGCATAATTTAATTTGGCTTGCTATATGGTGTGTAAAAGGAATTGTTTATGAATCCTCACAGAAGCATGTTTATGTTTTCATGAAGTCCATAACCTAAAAAAGTGTCTCGTGAACACGTGAAACATAATGAAAAATAAGCAATTATGAGACGCGTCATAATTGCTTCAAAGAACACGTTTAATAAATATATAATTCATAAATATAATTCATCATATATAATTCATAAAATCCATAAATTCTCTTCTCTCATCACACTCTTATTGAAACCTCCAAATGTTGTAGAATCGTCGTAGAATCAGCTGTGAAAGAACAATAAAATGATAGGCTTAATCCCCTGACCAGACTACCCTCGGGGTAAATGGGTAACCTACCTTTCTCCATAAATTGGTAACCTACCTTTCTCCATAAATTGGTAACCTACCTTTCTCCATTTCGTTCTCCTTTCAACTTTTTTGTCTTCTTCGGGTGGTTCTTCTTCGGTCGGACGGCCATTTTGTGCTTCGCAGCCGAGGAGTCCAGCAGGTCGCCCGGGACCGCCGGCGGGCCCAGCGAGGCGAGGCCTGGCCTGGGAGGGAGGGAGATGGTTAGTGTTGGGCGACATGGCTCGGTAGCTACTATTAATAACAGGGATTGCGCTATTGATTCACTAGGTCTACTTTGAGGGAGATAGATGTAAAATAAAGTAAGTATGTATGTTTTACCTTAAAAACGTATTGTGGGAGTAATTAGCGTATTGGAAAAGTTAAAGAAGTTATTTGGTTAGTTTAGTAATTATTTGTTTAGTTTGAGAATTTTACGGAACAGTAGGTATCTTCTGTGTGTGTGTCGTAAAAGGCGACTAAATGGGGACTTGGGGGACTTGGGGTTGCGGGGAGTGAGTGGGAGCTCGATCCTAAGATACTATACTAAGTCCATCTAAAGATCTCTAAGATCTCGATACTAAGTCCAACTCTCGCTTTGGAAATAGTGTCATAGTACTACATATATTACAACCTCCTACAGCTATTATCCACATTGATTATGGTGCCTATATATGCGTAGAAAAGACTTCAAAGCTTTTGCTTTCACCTTCAACGCCGTCTCAACGGTCCAGTCATGCAGTCTCGAGGCCGCTCTCCTTAACAAATACGATCTAAAACGCAATCCATCATGTTTAAACATGTTCTGAAGTCTGAAGTGGGTACGAGTGGACAGTTCCGCCTGCGTGGTGTTACCATCAATCAAAGCGGACGGCCGACGCCTCAATGTCAGGGCTGCAGACTCTCGGATTTCATCACGGGACAGGCTATTTCTGTAGTGCCAAACTGAGTGAGGTGAACTCTCTACGTGTCTTTCTTTTATGTAGTTTTAAAATGCTAAATCGCTTTCATAGTCACGCTTACCGTTCCCTGAGGCTTACAAATTATATGAATACTTAAAAGATACCTATTAGCGGTATCGTACAAAATATTTTAGACTAGTGGACGCCCGCAGCTTTGCTCGCGTGGAATTAGACATAACAATAGTATATTATATAGCTTATATAACTTAGTTAAGATGCAGTTTTCTAATGGTGAGAGAATTTTTGAAATCGGTCCAGTAGTTTTTGTGTGAAAACATTAACAAACAAATGTTTCCCCTTTATAATATTAGTATAGATTTAGATTCATTTTTTCATTACATGGTATTTGTATACGCTCAATGAACGTCATAACATTTTTACCTAACACCTGTTCACAAAGTTTAGTGGCAACAGCCAGGCCACGTCGCTATCAGGATAGACAACCGATGGGTAAAAAGTCGTCGACCAAGTAGACTGATGACCTAAAAAATGCGTGACTATGAAACTAGCCTTGTGATTGTGACGCAGAAACGGTTTACAGAGAAACGAGTAATGTAAACCTGGTGTTGCTCTGTATAGCTGCGTCTGCCAAGCGTCACCAATCCTTTGCTTTTATCTATGAGCAATTTGGGTAGTTTTAGGTTGCGCTGGTTTTCTTTCCTCCGGTAATATAATGGTCTATCAATTGCTTTAATTGTCTAAACAGAACGAAGCAATGCTTTTTAAAAGCTTTTATTTAACTTCACTCGTATGTATCTTGTATGTATGTCCTGGAATCTTGCAATCAATATTTCACCCACTTCCACTGAAGCTATCGAGCTGAAATTTGGCACACATATTTGGTTCCGATGACAATGCATGAAAATAAAAAAAAAGTTTTAAAAAGCTTTTTTTTAAAAATAAAATTTAATGGTATAATTATTTTAAATGAAAACGTAGAATTTTATTATTTATTGTTAGTTCGCAGTGTTAGTACGTTGAAGTGGCAATGGGCAGGCCACGTCGTTCGTTCGCGAAAAGTCCTCGAATGGAGACCTCGACTTGGAGAATGGAGCACAGGCCGCCCTTCGACTTAGGCAGCGAGAACCCGCTGGATTCAGAAGGATTTCACCGGTCGGAGTGGCGTCGTTTAGGAGAGGCCTATGTCCAGCAGTGGACCACTAGAGGCTGAGGTTAAATCTTGTTCAAGATTAAGGCTATTCATGCTCACCTTCAGTTTTACAGTAACGTGAACCACTTTGAACAGTTCAACCACGTGGCTAATAAAAAAGTTAATTAGCGTAATAATGGAACATTAATTTAAGTTACCCTCGCCGCGCGCGCTATTTCAGCTGGCCCAGAAACGACGTGACGTCAATGGCGGCACAGTTTCCAGTTTCCAGCTAGTGCGGGCGAGGGGAGAGGGCGGTAATATGTCATTGTGTTGGTCACCGGACGGAAATGCGAGGGGAGAGGGCGGTGATATGTCATTGTGTTGGTTACCGGACGAAAATGCGAGGGGAGCGGGGGGTTATATGTCATTGTGTTGGTTACCCGACGGAAATGCGAGGGGAGAGGGCGGTGATATGTCATAGTGTTGGTTACCGGACGGAAATGCGAGGGGAGAGGGCAGTGATATGTCATAGTGTTGGTTACCGGACGGAAATGCGAAGGGAGAGGGCGGTGATATGTCATTGTGTTGGTTACCGGACGGAAATGGGTTTCCGATCAGATGTAACATTTGGTGCTCGTAGTTATGTGGATCGGTTTAGGCTCAATCTGTCTTATTATGTGGATACTAGTCTTTGCCTTTTTTTAGTTCCCTCAAAAGAACTACTAATGGAACTACTGAGAACCCAGAATTGTCCTCAGTGTAACATAGGGATATTTGTCTCACAATATCCATCCATACTTTTCGCTGTTCTTTTTATTTGTGACGTATACGAATATCCACATACATATTATTTTTAGATATAATGTAAAATTCGTAAACCACATCATAATACCATGATGTGGTTGCCTTTAGGTGTGTGTGTATAAATTCCGTATTTGATACGACATTTTTTGTTTCAATTTAATAAATACTTAGCGGCTAAATGCATCGCAGCGTTTACCAAAATTATTTTATTATTATTTATTGCCTTGAATGAATGATCAAAAGCTAATTAAATTCCTTCGAGCAGGAATATATAAAAAGAAATAGTAATCATATTAAATGGATTATAAACCAATCATTTATTCGACCAAATCAAATCAAATAAACTGTCAATTTCTTTAGTAGTGCTATACAAAAATGCATTGCCTAAAATTGTACGACCGACAGTCAAGCTTCACAGATGAAGTCTATGGCATGCTTAGTTGCTTATCTCAAGATAATTCTCTTACCTTTAAAACATTTAATTAACAAAGTCATAATGGGCATAAGGCTCTTTTAATTAATGCCACTACTCCTAGCCCAGTAATCTTCAGGTGATCGGTCGGTTTTCCGAGTCGTGGGGTCCAACGGAGTACCTTTTACCAATCGGTTGTCAACCTACGAGCGAAGTGGTGAAGTAGCCTGCTCTGATCATTGCCTTAATAATTAATTATAATATATTTGATTATATAAAATTATAATCACAAAATATTTATAATATAATTCATATAAATATATCTATAAGTACCTACTTCTATACTAATATTATAAAGAGGAAAGATTTGTTTGTAATGTTTTCACACAAAAACTACTGGACCGATTTCAAAAATTCTTGATAGAAAGCTGCATCTTCCCTGAGTGACATAGGCTATATAATATTACTAGGTGTAAACGAAACTATAGTTATGTCTAATTCTACGCGAGCTAAGCTGCGAGCGTCCCACTAGTATTTAATAATTTATGTACACACTTTATATTTAGTCATTTGTTTAGACATTTCACTTTCGCTAATCGCACGTTGGCGACATCGTTGATAATCGTTGTAACGAAACTCGAGCCACTCACAATTTTATTATGATTCGAGGAATCTCTTATACCTTGGACACAAGCCAAGGTCAATGATCATTACCAATTAAGCTTGTCACTTTTCTCTTTATTACGGCCTCGGAACACGAAATACACGATTTTACATCTTCATACATCACTCTTATGACAGTTCCAGCTAATGAAATAATCCGCGTTCTTGTCAGCTTTTATGAGATCATTCGCAGATCGTTAACGATAGCTGCCGTGAGGTCATCGACACTTCATAAAACAGCTGTTCGTATCAACAATATAATTGTGTGGCTGGCGGAAAGTTTACTTCTACTGACAGGCCTAAGACGTATAAGTACTTATATAGTATAAGTCCGGTTCTAAGACGTATAAGTTACTACGCAACTGTGACTAGATTCTTACAGGGTTTTAAACAAAAAATGGTTGTCTGTAAAGTCGGTTTACGGACGGCGGACGGATTTCAAAAATTCATTCACCATTAGTAAGCTGCATCTTCACTGAGTGACATAGGATATATAATATTACTAGGTGTAAACGAAACTATTGTTGTCAAATTCCACGCGAGCGAAGCTGCGGGCGTCCAATAGTAACTTATATAATATAGTAACAAGCAGGATAGGATTCAATCAATATTCGTAAACTTCTTAATGACGTTCTAAAACTTGTATATAATTTTAATTGGTTCCTTGCATGACAATGGCCTAATCCTTGTCATGCTTTAAATGTATCAGTATATGGTAGTAAGTTCTTCACCCAGCCACTCCGTAATGTGCCTAAAGAGCGAAGATCCCACAGAACAGATAAAAGAGGTTCTGTGGAAGATCCCACAGCAGTTGTACAGAGTAGTTCTTCTTGGATCTTTAAAAACACTTTTCTGTACGGGGTGATATAGTCACACTGTGACAAAGCCCCTCTAAATTAATGAAGATTAAAAAAATAATAAAATCTATCGATCGACTAAGATTTCCTTAAATTTTTGTGAAGAAAAATATGTTACGAAAATTTTTTTTAAAAGTAAAATAAATTAATTGTCAAAATTACTTACCTATTAATCCTTACTTCCTTACTAATATTATAAATGCGAAAGTAACTCTGTCTGTCTGTCTGTGTCGCTTTCACGCCAAAACTACTGAACCGATTTAAATGAAGATAGTTAAGAGCCTGAGAAAGGACATAGGCTACTTTTTATTTGGAAAAAAGTGTTTTAATAGGTTGAAAAGGGGGTTCAAAGGTTCAATGAATGTTTTGTCATTTTCAGAACTAGAAGCATAAAATTTATATTATAGGCTGTTGATTAGATATAAATAAATATGGCATTCAAAGTT
This sequence comes from Carterocephalus palaemon, assembly GCA_944567765.1. Taxonomy (NCBI): domain Eukaryota; kingdom Metazoa; phylum Arthropoda; class Insecta; order Lepidoptera; family Hesperiidae; genus Carterocephalus; species Carterocephalus palaemon. The sequence continues at coordinate 15,116,203 of OX155638.1, read as the reverse complement.
TGTAAAAATTTTGTAAGGGTGTAAAATAAACGTATATTATTTTGTCTAATTCCACGCGAGCGAAGCTGCGGACGTCCACTAGTATAAATATAATTGTTCTATGAGAGAAAAATATTCACACTAGGCAGGGTGTTGTAACAGAAATAATACGCTAATCGAAGTAATCCTTTTATGATAAACGAGATGCCATAACAGAAGATATTAATAATTTCTTCCTATTCATAGTAGAAGATTATGAATGACCCAACGCTTTTACGTGAATCACAAGATATATTTCTGCTATTCTATTCATGCGTAAACAGGTGTGGGTTTCTTAATACCACATAAATATAATGGAATGTGGTATGTACTTTTTATAGAATTTATTAAAATAAATATTTGAGTCACATGTTCTGAACAGGCGTTCCTATAACATTCTGCGCTGATATCAATTAAACAAGTTAGTCAATCAAAGCAATTCCAAATGGAATAAAATGTTGTGCTAAGTTGTATTAAAAATAGCATTTGTATCGGTAAAATATAGCATTTTAGACAAGCTTTTTATTTTGTAAGAAATACGACGGAGGGTAGAACAAAAATAATAAACTAATTATCAACGGTATATCAATATTTCGAACTTATCCAAGATACAATCATAATGTGCATACATTTTAAACTATACAAAGCTTTCTTGCAAATAGAAGCTCACATGAAGCACATTTTTAGGGTAGGAATACATTATTTGGCAAATGAATAACATTCTTTTAATACAATCTTTTTTAAAAATTAAATATAAAAAGAAACTCCAAAACTTTTATCGTCTTTATTCAACCGTAATCGTTACACACAATGCATTAATACGAGTAGGTAATGTGTTCTCGAAGTAATACTTTAATGACACTTATTTTAATGAAAAGTAATAATAATACTTTATGTAATGATAGTTATCACAATAATGTTGTCCACAACACGTAAAATTAAATGGTAAATACAACATATAAAGTCCATTTTGCATCAGGTGAGATATTTACAATGATCAATGGTGTCGACAGCTTCTTCTATGCTTCTCCATATGGTTTGTATGATCAGTAATAGTACATTTTGTATGTGGGTACACTAAACACATAGTCCAAAGAGGGACCACGGGATTGGAAGAAATGGTTCTCGTAACTATAGACACGCCCCCTGTACCTGCGTAAACAATTGATTCTCATTACGTCATCACAGGATGAGGATAATGATTAATCTTCTAAAAGTGATGATAATGATTCTACGGATTATGGTAATGATACATTAGCTAATGATAAACACTCTGTTACACTAGAGGTGGTGGTGAATGAAAGGGCGGAGCACACAGATGGATTCATGTATTAGTTGCTTTCGTGAGAAGTTTTAATGATAGACAATTCTCACACCGGTAAATTGGTGCTTCTGATATTAAATACAAATAATATAATTAATTATTGATTATGCTCGGAAAGGGTACTCGTGGATTACATGTAGAAACATAATAAAACAATCACAAAACTGTGTGCCTCTATAGATAGAGATTGATGACTGGTATTAACCGAAATACGGAAATAACCGGAATATTTAGTGAAAAACCAGTGCATTCGGCTAGTGTAAGTGCGTTGCGTCACGGTGCATCGACCCCGGCTAATTTTACCCTGTATCGGTGTCCAGCGCATTGGCTTCGTCGTCAGCTCGGCGCAATAAAACGCATTATACACGCTTTATTTCTCCATCCAACCCAATATGGGGAATCCCTTGATTAGAAATATATTCCGAATTCGCAATTTGTGGTAGCGAATAGTGGTTCAATCGTTGTTTTTGTAAAATCCAAATAAATGACGATGGTTTTCCATGTTTGTCGTTTTGATTCCGACTAGACACTTTTTAAAGAAATTTTTCGAATTTTTTGCTATGTTCACAGCATTCATTCATCAGTACTATAAATACTACTACTTTTTAATAAAATTTAGAATAGTAGTAGGTAAGTGACAGATTTAAAAAAAAAAACTATTATGAAAGATCCAAAAATAAAAAGTAGGGCGACCAAATCACAATGATTTTTGATAAACGCAGAGGATTAGATCGTTGATTTATGATTGTGAGCGTTTTATGCAACGGTTTTATGAATTGTTGGAGGCGTATTAGGATGACATGAATGTTATTTTATACGTCAGTTACTCTCAACGGGCGGGTGTTATAGGCTGGAATGACTAGTTTCACAACACGCGTGTACTTCGGGTTAAATATACATTTATGAACTACATACATCAATGGGGGCACGGTTGTGCAAAGCCAATAATTGCCTTCCTACGCCAGAGCCGTATCGCCAGTACTTTGATAAGCGCTTTTAATGTTTGAAGAGCATTGAATTTACTGAATTTACTTGGCAATGGTAATATGGCTCGAGGTTAAGGCAAGATAAGGATGGTTACTCACTTTGATCCAAGAGCGGCTTTAGTATCGAGAACCTCGACAATATCGCCTGCTTTGACTGAAACTTCATCGTCAGCCGTGGCGGTGTAATCGGCCGTCGCCACGACCACATCTTCCACCTGAAACAATGAAAAATGTTTTTATTACGAGGGCATAAAATATCACCTTACTTTACCATAAGTCAGATTTGGTTTAAAATCAAAAATTAAGGAGTTTTCAAATATTTATTGAATATCACCGCATTATCTCGTAACTTATTTTTAGTTTTAAATTACCTTTGGCGGACTTCTGCTACAACTAGATCGCGATCTAGTGGAAGATCGAGAAGGATATCGTTTGAAACTTGGCGTATTATCCAAGCTACTCATTCTGCTCCTCGTGTTCTCTCTATCCAATAAAACGCCGCTGTATCGGCGACTCCAACCACCAAGCTTTGTGATTCTCTGTGCGTTGCTTATATTGCAGTAGCCAGTAAATGTTTGTAGATCTTCGTCATTGTCATCTACCACGGGGCAACTGTACATGCTGAATCGATGTGCGGTCGGCTGACTGAGATTTAATGCTGAGAAAACATGTAGAGGCTCAAAGTGACTTATTCCGCTTTCGTCGAGGACAGTGTAAGCTACTTGGCCAGTCAAAACCGCACGGCTCGCTTCACGTGGGACCACGGCTTGGAGTCCTTTCTTCATGATCAACAATGCGCCCGGATGTTTTTTACGTTGGAATAAGAAGTCTTCCATTGCTAGACTGTTCTCAGGTTGAAGAAGACTCAACGGAACATCAGCCGATGTCAATAAAGCAGGTTTTTCTGGGACTATCATGAGTGCAGCGCTCTCTCGTACCAAGTCCCTAAGTTTAGGGTCTGAGCGAGCAAGCTCTGTATCGGTCTCCAATTTACGTAGTGTAGAATGCAAGCTGGGCGTTTGTTCGGCAAGTTTTCTCATGACCATCACTCTTTTCAAAATGTTCAAGCTTGTTGGATCAGAGGCTACTTTTGATAAGTTATCTTCATTGTTGACAACAGAAAGCAGTTTAGAAACTACATCACTCATGCCGAGTATTCTTGCGAGACCAGCAGATTGTACGAACAATGTATGTAGTTCCTTTTTGTCCGAGTTCGTCAGTAACAGTTCAACTTCCTTTGTGCTTGTTTCTTGAACAGCTAATACTATTGCTTTTTGAAGTGTTTCAGATGCCTCGTTGTCAGTTTTAATAAATGAAATCGAGTCGGAAATATGACTCAAAACATGATGAAGCAGACTTGTATCATTTTTAGAAATGTTTTTAAAGGCTGGTCCGAGAACTTCGTTTTCACTGCTTAGAAAATCACTGAATTTTTCAATGATGTCTTCGTCAGTAAGGGAATGTTTGTTCAAAGTACTGTTCAAAGCAATTTTAATTAATTCTACTTTTGACTGGGATGAATTCTCCAAGATTTCTTCACAAAGGATTTCTTTATCGTCTTCAGTTTGTAAAATTTTGTACATTGCAGATACAAAGTCTTCGTCAATAGCTTTTCCCAATATGGTGTCGATAGATTTCAATATTAGCTGATACTTTTCCTTACTATTGTTATTATTAATTTCCTGAAATAGTTCAGAAGTAACTAATGCAGCTAAAACCGCAGCTGCAATTGAATTTTTGACATTTTCTTGATGTGCAGTTTGTCCATTACCACCAGTATAGCCCGTGCCATTCTCGTGCACCTCTAGGCGTTTTTTATTAAATCTCCCTTTCTTAGTCTCAGAACTACTTTCTTCATTGCTATGATTTTCATGAATTTCGGTCTTCAAATGAACACTCATTTCTATAATAGACTTTATGACGTCCATTAGTTGATTTGCTACGTCATCTTTTAATCCGAAATCAGTTACAAATGCTTTCAAAGCTTCTGCATTTCTCGTTTCATTTAATATTACGTGTATTGCAGGCAAATCAGTAGGTACTTGTCTTCCTATTGACATACCAGCTTCAGCTAGTTGTTTCAGCATACGAGTATCTATTGTCAATTCTCCCTTTGTAGATGTTGTATCGTTGGGATTAGTTTTAACTTTTAAAAGTTTTAATTCTTCCGGTGTTACTACAAAACTTTGAACAGAAAATTCTAATCCTTCGTCACCCTCCACAAGGTCAGGGGCAACAAACTTGAGACCTTCAGGTGTCTGAACAATTTGTCCGGGAATAAATGTAACACCATTGTCATCAGTTTCTATCACTCGGCCAGGAACAAATCTCGGCCCCTCCTCTGTATCAACCACTTGGCCAGGAACAAATCTTGAGCCTTCATCTTCAGTAGATATTACTTGACCAGGAATGAATGTCGGACCCGCTTTAGTTTCAATAATTTGTCCAGGAACAAAACGGGGACCATCGATTGTGTGTATTGTTTGTCCAGGCACAAATTTTGGTCCACTTTTAGTGTTCACTACTTGTCCAGGAACAAATTTAGGACCATCTTGTGTATCGACTACTTGTCCTGGTACAAATTGTTCTCCGTTTTCTGTATAAACCACTTGTCCCGGGACGAAAATTCCTTCAACCATCATACCCGGGACAAACCTTGATTCATTGGCTTCATTTTTCACAAGTCTGCCTGGTACTACCTTACCCTCTTTTGTTGGCGCTCTTGGACCAGGATAAAACTCTATGCCTTTTGGGGATTGCACCATATGGCCAAATACGTACAAAGCTTCTTCAGAGAGTGAACAAGTTTTAATATCTATTGGCAAGCCCATGGGGACACTTTCTGTAAAAGCAATGTTTTCCATCGATTTGGATACACAGAACTCAACATGTCCATTGGCTTGAACGACAGTTTTTCCTGGCAAAAATTTTTCACCACTTTCTGTGCGTACAATTTGTCCTTCAATAAATTTGGGCCCATCAATTGTATCAACAGTGGTTCCAGGTATAAATTCTAATCCATCTTTGCTTTCTTTAGTTATTCCAGGTATGAAACATGATTCTCCATTTATAGCCACTGTTTGACCGGGGACAAATTTAAGACCGTTTGGTGTTGCTAGAGTAGCTCCTGGAATAAAATGTAATTCGTCATCTTGATGTACAACTTGTCCTGGTACGAATTGCCACTCGTTATGTATTTTAGCATTTTGTCCAGGTGTAAATATAATACTGCCGTTTTCGGAAATGGTTTGTCCAGGCACGAAATGAGCACCATCGGCAGTCAGTATTGTTTGTCCCGGTACAAACACCTCTTCAGGTCCATTGCAAATAGTTTTTCCTGCTACGAATTGTAGGCCCTCTTCTGATAACACTGTTTGGCCTTCAGTAAAACGGTACTCGTCTTTTCCTTTGATTGTTTGTCCACAAAGAAACTGTTCACCTTGTGATGTTTTTAAAACTTGACCAGCAAGAAAGAATGGCTCATTAGTGCTTTCAGTCATAACAATGTGCCCTGGTATTAACCCAGGTCCATTAGGGGTATTCACGGTAAGTCCTGGTACAAATATTGGCCCCGCGGGCGTTTCAACTGTTTGACCCGGAACAAAAACAGGACCTTGAGGAGTATTTATATGTTGTCCAGGAATAAACTTCTTTGCTTTATTAATATCTAATGATAGTCCCGATATTTTTGCCAGCTTTTCTCTTTTTCCTTTTTTTATATTCTTTACAACATCTGCTAAATTCTCCACAGTAGGCAGCGCATCCATTTTCCCTGCTACTAATAATTTTTCTGTAATATTTGACGTTTCAGCTAAACGTTCTTCTGTGATTTCTTTGACTGCGTTTAAAACTGCATCCGAAGGTCGCGATTTAATGGGTTTTAATGGATTGACACATGGCACATTATCTAATGCAATTGAAACATCACTTATGTTTCTATCCACTTCAAATATTTCCGCATCACAATGGTACGGTGTTATTTTCAGCGGCGTCGGTAATACTGTCACTTTAGGTATAAAATGTTCATCTGTCAGTTCTTTTTCAAGTAAATCCTGATCCCACGATTCAATTAGAGGATGCATTTGATCTCTCCATTCACCACTGCACATAATAATACTAGATTTGGACCGCATATGATTCACATCAAAACTACTATATGAATAACTTTTTAAATCTTGTTTCTCGTGTTTCACTTCACCTAATTTAGCTTTTTTAGCTGAACGTTCCCGGCGCAATTTTTCTTCTTTTAGTTCCTGTACTTCTGCAATTTTCTCCTTACTCTCAAATATTTTTTTGACAGAAGAAAGTCCGGCGGCTCGCTTTCTCTTCTTCTTTTTCTCTGCTAATTCTTCTTGTTCTCTTTGTATTAACACCTCGGCATTAGGTCCCTCTCCTTCGTACATTTCTATTTCTTCCGTAAAATCTTTAAAGTCCATAGAAACGTGGCGTCCTTGTTTTGTTTTAATCAGCACTGTATCAGAGTCCTTGGCAAGCATAACGTCCCTCACATCACCGTCCCTCACTGCTGCTTCCATACGAGCCGAGAACACTAAACTGCATTTTCTTTCTTGAACCGTGTACACGTAGCGCTTATCATCGTTCACTTGTTTCAATGCAAGCATTTCAATCAACGCCTTCTGAGCTTCAGTCGAACCATCTAACACCGGGAAGATATATCTGTAGTCGGGCAGCAAGTCATGTTTCCTATTTCCATAGTGTATTTCCGGCGAGTAGTGGTGCGGGCCAAGTTCGCCCGAAACGTTGGTTATCTTGCACTTAGTTTTTCCCGAGTTGGACGTAAGTAAAACTGGAATGTAGTGATGTGTGGGCAACCCGTAAGATTTGCCCGTGATCCTGCAACAACGCTTGGCGTCCGCAGGCGAGATCGGAGCGAGGAGCGGGAAGTAGTTAGGCTTGGGCAAGCCCCTGCTGCGGCCGGTGATTCTGCAGAACGACATGGCGGCTTGTATCACGCCGGCATGCTATTTGTTTACAATCAGAAGTGGCCGGTTCGCGTTTGTTAAGTCACGAGTGAAATGAACTGTTCAGAAATCGATCTGTTCGCGGCGCGAAGGGTGCGTGTGGTTGTAGCGGTAGTTGCAAGGCGACTGCGCCGGCGGCGTCTCGGAGCGGAGCTTTAGCGATTCGATTTGCACCTTCGCGGAGGCAGACGGTGTGCCGTATATTTGTTCCGGTTAGGCGCTATTTATAAACATAAAGAGAGACGTATTTATTTACGCGAATTATATGACACAGTTTCATGGTAAAAACACAGAAAGAAAGAGGAGTTACTTTTTTCGATGCAACAGATAAAAATACTTGGCGATTCAAATTTATTCGCTGTGTAAATTTATTTGCTGTCGAGAGCTTAAAGCTACGAATTAACACAGATTTTGCGTTCCATTAAATTAAAAGCGCCGATTTTTTTTAAACTTGCTTATCAAATTTAGTGTATCTTTTTTAATCTGTCCAAATACCTTTTTGAATTGCCATAAATGGGAATAATTAAGTACAATAATATCGATAAGTTAAGAAAAATAACAGATAGTAAGTTGCAGAGATCTTTTTACACCTAAAAAATACAGGTAACAAATACGAGGCTACAAGAGCACAGCGATGAAACACCCTAAAAGTAAACGTAACACAAAATATCTCACAGAAATAATGTCATGTTTTAAATTTCCGAAATAATATAATTTGGTGACCCGGTGCTCCCAACTAAGTAGGCATTCGAAATCTGTAAGCGGAATTGTACGTGTTTGTAAAAACCGAAAACATTTTATTCGAAACAATGATTGTAACTGAAAAAACACAATTACTAATCACGCTATAAATTTTCAACCGGAAATTAAGAAAATATGACAATACGCGAGAACAACGTGAACAACCTGTACGAAATATTTCTCGCCCCAACAAAGAATACGATCTTTATTCGACTTTAGTGTGTACGTAAGACTCCTTTCATCACAGAGGTGATAAATTTCGCATAACAAAGACCAGTCCATTGGACTTTAAAGGTAAATTGTGGTATAAACTAAGGCTGTCTTCAAAGGGATTATTTCGTACTGGTTTAGTAGCTTTTGTGATCAAACTCCGGCAAATTTATTGAAATAATTATTTTGATACAGCGAGATTAGCTTGCTGCTTGAGTTTGGGACCAAAACCGGCACGTACCAATGACTTATCTACGTTAAGAGGGTCAGCGCCACCACAACCCTTTCTTTGTCCCACTGTTGGGCACGGGTCTCCTCTCAGATTAGGCCTAAGTCCACCACGCTGACCAAGTGCGAATTGGCAGACTTCATATGCCTTCGAGAACATTATGAAGAACTCTCAGGCACGCAGGTTTCCTCATGATGGCTCAGGTACTTTTACAGTTAAAAATTCTTTATGAATCCCGATTCTACCAACGCCTGAAAAATCATATTTTCTAAGGCCAGACTACGTAATGTAACAAATAGTTAACTCAAATTACAATAACAGGCCATTTCTAACGGCGGCCATGATTTAGTGACATGGCCAGACCGCGATATATTTATTAAAATCCATTATCATGATAAACCTTCTGTAATAATCATTATCTTCGAGGCCACTGCGGCGGCGTTTACACGAATGATGGATCCTTACTGGCGTTAAAATAAATAAATTCGTTCGAAAAAATAGTTGCAGCTTGACAAATCTGATATTGGACTGCTCATTTATGTTTTTATTTTTATCGTCCTAGAAACAAACTATAAACAATTGACCTGTACAATGAAGAGATGGTCAAACAAGTCGCCACAAACTTTAGTTAATTGGATCAGACGTTACCACGAAAATACTCGTCGTTATAAATTGGCAATTTCTTAAAATGTCGTTTTATTTGAGTTTGTAACTGTGAGAATTAATTTATCAAGTGTGTTAAGTGTCTATATTATGTCTTGTTTTATATTTATTATAATTATAATATATATAATATAATAATTATTATACACGTTAAATAACTTTACATAATTTTTTTTTAAAGCAGTTATCTTTATCAGGTTATGCTTATTTTAAAAATGTGGCACTGAACCAACTGGTAATGCATATTTTAAGTGGGTAAGACAGGCTTAAATTACAGGTTGCACGTCTCTCGTTCAAACCTTTTTTTTCTCGCTGGGAAATGCGTTTACGCATCCTGCCTGGTTTTATGAGAAAGCAGTCAGGTATGTGGGACTCGCTGAAGACCAGAATACCCAGTAAAACCCAGCGGCACCATCAGCGCTTGAGATGAAGCGCCACGGGATCGCTTGCGCATTACTACCGTGACGACACGACTCTATTAAAACTAGGTAATTATTGGACAACTGAGGCAAGAGGGCTTTGATACAAATATTGAATTAGTTTTGTTCTATGCATAACAGATATTAAATCAAAGCCAACTTGTGCATTGTGGTTTATTACTAATTAAATAATTATGTACGCTTGTGTATACATTGCTAATTAATAACACTATATCAGTTGCCAATATTCAACAGTTGCGTTTGGTAATATTGTAACTGAACTACATCTAAATGAAATACAGGCTAGATAAGAGGTTGAGCTCTTCTGTGTTTTGTAAGGGATGGAAAGCAGGAAAGCAGCATTTTCTCATTTGCAAGAAGGTGTCATTTTGCTTAGCACCAAAACAGACAGTAAAGTAAGAACTTAAGCGAAGAAGAAGCATATAGGTATTTATCTCTCGTCCCTGTAGCTCGGGACCAGAATAGTACTACCGTATACCTGTCGTAAGAGGCGACTAAAAGGGGGCTTCTGGTTTCACGGGCGGTAAGAGTGGGATCTCGAACCGTCCTACCAGCGACCCCGGGAAAGACGACGTTGTGTGTGGCTGCACACGTTTTAGATGGGTTTCGACGTCTTTGGATATCTCGTCCGAGACGAGCCTTTCACCGGCAAAGCGCTGGAGGGCACCGCACCGGTCTCTAACAGAGATCCCGGAGCGCTCTACAAGAGCCGAGGAAGGCTACCGAGGGGGTTTTCGTTAGTGGAAATCCACATAACCGGGCATCACTCCCAAGATGTCCAGGTACCTTTAAAACCCGTAAAAAAAACTCTAATGCCACTAGCATTGAATTTTTTTTTGCTGATATTGGTGCAGTGAGCGCCAATTTTAAATTGACTTCTTATTAAGTCAGACTTACTGCTATTGAATGATTGCAGATAGAAGGGTTCGTTAAAAAATAACCTGTAGAACACAGGTCTAGTATAATATGTTAACGTGACGACAGATCTAATATTTTCGTGTGACGTTGAAAGAGCAATGAAATCAACTTTCTCGAAGCATCGTGACGAGACAGCAATCGTTTCTAGTAGTCTGTGACAAGCGTTAACAGATAACCTCGGGACGCGCGGTTATTTGTGAACGCGACCACAGACCTTCAAAGTTAAGCGAGCGTGGTGCCGCGATTTATTTATGTTCTATTTATTTGCGGATTTACCTGTTTTATCCGGGAACTTGTTAGTAGTTCAAGAGTTAAATTAGCAGCTTTAACGCCATTTAAACAAAAGTTCCAGTATCTATATTCTACCCCGAATATTTTATATATTACTAGTGGGCGCCCAGCAGCTTCGCTCGCTTGTAATTAGACATAACAATAGTTTCGTTTACATCTAGTAATATTATGTAGCCTATGTCACTCAGTGAATATGTAGCTTTCTAATGGTGAAAGAATTTTTGAAATCGGCCCAGTAGTTTTTGTGTGAAAACATTACAAACAAACCTTTCCTCTTTATAATACGTACATATTAGTATAGAAGTACTATAGATGATTTACCTTCCGTAGTAAGTTTGACAAAATCACAAGTTTAGTCTTAAGTAAACTTTTTGATATTTAATTGAATGATAAACATTAGTTAGAGTGTTGGGTTTTAAAATGTGTTGTTTTTGTGTGTGACCTTTGGCTGCTATTCGCAAAACAGGGGATCCTAGTACGGCTAGATAGGAAGACGATTTTAAATGTAGCGTAAGCACATTTTTATTTATTTTTTCATTTTAACAATTAGTTTTAAACAAACAAGTAAAATAGATGAATTTGAAATAGAACAATTTGAAAACAAGTACTGATTCCTGCCTCCGATAGAACCAGCTGGTTTATTTTCAAACATATATTTGAACCGAAAAGACTGGGTTGTAATTTTAATGCTTGAAATAATATATTTAAAGCTCAGTTATGAAACACTTGGTACGATTAAACAAAGACGAAAATTTTACATATAAAACCCTTTAGTTCACAGTTTTGTGATAGGTACTCATACTAATATTATTGTTAAACATATACTAAAATATCGTGAAGGTTAACCGAATAGATATTTTGTTTATTTACAAAAGATCTAACTGAAATGTTTCTCGCAAATTAAGAAAAAGGGTTCTAACAAATTAATTTTGTTTGTCATTTCTTTCTCATTTCCGCAACGTATATAAAGAGATTGGTTTTTTAAATACGTTTACAGTAACAATGAGGACTTAAATAGTGAAATAAGACATTTTGAGACGTGATATAGGTACCGGAGGCCATTTTATATATTTTATATATTAAATTCACAGGAACATTACAATAAATTTTAATGTTCCTGTGAATTTGATTTGAAAAGTAGAACAGGTGGAAATATATTGATGATACACCCCACTGCGCACTGTTTGGAAAATCACCACTCAATGTTCAAAGTGACTGTTGACATCTGTTTCCGTAAAAAAATAAACTGTTTATTTTTGTTTCTAGCAAATCTTGCATTTGCATTTTAAACGTACGTAGAATAAAAATCAAAGTGTCTTCCAAATTTTCCTTAACAACAAGAAAACTGGGATGACGATGACTGCGTGAAAAAATTTATGACTTTTCAAATTCAGAGAATATGCTAGGACTCATAAAAATCATTAATATATACGGGCGAGCAATAGTTATCTCTTAGATTTATGAATAAACCAGTGAATCACTTGGTTATTCAAAGAATTCTGGAAGGTGTTACAGTAATTGACATCTTGAAAAGGTGCTTTGTTATAGTGTTTTTGTTGAAGTTTGAAGAATCACAGAATGAGTTCATTTAAGTTTATTATCACGACGTACACATTAAAATGTTTTGGACTTTTTTTATATTCCAATTTGTTTGCTTTCTATAAAATTAATTCCTGTCTTATACTTATTGGGTTGTAATTATTGTTATTAGTAGTATTCTTACACATATCATATCAAAGTTTTCATAGAGATATGGCTCGCTTCGATTAAGTACACGTAATCGACAGAGTTTAATAACGTGGGGAGCGGTCGGTATGTGGATGAATGACCAAAATTTGAAGGGTGCTTCCGTGCCCAATAGGAAAGCCTGTAAGTTGCAGCTTAGCGTTTCTTACATATTATATTGAAAGAATAACCACGGACTTACGGTAAGTATACCATAATAATGAAAATCATGAAATTATTCTTTCAGCATGCTCCAAACATAATTTTCATTTTCCGCTCGTTTAATCTTTTTGAATCATTCATTTTTAGAAATACATACGAGTGAAAGGGTGCGGAAGAGTAATTTTGACATATGCCAATTAGTTTTTGGCGGCAAAAGGCGACGGTCGACGTACGAGCGCGGTACGGGTGCAAATATGACGTCTACATTCAGCGAGATAAAAGAGCGTTTAAAAGTCAAGCCATCTCATGCGTTTTGTTTTGAGTAAATTGTACAAGTAAATTAACAGTCTTTTGTGTAATACTATCTATCTCATTGGATGTGATTCAAAGAACAGTCCCAGTTACAAATCAAGACAGAGTAGAATCTGGTGCGCCTATTTCGAGATTTCCTAGAAAAAAATATATCTCTACAAACACATCGTTTAGGAGCTTGTCCGCAATGTTTGCAAACTTGTCTTACAAATATGTTTCAGCTGATTTATAGAATTAGGTATGGCGGCTTGGAATATGTTGAACTTTGATTATTTGTACATACATACATAGTACAACATAGTTCAGATTAAAATAATGCATTAAGTGACATGATGTCTATGAGTAGACATAATATTTCTAGAGTATGCATGATATTTGCTTTGGTTACGAAAGTATTATTTAATTACGTTTTTTATTTATTTTTTCAATAAGAAAATTCAACCAAAAAAAATTTCGAATTACCTACGTATTCGAAATTTGGTATTCGAATTACGATTACGTACTTTAAAAAACTAGTATATTTTAATGATGATGATAATATGTTTTCTCATTATAATACTTCCCACTGACTCACTAGGTGCACTGTTTTTCCACTCTAATACCTACTCACTCACTAGGTGCACAAAACCTGGATTGGGGCTGTTAGGCATCGGGAGAGGGCCACGACTGGCAGGAATAGTTTTGACATTTAGCCGCTCTGTTCCTATTGCAAAGCTGGAACAGAACAGGATAAAGAGCACTTATTCTTAGCCACGAAGATTTTATTACTCTGTTGCCCTATCGAACAGCGAGCGAGTGTCATTTCTCAGATTGACTCAAACTCTGGAGCTGCTTTTTTCTCACTTATGATGAGATTCCTTCGACAAGGTGGACGGACGACCTGAAGAAGGCAGCGGGGAACCGCTGGATTCAGATGGCACAGGACCGGTCGGAGTGGCGTCGTTTAGGAGAGGCCTATGTCCAGCAGTGGACCAATAAAGGCTGATGATGATGATGATATGATGAGATACCCATGCGTGTCGGTTGAAGCGGCTCGCTAAAAGCTAAGACAACTGTTTAATCTCGCTGACTTACTGCTGCTAAGAAGAAGGTAAAGGAAACAAGATCTATCCCGGAAAAGGTTAAATTTCTTTTTATCAGTACTCCGTTTATACGATGTGTAAATCCTCCGAAGATAGCCCATAGCGTCCCACTGCTGGGCACGAGTCTCCCCTACAGACAAATCTGCAGGAGGTCTTGAGCATACTCCACCACGCGCGCTCCAATGCAGATTGGTGGACGGGTTAGTGGCAGACCATTGTTTCACCATTGAAAACAACTGGGACGGACGGCTTAACGTATCCACCGAAGCACGGTGTTTCTAACTTACTTAAATGAAAAAAAAAAAAATCGGCTAGTGGCTCGCACAAAAAAAAAAAGAATACACACACTGTTATCTGCCAGCGATACCCAAGCATTTCTGGTATGTCGTCCATATATCTTACCCTACTGTTACATCACGCCACAGTGAATCATCAGGATATCAGCTCTAAGTCATTCTGGAGTCAAGCGTCCATCAATCTCGCTGACAAACACGATGCAGGGAAGCGGTGCAGCGAATTGGGTCGTCTCCAACTAATTATAAGCACATAAATCCGGGCCCGTCCGGCCGGCCCTTCGGCTGTAAACATTAATTTTGATCCGGACGTGACAAGGGAGACCGTTGACGCCTGCGACTTATTGCCGGGAAACAAATTTGTAATGGTAAGGTAATATGGTACGCTGGCAGCACTTTGCATCACACGGGACTTGGTTTCCCTGTACCACATCAAAGGTGGCTATGATATTAGGGTTGAACATTTACCGTCATGGTAGTAATGCGCTAGCGATCCCGTGGCGCATTAAAAGATGTTGAGGGCGCCGCTGGATTTTAGTGGGTATTCCGACACGGATCGGCGAGTCCCACATACCCGCCTTTGTCTTCACGGCAGGGCGGGATGCGTAACGCATTTCCCAGCGATAAAAAAAAAGGGTTGAACATTTATGCTTAAGAAAGAATAGGCGAATCTAGAGTAAAGTCGTAGAAATTTACTGACTGAATCCTGACACCTCAACTTAGGAGTCGTTCCATCAAGCAGTTTCATTGTGGCTTTGTGAAGGGATTAGTGGAAAACATCGGAAGCTAACCAGCTAACTGGACTATTACTAACACCAACTAACAGGACTAACTATCACTAACAGTCCCCAGTCCTCATAACCACTAACAAACTGACCAGCTAATGTTCTAACTCTCTCAGCTAACTGGAGTAACCATCCCAGTCCCTAATTGAGTCTTGTTCAAAGTCAGTCACAGTTGTCATGGGCGGCAGCGGATGGGTGGTGCTGCAAGCTTGTTTGCTATCTTGTATTTATAAAAAAAAGCTATGGAATTAAAGCCATTAAAGACTCGAGAAAATGTTCACTTTAGAATACCTAAAACCTTAAAATTATATAGGAGACATTTCTGTAAAATTGTCTGCACGCAATAAGGTAGCAGGGTTTTATTTTACCAAAACTCGGGCAACAGATAATTTGGCTTTTGAATTTTCGTCACATCACCGCTGGACATATTGGGCCCAATAATTATATCAGAATCACGCGCTGCAATATTTATTTTTACCAGAAATGTATTTCGTTATTCCTCGCAGCAATCAGATGCTTCGTAACGTAAATATATTTATACGACAGACTTTATAAATATGCAACAAACTCCCTGCAAATCTTTCTTAATTTGTTTATGAATTTATCGCACGCCCCAAATACTTATTATTGCAGAGTTCTGGTAATTGTAATTTAGATGTGTTTTTCGTCGATTTCATGCACCATTGAATTGAATTGAAAATATATAATATACTTATTTCATTTATTCAAACCCATCCAACGGTTGGTTTGAAACTGGTATTTGAACCCTCTCGAATTTTGTCACTGGGATATCATCACTGACTTTACTTAGTTTCATAAAACTTAAGATCTCTTAAGTGTTCTGTAAAAGAAATGTAAGTTTTATTTTCCCATGCAGTGTTTTAAGGTATATTTAATCTAAAATTACTTCTATTTCTCTAATCCGATTTGCAGACAAAGTAACCAAAGGTCAGCAAGTTACAAAACCGCAGTATTTTCGTGCGTCCGGCTTGAGTTAACTAGTTCATGGGCACGGCTGAAATAATACGCGATTTTCTCGGAACCAACTGCTGGCAACCAAATGTTGTAAGATGGAAAAATATTATAATAGTAAACCCTACTGTGGTTTAGGTGTGTTTGTCATAACTGATGTGTAATTGTATATATCCCGTACACTTAAATAAGAAGATGAATTACAAACGAAGCGAAATTTCTACAGACAATATAATATTATGTCACAGTTAAAATTATTCTCATCCAAAGTAGTTTAGATCTTCACTTTTGACTGCAAAAATCAATAAAAATTAGTTTTGACTGGTTTAAACCACTTGTAACTGCGAATATAAAAGTACAGTACAAGTGTTTACAGTAAAGTTGAAGTTGTGTTAAGTTATGATGATTTAAGATATGCTTTCTTAACAATAGGTACACAGAAAAACTTGCAGTGGGATTACGCCACATTTGTAACAGAGTCAGTTATTCGCAGTATTTGTACTGTCAAAACTGGTTTTAACCGAATACATTTTTTGTAGTCAAAAGTGGTTTTGACTTGTTATGAGTTTTGCAGCAAATGTAGTTTTGACTTGTTATGAGTTTTAAAGCAAATGTAATTCTGACTTAGTATGAGTTTTGCAGCAAATGTAATTTTGACTTAGTAGGTATGAGTTTTGCAGCAAATTTAGTAAGTAGAGAACGAATCAGTTAGCGTCCTCTTACTGCCTGCAGAATCATCGTGTCACGGAATGGTCATGTCATGATACAAGTTGTTTTATTATTTTTTATTTCAACCCCACGTAGGATCATATTGTAGTAGTTGAGAGGCTAAACGTAGCTTCAAATTAAAAACAAACGTTTAACAAGCCAAGTAACGGAATAAGTGAAATCCGTTAGCGATGTTGTATCAATAACAAAAACCTGTACAGTCTCAAGAGCCGACAATAATTCACGGCGAAATGAAAACAAGTGCAGTCACTGCTTACAAACGGACCGCAGGAACAACACTCCACTCCAGTTGTTATCGTAACCTTATTGCGGGAGTGTTTTGATGTCTGAGTCAAAATCGCGAGTGTGTGGACGAGACATAAATGCGAAAAACATTTGTTTGATCGCCAATGCTCTTTCGTAAAATGGGGTTATTAGTTTTAATAGAAAATATAAATTTCTGCACATTTCTTTGTTAACCAACGTAACGTAACGTAACGTGGTAAGCTGGTTAAGTGTGGTCGTGGATCATCATTCAATCAGATCCTCGACATCACCGCCTTCGAGGTCTGATATCTCTCTCAGATAAAATAAATAGATACCTACAAACTAATTTCATTTCAACATAAAACTCTCGTAGTTAAAAACATTTCACTATATTCGAACATGCTACCTAGTCAACGAATCGATGATAAGAGACACCTAACAGACACGAATCGGAAATAGCTGTTAAGGAATGCGGTATTTCTGTAAATAGCACGATGTATCAGTCTTTATTAGCGAGTGATCGCCAGGTGCCACGCCGAACTTGGATTCTAGTTCAATTATGCAAACTTTAGTTTTATAAAACCCAAGTTTCCTAAAAGACTTGATGAAAGAACTAAACTTGGGAATGGATCACTGAATCCTGATGTGAGTTTTTTGGTTTATTAACGTGGATTAACTGTCTCAAACTAGCGTAGCGTCCATAGCCCAATGGCTCGCATCGATTCAATGTGATCGAAAGAGTTAAGCGACGACGGACGCGGTCGGTTTGTGGATGGGTGACCGCTAGTGGCAAAATTTCATGGACGCTACCGCGCTTCATATAGAATACTTTTTATCCCGATAATCCCAAGGGCACGCCCCTTGGGATAAATAATAAATTTCAATATTTTTTCAGTATATGAATACTATAAATTTCACGCGAGCGATTCCGCGGGCAGTAGCTAGTAGTTACATAGATCCCAGTTAGTCGGCTGACAACCTCGTAAAGATGTTTTGCAAATCCAGTTTGAAGAACGGGGACAATCAAATAAATAAATGGACACACATTTCTGGATGATATATGTAGATTTTGGTCACTCTTATTTTTATTAATCGTAAAATCGGGTAAGTACGCAAGCGTACGGTATCGTAAAATGTACTGAGCATGGAAACGGGCACAGGGAAATAATAATGTCACACTATGGATGCAACTTGAATAAATTAACATACGCGTTGGAATAGCCGATTTTAAGCAAAAACTTTTATAGCTGACAGACATACAGGCATCGTTTTAGTTAATACCGTCAATCTATACACATAGAATCAGACACAGTAACGTCACAATTACTTAGTCAGCTTTGAAGGACAGGTTTCTTTTAAATCAAAGTTTTTACTTATTTTTACTGTAAATGTACATTTGAATATTATAGAACATAATAATAATAAGCATAAGATCCTGACCTTAGAAGGTATGGTTTCAAATCAAACCTGTTTATTCATAACAAATTAATAAAATGTTTTGCAATTTTGTGTCGAATTTCGAATGGAGTTTGAATAAAAAAGACAGAACACTCTATTGCTAAAGTACATTTTGTTTTTTTATTGTGAATAAAGGCAAGGGAGACCCTTTACCTATCAATAAAAACAAAACTCTTACACATCTTACTTAATTTAATGTTAGTTGTCAATTGGCAATTGGCTGAGTACGGTACCTGTTTACCATGCAACGAGTTATTGTTTTTCATTAGTAGGTACCTATCATAATCCTGTATTTTTTTTTTCATGTTGTTGTGTGGCTATTTAATAAATACTTATTATTATTATTATTATTAGTTGTATTTACTGGCCTCTAAATAGTAAAAATATATTACTGCCCGAGTTTGCAATGGTTTGTGGCGCTAATAATGAGTTTATTGCAAAAATATAATTAACTCTCCCGCGAATTCTATTTTCCCGCGATCTATTTCGGTTGCAGTTGAGTTCGACACGAATAAAACAAATGGTTCCAAATCTCAGTTTCACGGCATTTTGGGTTTTACCACCCGGAAATACGGGCGTGGGTGGAATGGGGCCCGCAAAGTCAGTACCAGTCGGACGCACTTGATGGATGAGTGCGTAATTAACAGCTTTGTGTTCGTGGCTGCTAATTATACGATGTATAGAGTATTCCCGCTCTTTCTTAGCATTGCAGAGACACATTTATAAGCAAACTACGTTCATCTTGCTCTGTGGCTACATACGAGAGAAGTTAAATAAAAGCTTTTAATAAAATGAAATGAGAAGCTACCATAACTGGTCTACGCGGTTAGAGCGCTACGCCAGGCCGCGTAGGGCGCTACGGCTTCTATCTACGGTCGTAGTAGACCGGCCGTAGAGGCACGTAGAGGAGCCAGCTAGAATGAATTACAAAGAGTATAGGGTATAATAACCCTAGTTTTGCTTACTTTAAAGAGACCTATTTCAATCACATTCGTTAGATGTACACTACGTTAGTAACAGAAACCTGGTAGTATTTCTAATAGCTCTCCAAATTCTCTTTTGTATAGTGCAATGCCTGTTTACTGCAAACAGGTAAGTAGCACGTCAAAAACAGTAAGAATCTTGTGAATTTTCTTAAGAACAACCGTTCTTATTTACGATATTTGATAGCATTTTCTTTTTTATTTGTTTTGGAATTGGTTTTGTTTCAGAATTGATATTTAAAAAAAAATAGTTATTCTTAAATCTATATGTATAAGCCATCGTTGTACCGGTAAATTTATTTAATTTGAATAATTTTAGTCATTGCTTCGGAATTAATATTTAAAAAAAATTTTTATTCTAAAATCTATATGTATAACCCATCCTTGTACCGCCAAATTTAGTTAATTTTAATAATTTTAGTCATTGCCATGCCATATTTTAGATATTGCCATTGGTAACATATACAGCTATTGCCCGGACAACCACAATAGACGCTACAACCCATAAACGTCCCACACACACAGGCACGTCTAGAGCATACTCCACCACACTTCTCAAATGCGGATTGGTGGAGGGATAAGGTTGGGGGTTAAAACTCCAATCAGAAAGACAACCGTTTGCTAGAAAAAAAACTTCCACCACACTAGCAAAAATGCAAGTTGAACTTCATAAAACTTAGGACAAATGATATATGTAATTGATTCTGAATGTTGTCAGGTCGGCAACTATGCTGGTCAGCGAAAAGGTAACAGTGGCGCCATCACTTAGAATCTCAGTGAACTAACGCGCTTGAATCTAACCTGAAACCGCAGCTTTCCTCGGCTCATACGCAAGCTTGCAATTTAAATCGCGCAACTACCAACAGATGTCGCTGTTCGAACCGAAATAGATATTTATTTATAGTGCAGTAAACAACTAAAAAAATATACGTGAGATCAGGAATAAACACTTGGCAATCACTACGAATCAATGGCATTTGAGGATTATTAATGCAATCAAAGGCGTCACTGTATATTTACCAGCCGTGGTTAAATCTATTGACGAGATAACGCTTGCTTTGAAGTATGTGTCATATGCCAGCATGAACTAATGACGGGGTATCAGGGATCTATAGTTGCCAGGGACTGGGCGCTGTCTAGCGCTATCGAAGCGCTCCAAATACCATTGGTTCATTTTATACAAATCGACTTTAAAAGACCTCTCACATGTCAATACATGTTTTTAAGTCATCGGTACCGCCATTGGGATTTGAACCCCGCCTCTATCTCTATTATTCTCTATCGACTGAGCGGTCAAATTTAAACCACTGTTACTTGTAGGTACTATTATTCTGTGCCACTGTGCTATAACCGCTCCACTCACAACAACTTCAGTACAAATTTGACGACGGTTGTCAAGGACCCTGGCTGGCGAATCGCAGATCGAGTAAATATAATTAATTAATTATTTTTATTATTATAATATAATAATATATTATTAATTTATTACATTATTAATTATCCCGGCCGGGATTAGAACTCGCGAATCCCGGCCGGGGCAGATATTTATTTCACCGATAAATACTCGAGTCTTGGACGTTAAATTGTGTTGTTTTCTGTGTGTATCCGCCACCCGCAACACAAGCCGTCACAAGGTCCTATCGGGCGATACGTTAGTACTAAGCATACGATCCTGTGACGTCTCACATCAACACAGAGTGTCGCAGAGTGTCGCTGGGCTTTAGTGTGTAGTCTGATATCGGCGATCCCCACATACCCAAGGTTCCACAGGTTCTATATAAAGGGTGGGATACGTAGTTGCATTTCCCAGCGTTAGATAGTGTATTACTTATTACTTACTTATATGCATTAATGTATAGTAGGTACGTATCGCTATTATGTATAAGCTTAGTTATATAATTATTTTTTTTAGGGTTTTTAATTGTTTTTGGTTGTTTGGGTAGGTATTTAAGTATTAAAGTAACACCCAACGCCAACAGCAGGACTGCACGAAACGCGGGGTCGCTCTAAAAACCAGCGGGCGTACTGTCATTTATTTTTGTAATGCAGTTCATACGAAATAAATAAATTCGCTTTTTTTTATTATAATTTTTTTGTTAAATTTAAACTCACCTCCATCTCCATCCTCAGCGTGGCCGCGCGGGCGCTGCTCTCGCTGGGCCGGCGGCGCGTGCGCAGCAGAGCCGGGACCGCGACTCGGCTCACCCACTCGCCGAACTCTGCGCAACACGCACTAGTCACGACCGACACCAGGGGTTCGGGTTATAGCGGACAGAAGCACCACATACACGCTGTGAGGTTATAATTATGGAATTGAGGAATGAAATAGTATTTGAAAGGGAAGATGAAAGTAGGAAGTAGTTTTCGAGTAAATTTGGTCGCTATCGACTTACGAGATCAATAGTCAGACAGTAAGGACATAGTAGCGTCCATAGCCCAATGGTTCGCGTCGATTCAATGTGATCGAAAGAGTTAAGCAAAGAAGGGCTCAGTCGGTTTGTGGATGGGTGACCGCTAGAGGCAAAATTTTCGGGTGGCTTGAGAACATTCGACACTGGGTTGGTCACTAACCCCTCCACCAATCTGCATTAGAGCAGCGTGGTGACGTCTATGGGTCGCAGCGGAAGGACATAATGTGATGAAAATGAAGTAGTGTTTGATTGGGAGGCGAATCAGTAGGAAGGCGTTTTCGTGTTATGATTTCTATGGAAGATATCAATGATCACAAAGCACTGATGAAAGCACAACACGCATACGCCACCGTGGTAAGTAATGATGATGGTGATGGAATGCAGTGGACGGTGAAGTGGCGTTTTCACCTTAGTGATCGATGTAATCTGAAGATGTACAGATTCGCGACAGAAACTGACGTAGTGAGGAATAATGATGTTGAAATCAGGTAAGATAAGCTAGGAATGGAAGAGAAAAATTGATGAGATGATAATAATACGAAAGGAAGGTTCAAACAGTGGCTTCAACAATACTAAACCTACAATGTACAACTGTTAAAAAAATCGATCACATTCCTATACTCAATGGCAATGATGAAGAAAATAGGGAAAAGTGTATGCAGCATTCATGTGTCTAGACATAAACACGTCTCATACGGTTGTGGTTATAAATTGGTAATGTGGTTAAAAAGTAATGATGATAAATAGAATGGAATTATACGTTCAGTTCAAGAGTTAATTTTGCTCGGGATAGTGCTAATGACAACAAACAGAGCAATGACCTTTAAGACATGCGTATAAAAATGAAAACGTTATTGAGTTTATGACTATTAGCAAAATCGAATCAATGAGAAACTAAGGTAATGACTGAAATAATCAACATTTTTTTACAAGACCAGTGCCATAGAGTACTAGGCAGGCAATTGATTTGATCAAATTTAAGATGCTTCACAAAACAGAACATAAAATGTGAACGTTTCGCTTTATTAAAAAATGAAAGAACGAAAGAAAGAAAAAGAATGAAAACATCTGATTTATTCGAAATATGATTAAATCTTACTCAAGTTAAATAATTGATATTTTGAAACACACAATGGGTTAATTATAATGGCCAAAATGATGCCACATGAAGCTATCAGAATAATATAAATAAAATAAACAGAAGCTTTACACAACACAGGGAGTTGTAAGTCGGATATAAACATTTAATGTAGGAAATGGTACAAAATAACACAAAATCACATGTATCAGGAAAACGGGAAGGATTTAAGCAGGAGATCATGTTTGTACTTGTGAGTCGACAACCTGTATTATTGCTTTGTTTTAAACTAAACTACTAAAGCTTTTACAATTCTATAATTAAATCAAAAGCTTTTGTTAAAGCGTTTTTATTTTTAACTTTTAAGCCGCAAATATTGTTAAACTACTCTACTACGCATGAGTATTCTACTTGGTTTTTGTTGTCTACGACAAACACATTTGAACCTAAAACGACAACACAGGTAACAATCAGACATTCATGTTTATTATTTAATTGATTCCAATTAGTTAATCACCTCTGTTGTTGTGTGTAAGTAAAAGTGTTTAATCGAATATAATTATTGTCAGTGACTAGCGTAGCTACTAGTATTACTTCTACTTTAACCGTGCCAACTTTATAAAATGATCAATGATCACGTTTGTTAGCAGGATTGTAAATTATATTAATATTTATTGCCTTCTTCATAAATTCTTAGTTATTATCTTAGCCATAATTTTATTTTACATTCAGTTTTAACTAGACATTTATTATTATCCAATTAAATATATATGAGCAATTTTAATTTATTTATAAAATTGCTTGTTTATTACGTGGTATCTGATGTATAATCAATGTAGTCAGTTGACGATGGTATAAGCTGTAGAATGTAGATATCATTGATCATTTTAAATTATCTTAGTCAAATCTTTGAGTTTTTAGGCACTAACCGATCGCTTCTTTTGACAAGATGTCTGGTGTTTCGTGTTCTGTGGCCATTTTTTGTGTTTTATCACTGTCGTGGGGTGTGTGTTCGATTTCCTGCATGTTAAGATCCAAAGCACGATACACGTCACTGTCACTTAATCACAACACATCTCTTTTGTTCGTTTTCGTTCGATAAAATATCATTTTCGGTAGTCATTTGGCTTTGTTGGTAAACATAAAAATGTAATAGTGATCGTAACGGTACGTTCGAATAGGTTTTACCCTTGTTATATAAATTTTCCGGTATAAATGTAATACTGTTATTATAGTCAATACTAATCCCACAGACTGAAATCAATGATAGAATTGAAATAATATTATATTAAAATATTTCTTTACGAAACAACGCATTAATTTACGACTGCTTTACATGCGAATACAAAATACAAAGTTCATCTCCATAAGCTAAAATGTACAGACGTCAGATCCATGTAGGTATATTTATTTTGGACATTGAATCTACAAATATCTGGCCACATCTATTTTCATTTCATGAGTCAATGATGCATCAGATTGGACTACAGCGGCGAATTCTGGCAAAGGCCCCTATTCTTAAGATACGAAGATAATTCCTACAAGAATTATTTGTTTTGGTTAGGGTTCGTTTATTGCACTTGCAGTCTAAAAGTACAGACGTAGCTGGCTCGTCAATTTGATGCCAAAACGCATGCCAAATATGTGAGGTATTTCAGAATATTTTGGAGTGTCTGTATAAATTTGAATAGAATATAATAGATTTTAATTAATCGGTACAATATTAAAACTCCATACTACCTATTACAAAGCGAAATAGTACCGCACTCAGCATTTGCCATAATCCTTAAGATAGGAAATATGGCGCTGATTTTCAGTACGGCCCTAATTGAGTCTTTGAATCTCCAAAATAAAAATAAAATCTTCAAAGCATTGAAAAATGAGCAGTGAAGTGGCATTAAGTAGTTTTCGCTGCTTTTCTTATATAGGGGCTTAATCTAATAATAAAATTGTCGATTGACGAAGGTTTACCCTCTTCTTCGATCAGTTGAATCTAAAATGATCCCAAGGTTTCAACTATCGTGACGAGGATTTATTGCGAACGGTCGCAACTGAAACATTCCCGTGACATCCTGTTTGCGTGCTCTGCATGAAAATAGCCGAATGTTGCATTATATTCTCACCCGTCAATGTCAAACTGACAGTAGGAAAACAAAAAATTTATTTTTCCAACATTCATACACTTTTGACGTAATGATCGCGTCAAGCCTTAGTTCACGATTTAACGGTTACCTAATACTTTTCATTCAAATTTTTATGAAACAACCTTAGAGATAAATTAAACCTGATGCATAACAACAAACACTATACATGCCTATTACATTTGAAGATACCCCTCGATCTCCATGGGATCCCCTAAACAGATTCTACCACCAAGGCCATGGGTCCCCCTCGGTACTATACCCATTCAAACAAAAAAGAATTTACAAAATCGGTCAACAATTGGCGAAATGATCGCGTAACCATAGAAAAAAAAAATATACATTCGAATTGAGAACCTCATCCTTTTTTTGAAGTCCGTTAAAAACGACGATTCGAACTTGGCTTCTGCTTCATTAACTTACCCCTCTCTCTCTCTATCTCTAAATCTATTCCTATTTCCCCATACCCTTAAATCCCTCATACCTTTTGGAGTTCCGAACAGACATAATGTTATTCCACGGTCAATCGACTGAAGAAATCAGAACCGTATGTAGATCCTAGCCGTAGTTACCACTGCTTTCAATAGTAATTAATGACTGCATGACGAATGTCGCCATAACGAACCCAAGCCCAAGAGGAAAGTGGGGAGTTACTTATTCTACTAACGTGTCCCATACAATAAGAATTAAAATATCTTAACATAATTGCATCATGTATCATTCAAAAATATTCATACACGCACATTAACAAATGATTCACGAGCAACGTTTGCTTATGAATTAAACTATATTTGTCGACGCGTAATAATTCAGGGCAGAACAAGGTTTGACTTCATATTTTATCACACCATTACGACTGTACAAGCAGGGCAATTAATTAAACAAAAGTTCCGTGTCATCATAGATCCAGCATGAAACTCGTGTTAAAAAATATAATCATAAATTATATTTTACGTTTGACATTACATAAATACTTCGAAACACTACAAAAATCAATTATTTCACTAATGTGTCCTGAGCTTTGACCTATTAAGCATTATAACATACTCGTAGATCATAACGATTCATAGTTGAAATTACCGGCTTACTATTTCCGGTAATTCCGGTTATTTCAACTATAAATATAGACACGAATCATTCAGTAATAAAATGGTAATAATTAACTGATTTTTTATTTATTCCTTTTATATTATTTTTCTGAGGACATGGATGAAACATCTTATAGTGCACGAAACGCCTCGTTATATACTAATTCCGAATAATTTTCTCTGTAGTTATGTGCTCTTCATATTTTAAGTTAATATACTCTTAGTTTAGTTTAATATACCTTTCGTGACAGACGTGTGAATCTGTACAATATACAGCAATATACTGTAAATGTGCAGTATACATTTACTGGCTTAGATCGCAAGTGCAATGTTTCTTCTACATCTTTCTTGTAACCTACTTTAGCCAAACTCTACAAATGCATTGCCATTTTCAAAGTCCCAAAATATTGGTGCATATTCTAAATCACACCCAGCTGCGCTATCGTATATACACCACGTCTATAGTTCGGTTTGACAAAAAATAAATATTTCTTTATAAAGAAAACATAAGTCTTGAAATTTGAATACGGTTTGGCCTTTAAAACAACATTATTACAAGGTCAAAACATTAGAGACTGTTAGTAGACTGTTACCGCAATAGCTCTTTATTGATACCAACGTATAAATGAAGATACTTCCAACGAATACGAAAACTCAAAACAAATGTTAGCTTTAGAAAAACGCACCCTGTAACACTGTAATAAAATACATTCTGGCGTGTAAGGAGGCTGATCTGTAGCTGCGAATTTCTTAGTAACTCCGTCATAACTCTCTAAATATTGCATTCCTTAGGGAATGATTTTGTGACGTCGCATTTCACAGTTGTCTAATTATTGTCCACTATGACTAATAAGAGTGAACTTGACATAACTGGGACTAAATATATTTCAGTCGGCTACGCGAGCTGTTGTATTGACTTGCTTCTACAACAGACAGTTGAAGGAAGATACTAATGATGCGAAATAATTATATGTATAGGAATATATGTCCATAGACAACAGTGAACACTTACCATCAGGTGGCGCGTATGTCTGTCCGTCTTAAAAAAAAAATAGCTCACGCTAGAGAAGCTGTTTTGAAAAAAAAAAGAAAAAGAAAATAAGAAGAATAAATCCTTTGATTATAATATTTCTGATTTCTACGGGCTGATAACTAGCTTATTGATAATAGATGTCCCATAAATAGTTTTAAAAACTCAGACGACAAGACTAATAGCAAATAAACATAGAATGAAATCGTATCTCAATAAAAAGAGTAGGCATTCTTAAAACTAATAAGATTAAAGATACTCGTAGATCCTGTTATCAAAAATGATACCGGAAGGAGAAAAATAACTTAAAAACGAAAGATAGTTGTACATACATTGAACTAACTGATCTACTGCACTTATTTAAAACACATCTAGTCACTTGCTGAGAGATGAAGCGACGGAAATGTCAGGCACTGGCTTGCATACAACAAATTGGGCGAATGAATCACTGCTTGATTTGATCTGGTATTCAATAAATGTGATGTTGCACACCGGATGACAGGAAGAGTTATTGAGAAACATTTCACGAACTATATCGTCAGTATTTATTTATTAGTCAACATATAAATAGTAAATTTCAAGCTCATTAGGGCATCAAAATATATTCGTAAGGCACATAGTAAGTTTAATGAACATTGGAAATACTATTTGGATCATGATTGTTATTCAAAAATGGAAAGTAAACAGATTTTGTTTTTAATTAACGAGACTATTACTAGAAGGTACGACCTAGACTCTGAGCAAAATGAGTAAAAAAAAATAAAAACATCGAATGCATGGATGCGATATATCCAAATTCCAAATGCCATATTCCAAAGAAACAGATGTGAGCTTTTACAAGAGGCTTAAGATTTGAATGGGATTTATAAATAGATTACGTGTGGGTTACTATCCGCATTATGACGCCTATAAAACATGCGTACCTGACTATTGGCGTACAGCAAAATATAAACGAATAAATTTCGATGCGATAAATGTTTGCAGGTATAACTGAAGACAGAGAGTTGTAAATAAACATTAAACTCTAATCCAAAACTGATGCCCACTGCAATGACATGAGCAATTTAAGCGAAGTTGAATTTAACATTTTCGCAGCCCTGTAAATATTCAAGATAGGAATTGACTAACTTTGTCAATGTAGATGCACGAATGAACTCGATAGCTAAAACAGAAAATTACAGTAACCATTTGAAACGAGAATCGATTCCAACCGTTTCGCTTGAAAAAACGTGTGTTGTTTGCGACAGTTGATCGATTGAACTCGAGTTACAACGAATAACTATTTTTTTCAGCTCAAATGTCAGCTCGACAGCGACTGTCGAATTCCGCGTTCCTTTACTGGGGGTGAGACATCAACTGCGTCCGTAACACCGGGTGCTAAGGTTCACAATTGTCAATTGCGTTACAAGAAAGTTTTGTCGGACTTTTAGATTACAATACAAACTCTGCCGACCCTGCCGCCCTTATCGCCTGTCATTAAGGTTTGTAATTGATTGAAAGGAGACGAGAGAAAGTTTGTGGTAACAAGCCGGCTAGGCCGGGCTAAATGTGTCCACGTCTTGGCACGGCACTGGGGCAAGGACGCCTAGCGCCTATGCAGTCGGCAGATTGATAGACCGATTAATCTTAGATAAAGAAGCTAGACCACACTCTCGTCCACGCGATCTCCTAATGTGGTCACGCAGATAGCACTGCAACTGTTTAACCACTGGATACAATATTAAACATTTGAAAAACTATAGACAATCTACTAGTCAATAACATTGCGAGTAATGCTGTAGATGTACAGAAAATAGTTATCGAATGCCAGAACACAGAACAAATTTCTGTAGTAGCTGTTTGTAAATCGTTGTTTTGCGACGACTAAACGTGTAGGTAGGTCGTTTCGTGTATTCAATGTTACTAGAATCATGTTTTTGAAGCATTTGAGTCGTCTGTGCGAATGTGCGGCCGTGAATTATTAAATTAAACTCAGCAGTTGCAAGAATATCGCTATATACAAATGTTACAGCGCCTCTAGCCATTGTTACTGCACTTTCAGTTTCAAGTTTGCTGTTAGCTTCGTGATGTCCGTTTGTGTTTGTACGCTACGATGTTTGTACGTTACTATGTTTGTACGTTACGATGTTTGTACGTTACGATGATACCCTCAATAGGGTTGGGATCACTCGCGGCATGTAAACAAGGGCACGCGGGGAGGGGTGCACGGGGGTTGCGAAACTAGTGATGTATCTATTACGAAACGGTTCCGATCGGCGTTCGATGTATTTCGGTCGCGGATGGGAGCGCGTGCGCCGCTTGCCGTCACTCCACTATGACTGGCGACTTGCGGGTTGAACATCGAAATCGCCGATAAATGCTTGAGCTTAGAGCGTTTTCACATTGCACCGCGATATCGTTGTCGGAAGACAATATGGTCTAGATTTTCTATATTACTGTAACGTACCAGTTTACCAATACCGTTGCAAGTAGAGGCGAAGTCGAGAGTTTGGGTTGGAGTTTTATTAAACTGTGGTCTGTCGCGGATTTGACCCTATAAACTTATTTTAGTTATATATTTATAACTCAGAGGAGACCCGTGCCCAACAGTGGGACAAAGAAAGGGTTGAGATGATGATGATGATGATACCAACTAATTACATAAGAATCTTTTACAATAATTAGCAATACAGTGGCGAAGGCCTCGTCGCTAGACGGGCTGATAACCTATTAGTAAGAAGTCCTCGAGTGGAGATACCGACACGGAAAATGGAGTATTGGCCGCCCTTCGAGGTGGACTGACGAGTTGACGACCTGAAGAAGACAGCGGGAAACCGTTGGATTCAGAGGGCGCAGGATCGGGAGGAGTGGCGACGATTGAGGGAGGACTATGTCCAGAAGCGGACTTTAAAAGGCTGTTAAACAGATTTCGGCTAGTCTGATTTGGTCGTCGTTACCATCCCATAAAACTACTCGTGTGGTGGCATAGGCTAGCATGAGACTGAAGGTAACTATC
Organism: Carterocephalus palaemon; assembly: GCA_944567765.1. Lineage (NCBI taxonomy): Eukaryota > Metazoa > Arthropoda > Insecta > Lepidoptera > Hesperiidae > Carterocephalus > Carterocephalus palaemon. The sequence continues at coordinate 15,085,911 of OX155638.1, read as the reverse complement.
AAAATCCTAGTACAAACACCTATAAATTATAAATAAATAAATATCTTGGGACACACTCATACACGGCCATCTGACCACAAAGTAGGCGCGAGCCTGTAATACGGGTGTCAGAGACTGATACATATTTATAAATACATACTTAAATAGATAATAATAACATCCAGACACAGAACAAACAAGTGTTCGTCACACGAATATTCGTCCTGAGTGGGATTCGAACCCACGACCCCTGGCGCAACAGGTCACTACCGATTGCGCCAACGGGCCCGTCATATACCTATAAACTCCCATTAACTCCCAAAAGCCCTTTGAAGTTAATTTTCCACCTAATCCGTGCTTGCGTAACTGCTCCGCTGGTTTACTTTCCATTTTATTTTAGTTCCTAGTTGACGGTGCGTGTCCGAAGGCGGTATAATAAATTAGATTAACTTTTCGGTCGGAAGCCATCGATAGACGAGGGAATAATAATAGAATAGTAACTTATAGTTAACCGTAAGTTTAGAGTGTACCGAAAGTATACTAAATCGTCCTGCGGGAGGGCGCTGGTGAACTGAACCACAGGTTTTTGCAAACCTACCTCAGTCACCAGGCTCTCACAAAGTATGGTTTGAATATGTACACAACTTTAACTAGTTAAGACTATTGTAATACTTCTGTGAGAGCAAACAAATAAAAATCTTTATCTTTATCTTTATAGAATCACATACCTACCTATCTACCTACTGAATTATGTCTATCTATATATTATGTTTACTAGTGGACGCCCGCAGCTTCGCTCGCGTGGTATTAGACATAACAATAGTTTCGTTTACACCTAGTAATATTATATAGCCTATGTGAAGGGAAGATGCAGCTTTCTAATGGTAAAAAAATTTTTGCAATCGGTCCAGTAGTTTTAGTGTGAAAACATTACAAACAAATGTTTCCTCTTTATAATATTAGTATAGATATAGATATTCCGCTGGTTTCAGAAGGCACAGGACCGGTCGGAGTGGCGTCGTTTAGGAGAGGCCTATGTCCAGCAGTGGACCACTAAAGGCTGATGATGATGATGATGAATACTCGTATATAAATGAGAATGTGTGTTTGTTGGTTTTTTATTCTTCTCCTCAACGGAATGGATTAATGTGCTTTTGCATAGATGTAGCATACGCCTTGAAGTGACATACGCTACTTTTTTTATTTTCTATTGATCGATATAGTCCTACCTAGCAGATTCAAATTTTATTTATCCACCCAGGGTTGGCTGTTAAAAAACTGTTGTATTTTGACTCATACCTTGCTGACAAAAATAATATTAAAAGATGAAGTAGAAATAATATTATTATAATATCGAGACATATTATTTATTGCGAAATAGTCCATTAGGAAGTGGATAGGAAGTGGGAGCGGGAACTGTCCAGTCGACAGTTTTATGTAGATAATACAAATGGAAATGGAACATTCTGCCACAGATAATTTGACTGTCACTAATTAATGAAAATTAGGTCAACAGTGACATTCAGCTTGAGAGGATCAGGGTTTGAATCCCAGCGATACGTACCAATGATTTTTCTACGTGATGTGCTTTTTAAGAAACAAAATATTGGTGACATTTAACGGGGAAGGAAAATGTCGTGTCAACGTCTGAGTTCCCAGGGTAATCTTCATGCCAACAGGGAATTAGCCAGCGTGGTAACCCGTGCCCAAATCCGATCAAGATTACACCGAAAGCGAAACACGAAACTCGCTTCGAAAACGGCGTGGAAAATAGGACAGGGAAAGCGATAAGTTTTTTCCAGGATATATTCAAAAATACCATAATCTTTGTTTGTAAACTTTAATTATTAGGCCACTAGTACTCTTATATAATAATTATAATACTAATACAACTTACAACTCTTATATAATAATTATAATACTAATACTTATAATTATAATACAACTTAAATAAGTCAAATAACACTGCGTACCTTACTTATACATAACACAATAGTCGTATAGCATTATAAAGCACCGAACTGTTTTGTAGGAATTTATTAAGGCGACGCGAGCCGAGAAGAGCCGAACTGTGTACGCCTATAAATAAATAAATACATAAATACATATAAATATCTTGGACATTCTCACACACGGCCATCTGACCCCAAAGTAAGCGCGAGCCTGTGATATGGGTGTCAGAGACTGATAAACATCTGTTTAAATACATACTTATGTAGATATTAACATCCAGACACAGAACAAACACAAGTGTTCGTCACACGAATGTTTGTCCTGAGTGGGTTTCGAACCCACGACCCCCTGCGCTGAAGGCAGGGTCGCTACCGATCGAGCGATCGCGCCAACGGGCCAGTCAATAATATTATTATACTGTGGTAAAAATGCGCATTTAACTTTGGACCGCAGACGCAGGTATTGTGACACTACAAAATCTGTCAAATTATACTACTCTACTTTATATTCTGTTCTGATGAAACACAGTAATAAATATTTTCTCTGTGTGTTTCTGTGGCCACATTTTGTTTCTGTGGGTTCACACAAGCATTCACATGAAAACATGCCTTGCCAACTCGTTTTTTATTCAATCAATTTAATTGTACGTTTATTAGGTATGTTATATTTTTGGCATTGCCAATATATTTAAACAGGGGTTTGACTGGTAGAAAATGCCATAACGCATTATTAAGTCCACCCATTGTATATCTCTTTAGAGGTGTCAATAAAGTTGTATAAATAAAAATAAATAAATAAATTGGTTTTATTATGGGACAAGAGCCATTCGAAATACATTATTATCCATAATTTCGAATAATCACACCGGGATATAGTCACATCATGGCCTGCTAAGATCTAATCCCTTACTACCAGGACAGCTAGATCGCATCGCGCCGCTTCGCATTGGTTCGCATCGGAACGTGTCGCGCCGCGTCGGAGTTCCCCCACGTACACCCCATCGTTAGAGCCAAATCGTTAGAATCAAGGGGGAAATAATATTTTTTTCGAATTAAAATTATCGAAATTATTACCGAACATTAAAAATTTCAGTTAAGAATAATGTGTTTCAATTATATTACACATTTCTTAAAAAAATGTTCTTATTTAAATTTCAATGTTGATTTGTAATAATTTGATATGGGGTTCCATAAAATAAAAGGTATTTGGTTGGTGTTTAAAGTTTAGGAACCCCTGTGTTAGAGAAGATAGAGCCTAACGAACAAGCTGACGGGAGCCATCTGAAGGCAAGTCACCGTCGCTACGAACACGAGCAACACCAGATGAGACAGCTATGCAGCCGAAGTATAAGTATATTCAATAGTATATAACCTTTTTCTTTCAAGTACAACTGCGAACCGTCACTTAGCCCAGCCGTGGTCTCGCATCAGCAGTTGTCCGTCCAGCAGGCTTGTGCAGCGCTGCAATTCCTGCTGCACCGCGGCCAACTCTGCTTGCATTTGCTTGGTGCTCGGGGTGCTGGGGAGAAATATCAAGTTCACGTTCATTTATAATATAATACATATTTTTATATTACATTTTTAAATGATTTATTTACTTTTAAATGTTTTTGTTTCCAACAAACTGGCCTTCAGTTTGGCAATTTTTAGATATAAGTAATTCTGTAACTCTTTTGGGATTAAAAAATAAAAAAATAAAAAAAATAACTTATTTATTGTAAAAAACAAGTTTTTACAAAGGGCGGACTTAATGCCTGGCGGCATTCTCTACCAGCCAACCCAATTATCTTAGTTGAAAAAGGTAAGTACCTATTGCAAAAAATGTAAATAAATAATGCAAAAGAATACAACTAATATTAACATTTTTGAAGTTATAATTGCTTGCCTTTAAGTCAGCAATTTAAGTTTAGTGTGTAAGGCAAAGAGAGTGTGATTTTTTGACTGCACGGGTGAAATCTGTATACTAGATACCTACATTAAAAGTAAGGATACCAGGGTAATTAATACTTAAAAAAAAATTAATAAAAGGCTCCGATACATCCGAAAATATACTTACGAATGTGATTTCACAGTCCGACCGGGTACGTGCTGCTCCCCGGCGGACAGAACTTCTGCTAAAAATTTAAAAAAAAAAGTTGGCATTTGGAGTATGCTCTAGACCTCTCGCAGCAGTGGGACGTCTATGGGTCGCAACGAAATTGATAATCACGCTTAGAAAATCGATATAGCAGGCGAATCTACAGCTCCACTCACTTGCTTACTTATTTAGACACTTAAGGAGATAATAAAGGCGAATTAACTTGGCGCGTACAGCACATGCAAATGTGCATTCTTAATGGCGTATGTTTTCTTTTAGGCTATCGAACTCGCCTCTCACTCGAGCGGTCCGGGTTTAAACCCCAGCGGCACGCACCAATGACTTTTCTAGATTATGTGCGATTTAAGAAATTAAATGTCAGTTTCTATAACGCGAGGAAACCTGCATATCTGAGAGTTCTTCATAATGTTCTCGAAGGCACGTGAAGTCTGCCAATTCGCACTTGGCCAGAGTGGTGGACTATTGCCTAATTATAAGGCCCATCAATAAGACTCATTCTGTTAGGAAACCCGTGCCCAACAGTGGGACAAAAGAAAGGGTTGTGGTCCACTACAACAAAGTGTGTCACCAACAAACTGTCGTGTTAATCGACACAACAGAAAAGGGTATAGCGGTGGTACTTCACCGGGCACGTGTACAGGTTCTACCACCTATCAAATGGCTCTCTAACAGAACTTAAATAGCGCTCTCTCTACTCTCTAACTTACAGTCGGCAACGCAGGGCAGCTCGCCCTCGCTGAGCGAGCCGTAGTCTGTAGTGACGTCACGCGAGTCGCCCGCGCCCGCGCCCGCCGCGCGCTCCTCGCCCGGAGACCGGTACGTATACGAATCTCTCTCTGAAATGTTGACACAATCATATTTTAATCCATACTTCCATACTAATATTATAAATGCGAAAGTAACTCTGTCTGTCTGTCTGTGTCGTTTTCACGCCAAAACTACTGAACCGATTTAAATGAAATTTGGTACACAGATAGTCTAGAGCCTGAGGAAGGACATAGGCTACTTTTTAATCTATTATTATGTCTAATTCCACGCGAGCGAAGCTGCGGGCGTCCACTAGTAATATTATAAATGCGAAAGTAACTCTGTAAATGTACATAGATAGTCTAGAGCAGCCTTTCCCAAAGTGGGCGATAACGTCCCCTTGTGGGCGCTGCAGGCCTAAAGGCGGGCGGTAAGAGACCCAGAAAAAAAATGGCGTCCTACTGCGCTCAGGTTTCAAGTTAACTCTTGCGACTTATAGTAAAAGTCTCGTTTATAATTAACTAGTGGATACCCGCAGCTTCGCTCGCGTTACACATTCACTAACTTCAAAAACGGCAAAGCTTCATACTAACTTTGCACCCCCGTTTTACCCCCTTAGGGGATGAATTTTCAAATTTTTCTCGCCGTAAAAACCATCCTTGAACTTCAACGAACATTTAAAAAAAAGAATTGGCCAAATTGGTCCAGGCGTTGTTGAGTTATGCGCTTACCAACACATTTAGCGATTCATTTTTATTTATAATTAATGTTTAATCTCCGCTAGTACATGCTCACAATAATTAATTAATTTAATTTGTAGTTATAGTGGTTTTTAAGTAGGTGCAAAAATAATTTATGCTCAAAGTGGGAAGTAGACAAAATAAGCTTGGGAACCCCTGGTCTAGAGCCTGAGAAAGGAGATAGGCTACTTTTTTATTGGAAAAAAGTGTTGTAAAGGGTTGAAAAGGGGGATGAAAGGTTGTATGAAAGTATTGTCATTTTCAGAACTAGATGCATAAAATTTATATTTTAGGCTGTTGATTAGATAAAATAAATATGGCATTCAAAGTTTGTTAAAATATTACCCTTAAGGGTGTAAAATATACATTGGGGATAACTTTATATAATTATAACATTTACTGACGGATTCATTACAAATTTTTGAAGCTAAAGTTAACGCGTTAAGAAGAATCTATTATTATATCTAGTTACACGCGAGCGCAGCTGCGGGCGCCCACTAGTTCTAAATAAATGAAAAAGTTATTAGGATCATACCGTATTTCTCTGAAGGCAAATCTGAGAGGGATGATATTTCACACTCAGTACTGTTCGGAGACATTTCACGCCGGGGTTTCACATACGTCCGCGACCGACTGATGGGCAATGTTCGTCCATCGTAAGAAAACTTGCTTAACGAAGCGTTATTGAGAACATTTTTCACATCTGCTACATGCAAACTAATGTTATCTGGCATAGTAGATAGTTTTTCTCGTATCTTTTTCTGTTCTGTATCTTTTGTCAGATGGTTACGTTTACTTTTCGTATCTTGTGTATGTCTATTGATGCGTTTTGTTTCTATAGAATGCAAATGAGTTGCTAATTTTGGATCCGAACTGTTTATTTTCTCATCTTTATGGATGGAGTAAGTACCGTTGCTTGAATCACTGGTATTTTCATTAATTTTGGAAGCACTAGGAGCATTCGTTATATCTTTGGTTTGATTTTCTACAACATTGGGTTTATCTTCATTCTTTTCTCTAACACTATCTGGAATTCCCTGCTCCGGTTTCTTCTTGTCATGTTTTACTACATTATCTAAACCACTGACATTTTGAGTAACACTTTGCTCAACTAATTTATAAGTATTATTCTCGTATTCATCCAAACGATCCAAATTAACAGTACCATTTTGATCCAGCGAACCTGTTTTAATGAGGCTTCTGTTGGCCAGAGAATTTTTTGGGGAATCCAGGCTACGACTAATGTTATCATATATTTGGTTATCCCGAGATTTGTTTATATGACTTTTGTCTTTACTCCGTCTTCTCAGACGTTTAAAGCTTTCTCTGCGTTTAGTTTCTACATTGACATTTTGTTGTTGTGTTACAATTGGGTCCTCTTTTATATTCTTGGAAGACATCTTAGGACTGATAGATTGGTTTTCTTGAGTTTTACTGCCTACATCTCTGAATTCATTGAATTTCTTCTCAGTAACTCCTGACTCTGAACTTTCAGATACTATGATATCCTCACTGAAAATAGAAATTATGAAAAATTAATAGTAGGCAAAAATTTACAAATTTTATAAGTTATTGTTAGTACTATTATCAGAAAATATCACCTCTGTTGTTTTTCTGTTTGCGTCTGAAATATTAGCTGACTTCGAGACTTTTCATCGTTATCAGGATTATAGAAAACATTCTGTGAAAACATTCAAGAAATGAATAAGTAGACGTAAAATAAATCTAATGAATAAAATATGAAATTTCAAACTCACATTAACCGGTTTCATTTTGTTGATTTGATTTTGAAGGTCAGCTATTTTTTCTAAGAGCATTTGGTTAATATTGGATGGAGCCTGAAATAAACAATCTACCTGTTTAATAACATCAGTTGATGATAATGATTATCAACTAAATTGTTACTTATATTGTCTTATATGTAACATGAATTGGTCTATAGCGTTCATAGTGCAATGTAGCGTCCATAGCCCAATGGGTCGCCTCGATTCAATGCGATCGACAGAGTACGGTTTGAGGATGGGTGACTGCTAGTAGCGATATTTCATGGGCGCTACAGTGCTTCGGAGGGCACGTTAAGCCATCGGTCCCAGTTGTTATCAACAGTAAAAAAATCATATTTTTTATGAAATTTACTACGACCTCATAAGTATCTTCACCAAAATTATTTAACAACTAGTGGACGCCCGCAGCTTCGCTCGCGTGGAATTAGACAACAATAGTTTCGTTTACACCTAGTAATATTATATAGCCTATGTCACTTAGTGAAGATGCAGTTTTCTAATTTTTGAAATCGGTCCAGTCGTTTTTGTGTGAAATCATTACAAACAAATGTTTCCTCTTTATAATATTTGTATAGACTGACCATAGAAGATCATCAACCAACCGAACACTCACCTTATAATCCTCAAGTTCCTGGCTCTTATTGACTTCAGTATAGCCAGAGTCATCTGAATGTTTAAACGGTTCCTCGGGTTGCGGATTGGCAGGTAGTTTGGTGCGGACCGCTGGCTTCGGCTTGTATGGAGATTCTGGGACAGCCAACTAAATAAATAATAAGTATGTTGTTAAGAAATTAAATGTCACTTGCTGTAACGGTGAAGGACACATCGTGAGGCAACCTGCATGCCTGAGAGTTCTTCTAATGTTCTCGAAGGCATGTGAAGTCCGCCAATCCGCACTTGGCCAGCGTGGTGGACTAAGGCCTAATCCCTCCCGTTCTGAGAGGAGACCCGTGCCCAACAGTGGGACAAAGAAAGGGTTGTGATGATGACATTGTTTTTAAAAATATATAATAATAATAATATCATGGTGCAATACTAATTTGTTGTGTTGTTATTACAGGCCCGTTGGCGAAATCAGTAGTGACCCTGTCTGTTGCGCCAGGGGTAGGTTCGAATCCCACTAAGGACTATTTGTGTGACGAACGCTTGTATTTGTTCTGTGTCTGGATGTTAATATTATCTACTAGCTTTTACCCGCGGCTCCGCCCGCGTGGTCAAAGGGAATAACAATGAGTTGTTTATCATACATAGATAAGAACTTGAAAATGAATTTTACTAACGCCATCTATTAACAACATCCGGAACTAAATATCTAGCAAATACCAAAACATCGATATCTTCCCATGGGGATGTTTTACCGCGGTAAAAAGTAGCCTACGTCACTCTCCACCCTCCTCACTATCTCCACACACAAAAACCATACCATACAATAGCTTCGTTGCGACGTGAAAGCCGGACAAACAAACAAACACACTTTCCCATTTATAATATTAGTATTTTATTTTTTTTATAGGTACAGGATAGCAAACGAGCTTGCAGCACCACCCATCCGCTGCCACCCATGACAACTGTGACTGACTTTGAATGGATTGGACTATGGATTTACGTATGTATTTAAAATATCTATGTATGTATATCAGTCTCTGACGCCCATATCACAGGCTCGCGCCTACTTTGGGGTCAGATGGCCGCGTGTGAGAACGTCCAAGATATTCATATTTATCTGACCGCGCCGGCGGCGAGGGCCCCCGCGGCGCCGGCCACCCGCCGCGACACCTCCGCGGCGCGCACGCGCAGCTCCAACTCCGCTACTTTCCGTCGCTCCATTGACAACTCCAGGCTCAGGTCGTCTGCAATAATTTATAATAATTAAGAAATTAATTATTTTTAATTGTATCAGGCGTTACTTTGCGGAACTCCATTATTACAAACCAAGAATTAATCTACTTTGCAACAATCCGCGAACAAAAACGTATGGTGATGTATGTATACTTTCATGCACGTAGCACCTCCCTCCCTCCCACGCAGGAAAACATGCACATGCGATAAATGAATAAGTACATACACCAACATACACACACCAACACGTGTTTCGCCTCAAAACAAGGCATTATTATTTATTTTTATTTATTTATTTACATAGACATAACACTCTTAACAGATTATATGTAGGTACCTAGTCCTTTTTAGGGGAACCGCACCCAAAGGATAAAACGGGACCCTATTAATAAGGCATCGCTGTCCGTCTGTCACCAGGCTGTATCTCATGAACAGTGATAGATAAACAGTTGAAATTTTCACGGATGATGTATTTCTGTTGCCGCTATAATAACAAAAACAGCGTTGGAGCGTTCTCCGACGCATCAGCGCGTTGTACTGCCTGAAAGCCATTGGACAACTGTCGCCAGAAATTTTTCCACTAGCGGTCACCCACAAACCGAACGCGTCCGTCGCAGTAACTCTGTCGAACACATTGAATGGGGCTACGGATGCAATATATTACAATACGAATACTTTAAGCTTACCGCAGCGATTCTCAGCAACAGCCAATTTTCTCGCCAGTTCAGCGGTCTCCTCCCGCGCCCGCCGCGTGTTCTCCAGCGCCCGCGCCCGCTCGCTGCGCGCGCGCACGCTCTCCGCCCGCAACTCTGTCAGCAGCTGCTCGAGCGACGAAACACGCGCCGAATACTTAAGCTTACCGCAGCGATTCTCAGCAACAGCCAATTTTCTCGCCAGTTCAGCGGTCTCCTCCCGCGCCCGCCGCGTGTTCTCCAGCGCCCGCGCCCGCTCGCTGCGCGCGCGCACGCTCTCCGCCCGCAACTCTGTCAGCAGCTGCTCGAGCGACGAAACACGCGCCGAATACTTAAGCTTACCGCAGCGATTCTCAGCAACAGCCAATTTTCCAGCCAGTTCAGCAGTCTCCTCCCGCGCCCGCCGCGTGTTCTCCAGCGCCCGCGCCCGCTCGCTGCGCGCGCGCACGCTCTCCGCCCGCAACCCTGGCAGCAGCTGCTCGAGCTCCGAAGCACGAGTCGAATACTAAAGCTCACCGCAGCGATTCTCAGCAGCCGCCAATTTTCTCGCCAGTTCAGCAGTCTCCTCCCGCGCCCGCCGCGTGTTCTCCAGCGCCCGCGCCCGCTCGCTGCGCGCGCGCACGCTCTCCGCCCGCAACCCTGGCAGCAGCTGCTCGAGCTCCGAAGCACGAGTCGAATACTAAAGCTCACCGCAGCGATTCTCAGCAGCCGCCAATTTTCTCGCCAGTTCAGCAGTCTCCTCCCGCGCCCGCCGCGTGTTCTCCAGCGCCCGCGCCCGCTCGCTGCGCGCGCGCACGCTCTCCGCCCGCAACCCTGGCAGCAGCTGCTCGAGCTCCGAAGCACGAGTCGAATACTAAAGCTCACCGCAGCGATTCTCAGCAGCCGCCAATTTTCTCGCCAGTTCAGCAGTCTCCTCCCGCGCCCGCCGCGTGTTCTCCAGCGCCCGCGCCCGCTCGCTGCGCGCGCGCACGCTCTCCGCCCGCAACCCTGGCAGCAGCTGCTCGAGCTCCGAAGCACGAGTCGAATACTAAAGCTCACCGCAGCGATTCTCAGCAGCCGCCAATTTTCTCGCCAGTTCAGCAGTCTCCTCCCGCGCCCGCCGCGTGTTCTCCAGCGCGCGCGCCCGCTCGCTGCGCGCGCGCACGCTCTCCGCCCGCAACTCTGTCAGCAGCTGCTCGAGCGACGAAACACGCGCCGAATGTTCTTTATTAGTTCTTAGTAACTCCTGCAGTTGTAAATCATAGATTTTATCAGTTGATTCTGCTTAATAAGACTACATAGAAAAATGGAATAAGTTTATACGAGGGTAGGTACATTAAATCGCCTACGTTAAATTCGATTTTAAGGGTTCTTTATTAGTTCTTAGTTCTTAGTAACCTGCAGTTATAAGTCATAAATATGAGTTGATTCTGCTTAATAAGAATCAACTCATATTTATGATTTATATATCGAAAAATGGAATAAGTTTATACGAGGATAGGTACATTAAATCGCCTACGTTAAATTCGATTTTAAGGGTTCTTTATTAGTTCTTAGTAACTCCTGCAGTTATAAATCATAAATTTTATCAGTTGATTCTGCTTAATAATACTATCACGAAAAATGGAAGTTTATACGAGGTGGAAATTAAATGGCCTACGTTAAATTCGATTTTAATGAAAATATTAACAGCTGACACATAACATTTTTGGAAAATTAGAACCACAAATTATCATGCCATCCCTTAAATTAAGAAATATATACAAGGTGTCCCAAAATTCAACGATAATCCTGAACCAGAGGATGGCCCTGCTAATGACTACTCCAGGAAAAAAAAGAAAAAAAATATATCTCGATTTTTTTTTCAAATTACATAATAAAAAGGAAATTCTTAGAAAATTGACACCCCTCATGATATTTTTAACTGCCATGACCACAATTTTTGAGATAGTTCTGATATTTTTTTTGTATCCGTGACCTAAGAAGTACTGCTATCTACCACAAATCTTAAAATTTCTATAATGTCTGTAGTTTTCACACAATAAACAATTAAAATCATTGTTTTCCCAAAAAATTTTGATCAAATTTACTTTCAGTCCACTTTCACTCACTGTGGTGTAAAAAAAAAGTATGGACACTACTATGGCAAGTTTTTTTAAAAGTTGACGCAACTAATCAAGATTCCAAAATGGTATAATACACTTGAAATACTAGTCACAAAAAAAAAGTATAATATTTCTAAACAAGAACCATATTTCAAAAATTGTTCTTGTCGATTAGTAATAACTTTTACTTTGTGCCCAAAATAGGTTTTTTGGTGGTGAAAAATGTTTGAGTAGATCCTGTCTTTGAGACAACCCCAATAGAAGAAGTGTTGGGGGTTTAGATCGGGTGAAAGGGGTAGTCATAAGATAGGTCCAAGTCGACCGATCCAACGCCCTGGATACTCTTGGTTTAAGTAGTCTCGCACAGGATGGGCATAGTGAGCTGGGCGACCATCATTTTAAAACCACATGTTTTGTATCAGAAATATCTCAAAAAAATATCAGAAATATCTCAAAAATTGTGGTTATGGTAGTTAAAAATATCATGAGGGGTGTAAATTTTCTAAGAATTTCCTTTTTATTATGTAATTTGAAAAAAAATCGAGATATTTTTTTTTTCTTTTTTTTCCTGGAGTAGTCATTAGCAGGGCCATCCTCTGGTTCAGGATTATCGTTGAATTTTGGGACACCTTGTATATATTTCTTGTGTACGTGTGTATCACAGTGAACTCCTCCGGCTTGATAGATGTTGATGAAATTTTTTGTGTGTGTTCAAGTAGATTCGAGAATGGTTTAGTTAGATTCACAATTTGGTCCACTGGAAAATGTTTTTTAAACACTATTTTAGTATTTTTATTTTTAACCGTCGTTCATTGACTTGAACCGTCGCGTCACTTTGACGTTTCATATGGCAGAACAACGTTTGCGGGGTCAGCTAGTACTTAAATATTATGATTATGAAGTTGCTTGATTACCTGAAGTCCAAATACTGACTTTGCCACTGTCATCATCCACCTCCATCATGAATAACAGAATGACTTAACAGGCGGTAACCACAATAATGCGATAACACGGCGTTAAAACAAAATAATTCAGGGGAAAATTAAATAACAACCTCTTGTAGATTTTCATTTTTCTCCTTCAATTCTTCGATTTCATTCCGACATTTATTTTCAACACAAAAGTCATACTGGACCCCTCTGAAAAATTATTTAATTCAAGTTAAGATGTTATAAAATAATTGTAGCTTTAGATATTTAACACTTTCAAAAATTAATTCTCAAGAATTATATAAATAATTCTACAATATAGACTGTATAGATTATATGTATAGACTACATATATAGTAAAACCACAGACTACAAGTAAAACTAAGGTACAAAGACCAGCATTCGATCGGTAGTGTCTTTGAGTAAGATGGCAGCTAGGTGTAAACAAAACTAAAATTATGTCTAAATCCACACTCCCGAAGCTAGTCCACTAGTATTAATTAAATACTTACTTTTCATGTGAAATAGCATCATTATCAACTGTTCTTGATGAAGTGATATCTCTGAAATAAGTAAAAGTTAAAGTTTAAATTTACTCGTTTGTACTATCCTTATTTTCCATGTCCTCTATGGTCATATTCAATCTAACTACACAAGTAAACATCTAGCCTTGGCTGTGCAACCTAATGTATTATTGAATCCAACATCAGGCATAAGAGTACTCACTTGTCTAAATATTGACTGGAAGCAACTGCAGTCCTTAGATTACTATCACTTCTTTTCGAAATCAGTGCACTCATAGAAGCATGTCTGAAATACAAGTGCAAGTACATTAACTGTTGGGCACTCGTCCTCTTTAATATGGAATGGTTGATTAGTGGCTGGGCCAGTGTTGAATGCTATCAAAACACATAAAGGTCTTCTACCAGGCTTAATTATTGTTATACAATCAGGATCGATGGTTTTCCAAAGCACAGAAGCGACCCACATAATTATACAACTACCCACCTCTCATTCATATAGAGACTTCTATTGATGATGCTTAACTGGGTTGATCGATATGTGTCATAGAGCTATGAACGCTCCTAATCGCTAGACCAAGGACGTGCTACTATTTCAACGTCCTTGCGCTAGACTAAAAAAACTGCTGACTACACCAAGTCATGACTATGGTGAAACCTAAATAAATACCCTCTTTCCGCTTGCGAGGAGGTATAACAAGCACATTATTGACTTATGACTTCCTCAGTAACTAACCTACCTGAGTAGTCTTCGCATATAAAGCAAGTTATCGGTGAATGAGCCATTATGTACTTACTTATTACTACACCTATTGCACCGTGATGTGGACTGAAAGGGACTTCTCTTTAAGAACTGCTTTGTGGAGCACAGCCTGGTGTTCAGCTGCCGGACCCTCTCAGATAGATACAGATTGGACCTCCTCAATTCAGCTATACTGGAAATATACATGATATAATTTAAAGACTCTGTGTCACTAGAAAATAAGCAAGAGAAATGTCCATAAATCTATACATCTATACTAATATTATAAAGAGGAAACATTTGTTTATAATGTTTTCACATAAAAACTACTGGACCGATTTCAAAAATTCTTTCACCATTAGAAAGCTACATCTTCACTGAGTAACATAGTATTACTAGGTGTAAACGAAACTATTGTTATGTATAATTCCACAGGAGCAAAGCTGCAGGCGTCCACTAGTATTACAAAAAAATTAGCTAATGTTCAAGCATGACTCACATTACAGAAATGATTATTAGCCCAGTCTGTAGGACAGTCAGGACTAAAAATAGTTGCCAAGAACAAATTCATTAATTAAATGCATGTTAACTAACATGAACTAAGCAATATTAAACTCATAGATAAATTTGTAATTAAGGAATTTAAAAGAAGATAGCAATTGCCTTTACAGTAGAAAGTGCCTCAAAGATATGGCAATAATGTGCCACCGTGGTGGAGTATGCTCTAGACCTCCCTCAGCAGTGTCTGTGGGGGAGACCTGTGCCCAGCAGTGGGACGTCTATGGGACGCAGCAAATGTGCCTCAATGGCGCTTCGGGACAGCTAATACTAACTATAAAACCAATGTTTCTTACCAATCTTTCTGTTCCTTAATAACTGCTTTGCTGCCACAACAATCCTTAGGTTCTTTGCCCAAATAACTTTTCTGAATAGCTGTTAACCTCTGGATTTTAGTTGATAGT
Source organism: Carterocephalus palaemon (assembly GCA_944567765.1). Lineage (NCBI taxonomy): Eukaryota > Metazoa > Arthropoda > Insecta > Lepidoptera > Hesperiidae > Carterocephalus > Carterocephalus palaemon. The sequence goes on along the minus strand of OX155638.1, from coordinate 15,070,842 downwards.
ACCTTTATCTTTTCACTTTGACTGTTAATGGTTGTTTTAAGATGTAAGTTGTCCTCCAATAAAGTAAAATATACATCTTCTAATTCTTTCTTGTTCAGTTTTGATGGACAGACTCGACAAAACTCTTTAATAGAAAATAGTAAAATCAATTTCTGTATATTTTAGTGGGATTTTAGTATATTTATTATCAATTAAAAGAACTCCCTATATCCTATATTTTTTAAATGCAGCACTGCTGCCAGCAACATTATCTACGCTGTATTAAGTTGTAAGTGTATTTGTTTTTTTATTTGAAAGAATTTTACCTTTTACTGATCGAGCTGAGTGGCTTTTACATAAATCACGCCAATTTTCTTTGTCATTCATCTTCTATATTATAAAAATGAATCGCAAAATGTGTTGGTAAGCGCATAACTCAACAACGCCTGGACCAATTTGGCCAATTCTTTTTTTGAAATGTTCGTTGAAGTTCAAGGATGGTTTTTACGGCGAGAAAAATTTGAAAATTCATCCCCTAAGGGGGTAAAACGGGGGTGCAAAGTTAGTATGAAGCTTTGCCGTTTTTGAAGTTAGTGAATGTGTAACGCGAGCGAAGCTGCGGGCGTCCACTAGTTTTAAAATAAAGAAATACAGATTTAATAGTTGACGAGGATGCAGCTAACTATTCAGTTTCACTAAAAATGTACGAGTTTCGTAGCTCTCCATAATTATAATTTATTTTACAACAGTTCACTACTCAATATTATTTCCACATTCCAGAAAGAAAAAACACAATGCAGCATTTTATCACTACATTTCAATCAAACATGAAAATATTATGAAATATTATGAATTATGAATAATGGCGCCATAGCAACAATCTTTTCCTGTGACATTTGACATTGGAAAAATAATGTTGTCAGCTTCAATTAATAATTTGCATTTAACGACGCAACGTCTAAAAAGCCGGCAATGTTTACGAATGACCTGACAAGAACCCCGTCCGAAGCCCGACTTATTCTGTGGCCCAAAGAACATCTTCCCGTTGGATATAACCTTCCTTGGCCGATCTGGAAGTCGCTAGATTGACTCCGGACTCAAGTCGGCCGACGCAACTCAAACCTCTCTAAGTGGGATTACACCCCGAACTACACTTACGCCGGCGAACGAGTGGTCGTGAAGCGGACCCTCAAAATATACCCCACCTTTTATGTTGCCCTTTGTGTCCCAGCACCTGCGACCAGAGCGACCTCTGCGCCGCAGCGGACAGTGCCATTACAGTGGCAAAGTTCTGGGTTAATAATTAGTTCCATGGACTCGAAGAAGACTACGTAGATAAGCAAGCAAACAAAATGATTTATTGAACCAACAAAATTTTATTTAACAACAAATGACATTTATGTAGGAAATATACACTTGCGAATTCATAAATGACTTAACTTTCTACCAACAATTATTTTTTACATATTATTGTTAATTAGTCGATGTAAATAATACTCCAAATATGTATCCTTTTTTATTGAGTTGTTTTAGGTAAACAATCTTGGTACTGTATTTTATTGAAATATTAGCTTTAAAAATAATTAATTGTAAACAGAAAATAGTAAGATTGTATACTTAATTGGACATGTCTGAAATAACGCAATATATTGCATTTCGGCAGATAAGATACGTATGTAATGCAGTATTAAATAGTTCTTTAAGATATAACTGCCAACCAGAATGAAAGATTTTTTTATTATGTTAACGCTAATACTGCTAAGTACCTAACCTACTCGTACAGTTGCAAAGGTAGGTATTTGAAGATCTTTTTCAATATACATATATATTATTTATTATTGCACATAATATCAATCAAGTAAATAATATTATAATAGCTGTAGCGCTTAGTATTAGGTAGTATGCTTTATATTAAAAATTATACCTACCTTTTAATACTTTTGTAACAAAGGAAGATAAGTAGAAGTAAAGAAAGGTTGTTAAATATTTAAGCATTTACATAATAAGGGTATGCCCATTTCTATCCAAATGTAATAATAAATACCCAACGTTGATACAGCGTCCTCTATATTATTTTACACACTTGATCACAAATTAAAGACTATACCACAATACATTATATACCTGACATATTCAATTTACCTGAAGATTCAACATCGAAGGTATGATTTTGTCAGATTTTGTATATTATATACTCAGTTTAACATATCACCGCATGTTGCACTTAAATACTATTGCATAAATTATACAACGAAACTAGTTAAATTGTGTAAAACAGAAAAATAACCTAAATTAATACGTACTTAGTAATATTTGAAATGCTTATCTATTCACAGCAAAAGTATTGGGGTTGAACGCATAACGTCATTTCATTACTTACGTGGTAGGTATCAATAATTTCAAATTATACTCAAGCATTCACAGGAAAATTCTTAATTTACTAAACCACCTATTATTATTGTAAAATAAATTGATTCTACTTTACTTAAATGAATCATTAAAAATCTGACCCGTTGCCTCAAAGGTCTGCAGTTGATCGTATAAATCATGAGATAAGATCAGCTGGTAGACAATATTTGCATTTTGTTCTGAATAGGGCTCATGTCCTTTCAATTAGTCGTAACTTTTAACTCCACTAACTAAAGTTACCACCATTTCTTTGAGGTCAACTAGGTACTTATTTCATTCAAAGATTCAAATTTTGTACATACAATAATTCTGTTATATGAATAAAAAAAACTTATTTCAAAATTTACTATTCCCTACGGGTTCCTAAGCTACGCTACCAATGTATAATTATAATTGAATACCAAAATATCCTTGCGGATTATATCGTAGATTTGGTAAAATATTTTCGAGTCACATTTATTATTGTCACAATTACATTAATTATTCTTGTATTCACTATTCATGAAACATCTTAAATTACATTATTTCACATCAATAGAATACCTACCGCAAATATTATTTTGATTTATATATTTATTTATTTATGTTTAGAACAGTTAGAAATTTTGCATTTTCTCAATGCATTGAAGTTATAATTTAATTTCGAGAGGATTTCTGCCCACCTTGGTGAGGACCGATTTTACTCATAAGCAAGTTGGTAGTGATGTACCTACACAAGAAATATTTGGACAATATTGTCCTCTAAAACAAAGTGTCTAGGTTAACACCGATCTCTACATAGGTAACAGTTATTTCAAAATATACCAAAGGCTAGGGTCTACATACAAACAAATACGTTTCGATACAATCTCGATTGGGACATAATATTAGTATAGAATACCATTCCTAGACAAAGAGTCCCCCAAGGTAAAAAACAGATCAACTAATTAATCCTGTAATCCATGTTGAACTAATCACAGTCATGTTTTTTTCTTCACTAAGTTTTTAGATGATACTTATAAAAAAATACAATTACAAACTTATTTGATATTAAATTAATTAATAAATAAGGCCTGTGCATCGTTGGTACTTTTTCCCAAGCCAATTTTCCACAGCATCTATCTAAAATAAGTGGTACTCTTTCTGATACCTTTACTCTTATTCAAATGATTATACCCGTTTTTGCGATCGGTTATATTAAAGTTGCTGGAAAGTAGGTAGGTACACGTGTGTCGTTACATTCTTTATGTTTATCTTAGTACCTGATTTATAGTAATTTTATTGTTAGGTACATAATACAAACACAAATACAATGTGTTATCACGACTTCTAACAATGTATGAATAACAACAGATTGGCGTAATTGGCTATACCAGTCCGCTAATACCTACGTACATTAAATTTTTCTAAGGTAACTTTGGTAAGTAATTTTAGGCTCGAGGTACATTTAGGTGCGGAAAATAGCCCACATTGAAATGTCATACCGACCAAAGGTGCTATTAAATAGGAAATTGTTTACGATCTCATGTAAACAGCAAGAACTGGGAACAAACATACTGGGCTATGCGCATGCGCATGGACACTTACTCTACATCGTTTATTTATGTTGACAGTAAATAATTTGCTACACGAATAACAACAAACTCTATGCTTACAGCCAGTAGACAACTTTGACCCGATAAAATTGGATCTTACGAATACCATTGTCATAGTGACATTGTCATTATTTATCCACTGTTTTCATGGAATGTACTGTCGACGCATCATATCATTGACCACCAGATCCTAATGGTTATGTGAGCTGCCTGATCGATGCAGTTACTTGAGTAGGCTAAAATGCAATCAATTCACATTAAAATAGTTTCAAGTCTCTTCATTTAGGAAAACACTGTCAACTACATGTCATCAACTGACGAAAAGTTTTCAAAAACATTTTAATACATACTCAACGAATTCATAACGTTTGGTAATCCAACCGCTTGTTTCGAAGCATTTAATCTAAATTCGTTTTTTACACGCAAGACGTCCGCATTGGAGCAGCGTGGTGGAGTATACTCTAGACCTCCCGCACCAGTGTCTGTGGGGGAGACCCGTGCCCAGCAGTGGGACGTCTATGGGTCGCAGCGAAGACGCCAAACCATTGACTAATTAAAAAGTAAAGTTACAGAAATAAGCCTCTAAAGTACTACAGCATGTATGTATGTGAACTGAGCCGAAAGATCTTCAAACATCGATGGTGCTTCAGCTTTGCCAAGCTAAGTCGACCACGAGATCCCGAGCCAGCCAGCCTAGCCTTTAGCCTGCGCAGCCTGGCGGCGCAGGTCAGGCCGGATGGCGGCGGTGATGGCGGTGCCGAGCGCCAGCAGGGCGCACAGCGTCAGGTTCGACCAGCGGTCGCCCACCGCGCCCAGCATCCACTCGTACAGCAGCGTGAGGACTATGCCGAAAATCTGGGGACGACGTCATTGTATATTACAAACAAGAATGGAGCCAAAATGGGACCTTGCGGGAACCCCACATACTATTAATATGTCCACTATAACGGAACCAAAATGTTGCCCTGAGATACCCCATTTACAATTTTGATTTAACATTACTGGGAAGGAAAATAACCTTCTTGCTCTATTCAGGGTGTAAGCTTTAGAAATATAACTCTATTAGAACTAAGCCTAGTATGTCATCTCGTTGAACCGTAATTCTGTATAGCGAGACCTTTACGCATTGTCGATACTAACACTACTATGTGTGCCAAATAAATGGGCTGCCGTAGACCCCTGCATTTTTTTTAAAACGATACTTTAACACAGGCTATCTTTGGTAATCTGTGACTACATACAACCCATATTGCTGTATCATAATATCATAATATCATAAAGACCTATACGGTGTCACCGAACAGGACCTCAAACACGAACCCAAAGCGATATACGCAAGGCAGATCTATTCCTACCGTTCCAAAAGCACAGAGTTATTTTTTAGATTTACATTTGTTTCCACGGTGCCCAAAGTATTGCCAATTTATTAATTTATTTTACCTGTACAACTGCGTTCAGGATACCCGACGTAGTTCCCTCCGGCTCTGGGTAAGTGACTTCAGAAGCAAACTCGAAACCAACAGGCAGATAACCAGTCATGAAGAACCTGCAATTATGAATATCGGAAGGTTAGCTAGTACAATAAAATAAAGCCAACTTATTATGATTTTTATTGAGCACCAATTTTATTATTATAATCCACCTTAATATGTGGAGGCGTTCACGACAGCAGATATGCAACAGCAGTTAGCAACTTTGGGCGTGGATGGATGTATATGGATGGGTACCACACAATCATTTCACGGGAATTTCCGTGCTTCGGGGGGCACGTTCAGCTATCCTAGTAAGTAAGTGTTATACCGACTTACCCGAGTATAATGCTGCTGAGATACACAACAGCGATGACGCCACAGTCGAGGGTGAAGGTGAAGATGACCATGCCGACGGCGGAGGAGGCGTACACCGCCAGGGTGGTCTCCTTGAAGCGGTGGGTCTTGTCCAGCACGAGGCCGCAGAGCACGGAGCCCGCCATGCCAGCCACGACGATCACGAGGCCTATGCGGCCCGCGTCGGCGTTGGCACCCTGCAAGGTGAGTTTTAGGTCAGCGAATGTTCTTATAATATGTCGCCTCGTTACAGTAGTGATCGCTAGCGTGACTGTGAATGTAGAGGTGCTGGGTACCATCACCGGGTGAAGTATTATCAAGTATTAATGGGGTTTTATAAATTGAAACTTTCAGTAGTAGCTTAACGGGTGGGAGGTGAGTAGGTGTTATCTTGTTTTGTGTTCGTATGGAGCTCCAAATAAAGTTTACATAAAAGTAGAGATTGATGTTGGCTTAAAAAATAATATCACTAAAAGAAAGAAAAATACTCACGACTCGACTTAATCTAAAAAGTGTTGTTATAGTTCAGTAATCTGAATAATAGGTACATATGAGTCAAACAATAATGATACTAATCTCAAACAAATTAAAGAAAAAACAAATATACTTAGCTGTAGTAAAGATTCGTTCCAATCTAATGAATAAACAGATCTAACAGACATAATACGACTAGTATAATCCCACCAAATCCTCTCGAAAGAATTTTATGTGATCTAACCGGATAGTAAGTCAGGATGACTTGGTTGAGCAGCGTGGAGATGGCGTAGAAAACTCCGACGTTGAGGCCGTAGGAGATGAGCAGCAGGATGTAGTTGCGGTTGGTGAGCAGCTTCTTGATAGAACCGAAGAAGTTTGAGTCCATGTTGTTTCCCATGTCCGCCGCAGCTGACGGCGGGCTCGCTGGCGCTGCCTTGAAGACTGGAATCGAGGTAGAATTCCATTTATAATCAGGATACTCCAAACTTTTACGATTTATACATAGGAGGCCAAGAGAGTTCTATGTTAGACTGCTTGTATTTTTTTGTTCTAAGTATGTTAACTGCGACGCGACGGTTGAAGAATTCATGAGGAAACCCTCAAACTTGAGACTTATCCACATTTCTCTCGAAGGAATTTCAAGACAGTCAATTCGCACTTTTTTGTCCGTTATAGCTTTACTTTTCTTATTCTGAAAGGAGAACATCTTGCTTATGACGAAATTAACAGCTAAGCATTTTCTATTGACACTTTACTCGGGGCCTCAGGGCGGTTTACTATGATGTCTAAGATCTTACTCTTTATTCCAAGATATTTTACCCATACGCAATTAAAGTTCAGAAAGGGCTGTGATGATTGCAGTGATGATTATTATGAAGCAAAACGTTTGGTTCATGCGAACACGAAACGAATTGTAACCTAGAACTAAGTATATAAAAAACGGTCAAGTTGGGTCGAGTTGGTCGACAGACCTATGGTTCCGTGCCACAAAACGATTCCGAGAATTTCAGGTATCTGACCTAGCTATTTCCGTTCAAGAGACAGGCAGTCAGCGGAGGCATATTAATAAGGGTTCCGTTGGTACGAGACCCTAATACATGACAATAAATAACTCACACAGAAGGATCAGGACGAAGAGCACGCTGGTAAAGCCGGCGACGAGGTAGAACATGATCTTGAAGTCGTTCCCGATCTCCTCCATGGAGCCCTGCGCGCGCACCAGCATCGGCGGCAGGAGGAAGCCCAGGGCCACGCCTAGCTGCAATAACCAGGGGGGTAAGTTGGGTATGTTGATGTATGTTGATGAGGGAGGATGTCGGTAGCCCTAGGCAGTACCACCGCCTCACATATTAAATATTATGCCGTGTAATAATTGTTTCAGGTTCGTTTCGCTCAGGATACAGCGGTTACAGCCCAGTAGCTAATGAAGTCGCCTCTCACTCAAGCGTGCGGGTTCAAATCCAACCGGCACCAATGACTTTTTGAAGTTACGAGTAGGTGCAATTTAAGAAATTAAATGTCACCTGCTGTAACAGTGATAGAAACATCTTGAGGAAACCTGCATGCCTGAGAATATTCTCTAATGTGGAGTCTGCCAATTCGCACTTGCCAGCGTGGTGGACTAAGGCCTAATCTCTTCTGTTTCCGAGATGAAACTTTATTTTCTTTGTACCACTGTTGGGCACGGGTCTCTTCTCGTAATGGGAGGGGTTAGGCCTTAGTCCAACACGCTGGCCAAGTGCGGATTAGCAGACTTCACATCCCTTCTAGAACGTAATGGAAAACTCTCAGGCATGCAGGTCTAGGCATCTATGTACTACTCATCACTGCATTTGAGTTTAAGATATTTTCCCACGTAAATCAGAATTTATGCTCCAAACTAGAAATTAAATTAATAGGTCGTTAATAAACCCCAGCAAAAACTGGAGGATAAAAATCCAACAACGTTCAAGCGATTTATGCAACGGATTCACTGGCTCGGAAGTTATTTAACGGAACGACCTTAGCTTCTGGCTTTGTCATTAAACATTAAAAACATCAAGCAGGTAAACAGAAAATATTTAACGCGTACTGAGATACTGCTGACGAATTTGCTTAGTTTTTCTTAAACTACTATGGCTTGGTCAGCAACTGGTTGACCTTTGTATCGGATACCTGGATATATTTTAATAAACCTGCTAGATTGAACCAAGGTACCTTTTATAAATTTTATTATAAATATTTATGCCTGCGACCCATAGACGGCCCACTGCTGGGCACGGGTCTCCCTCACAGACACAGCTGCGGGAGGTCTAGAGCACTTGGCCAGCGTGTTGGACTAAGGCCTAACCCCTCCCATTACGAGAGGAGACCCGTGCCCAACAGTGGTACAAAGAAAATAAAGTTAGAGCATACTCTACCACGCTGCTCCAATGCGGATTGGTTGAGGGGTTAGTGGCCGACCCAGTGTCGAATGTTCTCTAGCCACCCGAAAGTCTTCGACAAGGCTTAACGACTACCTATTTCCACCATTAAAAAAAACCGGAACCGACGGATTTACGGGCCCTCCGAAGTACGGTAGCGTTCATGAAATTTTGCCACCAGCGTTCACCCATCCACAAACCGACCGCGCCCGTCGTTGCATAACTCTTTCGATCACATTGAATCGACGCGAGCCATTAGGCTATGGACGCTACTAATGTGCTTAGCCAGTAGCAAGATGGAAAGGCTTTAAGGTTTAAGACTTCGCTTAATCACTCCAAAGTCTAAATTCACTTTTCCTACTCTTTCACCGTTGTTGGGCAGAAGTTTTAATCGACGGTAGGAAATCAAACAACCTGGTTAGCTAGCACTAACGAGGGCAGGTTCCATGTAACGCTTTTTGCTTACGTGACGATTTCTACTTCTCTAGATTAGCGATAGAGAGCTTTGTGCCAAAAGAGCAAAAATCACTGTTATTTATGTATTTGTTGACAGCAGCCTGAAATAAGGTAAATCACGTACGGTGTCTAACATTCTAATGTTTAAACTTTACCACACTTTTACACTGAAAAGTATAATCATTGAAATTTCCGAATAAATTAACCGATCTCATAAATCTACGCAGCGCAGCGTGCCCCGAATAGGTGTTTTGCTCACTTTAACTTTCAACTTGCCGTAATTCAGCGAAGTTGTAATTCATTTATCAGCCTTTATAACACCACTAGACATAGGCCGCTTTAAAATCAAAGTAACTTCATTTAGCCAATGCTCGATTAGGTAATGACCATAAGTTTTCTACTTAATCGCTATTTTTTTTTATGCTCCTAGAATATAAAGGAACATGGGTCAACGAACCTCTATCAGAATTTTAATTTTGAAATTTCGCCCAATCAGCAGCCATTATTCATACCTACTTCCCGCCAGGAGCGGGCAGGTCGGTTCGGGACAGCTCGTGACCTGTTATTTATTGCGCCGCACATCTGACTACCGCGCAAATTGAAATACCTCCTCTGTCATACGTTCTAATTTATCTTATAACCACGGGATTTTGGCCGTGGACTAAAATTTTACAGATTTTATTATTTCTAGAATTCTTTACTTAGCTTATCTCAAACTAGAATAACGGTTATTTATTATTCTCAACAGAATGAGATACCTACAATAATCGAAATTCTACATATTAAGGAATACATACATGGGCTTAGTGCGAAATTGATGGTTCCATTCAAGTTAACACTTCAATCGTCTTCGTAGGTACTTATACTGAGTTGGTAGGGTGTATTGGAAGGGTGTTGAACTCTTCGCCAGTTCATTGGTTGAGGCAAATTATTATAATTTGTATGTATTTTATTTTATTTTAAAATTACCTACATATCAAGTTAATATTTACAAATAATAATTTTACATCATTTAATTGCTTCCGCCACTGGTGTGGCACAATATAATTTGACTATATTTTAAGTTTACGAATTGAGCGCCTACGTAAGAAGTAGGTAATGTGCGTAAAAGCCTCTTGTCTATGACGCGTCCCATTACTGCACAACAGTAATTTCGGCGCGTCTGTGGAACGTCCTGTCACAGCTGCGATCACCTTGTAATTTTGAGCTTATTTTGACATCTTTAAAGTTCTAACTCTTTTGCACACATTAAAAATCGTATTAGAATGAACTGTTTCTCCCTCTAAAATATAATTTAGCGCGTCTATGGTAGATACAAAAAAAGTTGAGTTGTTATAAATTATCTGTGACCAGTTCAGTCAGCGATTGCCGCGGATTTACTTACTAATATACTAATCTGTGATTTACTTACGCTTGTGTTTGTGCAGAACTTTGTGAGTGTTAGTAATTTCAACTGGAACAGTAAGGAACAGTAAGTAATGTTTAATTTTATTTACTCATATTGATTTAATCTTTGCTTTTATAGTCAAAAACAGCCATAGAACCAACGTCCAAGTAAGTACCTACTTTTATAAATTTGTACGTGACAGTCTTTCTCATATAACAGTTACAATGCAATTCATAATCTAGTTTGAGTGATGTAAGAAATTAAAGAAATATATTATAAAATTAATTGCAGTTTTACAAAATTGCAACTAGATTTAAAAAAATGGTTTTTGTAAACCTAGGTCTCAAAAATTTCACTTTAAAAGAGATAGGTGGCATCAATTGTATTGTTTCACATGAATGTTGTGTGTCGAAATATTTTTTTGTCTATGTCTATGTCTTGTCAATGGAACACCCACGTCGCACGCCCAGCTCTCCTAACTACTACCGTCGGAATCGCAGCGGTCCCCTCTCAGTCCTCGAATCCAATTGGATAAATGTTTCCGAGTGCCACCATCACACGACCGCGCGAATCACACCACTGGCTACTGCTCCGTTGCAAACAAGTGTTAAATGGACTGATTCGGTTTGTGCACATAATAATACTAATATTATGTACTACAAAGTTTCATACTAACTTTGCACCCCCGTTTTACCCCCTTAGGGCGTGAATTTTCAAAAATCCTTTCTCAGTGCTCCCCTACGTTATAAAAGGAACCCCTGTGCAAAATTTCAAGTTTCTAACCCTTATAGTTTAAGCCCTGCGTTGATATGTCAGTCATTCAGTCAGTCAGTCAGTTAGTCAGTCAGTCCATCAGTCAGTCAGTCAGTCAGTCAGTCAGACAGCTTCTCCTTTTATATAGTATATAGATTATAAAGATGAAACATTAATTTGTAATGTTTTCACGCAATAACTACTGGACCGATTTCGAACATTTTTTCACCATTAGAAAGCTGCATCTTCACTGAGTGACATAGGTTATATAGTATTACAAGGTGTAAACGACACTATTGTTATGTCTAATTCCACGCGAGCGAAGCTGCGGGCGTCCACTAGTATTTATAAAACACTCTGATTTAATAAGTTTTTTAAGTAAACCACGGTCGGTTTGTGGATGGGTGATTGCTAGTGGCAAAATTTCATGGGCGCTACCGTGCTTCGGAGGGCACGCTAAGCCGTCGGTCTTTGTTGTTTTCAATGGTGAAAACAGTTGCTAAGCTTTGTCGAAGACCTTCGGATGGCTTGAGAACATTCGACACTCAGTTGGCCAGTAACCCCTCCACCAATCCGCATTGGAGCAGCGTGGTGGAGTATGCTCTAGACCTCCTGGACAAAGGCCTTCTCCCTCCCATTCGGAGAAGAGACCCGTGTCCAGCAGTGGGACAAAGAAAGGGTTTCTTTAAAATACTTACGTATGTATAGAATTGCGTAATGTCTTTTTATACGTAGACTGTGAGAAAAATCAATCTCTATTCTCTCGCGATCCGAACCAATAAATAAAAGTTTTACAATTAAAAAGTTTTCGAGAAGAAAGCTAATTAGAACGAAGTTTTTTTTCTCGACTAAGTTGAAGGCGGTGTTGTTTGATATAAATGAAAGTTTTAATTGTGAAGTTACACAATCAATTTGCTTCAATTGTTTACTTACACCTAGTAATATTATATAGACTATGTCACTCAGTGAAGATGCAGCTATCTAATGGTGAAAGAATTTTTGAAATCGGTTCAGTAGTTTTTGTGTGAAAACATTACGAACAAATGTTTCCTCTTTATAATATTATTAAAGACAAACAAATGGGTACTTAAGTGGCAATTTGCTATAACTGTCCTTCCTTAATAGAAGGCAAGAAAATTGGGATGTGGAGACGACGCGTTACTGAGATCCCCACTTTATTCATAAAACATTTAGGTCCATAATTCTGTGCAATCCCTTATCACAGCTCACCGGGCCCAGGTTCAATATGAAAATATTTTCAGTAGCATTTTATTACTTCGCACCGCTCGCCGAATGTAATAAAACGTAAGCAGAATATTGTTAGCCTCACCAATAAGAGTAGGTACCTAGCTGAAGGTATATCCTGTGTTTACCAGGGAAGGGTGTTAATGTACTTTTACCTATATGGAATACCAAGTCACGGCGAGTTTTTTTTTAATGGATACAACATAGCAAACGAGCTTGCAGCACCACCCATACTCTGCCGCCCAAGACAATTGTGACTGACTTAGAATAAGAATGAAATAGGGTGATAGGGGTTAGTGATGTAAGAAATTAAAGAAATATATTATAAAATTAATTGCAGTTTTACAAAATTGCAACTAGATTTAAAAAAATGGTTTTTGTAAACCTAGGTCTCAAAAATTTCACTTTAAAAGAGATAGGTGGCATCAATTGTATTGTTTCACATGAATGTTGTGTGTCGAAATATTTTTTTGTCTATGTCTATGTCTTGTCAATGGAACACCCACGTCGCACGCCCAGCTCTCCTAACTACTACCGTCGGAATCGCAGCGGTCCCCTCTCAGTCCTCGAATCCAATTGGATAAATGTTTCCGAGTGCCACCATCACACGACCGCGCGAATCACACCACTGGCTACTGCTCCGTTGCAAACAAGTGTTAAATGGACTGATTCGGTTTGTGCACATAATAATACTAATATTATGTACTACAAAGTTTCATACTAACTTTGCACCCCCGTTTTACCCCCTTAGGGCGTGAATTTTCAAAAATCCTTTCTCAGTGCTCCCCTACGTTATAAAAGGAACCCCTGTGCAAAATTTCAAGTTTCTAACCCTTATAGTTTAAGCCCTGCGTTGATATGTCAGTCATTCAGTCAGTCAGTCAGTTAGTCAGTCAGTCCATCAGTCAGTCAGTCAGTCAGTCAGTCAGACAGCTTCTCCTTTTATATAGTATATAGATTATAAAGATGAAACATTAATTTGTAATGTTTTCACGCAATAACTACTGGACCGATTTCGAACATTTTTTCACCATTAGAAAGCTGCATCTTCACTGAGTGACATAGGTTATATAGTATTACAAGGTGTAAACGACACTATTGTTATGTCTAATTCCACGCGAGCGAAGCTGCGGGCGTCCACTAGTATTTATAAAACACTCTGATTTAATAAGTTTTTTAAGTAAACCACGGTCGGTTTGTGGATGGGTGATTGCTAGTGGCAAAATTTCATGGGCGCTACCGTGCTTCGGAGGGCACGCTAAGCCGTCGGTCTTTGTTGTTTTCAATGGTGAAAACAGTTGCTAAGCTTTGTCGAAGACCTTCGGATGGCTTGAGAACATTCGACACTCAGTTGGCCAGTAACCCCTCCACCAATCCGCATTGGAGCAGCGTGGTGGAGTATGCTCTAGACCTCCTGGACTAAGGCCTTCTCCCTCCCATTCGGAGAAGAGACCCGTGTCCAGCAGTGGGACAAAGAAAGGGTTTCTTTAAAATACTTACGTATGTATAGAATTGCGTAATGTCTTTTTATACGTAGACTGTGAGAAAAATCAATCTCTATTCTCTCGCGATCCGAACCAATAAATAAAAGTTTTACAATTAAAAAGTTTTCGAGAAGAAAGCTAATTAGAACGAAGTTTTTTTTCTCGACTAAGTTGAAGGCGGTGTTGTTTGATATAAATGAAAGTTTTAATTGTGAAGTTACACAATCAATTTGCTTCAATTGTTTACTTACACCTAGTAATATTATATAGACTATGTCACTCAGTGAAGATGCAGCTATCTAATGGTGAAAGAATTTTTGAAATCGGTTCAGTAGTTTTTGTGTGAAAACATTACGAACAAATGTTTCCTCTTTATAATATTATTAAAGACAAACAAATGGGTACTTAAGTGGCAATTTGCTATAACTGTCCTTCCTTAATAGAAGGCAAGAAAATTGGGATGTGGAGACGACGCGTTACTGAGATCCCCACTTTATTCATAAAACATTTAGGTCCATAATTCTGTGCAATCCCTTATCACAGCTCACCGGGCCCAGGTTCAATATGAAAATATTTTCAGTAGCATTTTATTACTTCGCACCGCTCGCCGAATGTAATAAAACGTAAGCAGAATATTGTTAGCCTCACCAATAAGAGTAGGTACCTAGCTGAAGGTATATCCTGTGTTTACCAGGGAAGGGTGTTAATGTACTTTTACCTATATGGAATACCAAGTCACGGCGAGTTTTTTTTTAATGGATACAACATAGCAAACGAGCTTGCAGCACCACCCATACTCTGCCGCCCAAGACAATTGTGACTGACTTAGAATAAGAATGAAATAGGGACTAGGATGGTTAGTTAAAAGAGTTAAAAGAGTAGTTACCGAGAATTTTTTCATCCGGCTTTTTTAAAAGCTTTTATTTAACTTCACTCGTATGTATGTATGTCCTGGAATCTTGCAATCAATATTTCACCCACTTCCACTGAAGCTATCGAGCTGAAATTTGGCACACATATTTGGTTCCGATGACAATGCATGAAAATAAAAAAAAAGTTTTAAAAAGCTTTTTTTTTTTAAATAATATTTTTAACGGTATAATTAAAAGCTTTTATTTAACTTCACTCGTATGTATCGTATGTCCTGGAATCTCGCAATCAATATTTCACCCACTTCCACTGAAGCTATCGAGCTGAAATTTGGCACACATATTTGGTTCCGACGACAATGCATGAAAATAAAATAAAAAATTAAAAAGCTTTTAAAAAAAAAAATTTACTTTAGGATAAGAATATTGAATATTCTTCCTAAAGCCGATGACCAGATAGATTCGTAGATCGTAGATCGTGACTTAGAGCTTAGCTTAGTGGTAGGTAATTATTGTAAATTAGCCTTAAGGCAGGATAGGCACCCGAGTAGGATTAGCTATTCATTCAATGATCAATAGCTAATCCTTTGCCTTATATTGATCAGTTTAAAATAGCATTATATCTGTTTTCTTTAAGTAGTTTGTAGTTACCTAGACTTTCGTTAAGCGTGTCTAATCAAAAGGCAAAATTTCATGGACGCTCGTGCTTCGGAGGGCACGTAAAGCCGTTGGTCCCGGTTTTCAATGCTGGAAACAGTCGTTAAGCCTTGTCGAAGAGCTTCTGGTGGCTTGAGAACATTCGACACTGGGTGGCGTATGCTCTAGACCTCCCGCAGCAGTGTCTGCGGGGATGACCCGTGCCCAGCAGTGGTACGTCTATGAGTCGAAGCGAACACTCACCTGGTTCCCAAACACGCCGATGCTGCAAGCAGAGGACACCTGGTCGGCGCCGAACCACACCGCGGCGAGCCTGGGCGGCACGTTCAGGATGAACACCTGCGACACCGCCACCACCGTCTGCCCGGCGAAGCCCAGCCAGAACATGTCCTGGGGCACGGAGAACACCTTCAGCCACGACCCGAGACATGTTCCGAACGATCCGATTATTGTCGTCACGCGCAGGCCCTGCGGACAAGGGAAACAGTTATTAACTTTTATGCCACTTAAATCTTTTTTTTTTTATTAAACCTTTATTGCATTATCTACAATAAGCGGACTTAATGCCAAAAGGCATTTTCTACCAGTCAACTCTTGGTGACATAGAAAAAGTTAAGGCAGGCGTAATAAACTTTTAACGTGAAAAGAGAACAAAAAATAATAATAATAAACTTATACACAAAATGCACACATCCATACATACATGCATACATACATATATACATACATCATACATACATACATATATACATACATCATCTATATACATAAAAGGAGAAGGTGACTGACTGACTAACTGACTGACTGACTGACATCAACGCAGGGCCTAAACTATAAGGGTTAGAAACTTGAAATTTTGCACAGGGGTTTCTTTTATAACGTAGGGGAGCACTAAGAAAGGAGTTTTGAAAATTCACCCCCTAAGGGGGTAAAACGGAGGTGCAAAGTTAGTATGAAACTTTGACTTTTTTGAATTCAAGTGGGCAACCCGAACGCGGACAGACGTCGTTAATGGGTCTAATTCTACGCGAGCGATGCTGCGGGCGTCCACTAGTTATAAATAAATTAAATAGTTATTGCATAATAGTTATAAAAAAAAATGGGTAGGCGCATAACTCAAGAATGGCTGGACCAATTCGGATAATTTATTTTTTTGTATGTTCCTTAAGGTCCACGGAAGGTTTTAATACTAAAAAAATAATAATCATAATCTGCTCATTTATTTCCTCTAAGGCGGAACAAAGTCTAATTCCACGCGAGCGAAGCTGGGGGCGTCCACTAGTAATTAATAAATCTAATAATCAAATGCAAATCAATGCTTATCAAATGCAAACCCAACTGATGCCAAACATCTGGGAGAAACCTCGAACAGGACTGGTAAAGAGATCAGCTGATGTTGATCCAGTAATATAAAGTTCTACCACGGAATAGCTTGGTATACGTGTAGGCAGCTAAGATAAAAGAAATTATGGTTCGGTTCAGAGCAATCAATCAGTCCTCCATAGATGGATATTATGGGAGATTTCGTCATTGCAAGGCGTCGAACAATAAAAATGTTTTGGGGTGAAAATTTTGCAGCTTTATCATTGTGATAAAAAAAACAATCACCGAACGGGATAAAAGTGGGATTAATTCGCACAAAACTACAGTGTCGTCAATCTAATATAATAATAATAAATATCTTGGATATTCTCACACACGGCCATCTGACCCCAAAGTGGGCGCCAGTCTGTAATATGGATGTCAGAGACTGTTATACATACATAGATATTTTAAATACATAACCAAATAGATAATATTAACATCCAGATACAGACCGCTTACCATCAGGTGGGGCGTACGTCTGTTTGTCCGTCTATATTATAAAAAAAACATTCATGTGACGAACACTTGTGCTTGTCCTGGATGTTAATCATCTATGTATTTATGTAGGTATTCAAACATAGCTATATTATCTGTCTCTGACACCCATACAAAGTACACTCTGCCTTATTTGGGGTCAGTTGGCCGTTTGTGAGAATGTCCATGACATTTGAAAAAAAAAAAACATTGACGTAAATATTCGCACATATTCGTAACATAAAAATATTTGGCGCGCTCGTAAATTGTAATGTAAATCGTCTGGGGCTCTCCACTCATAATATGGTAATGTTATGGCCGTTATCAAATATCTGTTAGCTTTATTTATCGTAGCACGTTGTATTATTCAGTGAAAAACTCTAATAATGATGATTCCGAACCAAAGTGGTTGGGACCACTGATTTCAGAAAAAGTATCCAAGTAAATTGATTGGAAAGGCCGTCCATAGCCCAATGGCTCAGGTCGATTCAATGTGATAGAAAGAGTTAAGCAAATGCAAATGGCAAAATTTCATGGACGCTACCGTGCTTCGGAGGGCACGTAAAGCAGTCGGTCCCGGTAGTTTTCAATGCTGGAAACAGTCGTTAAGCCTTGTCGAAGACCTTCGGGTGACTTGAGAACATTCGACACTGGGTTGGCCACTAACCCCTCCACCAATTCGCATTGGAGCAGCGTGGTGGAGTATGCTCTAGACCTCCCGCAGCAGTGTCTGTGGGGGAGACCCGTGCCCAGCAGTGGGACGTCTATGGGTCGCAGCGAAATTGAATGTGTGTAATCGAGGCACTGACCTTTAAGTACCTAAGTAATAATCAATACTAACCAATCAACTAATCATACTTATCTACTGGTACTCAGATCACGGGAAGAAAGGTCTGTAATCTGACTATTACATTAGCAGTAATATTAAACCAGTCTGAACTACTAGAGGTCAGTAGCTCAAAGTGTGAAATAAGCCTTATTTAAAACTAGTGGACGCCCGCAGCTTCGCTCGCGTGGAATTAGACAACAATAGTTTCATTTACACCTAGTAATATTATACAGCCTATATTACCCACTGAAGATGCAGCTTTCTAGTGGTGAAAGAATTCGGTCCAGTAGTTTTTGTGTGAAAACATTATATATTGTCCTGGAAAGTTATCGCGAACTACAGGCCCCTGTCTCTGTAGAACAAGTTGTTATCTTCACGGCACACGAATTCCACCTCCTTTGCCCCTTAACGTGGCGTGACCGAATAGTTTCGCCGCCCCTTTGAAGTATCTAAAGCCCTTTGACCTAGCCAGACTATATTACCTAGAGCCACAGCTGAGGAATGAATAGGTAGGATTATGGTATTTAGGATAAATTCTAGATATTATATCGTTCGACGGGCCCGATGGCGCAATCGGTAGTGACCCTGTCTGTTGCGCCAGGGGTAGTTCGAATCCCACTCAGGACAAACATTCGTGTGAAGAACACTTGTATTTGTTCTGTCTCTGGATGTTATCTATTTAAGTATGTATTTAAAAATATCTATGTATGTATATCAGTCTCTGACACCCATAATATATCACAGGCTCGCGCCTACTTTGGGGTCAGGTGGCCGTGTGTGAGAATGTCCAAGATATTTATTTTAGTTATTTATTTAAACGTTTCCGCCGTATTCAGTACCAAGACCTACTTGTCGTAAACGAGATGATATTACGTACATTTTAAATAATGATAATATAATTTCAGTCTAGTGGTCGTAACCGCGACTGCTAGGCTAGATGTCCTGGGTTCGACCCCCGGGTCGGACAACAACATAACTATTGGGTTTATTTAACTTGAAATGCCCGGTAGCAGCTCGGAGTCTAGATTTATGCCCGGTGTATGATAATGGGCTATTACAAGTGACCTAAACATAACTGGTGAAGAGAGGGTGTATATACACACCTCTGTATACCCCTTCGTAGAAAACAAGCGTGATGTTATGTATTTATTTTATGACTTTAAGCTATGCGCATAGAATAACTTGCCTTTTTATAATTTCTGCTTAATTTACTTAAATGCTTTCTACGAAAAAGAATGTCATATTTGGTAGTAGGTACTTACCGCCTTAAAACGTACGGCTACCTAATAAATATGAAAAATATCAAGGACGTTATTTCATTACTACTCAACCTGGACAGCGTTAAAGAGGACAGGTTATTTTTCGTAGGTTTCTGTCCAGGTGACTATCCATTACCTACTACTCAACCGACAAAAATATTATCCAAGTAGTTTCAATGAAAAGCAAAGCCGCTTTACAGTAGAGCCAAAAAGTAAATGCAAAGTGGGCAGTTATCCGAGCGGAACCTTACAAGTATTCGAAAGTTACCTACGCTACAGGAACGGCGACAGCCCATTAATACCTGTCTGCGGGAGGAATCCGCCCTTCGACCGGGCCACTCGTCACACGCCCGCCCTTCTGCGTGTCAGCTTTTGCCGGCTTTGCTTTGCTCAATATGCTTCTTTAATATGAATCTCTGAATGAGTCATGTCATTCAGAGATTCTTATTTGGGTGATTCTACGATAAGAGGTTTCAAGTACTATGGATGACTGAAATGATAGCCTTCATAAATTTGATATGATCGTGAAGCGTTGAATATTTTTTTTACGGTGAAAGACATCGGAGGAAACCGGCATGCCTGAGAGTTCTTCATAATGTTCTCGAAGGCATGTGAAGTCTGCCAATTCACACTTGGCCAGCGTGGTGGAATAAGGCTTAACCCTCCCATTCTGCCAGAGACCTGTGCCCAACAGTGGGACAAAGAAAGGGTTGTGTTGGGCATTGTACAAGGAAAACCCATAACCTTATTATAGTGAGGTTGGCTAAGACTAGCACATGAGACAACACTTTTTAACTATGTATTAGATTAAACATTTAACCGACGTAGTAGTTTAGCGACATAGTAGTACAGATGTATTACATTAATACGTTACTATACATTATTATACTATACATTAATACGCTGTGGATGCGAAACATGAATGCTCTCAAAAGCAAATTGGTTGGTGATTCTTCGGAATCATTCATGGCGACAATTTAGTTCAGTTCACCACGCCTGCCACCAAGGGTATCATACTGTAGGATACAATCGCGCCGCTTTTTGCTGCAACGATTCGATCAATTATTTTTTGTTGGGTCGCTCTAACCAAATATTGTGTTCGTTGCGGAACTAAATTCCGTAACTATTGTTCACGTCTTAATAGACTTCGGAGTCGTTCTTCTATCTGTTAGATAATACAATGAAAAGCAATCCGCTTAAGCTTTATAAAGGCGTAAGATATCTAAATTACGGTGCTAGGCATGCGTTTCAGGCAATATTGTTGTTCAAAACCATGTTGTTTAATGATATAAGACAAACATTTGAGACTTAATTTGGGTTACTAAGCTGCTGGTCGGTCAAACGAACAGAGCTATCAGAATCATCAGAGCGTAAAGATGAGTTTTCATAAGAACGTATCTTTCAGGAACGGCCTCCCAATCAGCAGAAGATGATAAGCTACCACATCAAAGCCGCCATTCTGAACCGATAATAATATCAAAAGACTACTAAATGTAAGTACATTTTCCTTTGAGTAGTTCGACATCCAATTCCCCATCGCAACCTAATTTAAACAGTTGCGGTTCTGGAGGGTTCTCTGGAGCTAACGAGCTCGTTTCGCGCCCCCACTTCATCGCGGGAGAATTGCTTGTCACAGCATATTTTTAGATGACATGTCACGTGGTTTTTCATGACCCTTTGCTCCCTGAGGAGGTTCATCTGAGTTCTGAAAAGTTCATATTCCAGTGGCATTACGAATAATTTTACTATGTTATGTAGGAACATTTTAAGAAATTAATTACACTTGTTGTTAATGTGAGGGAAAATATAGCAAGACAACTTTTAAGCCTGAGTTTTCCCTAATGTTCTGGACAGTAAAGTAACGCAGTGTACGCAAAACATGGCCAACGTGACAAATATGTGGAATATTTGTCACCATCACAATCAACTTATTATTTCAAGTTACAACCATTTAATTTTGACTACCGTGTGGTGCCGGGTACCACTCCCACTAACACACAAAAACATAAAATCTTGTTTTAATAATCCTAAAAAATGGACTCTTTTTCTCTTCGGCTCTCTTTTTCCACCGCTGAACATAGGCCTCTCCCAAGGCAAATACATATAAACATTTTCAACGCTGTCTTCTTCGAATCGAACAAACTCATCTTCACCCACACACTCGGGAACAACTTTTAATGAACTTGAAGCAGATACTGTATGTGTAGCTGTAGTGCAAAGCATATCTCAATCACTCTATTCAGTTCCGTGAAATGGGTCGCGTGGAAACTCTGAAATCTTGATCGCGGTAGATATTACTACGTATAATATCTCGTACACATTGACCATTGAATTTCGCAGATACCTACAGGTCAGTATGTACGCGATTATAATCAAACCAGTATCAAACACGTTCAGCGTTTTCTTTGACAACTCTGACCAGCCAGATAGTTAGCGACCCAAAAATCAGCTGGAAACCGCTAAAATCAGAGGGAACAAGTTAAGTCAAGTTAGTCTTGGAGGAGTAGCGCCTATAAGGGAAGGGCTTATATTCAGTAGTTGATCTTTTAAATAATAAATGGATGGATGAATCTTATGATAAAGATTTTTCATGTATTTCAAAATAATAACAAAGAAGAAATAAAATCAGGTAAGTCTGATGGGGTTCAGCAGCGGCGCCAGCCTTGAAAGAAAGTGAGTAAGTAAAAGTAAACCGTGGGAACAACAGGAGATTCCTTGAAACACCTTCTTGCACTGGCCAAATTAGGTGATTACTACACCCTATAAATACTCATAATTAGGGCAATCATCTAGCTAATCGGTGCACGAACGGACTAGTGGTTAAACGGCTGGTGTTCAAATTTTTAAGACCTGCTTTAGTTCAGTGTATACACGCCCCAATATGGATGTTGACAAAGTTTTAAAACTGTCACATCCAGTTCCACGGCGCAGGGCGTAGTGCATCGTTAATACTTGTGCCATCGTATTGCAAAGTTTATCGAAGTTTATTAAAGTTATCCCGAACGAATTGACAACTTCATGCGTCTTTTGTGGACGTCGAGAAATTTACTGCCGCCAAAACTCTTTTAAATTTGGAATTGTCCACCGTAACTTTAAAATTATTATTTATCTGAGGAATTCTTCGATTGGGCGTGTCCAGTTGGTACAAGGAGACTAGGAATTTGATATAGTTATTGATGATAGTTTAAAGAGCTGATTATTTAGGGTGCGCTCTTGCCAACAGTTTAAAACATATCAAAACCTACTGGTTGCAACTATTAGCGGTCCATAAACAGCATGATTCTCTTGTCGGTTGTCATTTCTGTCAAAACCAACCGTCAAGACCAACCGACAACTCAGAATGTTAAGCGTACCTACATCAGTTTTTTGGTATTGTCACTAAGAGGAACGTAAGCTGCTCTTATGCCTTGGACACAACAGTCCTCTATTGTTTAACATAGTTAATTATGTTAGATTTGACTTCAATTTATGTGGGTTGAAGATAAAAGCCAGGCTCACTCCAAAACATACACAGATTTATCATTTTAAAAAAATAATCGTATAGACAATGGCAATTTGTTTTTCAGCGTTCTGCAAATTTGCCAGTACACATCTAAATAAAGAGCTATTCATACACCTACGCGACCGCGCAACGAAATAATTAAATCAGGCGAAACTCAGCGTGTGTAAAAAAGCTTTATGGAAGACTGAAAAGTAAATAATGTAAAGCGTATAAAAAACGAACAAATCCTGGCGCGTGGCTGATAAGCCATTCCATTGTCAACGGATTTACATTGAATCAGTACCATGCAGTACCCAAGTGTTTAACCGCATGATAAGTACAGGTGGTTAAACACTTCGAGCGTGATAAAATTTAAAAATGAAAAACGGGGAAGTATCGGCTGGACAAAAATATTTGTATGCTTACTTCAAATCGAATAGAAACGAATGGAAATTTTTAAGTTTGTTTAAATTTAAAATAACGTCCTTTTTATTTTTTCAAAGAATCTTACGTTTTTCTTTTATTTAGGTACTTTTTATATAAAATCCAAAATCTGTTATGGAATTTATTGCCGCCAACAATTAAATTTTAACAGTTTTATTTAAATATTTAACTTTGTATGTTAAGTTTGTATGTTTATACATACTTATTTGTATTTCTTTGTACTACAATTATATTTGATGTTTTTATTATGTATTTGCTTTAACGCACACGAGACGTGATGTAGAGGTACAGATAAATTAGAATAGTCACTTAACCTAGAGCTAAATTATAACCACTATACTAGAGCTACATACTCTATTCAATACAATGTATCTATGAGATAATTGCTTCTTATTAAACTCGAACCTGGGATAAATAGTTTGATGATATATTTATTATATAAAAGTGGTGAAGGAAGAAGGTTTTTAAACTCGTTCCTATTTGATCGTTGAATTTTACCCTACTTTTGGGCTGGCAAACATCTGGGATCAAAGTCATATGTGTCAGTACCTACTGTCAGTGGTCGGGAGCGCTCTCCCGGGAGACTGTGGCTTCGACCGCACAAACTAGAAGAATTTCAAAATTCTTTCGCAATTTTTTTTCCGTAATTCTTTAACTACCATAATAACTCCATATCTAAATTTAAAACTCAAAATCTACCGAACCGATTTGAATACGTTCGCAGCCTATTTTGATAAATATATAGAAGAAGAAGTGAGTTAGATTCTGATGAGTATGTGTTCTATTTTTATATGTGTAATAAATTCATCATAAACCTTACAAGAAATGAGGCAATGACCAGTTTAGTATTGTTATTGTTCATACGGTTCATAGGCGTCCTACCATTACCATTGCGACAAAAATATTACCAAAAAAGTAGAAATAATTAAATACTCCTGAAATCGCCCTTCAGTCTCTGCGTCTCTTTCCCACGAACTATCTCTTTAGTTTTCTACCACCCTCGCTTCCCATTGTCGACAACTAGGACGCAGCGGCTTGTTCCATTTTAAGCCACATTCCTACTTTTCGTACATACAAAGGTAATTTTATGTAATTTTTAGGGCATGTAGCTGAAACTATATTCTTGTAGGTACTGCTGCTATCTGCATCCTGTTGCTTCAACGTCTTACCATCCTCTGTCTGTCACATGTCACATAGGGCTCTATTTCTTGAAATATTAAATAAAAAAATCAAATGTAGATGTTACACATAGTTAATAAGTTCTAATACACTTAGTCAAGATGATGACGTAAAAATTATTATTTTTCGATTTTATATTTCAAATTACATACAATTATTAAAACACTAAATTACTACCAAATAAATTTTACTAAATATAAAGTATGCATTAAAATATCATATTATTATTTTACAATTCGATAGTTTATAAATCATTTCAATTGAGAATTCATGTCATTTGGATCATAGAGAATAAAAGTTTTTTATAAATGTCAAATTAAAATATGTTTAAAAATGTAAAAAAAAATATATTCAAATCAACTCACATTGTTGATACAATTAAATTAACTGTCCTTTAAACAGTTAAAATTCACTTAGCAATAACATTTTTGTTTTAACCATATTGTCAGATTATTTTTAAATTGTTCGAATGTTAAGTTTTTAGCTCATTTGGTAACGCGTTGAATACAGTCCCTCGCATAGTTAGAGTAATAATGATTGTCACGCCATGTGCGGAACTGTATTGTATGAATATGTTAACGAACAATAATTGTTCGTCAACATATTCGGTCTAAATTTAGTTCTCAATACATTAGATTCTGAATTTCTCGTATTTCTTGGGTAAAATATATAATTGGATTTCAAAAACAATTCCTGATACTCTTTTACCAAGTAAGCCAATTCAAAAATATACACGCTAGATAGATAACGAACTGAAACAAGGCTTGCACGGTTCCCATGGTAGTTTACCACAAATAGCCTTCATGCATTTTTTCTGAGTTAGAAATGCTTTCTTTACGTCTAATACCGAGATTTAGCAAATTATCAATCCGTATCTAAGAATGGATGATACACAGCCGTGGTGAGCTGACCTTGATGACATTTTCCTATGTTTATGTAAGACGAAAACGAAACTACATATTATTTAATTTAGAAACCACTTGGTTAGTATTAGAATTCGTGTTGCAAAATTTATCAACTGGGATACAAAGAAACGTGCCTAAGTCCACCTTTGTAATTAATTGTCTCTATACTTCAGTTCCTATTTTAATTCCTACTTATTTTTTGTCAGAAATTGTTTAAATAACTGGTTTGATTTACATTAATAACTAAGTTATTATTTGTAAGCCATTGGATAATGTTCTCAATAGTCACTTTTCACCGCTTTAAAACAAGCAATTACCACCCAAACAAGCATTTACTAAAATTCATTATTACTTCAGTAACCT
The DNA here is from genome assembly GCA_944567765.1 of Carterocephalus palaemon. Taxonomy (NCBI): domain Eukaryota; kingdom Metazoa; phylum Arthropoda; class Insecta; order Lepidoptera; family Hesperiidae; genus Carterocephalus; species Carterocephalus palaemon. The sequence continues at coordinate 15,045,025 of OX155638.1, read as the reverse complement.
TTTAAAGGCCAGTTGAAACGGTCATAAGCAATACCTACGAAATATTAAAAAAGTAATTACATATACCTACATGACTTTAAATCCATTTTTTTTTTTAAATCCTTGAAGTTATTTTCGCAAATAAGGATGATAGTAGTTTTATAAGAGTGTATTTAATTCTGTGTAATTTGGTTATTCGCGGGATTATCTTGCTCAAACATGCAAACGGCGCACAATATCTCTAGAGATTTACGCGTTCAAGGCCAAACTTATTACATAGTAATGAGGAGGTATGTTGTCATTTCACATTTACTTTAAAACGTGGACAATATTCTTGGGTCTTTGTCAACTGCCCACTTATCTGTAGCGTGGCGTGTACCATGAAATTGAACCGGTAAAAAAGATCTCGGTGCGTAGTTAAGAATAGAATTAGAATTAGAATATAAAATTTCGTCAACTTAAAACTGTTACACAAGTATCGTACAACAATATGTCTATAAAATAAATAAGTAATAGTAGGATATGATGCCGAAATAGGGCCACACTCAGCTATGGTTGCGAACCACGATCGCTGGTTTTCAGGGCGACCCAGGTACCTACTAAGGGTACAGACGAGCGCATACGGGTACTTAAATGGATATAAGCTAGCTTTCTAAACGGTTTTTGTACACGTGACATGTCTTCGACAGAATACAAGCGTGATGGTATGTTATAAATTGTACCTAAATAAATTATCACAACCCTTTCTTTATCCCACTGTTGGGCACGGGTCTCCTCTCAGAATGGGAGGGATTAGGCCTTAGTCCACCACGCTTGTCAAGTGCTGATTGGCAGACATCACATGCCTTCGAGAACATTATGATGAACTCTCAGGCATGCAGGTTTCCTCACGATGTGTCCTTCACCGTTACAGCAAGTGACATTTAATTTCTTAAATCGCACATAACTTAGAAAAATCATTGGTGCGTGCCGCTTGGGTTTGAACCCGGACCGCTCGAGTGAGAGACGAGTTCAAAAGCCACTGGGCTGTCACCGCTTATGTTACTCAAGTATAAATTTCTTGATAAAGTCTCTCTGAAGAATTTTTAGAATATCGCAATATATCATATCTAACGCGAAAGTAAGTCCAACTTGCCACAATACACCTTTGTTCAAGTTATTTGAAACGTGAAAATATTCCCGCAAAATATCAGTCGGAATTTCACGAGAGACTTTCATACAATTACAAGTTGGTACTTCGCAAGTTTGCTAACAAGCCTGGCTTATAATGAGTGACCACGGTACGCTGGTACTTCTACTTGGCATAAGTAGGTACCTAGTTGCGATTTTCAGCTAGTGGTTGAAAGTGCGACTGCTAAGCTTGAAGTCCTCGGTTCCATTCCCGGGTCTGGAAACAACTATTGGGTATTTTTTTACTTGAAATGCCCGGCAATGATATGTCCTCAGTATGTAATAGTATGTATATCAGTCTCTCTCTGACACCCATATCACAGGCTCGCGCCTATTTTGGGGTCAGATGGCCGTGTGTGAGAATGTCCAAGATATATATTTACTTACAATTTTTTTTTTTAAAAAGCTTTTTAAATCTTTTTTTTTATTTTCATGCATTGTCATCGGAACCAAATGTGTGTGCCAAATTTCAGCTCGATAGCTTCAGTGGAAGTGGGTGAAATATTGATTGCAAGATTCCAGGACATACATACTCGTACTTACAAGATACATACGAGTGAAGTGAAAAAAAAGCTTTTAAAAAAAAGATTAAATAAATAAATATTAACATCCAGTGATGTGAATGTGATTCAAAATTCGTTCCATTCGAGTTCACAAGGTCGAATATGGAAGACGTTTTTGAAATTGGTGTTGTTGTTCCAAAGATCAGCCGTTACCTAACTCGCATCAGCTACGCAAATTTCTGTAATGACAGCGATTATAGGCAAGTGGATTTGCGTGGAACAGATGGAGTTGTTACCGACCAAACTGTTTAATTTTCAATCGCTCGCTGCGACCCATAGACGTCCCACTGCTGTGTACGGTTCTCCCCCACAGACACTGCTGCGGGAGGTCTAGAGCATACTCCAACACGCTGCTCCAATGCGGATTGGTGGAGGGGTTAGTGGCCAACCCAGTGTCGAATGTTCTCAAGCCACCCGACGGTCTTCGACAAGGCTTAACGACTGTTTCCACCATTGAAAACAACCGAGACTGACGGCTTTACATGCCTTCCGAAGCACATGAAATGAAAGAACTCCATGAAATTTTGCTACTGGCTGTCACCCATCCACAAACCGACCACGCCCGTCGTTGCTTACCTCTTTCGATCACATTGAGCGTTAAGCCTTGTCGAAGACCTTCGGGTGGCTTGAGAACATTCGACACTGGGTTGGTCACTAATCCCTCCACCAATCCGCATTGGAGCAGCGTGGTGGAGTATGCTCTAGACCTCACGCAGCTGTGTCTGTGGGGGAGACCCGTGCCCAGCAGTGGGGCGTCTATGGGTCGTAGCGAAACTGGATAACATTTTAAGTGACGCATCATATAATTAAAATAAGAACAACAAAAATTGCACTACCCAAATTTGCACTTCATTAAAAAGAGTAAAACTAAAAAGTCATTACACATTATTGCTCGTACAATCGTGAACAGAACAGTTTTAATCTCATTTTATACCGGCTAAGCGTTGCCACGCGAAGTTTCAATTCGCCGAAGCGGTACGAAGGAGTGCAAACATTTGAAGGGAGAGCCAAACATTTATTGAATCGTTTCATTAAATGCGAGGATGAGACGTTTTCCGCACGACTGTACCTCAAGTCTTGAAATTACAAGAAAATTTAAATTCCTTGATACTAACATTTACGTATATCTTCGTTCTGCGCTTAATTGTTAGAATTGTCTTGAAATTAATGACCTGAAGTGGTTTTAAACAATGACATTATGAATAGTTAAATGTCCGAAGAAAAATTTTGTTCTAAAATAAATACAGTTTATATTCCACTAGTGGACGCCCGCAGCTTCGCTCGCGTAGAATTAGACTCGGGTTGCCCACTTGACTTCAAAAACGGCAGTTTCATACTAACTTTGCACCCCCGTTTTACCCTCTTAGGGGTGAATTTTAAAAATCCTTTCTTAGTGCTCCCCTACGTTATAAAAGGAACCCCTGTGCAAAATTTTAAGTTTCTAACCCTTATAGTTTAGGCCCTGCGTTGATATGTCATTCAGTCAGTCAGTCAGTCAGCTTCTCCTTTTATATATATTGATTAATAATGTAATTAAAATCATCACCTACATTAAAAAGTACCAACAGTTTAATTAGTAATATTAATCTCAGCTCTACCAGAGTTCTACTCAGTTTCAATACCTATAGCGCCTATAGCAGTGGATATTTCCACTCAATGGATAGAGACAAAGTAAGTCTAGTTATTATCATCTACCTATCAGACTGTTTCGTGTTTTACTGACACTAGAGGCACCTGCGGCTTCGCTCGCGTGAAATTGTACTGCGATTGTTTAACATATTTTAACAGAAACCCAGAGTTACTGGCGATGGAAAATAAAAGCCACCGAAAAGTTTTGATACTTCAGCGCGACAGCGCTTTGACGTTTTTATTCTTTTTTCTTATAAGTAAACAGTTTTATATTTTTCTATAATAAGGTGCGTCGCCTACAATTTTTGATTATCGATAAAACACGAAAAAAATAATTCTAAAATTGAATCCTAGCTAGATCGATTTATCGCCCCCGAAACCCCCTGTATACTAAATTTCATGAAAATCTTTGGAGCCGATTCCGAGATTCCAATTATAAACAAGAATTGCTCGTTTAAAGATATAATACTCTTTGTGGGATAACCCATATCAAACAGTACGTCACTGTCCCTTTAGAGATTGAATAAAAATTTGCGTTTTCCTATGCAGAAAAAATAAGGAAGTTACGATAAAGAAATAATGATGGTGCAAAAACATACTTACGCATGGTTTTACCTTAAGTATAGCTTGTTAGATAGTAAAATCACAGGTAAAATTATAAGCTGGTTCTCGATTAATTGTGCATTGTGCTCATAGTCAAAGAAACTATTTATGTTATGTCCGTTAAAATAACTTTCAGCAATGTGAAAGTTATTTTTATCAACAGGACATAACAAAAAAGTTTCTTTGACTATGAGAACATCTAAATAAGCTGAGTGTACATTGGAGACTTGTTGCCTCTAGATAACAAGTAAAGGAGCATAATTTGTTGTTTGCTATTGTCCATAACAATATCGACTTATAATTAATGACTTGTATACATGTGTGCATTTTCATAACAAAATGTATAAAGATGTATTTAAGTTCATTCAACTTTACTATCATAACTTGACACATACCATTTCTGCCGTGTAATAATTGTTTTTAAAGCAATTAGTTATGGTCCGGTTAGAAAGGTGTGGTTTCCGGTTACACTTCTTTAGAGGCGACCATCTTAGTCCTCAAGGGTAGCAACACATCTGTGACTGACTTAGAATGAGCCTCCTACAAACAAGTACTAACTGGACTATTACTAACACCAACTAACAGGACTAACTATCACAAACAGTCCGCAGTCCTCATACCTACCTAGTACTACCAAACTGACTAACTAATGTTCTAATTAACTATCTCAACTAATTGGACTAACCATCCCAATCCCTATTTGAGTCTTGTTCAAAGTCAGTCACAGTTGTCATGGGCTGCGGCGGATGGGTGGTGCTGCAAGCTCGTTTGCTATCTTGTATCCATAAAAAAAAAACTAGCACCCCGTCCTGATAACTTAATATGGCTCATTAGAGACAAGGACAAAGTCTTTTGTAGTTTATCCACGATTGCAAATACAATTCTAAATTTAAAAAAATATAATACGCAAAGCAAACAAGATAATTGAGACGTACCTACCAGAAATCTTATCTTTGTATTAAGATAATATTTAAGGAGACATTTTCATAATTTTAAACTCTCGTTGGTCTAATGGCCGCAACAGCTATTACTGAGCATGAGGTCTTAAGTTCGATCACCGAGTCGGAATAAAATTCAGTGATAACCGTTGAATTTTTTGAAAGCTTTTAATTAACTTCACTCGTATCTATGTCCTGGAATCTTGCAATCAATATTTCACCCACTTCAACTGAAGCTATCGAGCTGAAATTTTGCACACATATTTGGTTCCGATGACAATGCACGAAAAAAAAAAGTTATTAAAGCTTTTTTTTAAATATTTAACGGTATTATTTCAATATTCCAATAAATACCTCCGCTGTCGGGTTCAGCCGAACAGCGGGCGAGCCGGATGCAATCTGTATAAAATCAACATTGCAATTGCATTAAGCTCGCAAGCTGGGAAAATTGTATTTTACATAGCAGCTGGCCCCGCGGGTACGCCCACCTACAATAGTTTTCCGTGCAGAACTACCATCAAGGAATGGTTTAAATTATAATGACACCATACCGACTGGTCCAGTGCCTTCTGAATCCAGCGGTTTCTCGCCATCTTCAGGTCATCCGTCTTGTGCCTCCTCCGGCCTCTACGGCCTTTTCCGAATCGTGGTCTCCATTCAAGGACTTTTCTTCTTCACTAATTATCAGTTCTTTGAACGACGTGGCCTGCCCATGCTTGAGTGGTATAAAATACCACATATGCCCCAGTATCGTGGGGGAAGGACTATTCCTGCCCCCGCGATACTGGGGCTAACTGGAGACACAATATAGAGGGAGACAGCTGGAGGTTTTATGCCATATTTATTCCGAGATCACCCTAACGAATTCAGTATGTGATTATAACATAAGTGCCGTGTCATTAGCGTACCTTCTATCTCTGAAATGATGACGTATTTCGGGCCTCAGCAAAAGTGTCACCCTCGGCGGTAGGGTTGAGCATAATTACGGTGACATTACGTCATGAATTTAATTTGAATGACATTCAATTTAGATAATCGGGAAGGCTTGGACTTAATACCTACATATATACCTTAATACCTACCAGGGACAGCTTAGTTTGATTGGTTCACCCCCGAGTTGCTCTTGTACGTTTTGGACAGCCTGACTGTAGAAAGTTGTTAAGCTGTGTTAGGAAGAGTGTGAAAAAGAAAAGGGGAGAACTAGAGCTAAAATATTTAAAAAATGTATTGGCTCCTTAGTAGACACTCCTCGCTGTCATTACAAAATAAACTATTGCTGTTCAGCATTATAAGTTGCCCATATGGACATATGGTATTCAGCTCTAGGTCTGTACCAAACAAAGTAACTTGAGAGACAGATAATCCAGAGATTCCAAAACAATACTGAGGGTGATTATAAAGAAGTTATAAAAAAAAACGCCGTATGTTCGTGGTTAACCAATAGTTATTAACGGGTTAACGTTAACTACTTTACTTACAGATAATTATCAAAAAGTGAATTATCATGCTTAGGAGAGCACGTTTAGCCGTCGGCCCCGGTTATTTTCAATGATGAAAACAATTATTAATCCTTGTCGAAGACCTCCGGGTGGCTTGAGAACATTCAACACTGGGTTGGCCACTAACCTCTCTACCAATCCGCATTGGAGCAGCGTGGTGGATTATGCTCTGGACCACCCACAGATTTGTCTTTGGGGCTGGGCACGCCAGCAGTGGGACACTATGAGTTGTAGCAGCAACAATCAAAAAGTTCCACTTGTTCAAAAATATTAATTTTACTTGCCATGTCACTATGACAACAAAAATAATGAAAGAAATAATTCAAATTTGCATGGTTCCGGACTAATGACGTCGATTTGCATAAATGTAAAAATGTTTTATTTCATCCTATACCTACGCCATTATAAGCCGTAGGATCACAGAGAAGACAATAACGCCTGTTCCACTTTAAAATAGTACTGAGATAATGCGAAACAGATTGGTTTGGTGTTGAATGGATGTTCTAAATAAAAGATTTTCTCGTCAGTCTCATCACACTATTAAGAAGTGCCTTTGCGATGACATTGAGGGCGACAAGAAAATTCTTTTCGACATTGGCTTCATATATAAAAGCTTACACGGTCATTATCTCTGGACTAGACCACGGCTTACCACCACGCTGTTCCAATGCGAATTGGTGGAGGGGTTAGTGGCCAACCAAGTTTCGAATGTTCTCGAGCCACCTAAATGACATAATTGTGATGATGATGATGATGTTAACGCGGTACCTTACAGAGCAGTTATAATATATAATATTAAAGTTATCCATGTGTAATTCCAGAATTTCCGGTAGATACGAGTATGTTAATGTGGCGGTAACATAATCGAGGTTGGAGCGAAATTCCTTAACGCTGGAGCATTTCTGAACAGGCATTACGTGGTTGTAAAGGGAAATTAGTTTGAAGAGTTTAATGCCAGTTACAATTATACTGCCTCGGCAGAAGAGAAAGGAAAAAAGATAATATAAGCATGAAGATATTATCAACGAGCAATATTCTTGTTTTTGTATTGAATTGAAGATATAACGTCCACTTGCGACGACAATGCGAATTTCAAATTATAAATGAAGTTAATTTGGTTCCAATTTTTTTTTCTTTTTGATATTTCATCTCAGTATTAGTTATACTTACTTTAATCACTTCATACATAATAAAGCTATCTTGACAACAATTTAAGAGTTATGCTCATTTAAAAATTCAAAAGTCTTTTTCTGTAAAATTACTGTTTTTGAGATGTCACACTGTCATCGCAAGTGGACGATAAGACATTTCAGATGAGACCTTCTCCGCATTTCTATAAACTAAATAAGCACTCTTCCTACATATACAAGTAAATGATTAAAAACCCAGTTTAAGGAATACAGAGCACGCAGCATTACAATTAATTCATGCTAAATGCTATTCAATCAATCTGAAGAGGGAATGCAATCCAAAATCTGATGCTTGATCGAATGTAACTTCAAAAGAGGCTTTTACGAACCCACGTTCATTTAGTTAGTCATATTTGAAACTTCTATTGAAACTGAAATTCCGAACTTTAATAATTTAAATTACATTTAAATACTGACTCGTAATATTAAAAGTAATTCTAATCTTTACTTTGCACATTCACTATGTAATACCTCAAAGACAATCAAGTGAATGCATATTTTAAAGATCTGAACCTAATTTATTTTTGTAGAGAAGATATAATATGCTTAATGAAATTCTAATATACATACATACCTTCTCATGTTTTTTTTTAAAAATACTTATAAGTTGCTTCTGTATGACAACTACATTCAAACAGATAAAAAGCGAAGTACCTTGGTGTAGTAACTTATAGTTCGATGACAATGGTTTTTATCAATATAAGCAATCAAGCATAGGTACATTATCATATCAGGAAGGTGACAGAAAATAATTATTATGAGGTCTACTTTTTGACTAAGGTCAACCACATTTCCCTTAATGTGTCAACCTTGAATTAATTACATTAAGAAGTATTTTACGTGACGCATGTAAAACAATTAGTAATTGAATAGGTATGCTTCTGAATTAACATTCTTATCATCACAAACGAAAATGGATTGATAAATAAAGATGGTAAAAAACGTAATAAAAATATTATTGAACAAAACAAAAAATGCATCATTCGATAACAGAAAGGAAATCATAGTTATTGTATTTGATGCCTCCGACTGCGTTTGTGAAATCATTTACCTAATTCAATCGTGATCATTTGAATAAAAAAAAAAGGTTTTTTTTTTGTTTTAATTGTTTCTACCTCATCACTTTATTTACATTAAGTAAGTTTGAAATTTTTTTTTTCAGTTTAGGCAGTCGGGTTTTTCTTATTTTAAAGTTTTTTTTTTTATTTCTTAGTAAATAAATTTATTGCAATAATTGCAAGCTAACTCCTTATTGTGAAACCCATAATTTTGATACCCCACTCGATAGATTTTGAGAAAAAATTTTTTTTGAAGACAACATGGTGCCAACATTCAGCCAAGTCAGCTAAAATCCATCAGGCCGTTTAGGCATGCCAATGAAATACATAAACTCGAAAAACATAATCCTTCCTCTTCCTGGCGCGAACCAAACGAATTTTTCAGAGTTCATATTATTATGTGCAAACGTAAATTCACGGCGCACATTATAACATATTTATATTTGTAACCTTATAAATTTAGCACAAAGTGGTAGATAAGATCAATGCATATTTGGATCGAGATGAAACGTTTGAAACACGGCCATCAAACAAGACTCCTCTATAGACGCCGACTAGGGTCGACTTATGGATTAAACTATCGCCTTTCTATTCATGTCACTGAAACCTGAACTAGATTGAACAACTGAGGCCATCTTTTAAACTTTTTGGACCATCACTGCTTCAATAACATAATATCACGCCTATTTCCCCGAAGGGATAGGCAGAGGTTTGTTGTAATACACTTTATATATAAGTTATGTCTAGGTCCCATGTGAACCTATTGCCATACACCAGGCATTCAGACTCCGAGCTGCTACCGGGCATTTCAAGTAACAAAAACAGAAGACCTCTAGGTCGCTTTTGGGACCACTTCACCGACGAGGTATTGGAAATTATTATTTTGGAAAACTGATACAATGACACTGCAATGAGTGTCTTTTGAGTTAGAGTGTCTTCGACTAGACTCAGACGAGGCATAGGTCTGCTCTAAGAGAGAATAAAATTAACCCAAATTAAACTAGGAGTACGCTGGACAAGTGCAAATTGGAGAACTCTTATAACGAACACAAAATGTAGAGACGATTTAAATAAAAATCGATGTGAAATAAAATACAGTACAATTTAGGAATTTACCAAAAGCTTTTACGAATTCCCCGAATGCGTTTGGATTTAACATTATTCAGTTTCAGCTAAGCCTCGCTGGAATCGACATCGGATTTAAACCTAGCTAAAGCAAGCGATTTGACAGATATATTTTTATGCACTTGCTCAACTCCAGGATTATTTGCGAGTTATCTAGAATTCGTTTGCGGGTAATCAAGATATAGGCCGCCGGACAAAACTAAACAAATTGAAACATTTGTTTAGAACACTTCCAAGAAAAATATTCACACTTTCTCGGGAATATATTTATTATTTTATTTATCAAACCATTAACACATCAAAAGTAGAGTCGAACACTCAAATGAAAGAAAATTTTGTGATAGCCCTCTTGAAGTTAATTTATAAAAGCCATTGAATATGGCGTCTACTGAGCTATTGATCACTTACCATCTTGGACATGAAAAACATTTTCACACAGATTTATCGCCATATAGTTTCATAAGTACTTAAGAAATTCCCGTCTAATGCCGGGCAACATTATCGGGTATCGGCGAATATTCGCTGAATGTGGCCTAGCAATTCGTCGAATCGCGATGTATTCGGGCGAACACGAATGCTTCGCGCGTCAAAGGCTTCCCCGCGACATGAGCGGCTACACATCTATCAACGTATTATTAATTCAATAGAGTAAACTGAGAGATACAATGTTACCATATTTAAAGTCATATTCATGTCCGATAATTCAGTTCACTTGTACAAGCTTCAAAGATTCAAAATAGATGTCATATTCTGGTGTTATTAATAAATAATAATAATAATAATAATAAATATCATGGGCATTGTCACACACGGCCATCTAACCCTGAACTAGGCGCGAGAGTGAACTATGGGTGTCAGAGACTGATATTCCATACATTGATATTTTTAAATACATTCATAAATAGATAATATTAACATCCAGACACAGAACAAACACAAGTGTTCGTCACACGAATGTGTGTCCTGAGTGGAATTCGAACCCACGACCCCTGGCGCAACAGGCAAAGTCACTACCGATTGCGCAAACGGGCCAGTCAATTAGATAATAACAAATAAAGATAATTAAATATAGATAATAACAATAAAAAAACTAAATATTATGGTTTGTTTGGTTTTTATATATCTGCATAAAGTTTTTTTTCCTTATGTGATGATTTACACAAGTAGGTATCCTCCTCGCAAAAAAATTTAATAGTACCTACTCGTGACCTTGTTACTGTGATGAGACAAAGATCACGCAAGGAATCACGTTAGTAAGAGCTGCTAACAATTGGATTCAGGTGGTCTATTGTTATGAGAACTATCACTCAACATAATGACTGATTATTCAATTGGTCGCGATCGCTTAATAGGATAAAACGTAGTCAGGGGCTACCTCGTGTTGCTGATCAGTAAATTATGTAATTTATATGCGTTTTGGCAACTCAATGTTACTATCATACAGTCCTCGCTTCTTTTCGCGAAGATTATATGTATACTAGCTGACCCCGCAAACGTTGTTCTGCCATATGAAATGTCAAAATGACGCGACGCTTCACGTCAATGAAAGACGTGTAAAAATAAAAATACTAAAATCGTGTTTAAAAAATGTAAGTGATTTTTTAAGAAAGCAAACGAGCATCAACACTCGTCCAATAATTTGTGAAAAAAAATTGAACAAAATGCTCTTAGCATTAAGTCCGCCTTTTGTACCACAAGATTTTTGGTACTATAATAAAGAATAAATAAATATTTAAATACACAAACAAACAGTGACAAACGGTTATAGGTGAGTAGCTTTCTTGATCCCTATTATAGTCATTTAGTATGTGGTTCAATAAAGATAAATAAATAGTCGCCTCCACGAAGTATAACCGGAAACCAACCAACCAATCCAACCGGTACTCAGTACCATATCTGCCGTGCAGTAAGTATGTACTGGTACCTTGGGTGGCGATAGTACTGACCTGAGAGAACTTTAAATAGCGGATAGGTTGCTTACGATATAATATAACATAAAAATATTTTCTTTCAACCCTATACCAATATCACAAAATGGCTGTGTTTTTAAGAGGATACCTTTGATGACTTTTAACCCAACTAACAAAAATTGCTCTTGATGTGGCTTATATTGCCAAAAATAATATTCTTATAAGAGCCGCATTATCGCTAATAAGGGTGCGTTTGGGCACAATTTATAAAGACTAAAACCTTATACCCTCCTTATAGTTGCTCTATTATCCGCTTTTTTTCCTTATACGTGTTATATTATGACAAGGAATAAGGAAGTTAAACTTATAATGGCAAGAAAAAAGCTCCTAAAAAGCCAAAACACTTATAGGAAACATATGGATAGCGTTAATACGGGCGATCACCCTTATACTTGTTTTATTATGGTCCGGTACAAGGGAGTTAAACTCATTGCGTCAAATCAAAGGCTCTTAAAAATTCGTTGGCCCTTATAGCCGTCTCTTTATGATTCTACTATAAGTATTTTTGTTAGATTTACCTACATTTTCGCAACAGTTTAGCGAAGAAAGATAAACGTCAACCATTTTACTGAAAAGTGAACGGTAAGTTATTATTTTATGTAGTTTATTTTCGTGATTTATGTGCTCGTTTATAGTGAAAAGTGTATGGGAATCCAAATGCATGGTAAAATGTGGTAAGCTGTGTGTTGTAGGATCAACCCACCCTCGAAATTAAGCTGTTTTTGTGCCTAAAACGTTATTAATTATTTAGTCATGTTATAAACAGTGCTATTATAAGAGCAAAACGATACGCACATCTTCTACAAGGTATCTATGAGAGTGGAGACTTATAATGGCAACGATTATTGCTTAAGCTATCGCCATTTTACATATCGTTAGGGTTCCTTGCACACGAACTAAATCGTACCTAGCTAGTCTTTTGCCATAATTTATAAAAATTATTTTTCACTATAGTTGGGTTGGCTGGGAGATATCTGTTTATAGGGATACTTTGTGCACTAATTTTAGATTGAAATATAATAGTACGTAATAGTAGTACACCATTAACAATATAATTCTATATAGGTACTTATAATATGTTTGTCCGCAGATATTGCAATGGTAGTATACATATTGGCAAATGTAGACAAATTTCTACAAGGAAAATATCTTAATTTATATAATTTGCGATGCCCATGGAAGTCGACACATTTTATTCTAAGAAAGGAATATTTCAATCGTACTATATATATCCGACCCTTTTACCTTTACACTTCGTGAGAGATCGTGAAAACATAGGTTTTGCAACGATTCACTTTAATTTTTTGCCAAAATTGTATTGTAATTATTAAATAATTAAATATATGTTTAAATCGGCAGGTTTTGATTTCCCTTTCCTTTCCTATTCCCACCACGATAGGTGATATACTTTTAATTTCAGTAAAGTTGCATAGTATTGGCCAGAGTTGATGATTCGAGCTTTAATAAATAAAATAAATAAATATAAATGTTGAATTTCACTGCCCATTCTATGATATCACTACGAATATCAATATTCTTCAACTCTTCATTTAATTATATGTCTATATCACTATCGCTACAATTATATTCATTCTCACTGCTTTCCTTTTCATTCTCATTTTCAATAAAATAATCCTCTACGGAACCACTAGCTGATTCGTTGGTATCGGCTTGGTAATTTTGTAGTCTTCAGTGTTTTGAATCCATTTTTTTAATACAAATTCCGCTGCGTAATATGGCGGATCTACTTATGTAAAGCATTTTAATATAACCTTAAAGAGAATAATAGCTTTATTATCACTGTATAAGAGAATAAGGATTGCTTTCATCCTTGTTAAGATCATATAAAATGTTAGAATTAGTTTGTTGGATAGACGTCTTATCAAATGCTCCTATAAGTTGAAAAGCATCATAGATACCTTGTGCATTACTTTTAAAAGAATAATTTACCATATTAAAAGCCTTTATATGACTTTGAATATTATACGGCTAAAAGGCAATGTAACTAGCCTCTATAAGAAGAACACATTTCGAACCCTTATTGTAGCCGTATTAATTGGATTTATTAACGTTTACCCAGCCAAATTATAAGAATAAAGGTAATATTAGCCAAATCTTCTAATAATGTGCCATTATAAGGAACATTGACATAATGAATGCTCTTTTATAACAAGTATAAGAGTTTAGACCTTATAGACTTAATTTTATAAGCCTAGATTGTTTGTTGGGAACAGCCGCAAATTTTGCTTAAATTATTCAAGTTGCATGTCGTATCAAAACCACTTGCAAACCGGTTTTGTGCGAACAGAAAAATTATTATTCGAAGCATCGTTTTCCTCATGTGCCACTTATTAAGGTTAACCCCCGGTAACGGACCCCATAAGATTGCATTTTAAAGACAAAACAGAATCTGTACTCCAGTTGTTGGTATACAGCATTGTGAGGACTGGATGAGGCGTTTTTAAAAGCTTTATATTTATTTATGTAAGCAATAAAAGGAACACCAGATCAATATGACATTTAGTATGGAAGTCATGGAAGTAGTCCTAATGGATGTGGTTATTTCGGGTTGAGAAATAGGAAATCTATTAGGACAGGACAAAAACATAAACTAGACATTGTGTTTAAATTAACATGAGAGATACGTACTCGTATACATATTTATTGGTCTCCCTTGGCACCAATGACTTCTTCATACTTAAGTTTCCAAGTTTTAGCTTCTTGCTCCAATTCCTTGGTTTTAATTTTTTGTCCTTCTAACAGATTTTCGACCACTTCCAGTTGACTTTGCTTGCCTCACTGTATCCTCAGCTTTTTCTATTATCATATGTGCTTTCAGCTCAAGCTCATACTGTATCACTATCATTGTTACAAGCCTTTTGTGTCACAAATGCCAAAAAAATAGCAAAGCTTGCGATATAATAATTTCGTTGAGCTCTAAATAATTTTAAACTCGCTTTCATAATATATTATTACGCTTACGCTAAAATCAATCTCAAGAGTGGACTGGGACCTATGGTCAGAACTTTGGGCATCTGTCTTACTTGCTGATCGGAGATCCCCTAGATCTAGAAAGTATGTTTAAAAACTTTGAAATTTCCTTTTGTGATGATTCTTTATTGTTAAAAATATTCAGAGCAAAAAGTTTCTGTGTTATCACGGTTTTTTTCCCTAATTGCAGTAATATTCGTTAATTGCAAATAAATAGCAAAAAATGGATTAATCAGGGAGAAAAGAACGTAGTTATAAATAAACAATTTACAGATAAAAAATTCCGTTTACATTGGAGAAATCACGGCTTATTTATAAAATTATTCATTTATTTCTGATTTAACAATTTATTAATAAGCCACCGGTAAGATCGCTTTATGATAAAATGCATACAGGAAAAATAAGAGAAATGTATCTCTCTTGATTGCAGTATTTACCATGTTAATTGCTAATGTTTATAGAGTTCCGTAGCCAAATGGCAAAAAACGTCATGTCTGTCTGTCTGTCCGTCCGTATGTCACAGCCACATTTTTCCGATACTATAAGAACTATACTGTTGAAACTTGTTAAGTAGATGTATTATGTGAACCGCAATAAAATTTTCACACAAAAATAGAAAAAAAAAAAACAATAAATTTTGGGGGTTCCCCATACTTAGAACTGAAACTCATTTTTTCATCAAACCCATACGTGTGGGGGTATCAATGGAAAGGTCTTCAAAAATGATATGAAGCGCCTTGCACATGGTGCAATCAGATTACAATAGATTTATCATGTTACGATACATGCATTGCAATTGGACACTTATACGACAATTACCATGTCTAATTAAAAGTGACCTTAGTACATTGTAATTAAATTATTATTAATTTATTAAATTGGGTGCCTGCGTGGACCCTTCTGGCATGGCCCCATCAATTACACGGTACAAACAAAGTCCGGAATTAGTTGAGGAAATCCCAGATGTTATCCTTTACGTAGGACGAAAGGTCGTCTGGCTTGCAACCGGCTCCCTACCACATTCTCATTGTTTGATTGATAAATCATTTCTCATTTCCGTATTTCCTTCTTGCTGGTGAAAATTATCGTTGAGTTTACTTGTGAGGCTGCCTGGATGTCCAATATTATTGCACTGCTACAATCCTTCATTATCAGGATTGTAATAGTGTAGCAGATTAGTTAGATTAATCCAAAGATCAATAACTAATCTTCAATAGTTTTTGATCGTTGGATTAATAATTTTATTAGCTTACTTATTAGGATTAGATACAATAAAAGGACTGTGTTTGTAAAAACAATTATCGCTTCAGAATTTAACATGTTATCGATTTTTATAAATTGTAGCGTTGTGCATTGTATTTTTGGTAGACAAATGCCTTTTTAACATACTTTTATTAGGTCCACTTGTATGTAACTCACAATGTAAGGGAATCTTAGAGAGCTAATTTAACCATCTTCCAAGGATCGTAGCGTAATGAAAATTGGCAGCTGTATGTACTTCTGAGAAACATTCAATAATATGGTACTGTCGAGCTGATCTGATGATGGAGCCGGAAGATATTAGCTACTTTAAAGTGGAATCTAAGAGAGCTAATTTAACCATCTTCCAAGGATCGTAGCGTAATGAAAATTGGCAGCTGTATGTAGTTCTGATGACAATACAATAATATGGTACTGTCGAACTGATCTGATGATGGAGCCGGAAGATATTAACTGGAACTTCATGATGGAATATCGTATCATAGTTGTGTTTGCACTTGTGGTAAGGTCTTGTAATGAACTTTGACCACGATTAGGTTTCAAGGTCTGATGATGAAGCCGGAAGATGGGCACTGGAATTCCATGATGGAATATCGTATCATAGTCGTGTTTGCACTTGTGGTAAAGTCTTGTAATGAACTTTGACCACGATTAGGTTTCAAAGTCTCATGATTTCTTTTTTAGTTGGATTTTTTATAAAAGTGTGTTTTTTTAGTTTTTTTAAACTATTAATTTATTTACGAGAGACATACTTAGCCGTGCCTAATCGCCTTAAAGCAAAATAAAATATTTAAATTTGACTTTTTTTACTGCATATGGCTAGCTTGGTGAACAGTACTGGCAGCAGCTCAGTAGTGATGACGTGACGATGTCCTACATAGACATAATAGCGGCTACAAAAGGAGTCGAATCGAAAAATGTTACAGGGAAACGTTCACATTTATAGAACCGCTTCTAATTTCCATTGGGTGTAACATGCGATTTTAAGTTTAACCAGGAAATTATTGCATTACACATAAATAATTAATTCAATATTAACACACGTGCGTAGGTGCCTTATTTGCAAGTAGGTAAACTAAGCAGAAAGCGGTCCTGCTTAGTTTCGCTGCGACCCATAGACGTCCCACTGCTGGGCACGGGTCTCCCCCACAGACGCATCTGCGGGAGGTCTAGAGCATACTCCACCACGCTGCTCCAATGCGGATTGGTGGAGGGGTTAGTGGCCAACCCAGTGTCGAATGTTCTCAAGCCACCCGAAGGTCTTCGACAAGGCTTAGCGACTGTTTCCAACATTGAAAACAACCGAGACCGACGGCTTTACGTGCCCTCCGAAGCACGGTAGCGTCCATGAAATTTTGCCACTAACGGTCACCCATCCACATTGAATCGACGCGAGCCATTGGGCTAAGTAAGGACGCTAATCCTCCCCTAGCATATATAAATTTATTAATTTACTCACAGCTTTATCCAGAAGCCAGCTTCCGGGAAAGATGAGGGGGATGTACGTTATCATGTAGATCATCGAGGTCCAGTACACCGTGATACTGCTCACCCCGTAATACTTGACCACCGCGTCTTGGATTATGCTGTACTGGATCCATTGCATCGAATTCGAGGCGGAATACAGCACGAATATGAACAAAACGAGCCATCTAATCGCAAACACGCGGTATACAGTTGGCGCCTTTTTCGCCGGGGACTCCAACACGCCCCCCTTCTCTGCAATCCCGTCCATCACGCTACCACATACTTCCATATTTTTCGTCTCGCTCATTCTTCAATTTCCAAAAAATATGACAGCTATAAAAACTTTATTTTATTGTCGTAGTTTGCTAACACCAAAATTCTATTCGGAATGTTATGGCACATAAGTTACTAGTACTAGGATTTAACTACTAAAATCTAATCAATAGAAACTCTTTTAAAACAGCTTTAGAAGCTTTTATCAAGTCAAAATATTATTGTCAATGATTTTGCGCGTTTCCCTCGGGTGTGTAGACGTCCGGCCGGCGCGGCGGTCCGTGCTCGACTGTCGTGTCGTGTCGTTCTGTCAGTAAATTGTATCACTATTTTCTATTTTCCTTCAATCAGAGGTCGCATGTTGCACCCTACGTCCGGGCTCCGCGGAATCACACGAGACGACCTGTCTCCTCCGATGATCTCAATGACTGTTGAGATAATCTGTATATACTTGTACCTATATTGGATGTTCAATTTAATATGTTGCTCATTGAATGCTGAACAGCTCATACCTTGTCGTATCAAGTGCCATCACTTGTTTGTAAACAATCGTACGTTTCGTAATTAACTCATCGTATCGCGTTCTTATTTAGGTATCTTCTTTAGTAGCTAACATGTGTCACGAGAATTTTGTGATAATAAGTTCTAGTAGCCGTACCGATAACAATAACTACGTAATTAAGATATTGTTTTTAAAACAAACAATACAAGTATGTATTCATTTCAAATGTATCGTAGCCGACGTTTAGTGAGACTAATTTATCGGCTACCGACGAGTTCATTTTTCTATAGCCTATTATATCCAAGAGACAATAATCATGAATAAGTATAAGTAATAAGTTATGGTGATGACGTATTTACAGAGTATTCTACAAGTAAATATCTTATGCCCGTTTTCACCAACCACACTTAAGTCATCCCCTTACTAAGTACCATTTAGTGTAGGTGATACCCTAAAACAACACTTACTTAATTTTCGTTTTCACCAAGCTAAGTGACACTTTACTAGGTTATACTTAAAATTTAGGGATTAACATAGCTGTAAATTTACCGATTTTTTACCGATTAAGTTTTTTTCAATATTTTATGACTTTTTCTTAAATTTAATTATTCTAGGATATATAAAATAATTAAAAACACTTGTACGAATACTAAAACATTTTTTTCTTACCGTTTATAATATTTTTTGGCTTAGTAAACCTATCTGCCAATCAATATGATAAGTATAATGTAGGTACTTGCCTGCTGATTATATACATTGGGAAAACTAGACTAGCAATTTTTTTTAAATGCAACCTTCACACTGCGTTGTTCTTGCTCGCTGGTTGGAAACTATGAATTCTTCACGTTTTTTTTTATGGATACAAGATAGCAAACGAGTTTGCAGCACCACCCATCCGTTGCCGCCCATGACAACTGTGACTGACTTTGAACAAGACTCTATTAGGGACTGGAATGGTTAGTCCAATTAGTTGAGAGAGTTAATTAGAACATTAGTTGGTCAGTTCGTTAGTAGGTATGAGGACTGGGGACTGTTAGTGAAAGTTGGTCATGTTAGTTTATGTTAGTAATAGTCCAGTTAGTACTTGTTAGTAGGAGTCTCGTTCTAAGTCAGTCACAGATGTGTTGCTACCCTTGAGGACTAAGATGGTCCCCTCTAAAGAAGTGTAACCGGAAACCACACCTTTCCAACCGGACCATAATTGCTTTAAAAACAATTATTACACGACAGAAATGGTACCTACTAGGTACCGTGGCGGGCGGTGGTACTGCCCCGGGCGAGCTCTTTAAGGAACCTCTACCACCTAACAAACGTCACGTAAAGTCACAATAGCTTCCGAAACCCTTTTTATGATACGGCTGCATGCAGCGATGCTGATCCCTCCTATATCAGCTATTGTCTGCAAGTGACTTCCGGTGGCATAAAATCTTAGAGCACACAGTAACTGAATGATGGGTTAGACAGATTTATTCCTGAAGACAAACAAAGGTATGAAAAAAGTAACGTAATATCTATAAAATAAAAGTAGGTATGAGTACTTACCTGTCATCAGCAAATTCTAATAATTCTTTAAACCTATGTTTTGCACAAAAATATTTGTCATCATACTTTAAAAAAAAGTCTGGCCTCTCTTGATAAATTCGCGGTCTAGTATTTATGACTATTATATATGAGGATTACTGATTTGATTAGTGAGTCAAAGAAATCAGTTAAATCTTTGCTCATTTTGATAATATTTCACAAAATAACACGTCAAGTAGATCAGTCACACAGTAAGGGACTGGTTAAGGGATTAATATTCGGGCCCCTAAAATTTAGGTGACACATAAGTCTTTAGGTATCCCTTAACGGTTGGTGAAATCGAATTTACACTTAAGGGTTATCTAAATTGACATAAGTGTTACTTAAAATTTAGGGGATGTTGGTGAAAACGGGCATTAGTCTTTCCATAAATTTTTTTTTATCGATTAAAACAGTATGCAACGTATTCTGCACCATTCATTTTTCACCATTCATTCTGCACCATTAATCCGCTGCCGCCACCCATGACCACTGTGCTCCATCACATTCACAGAACAAATATACTCGAATCACATTGCTCCAGTGCGAATTGGTGAAAGAGTTAGTGGCCAAACCGATTATCGTAAGTTTTTAGGCAGCCCAAAGGCTTGAGACATGGCTTAAAGACTGTTATCTTGAATCAATAATTGCTACCGGCGGCTTAACGTGCCCTCTGAAGTATGTTTTGTTGTTGCTAAACACTATCTATCGATAGATAACAAGTACCTATTTCAAGTCACAGAAATTCCCAACAATTGTATTGGCTCACAATGATATTATATAGTTAACGCGTGTCGTGAATTGGTGCTACTTGTGACCATTGCAGTCAGTCGAGCTGTGACATGTCATTGTGAGCGCGCGCGCTAACTATACTGATTACAAATAGCTGTCTCTTTCACTCTTACGCTTTGTGTATTTCCTGTCGCACTTATACCGTGTGTGTAGATATACAATATTATTATATATGTATGTATGTGTCGCGGAACAATTATGTTGTGCGTACAGTATGAACGTGATGTATCTTTCTTAAAATATCATTGTAGGCTGACCACATAACTGGTGAAAAGTGTATTTCACCTCTGCCTATCCCTTCGGGGAAATACAAGGGTGAAGTTATATTATGTTCAAGCTGCACGACCGCGCGCGCTTCACGTAGAGCGTAAAAGTAAAGACAAGTGGGTACTGCACGGGAGAAGATCATAGAACAATATTATCTACGTACCTACATCCGCCTGCTAACTCTGTGTGTCTAGTCAATTTTCTCGACACGAAGACGTCATGCTTCCTATTAGGGACAGTTAGTAAACAGCGATCAGCCTTCCTAATGAGGATAAATTGCGGCAAGTGTACGCGAGGAGAGGCAATTGTAAACTTCTTTAAATAAGCTAAACTAAGCTACGCATAAAACCTGTGACAGCCCAGTGGCTATCGAATTCGCCTCTCACTCGAGCGGTCCGGGTACAAACCCCAGCGGCAAGCACCAATGACTTTTCTAAGTTATGTGTGATTTAAGAAATTAAACGAAGGACACATCGTGAGGAAACCTGCGTGCCTGAGGGTTCTTCATAATGATGGCAAAGGGATGTGAAGTCTGCCAATCCGCACATGGCCAACGTGGCGGACTAAGGTTAATCCCTCCCATTCTGAGAGGAGACCCGTACCCAACAGTGTAACAAAGAAAGGGTTGCGATGATGAAGCTACACATAGATTTCCCACTGTTGGACACAGGACTCACCCATAGTCAAGCATACTCCATCACACTGCTCCAATGCGTATTGGTGAAGTGGCTAACTCAGTGTCGAATGTTCTCAAGCCACCCGAAGGTTTTGGACAAGGCTTACCAGCGAAAACAACTGAAATCACGTAAGTTCCCATGAAATGACCGACTACAACCCCACGCGCCCGTCGTTGCTTAACTCCGAGAAAATCCCGAGAAGGCCCAAACTCTATAGTCTATAGAGCTTCTACTGTTGCTACTAATTTACCATTACCTAGCCATAAAGTCGAACCCATTATTTACTTAGGTACAATATCCTATGTCAGGAAAGAAGATGCAGCACCCAAGCAGCACTTAATCTGTTGCCTTCAATGCCAACTGTGACTGACTCCCACCAAGACCTAAGTATTGTATTTAGATTTGTCTGTGGGGGAGACTCGTGCCCAGCAGTGGGACATCTGTGGGCAGCTAATTAAGTAGGTACCTACTTAGATGTCGCACGCAAGACCAGAATTCTTTCCACAATTCATTGAATTCCAACGACACGACCCGACGAGTCCGACGACAGACCTTCCAGGCTTGTATTGTAAACGATCCCTGGACATTACCATAATGTTGTTTAGCTTTCAAACTGATACTCCAGGAGCCCTCAAGGTCACGGTAAGGTCAGGCCCCGACCCTTTCGCCCGAACGATGTTTCCCGGAATTTCCGCGAGAATTTATTACCGGGTTTCGATCGTAAATTATCTCTGTCAACGTAGGTAGGTGATACCTTACCTGCTAAGACCTGCTTGTGGTTTCGATTACGAGAATGTTCCAACGCCTACGCTTTACATTTCTCAACATAACATCACGGGTGTATCTGCTCAAAGGGGTAGGTTATACCCACTTTTTTCACCATTAATGTTTAGGATGCACGTAATAGGCGGTGAGCCTATTATCAACATTGCCATTACACCGGGCATACATCCAACATCCACCGTCAAAGCTATTATTGAAATAAGTCAAAAGAACAAATTTTGACTTAAGTAGTCTTGGTAGTCTTGGTAGTCTTAGGTCAATGTGATCGAAAGAGTTAAGCAACGACGGGCGCGGTCGGTTTGTGGATGGGTGACCGCTAATGGTAAAATTTCATGGACGCTACCGTGCTTCGGAGGGCACGTAAAGCCGTCGGTCCCGGTTGTTTTCAATTGTGGAAACGGTCGTTAAGCCTTGTCGAAGACCTTCGGGTGGCTTGAGAGTATTCGACACTGGCTTGGCCACTAACCCCTCCACCAATCCGCGCGCCAGGCAGCAGTGGAACGACTATTGTTCGCAGCGAGTTTTGGTAGTCTACGAGTACATTACATAAATTAGTTATGCTAAAACTAAACAAAGAAGTTAAGGTTTAGTTTAAAGTTAAGTTTCTAAGCTATTACGAAATTCAAGGAATATTCAATCCAGAGTTAGCTTTGCCGGTAAAATGTATGAAAAAGAAAAAACTATTCAATGATCGCAAACCTTCGGGAAACGCCCGCTTTGTACCGAATTTGCACTCCGACGAACAGCTGGATGATCCGATTACCAGCAGACGATCGGCGAGAAGCTGCTGCATGCACCAGCGACCGGTCGAGATGACAGAACAAAGCGATTTTGCATCATTTGAATAAGTCCAAATATTTGCTGCCGCCAATAATCAGATATCATTGGACAAGCCTCTTAACCACAGTAAGCCCTATTACAGCAACGGTAAACGGTGTGGACCGGAAACGGAAATAGTAGTGTTTAGAGCTCTTATTATATACAGTGTAGTTTATTTAATGGGATAGAGAGAAATCCAAAACCATATAACTCATACAAGTCAAAGAGATACAGTCAAGGAAAACACTAACCAATCCGCATTGGAACAGCGTGGTGGAATATGCTCCTATGCATATGACCTATCGCAACATGTGTATGTGGGGGAGACCTGTGCCCAGCATTGAGACGTCTATGGGTTGTACCTAACAGCAACAATCCAGACAACAAGTCAGTTTAATAAAAACATTGTTTCTAACCTATTCTATTCTAGCGTAATATAGCTCTACTATTGTTCTTTCACACTCTGTCAATTCTGAATTGAGTTTGAATAAAGAAGATAAAACAATCTATATAGCTATAGGTTTATTAAGTTTTTATGAATAATACCACAGTAAACCCAGTACTACATTGTCGTAATTAATTAACCTAGTGTTTATTAAATTTCACCGACTTCTGATTTATTTTTGGCAATCCTTTTATTATATTTCCAAACTACTTTTTTGCCGTCACCTCCTGTTCTCTTTAGATTAGGTATCTAAAGAGAACAGATGTCTGCAAGTGACTGAACCATAGAGGAATAAAGGACTGAACGAAGGCGAAAGCATTAAACAGCCAAAGGGTTCAGACACATGCTCGTTTACTTTGATGTTTACTTAAAACAGAACAAACTAGGTTCGGTAGCAAAGTGAATCCTATATTAATCAACTCACACTTCAAACAGGAAATTTGAACAAGTGGAATGGCGTGCCACATTTCATGTAGTGTATACGATTCAGTGCTCATTGAAATACGCGATTTGTTTGCAGTTCCGGATGGCTTTCAGAACTCTGTCGGCTGTGAATATTGAAAAGAACGACTTTACACACACCGCTTCATGCAGAAAGTTTAAATAAACCGATCATACGAGTACCTACTAATACTTCAGATTCAGATTAATTTATTTTTCATTAAGTATATGGTATTTTGTATACGCTTAATGAACGAGAAAGATACGTCCCGCCCAAATAAAGAAACAGATTTTATCTCTAAGTAATAGCCAATTTTAAATTTCGATTCTTCTTGTGTTCGTGGTATGGAAACTGTATGGAAACTCGGTAATTTCCGAGATTAGCCCAAATATTCATTTGGGCAAATTTTATAATTATGAGTGTCCATTACATATCTCATAATGATTATACTTATATACACTCTGTTCAAGACTTCAGATCTGGTGATATCTATATGGTGAAAATATGTAATAGATATGTCAATAAACGATTATCTCTGTGATAATACTGGTATGTTTGTAACTTGGTAAAATAAACATACTATTGATTGAAGTTCAAGAACCTGCGCTGTGATTAACTGGCTCTCATCTCTCTATCTATAGAGCAATCGTACGAACTCATTTACGCCGCCGTTCCTTCTAGAACATTACACAACTCGGAATTATTCGATTTTTCGTGAATTTGTTCAATAACTTTTATTAGCCAATTTCGTACACTGATAGTTACAACAATAATGCTAGTAGGACTGATGGATTTGTATCTATTAAAAATCATGTATTTTATACGTAGATTCTTATACGTAGAGACGAAGTTGCGTGTCCTTAATTGATTAAAAGTCTGCAAAACGAAATAAAATACAGATCATGATATCTCAACATTAATGATCTTTTAAAACTTAAATTATAATTGTAGCTGCTTTTTAAACTTAAAAGTCGTTTAGCTTGATTACACTGATATAGATTGCTACACGGACTTCTGCAGGCTTAATCACAAAGTCAAAATCCCCATCGCCAGCGACCACTATCGCAAGACCCCTGCATCTGACTTTGCTACTTAAGCGATTATAAAACAGATATTAATTTTCCTTTAATCCTTGAGAGGATAAAAATCTTTGTCTTCTTTAGATTCTTCTTACATTGCTATTATAAAACAGATGTTACTTATCCTTTAATCTCTTTAATTTTCTTTAGAGTAGTCTTCTCGTAGAGTATCTGCTATTTCATTGTACAGACTAATTTTAGCTGCAAATTGTGTTTATGAGGTTGCCGGTTGGATGCAAAAATCGACCATCATGCTTCGTTCAGATGCGTTTCCTGTCCTTGAGCACCGCCTGCGCTTCTATTCACAAGCGCAGGCGGTGCTCAAGGACAGGAAACGCATCTGAACGAAGGCTACGTGCACTGAAATTTATTACATGTATACTGAATTTTCCAATCTACAATATATTAATTAACATCACGCCTGTAATTTCTGGGGTAGGAGAGAGGTAAGAGGTATCCAATGCACCACATTTGAACAGTCATCTAGGTCAAGGTCCCATGTAATTGGTAGTGAGCCTATAGCCATAGACCGGGCACCAATCATAAGTTCAAGCTTCCTCGCTGCGACCCATAGACGTCCCATTGCTGGGCACGGGTCACGCCCACAGACACTGCTGCGGTAGGTCTAGAGCATACTCCATCATGCTGCTCCAATGCGGATTGGTGGAGTATGCTACCAACTTCAAGCTACCTACTCCTGGGAGTTTCAGGTTACAAGAATCGCATAATTATATTTTGTTCGACCTGCGCATTGAATCCAGAACCCTAGCTTATCTAACTTATGTCTTATCTAAACACTTTACTATTAATACCTGTTACAATTTTAGCTTCCAAGCTGAAGCTAGGGATCCTGATATAGTGGTCCTTCAAGTAAGATGAATGGCGGCTCTGGTTGGGTCAACAAGAGAATGAAGTGTAACCAGTGATGAGATATCAGATTAGCGCTGAGAAATGACCTCTTTAAACTATTCGCGTCCGATAAACGGCTCGATAGGGAATTTAAACGGATTATGTGTGAAATTCAAGTGTGAAAATGGGAGAGGGTTGATTTAGTTCATGGATCGTGAAATCTTATAACGAAAAGAAATTGCATCATCTATTTAATCAAGAAGGAATTTCGATATTCTCGATGCCTTAAATCTAATCTTATTCTATATATATATCTAACATTAATAAGAAGATTGATTAATATTCGTGGCATAAGCTTTCGTAATGAAGTAGTTTTATACAAACTTTTTACCTCCTTTTCACCTTTTCAGGCGCTGAATTTATAAAAAACCCGTACTTGTTGCTCGTTTCCTTTGTAAAAACTACCTCTAAACTTTATCAATCAAGTGGTGTTCGAGATTTGTCTTATCGATGAGTGGGTTAAGATATAAGATAGTAAACGAGCTTGCAGCACCACCCATCCGCTGCCGCCCATGACAATTGTGACTGACTTTGAACAACACTCAAATAGGGACTGGGATGGTTAGTCCAGTTAGCTGAGTGAAAATAAGAACCAACGTTACATCCTCCTGGAAAACCTGTCCAACTTCTACATCAACACCGGCATATAGTAGTATGAAAAACTGCGCGCAACTCCGACACCAAATTTATCGTCCATTCCACTTGGAAAGACGTTTACATCCCGCCTACATCGTGCGCTCGCGATGCATGTTAACTTTACTGCTAACCGGGAAGGAAGTTATGCTTGCATCGCTTTAAATCACATTTCAGCTCGCGCTAACTTCTAGATTTATGATATCACTCGAAATGTCGCTCATCCGTAAGTGAATTTATTAGTGGATAGCTTTATACCCAGTACAAAGTTTAGCAGTTAAAAATTCGGCAATAACACCTGATTTAACGGTGAAGGAAACACCCAGAGGGAGCGTTCGAGTTCTGCATACATTATGTTGCTAAATTAATTAGTGTTGTGAATTTTAGTACCTATATATCGCATATACACCGGTCGGAGTGGCGTCGTTTAGAAGAGGCCTATGTCCAGCAGTGGACCAATAAAGGCTGATGATAATGATGATGATGATGATATCGTATAAACTGTCGCCTGATACCTAACTACTCTGTGCTAGTTTTAATATACATCGCGCAATCAAAAAAATTGCCAAAATCCCTTAAATTAATTACTAAAGTTTTGTTATGAGAATAATAGGTGTAATATGCTTTAAAGTTTTGCGATAATAAATTCCCACAAACGTATTTATCGTTTAAATAGCCATTTACAATGTTTCAAAATTGAATTGATAATGTCTATGGGTCGCAGCTAGACCGTAGGCTGACGCTCCGAAGCACGGAATCACCCATAAAATTTTGCCACTATCGGTCTACCTCAAGATATACCTATAGATATACCTCAAATCGGTCGATCGCGTACGATCCGTATGAGCACTACTACTAGATATATAAACCAAAAATCACTCACCGTCTTATCCAGGAGCCAGCTGGCGGGGAATATCAGCGGCACGTACGTCACCATATACACCATGGAAGTCCACGACACTAATGTACTGGGGACGCCGTAATAGTTCACCACGATATCGTTTATTATGGTGTACTGTGTCCATTGGAGTGAGTTTGAAGCGGAGTATACCACGAAGAACGCTAGCATTAGCCAGCGGGCCCTGTACACCCTGTAGCTGGAACTATTCGCGTCTAACACGAGACCGTCCATGACGCTTCCTGATATGTCGAGGCTGCTGGGGTCGTCGCTGAGGAAGAGCTTTGAATCGGTAGGCTCTGAAGGATTTGAGACCTCGATGCGTTTCTCCGCAGGCATTATAAAACTATCCAAGTTTTATTTGTCTTTTAGAACTATTGGGTCTTCAGAACCTATGCCAATTTTTTAGGGAATTTCATGCACTATATTCAAGGCTTAAACTTCGATATTTTTGATCTTTGAACATAAGTCGATGTCACAATTTGATTTGCGTAAGTAACAGTTCCATAAAGCACTTGTTTTAATTCCCGAATCACAAGTTTCCAAGACAATTATTTCTGTTCCTTTACAGCACTTACTTAAGATACGTTACACGCCACCGAGTTTTTTAGTCTCTATTATTACTACATTAACACCACGGTATATCCATAACTTAACCCACTACAGTAAGACACTTTTCACTTGATATCACAGTATTGGTCCCACACGGTATGGTCAGTCGAATTCAGTCAGATCTATATCGCCTACGTTTAGATTGTCGTTGACGAGTTATCGAGTTATCTATCAGTCTTTTATATCGCCGAACATCAGGCGATTTTCGATGAATTGTCTCGAAGATAGACGATAGCGTTATCACATACAAGGGTAATCGCAGTAATCGCTTCGTAAATATATCTTTATCCGCCTTCAAGTTCAATGAATCTCTGTAATTTTGATGCAATAGTTTAGTGTGTCTCCTTCTAGCTTACTTGCGAGTTATTTTTAACATAATAACTAACATTAAAACAATGTATTGCAATAAAACAACTAACACTGTTAGACTAAATCGATAGTCACAAACACAGTGCATGGTAATTAATCGATACAGATGTAATATGAAGGAGGAAAACACAACACGTGGAAAGGAATACGAAATAATAAGCGAACTAGTGCACCGATCGCGCCCGAGACTGCGGTGTACATAATTATACCTTAGTTTAACCAAGCTGATAAAACGAGATAATTATATCAACCGAACACAATAATGAATAATAACTGCTCCAGCGACATACCCGTGGGAGAGATGTTTGGTTTTAAAGTCTGCGATAACGTCCATAGCCCGATAGCTCGCGTCGATTCAATGTGATCGACAGAGTTAAGCAACGACGGGCGCGGTCGGTTTGTGGATGGGTGACCGCTAGCGGCAAATTTTAATGGCAGCTACCGAGCTTCGGAGGGCACGTTAAGCCGTCGATCCCGGTTGTTTTCAACGGTGAAAACAATCGTTGAGCCTTGTCGAAGACCTTTGGATGGCTTGAGAACATTTGCCACTGAGTTGGCCACTAACCCCTCCATGCACAGTTAGACGCAGTGAGACTATGGGTTGCAGCAGCAGCAGCAGTTAATGCCCATTATTCTGAGATTGACATACAAACTAATAAACTGTTCAATTATGTAATGTACTGAGCTATGGCTTGGCTATGGCTAAAAAACAAGACGGAAGGCAGCTTAGTAAATAATTTGAAATATTCAGCATTATTTTAACTAAGAATAAAATGAAATCTGAAATGACAAATGAGCAGAATCGGAATTGCAAATAGATTTGAGGTGATTTACAAAAATGGCATCCAACGCCTCGGAGTTAGTTCCAGAACCGACAACGATAAACGATAAAACCCAGAAACCCTTTCTTTAAAATATTCCACTTTCACGGTTTTTATCTTGGTTAATGTAATGGTGCTATGGTAATATCATCATTATGCTGTATTATACTTCTTATTGTATATACTTGTAAAGCCCAATGGCTCACGTTGATTTAATCTGATTGACAGAGAACGACGACGGGTGCGGTCGGTTTGTGGATGGGTGAACGTTGAAATTTCATCAACGAGCACGTTAAGCTGTCGGATCCGGTTGCATTCAATGGTAAAACAATCGTTAAGCCTTGTCGAAGACCTTCGAGTCGCATGGGAACATTCGACTCCACCAATCCGCATTGGAGCAGAGTGATGTTATACCCGCCGCAGCTGTGTTTGTGGGGGAGACCCGTGCCCAGCAGTGGGACTATGGGTTGTAGCGTATACTACAATGTCGACAATCAGTGTCCTTGCTTTAAAAGTACATACAATATTATTTGATGCGTCATTGGCAATATTTTATTGGTGTTACGACGATCGATTACTCAGTAATTGCTTCGAAGCGGTCAAATACAATCAGAGAATCGTTCCATATGACAAAACGTGATGAGGGCGAAGTCAGATACCGTGTACCCGATGCTTTCGAGGTTTAATCTAGTGAAAAATGTCAAACTTTTATTCTATTTACTAAGAATGTACTGGCTTGTACTATTATGTATTCTGTGGTACTGGTCAAATCTTGCAAGTTTACCATTTGCTGTTATCATATCCGGTGTTTTTAATTTCGCTAACATTATGTTTTTATGGTAAGGATGACCTGATTCTGATCACATCTGGGCTTGGGTCCAGCCTAACGAAAGTGTTCCAATAATTAGAACTAAACATTAAAAAAAAAATCAAACCCAATTCGAATAGTTAAGAAAATATGATTCTATATTTTCTACAATATTTGAAATTTAATGCATAAGTACCTACAATACAAATATTTGTCGCCGACTGTATAAAAAGCGATGGCAGCACATTTCGAGAAGATATTAGCGAGTTCGTAAAATTAAATGGCGCGATACTAAGCGACTAATCTTTCCGCTCTATTTGTGAGGTGATCTTACTCTCCGGCTTCCTTCGAAGACTTATTAAGAGAAATCGTCTTGGAAAAGTCAATTTTAAAACTAAGTACCTTAGTACCTTTGCGTGGTGGAGTATGCTCTAGACTAGACCTCCCGCAGAAGTGTCTGTGGGGGAGACCCGTGCCCAGCAGTGGGACGTCTATGGGTCGCAGCGACCTTATACCTTACTAGCTTTTAAACGCGGCTCCGCCGGCGTGGTCAAAGGGAATAACAATGAGTTGTTTATCATACATAGATAAGAACTTGAAAATAAATTCTATCCATCTATTAACAACATCCGGAACTAAATATCTAGCAAATAACAAAACATCGATATCTTCCTATGGGGATGTTTTACCGCGGTAAAAAGTAGCCTACGTCACTCTCCACCCTCCACACTATCTCTACACACAAAAACCATACCATATAATAGCTTCGTTGCGACGTGAAAGCCGGACAAACAAACAAACAAACACACTTTCACATTTATAATATTAGTATGTATTTATTAAATTACAATTGTTTTATTTACGAGATATTATACATTTATTATTAATTATTAATCATATTAGTTACATACAAAAAATTTCAATATGACGAGATAAGAGATTCGCAATACTTTGATCTCGCTTTGCGAATCTAATTGCACTTCGAGATTTTAATTTCATTCTAAATACTGTATATTTGTTTTATGTATAGGTACCCAAATTGTTTTAAAATAACAACAATAATTTTATTTCTTTCATTTCAGTGAGATTTATTTTCTTCGTTAAAAATCTTGCTATCAATGACGATGTCGACGACAAATCAACAGATCACATTGATGATTTACTTGATGGAGTTTTAATTAATTTCGTCTTAAAGAAGCCTACCTACCTAAGATAACGGAATTGATTTACGATTTGTGCATACTACAGGCATAGTATAAAGAGTCGCTCGCTCGTAGTCTTTATACTGTGCTAAAGGCGTTCTCATAAAAAATTTTTATTCATTCATTGGATCAGCTTGGGGTCGCAACTCTGAATACAGTCTTTATTCCGTCAATCAAACCTCTGTACACTTCATTGTAAGAATGCTTGGTCTTCTTATAAGGATAGCTGTCTGAGATTGGTCATAGGTACTGAAGTAATAAATTGGTGAGCATCGAAGTTAATCAAGTATCCATGGAAATGATTACTTATTGCTTTTCAAGTGCACATTGTCTTTGAAAAATTTAAATCAAATAATCTGCAATTGTAAATAATGAATAAAATATATAATAATCTTCAATTTCTAGTAATAAAGTAGCCTATAGAATATATGTTTTTATTTTTGTGTTCATGAAATTACAAAAATGTCAAGTATTTGTGATTATTAAATTAAAAAGAATTTTTGACTTTTTTGTTCCAAATTGTTCCGGTTTTTAACATTTTCAGTACCTTTATTACTAACAAGTATGTAAGCGTAAATTAATTCTCCCGACATTTAATACGTGGCTTAAATAATGCGATAGTACCTTGATTAATTTCGTGGATAATACTGTCTACCCTAGGTAT
This sequence comes from Carterocephalus palaemon, assembly GCA_944567765.1. Classification (NCBI taxonomy): domain Eukaryota; kingdom Metazoa; phylum Arthropoda; class Insecta; order Lepidoptera; family Hesperiidae; genus Carterocephalus; species Carterocephalus palaemon. The sequence goes on along the minus strand of OX155638.1, from coordinate 15,013,028 downwards.
TCCCGTATCCGTATTTTAGACAATGCGCGCGTTTAACGTGCATAAGTTCGCATACCGGCAATTCTGGTTCCACCCCTTTGAAGATCCTACCTACATTCAAAGGGAGCTGCTTACCTATTATAACATAGATGAATGATGTTATATGTTTATATTGTTATTATTACTACGAAATCTTTAATTGCAAACTTTAATTACAAAAGTCATCTGAGTTGTGGAAACAAAATCTATAGTTTACACTTTTTTTCATCGTTATCTAGGTATCCAAGTAGGTAATATTACTTATCAATTTGGTACTTGTAAACACGTTGTAAAAGCCAACAAGTAAAAAAGACATAAATATTAACACCACAGCAATCAATCAACACCTTAAAAAGTTATCTTTTGTTCAGAATTTGTGGATGTTCAAAACAGTACGTGAATTAAATTTTGGTAAGATCATCACTTTCCACGTGTTGACTGCTGAGGTTGACTGTATAATTATGCAACGTAACCGGGTGTCCAGAGAATTTGCCGGCAAAAAATATGACACGAAGCGAGAAAGAGACAGACATAATGTTCGATCGCTAACCTCACACAGCTGTTTGAATTTTTTAAATGTTATCATTAGACAATTTGATGACAACACCGTTCTCACAATACTTTACCGCTTAAAAACTTGCACTGCTACCACTAGATATCACAATTTTTCTGTCTCTATAATAACACAGTTTGTGTTCAAATAATTTGAAAATAATAAAGCCTCGTCTCGCGACGGCATGCGTCCGATTGACGTATGCTCTGATTGTTAAGTGGTATTTGATTTAAAGATGGTCCGATCCTTCCGGCCAATGGAAGAAAAGCCACAAAGTACAGCGTCATAGGTTGGTTGGTAATGTTTATAGCGGTAGTTTTATTTAGAGGTTAAATTAAAGACAGGACAGGACGCGACAGCTGGGTTGGGGTGCTTGGCGCATGCGCGGCGTCGCCGTCGCCCGTCGCCCGTCGCCGACTCGCCGAATGTCATTTACAAAAACGTTCAGAAATTAGAAAAGGTGCTCATAAATACTTATTCGGCAGTATTCGCATAGTTTAGTCAGAGTAGTCGGCATACTTTAGCTGAATTTGAAAGCATGAAAACGCTTTTGCTAAATATTGTTTTACCGTTATTTTTAGCGACATTTATTTTACGTAGACGGTATTTATTTTGCAGAATTTAAATGTTATGCACCTGTATGTATCTACTGTTAAGTGAATAGTTGTTAATTAGTCATTTACAGCAATAGAAGTTATCAAATAAAATTGTCTCGATATTGATAACAATCAAACCCGCTTGTACGAATAACGTATGTAAGTACATAATTTGAAAATTTATTTGCTGTTTATTTAAATAGGTACAGAGTAAGTTACACATGCATGTGATACATAATATACGCATATCAATTTGGCATCTTGTTTTACGGCACATTTAAATCATTACCTAATGGAGAACTTTCAGACACGCAGGTTTTCTTTTAGTGTTTCCTTTATTGCTTTATCCATAGAATAAGGACCGTAGTCCCAGCTTTAACCATTGAATGAACTCTTCATTCATTAAGTAGGTATTGATCTGTGATAGTTAATTTGGTGAATAATAAAGACTATCTTGCATTGCATTTAATTTTAATTTAACTCACTTGATTTTCAATAAAGGTTTACTTACGATACTCAATCTATAGATAGGTATGTTAGGTACCTAACTATCTCAATGATCAGATTGATAAGAGCGATCGATGGCACCCGGTCGTTGTACGCGTGACAGCGGTGAGACTGTGGACAGACAATGGTAACTCAATCAGATTACAATTTATTGCCGTTATCAGTTTAACTGTATCTGTAGCCATGGTTTCTAGTGAAAACCCATATCCAGAAACACATTTTTATCGTTTAATCATATTCAAGTTTGAACGAGAAAAGGAGCTTTCCACTCCAAATAGCATCGGTCTAGATTCTTCTCAGTAGGTAAGTTGATCTGTTACTTACTTTGAGTGAGCCTATTATGGACTAATTTTATTTTCCACACACGAATTACAGTACCTATCTTTTAAGTTTCACAGTGTGCTATCTGATATTTAGGATATTTGGGATGGTTTGTGTTGCATGTTCGTTTGATATCTTATACTTACCCGTAAAAAAATTCTAACGGCGTAAGAAAACATCATGCCCTAACTGTCTTTGAGTTTGTTCAAATTGAACTTGATAACTGCTAAGGGTAAGTGAATTTTAATTATAGGTACATTATTGATCGAAGATAGATACTTAATTGCTTAGTTGGTAAGTAAACAAGAAATAATCAGTTATAATAATGTATAAGGTTTGTCATTTGACGATAAAACAAATATATTATATCCTATATTTTATATAGAACATTTTTCCTCTTGTATAGAAATAGTTACCAAATATACCCACTACTACCGAATAACAGTAGGTATATATAAAAATAAAATAATATTAATTGAATTTTTATACTGATTGTACAGAGAGATACATTAACGTCAAAGTCAATTCCGATTGTCATGCAATCTCATCAACCAGCCATTCAACAATTTCAATTGCTAGGATAATAAATTAATGTTAAATGAACGCCTGATAAAAACAAATCGCAATATATCGTAGCAGCGTTTCCCATCCTCTGGTCCCATCAAAACGAATTCTATTAAACAGTTATTTAAACCACAATAGCTATGGTATAGTGGTGGGTAAGCCTAATGTCTTTGTAAATATTAGGTTTTATTCAAATTCGAAAGTCTAAATTTGCGATTATGTAGGTATCTACTTAGGTAGGCTAGCTTGTTGTCTGAACTAACTTAGTTGCTAACTTTAACTTTATAATTGATGTAGGTACTCGTACGTAAATACATTTCCCATGAACGCCAAATTTTTAATAGTAAAATCGTAAAATGTAAAACCGTGGTTTGGTAGCTGCAACGCCTGCAACATCAAAAAGCACTTCCAGTGTTTTACATATTTTATGCGAACGTTTGAGTTTTCATCGTGTAGCTGCGGCTGCGAGGGAATGAAATTGCAGCTCGTAATGGATTCGCTAATTCACTTCGGCTGGAGACACTCTCGGCTCTCTCGGGCCCGGATATTGAGTTACCCTTATTAAACTGAGTTACCTTTATTATTTAGCTCGACTCAGCCGGCTCACTCAGGCCCGGATATTGACTTACCCTTAGCTGAGTTACCTTTATTATTTAGTTACCTATCTCAGGTAAGTAGTGTTGATAGTAATAAGTTGCGTAAAGCTACTACATCCACTGTAAAAATTTAGGTTTTCAAATCGACTGTTTCTCTCTGTTCTCTGATTGTCCTTGCGTTTTATTCTAATGAGCCTAATTCAGTCATTCTTATATTTTTTACCAAAAATTAGTTCCGTAAAAATGTTAGTCCCGTAAATGATTTGTTTTACATTGCATTGGTACGGTGGACACTTAGCTCAAAAGCACGATCGGTGTTTATGTATCAGCATAGAGTAAGGACAAAAAGTAGTACGTGGTATCAGTTTACATAATTGTATGCGTTAATATGTTTGAATTTTCATCGTCAGAAATCAATATTCCTTAGGGAATGAAGTTGTTCCGCATTTATCTTAGCGCAGGTGTTTCACTTTAGTTTGATGAGCCTATCACGGCACGGCTCGGGCTCATTCTGCTAATAATAATTATAATATGAAAAGAAATGTTGCGATCTTACGATTCGACTTCCGTAAGTATTATCTAGTCTATCTAGTAGCAGCCCCAAAGCGACCACGGTCCAAAAACAGGTTCTCTCGAATTAGGAGTGCTATACTTAAATAAAATGCCCAGTAGAAATAAAAGGAACGCGAGATTAGAGTCTTAAACTCAATAGAAAAAGGATTTCGAATTCACAGTAAATGTAATAGCGGATCTTGAGAGACGAAGCAATAATCCCAGTTTCGGACAAGCTCTGACTGAACCCTGATTTATGGTAGACTAGTGGACGCCCGCATCTTCGCTCGCGTGGAATTAGACATAAAAATGGTTTCGTTTACACCTAGTAATATTATATAGCATATGTCACTCAGTGAAGATGCAGCTTTCTAATGGTGAAAGAATTTTTGAAATCGGTCCAGTAGTTTTTATGTGAATAGGCACAAACAAATCTTTCCTCTCTATAATATTAGTACGGATAGAAGATTAATGGTTACTGGATAAAGGTAGGTACAAAAAACTAGTTGAAGTCGTGATTCATTATATCCTTTCTTCCTTCATGATTATATCACAGAAAATAATAATACCTACTACGTACGTACAATATTATCGTAGGTACTATTATGTTTTCATAATAGAGTTCTCAGGCATAATGTAGGTAGGTACCCTACGCCGTAGCGAAATTAACTTTTTCAAGTAAAAGTTATTTGTTTAAATTATTCAATCATCAATAACAATAAAACTCGGAATTCCGAGTTTAAAAAACCGAGTCAAAAACTCTATAATATTAGTACGGATAGAAGATTAATGGTTACTGGATAAAGGTAGGTACAAAAAACTAGTTGAAGTCGTAATTTATTATATCACAGAAAATAATATACTACGTACGTACAATATTATCGCAGGTACTATTATGTTTTCATAATAGACTTCTCAGGCATAATGTAGGTACCCTACGCCGTAGCGAAATTAACTTTTTCAAGTAAAAGTTATTTGTTTAAAATAGTTTAAATTATTCAATCATCAATAACAATAAAACTCGGAATTCCGATATTCCCAATAAATGGTGAACGGCTGGAATCGGCTAAGCGTCTCGTATCGGACCGGGGACGTGATTCCGGCCGTTATTTGCGGAACTTTCAAAATAGCTGACCCCAAGATGTAACCTTAGTAAAGTTCCTATCGTATCGTATTAATGTTATTCCACCTGTATTGCCATTTTTTTTTTTTGATGATTGAGTTATAATAAGAAGACCTTTTTTTATTCTATTTCATTTTATAGTTTAAATCCAAGCTATAATAAATATTATCTTCACTATAATTTGTTTGTGTAGATGTTTGGCATTAGTACCATTAGTACTGGTATGTTATTTTTACCAAGTTTTATAAGTCTTCGGTAGTATAGTGGTTAGTATCCCCGCCTGTCACGCGGGAGACCGGGGTTCGATTCCCCGCCGGAGAGATTCTTTTAACCTTTTTAGTTCTAAAATATGTTTATTTATTTATTATTTTCATCTTTTATCACTAATTTAACGTTTATTGTTAATTTTATTGACTTGATAAGTTATCTTTAATTTGTTTTCGAGCGCCTGAAATTTCTTAAGAGCTAATAATAAAGAGACTGCATTTGCTATTTGAGTAACATTGAATCAATTTACTTGATGCGTTTATATTCAATGACGTTACAATTAATTGCTCTTAGTGATCTGCCAAATATGTTCGTTTATATTTTCTATAATATATTTTTAATCGTTTTGATAGGTTGAGGGCGAAGAGTGTAGACTACAAATTTCCAAGAGTCATGGATTCAATTCAACAGGCCTCACTGGATTTTTGTTTTGATGTATTCTGGGGCTCTAACCTCAGGTTGAAGCTCGTTGAAGAGACTGCGTCTTGCAATGGGCTACTAATGAGTTGGCCAACCCGACCAATTACCATGAGCGACTTCTTTATACTATGCAGTTACTCTCTTACAACTCTTGATTACTACATATGGAACTCCCGCCCGGGTATTTAATTTAGTACCTTTCCTCGTTCCTGCAAATCCAAATATAGGAGTACTGCCTCAATTCTTATTTCCTGTTCTAAAGCTGCTTGGCAAAGGAAAGTTTTAAATAGTTATAATGAAATCGCTAGCTTCCAAACCAGTCCTTTGATACTCGTTGTTGTGTATCGCGTAGGGAAATTTGAATTTGGTAGGTAATTTTAATACTTAAAAAATAATTATTAGATCTACGTAAAATGTTGTTGGTGTCAGGTAGTTTAGTTTAGTGTCCTAAAATTGATATTACCTGAGTAGTATATGAAAGATACATAATTACATGGATAATTACTTATAATCATGGTCCTTACTCTATGCTATAATTTTACCTACTTAAGTAGGAATTGGTTTGAGATTTTTTCAATTTCAGTAATAAACAAAATATTAGGTATATTTTATCTACTCATTTTATTATTTTTCTTATGCAAATTCCATATTTTGACAGTTTGTTCGTTTGCTATGTTATCAACATAAATAACAACATCGTGAAATAAACTAAAAAAAACCACGCTTTTGTAGATAACCGAACTAAAATTAATGTAGATGTTTGTAATTTTTTTTATTTTTATTAAAACATTGTCATCGGTCCTTGATAAGTGTGCAAAGTTTCAAATTAATCCGACGTTTTGAAGTGGGAAAAAATTACAATCAAAGATTCATTTACATACATACCTACTGACCTACATACCCAATGATATACACATTACAAGAATTCTTAAAATATCACTGTACAATACATCCATACATACATGCTAAGCTAATACAACCGTGTTAAAAAGGTTCCATAAGCTTGCATCATGTGACCAAGTACCTTGTTATATCTGTGTCCTTGCCGACATCTGTGCACTACCATAGACTATGCGATGCGTCTAAATCGCATGCAATCAGAACATTACATAATATAATTAGCTTTTGTGATTGTAAAAAAAATTGTCAGCTTTATTTAGCACTGGCCATTGTGTTTTTTTAGTATCAGTTTTTATGCTCAAAGCGATTAGTAAATAAGTACCTACCTAACTTGACACTTTAATTTTAATTAAGTTTGGTTTTTATCAATCTCAGTTGCGTTACTACCCTTGAGGAGTAAGATGATCGGCTCTACAGGAGTGTTAACGGCAAACTTTTACATCTATGACCCGAGTATAATAGTGTGAAAAACATCTGTCCCGGGATTCGAACCCGGGAGTTCCGAGTTGGTAACCTAGCCAAGCCAAGCCACGTAGTTACAAGACTAAACACTGCGTTATCTGTGAACCTCATCATTTACTTATCTACAAATAGGTACCTACCAGGAAAATAACCATAATTCGTCAACAAAAAACCATAAAATGAAGAACAAAGCAAAACGTTTCAAAGACTAAACATTATTGTCTGCATTTGTTACGTATGTTACTCAAGTCACGATTTCCATTACTTGGCCAACTAATGCTCTTACTAACTGTCTCTTTCTGTTAACTGGACTAACCATCCCAGTCCCTATTTTAGTCTTGTCAAAGTCGGTCACAGTTGTCATGGCGGCCGCTGATGGTGCTTCATGCTCGTTTGCTATCTTGTATCCTTAAAAAAAACTTTAATCCAAGATATAAGTCCTAATAACATAGATTTATGGATAAAAAATTAATAGTTTAAAAAAACTAAAAAAACACGCTTTTATAAAAAAAACAACTAAAAAGAAGTCTAACCTAACCTAATCGTGGTCAAAGTTCATTCCAAGACCTTACCACAAGTGCAAACACGACTATGATACGATATTCCATCATGAAGATCCAGTTAATATCTTCCGGCTCCATCATCAGATCAGTTCGACAGTACCATATTATTGTATTGTCATCAGCACTACATACAGCTGCCAATTTTCATTACGCTACGATACTTGGAAGATGGTTAAATTAACTATCTTAGATTCCCTTACATTGTGAGTTACATACAAGTGGACCTAATAAAAGCATGTTAAAAAGAACATCTCTATCCGCTGCCGCACATCGATGACTGATACACCATAAACAAGACAGATAAAAGTCTGTCACAGACGCGTTGCTACCCTTGAGGATAAGATGGTCGGCTCTAGAAAAGCATAACCGGAAACTACACCTTCCCACCCAGGTCACAAATAGCATAAGTTTCTAATAAACAAAGCCTATTACACTATACACGAATATTTGGCTGGCTATCCAAATGGCTGAAATAATGCATACCTTTAATCAGTTACGAATAGAACTAATATGTAGGTACCTATATAGATTGTACGCAGTAATGTATTGCAGGCAGGTCCAGCTGTTTATCTACTATCAATAAGGAATCTGAATCTGTTATAAAAGCAATCATTACATGTACTTCGTACATAGCAGAAACGGTACTGGGGGTATATATGCCTACCTACTACACCGGACCAACTGTAAACTCTCTTGTCATGTCATTTTCAGTGATGACTAATTCAGACTAATCTTAATCAAGCTTCACCCACAGTTTGGTCGATCAAAATTCGAGATCTCGTTGAATCGATAACACGTTCACGAGCGGTTTTACTAATATTTTTTAAGCTGAAGTCGTTCGCCGCACGCGACAGCGTTGCAAATTGATCGATAATTAATAATCGATTAAATATCAAACGATTATTACAGATTTTTGTCCACTTCACGGGAACCGTGCAATTTTCCGGGTTAAAGTAGCGTATGTCACTTCAAGGCGTATGCTACATCTATGCAAAAGCACATCAATCCATTTCGTTGAGGAGGAGAAGAAGGAAAACCAACAAACACACATTCTCATTTATTTTTATTTTAATTTTTTTATTTTATTAATATTTGGGAAACATACAATATATTAAAAATGTTAAATATAGAACAAAGTAGTGATGCAGAAATCAGCGAAGTTTCCACTATTAAATAAAACAGACTAAGTTTGGAGTAAGAATTAAAAAATACAAAAACAAAATTTAGAATTTAGAATACAAAACAAAATTTAGAAAAATTAAACTACTTAGTATAAATTTTAAAATTAAAACTACTTATTCGATATATGTTATTGATTGTCGTATACTCCTCTTAAACACCTGTATCGAGCAATTAAAAGGATCGACGCTCTGCAGATGTTTATTGTAGAAGTTGCATGTGCGAAATATGAATGCGTTTTCAACGTATTTTTTCTTAATTGGAGGAGTATAGTACATCAGTCTACGGCGAGAGTTAATTCTAGTGTTGATGGGGGGGGCATCTAAAATTGAGAAGTTGAAGGAGAAAAGGAGAATCCACATATCCATTCAGAATCTTATATAAGAAAATTTGGTCTCTCTCAGCTCGTCTCTTTGAAAGGGTTGTAGTAGTAGGTACTGATTTATATCTATATTTCTGATTTCTAATATAAAGTTTGAATATTTTTTCAAGATTAGCTTCTTGTATCTTGTATTGCGGGTTCCAAACGACAGACCCATACTCTAATAAAGATCTAACAAATGCATTAAAAAGAACTGCTAGGGTTGAACTGTTCTGAAAATCTTTGCTTGTTCTTAGAATAAAACCAAGCATGCGATAGGCCTTCGAAGTAATGTAATTAAGATGCGGGTTAAAAGTAATTTTATTGTCTAAAATTATCCCTAGGTCTTTTACCTCCGTGACACGAGTAATAGAATTATTGTAAAATTTTAATATATTCATCATCATTATCATCATCATCAGCCCTCCTAAACGACGCCACTCTGACCGGTCCTATGCCTTCTGAATCCAGCGGTTTCCCGCCGTCTTCTTCAGTTGGTCCGTCCACCTTGTCGAAGGGCGGCCTGTGCTCCATTTTCCAAGTTAAGGTCTCCATTCGAGGACTTTTCTACATTTATATGTATATTAGTAATCACTTATAAGGATTACCCTATAAAGGTTCCATTTATAATCCAGCAGCAAAAATACTCAACAAAGAATATGTAATGGATAAAAAAACGAACCCGCAATTACTGAACTATAAAATTAATGTAGTTGTTTGGCTGTGTGCGTTGTTACACGTTAACTACTTGCCACTCTACTTATGTATGTAGATTATGCTTTCATTCATCTCTCTTTAGCGCTGAAGTGACCATTAATTATGTGGCATTGCGTTTACGATCTAGAACCTAACCATTTTAAAAAGTTTGAACAAAAGAACTCTTAATATTCTCTTTGGTCTAGTGAACTCTAGTGGTTGCACAAAGTTTTTTTTAATGGATATGAATAGGAATGCTAGGTACTGGGCTCATACATGTGTATCAGATTGGTCTGATTTCATGCATTTTCGTTTTTATATAATCTTAATATATAATAATATATTTCTTGTGTACGTGTGTATGACAGTGAACTCCTCCTAACGGCTGGATAGATGTTGATGAAATTTTTTGTGTGTGTTCAAGGGGATTCGAGAATGGTTTAGATTCACAATTTGGTCCACTGGAAAATGTTTTTTAAAAACTAATTTAGAATTTTTATTTTTAACCGTCGTTAATTGACGTGAAGCGTCGCGTCACTTTGACATTTCATATGGTAGAACAACGTTTTTAAATATTTTTCTTATTTATTATTAATATAAAATAACATAAAAGTTAATATTATTATGTCAAGTTCTTACTAGTAAATGTCACAAAAATTATGCCAATAAAATACATTAGAATATAGTATCCATAGACAACGGCCCCAATCCCATTTAAACTTTTTAACATTTGTCACACTAACCATGGTGTGCATCACCCATTCGTGTTGTCGCCCCAGCCTTGCAGCAAGTACGCGGTGGTCTCGTGATAACACCGGGCGTCAGCGCTCGCGCATCGAACGGTGCGCTCGCGTTTATCTTGACGCAAAATAACCGCGCAAATCACGAATTATTCGTAGGACAATCAATAACATCTAAGTGTATGCATAGTGAATTCAGTGTAAAAGTGGTTATTTAAAAAAAAGTGTGAGTTTTTGAAAAAAATATAGGTAGGTACATCACGAAAAGATATAGATACATCGCTTGGAATATTTTTACCTTTCGATAAGCTGAAGCGCTGAAGGTTTAGCAAAGATAAAGGAAGGTTGCCATCGAAAAACATGTCGCCGGCAATTACCGGGTTAAATCGCTTTAACCAGTAATTAACCATTACTTCATTCATTACATTCATTCTGGTTAGTCACCAATATAAATAATACCTTGACTATACTAAAGTTGACAGTGATACATAATAGAAGAAAATTTATTATGATTTTCAAGGTTAGGCAATTTGTGATTAAACGTGCCTTTTTATTATAGTTTGTATATAATTTGTTTTACTTACTATCAATTTAGTTACAGTTTAGTTTTATTTTTTGATTGCACCTAGTTACTTATGGACTTTAGCTAGTTAGTTAGCTAGTTAGCTTGTTAGTTATGTTACTTATGCTTCTAAGTTATTAAGGTACATTTTATTTATAGTCTACTAGTGGACGCCCGCAGCTTCGCTCGCGTGGAATTAGACGTAACATTACCTAAATACAAAGGAGACGATCAATTTTGGGCCAAACGATGTACCGAGGTACAAAGTATTGGTAAAAATTCCTTACAATATACTAAAACTAATGGTCGATCAATTATTTTTAGAATCCTTATAGTTAGCTTATAATAAAATAATAAAAAATACAACATTTCGTACCACAAAACTTCACATAGTAGTAACCACAAACTAATAAGGGATACGACGTAGTAACTACTCTGCACTGTTTATGTTATTTGCCAACTTCAGTTTTATTGACAGACATCAGTCACACATTACTAGTTTAAAAACGATTTCAAGAAAAAATTAGCCTTTAATGGTAATTAATAGAATATTTAAATCAATATAGGATACTATGATTCTGTTTCTTAAGGTAGTTTATTAATACAATGCGCTTATTGTATATTTTATATATGGGTATAGAGTAATTACAGATTTAGTAACAACCGAAACGCAATGTTAAGATAGATTGAATTAGATTGCCATAACTTGCAGTGTTGCAATACATAAATTATCTTTTAAAGTTAATTTTAGGTGGTACAAATGCAGTAAAAAATCTGATTTATTTTTTTAATAAAATAACGCATTTTTTTCTCCAAAAATCAATTTTTGTATCCGAGGTACATCTCATGGCCCAAGTTGTATGGAAAGATAAACGTGTCCTTTCATTGAAATAATGTAGGTATACACGAAAACCTTTTATACCTACTAACTTTGCACCCCCCTTTTACCCCCCTTAAGAGATGATTTTCGAAACTCAATAAAAAACCTTCATAGGTACTGAATTTCATTCGAATAACATCAAAAACGGCAAAGTTTCATACTAACTTTGCACCCCCGTTTTACCCCCTTAGGGGGTGAATTTTCGAAAATCCTTTCTTAGTGCTCCCCTACGTTATAAAAGGAACCCCTGTGCAAAATTTCAAGTTTTTAGCCCTTGTAGTTTAGGCCCTGCGTTGATATGTCAGTCAGTCAGTCAGTCAGTCAGTCAGTCAGTCAGTCAGTCACCTTCTCCTTTTATATATATAGATTATTGACTAGTGCCCTAGACGTGAGATTATTAAAATCTTATAACTTTTGATATCGCTAAATAAATCGATTAACGACGCAACCGTTTAATGCGTGGTTAGTTCCTGATTGGCTTTTCGGCTTTACTTATTTTAATAACATATATCCTTTAGGGCAGAGTTGCAATACACCCACATTTCACCAGTTACATTTAGGTCCCATGTGAGTTCCTAACCATACACCCGCCAAAAATCCAGACTCCGAGCTACTACTGGGAATTTCAAATAAGAAAACCCAATAATACTTTGCCCAATCCAGGCATCGAACCAAGGACTTCTAGCATAGCATTAACGGTTTTGACCATTAGACCAACGAGGCAGCTGTTATATATCTTATCTATTTTGAACCCCTTACAGTTACGTTAACAGGAATCCCTGTATTACTTGATTACCGGATTTTGCACCGTCGCTCGTACAGATGTCAGTCAGGGTTTCAGGAGGCTATACATAAATAACTTTCCCTTCTATCATGTGATGTTATGTAAACAGCGCAGGTGATTCGCCGACGACCTTTCTTCAACAAGGCCGATCGAATTCGAATAGCCCGTGACGAGATGGCGCGTCTGTAAGGTGTCGTTGCTTTCAAGTCATCAATTTTAATGTCGGTTTTGTTTGAAAGTTTTCTATATATCGCAATGATTTTCTCAAAAAATTCCAGCAGAGGATTGGTAGTGCCGCATGCTCGCTTGCTACGTTATATCCAAACAAAAACCACTATTGTGTGGATTTAAAAAATACAAAGAACTTTTTACGGAATTTATTCGGAAGCCTTTGCCAGCTTAGTGCTCGTCCAAAAGATGGAATTAATAAATATTTCTACTGATAGGTAATCCTACTATTGCAGGTCACGTCTTATCAATTAAGTAAGGCTATACGGGTGTTTTTACAGCTAGGGCTGACACATTTTTAAATTGCCATCGAGTAAAAATTAATTTAAATCTCCTAAATTTAACGCTGCGAAAACCAATTTTACAGTATAATTTGTTACCTCAATCATCTGAAAGTATGTAATCAATTTTAAATAAGTTCATAACAGGACTAAAAAACGTATCAAAGAAATTTTTAATAAATTATTTACTTTAAACAAAATTAGTTTTCAACACTTTTCATTGGTTATGTAAATTAAAGTTACGTCCCATATAATATGGATTGAGCTCTTCTGTCTACCCCTTTGGGGAAATACAGGCGTGAACTCTTGCTAGTAAGATTTCGTCCAGAAAAATCCCATATTTGAAATCATGCCACTTTTCAACCCGATAAGTTGAATAAATGATTTTATTTCTATTTCAATCAAATAAAATATACCTACGATGTGACCATAAAAAGATTTTTTATAATGTTATAATAATAGGGCTCTTAACGTGATTCCAAGGTATGCAGTTAGCAGTAAATAAAATTGTAAAAAGGCGCTTCAAGTCTCTGAGATTTTTCTCCACATTTTACTCCAGAAAACTAAGAACATGACCCTACATAGTCCGTGATGCTGGTGATAATGAGACTTATCACGTCGCACCGCCTTGATGTGTGTAGTGAGCACACAACACGCAACTATCTCTATGTAGGTAGGTATATCTGACAAGGCTAGATCCCTCTGAGAAGGCTAGCAAACATTCTATAGGATTCAAAATTAAACAAGTAAGTTTTGTATACTTTTAGTCTATTTTTGTAGGTTTTCCAAGCCCAAGTTTGTCTAGCTGAATACAGAATAGCTGAATACAGGTTCTGTTGTTGTTGTCTATCCACGCTGTAGCTACCGTCGTCTTTCCCGGGGTCACCGGATGGACGGTTCGAGCTCTTCTGGACTCTTGTAGACCGCAACTCCAAAAGTCCCCTTTTAGTCGCTTCTTAGCAAGGGCGAGATGCAAATGTTAAACGCTTCAAATCTTCTACAAATAGTAACGTGCCCAGTGTTCTAGAACTTGGCGAAAGCTTATTCTATTGGAACTATAGATAAAAACAAAGAAATTGGAGTTTCAGTAGGCGATTGAAATCACAAACTGTCTAAGGTTGCGTTCCAAAACGTCAAACTCGAATCGCTTTTGAGTTTAGCAAGTGCGCGATTGTCTTCGAAATTCAAATAGGTTTTCAAAATCGTTTTGTCTGAATTTTAAGTTAAATAACTTCAGAGCGATAGTGAATTTATAATAATAGTGACCGAGTTTCATACAGCCAGACTTATTTACTTTTACAAACTCTACATTTTTAAGTTGTACGTAGATTAGAGTATTTTGCAAGACAATGCTAAATCAGTTTGAATACATATAAGAGACACTGGCCAATTAATTAATTTAGTATTATTATTAATAGTAATAATACATAACCACTACATTTCTTACCTCACATTAACCCAGTATTTCTAAAAGTATAGATATCATTACATACCTTTACTTCCGCAGGAATTTCCTTAGTTCTTCTTAACTATGTGTGAGTGGGTATATCACATTGATTTATGTCAACACATATAATGCCTGAGCTACATGGCCTTACTCGCTTACCATTCCGATTGGTGTGAAGACAGGGTTGTGATGTGACATTAGTTAGTTTTCAGTTATTACGTAGAGCATTTAAATCTTTACGTAAAAAGCTAAAAAGGTTATTACGTAAAACGTACGAAAATAACAATGATAAATAACGGTGTCGACGTGTTTATTTGAGCAGTCATTTGACGGATCGTGTATCTAATTCAACTGCTACAGAGGTCTCTAATGGATGGCTGGATGATGGATATCGAATCCAATACTTTTTAGACAGAAGGTGAAATCAAAAACGTGAAAATACTTCACAAACATTTATTGTATAAAGTAAACGTACAACATTGTTGTTACAAAAATACATTTTATCTAACAAATGATGTAAATCTGAAATTATAATGTTACTATTTAGTGCATCATTAAGTTGTTTTGGAGAGTGGAATGACTCTATCGAATCTCTATATAAAAATTCGTCGTATCAGGAATTAAATGCTGATTTAATTTTATAGATTTTCAAAATTTGCTATGTCTTATGAAAGGTTGTCGTTTCATCATCAGACTCAACTCGTATTGTGTGTAATGTTATATAGGCAATAATGTGTAAATTAGGTATTCATAGTAAAATCGTGATCGTGAGTGAGAATCTAAGTACAACGGGTAGGTACCTAAACAGCAATAATAGATATCTGTTATCATAAGTATAAGGCAAAAGATTTATACGTTTTGTAAGGAAGCGCCACTCTATCCCCTGGAGAGGTCGCCTCCGATGATGTCGGCTTAGGGGTCACTTGACCAGAGCTGTTAGCTGATAGCATGAAACCTGTATTTCCCCGAAGGGGTAGGCAGTGGTGTGTTATTCTCCCATACCCACTGCACTGGTGGCGACTAACGTTCCATGTAATAGGGGTTGAGCCGCGCCACAGAGCTACACTGGGTATTTTCAAGCTAGAAATGCTCAATAATACATTGCAACACCCGTGAATCAGCCAGGCCTTCCGGCTTAGCAGTTATACATGCTAAGGCCTATGTCCAGCATTAAACGAGCCTGTATTGTCCGAAAAACATAGAAAATACAGTCACCCGTCTCGTAAATGAATGAAACTAGTCATCATCATTAACAGTAACCGGTAAAAATCATTGTGTTTATGAGGATATATATGTGTATTCACAGTGAATACATAAGTTTTAGGACATCATTGAACTTGGAGTGATTACGGCGAGCGACCTGGTGCCCTTCTTAGACACCACTTTGACGGAGAAGTTGGGGAGATTCATGAAGAGCCTTTTATGTATCTCGTGGATGCATAACTTTAGGACTTCGTAGGCTTGCGCTTCCGTCAAATCTATAAGGGAAATGTTTATTTTTGAGTCAGTTTCAGTTTGTTAATGAATCAAGAGCATTTCCAACAGATATGGTATGGTGCGAATATATACGGTAGATCTTTATGTATAAAACATTTTGGCCACATACATTTTTTTAACAATGACAATTTTATCAGCGCAGCAATGAGAGTGGCAATCGACCTTGCCTTTCGTTCAAGGGGATGTGGGTTCAAATTCAAGCGGCACAAACAAATGTCTTGTCTATGTTATGTCCATCCAACCATCATCCTTTTGAGGTCCACTGCTGGACATAGGCCTATCCTAAACGACACCACTCAGACCGGTCCTTCTTCAAGTCGTCTGTCCATCTTGTTATGTTTTGTACAATTTAATAAATTAATTTTTACTTGCTGTAATCGTGAATTAAAATGTCAGGAAGTAAACATTCCTGAAAAATCTTCATATTGTTCTCGAAGACATGTGTAGTCTGCCAGGGTAGTGGACTATGGCAGGACAGTGGAACAAGGAAAGGGATGCGGTGGATGAATGGGTTAACCTCGCAAGAACCAACAGGTTCCATCTATCAGCCTTTAGGGTCCACTGATTCTCTTCTCAATCGAAGCCACTCTCTGAATCCCGCCCACGTCGAAGGGCAGCCAATACCTGTTCTAGCACGAACCTACCTGGCCGATAGTAGTGGCCGAGGATGCTTACGCTCAGCAGACCAGCGAGGCCGTGGCTGGCGAAGGGCACCCGGACGCTGGTCCCCAGAAAGTCCACCATGTAAAGCTGCCCTCCTTCCTCCTTGTCGTAACCGGCCAGCAACGTGTTCACTATATACGGGGTCTGAAATTGTCGCCAAACAGTTAAGAACCTGACAGGCTAGCTAATGTTAAAAAAAAATTATGTATAGCTAGTGGACGCCTGCAGCTTCGCTCGCGTGGACTAATTCCACTCAAGCCTGCTAGGTGGCGCAACGATCTGCACAAGGCAGCGGGGAGCAAGTGCATGAGGAGAGCCGAAGATAGGGCTCAGTGGCGTGCCTTGGGAGAGGCCTATGTCCAACAGTGGACTAATGTGGGCTGAAGAGAGAGAAGCTGCAGTAGGAATAGGCACTTGAGAATAGTTTTGTTTACACCTAATTGCCACCCCCTCAAAGACACTACCGATCGAATTATGTCCTTCGAACTTCATACCTGGGGAAAACATCGAGATAAAAGGTTCCTACCTATATTTTTATTCATTCATCTGTAAATATTCGTTGCAAATAATGCTATTCAAATTTAAGAAATATTCAAACTTCCATCCCGTACATGTCCCACGGGATCCTCATTATTTTCCCGGAACGCTTACAATGTTCTCTCTTTTTTTCTTTTAGTAGTTCCCTAGACTTTCGCTAAGCGTATCCAATCACCTCATAGCGAAATAAATTATTTAACTTTAACTTTGACTTTTGAGCCTATCTAATTCTGATACGGGAAATATGGATCTTACAATACCCATGGCTCGAATATTAAATCTAAGTATTCTAAGTGTTGTCGACGATACAAGGACAGTACCGCTCGGTATCATTATTTCTCAAATTACTTCCAACTGGCAGTAACATTAGCAACTCATTTAAGTCACGTGACGTAACGGAATGGGATTATCCTTCGACAGGTAGTTCATGCTGTTTGTCTCATATCAGTTTTGTGCTTAATCTGCTGATTGGTCAACATGCGCATGCGCATGTCTGCTCAATGGTCCGAGATGCGTTCCGCTGTGACAGCTGTCAGATACTTTCTAAGCTCTCTACCTCAGTGCAGTGTTATGCACGAGGTCCGTTACGACATCAATATGGTGTGGTCAGTCACGGCTTAGTCACTCTGGATCGGATAGATAGAGGCCTTAGGCTGGCCAAGTGCGGATTGGCATACTTCACAGGCCTATGAGAACATTAAACGCGCTAATCTCTTGAAGTACATACTAGTACCAGTCCGATTTAAAAATATATTTTTGTTTTCCCGCCTGACTTGCTTTACATTTAGGGCAAGCAGAGAAGTTAAGTCTAATTCTAGATAAAATCTATTCCTCATTAATGTGGATATCTTATTAGATACTATTCTATACTATTCCCAATTAATTAAAGTCGTTTAAAGGGTTCATTTGTAAATTATCATAGTACTTATTTATTTACTATTGTTTTGTATAAACTTTGTTTAGATATAACAAGCGCGAAGCTGCGGGCGTCCACTAGTAACTTATAAAAGTAATGGGTGCGTGCCGCTTAGATTTGAACCCAAACCACCCTCTTTGACTGAGAGGCGATATCTACAGTCACTGGGCTGTCACCGGTTATTATGATACATTGAGATGTTATTACAATTATTCAACACTCGATCAGTAATATGCCTGTATTATCATGATTACGCCTTAGGCCTTCTTAATTGTACCCTACTGTGAGCCGCTAAAATTCAATTCAGCTATTTACTAAATTAAATTTAAATTGATCAAATAAATTCAGTCATGTTACATGATGACAACGAAATCTGCAGGTAATTACATTTTATAGCAAGCAATGGAAAAACTTCCAAGTGATTTGCTAAGCTCTTACGGTGATTGGGAAATCTTATTTTGATTACATTCTGAACAAAAACAAGTCTAATGACGAGATTAATGTTTCAAATGGTAAATATCTACTGCAAATTCAGTACGAAAACAAAGTAATTTTAAGCTAGGTATAGTTTTGAACTATTAATAGTTGGAAATCTTGGAATAATATTAAATTTATTTTTGTAACATGATGCCTTAAATGTGGTTTATAATCGTTCATTAAAACTGTAAATGTATGATATAAACAGCAAACAGTCTGGACAAAGTCGTAAAATTAGTAAGTCGTAGTCGTAGTAATTAGTTTGTGGGCACCGGTTCCATTCACATTCAAAGTTTAGGGAGCGAGAGCATACTCAACCACGCTGCTCCAATGCGGATTGATTCGTTTATTCACGTAATATTTTTCAGTCTCATTCAGTGGAATTAGACATAACAAAATTTTCATTTACACCTAGTAATATTATATAGCCTATGTCACTCAGAGATGTAGCTTTCTAATGGTGAAAGAATTTTTGAAATCGGGCCAGTAGTTTTTGTGTAAAAACATTACAAACAAATCTTTTCTCTTTATAATATTAGAAGAATAGATCAACATTTTTTGACTTCAAAATAAGATGTTGAAGCTGAACAAAATTGTAGCGAAATGGTCGAGCAGCGTCACATTGTCGAGCGACTTAGTGGTGGGTGGCCGCAAACATATCTTGGAGGACATTAAGCTAGCAGTCGTTATGTCATGAGCTCTGTACTCGGTCTGAAAACTTTCGACAATTGCCTTGGAAAGTAACCACTTGGCTGAGGCACTAGACCTTTTCAGCTGTGAGAAGACGTGGGCTCTACAATGGGACTAATGACGGCTCAGTGCGTGGTGGTAAGTGACCCTGACTGCCAAACAACGGGTCCTGGGTTCGTATCCCATAGGGTTAGGTAGGTAGGGGTTCTGGATGTTCAAATGTGTGGTCTGTGTGATGGATCGCAGCTGCAACAGAGTCTAAGTAAGGGTTTAATTACTCCACTCTGCAGGGCATCAGTCAAGTTTTTCCTGGCGAAGTGCGCCACGGCCGCCGCGCCCAGCCCGTACCGGTTTCTCATGCTGTACAGCTGCAGGTTCTTCGACACCAGCTGCGAGAACTGGCTCCTGTCTCCGATGTCCCCGTTGAGGCCCATCACTAGCTTGTCCGATATCTCGTACAGCTTGTCCTCGTCTGAGAAACAAATAAGAGTTAAAACAAACGAGTGTTTTAATTTTCAGTTTCGTTTTTATTCGCGTTTGCACCGCTTTCGGTTTCATACAAAAATCCGGTTTGAACGAGATGACGAGACAAAATGAGTTAATTTTTGTAGAATTAAAATATTGCGACTCAAAATACGTGACTTAAAACTCACAAAATAGTTCACTTACTCACCCTTACCATAGTCACATCAGAAATTAATTTTTTTTTATTTATTTCAGTTATCTTTTATTAAAAACTGACCCGTTTTGAGGTGCTAAGTCGGCGGTCGGAGCGGTGACAAATTCATACTAAAAGCTAGAATCAAAAAATCATGCATGCGCATGGCTACGATGGGTGTGGTTACCAGCAGAACATTCTTGGTATTCTTACCGTCTTTCATGACGAGGATACTCTGTGTATTGGTCTGATATGCCGCTACCATGGTGAAGTCCTTGCACTGTATTCCCATGAGGCACTGCAGGTATAGCGTGGCAGCCGCCATATTCTATCAAATATACAAGAAAAAACTCTCTGAATGCCTGTAGAGCAGATAATCTTACTATATGTGATGAGATCACGTCTATCTGTGCTGTTAATAGAAATGTTGTAAAAACATCAAAAATAATTAGAGCGATAGTCCAAAATAACTGTTCTTTATTTATGTCATTGATAGACAGTTTTTTTAACAGACAGATGACATTTCATGAAATGTCCAAATTTTAACAATGCATTCGTGAATAGCTCTTTTTAAAAAACGTCTTAATATTGTTTTAATAATGTAACTTTTTAATTTTATAAAAATCTAGCTAGAATTCTGTAGAATGAATGCATGTAATTCGGGGTGTTGCTACTCGAAGGCACAGAGTACATTTTATATCTCGAAGGTTGCTACCCATGATGACTATGATTGTAATTTCAAGAGTAGTGTAGTAGAAACAACAGCATTGAAACCTGACCACAACCGGCGGCGGAAATGGTACTTAGGACCTTTTGTAGCCTTCAATATTTTCAGTAAAATCAATATTGTGTGGAAGAAATCGCTACTGAAGCGATATGACCGCCCTTTGGCCACAACTTTTTATGCGTGCCATAAATAAATAAATTGTTTTTAAATATTTCTTCTTTTAGTTTTTTAATTTTTTGTTTAAGTATTTTAATATTATGAAATGTACTTTAAAATATAACGCCCACTCATTTTTTTTTGCGTTTTAGTACTTATAATTTCTTTTTGTGTAGGTACAATAAAGTGTATTTGTATAGGTTCCGTATATTCTCCGGGCTCTTTACAAGCTCTACCACCTAAAAGTGCCTTCTAGATTTTGATCGTAATAAATAGGGACTCTGACGCAACGCGTGTACGTTGGTGCGAAGCATTTACCCGTATTTTGAAATTCTTGCACTATCTTTACAGCGCTTAAGTCAATATTGACTTACCGTTATCTCTACACGGCGATTCTTCAAGTTTCCACATTATTAAAGCATACTTAACATTATGAAAACCAGTATGAAAGATAGTTAATCTCGAGTAGAATTATACTGGCTCGAAATTTTAGTGGAATAGAGTTAATTAGGTCCAAGTTGACGCACTACGTTTGGCTAGGACATGGAGTGTTCTAGAAGAGCGCGATACGTTTTTTTTTTTCAAAGTCGGCAAAGCTACTTTAATGCCTTGGCCCTGTGTCTCACGACACCACTCTCACTCCACAGGCAATAGGCATCAGTCCCATTCAATACCTCTGCTATGGAAATAAGTTCTTTAAATGGAGCGACCACCAGCCGCGGTTACTTTGTGCCATCATTGATTGTACCTATCAAAAGTATGTAAGAGTAAGACAGACCTTGTAATTACGTCATCATTATCATCAACAGGCCCGTTGGCG
This sequence comes from Carterocephalus palaemon, assembly GCA_944567765.1. Classification (NCBI taxonomy): domain Eukaryota; kingdom Metazoa; phylum Arthropoda; class Insecta; order Lepidoptera; family Hesperiidae; genus Carterocephalus; species Carterocephalus palaemon. Next base: position 14,991,287 of record OX155638.1, on the reverse strand, counting down.
CAATCGGCAGTGACCCTGTCTGTTGCGCCAGGGGTCGTGGGTTCGAATCCCATTATGAATATCAGTCTCTAACACCCATAACACTGGCTCGCGCCTACTTTGGAGTCAGATGGCCGTGTCTGAGAATGTCCAAGATCTTTTGATTAAGATTTATCATTAGATTCTTCAACATCAGCCTTTAGTGTCCCACTGCTGGGCATAGCTCTTCTAAACGACGCCTCTCCGACCGGATTCCCGCTGCCTTCTTCAGGTCATCCGTCCACCTAGTCATTGTAATTACGTAGTTAAATGTAATTTCATTGTGTCGTTTCGTTCGTCGAAAATTTATTTATGCGCACGCAAACATTACGACGAAATTGGGTAGTTAACAAACTCTGCGACTGAGGCTTTATTAGTAGGCATACAATGACCTACTCAAGTGAGTCAATTATGCTTTAAGAATATAAATAAATAAGTAATAATTCTCGTTACCTACATGCTCGTTACCTACTCGTATATATGTATGTACACATCGTACGTATACGGTGGTATACGGTACACCGGACCAGACAAATACAATAGATATTAGAACAAATTCGTAGCCATATTGGCCCATCTATTCACATTAGAAAAAAACCCTTCATAGAATTCCAAACATACGAGTATTACAGTCATATTAAACGGTGGGTCCCGGTTTGATTTTCAATGGTGGAAACTGTTTAAGCCTTGTCGAAGACCTTCGGGTGGCTTGAGAACATAGGACACTGGGTTGGCCACTAACCCCTTCTCCAATCCGCATTGGAGCAGCGCGGTGGAGTAATCTAGACCTCCCTGTGTCTGTGTGTGCTGTGCTGTGCTGTGTCTGTGGCGGAGACCCGTGCCCAGCAGTGGGACGTCTATAGGTTATAATAAAATTAGTTTTTCCTATTGTCTGTTTTTTTCACTGTGTTACGTACGTAGGCATGTAGGTACTAATTAATCTTATCTAATATGTGTCTTAACACATATTTTAAATAAATACAGGTTATTTACACGGGCTCATGCAGTTATATAAAATATCAAAACAAACGTTATCTCAGTATCACGTAATCCTGCAAGCCAGAACCAGATCGATACAGAGGGGCGCCATAAGTGGTCAACGAATCAATTACTACTTTCTCATTGATTGATAGATTAATCTGCGCAAATCTTTGTATGTAAATCTGTTTATAAAATCTTTTTATGATTTGCTATTAATTAGTACGGCAACTATTCATCATTTTAATAAGCATTACGATTCAAATTTCGCGAGTCATATAAAATCAAGGTCACTATCAAAAAAACTTTCATTTTAGACGCGGGCTTAGACGCAGTCCCGCGAGATTGTTGTAAAAAATAGCCAAGTTCAGTAAAAATGGGAGTACCAATACACACATCATCTGTTTACCCCTTCGGTTCATGCAATAGAAATCTATGGTTCATGCTGTTTTGTTTTACTGTATCGAATACCTATACCTATGAAGTGAAAAAAAGGTACTTACATGAGATATGCATTCTGAACGAGGCACTCCAAACCTGGACCTTTTATCCGACTCCGCGACGCAAAAAAGGGCATTGTGTTTATCACTCTATGTATGTATGTTTGTTCCTCTGTGGTGTTATAGAGAACAAACCCGGAAGGCGGTTATTATTATGTAAAACTTCTTAACCACCGCCAGGTCAAATAACACTCGCAAGAGTTATTACTCTATAGAGTATGTTACTCAGTGAAGATACAGCTTTCTAATGGTGAAAGAATTTTTGAAATAGGTCCAGTAGTTTTTGTGTGAAAACATTACAAACAAATTTTTCCTCTTTATAATATTAGTAGGTACAGATTCCTGCAAACCTATATCATCGTTGATAAACAACACTCCTATTGACGGATATAGTATTTAGTCTTGCTGAACCACATACATACAGCTAGTCACTTCACCAAACGGGCTCTCCAAATTGACAGCACACTGCGAAGCCGCGGGTGGCGGTGTTGCAATGATGCATAATCGAAAGTGTCAAACACACTCTCGTTGAACGAGCATATTCAGTGTATTTAGTGATCGTAATAAAATAATAAGTGGCACAACTAAGGTGTTAAGATTGCAGCATTCATTAGTTGAATTTCGACCTCACTATTTCAAGCCTACTGTAAATCGATTTGAATTTCTGTACTCTAAAACAAAGATACTTAAACGAATTAATTTCAAAATCACTATCCAATTTATTAAGTAGGTACATGCAACGTGTATTTTAAGTCATGTTACGAAATTGATATAATGAAAACAGCACTCATCAACATAATTACCTATCTGAATCTGAATCTTTGAATCACATAGCATTGGTCAGTAACTGCTTGGTATCGAGTTCTGGGTTGCATCCCTGGTTGGAACTCAGCTTTATACTTCTTTATACTTAGGTCTTCAAAGGCTTAAAATACTGTTGTTTCCTTGAATTTTTTTGTATTTGCTCCAAATACCTAGCTTATCGATACCAAGAGCTTACTCCGCTAACACAAAGCTTCTAACTGATCATCAATTAGTCCAATCAATTGTCTAGGTTGTGTCTTTATTCTAAGAATGTGCAGATTTCCTAAGCTGCTTCTCATGGATCCGTTACTGCCTAGTTTCCCGCCATCTTGGGAAGCTCTCATGCGCTTGCGCATTGTGTCAAAGCGAGTTTGATAACATTAAGTGCAATTATAATATTATCTACCAGTATTATGCATAGCTGGCTGAGAGACAGATTCATTACACATCCAAACATGGATCTTTCTCTGCAATTTTCATTTTATCGTACCTACTGGAGAATGGACAACGTAGAGTGCCAGTATTCGTTTTCTGAGAATATATAAAAATGCAAAAAATATTAATTCTGCTCAAATTGTGTTTAGCCAATATAGTGTCTACAATATAGTGGAAGCAAAATGTTTACAATAAATAATATAGATAATTTCTAGGACGAGGCTTAAAAGTAGCAGGTGCGACTGCTGAGCATCAGTCTTGAATTCGATTCCAGGGTTGGACAAATTATTATTTGATTTTTATAAGTTTAAATTCTAGTAGCTCAGAGTATGAAATTTTTTCCGGTGTAAGGTTCCTTGCCCTACATGACCTAAACATGAAAACATCATTTTTTACAAACATTTTACCCACTGGTAAAAATTGAGTGCCTCTGCCTAAACCTTGAGAGAAATACAGACGCGATGTTATTTTAAGATAATGTTGCTAAGTGGACCAAATAGTTTCTGCCCAATTAGTCCCAGATGCCTCCAGCATGCATGGCTCAGCATGGGAAGCTCCCACCCAGGCAGCCCGTCATTGTGCTTACGCCACGAAATTGTTCAACTATCTTGTGAAACCCTTAGCCATTGTGTACTGTAGTGCAAATCAGATACCCGATAAACAAACTGGAGCGAGCTGAACACAGTTCAAAACATCAAATCAGATTTTAGGATAATTTTAATTCAATTTAAAGACGTTAATGACCTGCTAGCGATGCTGCGGGCGTCCATTAGTTATATCATAAATGAAATGTTAGTAATCATTAAAAAATATTTATAATAATAATAGGTACCTATACCATGTTTCCTATTGTTTACATTACAGCATTAACCTTGGGACCTTTCGCCTTTTCAAAATTGCGATCGTCGCATATAATATAACCTGCAGGCACCATTTAATAGTCAAGCAAGATAGATAAAAATGAAGACATTAAATACTTATCATAATCATTGTAAACTTTCACTCGTTCCTCGCTGTTCTAGTGGTAGCAAGCGTGACTGCGAAGCTAGATTTCCTAGGTTCAATCCCCGGATGGGGCAAAGTTTTTTTTTTTATACTTGATATTGTTTGTAGTTCGGAATCTGGATTTGTGCCTGGTGTATTGTAGTTTCATATGGTGGGATCTAAACATAATTGGCGAAAAATCGGTTGACTACCTCTGGGGTGGTGCTTATGGTGAACAGGCATGATGTTATATTTTAACCTCAGATTTTAACTAACTTTTAAATCTTCGATGAACAATGTGAATGAGCTGAAAAAATTGGATTAGCATAACCAAATGTGAGCGTCCGGAAAAAGCGATTAAGGCCAGACGCGGCTGCGGTCGACTTTTTAATTTACATAATTCATTCACTAGTAAGTGACTTCACTCGAGGTGATCTCCACTTAGCTAGAGGATGGAGAAGTATTGGATGATACCGATGCCTGAGATATAGTATAGTAGGTACGTTCAGGGCGGTCCTGAAAATCAGCGGCTGCGGACTTGCCACGGCCAGGGCAAGAGCGTCCTATTTCGCCATCCTTAAATTTCAATATACATATTTGTATTTGATTTGTTTTACATGTGCAGATGACGAAATAAAGTTATGTCTATGTCTATATCTATGTGTAGATGAAGTAAGTAAGAATAACTTGCAAGAGATCGCAATTTCCATCCATAAGCTTTTTAAAGTCCACTGCTGGACATAGGCCTCCCTTAATCGGTGCCACTCCTGCCGATCCTGTGTCTTCTGAATCCCAGCGGTTACCCGCTGACTTTTTCAGGTCATTAGTCCATCTGGTTGGAGAGCGGCCTGTGCTCCGTTTCCCGAGCCGTGGTCTCACGTGGACTTTCAGTCCGTGAAGTCAACAGTCAGTTATGTAAAAAATATTGTTATTCAATGAAATTACCGGCTTACTCACGTGTGATTTAAGTCGGAAATAGGCCGACTAGTTTCGATCGATTACGATGACCATCTTCACTATAGTGAACGCACTCGAAGCGCGAATTACAATTATGAATATAGACACTCACGACACATTCAGTAATAAAATTGTTATTCAGTACCAAATTCAATGTTAAACTAAAGTCCTTTGAGTAAAATAAACCAACCAAATACGTTTGCTATGCAACCTGTCCTTGCGGGAAACTTTAAACGAGTTTTCCCAACCATCCTACTTAAATAACACTTTTCTTTTATTCAAAAACTTTCTTATAATCTTTTTGATCAAACTTAACCTGGGGCCTTATTTTCAGATATCACTCGTATACGAAAAAGCGTATGCGTTTACGATATTCTTGTCTTTAGTTTTCTTACTCGCTTGTGACTAGTGGTCCAGATCCAACCAAACATTCTTATAATCTTTTTGATCAAATTAACCCGGGGCCCTATTTTCAAATATCATTCGTATACGAAAAAGCGTATACGTTTACGATATTCTTGTCTTTAGTATTCTTATTCACTCGGGTGACTATCTAATGAGTGGTCCTGATCCAAACCAACCAATCCTATTCGATTTTCACCTGTCGATGTGCGTCATATAATTAGAGTTCATATTTAAGCGCTCTGTAAGTGACACAAACTTTGTCCCCATTTTGTTTAATATTACGTCAGTAGGTATATACGTGAAGAATTCTTACAAATTCTAATGTGAACGTGAATACCATTATTATGCGAACGCTTATTAGTTGTAACCCAGTAGCGTCCACAGCCCAATGGCTCGTGTCGATTCAATGTGATTGACAGGGTTAAGCAACGATGGCTGCGGGCGGTTTGTGGATGGGTGACCGATTGTGGAGAAATTTCATGGGCGCTACCGTGCTTCGGAGGCCACGTTAAGCCGTCTGTCAGGACCGATTTCAATGGTGAAAACAATCGTTAAGCCTTATCGAAGACCTTCGGGTGGCTTGAGAACATTCGACACTGGGTTGGCCACTAACCCCTCCAAACGACTATTTCCAGCATTGAAAACAACCGGGACCGACGGCTTTACGTGCCCTCCGAAGCACGGTAGCGTCCATGAAATTTTGCCACTAGCGGTCACCCATCCACAAACCGAACGCGCCCGTCGTTGCTTAACTCTTTCGATCGCATTGAATCGACGCGAGCCATTGGGCTATGGACGCTACTTTAGCCTTGTCGAAGACCTTCGGGTGGCTTAAGAACATTCGACACTGGGTCGGTCACTAACCCTTCCACCAATCCGCATTGGAGCAGCGTGGTGGAGTACGCTCTATATCTACTTACTACCTTCTGTTTTACAACGGCTTATACCTTTTTTATTTAATAAATCAGTAGTAGCATAGCTTTATTACTCTCTCCTCTTACTCTACAAAGTTCGCATGCGAAAATGTTCGCATACTGATGAACAAAATTATATCGGTGAAATTTGAAAATCGGCACCCTCACCGAGTTTTATTTGTATCTGTTGACTCATCTATGTATCCGCCGGATAAAGAAGAGCCGGATTGACTAAGGAAAATCTTGCGGGAAAGTGAAAGAAGGGCGCTTCGGTGAACAGGCGATTAAGGTCAACGGTTTTCATTGGTGTTGTGATGTAGTAGGTAGGTATGATTTGATCGATTTCTATCACGAGCAATAGAATTAATTACGAGCGAATCAAACGTCTTTACAAGGGAGAGTATCTACTATCCGATCGCCCATGATTCATCTTTTTGCTCGTAAGTTCTCGCAAAGCTCGCCCAATAGTAAATATTTAACAATTCTAAGTGTGTAAAACGCAAAGATTTATGTATTTATGATGTCATCTATCTCAATTTGGGCACAAATTGAAAAGATGAACTGTAAGGTCTCGTGGTTAAAAAAGATAAATATCAGACCAAACTAAACAACTAATTACTGTAATTAGTTGATCTACTTATTAACTTTACAAATAGGTATTCGGCTCGGTGGCGCCATCGGAAATAAGTGGTTACCAAGTGATAATAAACACCTTCTCAAAGAAAGTATGTTCGGAAAATTATTTCTCAATCAGAAATAGGTAGAAAATATTCCAAGTTACTCAATATAATACAGCATCGAATTAAACAAGTTTCTTACTATCTATACAGGACAGGACTTTATTTTATGTAATGTAACATAAAAAAACTGAAGCATTAGTCACAAACTCTTGCATAAAACAGTGACATCTAGTGCATAGTATAACGAAAAAAACTGAATCATCGCACACATCTTTTGCATAAAATCCAGACTGAATTTATCGCACACATTTGCATAAAAACCAGTGACTCAGTGTGGAACTTACGAAGAGACAGTATAATCTGTGGTGTTTAGTGAAGGACAGTATAATCTGTGGTGTTTAGTGAAGGAACTGCTGTATAATCTGTGGAACAATGCCTGACACGCTGTCGCTGAGCACCGGCGTGAGCCTGGGCCTGCTGGCCGGCATCGTGTCTGGGGTGTGCTACCTGGTCGCCAACGGCCTCACCTGGTCCCGGTAAGTATCCATCCATCCAACGATCCATCCTCAACTACGAAGAACAACTAATGAAAACTAAATTAACTATCACATGTGTTTCTAACTAGACTAAAACCGCCCCGCTCAAGCGAGAGCTCCGCTCAAGCAAGAACTTATTTTTATTTATTTGGAAAAGTTAGCTCGAGCTTATTCAGCTCCGGGCACTTCGACCATACCTGATCGTCTGTGCCCACAGCCAGTTAAAGTTCACCATCTAGCCCAGCTTCTTCAAGGAAAGCTAGAACTTTAGCGATGGTGATGGATTTGATTTCATCCGGATGCAATTCGTGCGCTCCTAAATGAATGCTCCTCAGGCGTCCAAGAGCACCGCATTGTGTGATGAGGTGCTCTGGACTCTAGGCCAAGCGAGAGCTTACTTATACCACTAACCGTCGTCGTAGAGTCAGTCACCCTGAGGTTACCCCTTTGGGGGCGAAACACGAGTGGATGGTTGTTCCACTTGTTCCTATGTTGGTGTATATTTCCATTGTTCCTATGTGCGCATGCTTTCATATGTGCTGTATGCATGAGAGTATACACCATCTCATGCCTTGCTCTTGCAGAGTAGATTAAACTTACTTTGAACTAAAACCATCAATGTCACTTCTGAGTTTTGATGATTGTTTATCTCCTGCTTATATTAATATCATTTAAAAAAAGTTGCTCACACTTAACTTCTATTGCAATTGGTACTTTAACATTGACAGAATAGACTTGTCCGGCTTCCGTTAAGACTTTTCTAGAGGAAACAAGGGTAACAACGCATTTCCGATCGACTTTGAACGAGACTCATGAGTCTGTCACAGTTGCCACGAGGGGCAGCGAAGAAGAGCATGTTCGTTTACTATCTATAGGTATCAAAAATAAATCATAAAAAAGTTGTCTATAAACAACTCAACACTTAAGTTTGGCAAACGAAGCTCTACAATCCTGTAACTTAGAACAAAAGTGTACTTAGATAACTAAGTACATGTGATAAAATTTGATACAAGACCTCTCGATAAAGCTGAAGTCCTATTTGTTATTTTTATTTAATACCTAAATCAATTCGTTCCGTGTATTGTATGCACAAACTAGCTAGAGATACTAATTGTTTGCTGAATTCTAAAGAATGTTTCAAAACAATTTTACCGTACAGCGCCATCTCCCGGAAAGTTAGTGAAACTAGTCATAAGGTGGCCTAGCGCTACCTTCTCGTAGCTGTGCAGTAGAGTTTGTAGTAATATGATTTGTTGTAAGATGGCGCTAGTAGGCTTGATAATTAAAAGTTTTACTTTCGTAGTACCACGGACTACACGTACATTATAACTTAATACACTTAGTAAACACTCATAATTTATTCATTATCGTTAACTACCAATTTGATTTCCCACCTGCAAAATTTTTGGACCGTACTTATGTACGGTGTACAGGCTTAGGAATAGTGTGATTATTCACACTATTCCTGTTCTTATTGCTGGAGGATCTATTATGCCCGAGTGTCGACAGATTTTGGGCCGCCCTAAGACTACTGACAACGACAACAACCAATACCAACATTTTTACATGCTTACTATAAGCACTTGAGCACAAAATACGACAACACTGAATATTTACTTAAAAAATCAGTAATTTTCCGGTTAAAAATCATAATATCTATCGATCGGTTGAATCAGGAACTAGACCATTACGCCAGGGCATAGTAAATAAAATAACTAACGGTGAAGGACACATCGTGAGGAAACCTGCATGCCTGAGAGTACATCATAATGTTCTCCAAGGCATGTGAAGTCTGCCAATCCGCACTTGGCCAGCGTGGTGGACTAAGGCCTAATCCCTCCCACTCCGAGAGGAGACCCGTGCCCAACAGTGGGACAAAGGAAGGGTTGTGATGATGATGATAGTAAATAACACACTACACAGCATTTACAAATCCAACGAGTTGACCTCTAAATCCGAGTAGATAACAGTCTAAACGCTATCAAAGCATATTAATTTCCCCACATCCGCGTACCATTGTGATACAGTGGCCAGCGTGAGCAAAACGTACGCTTGCGACCAGCCCAGCGTGACACGGAGCACCGAGTGCCATGAATGGCCAGATTTTATTATGATTAAACCCGCACGCTATACATAGTCTGACATTAAGTGGGAAAAAACGGTTTTTTTTTTCAATTTAATATTTCAGATCGTAAAAAAAGGAACAAAAAAGTATTGCATCTAATTTTTTGTGCCTCAACGGAGAGCCGAGTTTTTGTAAATACAAACTGAATTTAACCCTTTTTTTAGCGGGTTAGTTAAAGGAAACGTTTTTCTTAGTTCCAAGTAAAACTCCCCGTAATTATATAAAAGGGGGCTTAATTAATGCATTTCATTTAATTAAGTCCCCTTTTATTTTATTAGACCTTATTGAGTTACTAACATTCACCACAGCAGCGTGCTGACGCCGAACAGTAGATCAATCAATCAATATTATTGCGTCAATCCTATTAGTTTACTCTCAATGTGACTCCAATAAATAAATGATTTTATATAGGTGGTTATCTCTTGCTTAAAAATAAACCATGCCATTGTTTGGACATGTCTTAAAGTTCATTACTTAATATTCAATTAGTATTTTAAGAAACAAGCAGGTAACAAAAGGAAAACGAAGTACATACCTATATGCAAAAGGAAAGTAAATACTAAACGGGTTCGGCAAGCCAAACTACAAAAATAATTCAAAAACCGAATGCGGTTTCTCGCCAAAACCTTCTAGATTGATATTTATACAGGCTTAAATCCACTTTATATATTTTATCCCAATACGGGATGCATTACCGCACCTAATTCCGGTAGTACGTTTCTAAAGGCGACCATTTTATTTCTCAAGGGTAACAATGGTAGCAACGCATCTTAGAACGAGACATAGTCATTGCGGTGAAAATGTAAATAAATAAATAAATAAATATCTTGGACATCCTCACACACGGCCATCTGACCCCACAGTAGGCGCGAGCCTGTAATATGGATGTCAGAGACTGATATACATACATATATATTTTTAAATACATACTTAAATAGATAATATTAACATCCAGACACAGAACAAATACAAGTGTTCGTCACACGAATATTTGTCCTGAGTGGGATTCGAACCCACGACCCCTGGCGCACCAGACAGGGTCACTACCGATTGCGCCAACGAGCCTGTGGCGCTTTATGCTCGTTTGCTACCTTTTATTTCCGCACAAGACTCCATACAAACCCTACCAATACGCTCTACCATTTACCCACGTACGACAGCTTCCACTCCATGAAACAGATGATGCAGAACCCCACCAATAGGGCGATGGGACATCGATGGCCAGTCATCCGCAGAGCGCAGATAGAGCACCGTTAGCGTGGTCGACGATGCGTGCGCGCCATTTGTTTTGTTACTATATTTGGACATACTCGTACATTCGCTCGTGGTTCCCTTTTAGCCTTTTCTAGAGGACTCTACTTTTTGTCTATGACATATTCAACACGATCTCATAACTAAGTATAAGGCGTGTGGATGAAAGAATAATATGGGATGCGGCTTGCCTATTGATTGTATGGTTTTTAAAAGCTTTTATTTAACTTCACTCGTATGTATGTATTCATTCATGTATGTCCTGGAATCTTGCAATCAATATTTCACCCACTTCCACTGAAGCTATCGAGCTGAAATTTGGCACACATATTTGATTCCGATGACAATGCATGAAAATAAAATAAAAAGTTATAAAAGCTTTTTAAAAAAAAACTTTTTTTAGAGTATAATTATTATTATTCAAATCCTTACTAGTATATAAATGGGTTTATATTCAAATCCTTACTAATATATAAAATACACTTTGTATTTGTCGGTTTGGTGGTTTGTTAGTTTGTCCTTTTTCTCCTCCTCAACGGATTGATAGAACGATACGGCCTGGAGCGTGACATAGGTTACTTTTAGTCCCGGAAAATAGCACGGTACCCCTAAAATGGACATAACATTAAAATAGTCTTTGATTTTTAATTGATAATTAACTATCGATCAACTTTTATTAGATGTTGATGGCTATCTCCGGTTATGATCGGCTGAACTGCGAGAGAAGCTATATTTTTATAAAAGGTTATCTTTGGTGTAGCTTGCCTTTGATAAACGCTACACTTATTAGTAAAACAAGTAGAAAGCTACTAAATAAATTTCAAGATAAATTTCACTTGAAATTTTTAAATCGGAACCATTTAATTTCTCCTTTATCATGATACACAAAATGTGTGCTTAACAGTATTTAAGCATAGCATCAGATAAGTGGGGCCTTACTGCAAGCGACTTGATTTCCAACCAAACCGAAATTTTGATTCACAAATTTAAAAATGGAAACACAAATGTCCTGAGACTTGTTAATACAGAAATAGTTACGGAAATTAATTCCAACTCCCAACCGCTCACAAACCTTGATCGAATTAACATAGCCTGAACAAGCATGTACGGAACTAACACGATAATGATAACATACTGAACCCGGAATAGACAGGGGCGAATTTTGAATTAGGAATGCACGAGGCATATCGCCGGCCAATGTGGGTAGAGACGGGTAGAGTTGACGCGATGTCCGCCCGAACGACACTTCCGCGATACTGGCCGGTGGGAGCTGCGAATTAAAAATATAAGTGATAAATAAGTACACTCAACATAATACTATAACCGGGAAATATTACCGGGAATTGCAAATAATAATGCAGAAAGCAACTGCGACTATATAGCAAAACCCCCATTGAATGTGTTTTAAATTATCGCTGTTGAAAATTATTTTGGAATCGTGTTATATTGTGGATTTGTGACTGTGTGATTGTGCGGAAACTATTGGAATAATTCGATTAATGTAAGTGTTTTTACTGTAATTTTACCATAAACTATCTTAAGAACCAAATCAGAGGTCTCGTTTTTATAGTGATTACCTGTTCTGGCAGTAACCAGGAGAACTGTAAAGGGGTCCGTTCTTCATTGCCTAGAGGTTTGACTAGAGGTTTGACATTTGCTTAGAGGTTTGACTTTTGGGTCCCTTTGAGCCCTAGGAACTACAAGACGATTTAATGCTGATATAGGATTATTAGTGAGGGTATTACTTCAGGATGTAAAGATTTAGGTTTCTGGCTACCAACTGCATAGACTAGAACCCCGAATCACTCGACAATTTTCCCGCTCACGTACCGTTAGCTCAAATTGAAACGTTACTTGACACCTAGAATCCTGACGTTTTTATTTCAGTAGCGCAGTTAACCAATTTTAATGGGTTACATCACGTGGCCGAATAAAAGGTCCGTTTTTGTGGCCCACAAAAAAGCTTATAAGACATAACAGTATGGACGAGACGAGAAATGGGCGCAACAGTTGGGCGATGTAAAAACTTCTGTAAACGGTTAAGCAACCTATTCTACCAGAAAAAGATCGTGTAGTGAAAATACATGCTGCGCAATTAAGACTAGTCGTGGAATTTAGATCAATTTGCAAAAATCTTAAACGAAACTAGACTGAAAATAAAAATAACAAAATCGTTTAAAAACATTTAAAAACATGCTGTTGTAGATAACGGAACTAAAATGTAGATTAAAAAAACAGTTAATTATTACATTCATCGGTCCTTGAAAAGTGTGCAAAGTTTAAAATTAATCCGACGTTTTGAAGTGGACGAAAATTACGTTCAAAATTCCGTTACATACATACGAGTACATACATCCCAAACTAATACAAGCGTGTTGATATACACACACCGCCTAACATATTATGTTTCACCTGAAACAGACCCTTGTCATCTATATTAACATCAACCATTGACTTATAATTTGGATAGTTTCCTAGCTACTAATGTATTACTCTGCGATAGTATCAACCTTGATATTAAATAAGAAAGTAGAGATTTGACTATGTAGTAGAGAATTTTTTGTACCATCGGGCATAAGTAGGCCGTTGTAGACTAAACTATGCTTACAGCGTTCAAATAAATAAAAATTAACCTACGTTTGTGCGTCAATCAAGTAAAATTTAATGAAATGAATGAATTGATATCAAGATATCGAGATAGAAATAGACAAAGGCTAATTCGGTATCTGCTCCAAACATAATCCCCTTATTACTGGAAGATGCATACAGATTGACATAATAAATTACGTAGGATCACCCCCGTAAAATGTTTGCAAGCTCAATTAGATAAAAAATAGTTGGTAATCAACACGTATTTATTAATTAAAAGCTTTTATGTAACTTCACTCGTATGTATCTATGTACCTATGACCTGGAATCTTGCAATCAATATTTCACCCACTTCCACTGAAGCTATCGAGCTGTTTGGCACACATATTTGGTTCCGATGACAATGCACGAAAATAAAAATAAAGTTATAAAAACCTTTTTTTTTAATAATTATGTATTATTATTTTCAAATCCAACATTGTCTCTCGCGACAACCATTTTGGCGCGTCACGCTCCGCCGCGCCGCCGCTGCTGATCGTCACTTCATACCCCGCCAACTGGCATGTAAAGCTTATTATCAATTTGAATTGCCTTTTTATCTCCGAGGACATCTTCATATAGGGGACCAACCCAGTATCGAATCGACAAGGCTTAGCGATTGATTTACAACTGAAAACCACCGGGACGACGGCTTAACGTACTCTTCGCAGGAAACGTCTATAAAATTTTGCCACTAGCGGCCACCCATCCGCAAACCTACCATCGTTGCTTAACTCGCTCGATCACACTCGACCGACGCGAGCCATTTATTATGTTTATTTATTTATTTATTTAGTCAGCAATTTGTTTACAGTTATTAAACCAGACACAAATGCGATACACACAAATACAAATGCGAATGAGATGGAAATCATAAAGTACACAAATTATAAAATAAAATAAAATTATAACGTGACACTGGTGGATAATAAAAAAAATTTATAAAGTAACTCCATTGGGCTCTGGATATTTCGAGCCACTAGAGGTTTATACTATCTAAGGCTGTGTTCTTGGTAAGTAGATATATAATTCATACGCCGTCACCATAACAGGTGGTTATGGTGACGGCGTCATCAGGCGTCCGCCGGAAGGCACTATGACCATCCGGATGTCGCCACAGGAATAATAAGTGGCTTAGCCTCACCATCAACTGATGGTAGGGTTTAATGTACTTTGGGTGACAGTGATTGTGGCGTCCATAGCCCAAAGGCTCGCGTCGTTAATGGGTGAACGGCATAAAATATAAATTTTATGATTTCATTCAACCTTTCATCCCCCTTTTCAACACAAAAGTGTTGTACACTTTTTTCCAATTATAAAGTAACCTATGTCCTTTCTCAGGCTCTAGACTATCTGTGTACCAAATTTCATTTAAATCGGTTCAGTAGTTTTGCCGTGAAAGCGAGACAGGCAGACAGAGTTACTTTCGCATTAATAATATTAAGTATGAATTCTAATTCTAATCCCAAAGTCCTCATCTATACATGATATTGATCGACTTCATACTTCTCGTTACTTCTTCTTGGGAGCGGGCTTGGCGCCCGGCTTGGGCGGCGGGGTGACCTTCCCCGGCGGCGGCGTGGCCAGCGGGCTGGTGTCCCCGGTCGCGATGAACCGCTTCACCCGGTTCTTCAGCTCCAGGTACATCAGGTTCTCGCGGTTCAGCTGCGGCAGCACCGACAGCCGCTTGTCGGCTTCCTGAGGTCGAATTCAATAATCATAATAAATATCTTAAAAAAGCGGTGACAGCCCAGTGGCTATCGAACTCGCCTCTCACTCGAGCTGTCCGGGTACAAACCCCAGCGGCACGCAACAATGACTTTACTATGTTAGAAATTAAATGTCACTTGCTATAACGGTGAAGGACACATCGGAGGAAACCTGCATGCCTGAGAGTTCATCATAACGTTCTCGAGAGTATGCGAAGTCTACCAATCCCAAATGAGTATTGCAATTCCAATCCCAGCGTGGTGGACTAAGGCCTAATCCCTCCCGTTCTGAGAGGAGACCCGAGCCCAACAGTGGGACAAAGAAAGGGTTGTGATGATTAATAAATATCTTGGACATTCTCACACACGGCCATCTGACCCCAAAGTAGGCGCGAGCCTGTAATATGGTGTCAGAGACTGATATACATAGTAATACATAGATATTTTATATACATACTTAAATAATTAGATAATATTAACATCCAGACACAGAACAAATACAAGTGTTCGTCATACGAATATTTCTACTGAGTGGGATTCGAACCCACGACCCCTGGCGCAACAGACAGGGTCACCACCGATTGCGCCACAGAACAGATTCTGTTCTGTGGATTGCGCCAACGGGCCCGTCAATTAACGTTACGGAACTATGTACGATGCACGTGTGCTACAACTCATAGACGTCCACTGCTGGGCACGGATCTACGGGAGGCTTAGAGCATACTCCACGACGCTGCGGATTGGTGGAGGGGTTAGTGGCCAACCTAACCTTACTGAAGTAGGTGGTAAGTGTAATGTTCGTAAGCCACCCGAAGGCATGCAGGATGCCTTACAATGTTTAACTTCGCAGTTACAGCAAGTGACATTTAATTTCTTAAATTCATTTTTGTTTGTGAATGGAATTATGTTTTTTTAAGTAAATGCTGTTAAACATGGTGATTGTGGAATATTTGAAGGTAACATGTTATTTTACAGCTGCCTCCTTTTTTTTCTCCTACGTTCGAGCGAGCTTCTATTTGTAGGTCTTTTTAAGCAAAAATAATTTCTTGGTATTGCTAGTTAGTGTGTCTCGACATTGACTTTCAATAAAATTAAATTTTACTGATTTTTATTTAAGTCCCTATCCAAATCGACATACCTCGAGTTTTGCGCGTCATAGCGTTTCGGTTACCTTCACACAGTTAATAATTAACTGATTATATATAACATTAAATTTTAACTGCGTTATAACTCTCTGATGACTTTTCTAAGTTATGTGCGATTTAAGAAATTAAATGTCACTTGCTATAACGGTGAAGGACACATCTGAGGAAACCTGCATGCCTGAGAGTTCATCATAACGTTCTCGAAGGTATGTGAACTT